>SRSM01000132.1:3842620-5123494 GCA_019593545.1 Apocynum venetum
TAATTTTTACTTATTAATTACATCTATTGGAATTTATTTTTCAGAATGATTTAGAGTAATCTTATGCACTAATTTTCATTTTGAAGAATGCATATGCACTAATTTTGCAATACTAATACTTTAAGCACTGAAGTGGAACAAAATTGCAACACAAAAATTAATTAAGTCAAAATCTAGGGACGTTTAATTATACCTATTTGCTTAAACTATTCATTTTCGTCCATAGTCGATCACAGAGCGTAACCCCCTCTTGGGCATGGAATCTACAGCAGCAGAGCTTCCATCGTCATCTACGATAGTTTTGGAAGAATGGAATGGGACAGCTGCATCAAAACTGACCAAGACAGCAACCATCAGTTTCCTGGAAAATAAAGCTTCCTCTCCCAAGATTAAAAAATCCAGCAACCCATTTAACCATATTACCAGAAGAGTTTTAGAAGCTTTCGTTCCTGAGGTAAATCAACATTTTCTTCTTATTTCAATGCACATTCATATGCTATCTAATTAGTATTGTGCCTTTTGTATGTAGTTTGGCTTGCTTCTTTATCTTGGTCTTTGTCTGTCTGGTCGTTTATTTAGGTGTTCAATGAGGACTAGGTGAATGTTAAGAAGCTGATTATGTATCTTTCTGTGAAATTCTTGAAAGAAGAGAAAGAACTGGACTCTTTTTGCCCCCTTTTGTTGGGACAAATGGTATAAGAGTTGATGTAAATTTACTGCCGGGAATTCTTCTACTTATGGGTGACTGTGTTTGATCTTTCATCATCTAGCGGTTCTGTGTATCTTTCTCCGTTTTGCTTTTTAGAATTAAATTTGTTTACGATTTCATTGCTGAGTAATTTTAGGATTTTTTTTTTGGTGTTAAATGATTAGTCAGAAGTTGGTTCTTACCAAAGTCTCTTACTTTATGCGATGATATTGTTCTTTTTCTCTTAAAATGAAACTGATCATGTATGCATATTAAATCAGGGATTTCCAGGCAGTGTAACTCCAGATTATGTCCTTTTCCAAATATGGGATTCTTTGCAGGTTTGGGTTTCATTAGCCATTTTGGTAGTTCCAGTCATTGAAGGGTCCCCCTTTTATTTTCTAAAATCATCCTACTTTTGGATTTACAACTTACTGTGTTCAATTTTGTTTAGGGCCTTTCTACTTATATAAGGATGATGCTATCAACCCAAGTAAGATATCTCAGATATCCATAAGAATGATGGAAAATTTTGCTGCACTAATGCTTGTTACATTCTGTTTGACGTTTGAATCTATATGTAGGCTCTTCTAAGTGCCATTGGGGTTGGTGCAAACTCAGCTACTGTTCTTGGAGCTACATTTCAGGTAAAATAATAATTTTTTGTAAATTTAGTAATTAAGCATTCTCTAGTGTGCTGATTTCTGAAGTTGATGATGGTTTATTAAATTGAAATGGAACAGTGGTTTCTGAGGGATTTAACAGGAATGCTAGGTGGCATCTTGTTTACGTTTTACCAGGTCAGTTCTAGTTTACAATCAGTCTGTTATATATAGTAAACTATTATTTTCTTTGGTTGTTGTGACCATCATTTTTTCTTTCTTTTTTTGCAATCTGTTTCTGCAATAAATGGTTCTTCTGGTTGCTATAAGGAGACATAATGTAAGACTTTGTTATTCAAAATTCAGTTTGTAATTGAACTAAGTAATAACTGGTGGGTATTTGGACTCTGACTCATTATTTGGACACCAGCAGTGAATATTGACTAGTATTTGAATCCTCTGCACAAAATATGAGTTCAGCCTTTCACTTTCAGGGCACAAACTTGGACAGCAATGCAAAAATGTGGCGTCTGGTTGCAGATCTCATGAATGATATTGGTATTATCATCATCCCTCTAGTTCCCACCTATTTGTTCAGTATTTTGCAATGCTGATATAAATTGCTGGTGTTCATCTTCTTGAAATTTGAACTAATGTGTGAGTATTGTTACAGGGATGTTAATGGATCTTCTTTCTCCTTTATTCCCTTCAGCCTTTGTTTTAATAGTTTGCTTGGGGAGCTTATCAAGATCATTCAGTAAGTCCCAAACTTAGAAGCAAGAGTTAAACTTTATTTAGTTGACTATCACTTGTAGTGGGCTTGTGTGTCTTTCAGTTTGAGGTTTTAATAACTACTCCCTCTGTTCCAAAAATCATGTCAATTTAAGACACGATATGGGAATCAAAAAATTACTGAAACTTGTAGAAACATCATACAAATTGACTATATACCCCCCAAAAACTTTTAATGATTTATGCATAATGTAATTATATTTAGTGAGTCAATGGTTTCAAGTAAAGGTAGATTTGGAATAAAAGTAAGAAATATCTTATTGATTTAAGAGATTGAGTAGTATTTTGAGACAACGAAAATAGTAATTTTTTACAAGATTTTTGGGACGGAAGGATTAATAAAATCCATTTATTTTTAGTAAATATTATAAATTTCCCAGATAGCTATGGTCAACCATGTCACACAGATTTGTACGTGTATCTTCTATTGGTGTTTGTCCTTTCTTTTATCTTTGAGTTTCTAAACTGACCATTTATTAGTCTTTAGAGTTCCAAAACTTGTATCTTGAAGTATCTTGCTTTCTCACTATGACATCTAATTTGAAGCAGTTGAGAGAATGCTCATTCATAACAATACAAAATAAACAATTTTTATTTTTTTGAAAAAAATCATGGGAGCCCAAGTTTTAGCTAATGTTTTTTCTTGCTTTTAAGTGCAGTACAAATGCAAGCTGTGTGTGTAGGTGTTTGCATTGGATTTTAACTCATGAGTTCATGCCTTCAATCTTTAGAATATAAGCTTTCTGCTTTTAAAATACCATTGAAATCAAATAAAAATTTCACAATCATGTTCATGGATAAATCCATAACAAATAGCATTTTTCACCTTTTTCAGCTGGTGTTGCTAGTGGAGCCACTAGAGCAGCTTTGACACAGCACTTTGCCCTTCAGAATAATGCTGCTGATATATCTGCGAAGGTAGTACATTTCATTTGAAAGAGATAAGCTTGAACCGGAGTTCTTGGGTCAAGATTATTATTCACATTTTCTTTGTTTGATAGGAAGGCAGCCAAGAGACAGTTGCAACAATGATTGGGATGGCCATAGGAATGTTCCTTGCACGGGTTACAATAGGAAACTCCTTAGCCATATGGTTTTGTTTTTTGTCCCTCACTATGTTCCATATGTATGGTTAGTGTCATTTGTATTTCATTTTGAAACCAAAGAATATGCTTGACGATATCACACTATTTAAGCAGCTATTGCGGGTCCGATTATGTAACAATAGAGTTCAGCAGCTTCTTTTTTGTGTATTTACAGCAAATTACAAAGCTGTTTGCTCCGTTTCTCTTACTACACTGAACTGCCAAAGAAGCGCAATCATTTTGTCTCACTTCCTAGAGACTGGACAAGGTTAGATGCTACATCTGTTTTAGAAGTAGCTCTGCTTGTTGTTCTTCACCCATAACCCTGCCGCAGTGGAAGTCCTTGCCATATTGATTGGAGAAACAACAGTGTCATGTTTGTGATTAGGCCAATTGCAGTCAAGATGTCTCTTTTGTTACTGCTTTAGAGTTGAGACATTATAGTTGGCATTTTCGGAGCTTAATATCTTGCTGATTGCATTTTCAGAGCTTAATATCTTGCTGAATGCAGACTGTAAGATAAAAAAATAATCTGTTCTATGACGGGGTTACACATACCTCTATTTACAATTTCATGTTTTCTATATGATAAAAATTGAACTTGTTATACGTTTCTTTTTTGCTGCATTGTATCTCCTAGCAAGGATTTCCTGTATGGTTATTATTGTTATAATGAAGTTGTAGCAAATGTTGTTGCTATTATTGTGAATACAAATACATCAAAATATTAACTTGATCTGTTATAGTCCTCTCTCCAAAACAGGTATCAGCTCGTGAGCATGTTTTACCATTATGGATCACTTCTTGGAGCTCAAACAGTCTCAAGTTTTTGCATACGCATGTTTGCCTAGGTGTCAGAATATCTTCCCTTGAGCACCAGGATTTGTGAGTTTTCAGTTTCACTAGCTCATTTTCATTCACCCTCATGAAAAAGGAATTTTAAGATACGCTTCCTGGGGCAGTTTCTTGACTTGTCCTGCTCATCTGCCACCAACTCGGTCTTGATATTCCTGACGAAGTATAGATTGCATCTAACAGGGTGGAGATTTTACAATTGGCTGGATCTCATTACAAGAAAGGTTTATAAGAATCTTGACCTTGTCTGATACAAAAAGTTCATAACCAAACAACGCTCATCTCTTCCCTTCTGTCCTTGTAGCAAAGTACCTGCAGTTCGAGAAAAATGGAATGATCAGCATTGTTGTGCACAAAGATTCAAGTGCAGCTGATATCTTGCGGGCATTCATCCATGCACTTGTCATGGCAAAATTTGTTGGTGAAGGGAAAGCAGCTCATCTGGAGAGCCAATTATGGATGGATAAACACTATGAAGACCTTGTTCTGAAGGTTTCTTATATGATCTCTTCTAAATTGTGTTCATTTTTCATATTATTTTATCCATCTACCTGTCGAGCTTTTCTCTCTTCTCTTCAGAAGTGAAATTGGTTCTTATCCGTGTTGCTAAATATCCTTTTATGCCATGACAGCTTAAGTCCTCAGAATGGAGAACAGAACGGCTTCTGTCACCTTCAGTCATCTGGAGGGCCAGTTGGTTACCAGAATCTTCGAATTCAAAAATTGATTAAGTGACATGAGTGCTTTGCAGTGTCCGTGAGTTATGAAGCAAACTTACAAGTTATTTGCTGGGAAGGGAAGGAAAATGTCCAGATATTAGACATTAAAATAGAGGGGAATCATTCGGAGTGATGACAGTACATTTGCTAACTGTAACAATAGAAGATGCAGACTTCAGAGTTCCATCAACAAATGCCTTAACTAATCCAGGGGTTACAGGAAAAAAACGTTATGTAAAAGCAGAAATGTAAAATTATATGCCCCTAGAAGGGTTAACAACTTGTCTATGAGAGTAATATTTTACTTAATTTCTCCCAAGGCTTAATTTCTCCCAAGGTACTTAGTTATATACATCGCATATATCAACACAATATATAGACATCATTTTTTTAACAGAGTTCCTTCCTTTTCACCATAGTTTGCATGTCCTCCATGACTTCAGAGACACATAATGTCATGATGCTCCTATTGAAGAAGTTTGAACTCCAGAATTGCTTGTTAATGTGGAACTTTGAACTGCAGCATTACTTGTAGATGTATCTCCCTCTATGTGGCTGAAAACACCCCACATAAAGAAACTTTCCCCCAGTTCTGTTGATAAGCATATAAAATGAAGTGAGCTATCTGATAATCACCATGAATGAATGAAATTGTCAAGATACTCTACAAAAATCCACAGAAGTGACAGGGTTGGCTAACTTTCATTCTTGTTGCTTCTATTAGCATGAGTTCTGTAATATGAAACTTGAAGCAAATTGGATATTTTTTGTGTCAGTTGAGTTTCTAGAGATTGAAAGAAATTAAATGGTTTATTAACTTGCTTAAATGTTAGATCTCAAGGAAATGGGATTTCAAGCCATATTTTCTCAGGAAATGAGGCTATCAGTGTATGCCAGAAACAATCTCAATATTTAGCAAGATTACCAATACAAATGGATAAATCCAACTAATTCCTCCGTCTTCAATTACTTGAAATCTCATGTAGAGTGTCTCTAAATATAAAATATTTTACTACTTTTTAAGAATATTTATTTATTGTTTCTAATATTGCCACAAAACCTCTTCTAGAAAGAGAGAACCTAATAAAGAGTATAATTAATTCCAAGAAAAAATAGATAGAATAAATTAGAGTATTTTAAGAAATATAATACTTAATGTATGCAATTTTTTCTAGCTATCTTATATTTAGGAATGGAGGGATTAAATTGTAATGGCATCTGCATTCAAGGATAGACTTTGACCAATTCATTACATGTCTAAACAGAAAGCTCTCTCTTCTCTCCTTCCCTCCCTCATCTTCTTCCTCCCACCTATCTGTCATATATGCGTGCTTCTATAGGTTTCTTGGTCAGCCAACTCCTTGTCTCCACAGGATTCACTGTATGAATTTTTATTTGTTAGCTGAGAATCTCACTATGGCAAGGCCCCTGAACCATCAGTGGCTGCCTAACCAGGGCTACTAGTCGTACCCATAAGAGATTTTTCCATGAGAAGTTTAGAACCTTAGGCTACACTACAAAAAGAAAAAATATATCATTAGGCAAAATTGGCAATGATGCTTTGTCATTCAGAATAACTTTGTTATTTGCTCATCTTTTGTAGACTGCATTAATTTGAGAACTAACACACTAAAGATTCCAACGTGTTAAACTATCTGACATTCTCTAAGTAGATCCATTTTAGAGCTTAAAAATGAGATTCCAAAGCTTTGGCATAATCCTATGAAGAACAATGGTTTGAGAACTATTGAATGTATTCAATAACTTGATAATTTAGATTACAAGAAATGTCTATAAATAAATTTACACAAGCACACAAATATGGAAGATATAACACACTTAGCAATCATGTTAGACTGTCAAACATAACATTTAATACTCAACACTTCCCCTTAAACTGGAACATATAGATCAAATGCCCCGAAAGTAACATTTTCATGTATGAAGTGATAATCAATTTCAATATGTTTGGTCATCCCATAAAAGACAGGATTTAATGTAATGTGCAAAGCAACTTGATTATTACAAACTAATTTCATAAAGTTAAGTTTATAAAACTTAAGCTCTATGAGAAAATGCTTCACCTAAATAAGTTTGCTCATCCCAAGAGGGTATTCGATTTCTGCACTTGGACGAGCGACCATATCTTATCTTTTACTTTTTCATGACACAAAATTTCCACCAAATAAGATATAATAACATGATTTTGATCTTCTATCAAAAGGACAACTAGTCTAACCTGCATCTGTATAACCAACAATCTCTATATTTCCATGATTCTTATAAAGTAAGTCTGTACATGGAAACTTTTTGACATACTTTAAAATTCTAATTGCAACTTCTCAATGACTTTCACGTGATGTTTGCAAAAACTGACTAACCACACTAGCTGCAAATGAAACTGTCAAATAAAGTAGCTTACTAGCTAATCTTCAGTATTTTTCAGGATGAGATCAAGGCTCTCCCTGTCCTTGAAAAAGTTAGACATTTAGATCCTTGCAATATGTCATACCTGTTTCTTTAAGTATATTTAAGGCATACTTTTTTTTAGAAACACAAATCCCTTCTTGTGATTAAGCAATCTCTATGCTAAGAAAGTACTTTAAGTTTCTAAGGTTTTTAGTCTCGAAGTGTTGAAACAAATGTTTTTTTAGCTTATTTATGCCCTCTATGTCATATCCAGTGATAACAATGTCATTTATAAACTATGTAGGAAGGCATTCTTGATATCCAATTGATGTAATAACCATTGTATTTAACACTAAACACTTGTGTATAACCTTTAGGAACAAGTCGAGCTTTTAGCTTGTCCACTTGTCTATCTAGGCCAACTTTTATATTGTACGCCCATCGGAAACCAACTATGGTTTTGTCAACAGGTAGATGTACCAATTCCCAACTTTTATATTGTACGCCTTGAAGAATCAAGAGCTTCTATTTCATCTAATCTGGCTGAGACAAAACGTCCTGTACATTCTTAGGAACAAAAACATAAGACAAATTGGAAATAAAAGCACAATATGATGGAGAAAGACCCTTTTGTGAGAGAAACTTATAGATGTGATAAGAATTTTGAGTGGATTGAGTACCTATTCGGATGGCAATAGGTAAATCTTGCATCGAGTCACAATGAGCCAATGACATAGGGTATGAATTAACAGGACATTCATTTTCTAGTAAACTATGTAACGGACGATTGCAGTATTGATATGTGCATGGAAATGGTGAAATAAGTCTTTCCTCTTCAATTGTTGGCACAGACTTAGTAAGAGGTGAAGAGATTGCTCTTTCATACACCATATGAGGTGATGACTCAAAGAAGGTAGGACCAGGAAGTAGTACTACAATCTCAGTAGGTTCCTCAGTGAAATCAAACTCATCAATAGGAGTGGAAGAAAAGAAAAGTGAAGACTAAAAAAAATGTAACATCAAAGGAGATATAAAAACGATGAGTCTGAGGACAATAACACTTGAAGCCCTTTTGAAGACAAGAATACCCAATGAAAGCACATTTTATTGCCTTGGGATCTAATTTAGTCCAGGAGTAATGTCATGAACAAAACAAGTACACTCAAAGATCCGTAGCGAAAGCTTATGAAGAGGTTCTTGTGAACATAGGACATTAAGAGGATTTTTCCCTTGTAAGACAGAAGAGAGCATTCGGTTTATGAGATAGCAAGAGTATAGCATCTCCCCAAAATCTTTTAGGAACATTTTGATGGATAAGCAAAGAGCTATTTCGACAAGATATCGATTCTTTCTCTTAGCAATTTCATTTTGTTGTGGAGTTCTAGTACAATAAAATTCATGAAGTATTCCATGTGAGGTGAAAAAGGTAATGAAGGGATTAGAAAAGTACTCTTTTACGTTATCACAATGTAAGATTTTGATAGACACCCCAAATTAATTTTTTTTTAAATACATTCAAATGTTCAAAAAGATTTTTCATCAAAAAGACTCAAGTACAACGAGAAAATTCATCTATAAAGGTAACAAAATACCAATGGCTAAGAATAGATAGGACACGACTTTCTCCCCAAGCATCAGAGTGAATTAAAGAAAATGGAGTAGCAACATATCTATCAACTCTACCAGGATATGAAACTCTTGAATGTTTTACAAGTTGACATGATTCATATTCTAGAAACTTTAACTGTGATAGCTCAGGAACAAGTTGACGCAATTTGTTAAGACTTGAGTGTCCCAAACGATAATGAGCAAGGAAAAGAGAAACAGTAACAATGCATGCAATTTTGGTAGAACAAAAGAAAAAGTAAAGTCCTTATTATTTATATCCTATACCAATTATCTCCCTTATTTGTCGATCCTACACAAGCACCGAGTTAGTAGAGAAAGTGACAAAGTAGTTAAGAGAATGAGTAAGTTTGGAAACAAGAATCAAATTGAAGGGCAGGGCATCCATGAATATACAAAACATTAGATAATGATAAAGAATGAAGAAGAGTGATGTTTTTAATGTCTTTTGCAACCCTTTTTGACTCATCTCCAAAAGTAATTGATGGAAGTGAATTCATGTAGGTAATATGAGAGAAAAGATCAAGATCACCAGAAAGATGATCAGTGGCTCTAGAATCAAAAACTCATATAGAATTAGATAGTGAAGCAAGAGTGGTATGTAAGATTTTAGGAGTAATAAAGGCCCGGGCAGCCTTAAGTTGCAAAAGCTCTTAGTACTCAACTTTTGAGATAGTGTGCATAGTAGAGGTGTTTGAACTTGCTTGCACCACGCTAGCTACTATTGGTTTGCCATGATGTGTCTAACATTCATCCCGTGTGTGCCCGAGTTTGGTACAGTTATCACATAATCGAAATGTGCCACGATTTCCTCTCGTGGTTATATTCATCTGGTATTTCCAGACTTCTTCATCAGCCATGGTTGTTATTTTGTTCCAATAGTAAAGATCCATAATATTATCGCAGAACTTAAGTTTCGGTGCTGATCTCCAAGAATGATGTCAAATCAGAAAAGACAAACTGGCTAGAAAAAGAACTTCAAATGGATCGTGAACAAGCATAGTGTAAAAAAAGCACATAAGAGGCCTTCCAAACTTAGAATGGTGTAACATATGGTAAAATAGAACAAAAAAAGTGTCATCTGTTTTGCTCCAGTTCTTTCATCTGTGGCTCTAATACCATATTGAATGTATTCAATAACTTGATAACTTAGGTTAAAAGAAGTACCTATATATAAACTTACACAAGCACACAAATGTAAAAGAAATAACACACTAGTCATGTTAGGCTGCCAAACTTAGCATTTAATACTCAACAAGAACCAAGAAGCTTTTTGCGTTTGTTAGACTAAACATAATCTGCTTGGCAAAAATATAATTGATGCCTAGATGATATTCTTTTTAATCAAGGATGTAATAACATAAAGCCTCCAAGTTATATGGGTGGGTATATGAGAATTAACTATGAGTTTCACAAATGACTAAGTCAATATAGCAAGCAAGTTGAAATTATTCAAAGAGTAAATAGAGTTAAACAGAGGAAACAAGAACCTGTTTCATTGATACAGGAAACTTACTTTGTGAATCCACTTCCAATGATTTAGATGGAAAAACCAATAACTCAACACCTCCTATTGAACAAACAGGAAACTTACTTTGTGAATCCACTTCCAGTGATTTAGATGGAAAAACCAATAACTCAACACCTCCTATTGAACTCCTTAGCATCATATTATGCCTAGATACAAACTTAAGAAATGAGGAGTACTGGCGCTTAGACCTAAGATTAAAAGAATCATTACTTGAAGACGAGTAAAACTTCAGCCATCCGTCATCTAATAGAAAGGTAAACCAACCTTTCATTATTCAAGGATAGAAGTACAAGGCTATATCATCTCTGTTGGGACATTGAATTTTGAATCTATATGGCCAAAACTGATCTTTAGCATACATAACGAAAAGCAGATTTCTTGCCATTTGTCTAGCATGTTGGTAAGCTTTACGAGAAATCCTTGTTGAAGGATGAGCGATGATTCCTTCACAATTTCCATAAACATATGGACAATCAGGGACCCCAAAGTTTCCCCTGGAAGAAATAAATAGGTGATTGACTCTTAATATGGCACTAAATAAAACAGGCAAATAAAAAGAATTAAAACTAGTTAAGCAGCAGATGAATGCATAAACCACATCATATATTGTCTGTTGTTTCAGTTCACGATCAGCATGCTAACATATTCCTACGTGTGGTCCCCTATTTAAGTCCTTACTCATGTTTAAATTGTCCTACTCTGTGAATATTAGCCAGCTACTTTCAACTGAAAGCAAACAATCTCTCTGTTCCTGAATGTAGTATTCTTCAACTATTATTTTCTGAGTGTTCATTTGCTTAGGAAGTAAGAGATGTAAGATTTCCCTAAAACACAGATATATTTGTATTTAGATAGACCTGCAGATTATGTAAAGCTGAAGTTGGCTGATTGATCGACTAGAGATTGATTGAGTTAGCCAGGAAGACCACTCTCAGAAACCTTGAGCAACTAAAGAATATATAAAGAAAAATTGAAGATCTGAAATTGCAGTAGGGAATGTAGCTATTAGCTAATTTTGGTTTGAGCTACTGAATAAAGAAATTCTGTGCAGAGATTGATTATTCCATATTGGAGGTTTTCCTATGGGTTTTTGGCCAAAAAACATGTACTGACTCCTCTATTAGAAAACTGAGTTTCCTGGATTTGATACTAGAAAATTGTATCTTGGCAAGCGATACATGAGGAGCCGCAAAATTTATTTGAATGATTCTGATGCACAGAAAGATGAGAATACCAGAAATTAGCTTATGTTCCATCATAAGAGATGCTTGGTATTTAATTAGTGTGTGCCAAAAGGTATAAAACATTGTTACCTCATCAAAAAGTTTAAACTTGAAGTAGGAGTAGAATTTATATATTTAACGAAATTGTCCTGTGGAGAGGAAAGAGAGGTGAGAATCCAGAATGTTGACAGCTAGCCACAGCATTTCAGGTCCTCTGGAAGAGGCAATTATCAAGCTTCTAAAGGAAAGGAGAAATACACAGAACTGAAATCTGTATATTTTATGCAATTCACTGAATTCATAGGGTTACCACATGCAGGTCATTCGTCAAAGAGATTTGCAGCATTCTATAAGCAGGTAGCTTCCTCTTGTCAAAGAAGCCGCAGTGTGATCTCCATTTTTTTTTCTAGATATCCAGTAGTATTTTAATTAGCGCATGGGGAACCTTAGCTTGTGATAATCACAAATTTGACAGAACCAAATGATGCATAATACAGTAGATTGCTAATTTCTAGCCAGCCCATGGCAAGCTAATGAAAGTTCAGTGATTCCTAGATGCATGACATAAATATCATTGAAGGAATTCATTTTGCAAATCAATAGTGCAACATAATCTAAAGCACTGAAGTTTCAATTACAGTCTGTAAGAGGATCTTGCCATGTTTCCATATTTCCATTTCAGCAATCTAGTAACAGTTTCCAGAGAAAACCCTACTTGTATCTGAGAAAATATTTCAACAATAAGATGTTTGAATGAAAAAATATTATCCTTATGTAGATGTTAAGAGTCTCCTAGATGAAATCATTCAATTCCAACCAAAAGATTCCATTACTTTCTTTGGATTAACCTTTCCACCAATGTGTTGCCACGTGATGCATTAAAACAAAATTACATTTACGCAAATGCATTACCAATGTAGCTAAAATAAACTTTGTAATCAGAATAACACATTAATCAGCAACACAACAAACTGAGAAAAAATTAAACCGGACCTACCTCCATATGACTTCAATAGCTGGGCCATTCTGAGGATTTTCCTGGATATTCAGTGAACCTCATTGCTGATGGTTTTCTCCTGCAGCAGATAAGATAACCCATGAGAAGAATTCCATTCAATCAGGGTGTTAAAAGGTAAAAAAGAAAAAAAAATTGTCATAAGAAATACACCACAGACTAGAATAAGAGTCTAAAATGACAAGAAGAAACAATTCCATTAGGAAGTAATAAATAGTGATATCCCTGGGTAAGGAAATTCATTTGCATCATTTGGTCAAAACAGAACTATATATGCAAGACAGCAATTAGAAAATATTAGTAATGCAACCACATCTCAGATACATGAAAATGACAAACTAAAAAACAATAGGATTTCTCCCATGCATGACATCCAGTCAGGAGAAAGAACTTTGCTGAGCCTGGGATCATGCATCAGTATGCTACCACTTGGTACAACTACAAAGCACCATATAACTACATCCAAATGCTTCTGTGATAAAATAATTATATGGGGTATCTCTTAACTTACCACTTGAAGCCTGGACTTCATCAAATCTTATATAATGAGCTCTAATTATCCCTTGTAATGCTACTTGCTGCCTTGGAAGTGAAATTCTTTGTGCTACGAAACATATTGACTAGTAATGTCAAAGCTGTAATATAATGCAAAGCAAAAATAAAAGTATTCTAGGATAGCTTCAAAGTATATCAGCTACATAATTTTCTTTTTACTTTCTTAAGCACAGTCCAGATTTACTAAACAAAATCTATGAAGATTCTTTTCTCTTCAGTTTATCTAGAATACACAAGCTTCTATCCATCCAGGATATCTATTAGCCCTACATGATCCACTATAAAGAGCCATAAAAACTTCCTTACCAGGTCTATCTTCATTTTCTGCAGTAAGTTCTGCATTTTGAAGCTCGGATTCTCTGGAAGGAACACTGTCAGGGAGATTAGCTGCATCAACTGTGTCTGCAATGCACAGAGTTTCCTGATGAGGAGGAAAACTAATCTCCAACCTGTGAAGCCTCGGGCCAGTTGTTTTGTCCATTGAGAATGTTTGGCTGGAAGAGTTATGACTAAGATTAGTTCCCAAGATTAATAGCCTTGGAAAAAGGAAAAGGTGCTAGGGGCTGCACCAAGGTCCTATCCCCAAGGTTCTATCTCAGGGAAGATAACTTTAATGGATATTTTTCAATGAGAGGTCTGTATTGAGAACCTATTACACACTTATTTCAGTTTCATGATGTAGGCATGATAAACCAGAAGATCAGAAAGGAAAACACATCAAATGAATGCCAAGTAAACAGAAAATCAGTTACAAATTACCTAAATGATCTGTAATGGAAACGATCACAATCACCACTTTAGATTCAGTAGCATATCAAAAGACCTGTTCAATGATAACACATGAGAACTTCAGTTCAGAAGAGTAAGAAACCAATAATTAATATTAATACATGAAGGGAAATTTTTCTATGTGCTGCATACTCCATCCTCACAAGCAGGATAAAATTAGGTTGATGATAGTGTTCTGGACATTTAAAGTAGAAAATTCGATGAAGGTCTTATAACCAAACTCAAAGAATTGCAAGTATCTATTCAGCTCCATACATATTTAAGGAATTGCATGCGCCATATATTTAACTTTAAACAGAATTTAAACACAATGATTCTAAATTTAAATGGAACATGCTTGAAGGAAACTCAAGTTTCCATAAAAGAAAATAAAATAAAAAAACAGATGAACATCTAGACATTGAAATTTTTATTTCTCACACAGGATTACAAAGAAATTTTGCTTAACCTCAAAGCAGAATCAATTGCAAATGAAAAAATCATCTTAATTTTTGAGCAAATTAGTAATCTACTTGTGAAAAATGAGAAGGGTTTGAGAGTATATCTGCCTAAGAACCTTTGGAGTGCAGCTACTGCATAAATTTCATAAATAAATTTGATTGGTATGCCAAGAAAACAGCAAAAAGGGCAGCCTTGAGAGATTATGCAGATTTTGGACAATATGAATAAAACTCCAAGCCCTAGGCAAGTTGCAAAAGTTCAATGCCTTACCTTAGTCTTGCACAACTGATTTTTTAAAATCCAAACTATGAGAGAAATGATAGAGCAATGAAACTATTGATTCTCAGACAGAATATATAAATCAGATACCATAAACCAGAGAAGTTTTCAGGAGGAAATATTTAGTAAGATATGCATCAATGGCAGTTCCACCATATCTATCTAAAACATCATATTGTCGTGTCAGACGATCGATTAAAGAATTATATATGTCAATTACTAAAACCTTGGCATAGTTCGTCTCCTACCATATTAGGTTCAATGATGAGATGTCTTAATTCATGCACTAATCTTCACTTGCCCAATTACCAGGAAAAAATATGCTAAAATGTTGTTACAATTTATCTTGAGCCATCAGATAATCTTACAGTACTTTCCGAGTCTAGCATCCAAAAATATAGAATTTGAGGCAGCATCCTTGAATTATGGATGCATACTGATATTTGTACAATGGTGTAAACTCAATACACAAGACAGGAATACACATGTAGAGAATACCATTTGTATGATCCAGAAACATTATTCTTTTGACTCTGAAAAAACTGAATTGTGATTCAAGCTCTTTAAACAATGCTAATCAAGGAATGTGCTTTACACAGCCATCCCTCAAATTCTTCACACGTTTCCATTTCTTTCACAACTCTAAACAGAGAAAGACCATAGAGAGTAGAGTTAACTTTTAGTTTTAACTCACCATGCATTGGGAAATCAAAGATATAGGAAAGAAGAAAACAAAAAACACCACAAAAAAACTTTACATCATTTCTAGTGGTCTTTCAGAGTGATGAATGCAAACCTATTTATGCAATTGTTTCTTCAAATACAAGGTTCAGTGCACAGTTGCTCAAATGATTTCTAAAATAAAAGCCCTTTACTTAGGAAGACAAATGCTACATATTTGACAGTTTATATGAACAGTAAACCAAGTCGATCCCAGGAAAACATCGTCAAATGTTACTTCTCAAGTTGTTAGAGGCATTCTGACTTCTACATCCTTTTAACAGAAGAATGAGAAAAACTTTTCAACAAATTGCAAAATTGGCATACCCAATAACAATGATAAATGAGGAACCATGATCAAAGTTTGGGCTGTTAACCACAAGAAGTTAAGACAGTATAAGAAATAATCTCTAAAAAAAAAACCAGATAATTTCTCAGTATGCTCCCAAGTCTAACCCCCAAAACTACAGAATCATGACTTTATTCAACGCGATGTACAACACCTAACAATAACTCGCACTTCTACACCATGCATGGACATAGACAAAAAAATGCCCATTAAAAATCCCAAAAGTGTAAAGAATACAAACATACACATTAACACACACACACAAAAAGATAGTACACGCCTCACGTCCTGATCACAAATGGGTTCCTCGCATTGCAGAGCATATTCACAAGGAAAGGGCTAAAAGATCATTTTTTTCCCCAAGAAAACATTACATTCATAAAAAAGGGCGGGGGGAGGAGGTGAGGGGCATGCACTAGATAAATTATAGGTATATTGTAAAGAGGCAAGAAAAATATGTTCAAGAAATTTTTAAAACCTGAAGTGGGGAAGCAGCGTTGTTAAAACTTCAAGAAATTGTTAAAATTTCACTAGCATAAAATGCAAACCAATGTTAACGGAGTGAGAGAGAGGGGTTCAGTGAACAGTGATTTGGAGGGAGATGTTCAATTAACCCCAATTTAGTTTTAAATTCTCAATTTGAAAAGCTGCTTCTGAAGTGTTCACAATTCGTAAATTTTAAAATTTAAATATTGAAAACTTCATTACAGATTGTACCGTCTTTCCACTTACGTCAATTTATTTTTTTATAACTTCCACTTACGTCAATTCATATTTTGGTTTTCTAGGAAACGTTAACTCATATTGATTATAGAGTTTTTCATGTGTATATATATATATATATATATATATATGCAATAAGCATTGCACATTTTTGCATTGCAACCTTGTAATTCTTTGGGTGAAAAACGTTAATTGTTCCTTAATTTTTTTAAAAACTGAGCTAAATTTGGACAATAATTTGAAAACAAATTCATCATTCTTCATAAAACATCTTTCAAAAAAAAAACTTTCTACTTTCAAAGTTTTTATCATATCTAAATTTTAAATTTTCTTCTAATCCTACATAAAAGTCTCACATATTTATATAAACAATAAATTTTCATTACTTTTTAATTAAATACACAATTTTAAATAATTTATTAATCATATTTTATATTATTACGAATAATGTGAGACCAAAACTATCATATCAAATTTTCAATTTTCAAACAAAAATTCTTATCTAAACGCAAAGAAAAATACTTTCATTTTAAACCAAAAAACCACTTTTCAAATCCAGCCTTGATTTTTGTTATCCAACTATTTTTTTTGCCAAATTCTTGTCTTCCATCTCTCAAAAACTCTAGTTTCTTGTAAAATATCCACCCTACATTCAAGACAAAATTGAGAAGCGTTTTTGAGTGAATTGAAAAAAATGTCATTATACTTACATCAAATAGCACTCTTGATCATCCAAATTTTAAAATAGCAAAAGAGGTTATCATACTTCAAAAAATTAAGTAAAAGTGATAATCACTTCAAAAAATGAAGCAAAAACAGGTAAATTTTTCCAATAAAGTGTTTTTCTATAGTTTTTAATAAAAATTTTCATTAGCAAAAAATTGATCACTATACTTTCATCAAGTCTCACTTTTGGTCATCTAATATTTATCTTTACAAAAAAAAAAAAAAAGATCATCATACTTTAAAAAATGGAAAATGGATAATCAATGTATATAGAATGTTGGTCTTTAGAGGTAAAACACCTTCAATTGAAGGGTATTATTGTCTTTATAAGAGAATACAAAAGTAAACTGTAAGTCTTCAATTTCATTCCTCAATGCTCACGTTTGATTTCAAGAAACCTCCGTTCAAGAAAGAAAGGAGAAAATCTAATTTGGAATCCTAAAAACCTGTAAAAAAAAACCTTTACTTAGAGAGGGGTTGGATGAATAAATTCTTAACTGTTGTAGCATTCTTGACAACATATTTTACACTTCTTTGTTGGTATCAAAATTAGATGGTCAACATCATTCTTCTCAAAAAATAGAATTGCACTACAAGTTCACTCATAATTACTTGTATTTTTCTTGGGGGGAAGGGTTCCTTGCACAGTTGGGGGAGGTGCTTTTAGTTTTCCTCTCTATTTGTTTCTGGTTGTATAATTGGTATGGGCAGTGTTTTTGTATGGTTTAGGGGAATTCAAATTTAATGCAGGTGGATTGGCTTTTATGATGGAATGAAACAAGACCATGCACTTAGAGGCAACCTTGGATAACGCTAATTATAATAAGCTCTCAGGTTCATCCTCACATAATAGCATAATTCGACGGTTTTATCCCCCAGCCTTATTTGGCATCTCTTTTGAGTTGGGAACAAGAAGCACCCATATCCAAATTTTGTTTTCTTTTGTTTTAATGTTTGCATTAAATCAAACTAGTTTGGTTTAGGTGCTATTGGTTTGATAGTTTTGTAGGCCTGCAATTTTCTTCTTTCTTTCTTCTTTTGTTGGAAATGCCCAATAGCCACCAACGACAGTAACAAACAAAAAGGAAAAAAAAAGATGAAAAAAGAGATGAGAGGATAGCATAGAAATCCTAATTGGACAAATATACCTCAAAATATTGTATTCTGTTAGAGTTAACAATCGCTATTAACGGAATGATCTCGATGGCTTGTTTAATGAAGTACGGTGACCTTTTTTTTTGTTAAAAAAAAAGTAAGTAAAATGGCAAAAAAATGAGACTCGATAAAAGTTGATAACCAATTTTGTTACTCACTTACATAAAAATGGTCTCCTACTTCTCTTATGAGATTCCTAAGCATTTCTAAAGACTCAATATTGAGTTGGCTTCAATCATCTATTTCCAAGTGAATGAATGATGTTATTTAATTTTTCCATCAAATCATAAGTAGAACAATATTGTTTATATAAAATACTTATATATTGTGTTTATTTGTTTGTGTTGCTAGACATTATATAGTTAGAAATGTATGCTAGAGATTTTTATCATAAAAGTTAAAGTAGGAAAAGGGGGAGAAAACAAGGACGGGGAAAAGATGGGGAGGATTTCATCCATGCGGTGATGAGGATAGGGGTCCTTGACATTTTAAAGTGGAATTAGGGACGGGGCTGAGATGGGGATATCTTTTGTATTGCTTGGCTCCGTTGTCATTTCTAGTCGTAGCAAGTTGGTGGATGAAAATACCCATAAAAACAACACATGAAAGACATGTTTAGATTTGGTCAGTATTTTACACCCCAAATTGACAAAAGGGCAAATTTTAGACATTTTGAAAGTTTGAGGGAAATAATTTGTCAAAAAATAGTTGAAGGACAAAAACTAGATTTTTTAACATCATATTTCAACTATATAGTTAACCTACCCTAGACCATATGTGCACTCAATTAACCCCCTCCTCCATATTTATTCAATTATCAGTATTAGTTAGGGAAGAATTCTATTACCCTAGGGCCTAGGCTGAAATGCTATCAAAGTTTTCCTCTCGCCTCTAACTTAATCATCAAGCTTTGGAGTAAATCTCAATACTTTTTGGCAACTCTATATCAAGATTCAAAACTTCTCTACCAAAAAAGCTTTTTGCAACATCAATTATTATTTGGCATAGTAAAAATATTAAGAACACTTTAAATTTTTTGCCATAAATAAATATTCCCTCTAACCCTTTCTATAATTCATTGGAGACATTTTTTTTTTCTTCACTTATTATAAGTTATTCTATGATTTTTTAAGGAATTTAACATTTTTTTCAATATTATCTGTATTTATTATTATTTCTCATTTTCTCTCTTTCTTATTTCCAAGATAGAGACATTGTTCCCTCATCTCTCTCCACTCCCTTTTCATTATTATAAATTTCCTTTATCATCTTTTAATTTACAAGATAGAATAAATAAGAGTATATTATGAAAAAAATACTCTATTGATATGTTTGAATATGATTCTAGCGACTTATAAAAATGGATAGAAGGAGCGCCAAATTTACTATTATTAATTGAAGAATAGTGGGAGCCATAAGTATTAGGGAAATCAATAAAAATTACTCTTCGCATAATAGGCCTGTGACGTGACTATGGGTTTGCAACACCCACATGCTATGATCAAGGCCAACTACTTGGCAATCATCCTACTATGATAAAATGAATATCTTAAATTGGCAATGAGCACTTAAACCCACATGCATAGAAAATTCCATATGAAATTGGTTATTTACATTCACCCCTACTTAAAGCCTAGTGAGGCTCTAATACCAACTATTACGTCTCGAGCCTTAGATGCGACTATGAGTCTGATTATACCCTTAGTTAATTATTTGGTAATTGTCTTCATTATATCAAAATAGACAAGTTGACAATAGGAATTTAAGTCCATTATTATATATTATGCATACTTACATACATAATTTCATGTGGGACAGGCATCACATTCACCCCTTCTTAAGGCCTAGCATCATTACTAGGCCTAACTATTAGCCCAAAGTGTGTGATCTATCAAGGAGAACAAGACTCTAAAAGTGACTCTCATTCATAGCTTTCATACTTTTGGCTAGCAATCTCACTCTGATACTAATTGTCATGCCCAAAGCCCTCAGACTCGTGAAGTGAATATAGTTCAACTACTTGACAATCGTCATCGCAATGTTAAAATAGAATTTCTAAGTTGACAATAAGTATCTAGAATCACATGCATATATAATTTTCATATTGAGTGTGGTATTACATTCATCCCTCCTTAATGCATAGCGAGACTCTAATACTATCACGCCCCGAACTCTTAGACTCTTGACATGACTATAGGTCTAACAGCAAGCACAACCAACTAGTTGACAATTAGGGATGTTAATAGGGCGAATTGGGGTCGGAGTCCCCAATCTCTGACCCCGCCCCAACTCTAAATACTAATCCTCATTCCTGCCCCTCATTCACTTCAAAAATTTGGAAAGAGCCTTGTCCCCACCCCACCTCCTGCCTTTACATAATCCGTCTTCGTCTCATCCCCTGTTTGACTCTGCTTTGACCCCAACTCATTTTATTTAATTTTTTAAGTAACCAAATGGATAATATTGTTTTCTTTAAAAAAAATACTAGGGATAAAATAATATTTTTACTAAAGATAGAACTGAAGTCAAAGTCGAGGATTTGCGAGGCAGATTCTCGCGGGGCTTCAGTAGGGAAAAATCAAATCCCATCTCCGTCCCCATCACCGTTTTTTAGAACCCATCCCCGGCCCCGACCCCATTAAATTTGGAGAATCCCGGACATCAATGGGGCTGGCTGAAGTGGATCCCCACTAATCCCCATTTCATTGACATTCTTATTGACAATAGTCCCCACTATGCTAAAATATATATTTTTTGTTGACAATGAATATAATGAGATGAATATTATATTAACTGTCACGCCCGAACCCTCGAGCCCATAACATAACCATGTGTCTAGCAGTATTTATATCCAACTATTTGACAATTATTCTCATTATATCAAAATTAATATCTCAAGTTGACAATGAATACTTAGGCAAGTATTACATTCATGCATCTTAAAACTCTAGCGTTCTCATTAGACTCAAATCATTAGTTTAAAATCAAGGACCAACTGAGGAGTATAAAATGTGACTCTTACATATAAGGTATAACACTTAGCTCTCATACTTTCGGTTGATTACCTATTCTAATACCAATTGTCACACCCTGAGTTCTTGAGCCTGTGATGCAATTATGGGTCTGACAATACTTATGATCAATTACTTGGCAATCGTTCTTACTATGTAAAAATAAATATATCAATATCACAATAGATACTTAAATTCATTCTTATATACTATATATACCATACATAACTCCATGTAGGATAGGTCACACACATATTTATAACTTTTTTTTAAAAAAAAAGTATTTGTTTCATTAAATATATCCTTAAATTTCTGTTTTCATGTTTTGTATTGTACATTATTTTGAATTTACAAAAATATTCTTAAACTATTATTTCATCTATTTTTATCCTTAATTTATTTTTAATCATTCATTTCTATCGTCCAACTCTACCCAAAATTATGATTTTGGCTCAAGAAACTAAACAATTATTTTTTTATAATTAAGTACTTAGAGCGAAACACTAGCGGTACAAATGTAAAATATTAAAACGTTAAAAATATTTATTATCTAAATGGAAAAAAATATAATCTAAACATTTTTCTTCTTTACCTCTCGGTTCATGTTTGTTTTTAAGATTTTACCCTTTAAAACATAAATTCACATACTTCTTTAAACAAAAAGTATATAGTTATATAGAAGAAATAAGTGATGAAATTAGTATAATGATAAAAAAATAAAAAATGACAAATAAGTTAAGTTTATTTTATAAATCGACCTATCTATAATTGTAATGTTATGGGTTCAAGTTATGCTAGTAACATTTGTCGTGTATGTTTTTATAAATAAAAAAAAATTGGTTTGCATAATTTAAATAAATTGTTAAGAGAATTTTTTTTTTAAAAAAAAAAAGAGAAATTGTTTAAGGGAATTTTGCGCCAATTTCACTTATTTTTCTACATTTCAAAATATAGATTTGGCAATTCAATTTTAATGAAACAAATATTACCTTCTTTTATAAATTGAATGCCCATGTTTCAACTTTATAATACACAAAGTTGGATATCCAGTTTTCTTAAAAGTATTTCCATATAAAATCATGCAACGAACCTTGTAAATTTAGAGTATCATATCCCATTAATAAATAGTTACTCACTAATTAAATTTGAAAGCCCTAAAGCTTTTATGTCTTATTTTGATTAATGACAAACATTGATGAGGACTAATGTCCTTATTTGTACCAGTGATAGAGTTTTTTGGATTCATGATCTAATCCATGCACAACACAACATTTCAAGTCTTCAAGGAAGTATACAAGTCAAGACTATCAAGATTTGAAGACTAGCTTTTATTGGATTAGATAGGAACTAGAGGTATAGTCTTAGAGTTATATATTTTGATATCTCTAGTTCTACCTCTAATTGAGTAATGGTTTCTAAATGTTGCTCTATGAACTTAAAACGTTATTTCAAAATGTTTTTTTTATGTTAAAATATGTTTTGGTATTTCGAAAACCATGCATCTTGATTTCAAAACTTAAATGGTTCATAAACTCTTGTTGGATTGATACCATAACTTATATGGTTGATTGAAATCATCATTTGTGTGTTAGAGTATTGTTAATACACAAATAAACATGTTTCAGTCGACCTAAAGTGGTCCAGGTATCGTCCATAAGTTAGTTTATCTTGTGGATGCATGTGCTGTCAAATTTGTTCATCTGCCAACCTGTGGACGACCATGAGGTCGACCGCAGGTGAAGTGAGATCGACCGCAAATGAAGTCCGGTCGACCGGAGGATGAAAAATCATCATCCGGTGGTTGTCCAGTGAACTTGAGGATGATAGTGCGGACGACCAAGTCTGATTTCCGGTCGACCGCAGATTACTACTCATCGATCGCAAAGTAAGCAGAGAACTTGCGGACGACAACAATCAAATTGTTTGGTCAACCGGAGAAACTGATTCTATCGTCCGAAAGAAGAAATAACAAGGGATAAACATATTGGATCAAAAATATCTTGAAGGTGTTAATAATAATATAATACAATATTTACTTATGGTCAAACACCTTCTACAATTTTATAATAAGTCAAAATATTATAAGTAAAAAAATATCATTCAATTTCATACAAATTAGAATATAATTAACAACTCTCTTTGCATGACATATGCATTCTTTATTCAAAATTGAATGTCTACGTTACATTTTAAATGTCTAGAATTGGATGTCTATTTTCTTAAAATAAAATATTTTTATCTAAGTTTTATCGACAAAATCATAGAGATTTATATCTATCAATTCATGAATGATATTTTAAAAAAAGGTTCTCCGGTCAAAAGTGAGCATTCTATTCCAAATCGAGGGAGTACAAAATGCGAAATGAAATTTATACATGAATAATGCATTTTCATAAATACGCAGTTTAAAGAAATAAAAAAAAAAATTGAAAGGACTATTTTCTGTGCCCTGATGATGCCATGAGGACTGCAACAGCCACAATAAACATAAACAGCATACTTATGAGAAATATGTATGTTCTTCTTGAGGACCTCCTGTACTCTCCAAATAGAAGCATTCCCCAAAATGTGCTCACCAGAGGAAGTGCCTGAAATGTTGTCAGCTCATTTTTAATCCTTTTCTCTGGTAAGCAAATCAAATTTGAGTACAACATTCTTGTATTTTCTATAATCTTGAATTCACAGATTACTAATAACAGAATTAAAATGTTTAGACATATTTAAAGGTCAGGCTTTCTGTTCTTGTTAATTTGTTTAACGATGTAAAATAAATACTCCAAGAAGCGGAATTAACTATACCTCAAACAGGAATAAAGATCCATGTCTCATAAATAGTTAAGTGACTCTAAGATAGATTTTTCATGTTTTCCAAAGAACTGTTATTTATGTCTATACAAGGCTTTGAAACTCACCTGAACAGCATCTGCTGCTGCATATCCAGCAGCTTGACCTCCCATAAATTGCAGTCCATTCCCAAAACCACACAAAAATCCAGCCAAGAGTGCCCAACCTCTACCGTTCCAGTCTGATAGATAAGCTTTCAGTGATGATTTGGGAAGACTTAGGACTGGATGATACAGGAAGCTGATGTTTAAGAAGATGGCAATTACAAAACAAGAAACTGAGAAGTAAAAGAATGCAGTGTAGACACTCAAATGGGGAACTCCATCTTTTAGAGTGTGCCATTGATCATTTGTTGCCAGGTTGAATGCTGGTGAGAAAAGAGAAAAGCTGACACCGGCAAAGAAAGTTATGGACAGACCAACCAGTGTGCTCCTTCCAAATACCTGCAAAACCAACTCAAGGAGGCTACTCTTACAATTATTTGGACCTCATCAACTCAAGGAGGAAATGAAATTGGATCAAATATCGCGATTGCATGTTCGTTCTGTTGAAAAAATCGTGCATCTGATCTGGTAGAATAGTTTTATTAGCCACTCAACATGGCACTTGTAAAGACTGATTAAAAGCAAGCATTTGGAAATCAACTTGGAAGAACTACTTCAGGTATTTAAATCAAATATATTCATGCTATATTTGACAGACATTATGTTTTCGTGAATCTTTCTGTTCTTGACATAAGATATATGGAAAAATCAGGGGAAAAAAAAGGATATTTCATTTGAAAATTTTCCAACCTTAATTGACCTTCTGTTCTCAAGCTCTACAAGAAAATCTGCAGTCCCAAATTTGGCCTTCTCCTTATCGCCAGTTTCTTTTTCAATATCCATAGAACCTAAAGAAGTAAGAAGAGAACTTTCACCATAACTTTAGTAGAATAACATAGAATGCATTGGAAACAACTTTCTCAGTTAGCTTGACTTACCCACATCTGGATATGTTTGCTTGGATATTGAAGTAAGCTTGGACCTGTTAAATTTGTTTTCATGTCAACATAAGGTTTTTGCACCTGATGCAAAGGTAGATATCTAACAAAAAAAATCCTTTTTCTCTGAAATTATGGAGGTGATAAAATTAATTTCTTTCATTACATAGCTTGGTATCATTTTGAAAATGCAAAGCTCTCATTATGGCCATAGGTATATACCTTGCTCTCTATTTAATGTAATTATGCAACATAATTTCTATTACTATTCACATATCCTCATCTAAAGTATTCAACATTATTTAGGAATAAGCAGCATATAGAGTCTAACCATATGAAACTGAAACATCCATCATGCATCTTCACACTATTTGCAGACTATTAAGTAATGCAGAGCTCAAGATGAAAACATTAAGAGTAATTTTTCAAATCTTATTCTAACAAGCTTTTGGGAACTTGTAGATGAGTACACATAAGGAAGCAGAAGACACAAGAAATAGAAATGGAATAAAGATAAGATGCTAGATAGAAGTCTTTAGAGATATATAGAAAACCAAAACAAGAAATACCCTGCTCTATCTTTGTCATTGTCTGAGAAACTACTTAATTTGATTCTGTTATCTGCTGCATTGGATGCATGAACGAATGATCCTAAACAAACAGCGATCAAGAAACATCCAACACCGGGGAAAAGGATCTCAGCTTTGTTTATTTTGTCATCAAGGAAGTAATTCAGCGTTGTGCCTGTAGCCATAGGAACAAGATTACATCTGATATTCCAATGCCATATTGCTCCCTAGACAATCAAACAAAATGCTTAATTAAGAAAAATACCTATCACAACAGTTATGCTTGCAGTAACCACCTCCGTAACTGATAAACCGACAAATGCCCAAGCATATTGAGTTGACAAGTTCCCAAGGCTGAGGACCACCCCACCAGCCATGGCAAATAAAACACTAGGCCAATTATCCTGCACCATTCAAAGATGGTTTTTACTCAGTTAACTATAAACAAACAGGAAATTGCTTCCTTACAAAGGATACACACCTGAGATAATTGAACAAGGAAATTGGGCCTTTCTGGTGTGCTTTTTCCTATCTCACCAAAGGTGAAAGCAATGATCACAGCAGCCAAGAGATTTGTCATTGTATAGTCTAGGTAAGTATGCTGAGGAAGACGACCGCGCCTTTCTAAGAGAGTCAAAAGAGCAGGCCATGTCCCCAAGAAAAGAAGTGCAAGAAGCATACATGCTATTGCACCTCCCTTGCTCTCTACCAAATACATCTTCTACCCGCTGGATATATCTTGCCTGAGTTAGATGATAAAAAGGTGAAGATAGAACTTTATTATACTAAATAGGCTCAGCCAACATTATGATGACTCTGATTTTTGTTCACAAAAAGCAAGTGAACTAAAATTCAGATGCCACTATCTTTTCTGGATGCCAAATTGATTGATTCAGTACAATGTGTCATTGTGATTAACAAGAAAAAGTGCCCATGAAGCCAGTCAGCGGAATATATAGGGGAAGACTCCAATTTTAATCTCAATGAATATTATCAAATCATCAAACAAATGGGGATAGCTTACAAGCAGTAAATTCGCAAAGAAATTAAGATTGTTAAGAGATCACAAGTCAAGAAACCTTCTCAGAATTCACAAAAAGCAGTTTTATTACTCAATACACTCAAGAACCCATGTGCATCCAAATCAGGGAAACAGAAAAAATTACAAAAAACGGGAGAAAAACTTCTGTGTTCAACCATAATTTTCAACCACTGTGGCTGTGGCAGTAAATTCTAATTGAAAGAAAGTGGCAGAAATCTACCAATCAAAAGTTTAATAAAATCCAAAACTTGGGGCACCCCACTTCAACCTTGTCCAGAATGACGCCTCCGAAAAGAAAAATATTCAACTCTCAGTCTGCATTTTTTTTTTTTTTTTTTTGCACTAGATAAAAGTAGCAGAATATCAAACTATAGGAGTAGGATAATGGGATTATGGAACAAGAGGATCTTGAACTTGGCTGTTTATGCCTGGTAATTTTCTTACTCTTTGAATTGGAAAATGTTTTAAACATAGAAGGTTGTATTGGAATCTCAAGGTCAGATTCCGTGTAACGGTAAACAACTGTTTATTTCTGTCCTCGACCAATTATTCAAGCCGCATCTCTTCGTGATCTTCCAGATGTTGACCAACTTATTTAGAAAATATTAAAAAATGGAAACTCATCACATGGAAGAATTATTGCACTTCGAAGTCCAAACTTACGGAGCTCACGGAAATATTTCTAACCATGTCAAGAATTGATCATAATAATCTTTTTACTCCTTCCATCCCACAAAAAAATATACTCATTTTCTTTTTTAAAATATTCCGATTTATAATCAACTTATAATTTGATAGTACACTTTTTTCTACCTAATAACAAATATTCTATTGGCAACCCACTGTGAATATGCACACAAATATATGTCGTTAAAAATATTTTATTATGAGTTAGATTATTTTATTCTTATTAAAAATTATAAATTATTTTATATAATTTTATAAATATTTGACAATTGAGTTGTATTATTAATTTTATTTATTTTCATATCATG
The DNA here is from genome assembly GCA_019593545.1 of Apocynum venetum. Classification (NCBI taxonomy): domain Eukaryota; kingdom Viridiplantae; phylum Streptophyta; class Magnoliopsida; order Gentianales; family Apocynaceae; genus Apocynum; species Apocynum venetum. The sequence goes on from SRSM01000132.1 coordinate 3,870,346, forward strand.
TCTCACCTCTTTTTTTATTTTATATACAAAATATTTATATTTTCTTTTTCTTAAAATAAATTTTATTTTTCCTTTCTTATTTATAAGACATAATTATTAATGATACTTTAAGAATAAAAAAAAATTATTGATTTGTATAGAAGGGATTCTACCAATTTATATTTATATTTATGATTGAATGATGTAACTTTTCAATGTGGAGCAAATAGTGGAGTATAATAAGAATGCATTTTTAAAAAAAAAATTCAATTACATTAAATATAATTTATTATTCCGTGCGAAAAAAAATTATTATATTCTAAAATTATTGTCGAAAAATAATCACTGTTAAGTCCTTGATCTATTCACAATACGTGCTACCCCAGCGTACGTATGACGTGGAAACTGTTCTCGCACTTTGTCGAGCTATTTCCTGGCAATAGTTTCACTAACAAAAATAAATATTTCAAATTGATAAAATACAATTTCTTACATATAATACGTATACATACAACATGCATACATATATATATATATACACACATCAAAGGCCCAAAAGATATTGAAATTCAGAATGAACTAAATGTAAAGTATTCACAGGATGGTTACAATTGATTCATTGATACAAATGGAGAAATAGAAAAATATCTTTAATTTTCTTTACCCTTTTCCATGGTTCACTTGAAATCTTCATTTTTGTTCACTTCTCCAGCATCTCATAATTCTAGCCAACACTTTAATCAACATCGCACCACAAGGCACATAGACAATTATTGATTAGCAATCATAGAATCAATCAATTCCTCACTTGTATGCTGGGATGGGATGTACTAATCAACAGTTGGACGAGTCTTTGTCAAGATCTTTTCAACAGTTGCTGCAGTTCTTCCAATTTAACAATTAAGTTGAATTTTTCCATTTGATAAACTATTTCCGATGCCCAGATGATGCCATCAGGACTCCAACAGCAACTATGAACATAAACAGCATACCAATCAAGAATATGTATGTTTTTCTTGATGATCTTCGATACTCTCCAAAAAGAAGTATGCCCCAAAAGGTGCTCACCAGAGGAAGTGCCTGCAACACATGGAAAGAAATGCCAATTAGGAACTCATTGATTAATAGATAGTGATGAAGGAAAATGTCATTTTCAGGTTGGAGTTGATCTCATATTCTTGTGCAGGTTTGAATATGACTAGTATCCAAAATCATTCTATAGCTTCATTGACCTGGACGGCATCCGCTGCAGCATATCCAGCAGCCTGGCCTCCCATGAATTGAAGTCCATTTCCAAATCCACACAGAAGTCCGGCCAAAAGGGCCCAACCTCTGCCATTCCAGTCAGATAGATAAGATTTCAATGATGACTTGGGCAGATTCAGTACAGGGTGATACAGGAAGTTGACGTTAAGAATAACTGCAATCACGAAACATGAGATCGAGAAGTAGAAGAATGCAGTATAGACAGTCAAGTGGGGAACGCCTTTTCTCAAAGTGTGCCATTGATCATTAGTTGCCAAGTTGAATGCTGGTGAGAAAAGAGAGAAACAAACTCCAGCAAAGAAAGTAATGCCCAAACCAAGAAATATGCTCTTTCCAAACACCTGAAATTTCAGACAAAGAGGAAGAATCATTCTCCAAAAACTTGTTACTGAATCATCAAACTTCTGAGAGTTCAGGCACATAAGAAGATGATGTAAACTTCTTATCTTATGGCCTGATACTAACAAAGACAACTGGAAACATCTTTGAATTGTTCAAAAACAGTGATTGATTTTTGTCGGTTACTAACTGGCTTTCTGAAATTCCTTCAGAAACTTTCTACTCCAGCTTTATTTCTGTAATTGTTGGAGAATAAAACTAAGAAATCTTACATAACATAAAGTTCTACTGACCTTAATTGATCTTTTATTTTCAAGTTCTATTAGAAAATTTGCTGTCCCAAACTTTGCCTTCTCCTTATTGTCAATGCCATTCTCCAAATCATTTTGTCCATCTGCAGATAGCCACCATCAGAAAACAAGCAAATAAACAAAAGGGACTGTTCCAGTCGGAATAAGGTGCAAAATAAAATTACCAAAGAACTTACCTATAATATTTGAAACTTCTTTAGGTTCAGAAACACCGTGACTCCTGAAAATTTCCAGTTAAGGAGTTAACACCTAACAGATATCATTCAGTGAGAGGGATGATGACTGCAGGCACAAGAGTATAAGAAGTTTCAAGGCTTTTACCTATGTAAGACTTCTGTACTACACCTTATTGGAACTCATATAGGTGCATACTTATGTAGCTCATATTTTAATGTTCCACATGACTAAAATAGGAAAAGGTTGACTGAGAGGATAAACACTCCTAATACATATAAAGGAACTCTGCAATGACAATTAGTTAAGCACATCCAACAATCAGAAGCGCAATCCATGAATAAATATGTATTTGAGATCCAAACTCATAAAGCCTATAGAAGGAAGAAGCCGTATTTTCAGTTTCTCCATAAGTTACAACTATTGATGTAAATGGTCTGCTGCTTACCTTCTTATTTGAAGTATGCACTTTAACATAAGACTGGAACTATTATCAATTTTACTTTTCTGTCCTAGAACCTGGTTTACAACATTATGTTTAGCCATCATTCAATAGCATAAAGTACAATTTTGCAGAAGAAATTTAGTCTAACTAAACAAACTTATCAACCATGAGGCAAACTTTTTTAGCATGACTTATGCATCATACGAGAGGAAGAAAAGAAATACCCTTCATCTCTATTGCTGTTTAAGTAATGGCTGAGCTTAGCTTTGTTATCCGCTGCATTAGATACATGCACAATAGAGCCCAAACAAACAGCAATCAAGAAACATCCCACACCAGGAAAAAGAATTTCTGCTTTGTTGATTTTGTCATCCAAGAAGTAGTTCAGGGTTGTTCCTAGCACAACCAGCCAACATAGCAAATAAATTTATATATCCCACACTAGTCAAGCCTACAGAAAACAGAAATCATTCACCATTGGAAATGCTACCTATAACAACAGTCATGCTTGATGTGATCACTTCTGTCACTGATAAACCAACAAATGCCCAAGCATATTGAGTTGCTAGGTTTCCAAGACTGAGAGCTAGGCCTCCAAACATGGCAAACAGAACACTGGGCCAATTATCCTGCATAATCATCCATAGGCTTGAATTAAGAACGCTCAAAAATAAAACTTGGATGCCTGTATGTTAGCGGGGATTTAAGGTTATTTAAGACGAAATACTCAAAAAATCAGTTGGATCAGTAATTGCCTCAATGAAATAGAAGCCATCCTTTTTCCTTTCTTTTCTTTTCTTTTTGGGGTGAGCAACCTGCAAGGTTCTTCCAGTTAACCATGTCCATGCTCACCCTCCCTGAAGTGTGTATAACCAAATCTAATTAAATTACAAAAATGCAAAATAGAGACAGTTTGTCATAAGCAAAACTTTTGATCATAGATTCTGAGTGAAACAATTAGTAAAGAATGTTTTAAATTGAATGACTGGAAAAAGGCCATTTACTGTAATCAAAGAATTTAGCAATCTTAGGTCTCACTCATCATGAAAAAATATAGCACTTGAAAATTTACATAGTATGCACTAGACCAAAACATCTCATTTCATTGAATTAGTTCAATGTTTTTCTATACCATTAAGATCCCAATCAAGTCATCAAATCCTTAAGACTATGAAGTGCAATCACCTGCGAGAGTTGAGATAAGAAGTTTGGCTTCTGACTTCCAATCTCACCAAATGTGAAAGCAATGATCACAGCAGCCAAGAGATTAGTGATTGTATAGTCAAGATAGGTGTGCTGCGGAAGACGTCCCCGTCTCTCCAAAAGAGTCAAAACTGCAGGCCATGTCCCCAAGAAAAACAGAGAAAATAGCATGCAAACTATTGCCCCTCCTTTGCTTTCCACCATATACATCTTCAAGAAGCTAGATAAATTCCTTTCCAAAGGGAAACTTATCAAACAAAGGGTATCCAGAAAATCCTGGCAAGGATAAGTCTATCAGATTCCCCCCATACTGATTCAAAAGCATGCACACAAATAACACACACGACAAAATAAAAAATAAAAAACATTTTTCATAAGAAAATCAAAAACACACAATTCAAAGGCCAATATAATCTTGAAATGCTACCGACTCGCACAAAAATCATAAGGCAAAAAGAACTTGAATTTGTCCATCCTACGCATACTCCATACCTACTGCAGTATAAATTTTGATATCTAATGATTTTTTGGATGAAAAGTTCAAGTATCAAAGCATATAAAGCATAGGGAGCTCCACACATCAAATCCTATCAAAATAGGAAGTGCCAAAATTCTTCTCCATCGACTTTCAGAATGAAGCACTCACCATTTCAGCCTTCTGAGGAACCAAGAAATTAAAGTCAAAAATGGGGGAAATGAAATGCTCTACGAAATTCAAAGGTTGGAAACCGATAAAAGAATGACAGTACCAAACTATGAAAACCGACACAGGGATCCACCATCTACTAATCAAGTTCATAAACAGTAAGCAAAACGACAAGTTCACGAAATACCCACCTATCCCACAGGAACCAAAAGGTACAAAACAAAAAATAAGAAAAAGAGAGAAAATCTTCGTAAAAAATTTTAAAAAAACGACACTTTTTAAGTACCTGCAAAAGCAAGAATGGTCCTAGAAGTATGGACTTGAGTAGCAGTTACCTAAGTATGTATTCTGCTGCTAAGGTCCAAAGTTGTGGGGGATAAAAAAGCTCTTACAGAGTAGTTGTTGAAGAAAAATTTTACAATGTGGCCGCCTTTTATGGTTTCCATTACTGGAATAGTGGCCCTGAGCGGATTAACTTGACTGCATCTTAGCAAAAGTCGTCGTCTTGGAGTTTGTGGCATTAACCGCTTTTCAAACTGAGTGACAAAGCTAGGAATCTTTGCTACCAGATTCTCTGAATCTACCTTCACTAGCAAATTACCGGCGATTCTTATCCCGACGCTATCATTAAAATATAAATACATATTTCTTTACTGTGTAAAAAAAAAATTCACATTTGACATAAATAGTCAAAAAAATTATTATCTTTTTTTTATTATATATATTAGTGAAATATAAATTTCTTAATTAAAAAAAATGTTCAACAAACATTTTTAAAAATTATTTTAAAATAAAGTATAATGACTAATGGATTAATACTCTACTGCTTCAACGGCCAATAACACACGGAAAAGTTGGGATGATCATCATAGCACGTAATTCCTAGAATTAGATAGTTTATTGCGAGTACGTTTCAAAATTTAACTTGGGATGATGGGCGTTGTCCGTGATGGATTTTGGATATTTTACGGTGCCGTTGGCGAATGAACAACAATTTGTTGAAATAACATGGTCAATTGCAGAATAGCTCTTCTATAGTATAAAAGATTATCAAGAGAAGCCAATGTCTAACTATTTTTTGAACTTTAGTCCTTTTCTTTTTGCTTCATTTGAGACTTGTATGTTTTATAGGAGACTATCTTATCATATTAATACGCTAACACGAATACAACACAATTAACAATTAATGACGTGCCCAACACATCTAAAATGATCAGAAGTCAACAAGTTCACACAAAAGTAACATTTCTGCGTAACTCAAGTCTTAAACTATTGACCAAAATTCTGAACGGAACCGAAAACTATGGTCACAGTTCAGGCATAGCCTATGTTCTCTTCAGGCTAATGATCTGACAAACAGAACTAGACTTCCACTCTTCTAGTAGCGTCTTGCAAAAGATTCCCCATAAGTCTTTGATCAAGCACCATGTTCGGTATCTGAGGAGAGGATATCATCAATCTAAGGGTAACAAGTATGCATGGAGAAAAATAAAGCGTAACGCCAGGAGTAATTTGCCAAACCTTATTCCCAAAAAATATCTTGGTGTTGTTAGCAATGGCTTCAATGAATTTGAGTTCTAAGTACTGTGGGGTAAGCTTCAATTTGTTTGCCTCAGCTTCTTTCAAAGTTCTGAAAGATGCCAAATTGAAAATGCGTAAACCACCAGTGCCACTTTGAAAAGCTACTATTTACAAAATCTAGACTACAGTTAAGAGTCTAAAAGGAAAAAACAAACAAACTCACCTGTAGAAATTGGCATCAGCCAAGCTCTTTTCACGAGCTGTGTACATGGCATTAGCAATCTCCTCTTCCTTCCTTGCACTTTCCTTCTCCATCAACCTCTGCTCCATCTGGATCTTGCTAACATGAGCATGCTTTTCAGCTTCACTTATAGCTACTTTCTTTTGTGTCTCGGCTTCTTTTTCAGCAACTCTCTGTCTCTCTATAGCAATCAAAACCTGTATAAAGAACAAATAACCAGATACATCACTACAATGTGTGCAACATATGAAAGCAACGAAGTGGTATATCAGTTCAGACTTCATCCTTTACCTACTACCTTGCAAAAGAACAAGAAAATTGAAGGGAAGGGGAAGGGGGGGTGGGAAGGAAAGAAAGAGAGAATAAAGCTTGCTCCATGGTACTCAAACACTAAATAGAATTCTAGTGCAATGGTTGGTTAAGATTAAAAGCCATGCTTGAGTTTCCTAATCCTTATGAGGTTCAGGTAAGCAGCAGATGTAGAAAGAAAGACTTCAAGAAGTTCACCGATTTCAAATTCATGTAAACAACTTAATCTATTATTGTCACATTTTCTCAGCAATAACTTTCACTGATTAATATTAGGAAAATAAGATGAAGACAAAGTAAAGATAAAATACACAAGCAACATCATATAAGTAGTACCTTGGTGCGTTCCTCTTCCATCTGCACAAAATTACGTCTTATACTTTCTGGAATACTAGGTTTTGTAACCCGAACACTGATGATCTCAATCCCTGGAGCATATTTTGTACAGTCTGCTTGAAGGGCATCTTTCATTTTCTCATCTATCTGGAAATTTTGAAACAATAACATACTCAGGAAAACAACAATGATAAATACAAACATTTAAGATAGAACATGATAGAAAAATGGTAAAAGAATCTTTATTGAATGATTGGTCTACAACATTACCAATCACATATATAAATTACAGTTGAAGAGTAAAGCAAACAGGTACTTAACTCATGGTAAAAGCACCAAATTAATCAAGAACTACTTAATCATTAATCAGTCAAGCAGAAAACTATAAAGGATGGGAAGCAGTATGCCATCAGACAATGATTCCTTGAGAGGTATAATACTTGGACAGAGGAAAAAAGGGGGGGTGTGGGGGTGGATGGGAAGGAGGAAAAACTATTGTTAAGGTTCCATCAAACATGGCATAGGCATTATAAAACTTAAGCAGGATAGTTGCCCTTCTCACCTGATCAAACATATCAATATAAACCTGCTGAAGGGAATGAGCACTACAAAACTGATTGATCTCATGATGTATCTTGTCATATATCCATGTGTTGTCATAGTGCACACCGTAGTTGAGCAGTGTATCATAAACATAATTCTTATGAAGCCGGTTAACAACCTGAAGGTATGCCAATCAATTCACAAAAGTTGTAGCAGATATAGAAACGACAACAGGAAGAGAAATAGGAAGCTCATCTGTTCCACTTACTTCTATCTTTTCAAAGTTAGTCATTACACCCCCTTTTGTTCCACATGGAATATCCCTCACCTGCATGTTAGCACAGGTCACAAGATCAACCCTCAAACTGATTTTCTCTCAAGCATAATAAAATTATAGTCATTCTCTCCAACGAAATAAATGATCAGAAGGGTAAATCCTTAACTAGAAAATCAAAACTTAAAAACTCAAAAAAGAAGACTTTGAGGGACATCAAGATTACTTACCAGATCTGTCTGAAGGGTGACTTGAATGGTCTCGAAGTGAGTAATTAATGGCAACTTCAAATGAAAACCTAATATAAAGAGGCATTGTCAGGGACCATGTAAAACAGAAAAAAGCGAAGGCAAATACCATTGTGAAGTAGGCAACTTAAGGTTAATTATATGCAAATAAGTCACCAACCAGGATCCGTTATTGTCTTCAGAAGAGCACCCCCCCTCCAGTAAACCCCTACATGACCTTCTGGAACTTGATGCAAAATAGACACGCTGTTCAGATTAGGAGATGCTGGAACTAGCACCTGTCATGCAGACTGTGGCAGTCATTAACTGCTCCTCACAAGCTCAATAAACAAGATACTGCTTCAGGAGTTCATGTGTAAGTAGAAACAATACATGACCAGCAATAATGAAACGTGCTATTTTTCACCTCAGGCACAAATCTAGCATTGCCAACCTGCCAATCACAGTTCAATAGAAAGGTTTCAAGGTTGACCTATATTTTCTGCCTGCTGCATTTATGAGTTAAGCTAGATAATCAGGAAGATGAAAGCATCTTGTATGCTCTTGCAATCAATTTCAACCTTTTGCATTATTAAGTTAAGCTGATGATTGGGAAGATGTAAGCATCTTGTATGCTCTTGCAATCAATTTCTACCTGTTGCATTACTAAGTTAAGCTGATGATTGGGAAGATGTAAGCATCTTGTATGCTCTTGCAAACAATGTCAAGAACCGAAAATTCGATTTTCCTTTTTCCTACCGTTGCTGCTCTTATAAGATCTAATCCAGTTGCAGTATCTATTGAATATATTCAGAGTTCAGTATGCATTGCAAGATATATAGCAGTAGATATGACACCTTAAAAACACTGCACTGTTTTCTACTATATGAGGCAGGCATACTCAAACTCATTCATTATCTACTATAACCTAGAGAGTGCCTCTGTAATTTAAACGAAACACTAACAGATGCCTTAGATTCAGCGAATTGGAGAAAGCAGCAACATATATTATCACAGAATTAGATCCTAAACTCCATTTCCGTAATTTTGACAATTTCATATTTGACTTACCTTATGATCATTTACAACCCCAAAACAACTAATTTCACAGTTCAAGTGCCTACCTCAACTATTCTGACGAAAATCTCATTGCAAACGAAATTCGACCCTAGAACTAAATTTCAGGATTATAAAGTCAAAATAACAAGATCCTAACTGTCACGAGAATTCTCATCCTTAAAATTAATGATAATCACGCCAACAATAAGCCTCTACACTCATTATTAGTAGCATCAACAGCAGCAGAATTATTAACCCTAATTCATGCTTTTAAAATGAAAAATCCAGTAGAAAAACGCTCTAATATCTAAAACATACCTAAACTAAATAGCGACGCAAGCAAGCCAAAAAATAACTGGTAAATGTCGATTTTTTACCACGACGACGAAAATAGCAATGATGCCGAGGAAGAAAGTAAAACTGGCAAAAAAATCTCCGCCGCCACTTTGTGGTGGTCGCGGTGGTTGCTGTTGCGGGACGCCAGCTCGCTGCGTTTGCTGTCCATCCATGGCTGTTCGTACTCGGTAGTTTCTTACCTCTGAAGCTTTTTCCTCCCTCCTCTTCTTTGAGTGTTCAAGTGTAAATTCTTAGTTCTGCTTGCAGTCCAAGGTTTCTATTCTAAATAAAGTTTGTGTTCTTTTTTCAATTTTATTCTTGTGCCAACCTTTTTAATATTACTAGGCCAAGAAATTAATAGGATTATAGGAATATTATTGTTAAAACAATTGAGGAGGGGTAAATTTGGTATACAAATAACCTCTATAAAAAAATTTCAATTTTAGTATTCGTATATATAGTATTGACTTCTTACGAAATTGAATGTTGAAATTTTTATTTTAATTCATTCGAAATTGAATATTCATGTTTTTAAAATAAATATATTTTTTATTCAAAGTTTCATTAATAACCTCATATTTATATACAAGTAACTAATAGTCTCCATAACTTATTATTTTAATTTAATGAATTTTCATATTAGTAACTCTTATATCTCACAATTCATTATATTAATGTTAAGGATAATTTAACAAGTTAATTTAAGTCAATGAAATTTCTTAATTTTTAATCAAAGTCAAAAGTTAACATTTAATTCCCAAGAGTATTTATATCCTAATAATTTAACATTTTCTTTTTGGTTAAAGTACGACTAATTATTTCCATTATCATCCTTACTTTTATTTATTACTAATAAAAATTTTCAATTTTAGTGTTCAATATTTCCAGAGTTGTTGCATTACCCATGGGGATTGGGGCTTGGGGATTGCCTCTTACTTTCTTTTTATTAGAAATTGAAAACTATATTAATATCTTTGTGTCCACATTATTATTTAAAAGAATATAAAATGTATAAAATATAATTAATAAATTATTTAAACTTTTAATTTTAATTAAAGATAATGAATAAATATTATTTACATAATTGAGTGTGATTCATATATAAAGATAAAAAAATATTTTAAAATATATTTTTATAAAAAGTTTAAAAACTTATTTTGAATGACAATCTGAATATAATCTTATTTTTCTTCTGTTTTTTTTTTATGAAACACGAAATTCAGTGCTTCTTTATTCTTATATAGTCGTATAACGTCTCTTGTGACGGTGCAATCGATTTTTGTCAACGGCTATCGTGAAATTTTTTTGCCTTTGGGCATCATGGAGTTATGCTAGTGGGCATAGAAATTTTGCCCGAATGAGTGCCACTATATTGTGACTAAAAATTAAAAACTATCATAAATATCTCAATTTCTATAACAAATGCGAAATGAAACTTTTTTTAATAGAAAGTGCAAAATGGATTTGAGTTTTGTTTCTTTGTTTCCTTTTCTAAATGAGTATAAAAATTTTAAAAAGAAGAAAGCATAACTTGAATTGAATTTTAAAGTCAAGTTCTTGTGTTTATAATAGGAACAAAAAGAAAAAGTGTTTCAATAAGTTTTTTTCCCCTGTTTTTTGTCAGTTATATGATTTTATGTTAATTAGATTATATGTGATGGGTAATTTAATAAAATAGTTAAAAGATATTTAAGAAGCGTAATGAATGTGTAAAAATTTTAAATTAAATTTAAGAATGTATATTTAATGTTTAGTGTTGTAAAGGCTATCTTGGAATTTATATTTTGAATTTTGAAAGGAATTTTTTAAGATAAATTATTTTTTGAAAATAAGTAGGGAGAAAAGGAAAATGATACAAAAATGTTAAGCAAATACAATATTGACAAATCTAAAGTACGACTATCAAATTTAAACTTTAATATTCATGTATAAATAGAACAAATAAGGATAGTATTCACAGTGATTTGTAAAAATTCTAAAAATTAAATTTATTAATCAAATATTAATTTTTTGGAGAGTTTTAAAATTATATAAAAATCAAACTAATTTAAACAAACTTAAAAGAAATATTTTTAAAAATTTTATATTTTTAAAAACATTAATTATACAAAGGATTTTTAGTGAAAAATAAATTAATAAAAGACGTTAGAAAAAAAACTTGTATCAAATTATTGATTTTAGAATCTCGATCACCTCAAAAAAATTCATATACTTACTAATTAGATTAATCCAGATCAACTCAGATAAATTAATCTTTAATTCAATTAAATATCACTACCAACCAAAGTGATAGAACCGGTCATTGTTTAAATTAATTTAGTCTTGGTCCAAAATAAATTTCAATGTTTTATGTAACGGTAATTATCTCAAAATCTCATTAATTAATTACTTTAATATATGCCTTTGCTAATAGTAAATAAACTACTCACAATACATGACTCAAATGAAGAATTTTAAGAATTGAAATCAAGAATAAGAATGTGAAAAACCTAAGAAGGGGGTGAATTAGGTTTTTATCCGATTTTTCAACCTAATTCAATAAAACACATCTTTGACAACAAATATCAAACACTTGGTGTGCTAGTTGTGTGAGAAATAATGTGTTCAAGTAAAATGCAGAAATTAGAGCAATGAACACAATGATTTATAGTGGTTCGGTTTATCCAACAAAACCTAATCCACTACCTTGAGTTACCTACTCAAGGATTTATCAAATCCCTTCACTAATCAAATAAATGAGATTACAAAAAAGGCTCACCAAAGTCACCTTAGGGTTTTACAAATAACCTCTCAAACCAATCAATGCTCACTCAACCCTTGAGTTTTACAACACAACATTGATTATACAATAATCTCACCACTCTCCTTAGTGAATCCTAACAATACAATTCAATTCAAGGTTCACCCAAAGGTTTTACAAACAATCCTTGAATACAAAACAACCTACACAAGGCTCACCCTAACACTTAGGGTTTTATACTACTTGCAACCTTGATACGATTTTAATCAATAATAAAATATATAGAGTTTGATAGATATCACCTTAATGTGAAGATATATCAATTTGAATCACAATCACCTCTTTGAGTAATGGCTTGTCAAGATTGCTCAAAATTCACCTTTGAATGTAAAAACACTTCTTTAATGATTTTAACAAGATTGATGTTTAGAAAGGGTTTTTGAATGTTTCTAAGATGTTATAGGATCAAGATATACAATGTTTTTGCTCAAAAAATCTTCTTTTTTTTAAATAATTTCAAATGTTTGTTCCCAACGGTAAAAAATGAAGCTGTTGGAAACCCACTCAGGAAGTGCGGTCGACCGCATATCAAATTGGTCGTCCGCACCATCATCCGCAAGCTCACTGGACAACCACTGGATAATGATTTTTCATCCTCCGGTCGACCGGACTTCACCTGCAGTCGACCTCATGGTCGTCCACAAGTTGGCAGATGAACAAATTTGAGAGCACATGCATCCACAAGATAAACTAACTTATGGACGATACCTGGACCACTTTAGGTCGACTGAAACATGTTTATTTGTGTATCAACAATACTCTAACACACAAATGATGATTTCAATCAACCATATAAGTTATGGTATCAATCCAACAAGAGTTTATGAACCATTTAAGTTTTGAAATCACGATACATGGTTTTCGAAATACCAAAACATATTTGAATATATTAAAAACATTTTGAAATAACGTTTTAAGTTCATAGAGCAACATTTAGAAACCATTACTCAATTAGAGGTAGAACTAGAGATATCAAAATATATAACTCTAAAACTATACCTCTAGTTCCTATCTAATCCAATAAAAGCTTATTTTCAAATCTTGATAGTCTTCACTTGTATACTTCCTTGAAGACTTGAAATCTTGTTCTTGTATGGATTAAATCATGAATCCAAAAACTCTATCACTTGTACAAATAAGACATTAGTCCTCATCAATGTTTGTCATTAATCAAAATTAAGACACTAAAAGCTTTAGGGCTTTCAGAATGATATATTTCCTTGGATTTCTTCCGATAGTAGTTCATCGGTATTCTTGAAATCTCATCCAAATACATTCCAAAATAAACTCTAAAAATTCCTAAAAATACCTAAGATTTATTACAAAATATTGATAAGAATTTGCATAATTTTTTGTTGTAGAAGTTGTACAAACATAGTCAATTTCGTGCTTCATTTATAGAAATTCACATGGGCGAAATTGGAATAAAAATAAATAAAATATGATCAAAATAAAAGTAATAGGAGACAAAGTGAAATTTCTGAAAAGTTGTGGCAAAACGTGTGAAGTGGAAAAAATTGCATCAGTTGCCACGTATCACGTTCTCACCGGTCTTGCCTTTCTTCAGTCGCCGTTCATGTCATCTGTTCTCATTTGATTGGTTCAAAATTTGACATCTAAATCACCATCTGTTTTGCACGTGGCGACACTTGTCTCGTCATTATCAAATTCGATATGCATCTAGATTCAATCACGTTACCATCCTTTACACGTGACATGTGTCCTCACAATTTGTTTCTCACATCTATAAAAGCCAAGTGTCACATGTCATCGTCTAATTTGTTCCCTGTGCTAACAATGATTTCTTTTGTACACTTGGCACTGCCACGTATCATCTACTGTAGCATCAATTTTTATATAATTTTTTTACAAAACACAATAAATATCTAAAAACACTACAAACAAAAAAAATATTAATAGAAAATGTAAAATAATTATAAAATAACATAACTTAAATGAAATTAAACACAAATAACATAATAAAATTACATAAAAATACATCTATTTTTTTTTGTTTAATCAAATATAAAACATTTAGCATATATATATATATATATATATATATTGAATTAGCATAAATAATATAGGAGTAATTTTTGCTTTTTTAAACTTTCCTTTGATTTATTATGCTTAAACTATTTTTAAAATACCATAATATTTTTGAAGTTTTACTATTGAATTCAATAGTTTAACTTGGGAGACTTACATCCCCAACAGAATTGGTAGGTGCCATAGAGAGTATTAAGATTGCAAAAGGTCACGGTTTCCATAATTTTCAATAATTGGTGTCTTGAACTTCTTAATGGAGTCAAGAATAATGCTAACATACTCCTCTTGCCTCTGGGGTATTTCTATTAATTATTGCTTGACCATCATGGTTCTTTTTTTTATAAGGGAAAGAGAAGAAATCTCCTACTTGTATCAGAGATTCCTTAATCAAACAGATTGTAAATGGAAAAGAGGAGAACTACCCCACCTGTATCAAAGATTCCTTAATCAGACGGATTGTAAATTGAGGGATGTGCTCGAGTGACAGACACATATAGAGAGAGTCAACATGATTCAAACTTTAGGACAAATCTCTACAATATTTCAGTAAAAATTTGCTCCACACGAGATTCGAACCTACGTTGATCATGATTCTTCTTTTATTTCTATCCATTATGTTTTTAGGAATGCCAATTCATAATCTTGTTTCTAGAGTCAAGGTTGCAACACCTCTATAGTTTGGCTTGATCATGTACAACTTTACGTGGCAACTTCTATCATCTAATGAAAATTCCATTTTCATCTTAAAAAATAAAAAAACTATTGAATGAAAGATACAAGTTACTTTCACAAATAGATTAAAAAATTTAAAAAGTAATGTAATTTTAAGTTCTTTTTTTTATTTTAAAAGATGTCTAAAGAGCCCTTAATTAAATAAATTTGGAACTTGAAAAAAAAAGGTAAATATCAAAATAACTTCATTTTTTTTTTAGTTTCAACTCTATATAAATGACTAATATAATGAAAATTTAAAAACCAATTTAGACTGATTTTGTTAACCCATTCTACCAATAGGTCACCTTTTTGGAAGTAGCAATTTTAAACATTATAACAAGAGATAATTTGAATGAGAAAACAAGATGTAAAATCAATTTCTCAATTTATTATGTATTCATACATCTTTGATATTCTTGTGTGTAAATACAATATTCTTTTAGCGCATTATTTAATTAGTAACAAATATTTTATTCATTCAGTATTAAATTTTTAATTTTGATTTAATTTAAAAATTAAAAATAACTTTGATATTAATTAACCACATTATTTTTCTCATTATGGCTAGTAATAGGAGCAATATATTTTTTTTAAAACTTAAAAAGATTATTAATAAAATTTTAAATAAAAAATATATACATTTAATTGTGAATATCTGTTGTGAACTTTAAATTTCATTTGTTTTTCTTTGTATGAACAGACACGGAAGGAATAGTTGAATAAAAGATAAATGAGACCAAATCAAGATAAAACTGATTGTGAAATTTGTGGCAGCGCTTTAGGCTAATGCGCTTCATTTCATTATATCGGATTTCCTTGACATTGAATCAGACTAATACTAAAACGGACACACGTTTGCAATTGTGGCCACAAAGTGGCATCTTTGGCGCCTAGTTAGCTTCTCCAGTTCACCGGAGAGCCAGTTTGCCGGCGTTTCTAGTGATTCTTGCCTGGTTTCCTCGAGCTTATGCGGGTTCTTGCTAAGTCTCACTCACCCACCAGAAGCAATGTTGGCAGCAATTGGTCCATCCTTTCTTGGATATGGACCATCTACTATGCTTTGCCAGACCAAGCATCAGAATCACTTCCGACTCTTGCCTGTTTGTGAATTCCCGTCCTTTCTTCCCAAAGAAGTCGAAAATATCAAAGACCCTGTTGCTAGAAAATTGGCCTCAAGAATTGAAAGAGTCCCTGTCCAAGTAAGATAAGAAATCGATGAAATTTGTTTTTATGGTAAATTTTAAGCCTGAAATTTGATTACACGAGGCATAGTATATGTGATTTGTCAAAAGAAAAAAAAGAGGCATATTTTATGTGGGGTCTGATTAATTGTTTATGTTTTGTGAATCGTCATATTCTTCTGGTGGAGATTTCTTGTATTTCATTTAGCCGTTTTGTTTCACTAGAATTGTTGCATTTATACGATTAAAATTATGTAGATTATGCACAAGAGTCAATTTTGTTCTTGTCCCTTCTCAGACTGAGACTCTTTCGCTTCCCAGTCAATTAATGCTCCAAGAATCTGTTTTTTGTTCGCTATGTAGAAATTTGTTTAGTTCCATTAGTGCTGATGTAAATGATTATTCTATAGGTAGCGGCATTCTTTAATAGAGAGGCATGTTTAGACAACCATACGTGTGTGTTGCCGTTCATATGTGCACAGTGCCTATTTAACTGGGTATCTTTTGAAAGCATGGGCGGAAGATTCTAGCATTTTACTCAAATGCTTTATTTGGCGTTGACAAAAAGTAATAAAATTTCTTGTATCTGCTGAATTGTGTTATATTATCTTAATGATTTCAGGAATTAGAAATTTCCCAGCAAGATTAAAATTACTATGCTAAGTCTAATTCTGCCAAATAATTTCACGAAGCTTGTTCTAAACAACTCTTATTCATTTCATATGATTTTTAAGATAGAATCAATGGTCACTATGCTATTAAGCAACAGAAACAAAAGATATTGGATAATGCAATCCATTTTTATTTGTTCTCAGTTGGACACATTGTGTTTCGTTAGTGTTTTAACTGAACCAGAAAATAGTGAGTTAATGCAAATGTAATGATTTAGGGAATGCACGTTTAAAGTTATAGAAACAGATACCATATCCATGCCACAACTATCATTTCCATGCAAATCATGAAAAGAATATGATTCAGATTGTTCTTATTGGAATAAGGAGATGCTGTTGTGATTTGAATATAAATAACATCAATTTGGTCCATAATGTCACAGCTTTTGCGCAATGATGCAGATTCTAGTCAAATTATTTGCAGAAAGTGTAACAATTATGGTAATAGATATTTTTTCTGTTTTTTCAATGGTTTTTTCAGGTAAGCTTTTTGAACAATTCTATCATGAGTAGTTGTGTGAAACCAACTGTACAAACTGAGACAAATCCACTTGTTCTTCTCCATGGTTTTGACAGGTCTGGATCATGAACAACTCAAAATTTTCTCTAACATCTTGATCTTGCTGCATTTCTTTGGGTTTTATTGCTTCATATAGCTCTTGTTTAGAATGGAGATACACACTTCCGTTGCTTGAGGAGGCAGGACTGGAGACATGGGCTATTGATATTCTTGGCTGGGGTTTCTCTGATTTAAGTATGTCTTTCCCATCAAGATCCCTTTGGTTGTCTGATTTTCTGGATGTTCCCATCAACTTTTAATTGTTCATATTATCTTGCTTATGTAAAATTTCTGATTTCATTTATTAGGAAGGCTTCCCTCATGTGGTGTTGCTTCAAAGCGTGATCATCTCTATCAGGTATTTCAATTTCTATTAGTGGAACATCTAAAATTAATAGTAGAGATATCTGCAATACAAAAAGTTGAAATGTCAAGGCGGTTGCCCAGTGAGGGGTTGATTTCTATGTGAATCTCTGGGATTATAAAGATAAAGACACTAGACTCGGAAAACTTATTAAAATGTAAAGGTGAAATTTTGTTTTCCTTTTCGTACATGTAGGGTAGATATTTTGTGGCAGATTTAAGTCTTTGATCTCCTTTTGTCTGTTGAGGGATGACAGATAAGTTCTCTGTCACGTATACATATTATTAGTAAGTTCTAACTTCTATGCCCTTTAGCTTATCTACTCAAATTTATAACTGCTAGTTATTCTGCTATATCAGTCAAAAGGCTATGTTAAATTTCATCCTGTAATTTTTGTAGTTTTGGAAGACTTACATCAAGAGGCCAATGACTTTGGTTGGACCAAGCCTTGGAGCAGCTATTGCTATTGATTTTGTTTTCAGTCATCCAGAAGCTGTAAGGCTTCCTAAATACCCCCACATCTCCATATAGATGTTATAAGTATTCCTTCAGCAAAAGTTTGCATTATGATTCATTCCAGTGCATATATTAGGTGGTTTCTCCCTTTGTTTCAGGTTGATAAACTGATCTTGATAGATGCAAGTGTTTATGCAGAAGGCACAGGTGATCTTGCAAAGTTACCAAGGATATTAGCATATGCTGGGGTGAGTCCTTTCTTCAATTCCTTGAGACACTTGTATCTTGATAAAAAAAGGAAGTTTGTACTTGGTCTATGGCATGCAAAACATAAGTATCTCTCTGCAAGATGATGGACCAGAAAGTGTTAATTGTTTCAGCAGCGACAAGGAAATTCTTTTATCCCTTTCTTCGTTAAGAAGCTTTCTTCTTATCTATTGAAAACCTACTGAGTTCCATCATTGATTCATTCACTTCTTTTTTTCCCCTTTTTTGGTTTTTAAACCACCAATGATCACCTACTGTTTTTCATTAATAGCCTCCCATAAATTTAGTGAACAAATATTATCTATTTCAGTGCCTTGTGGGGGGAAACTAGTAATCACATAATTAGCTAAACTCACATGGAAGAGAATTAGTTTTAACACTTTTTCACCGATAGTAATCAATCAAAACAAGTTGCTCATGGAAATAGTTCTTAAGTATCTAGAGGTAGATGTGAGAAAATTGCCAACATTCCAAAATAATAAATTTGGCTTTGATAGTAATCACCCTAGAATTCTTGGTCTTGGCATTTAGATACAGTTCCCTTCCATAGAACACCTCTAAAGGCTTGACCTTCAGAAAATCCATTGATGTTTTTGCAACGTCATGGAAAAGATGGATGCATACCTTCAAAGTGGTCTGCAGGAAAAAAAAGGTTGAAACTCATTTTCTTCTGAAGCTTTGTTTCTTCACTAATTCTGGTTTTGGCATTTTCTACATTATCTATGTAAGTTGATCAAATGCCTTGATTCATGTCCCTCTACTGCACAGGTGTATCTGTTGAAAAGTATTCCACTGCGTCTATATGCAACTTCATTGGCCTTCAATGGTCCGCCATTTGATACCTGTAGAGAATGGACTAATGTGAGTGTTCCATGTTGTCGCTATACCATAATGATTTGATGTCTAACCTTTTGGAATGTACTACTACAATTCCATTATTCAGCATAAAATATTACTAACTTTTCTGCGTCCACATTTTTAGATTGGTCGATTACATTGTCTGTTACCTTGGTGGGAGGACACTACTGTGGATTTCATGATTAGAGGAGGTTATAATGTCGTTGCGCAAATAGAACATGTATGTAATTTCTTTTAATGCTATCAATTTAGTTCTGCAGATCTCAATTGAAATGCTTTTTGTTTGCTAAAGTTATGGCTATAATAATTCTACAAAACTGCTACTACAAGTGCATATTTGGCAGTTTATTTAAAAGTTTTCCACCTTTCTTAAACTTCGAATTAATAGAGTGGTTGCTCAAGAACTCTGTTGTACATCTTTCTGTGCCTCAATTAACATGACCATTCTATTGGTCAGTTTCTTCATTCATGCATACTCAACCAAAGTCTTTCTGAAGTTTCGGTTTTGCTGAAATTATGCGGCACAGGTAAAGCAAAAAACACTCATACTATGGGGTGAGGATGATCAGATTATTGACAACAAACTTGCTGTTGTAAGTTTCTTTTGAGCTTCATTTCATTAATGTTGAAAACAAAAGTAAAAGAACTCTCTAATGGTGGATATAATTTAATTTTAGATAAAAATACTCCTGTCTTTGCTTCTATAAAACAGAGATTACACTGTGAACTGCCAAATGCAATTCTACGCCAAATCCCAGATTGCGGACACATTCCCCATGTGGAGAAGCCTGGTGCAGTTAGCAAGCTGATTGTGGAATTTGTTAAACAGGATGCAAGGCGGAGTCTTTGTACACCTTCTGTATGAGAAAGTATACCCAAATGCATTTTTGCAGGAAAGTGCTCCCTTACGATTCTCTAGCAAAATGGCCAAAATTTGGCACATATCTGTACCGGAGAGGTATCTTATAACCTGTAGAAAGACTCTTCATTTTCGTTTTTTTATGATGTTCAAGAATAGCATAGTTCCTATTATCGACTTGTGTTGAACTGTTTCCATGTTGACTACATAGTGCTTTACAACCAAATCTTGGAGATCTCGGTCTTCCATTATTAAACATGCATTGATAATTGAGCATACATTCTTATATTTCTGGTAAATATAGTGCACTGCAGTTTGTGATTCTTCATTCTCTTCTCTTCCACCACCCTACCGCGCCATGGCCCTGCCAACAGATCAGTGTTCAGTTTAATGCTCAAGTATTACGTCTCTTCTTAATGGTTTTCAGTTATGGCATGAACTTGGTGATCAGTGTTCCAGAATCACATTTATGAAACTACAAAACAGATTACTTGCACCATTCGAAGAGCTTATCTTCCGAATGTGCCACTGTATTCCTTTGTATAGAGACCATCATCCAAGGTGAATTTCTTTTCCTGCTTTCTGGTTCTCTTAAAATGTGTTGTTTGTCAATAATGGATCTTTGAGTAGCAAGACCAACAATTAAAACAGTGCAGAGGAATGAAAGAATACAAAGAGTTGAATTTTTTCCCCATCAAGGATAATATAATAGTAATAATAATCTTACTACTAATTTTAATGGGTAGCAACATCACACTAGAATAAAAAATTCTGCCTCTAGTAGATATACAAAAGTTTAAAAGAAGAGATCAGATTCTACAACCCTCTACTACCCCAGAAAGAAAAGAAAAGTAGTCACGTCTCCCCTTTCACCTACAAGGGAATCTAATTCCCAAACTTTTTATCACTTAAATTGGAAAAACAAAAGAAGGTCCTAGCGAAACTTGTTCTCCAGATGATTCCACCACAGCTCTCCAAAGGTACAGAAATCTACCCATATATCACACTCTGGTGGCAAAATATCATCGACACATCAAACCCCACTACTTCTTGACCACCGCTCAGTTTAGAACCTCCACATCAAGCCCAAGACTGAAACCATCACAAGCAAGTAGGAGTCTAGACGGATGCTCATTGCACTACTTCCACTACCGTCTGGGCTGGTGATGCCACTTCCGGTGGGTCCAAGGCCAAAACCTGTGCCTGTAGTTGAACCTGTGGGTGTAGTAATTGGGTTTGTACTAGTTCCAGTGCCAGTGCCTGTTCCTGTTCCTGCTCCGGTTCCAGTTCCAGTTCCTGTGCCGGATCCAGTTGGAGATGTAGTTGGGTTGGTTGATGGGGTTGTGGTGCTTCCAGCATTGCTGCAAAACAAAGAACTCCCAGTATCAGTTCACCAGGTTCATAGATCATAACAGAACAAACAAGAAGAGGAGCGAGCCATTTGCTAGTAAGAATTTTGCCAAGATATCAACTTCGAAGTTCAGATGTCTATTCTTTGACCAAAATCAATAATAGAGAAAGAAAGCACATGGTTACCCAAAAAGACAATACTATCGTGACAAAAGTAAAATGAGACCACACTTGTCAACCAGAGGTAAAAAAGTTCCAGGATTTTGATCAGAGAAACAGGACAAATAAAAAGACTGAAACATCAGCATCAGGACAGCTCATAAGCATATAGCGCTGATGTGTAAAAAGGGTTTCAATCTTCGTAGTTTAGAATAGAATGGCTATTGGATCTAACATCCTCAGTAATCTAACAAACTTCAAAAGTTTAACACGTAACAAACAAGCACTCACCGACTGGTCACTTGTGCCAAGTTGGTACCCAGGGTTGAGATGCCAATAATTCTAAAATTAAATTAATTTTTATCCAATAACAAATCCAAGAAAATTTTCTGGTTCCAATCCAACCACCCTTTACCAAAAGTTCTCTCATCCAAAGATATATCATTATCTTCGGTGGGGGAGAAGGTGCTTGGGATGGGTGAGATGAGTATTGAAAGACAACACAGAAAAAGAAGGATCAGCTTTCAACAAAATATAAACCTGTAATCTCAGCGATAAATCTATGTTCAGACTTCTTTAATTACTGGTACTAGAGAGATCAGCAAAGAAAGAGACTTTGCTAAAGGGAAACTATCGGCTTAAAAAAAATGTAAATTTTAATAGGGGAAAATCAACATTCCAAAAAAAATTGAAGATAAAGAACACATAAGAGAACATCCTGGTGAGGCATATTGAGAAAGTGCAAGATCTGTTCAGAGAAGACAAGAATAAGTAAAAAGGTACCTGGGGCTAGATGGAAAAACACATCCAGAAGAGGCGCCTAAAGAATTTTCAAGGAAAGGTTAGTACTTTGTAGATGAAAAAGTAAGAATTATCTAGTGGGGATGAGGGTTATCGATAGACTTACTAGGAACTGTCTGAGAGACCACAGCAGTGCCAGAAAAATCACAGCTCCCAGTTACTTGGCCTTTCCTCTGATAATAGCTGTTGACAGCATAGTTGCAGTGATCTTTGACAGTGTTGGGGTTGTAACAAGGACCATTTTGAAGGATAGGAGAACAATCAGCTCCTGCTCCACAAGCATAATCTATGCTCTTCTGCAAAGCTTGATCACTCAGCCCATCTTTGCATATGCAATAATTAGCACCTGTTGAGAACAAAACCCACCAAAAAAACACAAACAAATCAGCTCAATCAATTCCAATTAACAAAAATCTTTGAAAACTTCAATTGGTTATCATAAAAACCCAATCCCACAAAAATTAGAAAAGGGCCTTACTTGAATGGCCAGCCATGGCCAAGAAAATTACCAAATAAGCTACAAAAACAGCCATTATTCTTGCAGAAGGTGATGTACAAGAAGAAAGAGAGGAAAACCAGTAGTTAGATATTAGATATATATTAGATAGAAAGAGAGAGAGTTGGGAGAGAGAAAAAAGGAAGAGGGTTATATGGGGAAAGGAGATTTCTAGACAAAGAAAAGGAGGGTGACGGTGGAGGGCAAGAATGGTGAATGTCTACATCCAATGGCTTTTATATGTAATGAAAAGTGTGATTTTCAGAATATTGTAAGTGTAATTGTAAGCTTGGGGAAAGTGTTTTGGGAAATCGAGCAAGCCTAGCTTTTGTCATATTGACTGTATTGTGTACTGTACACATGTCTGGCTTTCAAACGGTCATAAACTCATTTCTCTGATTACAACTTAACCAAACTTAGGTTTAGTTTATTATCAATAACAGTTAACCCCCCACCCCCCAAACAGCCTTATCAAGAATTCCTTCCTTCACTACTAAAAAGAAAGGATGAGATGCAATTAGCAGTTGTTATGTTATTCATATTTTTATAAAATTGACAGAAAAATTAATTTGAATAACATGAAATATCGAAAAAATCAATAAACATTGAGCCGTAGGTATATGAGCAATGAGACAATCACTAACTATTGTATAGTGTATACTAATAATTGTTTAAAATTCAATAAATTTGTAAGTGTATGTGATCATATTTAACTTGTTAATTTAGTTTTTATTAGTCGGTGCACATTTTACCATATACATGATGGAATAAGCATATGCACACATTCCTGGCTAGTGGAAAATAACCACAAAAAAATACAAGGAAGGAATTTCATTATTAATTCATAGCTTTTTTCCCCCTATTCTATTAGGTTGGTAACAGAAATGGTCCCTCATGAAATGAAGCTTCTTTTTTGTACCATTTAATCTGTTGAAATGTCACCATATGTTAGCAAAATATGGAATGGTGTCCCTATGCATTCATGGAGTTAGCAGAGGAGATGATGACAGTAGGCTTATTCCTTTCTTTAATTAAAGATGTTGACGACGTTGGACTGGGCATGAACAAATGTTGTTCTACCTGATAATCTACCTTAATCGATACATAACGTAAAACCAACAAAAAAATTGATAAAGCAATAAAGATATATATTATATTTAATTTATATTTTTCCTACATAGTTTTTAAAAAATATAGGATTCTTATGTGTAAAAAAGTTAGCATGATGTGTGTCATGATTAAAATAGTTCATGATTAAATAAATATTTTAGCAATTTGACAAAATAATTTATTTTTTGCTAAATTATCTCTAGGTTCTAAAATGAATGTTAAGTTTGATTTTCATGATGATATTATAATATTCTTGTTACTAATTTAATTAATTGTAGGACTATGAGTTAGGAAAATTTTGAATGAAAAATATATTTATTTTAAAAAATAGATATTTAATTTTAAAAAATAGATATTTAATTTTAAATATATTAAAATAAAAGTATAAATATTAAATTTCGAACGAAAAAAAAAGACAAAATAGCATATAGATTATACTGGGGGTGACAAAATGGATGTTCAAATCCCTTTGAATAAATTTATATGGGTGTCAATTCATTTAAATCCAAACTATTTATGATCAATTTATAAATTGTTTAAATGGTTTGCTTCTAAATAGTTTACGTGGACGCCCATTTATTCATAAAACTTTGATTATATTTTTTTAAGAGGTGATTCTTTGTAATTGTATTAAATTAAATTACTTAATATATTTTTTATTATTTAACATCATGTTCAATTAACTTTGAAAATACTTAATTAACTAATCAATATGTATTTGAAAAATGAAAAAATAATAAATACACTATCAAATAAATTCCTATTAAATGAATTGAAAAATGATATTATGTAAATTATGAAGTTCTAAATTAGCTTAAAAAAAGTCATCATCTGACAAATTTAAAAAAAGGAAAATTTAAAAAGTTCTTTTATATGAAATTCATCATTGTGGAATATTATGATTGATATATATAAAGCTATTGAGAATGATGATACGGTTACTTATTTTTGGGAACTTTTTGTTGTATCTAGCATAAGATTTTCAAATTTTTGTAGTAATTATATGGAAAAGTTTTTAAATTTTGCTGAATTTTGGTGAATGTGAAAGAAAATATTATAAAAATATCTAGAAATTATATTGTTTTTAAAGTGAGAGTTATATGGAGAGAGCGTGTGTATGCGCGCGCATGTGTGATGAAAGGAGAGATTCACTACCTTAGGGAAAAAAAATAGATTTTTGGATAAAAGTGTATTTTTTATAAAATATTGAGGTTAAAGTATAATTAAATAAATTTGATTAATGATAATTGATTAAATTTGACTTTTTAAATGAATATTTATTGAATTTTATGGATATTCATTAAAAACCATTTAGATAAATGAATTTAAATGAATATTCATTTAAAATCATTTAAATTAAATGAATGAACCAAAATCATTTAATTATGGATGAATTTGAATGTTTATTGAGTGTACATCCATTTTGTCACCTCTAGATTTTACCAACCAATTTCCTAAAGGTGTAGATAGGAATAAGGATTATACCGGTCAATTTCCCTTGTTCGATTGTCTTACACATTATTAATAATGTTGAATTGTTTTGTTTTATGTATAATGGCAACGTTCAGGTATTATGCACTTTGTAAAACGATTCGGTCAGTACCAATATCAAATTATCTTATTCTTGAAACACCCTCATTTTTTAGGGGACTCTTGGAAAGATTTGAAATTTATACCTCATTTTTTGGTAAAAACGCTACTTTTCAATGCTTGAAAATGAAATTGAGTAGCCCATCTCTTTTCTCATGCCCTCTTTTTAAATATAATTAGGGATTTCCAAATATCTAAATGGTTCATCATGTTCTCCTCCTAGAGCGTGAGAAGGGATGTATCTTTATCATCATCATCATGCGTCAATAAAGTTAAATCTAAGTTATATCTTTATTTTTAAATATTTGTCATAATTTAATTGTTAATAAATACTTTTTCTTTTATAAATTAATGACATTTTCCCCTTATTTTACTCTTACCTTTTAGGGTTATATTACTAAATAAATTTTTTTTATTTCAAAATTTTAATTCAGTCATTTTTTTAAAAAAAAACTTTATAGAATTATTTATTTTTGTAAACGTGCATTTCTAATTTATTCAAATCTATTTCATAAAAATAAAAAAAAAGTTAACCAAATCTTCGCTCGTGACCTATTGACTGTTGCCAGAATTTTAATGGTTACATGTTGCAAGGGTTGCATTAATTGTACATATTTTCTTTATTTTATTCTTATTCTCTTTTCCTTTTTGTGGCATTTATTCATTGAAGGTATATACAAAACTTTACGCCCTATTTGTCACACACGTGCATGAAATAAATTGTGTCATACTATTGTGGGTCTTTAAAATATATTTCATACAATTCGAAATATAATGTATATTATTTATTTTAATTAAAAGTTATAAAATATATTTAACTTTAATCAAGTTATCAAATTATAATTAATATTAATATAATAAATCGTGAAATACATAATTTAATGAGATATAAATCTCTTAAATTATTGAAGTTATTAAATCCTTTATTACTTCTTTCTTCCATTTTTATTTGTCTAGTTGACTAATTTTCACATTATTCTTATAAAATTCATTTATTTTCTTCGTCCCACAAGATAGTGAATTAATTTTTTATAATTATTCTAAAATAAAAAATTAACAATTTTTTAATTACAATTTCAAACAATTTTATAACTAAATATTAATAGTTAGTTTTAAAAATTTATTTTCTAATTATTTTATAATTTAATTTCAATGTGTGAATTTAATATAAAATTAATTTATGATTGATATCAATACATAGTCATTAATGATAAATGTAAAAATAAAAATTAAATATGGAATTTATATAAAGTGAAATATTTTTTTTTTGTAACAATTAAAAATGGAAAATGAACTGGGACGGAAAGGAAGGAGTACGATGTACTTGTTGTACTTTCCAAACTGTGACTGTAAGGGTATAATGATTACAGTGGCATTAATGTTATTTAGATTTTCTAAGCATCACAAAAGTAAACATTGAAGTTTTGACAAAATAAAAAGGAATTGAGGAATTTTTTTTTTCTTTGGTTAAAAAATTGGTAGGACGGATTAAATGAATTGTTTGAAAATTGATAAGAAAAAAAAATAGAAAAACGATTAACTACCAAACGAGAACAATCCAGAATCAAATTGGCCAATGTATATATATATATATATATATGTATTATGTATGTATATAGGGGGAAGGAATATAGTGAAATTTTTTTCCTGAAAAAGAAAAACACAATTTTAAATACATGGGGAGTTTAGTTTTCTTATGAAGTATTCCATCTTATTAGGAAAAAACTGTAATAGATTTTTTGTTATTATTATTTTGGTAAAAATATAAATACACACAAACTATTTATGATTCTTCAATTATATCCTTTATTTTTTGTTTTAACTTTTTATATCCTCAGTCATTTATGATTCTTCAATAATATTCTTTATGTTTTATTTTATATTTTTATATCCTCAAAATATTTATGATTATTCAATTACATCCTTTATGCATATAATGGTAGATGGATATAAAATATTAATAAAAATAATTGATGATATAAAAGTTTAAAATAAAAGATAAACGATATAATTGAAGAATCATAAATAGTTTAAAGATATAAAAAGATAAAAGGAAAAATAAAGTATAGAATTGAAGAAATAAAAATAGTTTGAAGGCATTTTTCACCGTCTCTCCTATTATTTCAATTCAGATGTTAATTTTTTTAATTAATAAAATAATGCAATTTTAAGTCACATTTCTATTATATCTATATTAAGTTTTAAATTAAATATTATAAATATGAGAGAGAAAATAAAGTAGGACAAAGAAGTTAAGAAGGAAAAAAGATGCTACTAAATTAAGCATGATATTACTTTTGAAGTATTCATAAATTTTGTTAATTTTTATACTCCCTTCGTCCGAAATTGAATATTCATATTTCAATTTTGGTATGTCCAAAAATGAAAATTCAATTTTCTAAAATAAGTAAAATTTTCATTTAAAGTTTCACTAACAACCTCCTTAATTTAAGATATTCGCATTCCACTAACTAACGATTTTCCACTACTAACTTAATTAATAGTAACAATGATAAAAATATAGCTTTCTTGAAGTCAAAAACTATTCCTAATTTTTAATATAGGTCATATAATATCATTCAATTTCAGACGAAAATAATACAATTTAATTTAAAATTGATAATTATTTCAAAAAGCAGAGCCTAAATCTAAATACAATTACCAGTTACAAAGCATACACAAGTTAATAAGGGTAACTTAATTAATAACTGCAATGCCTTCTTTACCTTCTTGAATGAGAATTACTAAATGCACACTTGAAATTAATAAACTCATAATCAAAATTAATAAACGCCCTTTACAAATTTTTGCCCTTATCTTTCTCTCTTTAGTTTCTCACTATAAAAATATTATCTCGATACATTTAAAACAAATAGAAGATCTATAAAACGATTTTGATTTCGATTCATGCATCGAATATAATAATGTATATGTTTTATATTTTTATCTTGAATTTACGAATCTGGAGGAAAATGGCTTTGTTCGTACGGTCAATTCAAATAAAGTGAGCTTGTTTGGAAAGTTAATCCGGACAAATTGGGTTTATCCAGACAGTTAACCCGGACAAACTCACTTGGTCTGGATGGTCAATCCGAACGAAGTAGGTCGAGTCGAGTAAAAAAAAAATTCATTTTTCCTCTAATTTTTAGTCAATTTATTATACATTTAATTAATTAATTACACATGTTATATTTTTAACAAAATATAATTAAATTCATATTCGTTTAAATTAAAATTAAGTAATATAATATAACATATCAAACTCAAATATAAAAACAAAAAAAAACTAATACATTACTAAACTTAATTAATTTATTCGTATTAAGTTAATATTTGCTTTAATTAAAATAAACTAAACTTAAACAAATACTAAACTAATAAACTTTTTAAAAATGGAAATACCTTCCCATTACTAAACTAATTAAACTCATATTTGTTTTCATTAAACTTAAATAATTAAAATAAAATATTATAAACTTAATTATATTAATTTAAAATTTATTCAAGTAAATTATTATTAACGAAAGTAAATTAAACTTAACTAATTGATACTAAGTAATTAAATTTAACAAATCATATGCAAGTATTAAAATAAATGAAAGAAATAATTAAATAAATAGAGACCATTTAAATTAACTAAACAAAAAAAAGTGCACGGCTCATCCGCTTAGTCTACTCAGGCGGATCAAGCCCGTCCAAGAAACCTATTCAAAAAGACTGAGTTCATCTAGTCGATTTTGTCGAACACTAATAATTCATAACCAATTTTTTTCTCTCATTTTTCATTAATTTTACATCAAATTTAATCTATATAAATATAAATATATCATATACAAACAATGTCTATTCATTAAAATAAAGTTTCATGTATAAAATTACAAGATTTTTTTGTAAAAATTTAAAAGAATTTTGTATAAAGAGATAAAATAAAAGAAAAAAATGTTTAAAGGATAAAATTGCAATTTAAGGTGCTAAATTGTCATCATGAATACAAGTTTTATGATATCTTCAAAAATCTTCGTTGTCTCTTACTTTTGTCTTCTTCACAACCAATAAATTCATCAATCCAACTTTTTACCACTTATTATCAAAAGGTCTAATTTGAATTAGTCATTAGAATAATGAGTTTTTAATGGTCGTAGTTTTATGTGATAGCTGCCAAATGCATTAAAAATAAACTTATTTATTACAAATTTATTACTACATTCATTCCAATAATATATACTTATTTTCTTTTTTCATACGTCACACTTATTCCAATACTTATTTTCTATATTTAATATACTTTGTTATTATATAATTTATTTTTAAACTATTAAAATAATACATATTTAGTTAAAGATTTCATTTTTAAAAATAAATACATAGTTTTTCATACACTTTAAATCTAATTTATAAATATTTTCACATAATTAAATTTAAATTTAATCAACTTTTAAACGTAAAGTGAAAGGACAAATTATGAAGAATATAAAAATATTTTACAATTTTAATAATATTAAATATATTTTCTTAATCTGCATAAAAACTTTGAGTTGCTTATATGTTAGAATATATGAGCATGAGAAAAGGATGTTTCAAACTCCACTATCGTATTATCACCGTAAAATGATTAAGCAATAGCAAAATTGATCATACACTAGGGGACAATTGATAATGAGATTAAAATATGTTAAAAATAGTTACCAAATTTATATTATAGAGAAAAGCAGAGGCTTGTCCCTGTCCTATGCCCTAATACATAGATACCTCATTAGGTATATATACTAGTTGACTGGCGCTCCTGGTTAAATTTTTTTGTTGTCAAATTTTGAAGTGGATACATTAATTAATAAATATTTCATAAAATAAATTGGAGTGATAAATATGAATATTTAGCTATTGATTGTAGAATAGCAGCATTTTGTTTAATTTCCATTAAAACAATTTTGTCTTTTTTTATTATTTGTCACATATAGATCTAAACTAAATTTAATTTAAATCGACATTAAAGTTTATAAGAGTAATCAATGTTAAATCCTCTGTTTACAGAAATTAGAGAGCTAATAAGAGTCTCTTCCCCTTTTCTCCCACTTAAACTTTTTACTTGCATCTTATTCTCTTGTAAATATATAAAAAAATAACTTGCCAAAATCTCTTCTTGACAATATGTGAGCCCCCGATAGAGAAGAGATTCTCATTTCTCACCTTCTCTTGGATTGGTATTCTAAGGGTGGCATTACCCTCAATTGGTGTTCCAAGGGCGATAAGATCATTTTTCCCCCTTAAAAAGGCCGACAAGAGTTTACTGGTAAAATTGTACAGACCTATTTTACAAGGACATTTTTCTTGAAGGAAGTTTGATTGTTCGATCCCTCTTAGTTATTGGACTCCACTCGTTTATAGCCGACATATGATGCTTCAAGCTAAATTCCTTAACTTACTTGATGTAAACTTAAAAATGGCCAAAATCTCAGAGGGACAGTGGAATTTTTTAAGGAAAAAATGAGCACTTCTCTAAGGGCTACAATAAATCCAGCTGGGCTAATAGATGACGCAAAGTTGTGGTTTTTCTATAGCCACTTCTTTTTACTGGAACTTTTTAAAGAACACAAAGTAAGATGGCTTATTGACAAAGTCCTCTTTAATATGTTTAAAAAAAAAAAGGGTTCAATTCATTTTTTTTATTCTTTAAAATATAAAAGTCAATAATTTTAGCTCATGATTGAACTTTTTAGGGTTTTGATGATTATCACAAGAAATGATCATTATGTAGATGTAAATGAAAACGAAAGAGAATAAAGAAGAAAAAGGTTACACTTTACTTTGTTGTATGGTCTTTTTTGATCGAAACAATTCAAGAAGGTGCAAAAGGGAAAATATTTGGGAATGTTCTGCTTTATGGTTTTTATTCTTCTCTTATGGCTTTTGATCTTTGGATCATTTGATAAAAAGGTTGATTGGACGGTTGAACTTCTTCAAAAGGCGACCAAAGAATATCACAATTTTACAACAAAAAAGGGAAAAAAGCGATACATATATTAAGGAAAATTTTTATGTAAATTTATTTTTTTATGCTTTAAGATATTATATCGAAACTTTTAAATTAATGAGGATTATTAGTAAAAATTTAAATAAAAATATATTAATATTTTTCAAAATAGACATTCAATTATAGATATCATACATTTAATTTTGAATAAAAAGAATATAATAATATAATGCATATAATTGTATTTTGTATATGAAAATCTAATTTACTAAGCTGTGTAAATTTTTTTGACGAGATAGTTGGAAAGTCTATATATTTAGGGTTTAAGTGAAAGCTTTATTGTTATCAAACTAACATATGGTGATTATATTTTCAACAACTTAGCAAAAGATAAAACAAATCAAAAGAAGACCCAAATATTCATTGCGATATACAAATCAACATCAAATATAATAGGGGAAAACTAATTATTAAGTCTTAATATATTAAAAAACAGAAAAATATATCATAAGAAGCTCGAAGAAAATATATACCTTTGAGTTGCTAAACCTAGCGTAACATATAAAGGAAAAGTGTATCAATAGAAAACCAGTTTCATCAAAATTGCCTTTGTTAACAAAAACTTGTATTGGAAGGAAAAGAGGAAGAACCCAACTAGATTCTATATGACAAATAAAGATAACCTTTTTAAAGATTAGATTAATAATTGATTAAATATCATTTATTCGTGAGTTTATGTAGTTCATATTTATTGCACTTTAATTAAGATATTTTGAACTTTTTAAACTAATACTACCCTATAAAATAATCAAAATACTATACATAATAAACAAAATACAATATAAATTTGAAAATCCAATTTAACAAAGAACTAAATGTATTTTTAATACATTAAAAAAATTACAGATTAAATCTAATTCATGAGCTGTTTTCTAACTATCAATCCTCAAATACCTATGCGTGCCCCAAAAGTTTCTTTTACAAACCGCGGTGCATATATTCCTTCACCATACGAAGGAGAAGATAAGGCCCGACAAGCCACAAATTACAACCAATTCCACCACATTATGATCACTTAATCATATGATTTATTTGATTATTTTGCATTTGGTTTGGTTTTTGTTCATACAAACACTCAGAATATTGATATGCAATGGGACCAATAGATGCTTGACTTTATGAGCCACTTGCATGAGCTTGTCTCTCTCTCTCTCTCTCTCTCTCTCTCTCTCTCTCTCTCTCTCTCTCTCTCTCTCTCTCTCTCTCTCTCTCTCTCTCTCTCTCTCTCTCTCCAATCGGATCAGAAATCATTTCATTGAGACTCTAAATTAACTTGTACATATTTTTACTCCATAAGATTACTTGCGTTTTTTAGTAATGTTTTTGGTACCTCTACCAAACAAAATGTTTATTTCTATTTGTGTCCATTTTTTTCTTTATAAACAGATAAAATTAGAGGTGACAATTTGATTTCATCACAATGAGCCAATCATCTTGTTCAATGTTTAAGTTATTTGAGCTTCATAATTTTAAATTTAAGTGAAAATTCGATATGACCCGACATTCTTTTTTGACTCTTTGAGTCGAACATTTTCGAATGAACCCGTGAGTCACATTAAAAAATATATATCTATATATATATATATATATATATTAATAATAATGTTATTTTAATTGTTCATACTAAACCAATTCCACCATAAAGGTGGATTGGACTTCAGTATTATAGGTCAAAAAATTGGATTGGGTCCAATGACCCATTTTGCTACCCTAGTGAAAACAAAAAAAAGTATAGGGAGATCAATAAAAATAGACAAGTTTTAATTCATTTAGATTTCAATGTTTGTATTCATATTTTTTAATTTCAAAATTAAATATTTACTTTGGTATAAATATATTTTTCCAACTAAATTTCAGTAACTACTTTTTTAATTTTAAAGATTTATATTTCACTAGCTTTGCTCATCCCATTATGAAATACATTAGGATAATGTGTTTAAAATAAAAAGCCCTCCTTTAATTCTCTCATTAAGTGACAATGGGAGTTTTTATTAATAAGAGTATAAGATACAGACAACAATTTATACAGAAGAGATATATGAAGGCCCAATCTCTTATATTGTTGAATGTGTCAAAGGTATGGGCTTAAATACAGATTTAACAAACATCCATGGACCAACGGCCCAGTATCTAATCAAGTTGAGAAATAACGGCAACTCCATTATTTCAGTTATGAACCCACCTCCATATTTCTTTAAATTGCAAATTCACCTCTGAGTTTTAATTAATATAAAAAACACCCTTCATGCTCTTGATTAGTCATTCCAAAATTAAACCCTAAAAGACTAAGAACACTGAATATTTCCAAAACCCTAGTCTGCTTACTTCACTCTTCAAGTTCACTGATCAGATTCGCACACTCAATCTATGCTGATATAATCAACAATGGCGTCAATGGCGATCTTCAATCGATCACGTTCATTGATTAAGAGTTTAAATCCTCAGCATGATTTCACCAAGTTGAAATTCATCTCCACGTTTTCATTTCTCTCACAGGAAGCGCAATTAGCAGAATCACCACCATCTCCGCCGCAAAACACTACTTCGTTACCACCTAATCCAGCATCCGGCAGTCCTCTGTATAACCAAAACTGGCGGAACCCTTATCCTGAATCTCCTGGTCCAAATTCTTCTTTGATGCCATTGAATATGTTCAATCAAACTCACACGTCGAGAATTCAGGCGTTATCGCAAACACTTGATGTTACTGGCTTAATGAATACTTTCGCGGATTGGATGACGATGCAAAAATGGGCTGATATGAAGCAGTTGTTTGAATTTTGGATTAGGTCTTTAGATAAGTATGGAAAACCAAATAGGCCTGATGCGAACCTGTATAATCATTATTTACGGGCTAATTTGATGATTGGCGCATCAGCAGCGGAGTTACTTGACCTTGTGGCTCAAATGGAGGATTTTGCTATCATTCCTAATACAGCATCGTTTAATTTGGTCTTGAAATCTATGCATCAAAGTAGGGAGGCTGAAGCAGCTGAGAAACTGCTCCAGCGGTTAGCATTTTGTTAAAATTTCAGACTTTCTTTCTTTTATACTCTGTACAAGTTTGTGCCAATTGTTGACAACCGGAGAATTCACGGCTTTAAGCCAAAAGAATACAATAATTTGGTTGAGTTACAACATTCCAAGCCTGTGCTTGAGGTGGTTTCGGAGCCTGTATCTGCTAGTTGCAAACATAAGAAGAATTCATTATCATTAAGATCTTCTATATGTTTTAGGAAGAAAAAACAGCATTACATTGCTAAATTATTTGTTTTTCTGAATACATAAGCCCTGCAAGCTAGAGGTTAGATGCGTTCATAGCAGGATATGCCAATGGATTTAGACTCACTGTTACAATTATGTCAAAGAACTTACAAAACAAGATCCAAAATTTTCTTCTGGGTTTTCTTCCCTTCAGTGTAGATGCTGTGATCGCTGAAAGTTTTTTTACCTTTTGGTCAGATACATTGAACTGCGTCTGTGTTTCCTCTTAGAACTTTTGGTGTGTTATGATTCTTCTCAAGGAAGTCAGAAACAATTTAGAATCCCTTCAGTTATTTGCTGAAGGATTATAAGCATGTCTTGCCTGCCTATATTTGTTTGCATAATTTGTTGCTGCATGTGCAATGGTGAATGCTTGTCATACCTTCTATTATTTAAATTTTCATTGTGGTTATACATATTGTCATTCTCAGGATGCTCGAAACAGGAAAAGAATATAAAGAATCTTTGCCTGATGATGAGTCATTCAACTTGGTTATTGGCATGCTGTTTTCAGCAGACTTGGACACTGCATTGAGAACCGCAGATACAGCCTTGAAATCTGGATACATGTTATCAGTGGATGTATTCAATGACTGTGTGTACAACTGTATTAATAAGGGGAGATTGGATTCCGTGGTATCTATCATAGAGAAATGCAAGGTAAGCATTACTTTAGCTAATAATTCAGCTAGATATTTGCATCTTTGGGACATATCAATTCAAAAAATCCTCTTTTATATTTGTGTGGGTTCAGAAAACGGAACGGAACAAAGCCCAGTGTGCAAACTGGAACTTAAGCAATCATGTTGCCGAGGTTGCATTCCAAGCAGATAACAAGGAGCTATCATATTATTCCATGGAATTCCTGGCAAAATGGATTGCTAGAGGGGAGGTTGCAAGGCCTCCTGTCCTGTTATCTGCCAGTGAAGGACTGGTTATGTCTGCACTTGGAACTGCCGCTAGAACATACAGTTCTAAACTTCTAGAGGCTTCATGGTCAGTGCTTAAGCGGTCATTGCGTCAAAAGATTCCTAATCCAGAGACTTACCATGCAAAGATAACTGCCCATGCTTCTCAGGGAAACTTACCAAAGGCTTTTGCTGCTCTTCGGGAGCTTGAAATAGCATATGGAAATTCCAATGATGAAGATTTATTCTCTCCCTTTACCTTGCTGAATCCTCTGGTTCTGGCATGCGCCCAGAAAGGCTTTGTGACCTTGGATGAGGTGTGTATTTCTTTTCTAGATTCAACATTGACTAGTCATAAATATTTGTATGTTTTATATTCTGGTATATTTTGAAACTGGGAGTGTAATAAGTCACAATACTAGATATTGGTTCTCTGAAAATCAAGAGAAATATTAATTTTCAGACCCTGGATTAAACAGAGAAGGTACTATAATATTCAGCATTAATTGACGTGTTCCTTTATGTGTTTTGCACATCTTCATGAATAGATATGTTTGTCTGATAGTATGCTTCTAAATGTTGCTTTTGTTTGCTGTTTATTCCTTTTATTAATTAAAAAATTCTGAGTGTGTGCATTTGTAAATCTGCAGTTTATTATGTAGATATAGGGTGCTGTGACTTACTCTCTGCCAATCTCTAATCTTCACTTATGGAATGTTCTGCAGATATGTGTATATGATTTTAAATCTTTTGTGTGTGCATATTGAAATCTGCACTTTATTATGCAGATATAGGGTGTGACTTTACCTAGATTTCTGGCAATCATCAATCTCCACTTGTGAAATGTTATGCAGGTTTATTATCAGCTCGAGAATTTGGGTCAAGCAGATCCTCCATACAAGTCTGTTGCTGCTCTCAACTGCATAATTTTAGGTTGTGCAAATATCTGGGATGTTGATCGTGCTTACCAGACTTTCAATGCAATTGAAGCCAACTTTGGTTTAACCCCAAACATTCATTCCTACAATGCTCTAATATGTGCTTTTGGAAAGCTCAATAAGGTAAATGCTAATGGGTGGGCGTGGAAAACAATTTTTACAACAGTAACCTTCTTGATTGGGTGGCTTTCTTTATGAAGAATTGATACATTCTTTCCTTCATTTTACATTTCTTTACATATGATCGTTGTATTTGAATTCACATTAATCTCCTTGCTGCTGGTATAAGTCAAGAATCTAATGGTTGTAATTAGGGGTGCAAATGAGTTGAAGGGATACGAACTACTCGGTCAAAGTTCGACTTGAGCATGAACTGCCTTTAAAAAAAATTGAGCCGAATTTCAGCCCAAATATAATTAGCTCAATGGCTTGTCGTGCCAATCAAGCCAAGCGATGTATTTTTTCAAAATAATTTTTTTTAGCAATTTTATTTATCATTTTTTAATTTTTTTTTAAATGGCTCAAGTTCGAGCCTATACTCAAAAGTAAGCCCTTTGTTTGAACTGCAGTTAAACTTAAGTTCATTAAAAAATTGACGAGCCAAGTTTGAGCTCAATTTGTTAGGCTTGAACTCGATCAAGCTCGAGCTCAAGCCCTTATATTATTTTCGATTTCGAGCTTGAGCTCGAGCTCAAGAAGGATTTAGCTCGATTATAACCCTAGTTGTAATGATTGCCCATTCTATTGATCCACATGACTCCAGTATTCTAATCTTTCCCCGAGATTTTAATAGTAATCTATTAGGGACACTACACTATTTACTTTTGGTTTTTTGAATAAAAGAACATATGGTTTAAACTGTTTCCTGATTTACATTTTGGGAAAGCACCAACATAAAATTACCAAGGGGCTGTAATAGTCAAGCTGTTTACTTCCTTTACTTGCAATATTCAGTTGTTTGTTTAGTTCCCTTAGAAAGATCTGTTTCTGTGGCAGAGGGATGAAGCAGTAAGAGTCTTTGAGCACTTTTTGGGTTTAGGCTTGAAGCCAAATGCAACAACATATTCGCTACTTCTACATGCACATCTTATCAGGCGAGATCTTAAGGCTGCGCTTTCTGTGATTGACGACATGGTATTATCAACCTAACATGAGATTAATGCTTTTGTTCATTCTTTTGGACCTGATTTGGCTGATAATTAAATCTATTAATTCTATATTATTGCTGAAATTTGGAGTTAATTTAATTTTGATGTAGTTTTTTTTCTTTTTTTATTGTCCCTAAGAAGCACAGTAGAAAATTTCTGTATAGTGTAGGACCAAGACTCAAAATGATTGCTTATACTGGCTATTTTCATATGATTAATTTGTGCCATTATTAACCCTGTAGGTAAATGTTGGTTATCAACCCTCAAAAGAAATGCTGAAAAGAATCCGAAGGAGATGTGTTAGGGAAATGGATTACGAATCTGATGATCGAGTGGAGTCCCTAGCCAAGGAATACCAAATTAGAATGGGTTCAGAGAATCGACGGAATATGCTGTTTAATTTGGAATATAGTTCTGAGTATGCATGATGGCAGTTTCTCAGGGAGATCTCTTGACAGGTTAGGGACTAGCTTCACAGTCTCGGAATTTTCCCCATGTACACATTTTGGATTTTCTCAACCAAGGGATTGGAAGTTAATGAAATTCCATAATTTGAAACTATTTTTTGGTTGGGAAAGAAAATGTATGGGGAATATCATAGGCTATGAAGAAGAATAATCTGATCATAATTTGCTTGTACTTCATGTTCTGTGTTATTTTTGTCACTCATTTTCTCTCAGGTTGTAGTCCATAAAGGGTGTTTGGCTGTCACAATCCAGCTTAGGAATTTTGCACCTTGTCTTCAGTTATTTCTAGGGTTATCCGTCCTCTGTAAATTATTGTATTCGTATTGATCTTTTCTCCATTTGTAGGAAGAACACCAAGGATGAATATCTTTCCAGTTGATTTGATAATTTGTTTCTGTATGCTTCTATTACTCATGGAAGAGAAGCTAAGAGAAACACTAATGAGAAGACATTAGTAAGCTGTATATCCTTGAACACCAATCATTTTGATATTGGAGATGTTACAATTTTAGTTAAAATATACAATACCACTTTCTCGGAAATTATTTTTAAGGAAAATTTCTTGGCAAATCAAAATCAAACTAAAGTTTTGGTCATAAATTGCGAATTTCACTGAAAAACTTTGTGAAGGAAGATTTATTTTGGTTTCCTGTGAGTCCTTTGGATTTGAATCAAGACATCTGAAGTCGAAATGAACAGCTAAAGAAATGGTGCCTTTAGCAATTTGCAGTACACAAATCCATCTCCAGATACCAGAGTGCTCTGTCTAAATGCATCTGTTCCAGTGGTGAGGCAAGCTAAAACCAAGAAGTTTATTTTGGATTGTGTTGACAAATCACCGTCATGTGCACCATTCCTTGATATCTGTAATCCTGTGCTCTTCCATGAATGCTGCTAACCTTTATTTTCAGCCAGTAAATCCAAGCAATGTTAGCATGCATGTGAATGTGCAGCCTTCTGAAATGGCAGAGATGATTCATCAGTTTATATAAAAGTTAATCATATGGTATAGGAAAACACTAATGCATAAGATTCATGTGGACCCTATGGTTTAAATTAGTCATAACATGGCTGATTTAGAATCACGAGATTTACGAGTACTTATAGTCCATGATAG
Organism: Apocynum venetum; assembly: GCA_019593545.1. Taxonomy (NCBI): domain Eukaryota; kingdom Viridiplantae; phylum Streptophyta; class Magnoliopsida; order Gentianales; family Apocynaceae; genus Apocynum; species Apocynum venetum. Next base: position 3,909,712 of record SRSM01000132.1, read on the forward strand.
AATTTACTATTGTTAAAGGATATTCTCTATTTTCTTGACGTTTGAAGTGGTTCAACAAGTTACCCGTTTTTTTTCTTCAATATTTGCCTTAATCAAGGAGTAGATAGCTACGCCTGCAATAGCTATGGCTGTACCAATTCCAGTCTGTGTTGAAATCTTATTTCCTGCAAAGAATCTCTCAATAGTTATATATCAAAACAGTAGAACCAGCAGATTGGAGTATTTCTGTTCATAAGCATTTTAAGAGGGTCATTACCAAATATTACGATTGAAAAGCCAATGACAAACACTCGCTTCAGAACATTTCCCACTGCATGAGTTAGTGGCGCAACCCTTTCCAAAGTGTTTGTAGCAACCTGCAATTGTTAGGGGCAACCTTAATCTTAACCACAATTGTATACAACGAGAAACAAAAGAATGTTGAGAAACATGGCCAGAACTCGAGCCACCAGTTAAGAGAAGCCATAAAACCACTTGTTGGTCAGTTGGTGGTATACCTGATTGTACAGATGATAGAACATGCCAATCCAAAACAGATCAGACAAGAACTTGTAGAGTCCTACTTTAGCAATTGCATCCGCGAACCCATATTGCATCAACCGAGGTCCTTCAATCTGAAAAAGTGCAAAGTTTCAGTTCAGAAATATACCTAGAGTCATTAGATGGAGACTGGATAATTCTGTGAACAAGAAGACTTACAAGTATTGCTGGTGGGAGGCAAAACAGAAGAGCTATAACTGATATATAAGCATACACATTTGTGCTGTCCATTCCTGTCTGTTCATAGACGTTAATTTAAGTAGGCGGAGCAATATAGTCAAAGTGAAGAAGAAAATAAATGCCTCCATTAATTGGCTTTTGCAGGATATGCTTAGAGAATTTCTGCACTTGTATTCAAGTAATAAATAGAACTTCCAGGCTTCGGCAGCAAACTATGATTTGACAGTGATACTTACTGCTAAGAAAACTATGTCTCAGCAGCAAAAGCTTTTTCAATATGAAGCATTAAAGCACTTGTACCTCTTGAAAGATCTTACCATTGCTTTCTTTGAGTAGATGCTCCGATATGTGAATGCAATATTTGATATCATTGCACTGATAAAGCCAATCCAGTTAAATGAAAGCTCCGTCAATGATGCCATTGACACACCTAAAATAGAAGTTCAGATAACGTTCCATAGAAGTCAGTTTTTATGTGAGTCAATTTGAGTGTTTCTTACAAATGTTTGTTATCATAGTGTGGAAATAGGTTGTTCATGGTTTCCTCATGGTGAACAAGTTCATTTCGGGGAAGGAACACCTCTTTTGGAAATAAGAAGAGAAGGGAAGCTTCAGTTAACAATACAATCCAAGTACTTACCGACAACAACTGGGGCTAATGACATCCATAGGGACAGGGGAATCTGATGTCCTAGAACAAACTGAGAGGCAGCAGCATTGAAGAATGGTTCCAGAGCTGCAGAATAAAAATGTAGAGTAAATATAGTTGCAGAGCATGACTAGGTACTTTATCAATCCACAAATTCCTTAGGGCTTTAAAATCCACAAGCAAAGGGTTCAAGTATTTCCATGAGTTGATTGATTTAGTTCATTTTTGGCTTCAGCTTTTAAAGAAGAATTCCATGGAAACCTTTCTATATAATTCAAAGCTTACACCATCACATATGCAAGTCAACTTGCACTACTGTCTCCACAGTGCCTATAGGTTAAGCTACATGGCATATCTTTGTTATTTTATTTCTATTGATAACTGTTTTAACCAAAACGGATACCTATTCATCCCCGGCTGCTAAAATAGTATCTAGCTTAGAGCCACAAGTTCTTGATTGTAATAGAAAGGATATAGTGCAGTGAGTGTTATGTTGAGGGAAGTGTTCAAATATCAAGAATTTCTGGCTCCTATTATGGATATGTATACATGATAAATCATCTTGGTTAATCTCCATATCCATTTACTTGTTACCTTTGATGGTATGCGTGAAGGAAACAGCAACAGCTGCAAAAGATACATTAGACATTACGTGTCCAAGAGCATGACAGAAGGCTACTGGAGTGAGCAATGCCAAGAGTTCCTTGTCAATGGGCTGAAAGCAGCATTTAACACAACATGAGTGATGACAGTGAACTTTTCTCCACTGGAAAACTATCGGATTAATGAAACGAAACTCACAGCTCGTTTAGGTAGACCAACTGACCAGCTAGCAACACAATAGACAACTCCAACAAGAAGGTGTACAACCGATACAAAGCTGCAAAAAAGCACAAACTTTCAAACGGAACAGAAAAGTATATGCCAAACTACTAAAAAATGCTTGGAGGCATTAGAAAGTTATGCATGAAACTCAAATTATCCATGTATCTATAAAGACAGCAAATGATCACAATTTCCTTGGTCAAGAGGAAGGCAACTCACTATGGGTATGGAAAATAATTGTAGACCTTCTTGTTGAGTATGTTGAAAATGACATTCAGAAAATACCTGCAGCAGAAACAGCAGCATATGATTCAAAAACGCAATCTCTATGCTAAAATTTTCAAGAAAATTCTTGAGTTGTTTAACCAAAATTTCATTGAGCAATTATTATAAACTGCATATATAAAAAAAAAATTAATAGCTCACCAAGTAAAGAAAAAGAATCCTGTAACTAAAGCTGGAAATCTCTCTGAAAAGCTCTTTGTAGGCCTGGACAACCTGATAATTAGAAATGGCTCTTTGGTGAAACATATCAAGAAAATTACAGTATAACCAAGCTTTTTTTTTCTCAAACAAGTACATCATAGTTATGAGAATTTTAAAAAAATTCCAACCCATTGGACAGTTCAATCCCTTGACTATCTGCATCAGCAGCAGCTGCTTTTGTCACTGGAAATTGAAAAGAACCATGATTCTTTAGCAGTTGAACTCCAGAAAACCTCAAGGGCTTCCCTGATAATCTCACTGGCAATGAAGACAATTCCAAATGTCTGGCCTTTGAAGAAAACAAGCCATTTCTCACTGGCCCAGATGCGGTTGAACTTATACTAGGAAGTCTATATGGAGAAGGAAGTTTTGATCCCTGAACTGCAGCAAACTGCAGAGTATTACTATACATTGAAGCCATCCTGCCAATAAAAATCCTTTCTTTAGGAAAAGAAGTAAAAAATGTCAAGAGCCCAGAATTCAATTTGAAGAATTTGAAGTGATGATTGCCACTCTTTATCCAGATACCATAAAACTATGTTCAACGTTGATACCGAGGTTTGGTTTATTGTGGCAGCGGTGTTATCAAAGAGAAAATTTTGTGAGTAAAAACGATGGAGAATCCAATTCTTGCTACAATAAAAGAGAGCACTTGAAAAGCTAAAGCAGTGAGTAGTACAAAATGAAATGGACTTCAAAACCCAATTTTGATTGCTTTTATAGAGAAGGGACAAATCACAACTCGTGTAGAATGTGTTAACTAGTTATCAGGATTAAAGTGACGAGATCAACTTTTAGATATCAATCAATTCAAGGATCAGATGCTGTATTATGTAATAGTAGGGACTTGGTAAATGTGAGAAATGGAAATCATCTTCAAATTGTTGCGTTTCTCTAAACAAATGAACAATAGTCACAATCAATTGCTTAATGATTCTTGATAATGATCCTTATCATATTTATAATAGTTTCAACATGGAATGAAGTATTACAATAAGGTTTTTTATTTTTTATTTTTTATTTTTAGTCTGTAAATATAATATATATGTGATTCTGATTTTAAAAGGTTTACCATATTCAAAATTTCTTATTCTCTTTGGAACATGCTTCAATTCAACTTTCTATTTCTCAAACTCAACTCTTGTTTTTGTTTTTGTTTTTTTTCTTTTTCTGGATTACATAAGAGTTGAGGAGACAAGACATCTAAGCTTTGAGTGAGACGTGGCTACTACTTAGCTACCCCTTTTGACACATGCTAATGATTTCTTTGAAAGCCAGTAATTTTCTTCCATTTTCAAAACCATTGAATTCTATTAAGTGAAAATATGGTTTTCAAAAAAAATTTTGAAAATGAAAAAGTGAAAAGGACAAGGTGAAGTAATTAATTAGGCAAAGATCTTTGATGATATCACAAACCACATGCATACTTTATTTATTATTTTTAATATGTCCAAATCATGTGATTCTTCTAAAAAGTCAACGATTACCATATATCACAAAATTAACAAACTTCTTTTATGTATCAAATGTCCGAATGGTAAATCGATTTGGAGTGAGAGATTCATATGGGATAGATTTAATAAAATTTAAATTTTAGAATAAATTTTTATAATATTTCAATAAAAATTTATCTTATGAAATTAAAATCTGCGTTGACGAAGAATTTCTTCCCATATCACCAAATGGCTGCATTGATGAAAAATTTCTTCCCATATCACAAAATGTCTTATCACTCGCCTATACCCATAATGATCTTTTTTTCCATTTTTGTCTTAATTCTTGGCTCTCATCCCTATCTATTACTATTAATATGGTAGAACGTATAATAATAAAAAATATAAAGTAATAAATAAATTATCTCTATGTAAATTTTACTTTTAAGAAAATAAACATACATTTATCCTTAAAATTGCAAATTTTTGTGTGTTTGTGTGTTAAAATTAGATAGAGAGTTGGGAGAGTTTGAGATTCTGTTTAGAGGCATTTTTGGAAAAAAATAAATTTAGGTGTTACATTTACAAATAATGAAATAAAAAATACGAAGGATTTAAAATTAAACGGAGAGAGTAGTTTAATTATTTTTACTACATTAGTGCCACAGTTTTTCTTAAAAAAGGAAAAAGAAAACTTCTAAATAATGTCTGTGATGGATGAAGTATTATTTTATCAATAAAAATAGGCAATAGGCAGAAGGCATGAGATGACACGTACACTTTATGTCAGCATGCATTGGTTTGGCATTGGAATGACAATGATTCAACATTTTCATCATATATCCTTTGTTTTTATTAACAAAATAAAAATAAAAATTCCTTTATTATTTGCTATTTCCAATTCCAAGACCTAATGCTGGCCAGGCTTTAAATTCTATACATGTCTGGTCCTTTTTCTCATAAGCTTACAAAATGTGTTACCTAATATTAAACAAAGTAGTTTTAAGACTATTTTATGCGAATACAGAGATTTGAAGCACATTTTTTATGTTATTTTTTGTAATGTGTATATATATATAGTGTTGTTTTGAATATATTATTTAAATAAAAAAGGAAAAAAACTTATTGACTTAAGGGTGAAAATAAGAAGAAGAAAAATTAAAGTATAATTTTAACAAAATGGTTAAACAAACAAAATAATCCCTCCAGAAAAAAGAAATCATGTCAATTGAGAACATAACTTAAAATGACTAATGTACCCCCCAAGTATATTTAGTGAATCAATGATTGAAAGTTAGGGTAAATTTGGAATCAAATAAATATCTTATTGATTTCAGAGATTGACAAGTAATTTGAGACAATATAAGTAGTACTAAATTTTTACAAATGTTTTACGGAAATTACTAAATTAGGAAATCTATTTATGGAAATTATTAAATTATGTCTGGTCTGGCCTTAAGCTGAGTTCTAAATTGGACAGAGAAAGTTATTTATTAAGTTCACCGAAAGAAAAAAAAAAGGTCAACGATGGTTGGGCTAGCCCAATAACATAGAATTATCCAGTTTTAGGCCAATCACTAAGAAAGCCCATTAGTGTTCTTCTTTCCTTTTTTTTTTGAGGGGGCCCATTAATGTTTCTGATCTGTTCTTCCGCCTTTTAGCGTTCTAACAAAAACAGGAATTCGAACATCTCGCGATCCCTAAACCGATTCAAATTCTGGAGCTCAAACCCACCATTAAAGCTTGACGAAATTCTCAAATTTCGAAACTTTCTTGAGAAAAAGAGGAAAAGATGGGTGCCAGTGGTAAAAGTAAGAAGGAAGAGCCCAAGAAAGAAGAAAAAGAAGAAGAAGAAGGAGAAGAAGAAGGAGAAGAAGAAGAAGAAGAAGAAGAAGAAGAAGACGAGGATGAGGAAGGAGATGATCCAGAAGAGCATGAACAAGATGGGTTGTCGGTACATTCCCCTTGCAAACCTCCCCCTTCTTCTCTTCAGAAGGTGTGCATGTGATTTTTTTTCTTTGAAAGAAAAGAAACTGTACATTTATGCGGTTAAATGGGCTTTTTTCTTTTTCTTGTGGGTCTTTTAGGAAAAATCAGAGGTAGAATTGGAGCTTAAGCTTTTGGAAGCTCTTGAAATTTATCCTCCTGCCAAATTACAAGGTTTTTTTTTTTGAGAAACCTTTTCTGTTTCTGCTTTCAATTTGCATTTTTGTTCTCTTACTCACCTGACCTCTTTTGCATGTATGGTAAAAGATTCTAATTTGATCACGCTATTTTGTTGGCTTATTAATATTTTGATCAATTAGACAGGAGAAATAAGAACTGTTAAGTACTTTTATATTGCTTGATGCTTTTTTTTCCCCGGGATTTTCTCCTCTTTTCTTGTTTGTAATTCCTAGAGCTTTCTGGATGTGAACTGATGTATAAAACAAGAAATTGGCAGTATTTCATACTTTCTTTTTCTTCTTCTTCTTTTCATATTTGTAATTCCTAGAGCTTTGTAGAGATGAACTAATGTCTACTGATTTCGAAAGAGTTCATTAGGACAGAATAAAACAAAAACTAGGAGAAAGATTTGTTTCTTGCTTATGGTTGATATTTTTTTCGGTGGTGGTGGGATATCAAATCTCGTAATGTGCTGTGAAAAGGTTGGTTTACAGGCATAAGGGATGAATCTGATGGTTATCTGAGGGTTGGATATGAAAACTGGATTAGTTCCATTAATTTACCATTTGCCTGTAGCTTCGACTGTGGCATCACATTGTGCATTACTTGGGAATTAGGAAGTGGATGTGATATCTCATGAAGCTTTACACCAAACAGGATGGTGCATTTAGTAATAAACGTTGGACACAATGAAGTTGATCAGCTGATGATGTCTGTTTTCCATAAATTTTGGCAGAATTGACAGTGCTAGGTGCATTTTCCCTATTGCCATTCCATGAAGAATTAAACATTTCAAACCATGTTTTCTGCAGGAATACACCGTCACTTTGTCCTCTATGGTTTAACAGAGTTCCTTAGGAGAAGGTTTGCTTAGCTTTGTGTTTCTATTCTGTATCTATTTCCTTTTTGTTTTGTGAGGTGGCAACTTTACTCTACCAACTTTTCACAGCTTCAACCGGCAGTTTACTTCTGATGAGGTTCTCAAGTTGCTGGATCGTTTCTATAATTTGGAAATGCTGGTGAGTGTCTATGATATGTTATAGTGTCTTTCATACTGTTATACCAATTTGACAAAATAATTGAAACATAAAACCATTGAACGTGTAACATTTTTTTTTCTTTTTTCCAAAGACAAGGATATTATAGCAGGCGTATATTAACCTGTTCTATGAGACTGCATTAGATGGTTGCCCTCATTGCATACAATTAGGTTTCTAATGTCAACTATTTGCCATCTTTGGCATTTTAATGGATTTTATTCTTTTTGTTTTCTCTAGACTAGATAATACAGTACATCTTCAATGCCAAGTACTTTTAAACCCAAGAATGATAATATGTACACTCTTTTCATCGTTCCTTCTTTTTGTGAAAATTTCAGAAACCAGATGATGAGGACATTGAAATACTGAATCATGAAGAAGATTTCAGCTTGCCCCAAAGTTATTTCGAAAAGGAAGATGATTGAATGGCTAGGCTTTGGTGTATAAAAATCTTTTGGAATTAGAGGTTTTCTTTTGGCTGTAATGACATGTCATGTATATTATTATATCCCTATAATGCAATTCCTAATGTACTTTGATTTTCCAATCTGTACTATGAAAGGGTAAACTAAAGAAAACTGATGCATGCATAAGGTGCTAATGTTTTCAAATCCTGGAAACCCTTGAGAGTTTACAGCTTGAATTGTATAGATCAGGGGCTGCTTCCATTGATATATGAAGGGTAAAATATGTCTCGTGTCCTTAAACTTTCGTAAATTTTATTTTAGTACTTCATTTTTTTTATTAATGCATTGCCCTCAAACTTATTAAAAATATAAAAAAATAAACTTAATGTTTTTTATTACCAATGTATGTCCTTAAATTTTATAAAATTATTAAAAATTACACTAGTTTATTTAATTAAGGGACATTTTCACTATTCTCAATAAGAATATAAACTTATTGTTCTTTAATCCATAGAAATTCATTTCCTCCATTTTGATTTTTTACACACTTTTCAAATTTTTAATTTTTTCTAAAGTCAAGAGATTTTGTTAGAAAGAAAATAGGTATTATAAGGTAAAAAAAATAATAATACAATGAAATAAATTAAAAATGAAACATACACAAAACATCTAAACCAAATGAAAAAGGGAAATATGAGATAACGTAAGAATATAAATGAAAGAACATTAAATTGAGTTAGGAAATTGTAATTAGAATTTGTGTATGAATAAAATGACAAGTATAAATTGTCTAGCTATGAAAAATAATCTAGTTAGAAATAATGAATTTAGATTATTGTTGAGAATAACAAAAATATTCCTTAATTAGTGGATAAAAGTGTACTTTTTGATAGTTTTGTAAAGTTTGAATGCATGTATTGATAATAAAAAAGTTTGAGTACACTTTTGATAATTTTGAAAAATTTAAATGCATATATTGATAATTATAAATTCAGAATGTTAAAATCAAAATTTATGAAAGTTTAGGAAAAATGACACTTTCTACCCATAAATGAAATAAATGAATGACTCTGTTGATACAAGTAACCTTTTCTAATCTTTGGTATTTACATGTTTTATCAGGGAAATTTTCCTTCTTCCACAACCACAAGGGTACAAAATGGCCAGAGAATGCCTTGCAAGTTGACCAATCAAACAAAGTGGAAAATCAAATATAATTTGATAATTACTTAGTAAGATTTATCATTCAATTCCATCTGAAACCGTTTCGACACTTACGTTCTGAAAAGGATTCCTTTTGTTTCAAAAAAAAAAAGAGGTAACCGGAAAAGTATACTCCATATGAAAAAAACATGAAACTGAAAATGTCCATAGCCAAGAAGTATCCCTCTGTTAAAAGTTAAAACCATTTCTTTTCCTGCTAATACATCGGCAACAAGGCCAGTAGGCAACCATGTTATCTCGCAATGTTCCGGTATATCAGTCCTTGTAACTCTCTCCCTATTTACTTTTTGTTACTTCTTCAGCCCCAAGTTCAGTCGCAAGACCTGTTTAAGGGTAGTTTTTATCTTTTGCGTCCACCCAATCAATAAGTAATTATTCGAGAGAAATTTCAGCGAGTAAATGACTCGAAGGGCCAAGAATTAGCAGTGTCTACTGCATGATTTTCAGAGATAGTATGGTGAAAGTCTCCAAGCTAAAGTTTTCAGCATTGGAATTAAGCAAATTTGAGACATTACTTCAATAAGAAATGTTTCGAATTTAGAGCTTCTCTCACACATATATAAAATGTGTCTTCTTGAGTAATAATAACTTTTTTCTATGCAAAAGTCCCGAGGCTGCGAAAAGTAAAATAAAAATTTATCGTCTAATTGTCATCTTGATGAAGGAAATCAGATTGATTGAATTGCTGAGCGGCAACAAGGGTCATGCTGCACTTGTCTGAGAAAGCTGAACTCAAAGGCCTTCATGCAAGTCCCTTTCGAGAGGAATGACCCGGTAGGCTCTTTCTTGTGCCATCAATGCTGCAAAAGGATATGATCTTTAGGAATCTAAAGAACTAGTGCAAGTTTGTTGAAAAGATACTAAAGAGCAAGTTCAGCACTCACCTCAGGTTCTGCCACCTTGCTGGTGGTGGTGTTAGGGGTGGTAGTGGTGGTTTCTTCAGGTTTAAAGTTGTCCTCACCTGCAAGACACAGTGAGATGAACAAAAGTGAAATGGCAATCTGAACAAAGCTTGCACAAGACAGTCTAATTTGGCAATCATGGCAAAAATATACACTCGTTACTTCTCTGTTCACATGCCATACTAGGAAATTTGCTTACCCCCATCTTCAGGCAGATCAGATGTCCAGAGAGTGAGATTGTCTCTCAATAGTTGCATTATTAATGTGCTATCCTTGTATGATTCTTCACTCAAAGTGTCCAGCTCTGCAATAGCCTCATCAAAGGCTTGTTTAGCCAAATGGCATGCCCTGTAAATGGATGAATATGCAAGCAATTGTTCAAAGTTGTTGTTCAGAGTTCTCTGAATAACATAAGCAGTTTTCCGAAATTACCTTTCAGGAGAATTCAGGATCTCATAATAAAATACAGAGAAGTTCAAAGCAAGTCCAAGGCGAATAGGATGGGTTGATGGTAGATCAGTGTTGGCAATGGCAGAAGCAGCCTAACAACTCAATGAAATCAATGGCGAATCAAATGGATCATACATAAACCACATAATGCAGAATGATTGATTTTTCACCTATCTATATGCATAGAAGGCTGAGAAGTGCATTACCTCATAGCCCTTAAGTGACTGTTCAGCAGCATCTTTCCTCTCCTGATCAGTCTTGAATTCAGCAAGATAACGGAAATAATCGCCCTTCCTGGATTAATATAAAATATAAAATATAAGGAATGAGACAACTGATTCAAAAAAAAAAAAAAAAAGAAAGAAAAGAAAAGAGAAAAGTAAAATTTTGCATCTTTTTTCGGTTTGTATCAGGAAAAAGAATCATAAGAACAGAAAAAATACAAACTCTTGAACTCAAAGAAGCTCCATATATTTTCATGTGGACTATGCCTTAATTTTAAGGAATCTGGATAAAGCATCTGCCAGTATTTAGGCATAAATTTACAAGATATTGAAGTTAAATGCAAGTAATGTCAAAATTCATCAACTTGTCTACTTATATAAAGAATTGGTATGTTCTCGGTATACCAATAGAAGTGTATCCTTCTGTTACTGAGCTTCCTGAGGAATGAAACTCCCTCACTTGCTGTAGTGCCCCAAAATGCTGCTATGAACTCAATTTAATTATTTTAGTTTCAGATTTATGGCCTTCAATGTTTCAAATTTACAAGCAGTTACAGTCAAGCTTGCATGCTTCAGGTGCATCACTTAGGCATATGTTTCAAGCATAAAATGCAAAGATGAGTTGAAATATTAAAATACTAATTGTGACAATCTCGGACAAAACATGGTTCCTGTATTTTCAGATAGAAGATAATAGGAAGTAGGAAAAAATGCTTTCACTGCAATCTAGAACAAAGCATATATGTATATGTATGCCTGAGGATTATATCAGAACAAAAAATAAACTCATATCATGCCTTAGAGCTAAAATGACTCACATCTTGTAGTAAAAAACAGTAGCTTCACCAGAGCCAGAAGATGGTATGAGATGGTTGTCGATGATAGCAAGTATGTCACTACAAATCTTGGAAAGCTCTTCCTCCACCTTCTGGCGGTAGCCTTTGATGAGTTTAACGCTGTTCTCATTTGCTTTAGATTCTTCCTTCTGTTCAATTGAAGACATAATGCGCCAAGAAGCTCTGCGGGCACCAATAACATTCTTGTAACCGACGGAAAGCAGGTTCCTCTCTTCCACAGTCAGCTCGACATCAAGTTTGGCTACTTGTTTCATACTCTCAACCATTTCTGCAACATGAATTGAAATTTATTAAATAATAAAATCCTTTACAAAACATTTTTTTCCAACCAAACCATTGGAACTGGTTGCTATGATCATCAATAGTAGTATCCTAATCAAACAATGAATCGATCAGACATTTCAAAGCATGATCTAGACTCTATAGATTAAATCTCAAAAAAAAAAAAAAAAAAACTCTTGGAACAGTGATTTGTAAGTTGAAATTGGCAACTAAAATGCGGACCAGTCCATTAGTGCTCATCTAAGCAGCATACACCATTCAAAGAATATTCATTTAAAGTATACCCCAAAAAAAAAAGTATTTGGGTAGTGATTTTAACCAAGTTTTATTCCCTCCCACCTCCCTCTTTAAAATCATCCTCCAAAAATTCTATTTTCTTAAAAAAATTCCTTTCAAATATATGATCCTACATTACACGTTTAATATAAATATATATATTTTTTTATTTTCATCACATGTTCACAAGTTTACTAAGCATATTTAAACTATTTTTTAATACATCAAATCATCCATCCAATCCACAAAAACAACAACAGATTTTTCTTTTTAGTCAAAATGAAAGTCCTATAAATTTTCACCGAGGAATATCATAATTTCATAAATCAAGGAGTATATAAAACATAAAAATTAATTAAAATCAAATTTCGATAACTCGAACGGACACGAATTGATACCTAGACAATCATAAACATGAAAGAAGATAGTAACAAAAAAAAGAAGAAGTTTAGCATGCAATACCGTCATAGCGTTCGGCTTGTTCAGCAAGCTTGGCCATGTAAACCTGTGTTTCTCTCTCCTTTTCCGTCGACATTGTAGTGAATAGTGAAGAAACCGATGCAAAATTGATGATGAATTTTGATGTAAGATTAAAAAGGAGTTTTGGAAGAGAGAAAATGGAGGTAGGAGAGAGCGTGAGAAAGGGAAGGGCAGTTGAATCATGACTATATATATACCTCTGTGCGGGTGCGTGTGAATGTGCGTGTGCGTGGGAATGTGAGGAATGGGTTTGTTTGGTTTGTTTTGGGGTCCGTCGGATGAGGAGGCAGACGTGCCTTTTTGGTCTGCTCCACACTTGGATCCGTTCAATCTCATACGTTGTCTCAATTTTAATTTTCTTTTAATTTTTTTCAATGTTTAAAATTAAATGTATAATGCATATTTTTAATGAAATTGTATTACGGGTAGGTGCGGAGGCAGAATTTTTTTCTATCCGGGGCTGGACAGATACACTTACCTCCAACTCCATCCCCTCTCACTAATTAAAAACCTTAAGCAATAAGGATATAAAAAAATATTAAATATTCATAAAATACAAAATAAACTAATTTCATATAAAAATTAATTTTTTTTTCAATAATTTGATTTTAAAATACCTTAAATTAATTGATCCAATAATCGAAAATACACCATAAAAACTTGAATGAATTAGATTTGAAAATAAGATTACGTGCAAGATTGCTACTATTATTGAATAATTTTAAGTAATGTCAGATATTTTATATTTAATGTAATTATTTATTGATATTTAATGTTAGAGATTTATGATTTTAATTTTAAGAATGATAAATTTTTTTTTTCAAAAAATATAATGATAAGTAATAAATAAAATCTAAGTAAAAATATTTTTGAAGTGTTAGGAAATTTATAACAAATTATATGAATGATATATGTGTGTAATAAATAATATAATATATATACATATATTTAGTATTCTATAATTGTTAAAAATATATATGCGGGTATATAAGCAGGTGAAAGGTAAAAAGGAATTTTGGGAGAAAATTAGATTAGGTTAACCAGAACTTTTTTTTTTTTTTTTTTTTTGGGTGAGGCTATGTGAGCTTGGGCTTAATTTTAACTATATATATATATATATATATATATATATATATATATATTAAAAAAAATTCTTTGTTGGGTGGGGCTATAACCCACCTTAGCCTATTGGGTGGCTCTGCCCTGATGACGGATGAAAAATTATGTTGATGATATTTATATTTATATAAAGAGTTAAAGGTTTAGGGAAGTCTACCTACATTGTGTCACATGACTCATTTGATTAAAACATTGTTTTTTAGAGCATTTTCAAAGGTGATACTCTAAAGAGTTCTATTTTTGAGAATTCACTCAAAATTGTCCTTTTTCCGACATGGACCTCTAGACTAGGGGGCTAGAGGTTCAAAATGGATCCAATTGGTTTTGACAGTGATGAACTTTGTCTGAATTATCGAGAAAGATACTATGCCATTGAAAAGGCCAAACCAAACATACAACTACTTCTAAAATAAAACATAAAAAAATAAAAATAAAAACACAACCCGTGGTCGGCCATTGTAAAGGGTGAACCTCACTAATTTATTCAAACACTCATGGTCGTCATCAACAAAGCCAAACGACAAGTTGCCTATCTACATTAAAAAAACTAGACTAAATTCACAAACTGTCATGACATAAATTATATATATATATATATATAATTTTTTTTTCCTATGACAAGAGACATATATACATCATATTTTTTAAAAAAAGAAAAATAAAAACTACTAAAATAAACTATAGCAAAGTAAGAATAATAAATGTAGACAACATTTAAAACAAATACATGTAGAAAATAACAAACAAATACAAAACATACAAAATACAAAAAGAAAAAAGAAAACTTACTTGAATGCTTAGGATAACAAACGGACATTCAACAATTAAATGGACTGAATGGTGCGACTGGAAAGGATATTGGTGACCACCTTTGCCCAAATCCGTCCCTGACATGAATGAACATCGGGAATCTCATGCAAGAAACTAATCATTTTCGCCGTTGAACTTTATTAATAACAAGAATAAATCAAAGTAATTTTATAGAACACGTATTATATTACATCTAATTAAGAAATCAAAGTAATAAATCAAGAAATATTTAATTAAAAAAAGTAATAAATAGGGAACACGTATTATATTACATCTATATTTTTTATATAATTCTAAATTTAACATATTAATTAATTTTAATGTTTAAATTATTTTAAAATAAATAATTTTATGGTCAATTTTTTCCAAAATATGAGAATTTATTCATCACCACACTTTAAAATAGACAACAAAAATACAATGTAAAATACATAAAACAATACAAAAATTAACTTCTTAGGTTTGACTTCCAAATGAATGGCTGAATCATTTCCAAATATGCTCCACTAGTTTCGCTGGAACTGTTTGCTTATGAAAACTAGTAGACTTTTTACTATGTCTCAAGATTAGTTCTTCATCATAGGCATGTATTAAAATTAGGATACACTATTTTACATATGTCACCCATTGAAAAGTCATTATTTAAAATATAGTATGATTAATCAAAATTTCTTTCATAAACCTCTCATTGATCTTCAACGATCATCAAAATTGGTGAATTTATTCTAGTTTAGAAAAAATTAGTTATTTAAAAGTTTAGTTGTTGGTCAAATGGGATGGAATTTAAAAGGGGAAAAAAACTCAATAGGCAAAAAAAAAAAAAAATAGAAAGGATAAATGATAATTAAAATAAGGGGGTAAAAGACAAAAATATAGTGGTCACAATTAGGATGACAATGGAGCGAATCGAGACTGGAGTTTTCAAACTCCGACTCCGTCCTAACTTTAAATACTAATTTCTATTTTCGCCCCGTTTTCATTTTAAAAATTTGGAAAGAGGTGTCCACGTTTCGCCTCACTTTACATCATCCGCCTTCATCCCATCCCTGCCCCGTTTGACTCCGCTTTGATCCCGTTTGACTCATGATGTCAATAAATACTTAGTCAATAATATAAACTTATTATAATCTACAAAAGTTAATAATATAAATTCATAATTAGTTAAGTATATAGTTAATAATATAAAATTATTTAAATCAATATATTTAATAATATAAATTATAGTTACATTTTTATAAAAATGTTCACATATATTTACATAAATAATAATATATTAATATAATTAATAATATGACTAACGATTACTTAGTCAATAATATAAACTCATTTTATTTAATTTTTTAAGTAACCAAATTGATAAGATGTTTTTCTTTAAAAAAAATATTAGAATAAAATAATATTTTTATTAAAGATAGAACTGAAGCCGGATTCGAAGATTTGCGAAGCGAATCCCCGCGAGGGTTTAATGGGAAAAAATCAATCCCCACCCCTGTCCCAACTAATCCCTACTTTTTAAAACCCATCTCCGGCCTTGATCCCATTAAATTTGAAGAATTTTCGATTTCAATATGACGAATTAAAGCGAATCACCGTTAATCCTTGTTTCATTGACCTTCTCTATCACAAGTTACAAATTCATTTGAGGGGCCCAAAAATGCAGTTTTCATTTTGGAGTTGCTTTCCTCGCTATCGTTGCTCTCACGTAGAAAAGAAACTCCCTCATCCAACGCGTATAATTCTAAATGTTTCACTTGGAGTTGCTCTTAGTTTATGTAAGCTGTATTAGGTGTTCTTGAAATATTCTTTCTTATTTGTTAGCAAAATATGCATTATATTCAAAAGAGAATAGAAGATTGATTCATACACTCTCGTTTATTATTTTTGATAGCGATTGAGGTATTCTTCTAAGTTCTATTGATATTTTTTTTTCTTTTGAGTTTCTATTATTTGCCTAATAGCTGATTTTCCCTAGTCGTTTTACTATATGAAATTCCATTTTATATTCTTTATTTTCCTAATTTCCTCTAGTTGTATGAAATTCCCATCATCCTATGAAGAAGAAGAAGAAGAATAAGAAGTCTCTATTGAATTTTTGACAATAATAAAGCAAAAGATATTTTTATATCAAATTAATTAGGTAGAGAAAATTAATTATAAAAAATATATATATAGAAACCAATGTCTATCTCATTCAGATTTGAGACGTGGGATTATTTACACTCCTCATCCCCCAAAAAATTTAATAGATAAAATTAGACTTTATTCAAAAATTAATTAAATAAATTGAGATAAAGATATAATTTTTTTTAAAATTAAATAATGAATTTCATTATAAAACTAAATTATAAAATATAATACTTTCATATTAATGTGTAGATTTAATGGTAAAGTTTGTTTAGTCAAAAATAATAATAAAGTATGTAATCGCTAAGTTAATGATTACTACTGACTTGCATATCAATATTTGTAATTTTGTAACTATCAACTAAATAATTTCAGAAAACAAAAGTAATTTTTTAAATATAATTGATAAACATATAATGTGATGGATTGAAATAGTAATGGATAAAAAGATATTGATAAAGATAAAAATATACTGTTATACTAAAATGCATCTAAACTGAAATGGATAAAAATATATTTATATTTAGAATTGGAATGTCGGTGGTTTTAGTCCTTAATGTTTGATTGTTTCTTAATTTTGGTAATTTTTTTATTTTTTTTGGTAAATTTGATCTTTAACGTTTTTACGATTTACTATTTTACTGCCCTAATCCCTTGAACCCGGTCCCGACAGGTTGGAGGAAGAAAAAAAAAAAAAAAAAACCAAAACAAAATTCACTATGTTTTAATTTTAATCAGCAACTCAATGTCCAAACGCTGTCTTTCTTTGAGTGCTTTGATTTTTTTATCTATGTCTCATAAACTCATAACTAAACTTGCCAATCATAACAAAAATACCCACAAAACAACAATGTAGCACCTGCATTCTATGTTCCTGAACCCTTGAAATTTGCCACATGTACTACATTCCATTTTTCTCACACAACTGTTCCATCTGTGAAGGCCTTGTCATCTCCTCTAATCCATATAACATTTGCACTCCTTTTCTCACCCTCAAATCACTTACTAGCAAAACATCAAATACGTACAATGAAAATATTATCAATATCTGAATAGACCACGACGACAAAACATAATAATTCTGGAGGATTGGGAAATATTCCGTCCCATGTTTTTGGATGTGAATGACACATTAGTATTTGTATTGATGTCAATAATGATAGATGTGTTTTAAAAACATGTGAAAATTAAAATATGTGAATTTTATTTTGGTTATTATATATATTTTTCCTTCTTCCAAGACCCTGTTTAAAGTTGTATCCTCATTTTTTTTTATGGAATTTTGATAAAAGTACTAGACCAAATATACCAAAACAAGAAAAAAGACCAAAGCTACCAAACATTCAAACATTAATAATTAAAATCACCAATATTCTTTTTAACAAGTATTGCAAAAAAAAGACAAAATTTATACTTTAGTCTATTTGCTCTTGAAATTATCATTTATTTTGCCAATTGACATTAGTATTGTCGAAAGAGTATTTTATGAAATGAACATCATAAAAAATTGATTGCGTAATTGGATGAGAGATAAATAGATGAATGATTGCTTAGCTTCATATATTGAGAAATATATTTTTGATAGTATCGACAATGATGCTATTATTCAATACTTTTAAAATATGAATAAGCGTCGATGACAACTATAGGTATTCATGTATTTTATTTATATTAAAAATTTATATTTTAGTATGCTTTTATACATTGTTCTGTTTTTAAATAATTTTTCTATTGTGACTCCTCTAAATAAAATTCTTGACATTGTTCCCGGTTACGTTCAAACGAAAATAGAAGATTGATTTGTGTAACTCTTGTATGATTTTTTCATTACTATTTTATATATATTTTAAAATTTTATTTATTTATCTATATGTATATATTAGATTATTTGTGCAATTATATGTATATATTCAAATACATATAAATATACACATACACACATTATCACCAACCATGTCAATAAAAAAAAGTGGTAACTTATTTAAAATCAAAGAATATTTTAAAATTTTCTATTAAATATCACATTTAATTTTAAATAGAATAAGTATTTTTTGTTTAATGAAGTGGCTATCCATTAATAATATTCATCATTCTAAAATACAAGTATCATCAAATTCATCCCCTACCATGACATACAGATGGCCAAAGAAGGTAAGGGCCCTTAACAAGACATACAATGTAAGATTTACTTCAAGATATGTAAAATAAAAAATACTCCATGTTACACTATGATATACTATTTTATTTAAACAAAAAAAAAATCCTTTGAGATCTTTAATATAATAGATCTAGTATATTCAATGTTTTATTATTTTCCTGTTTTAAAAGCTCATATTGCATCTGAAAAATATATCCGAGGTGCTTTACAAAGAGACAAATTGAATCCGATGGTAAAAAAAAAAAAAATGATCATGCTATTCCTTTTCTTTTCTTTCTTGATGGAAAACCAATTAATATTACTTTCTCAAAATTTTCACCTTACAAAAAGTATAGGCTTTTTATTCACATATTGCAAGTGAATTAAATTAGCATTGTTACTTTAACATTTTTTTCCTTTTTTCAAGGAGATAAAAGATGGTAACCTCCATCAATAATTCAACACCACCTCCCACAAATAGAATAAGCATAATCTAGTGGGGAACAACCTTACACTGAACATGAGGTCCTTTTGGGCTAAGTTTGGCTTTTACAGAATTCTACTAAATAAAGGTTATGGTTTCAAAATCCTAATAATGATTATAGAAGTATAAATGAACTCATTTTTTGTAAAAATACTGGTCAGTTTTTTTTTTTTTAAAAAAAAATTTTAGGCTTTGCATATTCATAATAAAGAAATGAAAAAAAATATTCGCATCATAAATCATATTTTTCCAATAAAATAGCACAAATGACCCTTTTATATTACAGAATTCGTACAAAAAGACACTAGTACACGAATTTTATAAATAACTAAGAAGGATAACGGAATAACTTACCTACAATCATTAGTTTTTATACTAACTCAAAAGTAAAACATCTAATTCTAAAGGGAGAGTATAGACCAAAAGAATGAAGTGGTAAGGTAAAGGTGTTAAATTTATCATCATGAATATTACAATTGACTGGCTTTATGACTCACTTTCTATACTAACAATTGTCCAGTGGAAAATTCCAATTACAATGTGATGGAAAAAAATGGAAACTCTAGGGAAAAAATGAGATGAACGAATAGCTATAAACTTCTTTACTGCTTTTAAAAAAGAAGAAAAAAAGAACAAAGATATATTCCTCCTCTAGAGCAATCTTCCTCTAATCTACAGCATCCAAAAATTTCTGATTCATCCATCTTCTTGCAGGCAGCCGATGATGATCCATGGTAAACTCCAAGCCAGAATAAATATATGTACCTTGTTGCACAGCTTGCATCCTGGTAAAGAACAGATAGACTTTGGTTAGTATAAGTGCAATGTAAGAACTGCAGAGGACTAGAGGAGAAACAAATGAGAGCAAGAACATAATTTTTTATCACTGGATTCCCAAGGACCTGTAGAACAGTCCACTTGTGAATACTGGAATGTGCATTGAGGTGTGACTATGACTATGCAATTTATATAAGGAAAGTATTAGTTCATAGAATAGTATGGCGAAGATCGATCAAGAGGAAATACCAGAGATAAAAAAGGCCTGGACAGTAAGCACTATGAGAACTTTTGTCATCAGATGATCACTTCCTTGTAAATGGCTTTTGGCCTACAAACAGCCACTGATCACTGCCGTTCTGAAGATCAATCGCCCTGGTTTCCCAGCGTAACTGTATAGCAACCATACGTGCCTTTTGTACGGCGCCCAGACTATCAGAAAGAACAACCCAACCCTGCAACGAAAGGAAAGCATTGGTGAATAGTTATTATTGAAATAACAGCATACATAACCATGTATATGCATGTTGAGAACCATGTTCTTACGTTTAGCAACTAACTAGAGTTCAAATAATTGGTATAGGAGCAAACAGAACTTTGGCAAGAAAAAGGAAAAGTGCAATCACCTCCGGGCGTAGAATACGATCCATCTCAAACAGTAAGTTTATTATACTGCAACCTACTGAGCTAACATGTGAGAGTAGCGCATTGGCGTGGAGCAAGTCATAGGTGCGGGGATATGTAGGAAATGGCTCACACCTGCACCAAGGTGTAAAATGTTAAGATCTTCCAAAATGTCTAACAATTTTCAAACATGAAAACAACTGAGCATGGAAAAAGTACAAGTAGAGAGTGGAAATTGAAAGATGCTGAGTTTTATTGTCAGACAGGAAATGCATGAACTGATATATCTTCTATTAAACATGTTACAAAAATTCTGGCATAAAATGAGTCTACCATTCGTCAGATCAGAGTTTCTTCTAATCTTTTTCGACAAAATAGACAGATGCAGCAACTTCTCTCTTCTTTGGACCATTTCAGAGGACAAAAAATGTACTGTGAGTCCAAGCCAAATAATCAAATATATCACATCATGTTAAGATTGCTAAGAATAGTTCCAAATTATATTCCTTTTGTCAGATTTTAACTGCTAGTTTGATTTAGAAAAGTTCAAGGCCTAAGAGTTTGGAGAATAATGGTGAACACATAGGAGATTTACTGCTTTGCCCATATCCTAATAAAAAAACACACAAGAGCTTAGGAAAACACACATGGTTTTCTCCAATAAGATCTAATCATCTAAACATTCATGAGGGAAGACTTTATAAAAAGGAACATTATTCTTGACGACAGTGATGACTCAACACATAGAATCAATTTGATTTTTAAATAAAATTTACCCAAGGAAACTACAGTCTTGGAGCCATAATTCTTCAAGGACATCAAAGAATCATCTTACCAGTCATGGAAGACACCTGCAAAACCTTGATCGAGTATGAGAGGTAATGTGTTGCGTGCTCCAACAGGCACAACATTCATCACCCAAACTGATTTCCCAGATTCTAGAAGTGCAGCATTCAGACCGCCGTAATGAGCATTCATGTCCATTACATTGCGAATCATATTGTAAGGAGGTGCTGGCTCTTCCTCAGCTAACCTCTTTGGATGATCAGAGAAGATCAAGGGAGTTAGCAGGGACCAATAGTTTACTAAAACAGATTTCTGGAACACTAAATCTTCAGAAAAATCTTCAGGATGAACTCCTGTGGACATAAATAGATTGAATATGCACGACGTTTAATAAAAGGGTTTCAGCAGAAAAAAGACAACAAAAGGAAGGGAAATTGTGACAGAATATTAAAAGGACGCAGAACAGCAATCCAGTTAGAAAAATACTTTCCATGAATGCGAAGTTCAGCTGGGCTAAGAGAAATGGATCTGTTCCGAGCATGGTTCCAGCGCTTGCTGGTACTTCCACTTATACAATGTCTGAGTGGCTGGTAATATGCCTCATCGTCTTCTCCTTTACAAAGAGGCATTGCATCCCGCTTACTGCAATTAAGTTCCAAGAATTACTTTGAATATCAAAGACAGGAATACAATGAAACAGAACTATGAAGTGAAAGAAAAGAAACAATGGAAGATCAATAAGGATAGGCAGGATAATTAAAAAGGAGAAGCAACACTGAGCCCTCTATGAAAAGCGTAAATCACAAGTAGAATAGTATCGGAAGCACTATTGGCCTCACCCAGAGGTGTAGCATTGAGCATCTGTGGTCTTCTGCCAGATAAAAGTTTCTTCTTGCTGTGCCAAGAAATTCCAGCAAATTCTTTGAGAAAATTCTTCTACTGGATTTGACATGCTTCCTTTCTTTAGGTTTGTGGAGCCTCCTTGCTGCCCGCCGGCAGGTAAGGTTAAAACAAAGTATCCTCCAGGTTTGAGGACACGATCAACTTCAACAAGAAATAGTCCATCTGATTTGAGAGGAGTCCTTGTCAGTATAGAGGTCTACCCGCAGAATCATGCATGAGGTTCTATGTCTAGGCTAAAAAGCTCAGGAATAGAAGCTAAAGACCCACAAAAAATATTATATTAAATTAAAAGAACAATATGAACAACAAAGCTGATTTCTATTTCCAATGATGAAAACTGAGTTAAGTGCTTTCAAGAGCATGCCCATTTTCACAAGTATATTTAAGAATTAAGTTCCTCCTATCTTTGATTACATTTGTAAGAAAGTATAAAAGGACTCAATTTGCTACCTTGAAAAACTAGGCCAAAAGATTTCCATATCTGAATTAACCACCCATATCTATTTTGTAAGGAGAGTCAGCTAGGCTAGGAATATTGGCAAAACGAAATGATTTACATCTTGAGAACTAGAGCTTCAGATTTTCGTTAATATAATGCAATTTTTGTTGGATGCACATAATTATTTCAATCAATAGAAAAAGCAAAAGGATTGAACTTCTTATCATCTTTTTCCTTGTTTATGTACTTCCAGGTCTTTCTTGTGTACACGGAACGTATTATGAGGGCAGCTTTCTATTAAACACTGTAGCTAAGCACATCAGTTTTTGTAGTAGTGCTTTCTACAATAACACCCGTTAAAAGTAGATAGCTCAAATCACATGCCCTAAAATACTTTGCCATGATCCCCTAGGTTCCATATATTATAGGAATTCTAGTAATGAATTATCACCAATAGCCCCTTATTTCCAGTATATAAATGTACCAACTACCAAGAGTACCTGCATCTCCAGTTGACATTAATGAAATGTGGCCGTAACAACTATGAACTAGAACCTTTAGAAAAGTAGTTGGGAGGCCTCTGATGTTTTTTATACAGGTAAGTATTAAGACTAACAGTATTATTGCAATTATGTATCAAGGCAAGCTATGATGTCTTTACAATTTGAAGATTTATAAAATACAGAAGATGCTGATCATCTATAATGAACAAGACCCAATGAATTCATAAGTATGATCAATGGTATAGAAGGATTAAAGTATATATATATAGGCACACAAACACAAATACAAACTAGTTTATATGCAGTTAGAAACACAGCTCAATACACACATGAAATAAATTCTAGATCCAATCTACTAAGAAACAACCAAATACTTTTGTCCATGTACATGCCGATATTAGGCATGCATGAACAGAACCAAAATGAATTTTACAGGTTGAAGAATCCTAACCATGGACACCTGAGTTACCTTTCTTATCCCAAACAATACCACAATGAGCACAGTGAACCATGTCATACGATAATGATGGAAATGGAAGCTGCCTGGAAATGAAGTTGCCAATTACTGCTGGAAGACCTCGCTCGAGGGCTATCTGAACTTGGCTACCTGTTGACTCATAGGCTGCTATACAAACTGGCATTAAATTAAGAGAAAGCAAATGGGCCCCAAAGCTACCAAACCCACAGCCAATATCCAGAACAGTACGCACCTGTGATTTGGAAAAAGCAAATCATAAATGAAGATTGAAAATATACATTGCACTGATACACATTGGATATGTGTATAAAAGCTTGTTACTCCAAAAGCAACAATATAGAAACTTGTTCACTGAAAAATGCCACTCCCATACAATGAAAGGTGCAGGCAAGAAACAGAAAATAAAAACTATGAATTGAGAGGCATTACTTACACCAGCTTGAAGGAATTCTGTATCACTTCCAAGCCCAATCATATCCGCAATTGAACGTGAGTAGTCTTTTACACTATCAACAATTGTTCCATCATCTGAGTGAAACGTAATTTGATTTTCTTCAACCAACATCAGCCTGAAGAAATTACAAAAAGCGAAATTCTAAGATACAAAAATGTAGTAAGAAAGCAGTTACTATTTGCTGCTTCCAATGTCTAAAAGGAGGAAAAAAAAACTCATTTTTCTTTAAAAGAAAGTTTGAACCAAACCAACGAGCAGGAAGAAAAACCATCCAAGTGGCTGATATTATTCTTCGAGAATCAGGAAATTAAATGCCATAATTTGATACTTTGGTAACTTTTCCTAAATGTTGATAAAAAAAAATTACCTTTTAGTCATGCTACCAGATGAAAGGAATTGATCTTTGGATAACTTCACGTTCCCACTCCATATCACATCCTTCCCTGTTGGCCAATTCAAGGGAATCTTATAGTCCTTAGGAGGGCGAACCAGACAATATTGTTGATCAAGTGATACTTCACAGTGCCTGTCAAACTCATCCCCATCTTTGAATCCCGCTAGCAAATTTGCAGAGACATTGTAACAAGGTACGTAATTCTCCCTATCCTTCCTACAAAGATCAAAATACTTCGTACGATTTGCCCCCGAGAAAAAACTTCTCAAGTCCAAAAGATCATTAGCTGCTAGCTGCTTTAGCTTTCTATTCTTTATATAAATGTCAGTTTTTGCAGCAGAAGTAACAGAGTCAAAGGCGCTTGAAGAAGAAGATCCCAACAATGCTATTAGCACAAAAATACTTAAAAGACACAAAAGAAACCAATTGACAGGTGGTCGGGATTTATTAAACCAAGAGATTCTCATGTCCAGCGCGTTGCAAACCCTTTATAGAAGTATATCAAACAGGCGTACAGAATTTGAACTTTATAAGCTATTGCTTCAACCTAAATCTCCAGGAACTACGAAAACAATATGCTATCATCAGCAGATACAATCTCCCATATATGTTACCCCAAGTCCAGATAATCTCAACTAGCATTGGAACAGACCCACCTTTATTAAGCTTCCCTTAAACCAATATTTGCACATCAAGCCATCAGAATCACACAATTACTGTACTTGAACAAATCCATTTGTTCAGGTGTATCTCCAATAGAACAGAAACAATCAATGCACCCCCAAATTCTTGAAATTTTAAATAGAAAATTCACTCCACAAATTCATCAACAAATAATGCCAACTCTGTAATATTATTCTGAGTACTGACTTCACAACAATCGACAATCGAAAATTCAAAAACTTTACACTCAGATCAACCTGCAAAACATAAAAAAAATTGCGAAATCACAAAAACAGAAACAAACTGAAACTGAATTATAATGACAAACTACTTTTCTCTTATATTCCACAAGAAACACAAAAACAGATCTAAACCCAGATCAGATCCACAATTCACTCCACTAAATCGCCATAATGGCCAAAAGTTAAAATCAATTAACGCAGACACAAGACACTCATCAAGAATGGTTCTTGTTTTACCTGGTCATTCAAAGTTTAAGAAACCATTCGTATATACCAAATTTTCAACACACGTGATTCTGAATATCCCTAGAAGAATGATCATTAACGGTTGGAAAATGTTATACAGGGTTGTTCAGATTCACCATTGACATCAAAGGGAGAGTGCTGCAGCTTTTTGGGCAGAGAAAGGCTCGCGTGTGTGTTGTCTACAATGGAGAAGAAATAGTAGTTATATAGTAATGCTGGCTGGGTTGGAGTAGTACTAAGAAGAGTATATAATTACTACTACTAATTATGTTCAGATCCAATTCCTCTATATTGCCTCGCACGCACACCTAAAGAGGAACAGACAGACACACACACGAAGAGAGAGAGAGAGAGAGAGAGAGAGATAACAGCCTTATTTATTATTTAATAAAGTAGAATGATTGGGATTGTGCTCTGTCTGTCTCTTTTTATTCACTTTTTACTATAGTATAATTTTTTTCATTATTCTTTTTAAATATTTGTTGAGGTAAATACACACACGTAAACGTATGTGTGTGTATATATATAATTGGAAATTTTAGTTTTTTAAAAAAAAATATAGGGTAATGAATGCAATAGATGGAGAGGGAGTATCATATACTATGAGAGGCTGTGGATTGACCTCAATTTTTATGTAAAAGATAATATTTGAACTACTAAATTATTTTAATTTTATATTATTATATTGAACTAATAAAAGTCGACCGTTTTATGAGGAAAAAGAATTTGTTTTGGTGAAGTGGGTTCATGAATTGGTCTATTTCTTGACAAATGGAGAAGAAGAAGAGGTTTTTTGTTTGAAAAGAATTGGGGAGTTTCGGTGGGTGCAAATAATAAATAAATCAAGGAGAAAGAGTGGTGTAGCTGTGATTTTGATGGCAACATCACGTCTCTCTCTCTCTCTCTCTCTCTCTCTCTCTCTCTCTCTCTCTCTCTCTCTCTCTCTCTCTCTCTCTCTCTCTCTCTCTCTCTCTCGTTCCATCTATAGTTCTATACTTAGTGACATTTACTTAAATTTGTAATAATCCGCCATTTTTATTTTTTTATTATTTATTATGTATGAGAATGAGAAAAATAAAGCGATAATAGAACTCACGATATAATTAAAATTGAACTGCATTTTTTTTCCTTTTATCACGTCTTGTTGTTTTATGAATTAAAATAACTTAATTATCTTTAAAGAACTTAAAATAACTTAATTGTCTTTAAAGAATCTAAAATAACTTAATTATCCCTAAAAAAGGACACTTTCTTGTTGCGAATGGGAAGAATACTTGCTCAACTTTTATGATATTAGTACATAATATAATATTTATATGAATTGAGTCAAGACAATAGTTTTAATGAATTTTGTTTATTTTCTTTTGAGATTGATATGTCTCAATTCTTGTTTATATATTGAGCATATCAAAGGGGCGACGGTGATGATTATTATTATTATTCCTTTGTCCCATAAAAATACATGTATTTTTCTTTTCATACATTAAAAAATGATGATTAATTTAGTTGAAATGTAAATTTTATATATATATTTTTCATATATATTCTTAATAATAATAATTAATTACTTAAATTATTTCAAAGAAAACAAATTAATAATTTTTAATTAAAAATACAATTTTAAGCAACTTTGTACCTAAATATTAATAGTTAATTTTAGAAATTTGTTTCTCAATTACTTTATGATTTAGTTTTAAGGTGTGAATTTAATTTGTAGTTAATAATAAGTAGTAATTAAGAGTAAATGTGAAAAAAAAAAGATTTATATAAAAAGCAACTATTTTTTTATTGAATGACTAAAAATGAAATACTGAAATATATTTGTGAGATGGAATGAGTATTATTTAAAAGAAAGAAAAACAATTAACAAAGAGCGGATAAAGAGGAAAGACAAAAGCAAAAACTAAGTAAAACATCATCCTCTTTTTTTATTTTGAAAAACAAATGAAGAAATATAAAAAAGAATTACTTTTTATTAAAGGAATTTGGATCCTCGGAAATGGTGGAGCCTGAGTTGTTTTGCAGTTTAAGGTTTTATCTATTTTAAAATTGTACCGCAATTGTGTATTTTTTTAATAATAAATAAGTATCTTAGGTAAAAAAAAAATATCACTAATTAATTTTAACCGAATTTGAATTCTCACCCTATTATCATTATTAACAAGAATTTCGTAATTAACTTGCACTTGCTGAATATATTATTCTCCTTTTTTTTAGTTTGTTAATTTATGTGTGGTTGATTTGTTTTTCCTAAATAGGGAATATATGTGTTAGACTTCCAGTTGGGTGCATTTAATTCTACTCTGACTTTCAGCAGTAATGTTTGTTATCCAAACACTGCAGAGTGTCAGATATGATTATACTATGAATTAGTATTCTCTGTCTTTAATAAATTCTTGAAGTTGAGTTGAGAGAAGAAAGGATTGTTCATTTTCATTATTTTCTTGAAGTTCTAACTCAAGTATGGATTGAAATCCTGCAAATGCATTTCAATTCCGAAACCCTTTTCTTGAAATTGAGATTTGAATTTTCCTCCTCAAACATTGAGTTGAATCTATCTCTTTATACAAAGGTTGCACCCACACATTTCAAGATTCAATTTGATTTTCTTAAAAAAGGAGCCAGTCAATTTCACTCTAAATCCCTCCATCCTAGAGAATATAGAGATATCTTTCTTAAGTTTGAACAAGACATTTTAAATTTTTTAAAAGTATTTGAGAATGAAGTAATTTAAAAACTACTTTTCAAAAAATTAAAATGACTGAGTTTGAAACTTATTTTAGGCATTTTAATAAAGTAAAAGTTGTAAAAAAAAGAGCAAAATCCTCCTCAAAACCTCCATCCAAATATATATTTATATAAGTGAATTAATTTTAGCAAACACATTACTCATTAAAAATTAAGGTTCTATTGTACAAACAGGACAAATCACTAAAACCAAATCTTCATCTAGCTCTAGCCTTTTTAAGGAACAAATTAATACCACCATAAACACAAGATTAAACAAATGATGCAGGAGCAGCAGGAATGACTTCACCAACTTCTAATGATATAAAGAATGGAATAAATATTTACAAGCCGCCTGATTAAGGACTTTTGATCCAGGTGAATGGAGTTATCTCTCTCCTTCATAAAAAAAGAAGAAGAAGGGAATAAATGATGATTTTCTTTACTGAAAAACAATTATTTGTCTGGGCAAATTGTGTAAGCTCAATAATTATGCATGCCAACTTATATTTAATTTAGTAACCAGATTCGTATTACATGTAGTACATGTTTAGGCAGAAAGAGAAGAGGCTTTATTTATTTATTTATTTTATTTTTAACTCTTTGCTTGAAGACCCACAATATGGCTTTGCCAGCTAAAATTAGCTTATGGACAAGAACAATTGAGCTGTTCACATATGCATAAATGAATCAATTAATACTGTTAAGTGTTAAAATTTATTTCTAAGCAAGCCACTAGAAAATAATAGAATAGTAGTTATAGACTTTCAGATTTTTTTTTCTTTCAACCTAGTGTGACCGATAGTACACTATGAGATGACAATATACCTAATGAGAACCAAATGAATCGACTTAATAACGAACAACTCACATCAAAGCCTAACTCAAATTCAAACTGGCTCTAAAAAATTTGTGTCAAAGTTGAGTCTAAATATAATTGACTTGATGCATGACACATTTAAATGAGAGAGAATACTTTATATATTTATATATTATAATATTTTATTTTATTTATTAATTTTAATGATTTACTATCGCTTCGTTTATTCTTATACCTTTACAACTATTACAAGATTGTCCTTGAAAAACAATTTTTTTTTTCCTCTCATATTTTTCTCTCAAACTCTCTACAAACCCTGCTCATCTCTACCCGGCTCATCTATGCCTCTTTGCATCTTTTGGTCGGATCTAGGCTCCCGCGAAAGCTGGAGTTTCGATTTTCTTGAGTTTTTAATCAAAATATCCTATATTTTTTATATTTAATTCAAAATACAAGACATACAAAAATGATTCAAAATGTAAATCGCATTTACGTCATTATTATTTTAATTTTTTTTTCATTTCTTAACCAACAACATGAATGACACTCACGTCGTTGGATAAAAAAAGAAAAAAAAAAGAAAACTACTTAGACATTTCTCCCCTAAACATCTAAGTACTATTCTTCTTTTTCTTTTTTTCATTTCATCATTATTCATTTCTTCTTCTTGATTTTTTTTATTTTTAAAAAAAGGTAATTAGCTCAACAAATAAAAAAATCAATTAGTAATTTTTCTATATAAACTAATTAGCTCAGGAAATATATTTTTATTAATACAATATTTTTCAATTTTACAATTTCCATATTTCCAAAATTATATTTACTAATTTTTAATCTAAAAATATATTTTATATAATAAACAAAAATTAATAATTGTGTAGCTTTTTGTTGAGAACCAAATGAAAGTCATTTATTAATTTCAATATCTAACCATAAATATATAAGCTTGAGTACAAAACCAAACCAAGCTTATGGAGAAGGTATCATTCAATTCAATAAACCATTGAGGCATTGATTAATATAGGCGTAACGCCTAAGACATGGAATAAAAACACATACATATTAGATGCATACATGTGTACCATGTGTGTGTTTGTTACACTGTTAAGAAACCATGAAAAGTACTAAAAATTGTCACTCTCATATATAAAATGTCTATTTTTATAAAAGAAATAAATAAATAAGTAATTTTTTTATAGAGTGCTACAAAAAAAGCTATTTAATTTAAGAGATTTTTTTTTAAAAAAAAGATTTATTCTCACTACTAAACATGACGTTCTTTACTAACTTTAATTCATTAATATCAATTTCTCAACATTTTGAGTGAAAATGAAGGGTTAAATTCTAAGATAACAGATTTCATTTTCTTTATGTTTCTTGATAATTAAAATTAGCCATAAATTTTAAATTATGAACTTCATATGTTATTTTTTCTTCTTTAGTGTATGAATGCATCTTGAATTGTTTTGAAGGAGGGATAAGTGATAATACAGTACATTTATAGTGTATATATATATATATGAAAAATTACCAAATTAAATTACCATATATGTGAAAAATTATCAAATTATATCCTCAAACTATTTTTGATTCTCAAAATTCATCCTTTTTCATTTTTTTTTATCAATTTTATTCTCAAACTATTTTTAAATCATAACTTTTGTCATTCCAACTAAAATCTTACTATAATCCAAAAAAATCACCTATTTTCTTTTTCATTTTTTTATTGATGAACGGAAAAAAAGTATTTCGTAAACTAATTTCAAGGGACAAAATCCCTTTTCTTCATCACATTTCTTCTTCTTTCTTTCTCATTTCTTTCCCCTAATCTTTCCTACTCGAAAGATGGATCTTGGAATTGTTCATGACAAAATAAAAAAATAACTTCTTCAATATTTTCAAACACATATCAACTAACATAGTTTGCACATATTTGTTGGATACAAAACCAATTTTGTTATTACAACAATATAACCGTTGACTCAATTTCTTGAAGCTTTGATAAGGAATGAATAGGTGAAGCTATTAAAAGAAATGGGTTGAAAAAATGTTAAACAGTATTTCTTCTCAAATTTAAAATTTTGAGTGCTTTCAAATTAAACAATTGAGAGGAAATTTCTTGTGAAATATATATATATATATATATATATATATATATATAAAGAAAACAAGTGATTTCGCTAGATTTAGGTAAGATTTTAGTTGAAAAAATGAAATTTGTGACTTCAAAAATAATTTGAGGATAAAATCGAATAAAAAAAATAGAAAATGATGAATCGAACAAAAAATAGTTTTAGGATAAAATTGGATAAAAAAAAAAGAAAAAAAGAATGAATCCACGATAGTCAAAAATAGTTTGGGGATGTAATTTGGCATATATATTCAAGATTCAACGAGTTTGCCACTGAAAAGAAGAAAATAAAAAAGAGATTTAAAGTTTGGATTCAGTTTGTCCAATCATTAAAATTACAATTATTCTAAATTCTGTTAATACAGTGGAGTGGTAAATATGCCAGTGAACTTTTCTTGCATGGTCTTACCTGAGGATTCACTCCTTGAGTCTTACATTGCATTTCCGTCTTAAAAATCATGCCTTTTTAATTTTTTTTTTAAAAAAATTCTAGGGACAAATCTTGAAGTCAGTAAGAGAAATGTTTTCTTGTATCTCAGGTTGTCTACTCCCAATGCAGATGTCCATTCAGAACTCTATAGTCCCTGGAATATTCTCCTAATCATTTGGCTTTTCCAAGACTCGAAAGTCTGGATTAATTCTGCCTGTAAACAAGAACAGTGTCATAGTTTGAAAATCAGCCATGAAATCAAAACAATGCCACAGTAATTGCATTGCATAATATCAGGAGTACTGGCAAAAATGAGGATCTCAATTTTCATTTTAACATATCAAATTTTGTTGAGCTTTTGTTTCCTATTAGTTGTACCAAAATATGGACTTAGGAGCTCTGTAGGGATATCTGTCCTCTTGAGAATTTGCAGTTGTTTGATCAAGCATTAGAAGGGACTTTGCAAGTGTTTAACACATCCGTGAACATGATGATAAATGCATTCCCCGGTTCAACAGAGACCGAGATGAAGGGTTCTGGAAGTAGAATTGTAAGCATTGCAGAAGCTGAAGCACATCAGATATCGTTGTTAGCCAATGCATTAATGCTAGCAGGTGAACTGCTACCACGTGCAACCATCAAGCTCACTCCCTCTCAGCAGGATTTTAAAATGCATTCATCAAATTCAGTAGGCATACCAGAAAAAATTCTAATATATATGGCAACTCTGAAGCACAATCTTATGCTGGTATAAGCATATAGACCTAAGGCAATAGCCTCTCTATAGCATTTCAAAGGGAAGTAATACTGATACAAAATTGTATGGGAGTATAAGGGTTGAGGTCAATTAGTGTTTCTCTAATTAATATTTGATGTTTCCACTGGTTCCAGTTAAGAGCTAATCTTTTTTGTTCTTTTCTTCCTAAGTTGGTACGTTTCCAAGCTTCCAACAAATGCCCCTGACTTTTGATGCCTGACTAACTGCCTCTTCTAACAGATTTTGACAAACTTCTGCGTTGTAAGCTAATTTATCTCACATTCTTAAAAATCATTTCCATTCAGGAACTGTTTGTGAAGTTGACAAGGATTGCGAGCCTTACTTCATATATGTTTGTCGGAAGAGATACAACTATACTCTTGATGAGACTCACATAAACCATCATTCTATGGCGTTTTTTTTTTTTTTTTTTTTTTTGAGGAACATCCTATGGCTTTCTGATGACCAAAACTTTTGGGAAATAATTGAGGAAGGGCCAACACCTTTTGGTCCTCTTGGGCTTCAGCAGGTTCTTTTGTTAACATTTTCTCTTTCTTGTTCATTGTCACATTGTAATTAGTAGTTTTGGGCATAGATGAATCTGTTCAACATATTCCAGAAAAGACATGTCTCTGAAATCGTATCAACAAAGTACAAGAAATCCCTGAATGCTAGTTTTCCTCCTGAATGCAGTTTTACCTGCATATGAATTTGTGATACTCTTTGCATCCCAATGCCTGTACTAATCACGAAATTTGCACCAAATTATCAAAAACATCATTGGTAGAGCTATTGTAGCGGTTGCAGACAGTAAAATAGATCCTTATGGGTAAGTATCTGTGAAACAACATATATGACTCAGAATTCATGAAAGTTCCATATTACTATTTCCAGTAATAGCATTTGAGTAATATCTTCTTTTCTGGTCCTTATTTCAAAGATTTACCCCATTTTCATTTAACATGAAGACATCAATTTTAGTCTTATTTTGCATATGTTCTCAACCAGTGTGTTACCAGAGGATGACTGGTCTGCTGATGTAGCTCAAATAGCAATAAAAATGTTAACTGGGAAAGCCAATTTTGGGAATATAGATGGTGGCAGCCCTACAAGTTTCTGGAAAATATTTAAAACCTAGTCCATGCTTATGGAAGTAACTAACAGTTGATACCTCTGATAATCAGATCATCAGAATAAAAAGCTATAGGAGTTCCACAGGTCCTGTTAAGATGAGTCAATAGTTCCCAATGTTTTCATTTAAAGTTAAAGTTCTCTTAGAAACTAGTAAGGTTTTGCTCAGGAAAGAAGATCAGGACCCATAAAGAAAATCATCTTCTCTCGGATACAGAGGCCATGGCTTTGCAGTAGAGGCATGCTTCTCAACGCCTTTGAAGGTTCAATATGATGCAATTTACAAGCAGAACATCTATTATTCCCAAAGCTGTGGTCTTCCTTTTTATCTCCCTCCTCCTGCAGCCCTTGGGAGAATTTGTTAATTTGATACATTACATGATTTTATTTGTAATTATTGGCTTGGATTTTAATGTTGTATACGATATATTCTATTAGTAATTTCAATGCTGCACTTCAATCTGTGCAGCCTGTAATATAGCTTTAAGGATCTACTTTATCTATGGCTGATTATGAAGAGCTGCAATATTTAAGAAATGAAGGAAAACTATTCTTCATGAATACATACACAAGATTTTCCTTTTCTTTGTTTTTTTAAAGGGACTTTTAACCTTGTGTATTGCTGTAGTTTGTCAATTACTAGTTTTTGTCAGCGTTCTTCTTCAACATAGATATTAACTTTTCCCTGTCTTCTGGTGACATTCCATCTGCTGAGTAATCTCCTACACCCCACTCAGCTGCACTGACACAATACTTGTCTAAAATTGCTTGTCGATTCCTGAAAGTGTGTGGATAGTATGAACTCTGGATACTATCCCTAACTTCAATTCCTTTAGCCTTTCATGTCTAACTTGAAAGGAGGTCAAAGGTTGAGGAAAATACCACTCCATACTAGCATTTAAGCAATCACATTACTATTGTTTGTTTACAGAGAAGATGCGTTTATTCTACAAAAATGTCATTGTTGTATACTTGCTAATGGAAACCAAGAATCTTGTTCTGTATTCTAACAATTTCCAATCAAATACTGTTTAAAGCATACAGAGTTTTAACTTAAACTGGTCACCATGAGGACATCAACTAGAACACACATGTTGCAGAATCAATAGAAAAGTTAAAAGGAAATCCAGGCTGAGTTTCCCAGCCTTATCATCTTTGATTATCTATATTAGAATAAGAAGTTTATCAATCCACTTTTCAGAACACTCATGCAAACTTTCAAATCTCAATTAGTTATTTTTCATAAGATGAATTAGTAAACAGCCTGGGAACTCATGAAAAGGAATTGAATTTAGTACTGATCAATTTCCTAAGATATCAGATAGTCGAAAAAGTACTTCTCTTTCTTTAACTTGGATTGCTCAAGCAACTTTTTGAGCAGGGGAGACTGTCTGAATCTTGCATCATCGTCTGCATACTTTTTCTGATTTTCTACTGAAATATTCAATTTTTTATTTTGTACATCATTTGAAGTTGTAGGATCATGAGAGGCATCAGTTGAAATACTATTCACAGATGATGAACATACCATTCCATCGGTTGAGAAAGTCAATCCGAGGTAATCTAGGACCAGTAACTGATTCTATTTCAGAGAAGCCCGAGAAAATTCTTACATTAGCTGGAAACAAGAAATTTCAAAATTGTCTTATCAACTAAGCTGGGATTACATAAAACTAATGCACACATCACTAAACAAATCATCTTCAAACTTTTCCAGGAAAAACTAAAGGACCCGACTTCTTCAATAATTATCATCTAACTATAAAGGGAGAAAGATATATGAAATGCCAAAAGTATTAGAGAAACTTCAAGTGGATAAATGTAGATGCTATTCAAGATAGCACAAATCAAAATTCAATTTGCACAGCTATGGAATGGATATTCACCGATTTTCACTCATTTTTCACTTCTAGCAAGAGCTTCATAGACCTTAATCCTTTTAAGATCACCATTGTCTCACAATGCCCCGGAGAAGCTAGGCAATGTTTTGAAGCCGCAAGCACGTACCCTTCATTATCATGCACTGTAGAGCACTATTTTAACTATAAAGAAATTTTCTTTGTTTTAATCTAAAAGTAAATTTTCTTTAGCAAGTGATTTAATATTACAAATTCGCAAATAATCTGAAGAGATACCCATTTTTTTATATATTTCTTTAATTTCTAGTTCTAATTTCTTACCAATTTTTCTAGAAAATCTCACTTGGCTTACTATTTAGGCTAAATGTGCATTCTTGTTATTAAGTAAACCAAATCCTACTAAATCCTTCCCCGATTATAATTAGGCGAAAATTCAAGTAGGATTAGGAAAGCTTAGGTTCCAACCTAAGAAACCTCTACAACCTAATACCCAACCTGTCACTAGTTTCTATTTATTTATAATCAGAATCTTCCGTTAATTATTCCCTTTCCCTCATCATCTTTCGCTCAGAAATCCCTTTCTCAAGAAGAGAAGAAACAACAGTAGTTAGTGAAGTTAATTATGGCGTGGAAGAAGTTGAAGCTTCTTGGCGTAGGAAGTTATGGTTCAGTTTATCTTGCGGCGCAAGTGAACAACTCTTTCTTGATGGGTTCGCCGGTGGCTGTCAAGAGTGCTGTTATAGATGATTTTTTATCTACTGATTTTGGAAGTAAGGTGAATCAACTTCGATTGTCTTCTCTCCGGAATGAGTCACATCTACTTCAAGAATTAAGAGGTTGTGAGTATGTCGTTCAAAGTTTAGGCGCTGATGTTAGTTCAGAGCAGGGGAGAAATATCTATAATCTTGTCATGGAATATGCATCTGGAGGTACATTTAACAAGATGATCAAAGAATACAACGGTTCAATGGCAGAATTTCAGATAGCTACTCACACATACATGTTGCTAAAGGGCTTGTCCAACATTCACGGGAAAGATATCGCACACTGCGATTTTAAACCGGCAAATATCCTGATTTTTCCAATACAAGATAGGAGCGGAATTAGCCTATTGAAAATTGCTGATTTCGGGTCGTCCAAGAAGGTATCAGAACCAGATTTGGGAAAGAGTAGATGCACTCTTCCATACGCTTCACCCGAATCTTTGCTGCATGGTTTGAATGGAAAGGCAGGGGACATATGGGCTCTGGGTTGTATTGTAGTGGAGATGATGACAGGGAGAGGATTGTGGACTTCAAATCTTGAAGGTGATTTAGCACATCAAATTGCATATGAAAATCCTAAGATCCCAGAATACATATCTGAAGATGGCAAAGATTTTCTGATAAGATGTTTGGAAAGAGATCAAAACAAGAGGTGGACGGCAGACATGTTATTGAATCATCCGTTCATTGTCAAGAACACAGTTTTGTCAAGTGCTGCAAGACAACAAATCATCTTCTCTCGGATACAGAGGCCATGGGTTTGCAGTAGAGGCATGTTCTCAACGCCTATGAAGATTCAATTTGATGCAGTTTACAAGCAGAACCAACTGTTCCCAGAACAAGGCTGTGGTCTTCCCTTTCATCTCCCTCCTCCTGTAGCTCTTGGGAGAATTTGTTAACTGGATACATTCCACGATTTTACTTGTATTATCGGTTTGGATTTAATGATTGTAATACAATATATTCTATAAGCAATTTCATTGCTGCACTTCAATCTGTGCAGCCTGTAATATAGCTTTTAAGGATCTCTTCATAATCAGCCATAGGTAATTTTGAAGAGTAGTAATACTTAAGAAATGAAGGAAAACTATTCTTCTTGAATACATAACACAAGTTGGGTTGGTTTCAATCTTTTTTTTTTGCCCTATTGTGCTTTAATTTTTCACAGTATTCAATAATATAATCTTTCCCAAACATTTTCTTTTTCTTGAAAATATAAATTAAAGATAACTAAACAGTTCAAAACAACTTTTAACTAAAGAAAGTCAAAACTAGCTTATTATCGTAATAACGTAAACAAGAAGATCATTAATTAATTTTGCATATGATCATGGTAGCATTAAGTTTTTAAATTTGCTATTTGTCAATACATTTATCTGTCTATACATTAAAGATATGAAATAAAATTGGATTAATTTCATGCAACAGGGAATGGGTTCCTCGAACTTTTCCTATTGATTGATTTTTAATGATTTGAAATGATCACCGGATTGAAGAAGCATTACAAGTTGGAATATCCCTCATGTTAGGAGCATCAGAGGCATTTTCTTATGTCCACAGTTGGGGCACATAATTTGGTTTAAAGGAAGACGAAGGATGCATCTCAAGAATTTAGGCTATGAATTGCCGCCAGGGTTTCCCTTCTGGAGCAGTAACCATTTGTAGTTTTCTTTTTTTTTTTTGGGTTTCTTATCATTAGCAATTTGATTTGTCAAAATGGTTTGGATGGTGATGGATTCCATTGGCTGGGATGATTGTTTGTTGCCTCTGCATTTAAGATTCTTGATAGCAATCACAGTGAGAATTTCAAAACTTCTAGGAGAATACGAATTTTAACTGCCCGTATAATAATGTTATTATATTTAGAATTTTCGATATCAATTAAAAATAATAAAAAGTGTATATCAATAGTGTTTACCGTACTTTAAACTATTTTATATATTTTTTCACAAAAGTATACATTTTTTGAAAAAGGTCACACTGTTGACCTTACGCATAAACCTGAATAAGTTTTTAATAAAATCATCTTTCCATTAGCCTTGACTACCGAGGTTGACTGAATAGCCTTTTTTTAATTTATTTTTTCAAGTATAGTCACTTTTTTGGGTTAAAAAAAAAGTAAGATGCCAAAAAGCAAGTCTAAAATATGATGATTTTTATTATTTGAATAAAAAATTCTTTTCATTTAAGATTAAATATTTTATTAGATGTTTTTTACTATAGAATAGATAACCCATTTATAAAAATAAAAAACACAATAGACCTATTACATAGCTTAACTTGATTAATAACTAATATGTGTTAATTTTTAAAATTAATAAGAAGGGATGATAATTTTATTATACGAGAAAAAATATCTTATTTTCAATTGTATTCATTCGTAAAAATATTGTTTATATCTCTATTCACATACTCAAATAAATTATAATGAATGTATATGTCACTAATGCTGTAAGTATATAATATCTTATGTTTCTATTCGCTTCAAATATATATATATATAAACTAATTATTATATTAAATAAATATAAAATATTCATAATATACATTAATAATATACAAAAAAAAAAAAATATCAACAAACTCTATGACATTATATATTTGATTTTCTTCTCATCAAGATGAAAGTTTAAGAGTTGAAATCTCTTGAAGATTAGTCATTCTATCACCCAATGTATCAGTAGATGATGACAGCATCTCCTCTATGTTCAGAAAGTCTCTCATATTCAGCTGTTAGCTTTAAAACAAATTCTAAATATGGCGAATATCCACATCTAGTGAAGGGACTGATCTCCCAGAGAAATGAAGTAGGCCAAGGGATATGATAAAGAAGAGTATTCAAATTGCTTCTAATATATTTCTTCAGAATGAAAGAAGATATACTTCTTCAGCATGAAGTATGTATATATGTTCTTTAATTATAACAGATGTAACACTTTCAGGTGCAGTACATTCATGTAATTGAAATCTTCAAGATGTCTTGTTTCCTGAGGTTTCTCTTCAAGGGAAAAAACAGCTTTATCTTATATAGGAGTGTAGGACTCTTTTCTTCTTCAACTTCAGTAGTTACAAAAGCTTCTCAAGAACATTAATTGTTGTACCTAAATTTATTCAATCTACGTTCTATATTGGTTAGCGGCAAAGCAATTTACTTTAGGACTACAGCTGACAGAAGGAAAGCTGAAATTAGGTTACAGCAAAATCTGCCTCAAAAAAAAAAAAAAAAAAAAAGGTTTACAGCAAAATCTAAAGAGCAATAGTGATAGCATAACCCGGTCTATTGACGTCCTCCATATATCTCAATGATAAGATAGGAACTATAAATTCAAAATAACTTACATTGTAAGTATCATTGTAATAACTTACTCGATTTCATTTTCTTTATGTTTCTTGATAATTAAAATTAACGATAAATTTTAATTTATGAACTTCACACACACGTGTGTATATATATATATATATATATATATATATATATATAGTATGAATGCATCTTGGATTGTTTTAATTGACGAAGAGTTTACACTATAAAATTTTGTATCCTAGTCCATTTGAACACATTCTTTCTCAAGGGGGGAAAATAGTAAACCCATTATCAGAATTTTAATGATTGAACATATTGAATCCAACCTTTAAATCTCTTTTTGTTTTTTTTTTTCTTCTTCTTCTTCTTTTCACTGGCAAACTTGGAATCGATTCTTGAATTTATGCATGAAGGGGCATATGGTTTTTAGCCTCTCCCTCTTACTTAGGCTCTCACAAACACCTTATCCGTATAGTCATCTTTTCTGAGAGACAGAGATCAACTTGGTTTAGCAGGAAAGGAATGTTCTCAACGACTTCGAACCCAGAATCTGAAGCAGATTAAAAGCCCTACCAATTGTTCCAGAAACAGGGTTGTGGTGGTCCTTTTTCTCTTCCTCCTTCTATAGTGTCTGGAAGAATATGTTAATTGGATACTTGTTGTTTTTGGATTTAATGTAAAACAATATTATATTCAATTAGAAAATTCATTGGTCTATATATTATGATGATATATATATCCATTCTGTACGGTTTAGTTTATGTTGTAAAGAACACACAGTTTTCTCAGATCTTTAATGTAGATTTGAGTTTATCCATCCACCCTTTTAAGTGATTCCACAGAAGAGGAGAACGTTGCAATAATTCCCCTCAATTCTAATTTTCTTGGCATCAGAATCAGATTGTTTCACTCTATTTTTAGAGTAATTGCTGAATGACTGGTTTGTTGTCATGGGATATCCCTTTAGTATCTATTAGGAAAATAGTGATTGAACCCAAAAGGTTGATTGGTATTAAGGTTACTACTGAGTTTAGTGAATTCAGCAATTTCATTGGTGCTATTTATTCTGATGAAATGTATGCTTATGTTCTGCTCCTGTTACTAGTTTTTTTACATCTTTTATCCAGAGTCTTTCTCAGATTTCTTCTTCTTCGTCTTCTTCCTTTTCTTTTCCTTTTTCTTTCTATATGAATGATTCAGAGTCTTTGAGTTGAACCACCCTATTGAGACTTCTAATTATGAACCAACTCAATAATAAAAATACGCGATTTAAGCTAAATAGAGACTTTGAGGAATGAAAAATTCCTTGTTGGCTAACTGTCAAAAGCATGAACTTCTTCTGAACACTCCTCAGTCCGTTATTGACAAAACAATCCTTTTGAAATCAAACTACCTTCCCACCTCAAATTCTGGAGCCCCTCTAATTCCTCAGGTCTCCCTGGTCCAGGGCAGAAAATCTCCATGTTGGTGGCCTTTCCCATTATTTTAGTTTTATAATATCTGAATCTCTGGGAGCTCTACCAAACAATTTCTTGCTATCCACTATAGAGATAAAAAGACCAAAATTCTCACGTCCCACAATTTGCATTAGGTTCTTGTCAATTTGAATGTGTTTCTTTAATTTGATAAAGTTGACTCATTATTGGCTTATATTTTTAGGAAAATTCCCATTATGTTTCTTTCAGGGTTCTTTGTGATTTCTTCTACATTTTATACTTTTGTTTTCATCAAAATGAGATCAAATATATTAATTGAGCAGAAGATGTACAGATGATACTTTACAATGTGCTAACAATATCCACTGACTCCAGGTGACATATTAATGTACTGGTGTACTAAAAATTCTAGTAGCTACTACCTGTATGGAAATATACCTGACTAAATTCCATGCTCCATGGTACCATCCCAAACTCTCTACAAAATTCCTGGAGAAAGCAACCTGATCCAAACGGCTCTAGCTCTGCTGAAATCAT
Source organism: Apocynum venetum (assembly GCA_019593545.1). NCBI lineage: Eukaryota > Viridiplantae > Streptophyta > Magnoliopsida > Gentianales > Apocynaceae > Apocynum > Apocynum venetum. Next base: position 3,951,212 of record SRSM01000132.1, read on the forward strand.
GAATGGGTTTATTTACTCACAAGAGTCAAGAGACCTTCAATTTTCATTGCTAGAACAAGAACAAGTTCAGTATGGTTTATCCTGTAGAAATTCTTTTCAGTGGAATTTTATGTTATATGGGAGGAGATGGAATCCCAATTGATTAACTGGATTAGTTTGTTGTCCAAGAAGGTAGTTTGACTTGGAAAATCTTGTAATAACTGTCTGATGAGAAAAATAAGTGAATAAACCACAGTAAAAATTTGGATTTAAGGATTGGTGATTTTTAAACATTCTCTCTGACAAGAAGAATAGGGATCTGAAACTCTTAAATATTCCTATGTTTTTGAAATGTAAAGAATCTATTCTAAAAATGGCAAGTACAAATATTTCTAGTTATTATAGATTCAACAACCAATTCAAGAAATGTTTTTTCAAGATCAATCTTCTGCTATTCAGATATGTATAACGTTCTCACACCACTATCATGAAGTTCTTTCAAGAAGTTGTTATCTTCCGGTAGGGTTCCAAATGGAGATTTTCTGAAATTAGAAGAACCGAGTTAATGGAAACCACGCACAACAATGTAAATTTCATTATAAACACTTTTAATCAAATTTTCATTTCGAATAAACTGGCGGTCCTGGACTTTCAACGGCTGCAGCTTGCTAGTTTCGAACTGTTAACGGTCTATTGGCGCTCTTAAAATTAGGGCCTAAAAGGGCTGCTGATATTAATTTTCTCGAATGAAGCCCACTAGTTTGTATGGCCTTATCATGTTAATGATACGTATCATTTGGGTACCAATTTAGAATAAATGTTTATGAATCCATCATTTGTATTATGTATTGTGTCTGTAAGTATTGCATATATCCAATTGAATTGAGTCAAATTGTTAGGATTCGTTCTTGAGTTAGACAGGTACTTAAATACTGCTTGAGTTCGTTTCATTAGTATTCAAGCTAAAATTATTATTTATATTTATTAATTCTTAATATTCATTTTCGACTTGTTTAATTTAAAAAATCAAACTCAAAATTTTCAATAGTTTAAATTTTATTTTGTTCATATATATAAAATATAATGTATTAATTATAATATTCTTGAATATTCGAACCATTCGCAAACAGTATGTCTTATACACTCATTGCTAAACGAACATTAACGCGAATAGTTCGATTTGTTTACCATGCTAATTCCATATTTGTATCACTCTTGATGTGTCAATTAAGATAACTCAACTTTTCTATTAAAGAATACTTTGTTAGCTTCCTGTTCTAGAAGCAAAATACTGCCTCTCCAAAAAAATTTTTTTTTAATTAAAAAAAATTCACACTTTGGCCTTTTTTTCCCTTATCAAATAATATATATATATATATATATATATATATATATATGACTTTATGGAATCAAGAGAACATTTATTGAGTTTTCAAACACTACTCCATTGATCAATAAATCGCATATTCTCTCTCTCTCTCTCTCTCTCTGGGGGATTAAATAATCATATTTAAATTACCAATGTGAAAAATCATTTAAAATAATTTGTGTATTTTCTGCCTTTTAATGGGAATTCAATCTCTATCAAATAAGGAAGAAGAAAAAGAGTCATTAGCGTATAACAATTTAGTTTCGAGTACACCAATAATTATTTTTCTACTATTTATTCTCCAAATCAAAATAAATTTTCTTTTCCAAAACTCCCCTTAAATTCAAATTCAAATTCAATTTACAATTAAATATGCCTTTTAAAACATTTTAAACATAAAAATCACATCATTAAATGATTAATTAATATTGTTTCAACTTTATAATATATGAATCCCAATTAATATGAATTCAATGATTTAAATACAATGCTATATATACAACTCAATCCAAATATATTCTATTCTTAAAATTAAAACAAATTTCCACTTTAAAACTTAATTTTGAATAAGTGTCACGTTATCTTTTTTGAACAAAGGGAGTAAGTGAGAATTCAAATTTTGTTTTGCACCACAACTATTCATTATTAAATCAAATCAAACGTCAAAACCTTGTTCAAGTTAAGATACACAATAAAGATAGAGTTTGAAAACATAGTGTTACCATTCAGTCACGAAAGCTCTTATAGTTTTATTTTAGTGCAAGCATCAAAGCAATTTGTTTTTTAAAAATGAAGTCATTTTCTTTGCAAAGAATCAAATCAATGTATCATAGTCACTATATATATATATATATATATATATATATATAGTTCAATAAATACTAGATATATAGGAGTTCTTCACTCAAAAGACGGGGAAAACATACCAAAGGTAAACTTAAATTTGATTAAGGTCATTGTCTATCTATGCACTTGGAGATTATTTGAAGGCATGACATTACTTAATTAACATATGAAGAAAAGTAAAACATGAAGTAATGGAACAATCATTTATTACTTGCAACATACAGGAAGTAAAAAAATGTAATATTAATCAATAGGTAATTTACATCAGACATCATATTCACATGTTAAAAGTAAATTTCTTATAGCAGTCATGATCATAGTAAAATAAAGAAGTCTTTTACTAGTGAAATACGACGTTTCATTTAATCATATAATGATGAGAGGAAATGCATTGGATATTGATCCAAGGAGAATAAAAAAGAAAGTTGTCATTTAATGCTAAAAAAAACCCTACATTCCTCGCATTATAATTGTTCACTTTGAATTTAAATAATAATTAAAATAAATATTGAAAATGATAATCATACGACTAATGTTTCTAGTATTCATTTGAGCATATGTATTAATTATTCTAAAAAAATGCGTTATTCACTAAATTAGTTGACAAATCATCAAAATTATTCGTTAATAACAAGGGATAATTGTAAAAGTAAGTACTAAAATTAGAAACTGGACAATTAAAATGAGACATCCCTAAATAAAAATGTGAACAATTAGAATGGAACAAAGGGAGTAATTAAAGTATTTTCAATTGTTTTGATAACCAAATTTCACCTATTTTATGATTGAAAATTCTTAGTTAGTGTATTTGATACTCATATATTATATTTGTTACATATTGTATATTTTAATTATATAATACATGAAAATTGTATCTATTTATGTAAGAAATTTTCGTTGCCAACCATGGTATTTTTGGGACAATTTTAAAACTCGAGATGTCTTCACAAGCAGAGAGCTCAATTATTCATTTGAGCATTGTTATTTGTTAATTTTAAATACTCCTCTCACAAAGGTTATTTCTCCCTGTAATTCAATAAGAATAGAAAATGATACATTTCACTGCCCGGTTAGCATAGTTTAACTATTTTCTATTGAAAAGAATTATTAGCCTTTAAATAATTTTCTATAAATCTTGGTTACAAAGTTATGTAATAACTCCTATATTTGGCAGAAACAGTAGAAATTTATTTCAATTGTACTACTTTGATTTCAAAAAATATAAATTTATTTAAAATAAAATGTTATTCTAAATATAAATCTGTATTGCCGAAACAAAAATCATTTTATGGAATTTAGTAATATTTTTTGACTTTTATCATGGTTTATCTATTCTCTATTAAAAAGAATTAGCATACAATAAATGATTTTCGTTTAATCTAGGTTGCCAAAGTTATGTAATAATTCCTACGTGCATGGAAAAAAAATGGGAGAAATTTATTTCGATGATACTAATTATTTAAAATATAAGTCATTTTAGAATGATATTATCTTCTCCATATATAAATCATTCTATGAAATATTTATTATTTTTTTCTAATGCTACTCTATTATTCTTCCATAGTTCAATTTCCTAAATAATTTGAGGTACTTTTACTAAAATAATTTATTATTTTTAAATTCTATAATATATGCACAAAAGTCTAAAACAATTAAGTATTAAGATATAAAACCAAGCCAATATTATTATGTATATATTGTCATGGATCATACTAATGAGGACTGACTATTGAGGACCTTGTGGTCATAACAGTAAAACGAATGTGATATTACTAGGAAAATTTTACATATCGGTTACCACGTTCACGTGGGAATTTTTTTTTTTTTAGATATCACTTCACATTTTTTTTGAATATATATCGTAATTTGATTAATTATGTATATTTATTGTTGATATATACATATATACATATGCGTGTGTGTGATTTGTGGCATATTTGTAGACATGCATGTATTTTGGGTAATTATATATGTAAATTTATTGTTGATAGGAGGTTTGTGGGAGGTATCAGCAGAAGAAATATGCAGTCCATATGTGGTCATAAGATAATGAAGTAAGTTTTTAAAGTCAAAAATTATTCTTAATTTTTAAAATTTAAGTAAAATGTGAACTTTTAATTCGTAAGAGTACGTAATACTCAAAAACTAATATTAAATTCTTAAAATGAAATAAAATTTTTATTCAAACACACTAACTAATTTTTATCGAAAAAAACAAAAGGAAAATTATATAAAAAAATTAAATTCAAATACAGCCTCACTCGTGACCTTTTTTATATTTTTTGAGGGGAAAAACTTCAAGGAGGTGATCATTAAGAACGTCGGTACGTGAAGGATTTTTTTCCGGCGCCACTGTCGACTAAGGTGGGAATAAAGGATATGTGAAAGAGATAACAGAAAAAGAAGAAGTCAAAATTAATAGAGCGAGCAATTATGGGAGTGGTCGGAATCCCCGCGTTTGCTCCATATTTTGGTGTGTTTGAGTTTGACAATCCAGTAGTTACAACTGATTATATACACACCGAATCATTTGCAATTTCCAGCTTTTTAATAACAAAATAATATTTTCAAAAAAAACAAAAATAATATTTATATATTTTTTAAGTGTTATATGAGTTTATCAATTATCCAAATTAATTCACTTAATAGTAATCAACAACATACATAATTGATAAAGAATTCTTGAGGTAAGTTGAATTCGTGATAAACATACATAAGTGTAAAATTTTATATTCATTTCTTCTATTCGAATGTATTTCAATATTTTTTTCTCTTTAGATAAAGTGACGAAGCCTGTCGTGCGGCTCTCAAATTTAAACCTAACAATTCCTATGTAGATAGGGAAAGTAGGGATCAAATCCACAGAGATTTGTCAACTCTTAAATTAAAATCATTAATCGGAAAGGGTTTTGGGGGGTTTTTGGTATTTTGAGAATAGAATTAAAAAGGAATTTGGAATATAAATGATATAAAAAAAAACGTTAGCAAGGAATTAGTATCAAGTTATATTTTTCATCGGATTAATCATAGATAAAGACATTATTAAGTAATTGGTTTTAGAATCCCGATCAGCTCAAACAGATTCCTATCCTTACAAATTAGATTAATCCCGATCAGCTCAGACAGATTAATCTCTAATTTAATTAAACACCACTACCAACCAGCATGTATAGGATGTTCAATCAAATTGCATTAAGTAAATAAGGCATCACCAACATTAAATTGTATATAACAATCAGTTTAATTATATACAATTTAAATTATATAATTCCACTACTAATTTAATTAAGCCAAGAGCTGCAACTCAATTAAATTAGTAGATGCCACTTGAATCATTAATACAAGATTAATAATCCTAGCTATATAATCACGTTTATTAATTGGATTGTCAATCCACATAATTATATTAATTAAAACAGGAATTACATAAATACTTAATTAATATATAGATATAAGTATATTAAATAAATATACAAATATATATATATATATAAAGAAAGATTGGATTTATATTAACTAAACAAATTAGGCGGTTCAACCGGCCATTTAAATAAATTAAACTAAAAGGATGGAGGCTCGGCCTTCCATAAAAAAGAAAATAAAATACATAAAAGTAAATTAAACTAATAGGTGGCTCGACCATTCATTTGCGATATTTAAAGTGCATAAAGCAAAATAAATAAAGACTAGGCGGGTAAACCGATCATAAGTCCAGTTAAATAAATCCAAATAGAAATTAAGTACAAAGAAAATTATCTCATAATCCCATTTATTAATAACTTAACACATATCCTTACTAACAAAAGGAAATTACTCACAATCCATATTTAATAAATATAAGATGAAATTTATAAAAATTAGAACGAAAATTTGAAAGAAATACTCTCCGAAAATATTGAAATTATCTGGACAGAATTTCTTTACTAAATTTTACAAAAAGACTTGAAAAACTATTCTAAAAATTCTAAAAATTATATTAATATGAAGATAATAATAAAAGAAAGAAATTACAAAAGAAATGAAGAAGATTGGAGCTAAATTGGTGTCCCAAATGAGAAATGAAACTAGCATATTTATAGGGAAATTTCTAGGGGTAAAATGGTCATTTTGACCTCCGGTACTGTAGCGGGTTGACTTGTTGACTTTGACTAGCCGACGGACACTGTTCATGACGTAAGCAGTGACGTCATCATCGACGGTGATACTATTCACCAGAGTTACTGTTCATTTTTTTTTTTTTTTTTTCATCTTCATCTTCATTTATTCTTCTTCTTTTTATCTCCAAAATGTACTAGAATACACTGAAAAACTTATAACACAAAGAAATAGAAAGGAAATGTGAAATATATCCATTAAATGACACAATTAACCGATTTTTAAACAAAATATAGTCATTAAGTAGTATAAAAATCAGTTAATTTATATGTACATCATAAAGTTTATTAGATGCGTGTCTAAATTTAAATTTTTTTATCTGAATTAAGTTATTCCAAAAAAAAAAATGCGAAAGAATAAAAAATACTCGAGCGATAAATCCTATTCTAGAAACAAAGAATTTCTCAATGGATACTCTTTTCTTTTTTAACTTTCAAACAAATCATTTTAAAATTGTGTGTTTTTTAATTGCATTTTTTTTTCCAAATATCCTAATAATTTAAAATTTTCTCATCCAAACACACTTAATAATTTAAAAATACTTTATCTAAACACACTCTATTTAATCGTATTTCCTCGTGTAACTTTAATAATGAATCATCAGTCCTGCTCAAATTAATGAGACACATGATCACGGGAGTTTTGAATCGGTTCAAACTAAACTTAGATTCGCCAAAATTCGCTATTCACATTAAAACTCTCGAAGACTTTTCCTCACATCACTAGAAGATTCTCATGAGCATTAATGATGAGGTCAAAATTATTACCTCAATTTGCATCCCAAAGATGAACAAGAAAACAAACAAGAAAGATAACCCACATGAATTCCCCAAGAAAATCAGGTGTGAACTTTCGTCGGCTGGTTGAATCAGTCCAAGTCTGAAACAAACAAACAGAATCCTAGAAATAATACATAACAAAGCAAAGCTACAACTAGAATCAAGAGTGGAGAAAAAAGTAACTTAGCATAATTTAACATAGTTTGTTTTCTGAAAATTGATAGCCAAACATATGTACACATATAAGAACGTGTGTGTGAACATTATTCCACAAAACATCCCCACCATCACCACCCCACCCCACACCCCCACCCCCACCATCACCATGAGCTGCGCCACCATTTTTTGCTTCACTCAATAACCAATTAACATCACCCAACTCGTTTTCTTGCAGTCTGTATCCATTTCTTTCATGCATTTCACTATATATACATTTGGTTCTTGCTAAGTTTTTTCAGCAAAGTTAGTTCCAAAACTTTAGAAACCAAGATTTGTGTTCTTTTCTTTAGGCAACAATATCATTGTTAGTCGAACAGAATGCTGTTGAGGAAAGACGTTTTTCTTGTATTGGTTGTGGTTCTAGAGTTGCAAACATGTTTTGCAACGATCAACAGAGGAAGCTTTCCAAAGGGTTTTGTGTTTGGCACTGCCTCTTCTGCTTACCAGGTTCTCCATCTTCAAATCTTTTAGACACTTTCATCCTCATCTTTTACATGGCAATGCTTATAATTTTGTTTCCTTTGACCTCAAAGTTAATTAAAACACATGGAATTGTTCTTTTTTCCTTTAGGAGGGGAGGAATGGAAAAGCTAGAGTTAATTCTTTTCCAAAATTATAATTGAATCAACTTTTAGCTCGAGAAAAATTATGTGACAAGAATCAGATATGGCGTTCTTAGTTAATATAGAGGAAGGTAAAGGGGCAATATTCACCTCCCATTCAGGATTTTCATGTATCAGAAACAAATAAGATGTAAATACAAAAATTCTACAGAAAATGTGTTTGGATGGTCCTCGAATCATCAAGCTGGAAGTATGGATAAGGAAATTGCCTTCACACATGCCATCGTTCCCTTAATGTCATGTCCATAGAACTGTGACAAGGAAAAAGAAAAGGAGGTCTGGGGATGGGGGAGATGTGAAGAAACAAGCTCTTCTTTGCATGGCCAGATCCCCAAAGATAACAAAACAAGAAATTGGATAACTTTTTTTCCTTATATGTCAGGGATTTTCATTATATACATAAATTAAACATAACATTATTAATTTATTACCAAGGAAAGCAAAAGAATTGTTTCTTAATGATTGGCTTAGGAGGAATCTTCCTTTTCTTTTACTATAATCAATGGGCCATCAGAACTTAGACTTTATCAAGATATGATAATGTTACAAAATTCTTTTTCTTGCTAGCGTAGCGTTCACACCTTGATTTTCAATTTTCATCGCATCAATTTTCTAGATTTGCTGCACCATTCAGACTTGAGGAAAAGAAAAGGAATCTTTTCCTGTGTTATTTCTTCTACAGTTTTTGTTTGTATTATCTTATTTGTTTCTTCAATCATTAAACAATCAAACCCAAATATTAAAACAAGGAAAACACAAAACGATAAAATTGGATCCTATGAAGGATAGTAACATTTTCACGAGTTCAAACATAAATAATGCACGCTACAAAAGAATATCTCCAATGTCCATGATCATTTGGTTGAATTTTATAGTTTTTTCTTGAATACTTCTGAAAGCATCTAGATTGCTTGTCGTGGAAGCGGAGCAGCATTCTCACAAAGTTTATCTTTATTATTATTATTACGTGGAACCCATAATTACTAGCCAAAAGTGTACACCGATAAATCTTGGTTTTGTGCAATAGTATAAGCCCTAGTGGATAAGATGGGAATACTCCGATCTTACCAACTACGCCAATTCTATTTGATATGAGACTCCTTTTATGCATGTGAAGAAAACTGTATCATGAGGTTGTGACTTGTGATATGGAGACTTTTTAGGCCCATTTAAAAGTTTGCTCAATTTTAGATCTTGCTAATTTACTACCACTGGCCTAAAGTAATTTAGTTTTCGGGCAAACTTTTAGTGTAGTTATCAAGAAACAGATGATTAACTAGAGTAAGATTTTGAAAATAATTCATAATCATGCAATTAAAAAGTTATATACTAATATGGAATTTTGATAGGGTCTTGACTGTTGTAAATTATTGACTGGTTCAAATTTTGTCCATCACCTGACCTTAGAGATTTTCTGTATTATTCAAGTCTTTTATCAGTAATCCTTTTGCATATGGTGTAATTTGCAGTACGAAGGTGCTGTTAAGGAAGATGGAAGGGGTACTACTGTCTGGGACAAATTTGCACATACTTTTGGTACATTTTCTAACCATCCCTGTTTGATCCTTGGCTATTGGGAGTAATCCCTGCTGCAAATCTTATCTTCCCCCCTCAGGCTAAATATAGTTTATCTTATGTGGCAAAAGTGGCCAGAATAAAGCCTCTTAATGGAGCCTCTGGACTAAACTTGAAACATGTCTCTTCAGATCTGCTTTACTATATTTTGATTTCAGATTTTTCTGCTGCAGGTAAAGTAACTGATTTTAGCAATGCTGATGTAGCAGTTGATCAATATCATCGATATAACGTAAGCCTTCATTTCTTAGCTTTGTATTTTGTGCCCACTGGCAATGCTCAACACCAATATCCCAGAAGAACATCTTTGTTTTTTTGTTGAACTATGAAGAAGCACAAAATTAATAGTGTGTAACAGAACAAGAAGGAAGAAAACAGAATGGCCTTGTTTTGTTTTTCGCAACTTCCAAGATTTCTGAGGTACCAGGCCAACACTAATCTATAAATTTCACTATCTTACATTGATACAGGAAGATATAAAACTCATGAAGGACATGGGAATGGATGCTTACAGGTTTTCAATTGCTTGGTCCAGGATTTACCCTAGTAAGCTTCCAAGTAACTTGATCTTCATTGATGTACTTTAATCCTACATTGCACATTGCACTAAATGTTTTTTTGTTAACTGTTGTCATTTATCAGATGGAACTGGACAACTCAGTCAGGCAGGAGTTGATCACTATAACAATTTTATCAATGCTTTAGTTGCCAATGGTACGTCTAATGGTCTAATAATTTCAGTTATACAAAAACGTAGACTTTTTAATTCATTACCAGAACTGAATCTGTGGAATGTATTTGATCTCTGCAGGAATTCAACCATATGTGACACTATACCATTGGGATCTTCCCCAAGCCCTGGATGATGAATATAAAGGATGGCTCAGTCCCAAAATCATGTAACTCACTAATCAATGGATCAACTTCATATACTTAGTTTGTACTTTGAGTTACAGAATTACAACAAAGGCAGCTTTGCTGATCAAGTGGGATTTGACAATGGTAATTTTGCAGCAATGACTTTGCAGCATATGCTGAAACATGCTTCCAGAAATTTGGTGACCGTGTGAAGCATTGGATCACATTCAATGAGCCACACACATTTTCAGTACAAGGCTATGATGTAGGTCTTCAGGCACCGGGGCGATGTTCTATCCTTCTTGGTGCATTCTGCAGGGCTGGAAATTCTGCAACTGAACCTTACATAGTCGGCCACAATGTCCTCCTTGCTCATTCAACCGTGGCAAATATTTACAAGACAAAGTACAAGGTAAACTATTATTACTTAATTCAAATTCGACTAAAGATTGCCAATAATCAGACATTGGAATGTAGGAATATTGGAGTTTTCTGCATGGTTATTTTACACTAAATGCTTGAAACATTAACATTGAGATTCCATTTTTTGACAGCCAAAACAAAAAGGATCAATTGGAATATCATTAGACACTTTCTGGTATGAATCAGCTTCTAACTCCTCAGAAGACTTGGCAGCAACACAAAGAGCAATGGATTTTAATTTGGGCTGGTAAATTTCTATGCCATCAAATTTGAATCCTGCCAATGTAGGAGTTATGTATTTCTAACATCAACTTGATTTTGATTAAAGAAAAATCTTTTTACTCTGGTGCAGGTTCCTTGAGCCACTGATTACAGGAGATTATCCAAACTCAATGAGAGCCAGAGTGGGAAGCCGGTTACCAAAGTTTGCTCCAGCTCAGTCATTGGCCGTGAAGGGTTCTTGTGATTTCATTGGAATAAATCACTACACAACATGGTATGCTAAGCACAATGACACAAACATAATAGGTGTTCTACTCAAGGACAGCTTGGCGGATATGGGGGCTACTACTCTCCGTATGTTCAATATCCGCTCTAAGATTAAGCTTTCATTTTTTTAGTATCTTTCACAAAAAAATTCTTTATCTTCTTACCTTTTCTTGTTTATCTGGTGCTGTTAAGACAATGTGTTAACCATCTGTCAATCTCATCTTTGCAGCATTTAGTTTTACAAATTTGAAACCCATAGGTGACAAGGTAATTTGTATAATGCAGAAAGTTTTTGCTTCTATTTTGTGTTAGTTTCAAATCCATTGTGCCTAATTCTATTGATTATGGTGATTTCTAGGCAAATTCAATATGGTTATACATAGTTCCTCAAGGGATGAGAAGTTTGATGAATTACATTAAGCAGAAGTATGGGAATCCTCTAGTAATCATCACTGAAAATGGTAATTCTTGTGAAGCTACTAGAGACAACATTCATCATCACAGCCCAAGTTTTCTCTGGTAAAATTGAAGGATAAAAGAACTAAAATCTTTTGCAAATTGTTGCAGGCATGGATGATCCAAACAACATATTTGGATCAGTTAATGATGCTCTAAAAGATGAGAAAAGGATCAAATATCACAACGACTATCTCACGAACTTGGCAGCTGCTATCAAGTAAGTGCACATTTATCTCTTCATGCTACAAAACACAAGTTATTGAAGAGCTAATGCAGTGCCACACTGTGTTTTTGGTTCATATGCAGGGAAGATGGATGCAATGTAAAAGGATATTTTGTATGGTCTCTATTGGATAATTGGGAATGGGGGGCTGGATACACTTCCAGGTTCGGTCTCTATTTTGTTGATTACAAGGACAACCTCAAGAGATACCCAAAGGACTCTGTTAAATGGTTCAAGAATTTATTGGCTTCTACATAAACGGGTTAGCAATGAGGTTGATCCAATTATATGATAGTGAAAGAAAAAAAAAATGCCCTTACAGACACACAGAATTTGCTGAAAAATACAGCTTCAACCATACAAGCAAGCACTTTGGAGGCTCGATATATCTAAATGTTCTATATTTGTATACAAGAATCTCTTTATGTAATGATTGTCTTCTACCTACAGATCCATGAAATTATATATAAATTGTTTGGCTTGATGGTGTATCTAAAGAAATACACCTAAATTTCATTGTGATGGTAGATAGGAAAAGTAGTAGAGGTATATTAGACCCAAAAAATTTCATGATAACTAAAGTAACATTTGGTGATAAATTTATATGGTACACTTGTTAATGTTCAAAAGTTTGGCAGAGACAAGAAATTCTTGAATTTTTCCATAGTGGATCTGTATTTTGAAAAAAAAATGATAATTTTTCTCAAAGAAAAAAAAATGATAATTGATAATAGAATTAGAAGTTTTATAAAATCAGCACCATACCATGCACTTCTCTTGATCTTGTTTCCATCTTAACTAGGAACTGAAACATCTGCTGCAAAAAAATAATAATAATTAAGCAATATAGAGTTGCATTAGTTCAGACCAAGGAATATCATTTAGTCGATTACATGTGCATGAAGAGGTTGTGTATTAGTGTTGATGTTGTACATATTAGAAGGTACAAATTTTTTAAGCATACTGTCCATGAAAAACCAAGTAAGAATTTTTCAAATGAAATCTTATGTTCAGGTGATCTCTAATATATTTTAGTTTTGTAATTAATACAATTATTTTAGAGAATGTTATAGCTCGGAAACAATTGTATATTTTCAAAAAAATGGTGAGGAATATTTATTAACAAAATAAAATGCTGTCTTAGGAAAGTGGTGAATTTCGTCTCTCAAGCTATAGTCAAAATCATTGAGCAGCTTGAACTGTTCTTTTTTCTTTTTAACTTTTTGATGAATCCAATTAATATTTATATTCCTTTTATGATTTACTACAATTAATCCGATTCAATTCATTCCTTTGATCAGACCTTTTTATGAGTTTTATAGAGCTTTATTCTTGAATTTTATAGAAGAATTTTTTTTAGTAATTTTTAATCTTGGATGTTATGTACGACTCTTTCAAAATGCGAATTTTTGTTTTTTAATCTTTTAAAGGTTTTTGATGATTGGTAAATTAACATGTGGTGTCCTATGTTGTAGAATATTTCATTACTACATAAAATACAATCAAAACTTCAAAAATTGATTTAGAAATATCAAAAGGATAATATCATTTCAAATATGGTCAAAGTGTGTTATGAAGTGTAAGATGTAATAACACCCTTTGTAATTTTAAAGAGATTATATTGAATAAACATATATTCATGGAAATTTGATAATTTTACCTTTTTCTTTCACAATTTTTTAAAAAAGAATAAAAATAATTAAAGAATATCTATAATTCTTAAATGGTCGGTTGAGTACAATTGGTATCTATGTTTTTTTTTTGTTTTCTTTAATGATAGTAATATTAAATAGATGTTTTGGCTATAACAACCACAAATACATTAGAATGGAGATAATATCTAGGGGTGGCAAAACGGGTTGTCAGGCCCGACTCGAACGGGGCAAGGTAGAAATTCGGGTCGGGTCGAACCAATCTGAATTTTTACAAACCTAAAATTATACAGTTCAACCCGAATACATACATAGGCTAGCTTGGTTCGAAAAGGAAAAACGACATTATTTTTAGCTTAAAATTGACATTTTCTAACTTTGTTCGCACAAATCCGAATGGGCCAATACAAAAATATAAGTCAAATCGGACCAGCTCGAATTTTCACGGGCCTAAAATTCTACAACTTAATCTAGTCTAAAAAATGGACCACATGGGCTAACTCATCGGACCGAGGTTAAATTGACACCCCTAGTAATACCCTTTAGAGTTATTACCCTCCCAAGATAATGCAATACAAAAGAATGCATAAAGCATTAAAACAATGAAAATTCTGCACTACAAATTATCCAAAGAGAAGCAGGGCATTTTTTTCCATTATCATAGTCAATGAGCTCAGCCCATCAAAGTAAGACCATTAGCTTCAAGATTAGACTCTTCAAAAGTAGGGATGGCAAAATGGACATTCAAATCCATTTGGATAAATTTATATAAGTGTCAATCCATTTGAGTCCAAATCATTTATGATCCATTTATAAATGGTTTAGTTCTAAATGGTTTATGAATGTCCATGGACATCCATTTATTCATATAATTTTGATTTTTTTTAAGAGTCAATTCTTTATAATTGTATTCAATTAAATTACTTAATATATTTTTTATTATTTAACTTCATGTTTAATTAAATTTTTAAATATTTAATTAACTAATCATCTATATGTATTTGTAAATTGTTTGAATTTAAATGATTTATGCATATCTATGGATACCAATTTATCCATATAATTTTACTTTTTTTGAGAGATTATTCTTTGTAATTGTATTCAATTAAATTTCTTAATGTAATTTTTATTATTTAAACTCGTGCTCAATTCATTTTTTTAATATTTAATTCCATATGTATTATAAACATGTAAAAATGATAACTACACTATCAGTTGATTTTTTTTTTTTAAAAAAAATTCCTATCAAAATGAAATGACAATTTGTCTTTTGTCAACATATTGCATAAAATGGATAAAGTTGTGAGTTTTAAAACTAATTTAGCAAATTTATGTACAAAAATAAAAAGTTGTGACCTTTAAAAGTTGAATTAGTAAAGAAATAAAAATAATAAAAAATAAAGTTGTAAAAATAATAATACTTATATAAAAAACTTAGTTTGATATGAAATTTAAAATTTTTGTACAAATTGTTTGTTTTAAAATTTTATAGAAACTTAATTATTGAGTCATGCGTGCTTGAATAATAGTGTTATTTGTTCATTATTGAATTTTTTTAATAGATGTATTTTTGTGCAATGTTGAATTGATCATTAAAAGAAAATCAGGTAATAAATTCGAATACATTCAAGGAAAATCATCACAATCAAGATTGAAGATTATATTCTCTGTATGAATTTTTTCTTTTCTTTTCTTTTTCCATTTTTTGGGAGAAAACTCCACATGGAATTAATAATACATAATAAAATTTATGCTCGTGAACTACTTATAAATTATGATAGTTCTAGAGAGATAAAGAGTGATAGTTGTTTTTTTCTTCAAATATGAAAATTTTGTATAGAGTTAAAGTGAAATTTAAAATATATATTAGATTAAAGTGTAATTAATTAAATTTAATTAATGGACATTGATCAAGTTAGACTTTTTAAAATGGATATTTATTTAATTTTATGAATATCCATTAAAATTCATTAGGATAAATGAATTTAAATGGATGTCCATTTAAAATTATTTAAATTATATGAGGGAACCAAATCCTTTTAATATTGGATGATTTTAGATGTTTGTTGGATTTTCATCCATTTTAGCATCCCTAGGGACAAGATTCATATTTCATACTACCAAATCTGATACTAATCATTCCATAATTAACAATGTTGACTTCTGCAAATCAATTCATCCATCTGAGATGTTGACAAGTTTTGATTATGACTTGAAGATTTGCAAGAATAAAGGTATGAAAATACATAAAACCACATTACCAGAGTATAGCAGTCGTACATTAAATATGAAACTCTGGCAAATATTCGGGATTTTGGTGGCAACATTAGTCGAACTTTTAAATATTAGAAGAATTGATAATTAGGATTAGATATTCAAATTTGTAACCGAAAAAATTAAAATTTGATACTATTTATTTTTTTTTTTAGAAAAAAAGAAGAAGGGAAAAGTCGGCAATTTATCATGAATCGGGAGATAAAAATGGTTCCTACCCTTTTTTGTCTTTTTCATGTATTAGGATAAAAATTCGTGTCCGAAGATTTATTAAGAATAGAAGTTCCCAAATAGAGACAATCCTACTATCCTAGGTAAGTAAGTACTATATTATTTTCCGAAACTATAAATTTGAGTTCTATTTTTAGTAACTCTATACTATTATATAATATATCAAATCAATTGAAGAGAGGTAAAGGAATTAAAATTAAATTCAAACATAAACAGTAACAGTATATTAAACATAGAATTTGTATCTTTTTCCAGTATTCCTTCCCCTACATATCTTGTAAACATGGTTCTTTATTCATCTTCATCTTCCTCTTCCTCATCAGCTCATGAAGAACAGAGCAGAAAAGTTAGCCCACCATCTTCTGCAGCAGAAGATCATCAGCATTGGGACTGCTGGACACAGCAGAGGCTCAATATACCAATGGGGTACAGGTTCAATCCGACCGATGTCGAATTAGTCTTGAATTATTTGTTCAACAAACTTCTGGATCGCCGACTTCCTGCTGATATAATTCCAGAGCATGATTTCACAATAACAGATATAGAACAACTTCCTAGAGGTATGTTTTGAAAATTTATTAAGCTTTTTTTTCTTTTTCTTTTTTTGTGAATCCCATTAATTAGTTGTTTAATCTGATGCAACAATGTTTATTCATGTTTAGATAAATTTCAATACTGGAAGAAGAATGAAGCATACTTTTTTGCCTGTAAAGATGAACAAGAAAGAAGTGGTTCTTGGAAGGCTATTGGGATAGATGAAGATATTGTGCACCAAAGCAAGATTGTTGGCCTGAAGAGCATGTTTGTATTTTGCCATGTAACGGGTGGAATTGAAGAAGAAACGGATTGGGTAATGACTGAGTTCAAAGTTCATCCGAATTTAATTTCTGATATAGGAAACAAGAAACTTAAAGTATACAGAATTCAATATGACCCGGAAAGAAAAAGTCTAGAGATGGAAGAATGAAGAAGCTGGGCAATCCATCCAACAAGCTAAAGCTGGAAGCTATATCAGGCTGCTAATAGAATATAAGGTTACTTTTAAAGCTATGAATTGTGAGTTTTTCTCATGTTTGGAGAATTTTTTTTAATTATTATTTTTCAAAGTTATTTGTCTTTGCAATGTATCTATGAATAATAAAAGTTTAAAAATTAATAAAATAAAAAGTATAGAATTAATGATTTAATATTATATCCCAATTTCAATATCATAATTATTAGAAATTTCAATATAATTACAATATATTGTGTAATCACAATATAAATATAATATAAGTAAAGCAAAATCCAAATACAGAACATCCTCTCCTCTCCAAGCAGCCAGAGTTCCATATCATCTTCTTAACAACTCTTCAATATATTTGTATTTATTGACTTACTTCAAATCCTATTTGTGTCCTTATTATAGATATACAAGTATTACCACGTGCTTAAGTGATGCAAAATTCAATATAATCTTGAAAATAAAAAATATATAGAGGCAGGATGAACAGATTTCAAGGGGAAATAAGTTTTTTCTAAAAAAGAAAAGAAAAAACAAAACAAAGAATAACCAAATAAAATAAAATTTCTACATTTAGTAACGCAGCCAGTATGTTCTCCTTCTGAACCAGTTATAATCAGGCAAGCCCTGGAGTGGTCCTTTGGCTGAAATTGCAATGTCCTGTAACAGCAAAAAAAAAACAATGTTTATCAACTGATCTTCATAAAGATGAAGATGACTTCGTAAACAATTAGAACGTGGTGCTATATTTACATAAAGGTGAGAATACAGGCTTTCTCTTAGGAGGACTGATAAAAATGCCTATGAAACAGATTCTGTGCTGATACTTATTGTATATCTCCAACCGCTTGCAAAGTGTGAATGGATAACTATAAACTGTTCAACAGCAAACAAGTAAAAAGGCAACTGTAACTAATGTAGCATGGATCACAATGAAGAAAAAGGATCGGCTATTATCAAGGTTTTGCATTTAAGTTGTTATTTCCATATGGAAGCTCTATGTATAACACTACATATTATCGACTTAAGGGAATGTTGCAAGAAGGGAATGTCGACTTAAGGGATCGACATATTATCTACATATTATTAAACTAATGTTGCAAGAAAGTGCATCGGAAAAATGTTGGGAATACCCGGTCAAAGATGAACCGATTTGCCACACGTTTGACTGTGGTAGCATCCACGGCATCAATCCTAGCAAATAACTCAGCTAATGGAATCCTCCGGCCATATGTAATTAACTGCAAGAGAAGTTTATTATATTTTTGGTCAAAAGTATAAATTGCTAAGGATTCAATTGGATGACAGACAAATATTCTGCAGAAATATAACCACGTTATGAAGATCAATACTACAGGAGTTAGCCATAAAAGTAGAAATCATGAATTCACTAAGTTTGTACTTGTACAACAAGCAGTATGCTTTTATTTCTGATTTTCTGTTTCTTTTATTCTTTAATTTGATTTTGGTTAAGGACCCATGATCAATTGAGAAAGGGCTCTGCCAGGTGCTGGATGGCAAGAGAAGTGGCTTTCTCCAAGCTTGATGGCAAGAGAAACTAATCAAGCTTAGAAAAATGATTTTTTACCTCAGACTCCATAATCAAGGACAAGCTGGCAATAACATATGGAGTCTCCAAAGATGGAGCCAAATTTCTTATATACTGATTCTATCTCCGATTTTCTTGTCCTGGGGAAAGACTTTTACCTGAAACCCAATGTCATCAGCAATAGATGCATTTCCCTTAAGGTGAAGAATCAAAGAAGATTTTAGCTGCAAAATGTTAGAAACATTAGTTAGTCAAAAGTATAGACAAGGCCAAATGAGCAAGCAGTAAATCAAGTTCTGGCAAGGGATCAACCTTCTTTTCTTTTTCTGAAGAACACTCTAATTATGTTCCCCAAACATGGAATTTTTTTTGGTTTCTTTATATTTCCAATCACACTATTCACTGTTATATACATTGCACTAAAATAAAATTGCATTAGTTATGGAGAATATATTGTCAAAGGACACACAACAACAAACGAAAAGCAGGAAAGATAACACTCTTCATAGATGTCCTCCCTTATGATATGCATGACACACAATGGAAGACGGACATCTATACTCTTTAACTTTTTGATTTTATGTTTTCTAAGAGAGAAGATAATGGAAACTGGAATAAGTATATTGTAAAGAAGTTCAGACTAGAATATGTCTTAATTTTGGTGCACATTAATCCATTCAGCACTTTTTAGAACAATATGCAAGGAAAAGAAATTAGATTAGCATAAACCTATAAAAAGATAGGCCAAAAATGCCTTTTTCTCAGTATTCTGGAATACTTTGTCAGTTAATGGCCTTTGGATGATGAACATTCATAAAGTGGCAAGGAGCGTTAGCTACCTGATTCCTAGCACGTGTGACATCAGCTTCTGAAACTCGGTAACAAAACTTACTCATCTCATACATTATCGAATAAGCTAGGTCATCCAAGCAATCTGACTGTTGCAAGCAGTAATGTCAACATTAAGACCTTTCCCTTGATACAATCAAAGCACAAAATATGATAACAGTTGAAAAATGGAGATTTCTATGCACAGTCAATGTTTGATCAACTCTAGCTCTCGTGCTTGTGTGCTAAAGTTGCATGATATCAACTAATTATCTAGTTTTTTCTTCATGTCAACTGTAAAATAGCTTATTGTAGTTTTTTGGGCCTTTGCTTTGCTTGTGCACATCTGGGTACTTTTCCTTTGATTAGTATGTCCATGAAGGTAAGTCCCTACTGTCACCTTTTTTAATCTTTTCTGAATATTAAGATATATTATTTTCATGTGCATGTAGTTAAAGTCACTAAACTTTTACCTGAGGATGCAGTAAGTAAGTTTAATGAATATCAGAGATGCAAAATTTGAAACAAATCATAGACACGTACTTCAGTTTTATGCTAACTATTATGCCACTTGTAAGGTTAATCAGAATAAACACTCAAGCTAGACTAGGCATTCCCTCTAAGCCTGTTCCAGGCACAATAAATGCAATGTGCTCATAACCATTGACAGAGTAACTTACAAAAGTTGATCAAAAAAAATTCTCTAAGCTAATAGGTGAAATCATTTTTTTTTTTCCTTTTCTATTCTGATTCCACTTTTCCACTTCTCATTCCTTTGTCTCCAATATCCTACATAAAAACTTCTATTATTAAGTATAAAAGATAGTTCAAGAAGCCTAAAGCAGAAAATGCCATATTATTTTTCAGTTAGATTAAAGTGAACCGGAAAAGCAACTAAACAAGACCAAAGCATGGGCAAACTCGTGTTGTTGACCAGTTGCACGTATATGACATACTTTAGCTCATTCTAATGTTGCAGCAGGACTAGGTTGATGAGAGATAAACTCGTGTATTTTGTCTGAAACAAGGGAAATATGAAAAAGGTTCCCTTAAAAACCAAATCCAGAGTCATCAGTTCTTTGAGTGGCTTAACCTTAGCTTCAGCATAGACACCAAATAGCCCAGTGTCCTTGTAGTTCAGATTGAAAGCCCGCATGCTCTCAGCTATTTCATTGATGGCTATCCTCTGCACAAGCTCTGACCTGCACATTTTCACCAGCCAATACAATCAAAGAAATGTTTAAGCCCAAAAAGCTGCCCAAGTTTCAATAGGACTCTTAATAAACTAAAAAAATAATAATACTACTCAAGAAACATACCCCCAACAAATAAAATTCAAGTAAAGAGTACAACAGTACATGTTATTACCGCTCCACAAGGGCATAAAGAAGGCAGCTGACAATAGGGTTATTACTCATTTATACTTTTCATTATGTATCTCTTATGATTTGAAACTCAATGACAAATGTAGCTAGAGAATCCATATAGACTCTTAAATGGAGAGACTACCCCGTATGTTTTCCAGCTCCTTCCTTTTTGTTCCAAGATCCTAGCATTACTTTCATGACCATCAAAGCAATGGAATCTGGATCTGTCCATGAAGCTCCCTCGAAAGCAACCGCAAATTGAGCAACTGGAAAATCATCATCAATCATGCGAATCTGTTTTCAAGAAAAAAGGTATCCACTGCCCATTATCAATAATTGACTTTCTTTAGCAATAACAATCAAAGATTCTGATAGAACTAAACGAACTTAAAAGAGCAAAGATGTTCAAGAACCTCTGAACCAGTAAAAACTGATGGCCTCTTCGCAACCAACTGAGAACTAGTCTCCGGATTAGATGACAGCTTGGTAAAGTGCTGCTTCACTTGCTCAACAAAGTCTTCATGCTTAACAGCTCCAGCAGCAGAAATTACCTGCAGAAAATATCCATTAAAAGCGCATTAGTAAATCTAATGCTCCTCAAATGTGAAATAGTAGGAGAACAGAGGATGCATTTTTAAAAGAAATAAATAACGAAATCAGTTAATCATTAGGCACTGAGTACTAGACCAACGTCAGTACCACTCTAGGAGTAGAGTAATGGTTTGAAAGGTACTCCTGTATCTGAGCTTTTGTTATCTTCATGATGCTATCAACAGATCCGATGATGGTTCTACCCAAGGATGAGTACTGGAATGCAGTAGCATGTAAATGATCAAAAATTACGTCCTCATCTTTCCTCCCATCCTGCAAGAAAACACCTCACAGTGATCTTATTCCAGAATAGGAAAACAATCTCAAATATTGCATTCACCAGCTTCAAATTGAAAATTTACATGCTACCATTAGTCTTATTCTAATTTAATATGAATTAAAAAATATGTAGATTATTTGACTAATTATAATATAACCATAAATTTGAATAATTCAGGGCCATCAGATAAACAACTTGTCCATTATAAACAGAGCCATCAGATAACTGGCTTCAACAAAGTAGATTTTATGCAACCATTAGTCTTATCTGAGGACAAAATATGTGAATAAACAGTCATCGCGAGTTTGGTGAGGTTTCCTGTCTTGTCTATTCATATACAGATGAACATTTGAGCATCCCCTATAAGTGTTTTACAAATTTAAAATTATTTCATCAAACAAGTGCAAAATATTTCAATAAAATATAAATATCAAGAAAACTACTTGAATTTAATTTCTAGGATATTACTCGAATCAACAAAGCTAAAAACTTCCCCAGATAATTAAGCTTTTCTTAATATGTAAAAAATCAAAACTCTAACTAACATATCTCTAAATACTAGAAAATTGAGAAATATACCTTCCCTCTTTCATGAAGAATCACACCTTTCTCACGCTCAAGCTTCTTCTCATCAAAAACAGAATTCTGCAAAGCATCCGCCAATATTTCAATCGCATTATCAGCATTATTCATCAGTACTTTCATTTTATATTCCGTTTGCTCCCTCGCAGTAATCGCATTCATAAACCCACCAATATTCTCAACCTCTTCCGCCAATTTCTTCTCATCCCTTTTCTCTGTCCCTTTAAAGATCATATGCTCCAACAGATGCGCGACTCCTTCAGCATCATCCGCCTCATATCTTGACCCTGCGTCCACCCAGACCGCAATAGCAGCAGTCTTCGAAGCAAGGTTCGACTCAGTGGCAACACGGAGGCCATTCGGAAGAGTGGCCACTCTAGTTTCAGGGGCACTGAGAATTGAACTGTAATCAGTGACGATCGGATGCGGCGAGGCGTAGCGAAGGAAATTTGGGTTAGGATTTTCTAGGCGTTTGAGCTTCGATTTTACTGATTCAGCTAAACGGTCGTAGATCATGGCGGTAGGAGGTGGCGGAGTGGGCTCCGGTGGAGGCGTTGAAGCAGAAGGTGTTGGTTGAGTAGTGACCAACCGGGTCGTTTGGGTCCATAACGGCGGGAGTAATACGGGTCGGGTGCGACGGGAGACGCAGAGAAGGTGACTTGGAGACATGATTGAGTGAGAACTGTTCTGTAACAGAGGATGGTGAGACGGAGGAGAAGGAAATGGAGGGGGACTTGTACGGCTACTTCGGGAGTGGATGAATTGAAGAGTGACACGTGTAGAAAGAGGGACATATGATCAAACTGCCAATAATTTCGAGTAGTCCGGAATTCGACTATATTATTAATTATGGCAAACAGGTTATCCGTGCGGAATTCGACTAGATAGGAGATCAAAAAGATTAAAAAAATAAATAAAGGATAATATTAATCAAAATTATAAAAATAAATAATTAAATAGGTTAATTTGTCATCTTCTAATTAATATTACTTTTATAAATAAAATATTAAATCTTCTACCAAATAAGATAATTTTGTCATTAATTATTACTTGCTCAGGTCTTTTTGATAATATCAAGTATACTAATAAATTATTTTACTTCTCATTATACCTTTATTTATTTTAGTCATTCTTAAAAAATGAAATATTTATTTTTCTTTCTCTCTTAATAAAATAGAGATAAATTTAGAAATAGCATATACAATAATCATATAAAGTAACAAAACATCTTATAATTAAATATAAAATAGTTTATTTAATCCATGAGAAAATATCTTATAGTCACCCAAAAAAATTACTATTATTATTGTTAAGAACCTCTACTCTACGATTTGGATGTGGTGAACGAAAGTTTTTTTTTTCTTGCTTAATGCCCTTAAACTTCTCATATAAAATAAATTCCCTTTTCAATTTTTCAATTGTATCAATATTTTCCCTTCATCTTTTTAATTATTTTAGTTAAGTATAATTTTTATTACAAATTTTTTTTTCAATCAACCTTTCTTTTTTATTAAATCTTATAAATTAAGATAACATATTATTAAAAAAACAAATTATGAACTTTTTATGTATTTAAACATGTGAAAAAAAAATGGATTTAATACATTAGAAAATTTTTAAAATTGAGAAAAGAAAAAAATGTTTTTTTTTATAAAACAATCATTTTCTTTTTCTACTGTTTTCAATTTTCTAATGCGTTTAATCAAGGTTGTTTCTTCACATGTTCAAGCAAATAAAAAAGTTCATAGAATTTTCTATATTTTAGTCATATTTTATTTTAATTTATGAGAGTTTATAAAAAAGTAAAAGATTAATTGACAAAAAATGATAAATTATAATAAAACTATATTTAACTAAAATAATTGAAAGGATAAAGAGGCATATTGAGATAATTAAAAAATTGAGGGGGTTTGTTTTCTATGGAAAGTTGAAGGAGCTTAATGAAATTAAGCCATGCTAATTATACTATTTTAATAAAAATTGAATAAATCAAGGGGCATATTACCTACATTAGAAGATAGAGGTTTAATGTGTTTTTATAAAAGATGGGGGGTTTAAGTGTAATTTATCTCTTTTTTAAAAACCGAATGAGAGTTTTTATTTTGATACTGAAAACTAAAATATTAAAATTTTTATTTTGGTGCGTTATTAAGTAAGTTTTCTAAAATTCTCGGCTTATTTTATACCTCTTTAAATTATTGATTTAAAAAACTTCTTCTCCTTTTTGAATTTCACAATGCGCAAAAAGATCGTTCAATTAAAAACACAAAGAGAAATAATTTAAAAAACTCCCTCATTTTTCTTGCTTTTATTTTTTTATCACATTTTTTTCTTTTTCATAACTATACATTTTAATTTTTCTAAAGTTATAAACAGGAAATTCTAGAAATTATTTTGAAATATGTTTTCCTTTTTAGATTGCTTCATTATCAAATGCCTTAAAATTTTGATAATACTCCGTTCAAACAAAATTAAATAAATTTGGGAATGAGTCATATGCCCTTGAGTTTTTTTCTCAAAAAAAAAAAAATTAAGGGCACAATATTCAATATGTAGAGCAAGTTCCCACAAGGAAAAAAATTGGATGGTGATTTGTTAATTTGAAGATGTAGAGCAAAGGTGAAAAAGGAATTAAAGTAGGAGAGTGATTTGGTAATGTGAAGATGTAGATCAAGGTATAAAAAGGAAAAAAAAAGAATTTTTAAATTGCTTCATTTTCAAATACCTTCAAAATTTGAAAATACTCAATTCAACACAATTAAACAAATTTGGGATTTAAAGTCATGTGCTTCATTTTAAAAAAAGAATTAAAGGCAAAAGATTCAATATGAATAATTAGGTACAAAAGAGAAAATTTTGGAGGGTGATTTGATAATTTGAAGATGTAGAGCAAGAGTTTAAATTATAAAGATGATTTGGAAATGTGAATATGTAGATCCAAGTAGTGGTGACAAATTAAGTGGTTTGGCCCGATTTGGTGGATCATACTTGAACAAATATTTTTGAAATTCAATCCAACTAAATTAGTGGGTCGGGCTTCGACTGAACTGCCAATTCGTTATTTTTAATTGAAATGTTGTTGTTTTTTTAATAAAAAAAAAAATTGGCCTAACAAGCCAAGAAATAAAATCGAGTCAAACTGGCCCTGCCTAAATTTTTTGAGCTAACATTTTCTAGGCTCAGTTCAACTTAAAAACCAGGCATCGAGTTGGTCTCAAATTATTACCCCTAAAGCCAAGTACAAAAAAAAGATAGGTGATTTGAAGATCTAGAGCAATGGTACAAAAATAAATTTGACAATTTTAAATAGGAATTTTTAAAATTTTAAAACTTTGATATATGTTTTTTAAATTGCTTCATTTTCAAATGCATTAAAGAATTTTAAAATATTCCATTCAAACACAATTAAATAATTTTGGGATTTGAGTCATTCTTGAGTTTTATTTTTAATTTGAAGGGCAAAAGATTCAATGCTTATAGCCAGGTACGAATGGGAGAAAATTTTGGAGGATGAGTTGGTAATTTAAGATGTAGAGAAATGGTAAAAATGGAATTAATGTAGGAGGGTGATTTGGTAATATGCATATCTAGATCTAGGTATGAATGGTAAAAAATTTTGGAGGGTGATTTGGTAATTTGAAGATGTAGAGTAAGAGTACAAAAGGGGAAAAAAAAGATCATTTTAAATAATGAATTTTAAATTTTTGAAGTGTCTGTTGTGAATCGTTTAATTTTCAAATGTCTTAATACTGCATTCAAACACAATTAAATAATTTGGGGTTTGGATCATGTGCTCGAGTATCATATTTAATTTAAATGGCAAAATATTCAATATGTAAAGCCAGGTATGAAAGGAAAATAGTTTTGGAAGGCGATGTGGGATTGATTTTGCATAACTCGGGCATACGTCGTCTAATGGGCTTCTTTTCCAGGCATATTTTAAATAGTACTTCTTAGGAATGTCATCCTTGTAATCAAATAGCATGAAGACTATATGGAGTGGCAAGCATCTGGATTCAATCAAGTTGCTAGAAGACTGTTAACTGCGGGGATAGAACTGAAATGTAATTGTTTTTTCTAAATTAGGTAACAAAGCAGCACATAACCTTGCTGTCTGGTCAAGAAACCACTATGTATCTGGTTTTTTATCACTTGCTTTTCTTCTCCTTGTATTTGGTGTGATAAGGGGGATTCTTTTCATGCAGCTATACCTAATTATGAGGTTGATTTTAATGATTAGTAATTTTTTCATAAAAAAAATGTTTATTTTTTATTTTTTATAAAACAATGTGCCTTTTAGGTCTATAAAATTTGTGGGTTTTCCACTACAATCTATTTTAGACTGAAACACTGAATTGGCTTTGACTTTTGAGAGCAGGTTTTTCAACATTTTTTATGATTATGATTGTAGAAATTCTTCTTGGAAGTCTGCTTGAAACATGTAATTCACCAGAGTCACATAAAAAATTCAACCAAAATCACATAAAAAAAAGGGGGGAAAGAATTTTTTCCCCTTAAAAAAATCATTAAAAAAAACACATATTCACAGGATTTCTAGCTAACGATTAGTTGCAGGAAAGCAGGTAGATCTCAACTCTGGTACAAATTATCAGTTCAATTCAATGTAAAAATTTTAAAATTTTAATTCGATTTAAAGTTTTATTACCCTCTTTTTTTTTTATACTTATTATGAGTTGGAGATCTTCGTGTATATATATTCCTAACTAAAATTTATTTAAGAGTTAAACTTCAACTCCTACTCCATTTAATTTAATGTTTTTTTTTTCTTTCAAAGCAATGAATTTTAGTGTTTTCTTAAGGGTGTAGAAGTGTGTTTTGTGGTAAGTAGAAAAACGAAAATGAGAGCATTAAATTATGATAGGTTTAAGTTTAAAGTTATTAATTTTTTTGGGAAAATTATTATTATTATTATTATTATACAGACACACACAAAGCAAATCAATTACATTTTTCAGGATAAAGAAAAAGATCAATTACTTGAGTATTCGAATTTGATTAAAAATTGAGTTTCAATTTTTTTGTGTGGAATTTTTTTTAAGGAGTGGTGGAAACAAATTTGAAATATCATTAATCACGTTGCATAATTATAACACCCCTTAACTTATTTTAGCTAATCCTATTTAAAATAATTCAAAAAATTACTTATTTCCATTCATTTTAAAAGTTATAAAAACAAAGTTCCAATCAGTTCCATCATTCATTCATTGATATCGAATATCTCTGGCTTTCCTTTTGCAGTTGATGATGAAAAACCACGTCTTAAAAAAAAGGGTAAATGAATAAAAGGCTAGTTAATCTTTTTTACATTCTTTTTTTCTTTACTTCGTTTCTCTTATGATTTAAATTTGGGTTAATTTTAATAAATATTCTTAAACTTCTTACAAAAACATGTACACCTCCCTAATATTTCGATTGATTCAACGTGTTCTCTTTTTATCTTTTCAATTATTTCAATTAAATGCAATTACCACTTTTGTTATAAAATGACTCATATGTACTCTTGATTATTTTTAATTGTCACCTAAATAATCTAGTGTACAAGGTTAATATTTTTCTACTAATTTTCTTTTATTTATCTTCTATTTTTTTCTCTTTTGTAATTAATGACATAAAGATTTTATTATATTATCGCAAAATAAATAATTCTTTTTTTTTCTATGATAAAAAAAGGGCAAATATACTTAATTGAAAAATTGGTTAATTTCACTAAAATCTCTCTATCTTCTATCCAAAAATAATAAACCCCCTATCATCTTCTTATTGAAGCAATAGTACAATCTGACCCCTAATCTATTTAATTTTATCAAATTGTATAATTAGTAGATCTAATTTTATTAAACTCCCTTAAACTTCTCATAGAAAACAAACTTTCCCTCAATCTTCTAATTATCTCAATATACTCTCTTCATATTTTCAATTATTTTAGTTAAGTATAATTTTTATTACAATTTATCATTTTTTGTCAATTAACCTTTCATTTTTTTATTCACTCTCATAAAGTAAAATAAAATATTATTAAAATAAAAAATTCTATGAACATTTTTATTTGCTTGAACATGTAAAGGAAAAAATGTTGATTTAACTCATTAGAAAATTAATAACAGTAGAGAAAAGAAAAAAATTGTTTAATAAATATAAAATTTTTAATAAGATTTTCACAAAGCAAAATGATGTCCTTGTACATCAAATAAACATTTTATAAAATTATTTTTTATTTTCTTGATTGTTTTTAATCTTATAATACGTTAAATTAATATTTGTTTCTTCACATATTCAAATAAATAAAAAAGTCCATAGAACTTTCTCTCTTTTAATAATATTTTATCTTAATTTATAAGTTCAAAAAAGGTTAATTGACAAAAAGGATAAATTATAATAAAAATTATTATTAACTAAAATAATTGAAAAGATGAAGGGGGCATATTGAGATAATTAAATGATTGAGAAAGAAATTTATTTTTCGGGAGAAGTCTAAAAATTATATTATTTTAATAAAATTGAATAAATTATAGGGTATATTGTTTCAACATATTCTTTCAATTAGAAGATGAGGAGTTTTAGTGAAATTAACTGTTGAAAAATTAAGAAAATATGTGCGGGGACATCGAGACAATTACAAAATTAAAAAGAGGAATATGCTTTTCATATAAGAAGTTTATAGGGATTTAGTGAAATCAACATTTAAATTTTTATTCTCTTCTATTCTGTCCAAAATTCTCAAAGCTACCGGCTACTTTTCGCATGCCACTTGAAGGTGTCTAGGCAACTGCCTATTTTACAGGGCGATGAAAGCTTGCCCATTAGGACCGCAGGCCTCGCAACTTGATAACTCTATCTCTCCACAAATTTTAGAACTTTTACAAGAGTTTTATGATTATTATTACTAATTTTTACATTTTTTGGGTGATATTATTATTTACACTTTCTTTAGTAAAATTGGCATGTTATATTAATTGTTTAATATATTTTTCTAAAGAATTTAGAACTACTATTTTTTAAAAAATAACTTTATAGGTATTTTTCATAGAATTGGATTGTGCATGTATGCTCAAAGCTTCTATATATTGTAGTGAAGTTAACATATTTTCGGCCAAACAATAACTCAATATTTTATCTTTTTTTAATCTTTTAGATACCAAATGCTTATTTTTCTCCTAATGTTTTAGATAGTAAAAGTTATTCGAGGCAAGTGAAAAGATATTTGAAGCTTGTGATGTGGACTAAACTCAAAACAAAAAGTGAATCGCGTTACATCTTTGGTATCATTATTTGTTAATTATTCTTATTTTTTATTTTTCTCAGTTAATTATTTATGTTGCTCCCAACAAGTGGTATCAGCTATTGTTTGATAGTTATATAAAATTCTTAGTATGCTATGTGGTTACAACTTTGACTAATCTTCCCTATCATAAAAGATTTTATTAGAATTATTGTCTATTAAAAGAGACTCACGATGGAAGCAAAGATACCACAAGATGATCAATTTAAATGACACAAACTATCATATATGGAGAAGAAAAATAAAAGATCTCCTATTTATGATTAAAATACATTTATCAGTGTTTGCAACTACTAAACCTAAAGGAAAGTTAGATGAATAATGAAAATTTGAGCATGAGTAGGTGTGTAGTTGTATACATCAATATAATGGAAGACATTATCTACAACCACATCTACAATGAGACTCATACTTGGATGCTATGGAGTAAACTTGAACAGTTGTGTGCATAAAAAACTATGAATAATAAATTGTTTTACTTGAAAAAATTGATACAATTGAAATACAAAAAAGAGACTATTGTAGCTGACCATCTTAATGAGATGCAAGGTATTTTGGACCAACTATCCAGATTAGGCATAAAGTTTGATGATGAACTTATTTGCTCTAATGGTGCTAGCTTCTCTGCCAGAGTTATGGTAAACTCCGAAGATCTCATTCACTAACACACCAAATGGTGTAGTCAATATGAAGTTTATTAAAAGTGGAATTTTAAACGAAGAAATGAGAAAGAAATTACAAATCTCATCCTCTTTGCAACCGGATGTTCTAGTGACAGATTCTAAGGGAAGAGCCAACCTATGTAATATAACTCTAGAAGAAAGAGCATATGAAAAGCAAACAAGTAAGCAAATATTGAATGCCAATACAGTAAATAGAATAGTCATATCAAAAGGTTCTACTGAAAGTTAAAAAATGAACAAAAAAATAACAAATGCAAGAAAGCGATGAAAGATGAAAACAGTAATAATGAATATACATATACCATAAATAATAAGTTACATGTTGTTTATGACAAATATATTGTCAATTTTGTATCTCACGATACCAAAGAACTCTTCTCATCTTATAGAGTAGGAGATTTTGATATAGTTAAGATGAAAAATGACAATATGGCAAAAGTTATTGGTTTGTTTGCAAACTAAAAATGACACTAGATTAGTCCTGAGAAATGTCAGACATATTCCAAATATTCGCATGAATTTAATTTTTACAGGAAATGTCGATGATACAGGCTTCTGTAAAACCTTCTACAATAGCCAGCAAAAGCTTATCAAATGTTCCATGATGGTGACCCGAGGTATAAAACAAACAACATTATATGTAATTAATGCAAAGCTCTTCAACGACACTATGAATGTTGAGGAGAAAGATGGTGTTATTAAGTTGTGGTACAAAAGACTCAATTATATGAGTGAAATATGATTGACAAGCTTGGTCAATAAGAAAATGCTACCCGACATATACAAAACACATTTGGAGAAATGTGCTAACTACCTAGTAGGCAAGCATAACAAAGTTGTTTTCAAGAATTCCCTTATTTCCAGAATGAAGAATGTGTCAGATCATATTCATTCATATTTGTGCAGACCAATGTCAAAGTCACTTGGTAATGCTCGGTATTTTGTGACTCATTGATGACTATTCAAGGAAGACATGTGTGTATTGTTTAAAGACAAGATTATAAGCTACATGTCTTTAAACAATTTCATGTCTCAATTGAGA
This sequence comes from Apocynum venetum, assembly GCA_019593545.1. Classification (NCBI taxonomy): domain Eukaryota; kingdom Viridiplantae; phylum Streptophyta; class Magnoliopsida; order Gentianales; family Apocynaceae; genus Apocynum; species Apocynum venetum. Next base: position 3,982,591 of record SRSM01000132.1, read on the forward strand.
GACAGACTGGGAAGAAGCTAAAGTGTCTCTAAACAGACAACGATGGATAATACATTGGACCATTTCATGCTTATTGCCAAGAACATGGTTTTTGGAATCAGACAACACCTCCAAAAACACTGCAGTTAAATGGTTTGGCTGACAGGATGAACAGAGCTTTGATGGAGAGAGCCAGGTGTCTAGTTTCACATGCAAAGTTGCCTAAAAGCTTTTGGGGGTGAAGCTTTATACACAAGCATACGTGCTGAATTTTTCACCATGTATTCCTCTTGAATTGGATGTTTTAGAATTAATATGGTTAGAAAATGATGTTTTGTATCATCCGCAGATGTTTGGTCATCCACTAATACTAAATATACAAGTAAAATGGTAACTTCAACCCTAGAAATAATCATTATACTTAAAGGTTTTTTTTGAAACACATATCAATTAAAAGCAGATGAAGGTAGATCTCACATAATCTACAGGAGAAGTACATAGAGAATAACAATAAAAAACTACAAAGACAAGAAAGGGATAAGATAAAAAACCTCAGGACCCTACCCACAGTGGCACAATCATGTGCCCAAAACAAAAACAAGCAGCAAACAAAACGCAATTAAAACATGCATATTAAATAAGATAAACTAGTATTAAGATGAGCATCAAGAACCATAAAAAAACTGCAACAACTTCTCATCTCTCTGTATGATGACTTTCGTTGTCTTTGTGTTCTGCAAGAAGGGTTGTAGTCTTGAATTTGTTATGGCAGTTGGGAAATAAACAAGAGAATTTATGTTTCTTATGAATGTATTAGTTATTATGTTTAGTTAAAATTTTTTTTCATCAAACAGATCAAACCTAACAACACTAGAAAAATGGGAAAAAAACTCATAAGCACTAAAAATCGATCAAGCAGAGCAACTTACTTGTAGAGCAACTTAGTTCTTATGCTTGCCAGAGTGTGTAAACCTCGTAGTGACTTGAGCGAGAATTGAGTGTATATATATATATATATATATATATATATATATTCAAAAATTACAATGATGTTTCATATGGTCATGACAATGTATTTTTATTGGCTATGGTCAAGATCAATTTGAGTATAGATTTTATGATCTAGTTGAGGAAAAAACTTATCGAGAGCCATCATATTGTGTTTGTTAAAAATGAAACCATTAAATATATTGATGAAGAAGGATGTTCCTGATTTCAATAGCAGTTCATTAGATCTAAAACTAATTTTCCCAATACCGGTGCCATGACAAGTTGGAAAAGAATGTCAGGTTAACTTGATAAAGATAATACTCATATAGAAGTTGATCCTTAAGACAAGGAATATGATATTCATCAGTCAGTACCAACACTTATGGTCTCCCTAATTCATTTTAAAAGAAGTGATAGAACAAGGCAACCTTTTTCAAGATATTCAACTAGTGACTACGTGCTACACACTGATAGAGGAAAACTAGATAGCTTTGAAGAAGCCATTGATTGTGAATCTAAACAAAAATGGATTGAAGTCATGCAAGATTAAATGAAATCCTTGCATGAGAATAAGACATTTTGAACTGGTGAAGTTGTCAAAAGAAAAAAAAAGCTTTGAAAAATAAATGGATATTCAGAATCAAACATGAAGAACACAATTCCAATCTAAGATTCAAAGCCATACTAGTTGTCAAGGGGTTTAGCCAAAGAAAATGAATTGACTGTGATGAGATTTTCTCACTAGTTGTGAAGATGACATCTATTCGAATAGTGTTTGGGTTAGCAACAAGTCTTGATTCAAAGATGACATCTATTCAAATAGACTTGGAAGAAAAAATATACATAGTGCCAAAGAGTTTCAAGCAAAAATGAAAAGAGGACAATTTTTGAAGATGGAAGAAAAAATATTTATGGCTTGAAATAGGCACTGAGACAATGACACAAGAAGTTTGAGCCTGTTATGGGAGATTAAGGCTACAAAAAGACTAATTCAGGCTATTGTGTTTCTGTACAAAAATTCTCTGAAGATGATTTCAATATTGTTCTTTGCTCTGTGTGGATGATATGCTGTGTGTTGGAAGAAATGTTTTCAGAATTGAAAATTTGAAGCAATTAAAGAAGTCTTTTGTCATAAAAGACTTAGGGCTAACAAAACAGATTCATGGTATGAAATTATTTGAGACAGAGGTGCCAATAAAATATGGTTGTTAGAAGAGAAGTACATTGAAAAAATACTTCAAAGATTTAATATGCATAAGGCTAAAATGATTAGTATCACTAAAAAAAAAAACCTCTATTAAAAACGAAAAATTAGTTACGAAAACAATTCCATAGCTATTTTTATTCTTTATCCACAAATTATCGATGGATATTTTATGTCTGTTTTTTAACATTACTGATGAAAATATTTCTATCGGTATTTTTCATTCGTTACCGATGGATTATCAATGTCTCGTTTTCTGTCAGTAATTTTTTATACAATACTAATGGAATACCAACGAACATGTTATTTTCAATTTTTTTTTTAAAATTAAATATATAAATAGAATACCCATGATTTTTTTTAAAAAAAAAAATACACGAAACAGTGACGAAACTCTTTTTTAAAAAAATTAAATATATCGATGGAATATCGACGAAATTTTTATTTTTTTGTTTTTAAAAAATAAGCATAGGGACAGAATACCGACAGATTTTTTTAAAAAAATTTAATTATACCGACGAAATATTTGTTTTTAAAAAAAATATATATACCGACGGAATAGCGATGGAAAATATTTTAATTTTTTTTTACACAGATTTTTATTCTTTTGAGAATAGCATTTTTTTATAATGCTATACGGATACACTATATATATACACCCACTACATATGAAACTTTTATATATACTCTATATCATATATAAATATATATACTATATAGTTATATAATTACTTGTATATAATTCTACTAATTTAATTATATTTGAATCTATACTATATATTGTTATACAATAATATATTTTAAACTTATCTATTATTATTATTATTATGATTAAGGGTAATAATAATGATATTAATAATACTAATAACAACAATAATAAATTTGGTATTATTATTATTAAAATGATAAATGAGTTCAAGATCAACTCAAAACACAATTAGACTAAGTCCATATTTTTATTATTATTTTATTATTAATTGTAATAATAATAATACTAGTAACAATAATAATAAATTTGGTATTAATAATAATAATTATTATTATTATTAAAAAAGGATAAATAAGTCCAAGATCAACTTAAAAACCAATTAGACCAAGCCCATACTTTATTATTATTATTATTATTATGTGTTGTTATTATTATTATTATTATTATTTCATATTATTATGTGTTAATTTTTTTATTGTTATTATTATAATACTTGTACCAACAATAACAAAATTGGTATTATATTATTACAATTATTATTATATATTCTTATCATAAAATATTGTATTGGTATTATAGTTGTTTATTATTATTATTATTATGTGTTACTTTTATTATTATTAGTGTTAATATGATTATCTAGTATAATAATAATAATAATAATAATAATAATAATAATAATAATAGTACCAACAATAAAAAACTAGTATTATTATCATATGTTATTATTATAAAATATTATATTGATATTATTATTATTATTGTGATAGGAGTGTAGTAGTATAAATATTAAAATTGTGCAAACATATTCAAAGTTGTTATTTGATTTGTTGACACAACGCTTCTACACATATTGAGTTGGCTTGGTCATATCTATCTGGCTAATCGGATCGAGTTAGGTTCAAATAGGACTCTAAAAATTTAAAAAGTATAATGTTTTTAAAAATAAATTAGCTACAGAAAAATAGTATGAGAAAAATTTCATTGGTAATTATAAAAAAATTGACCAAAAAATGAAATAATTTTTTTTAAAAAAATTATCTATGAAAATGAGCCTCAGTATTCTGTCAGTAATCCGAATTAATAAGAAAATTCATCAAATTACCAAGAAAACTTTTTCGTCAATAAAGAGATATTTTGTTGTAGTGAGTTGTTCTATGAATAATCAGGTAAATAGTAAAAAAAGTCCTTCCACATATAAAGAGAAGAAAGAAGTGAAAAAGATTCAATATGTTTCAAGAAGTTTGACGTATGCTGAAGTTAAAAACTCATATTATTACAATAAATTTAGCATATTTTTTTCCTTAATTGCCGAAACATATTTTTTTTCCACCTATCAATAACTCAATATTTTTTTTCTTTTTTTAATCTTTTAGATACCAATTGCTTTTTTTCCCCTAATGTTTTAGATAGTAAAGGTTATTTGAGGCATTTCAGTTACATTCATATAAATTGAGAGGTCTTAACAATCGTTAAATTTGTAAATTTTCCAAATGTTGAGGTTTGTTTTGTAGTTTGAACAAATATAAAGGAAAATTTTGTAATTATCCCATAAGTGTTAGTGGTCCCTTCATAATGAGCTGCCTAACTCATTACACAAAACTACATGACTTCATCTCACCTTTTTTTTCTTCTTCTAAATCAATTGAATGGGGCATCCTGATTAGTCAAATTTGTGAACAAAACTTTGCCTATAAAAGGCAAGGAATGTGAGAATTATGAAGCATCCAACGTCATGGAGAGAATTTCTCTTGCTCAGCAAGAAGAGTTTGTGATAGAGTTTTTTTATTTTTTTGAGTGCTTTAGAAAAAATTTCTAAAGGGGAGTGAAAATTTTATTTGAGGGGTTTTTTTATAAAATACTCTTGCTATTATTTTGTAATATCTCTTTGTATTTCTCTGAAGTTGTTTTAGAGTTATATTTGTACTAACTATTTAAATTAGTTGAAGGTTATTTGAAGCTTCTAAAGTCAATCGTATATTAAAATAAAAGGTGAATCATGATAAATCTTTAATGTCATTATTTGTTAATTATTATTATTTTACATATTTTCATTGTGTCCAACACTAAAATCAAAAAGACTTAATTAAAAACTAATACTGTACAATGAATAACATCAGAGTAGATAGATAATTATTCAATGATAGATGTGACAACCAACCACTGCAGTACTCCTATTATTAGATCAAAATTATCATGTTTATCATATATTTATGCAATATTAATTAAATTTATATGAAACAATTATCATATGTTTCAATTTATATTAAAAAAATAATTGTAAAAGGTAGAAAATTCTCTATTAAAGTTATCTTAGAAGATCCTTAACAAAAGATTCAGTTATACAAAATATGTACGTAATTAGATTTTCATCTATTATAAATTTAATATATTAAAAATACAATATATATATATATAATGCATTAAATATAAATTTTAATAGATAAAAATCATATATATCTTCGTCATTATTTTCCCTATTGTTTTATCACCATTCTAAACTTCTCCCTATGCTTAATAGGGCATGAGGGTTCTACGTATACATCTGAAAGAAAAAGAAAAGAAACTATGATATAAAATTTAATCTGATTCTTTTTCTTTTTCAGGGAAAAATGTATTTTATTTCAATTACCAAATATATTATCTGATATTATACCTTGCCAATGTAATTGACAAAGATTGAGGTATATCAAATGCTTTACAGCTTTACTTGATATTCATTTTTTTTTTCTTTAGATATGTATAGCATAGCTGCTTAGTTGAAAAATTATCTTTGCGTTACTATACAAACTCCTATATTAACAAAAATTGTTGGGGAATTGCAACTACAAATCCTCTGCGTCTCTCTTCTCCCCTTTTCCAGGAGGATATAAGGTTGGAATTCTGATTTGCTCCTTGTTTCCTGGCAGAGAAGTGGAGGGTTGCTCTTTCTATTCGACTACATCTGTGGGATCGTACATCTTGCTCAAAAATCACTATCTTTTGCAAATACAAAAGGTAATCGTCGCTTGTTGTTGATGAGAAATTTGAGTAAGAACTGGGATATTGTTATCAAGTTTGTTTCTTTTGGCAATTAATGGCATTGTTAATTGTTTTATTTAAGTGGGCGCTTGTTAACATTTTCTGTTTAGCTTATAATATTTGGATGTGTAGATAATTTATGTTTCTAACTTTGGTATGAAATGCTGAAGGGATAATTTGTTGCAAGTATGATTTTTGTCATTTAGAGTTTGCTATTCTTGTTTTAGTTAATTATTTTTAATTTTCTCTTCAATCACTGTTGCTGGGTTCTGGGGTAGTGGGGAAGGGATAGACTGCTGGTTCACGGAGATCTGCACTTCCATTCATCTAATAGATTTGTTATTAGTTATGTAGAGAATGGAAGAAATCATTGGCGGAGCATAGAGAGGCAACCCATCCCGATAAAATCCCCTCCCTCATTTGTCTGCCTTTTCACCGAGCCTATGAAAGTTCTTGATCTAGCTTGCCTTCTCTAATGGCTTCTAGTTCATCTATAGATCTGGTGATCGTTTAATCGGTTCTGATTTTCTTTTCCTATTTCAAAGAAAAGATTCCAAAAAATATTTGGTTCAGAGGCCATGGTTGTCATTCATTGGATAGTTAGTTCATCAGTGATTTTGTATTAGTAGTTGACGAGTTTGAGGGGCTACAATCTAAAAATTTAAGTTAAATGAGCAGATTAGAATCACAATTTTCTAACGATAAAATATTGTGGAACTTCTTCTAGTGGAAAACATTTTTGACCTTTCATTTTATATTCGAAGCTTACTACTCTCTGTAAGCATGCTTTAAAGAGTAGTAAGGTATTAATATATTTCTTGGGAGAGCAAATACATTTTATTGATGGTTAGGTTATTTGCAGTTATGTAGCTTTCTCAAACTTTTGTGTTCTCTAGATCATCAGAGAGGTTATATTATATGGTGCTGGCGACATGACTGCCCTAGTAAATTATTATCCTATTTTGTCTTGCTCAAATTTCTGTAAAATTGTTATCTTTTCATCTGACCAGAACTCTTCCTGGTTGAACATGCTTGTTTCAGGCCATTCCAGATTTAATTAACTATGGTGAAGATTTGCTGCATTGGAGCCGGCTATGTCGGAGGCCCCACAATGGCAGTGATTGCTCTCAAGTGCCCCTCTATTGAAGTGGCAGTAGTTGACATCTCTACACCAAGGATCTCTTCTTGGAACAGTGAGCAGCTCCCAATCTATGAGCCAGGACTTGATGATGTAGTGAAGCAATGCAGAGGAAGGAATCTTTTCTTTAGTACTGAGATAGAGAAACATGTTTCAGAAGCTGACATTGTGTTCGTTTCTGTTAATACCCCAACCAAAACTCAAGGCCTTGGAGCTGGAAAAGCCGCGGATTTGACTTACTGGGAAAGTGCTGCTCGTCTGATTGCTGATGTATCAAAATCTCCCAAGATTGTTGTGGAGAAATCAACAGTTCCTGTGAAAACTGCTGAAGCAATAGAGAAGATTTTGACTCACAATAGCGTTAACAAGGGTATCGAGTTCCAGATCCTGTCTAATCCTGAGTTTCTTGCTGAGGGAACTGCTATAAACGACCTTCTTAAACCTGATCGAGTTCTTATTGGTGGTCGAGAGACTCCAGGAGGGCTTAAAGCAATCCAAGTTCTGAAAGATGTGTATGCTCATTGGGTTCTTGAAGATCGAATCATTTGTACTAATTTGTGGTCTGCAGAGCTCTCCAAGCTTGCTGCTAATGCCTTCTTGGCACAGAGAATTTCTTCAGTCAATGCAATGTCTGCACTTTGTGAGGCCACAGGTGCAAATGTGAGCCAAGTATCATATGCTATTGGAAAAGACACAAGAATTGGTTCAAAGTTTCTCAATGCAAGTGTCGGATTTGGTGGCTCTTGCTTCCAGAAGGACATCTTGAACTTGGTCTACATTTGTGAGTGCAACGGCCTTCCTGAGGTAGCCAATTACTGGAAGCAGGTGATCAAAATCAATGATTACCAGAAGGAACGATTTGTCAATAGGATTGTTGCTTCTATGTTCAATACCATTTCAGAAAAGAAGATTGCCATTTTGGGGTTTGCTTTCAAGAAAGACACTGGAGACACTCGGGAAACTCCAGCTATTGATGTTTGTAGAGGTCTGTTGGCAGACAAAGCCCAGTTGTGCATATATGACCCCCAGGTTTCTGAAAGTCAAATTCAGAAGGATCTTACTATGCAGAAGTACAGTTGGGAAAATCCTACTCTTCTTAAATCAGTCAGCCCTACAGCTCTAGAGCAACTCAGTGTGGTTTGGGACCCTTATGAAGCTACCAAGGATGCCCACGGGATTTGCATTTTGACCGAGTGGGATGCCTTCAAAGATCTCGATTTCCAGAGGATATATGATCATATGGTGAAACCTGCCTTTGTTTTTGATGGCCGAAATATCATAGATCCAAATAAGTTACGACAGATTGGCTTTATTGTTTACTCCATTGGCAAGCCATTGGATCCCTGGCTGAAAGATATGCCTGCTGTGGCTTAGGATTGCCATTTTTCTTGAGTGGTTTCTGATAGGTTTGTTTTACACTGTTAGTTGTTGCATTTGGCATCTGTTTGTGCCTCATAGTATTATTTTAGTTGCAATCATGGTGCTTATTCTTTCTGGTATTATACGAAAGGAATTTTCAACTTGAAAGTTACTTTTTGGATGACAATAATACAGTTTCTACCTATCAGGAAAAAAAACCTAGGGTAACCCTCAATTATTTTTTGATTAATTCGTGTCCTCTAATTTTTTAAAGTTACTGATAGATGATGCCCTTCCTTTAAAATTGGTTGTTAAGTCATAACGTTAGTAGGGTTATTTTTGTCTTTTCAAAATCCCCATTACTCATTAAGGGCTTTTTGGTCATTTCAAAATATTATCTATTTTTAAGTCATCTCCATTGTTGAGTACTTTCCATTAAGTCTCTGTTCTCTTAACTCCCACAATGAACTGAAAAAGGTTGTTCCAAAAAACTGAATTTTTGTTTACTTCTTTCAATTGTTGGTTTTAATGCGGAAGCCAAGTGTACAACCGGTTGTGGGCTTGCTTTGGCTACGTACTATGTTTTGGGAGGATCAAATCTCAGTTACACAAACACCATCTTCAAACAAAAAATTCAAAGATTTATAGAAATATATAAGTAGTGGATGAAAGAAAAGAAGAGATCGACTTGCTTTGAAGAGACCAATCGGCAGGTGAGTGAAGGGTAGTCAATAGAAGGGTGTGGGAAGAAGGGTAGGTAGTTGGGCGACTTAAACGAGGTCGCCATCGTCGCCCCTGACTCAGTTTGTTCTTCAACGAGGTCGCCATCTTCGATACCATTAACACACACTTCGTTCTTCACCCTTCACTGTCGCCCTCTTACCTAAAGTCCTGTGATCGAGTTTTGTCACCATGGGATCCAGCACGCCGATGAAATTCGACTCCATGTAGGTGGTGGAAAAGATCGTGCCACTGGAGGTGAAGTCAGAGCTAAGGGATCTGGATGGGTTTCTTGATTATGCCAAAAACACATTAATCGCTTAAAAGACATTGCAAAGAAACCCATAATCAATGGCTAAAGAAAATCGGATGAAGGCCTCACTCATTGGCTAAAGACTTGTCTGGCATAATCAATTGGTTTCTTCATCACCTTATGGACTCGAAGATTAATGGGTTTCATTCATCTTTTTGTTGACAACCACTGAAGCTCTTTGAAAAGCTGAAATGGGAAATTAATAGTGAGGTGGTGGCGGCGGGCTGATTTTTAGGAAGAAGTGAAGGTTACGGTTTTATGGAGTGAGAAAGAAGAATAGAAAAAAAAAAATTATACTTTATAAATGACCAAAAAGTCCTTAAAGACTGATGGGGATTTTGAAAAGATAAAAATAACCCTACTATCGTTAGGATTTAACGACCAATTTTAATGAAAAGGCATGTATCAAGAACTTTTAAAAGTTAGAGGTCATGAATTAGTCAAAAAATAATTAAGGGGCATGCCATCAGACTTTTTGATAGTTCCGAAGCATTTGACACTTGTTATCCAAAAATCTATGGGAACATAATAGGTATAGCTAATAAGATTTAATGGATATTTGGACAACTCTTTTGATAAAACATGCATAAGAAAGAACATGAAGATATTTATATCCTTTTTTTATGTGATGAGTGATAAAATCATGTGAGTATTAATATAAAATTTTAAATTAAAGAGATTATTTGTAAACTTTAAATAAAAATATGTTTATATTAAAAAACATATATTTTATTTCAAACTTCTTAAAATAAGAATGTAAACATTTAATTTCAAATAGATGAAATATATAATTTAGTTCACAAGTTCTATAAATATTTTTTTAAAAAAATACATGACAATTGTCGAGAGTATGATTCAAATCTATGATATTTAGATATAGAGGTGATGTCGCTTACCAATCAAGTCACCCTTGACAAAGTCTAAGAAATATTTTTACCTACTAATTTAAGTTGTTTTGGTCACAAAAGATAATAATTTTGATTTTCTAAAGATATTAGTTTTCTATAATATGTATATTATCTAAGTCGTTAACAAAATAATGCTAGAGTATCATAAATGGAAATATATGGATTTTCAAAACCATAATTGCCTCAACACCTTCATTTTAAGAATATGATGTATATCCATTGTATATTTGTTTTTGGTAAATAGTAATATGAAATATGTTAAAACATTAAAATGAATGTATCAAGTTATAACCTTCTATCTAATTCCCTCCAACAAAAATGGACACAATAAGATTGTTCTAGAATTTTTTTATTTTTTTATGTGGATACACATTATTTGGAACGGAACATTTTTACTATCCCATTAAGCAACTTGCTAGTCATGAAAAATAATAATTTTAAATTTCTAAAAAAAAACCAAATTTTCTAATATGGGCATCACCGATGTTAATATATAAGTCTTTTAATTTTTTACCTCTCTCTTTCTATATATATATATATATATATATATATATATATATATATAAATGCACCTTTTCTCTATGCCATGTCGTGTATATCAAGCCTAAACAAACTTACAATTATTTCTAGAACTATCTTGCTGGAAACCATAAGAAATGGTGAAAGCTACATCAAGCTTTGTTTTTGTTGTCACTTTCATGCTTATCATTTCAAGTGAGATCTTTCAGCAATTACCACTTATGATTTTTTTATCCATAATTGTCTCAATTACGAAAGCAATTGAGGAGTTTCATAATTTAAATTAATACTTTAATTTCTAGTACCTTTTATTCTATAAAATGAAAGATTGCTAGTTCCTAGCACAGTTAAAGTTTGCCCTTATGATAAATAAAGATTAAATGTTATATTGCTCTTGAACAATTTTCTTTATTAGTTTTGGTTTAATTGTTGTGGTCATAACTCTTATTTATTCCAGCGATGTGCTTCTTTAAAAATATATTGAAAACTTTTCATATAATAACAAAAAAGGAAATGATTTGAAATATTATTATTATTATTAAAGAAAACTATCCTTCGTTTTTCCTTGAATATAGTTAAATATTTATTCTGTAATTGATTTATTGTTATATTCAATTTATTTTTAATAATAAATTATTGATATAAAACTATATTTTTGTTAGAGTTACATTCACATTTCTTTCTCGTCCAGAAGAAAACTCTCCACTATTTGTCATAATTTTTATTATTTCTCAATTTTCTTTAGAAATTTTGAAGTAACATAAATATAATTTGTTTTGGTAAAAAATTAACTTTTCTTTTGTGGTTTGGAATAATATTTCTTTTTGAAAATGATGGCAGTATAGTTGAAAGAAATAACATTATTTGTAATATCACCACTTTAGAAAAGCTCTATAATATATATTTTATGTTTTGGGGAAAAGATAATGAAAGGGTTGGCCAAATAATTCACAAAAGGCAGTCTCATATTAAACCGTTATAAATAAAAATAAAAGGCAGTCTCATATTACAAATATGAAATTACAATTATTTTTCTCTATTCTATCCGTATTGTTAGAATTTTGAACTATACAAGTTTTGAGCGGTTTAATTTTTATAAAAGTTCAAATTTTTAACTATTACACAACACAAAACAAAGTTTATGGAAACTGGGGCCAATTGTGCCACCTTTTTCAACTTTCATAATAAAAATATAAAACAAAAAATAATATTTTCATGTAATCCAAAAAAATAGTTATTTTGAGATAAACATGAATATTAAGTAATACTATCTTTCATTTTGCTTTTTGATTTTGGATAACAGTTGGGAGAATGACCTTTTGCACAAAACAATTTCACATGTCATTACTATTTATGATTAGTACTCTTAACTCATAATTGAATGTGCATATTTATATTTTAATTGTCTAAATTTTAATATTTATTTTATTTAAATAAATATTTAAAATAAATATTTTTAATTTAAATTTTCATAAATAATCTAATTTAATTTAAAAATTTTATATATTACTCACTCATAAGACATTTATTATTTACTGTTTGAATTTAAATGATTTATATCTCATTAAGTTCATAGGTCACACAATAAATTATATTAATATAAATGATTATTTGATAACTTAATTAAAGTGAAATATTTTTTAAAATTTTTAATCAAAATTAAAAGTTAAAATTTAATTATAAATAAAGAGAGTATTTTTTAAAATCACTCTCAAAATAGGTGGAGAAGGGCGATTTAAAAATTTTAAAAAGAAAACATAAAAGAGAAAAAGAGGAACTTGAAAGATGTGAGATGGTGGCCATGAAATCAATGAATACATCAGGGAATTTGTGGGCATGGCACGAAGGGAGAAAGGTGGGGTAGTATAATAAGAGAATGAGCAAGTAGTGTGGTAAAAAAGTAAAAAAAAAAAAACGAAAGATATTTGTGAAAATGAATATATAGGTGTATTTTAAAGTACATTTAACGCCTGAAATATTGTTAATAAATTACATAGTTACTCGAATCTAGCACCTAAGATACTGTATATATTTACTCGAATCTTGCACATATGATACTTTATATATACTTCATATTTAATTGGTGGGTTGAATACGTGTATACTTTTGAATTTTTATAAAAAATGTCCTAAAGTTTATTAGAAAAAGATTTAGTAAGTAATTATAATAATTTTTTAAAGTACAAAATTGTCCTTCAAAAAATCACATAATAGTAGTCTGAGGTGAGTTAATCATAGAAAAAGATGGAAGAGCAATATTTGGATACAAATATATTTTAGTTTAATATTTGAACGAAAAAAGTTTATATGTAAAATTTGAATTTGGAAAAAATTTAAGTGTTGTTTAGATACTTTATTCTAAAAAATATATTAAAAAACTAAATGAGCGAATCAAGTTATAACACTCCATCAAGTAACAAGTTCCCTCGAGCGAAAAAAGGGAAACAAAAATACGTTTTGAAATTTTTTTGAATTTTTTTGAATGGATACATGCATATATAAGTTAGAATAAAACATTTTTTCTAACTAATTAAACTACTCATTTGTTATAAAAGATGATAACATGAAAATTAAATTTTCTATAACATGGATATTATTTATGAAATTATCAAAGATCTATGATATTATAAGTGAAAATAAAATTGTAAACTATATCAAAGATCTTGCAACATCACTTACGATTTTCTGACTCATAATTGTGTCAACAATTTTGTTTTATGAATATTATACATATTCATTATATATTTTTTATTTTTTGATAAATAATAAGAGGAAATTTGTTAAACATTGAAGTGGACTTACCATGTCAAGACCTTTTATCAAGTTCCATTCAACAAAAAAGGGAACAAAAGCATGCTTTAGAAATTTTCTAACGGGGTACATGTATATGTTACATGGTATAGAACATTTTTATCAACTAATTAAGCTACTCATTTATAATTTTAAATTTCTATCTAAAGTATTTTTTGTTATATATATATGTATATATATTATAAGACGTTAAGAAAAAATAATGTTATGGTATAATAAATATAAATATAGTTATAAAATATATAAAAAAATCTCTTAGCACCACTTACGATTTTTCAACCCACAAATGTCTCAACAACTTCATTTTAAGAATGTGATGCATATCGTTTGCAAATCTTTTTTTAGTAAAAATTATATGAAATATGTTAAAACATTAAAGTGAATGTGTCAAGCTATAACCTTCTATAAATGTGCTTCCAATAGAAAGACAAACATTAGCATGTACTAAAAGATTCTAACATGATACATGCGTATATTATTTGGAATAAAACATTTTTACTAACTAATTAATCTACTTGCTTGACGAAAGTAATAGTTTTAAATTTCTATGAAAATTTATTTTTTCTATCACATGAATATTGTCTATGAATTTATCAAAATTAATGATCTGATAATTTAAATGAAAATATAATTGTAAAATATATCAAAGATCTTGTTGCACCACTTGTAGTTTTGTGACCCATAATTGTCTCAACAACTTCGTTTTAAGAATTTGATTCATATTCATTGTATATCTCTAATAAATAGTAATATGAAATATGTTAAACATTAAAGTGAATGCATCAATATGACCATCTATCAATTCCCTCAACAAAAAGGGAAACAAAGGCACGTTCTAAGATTTTTTGATGTAGATATATGTACATGTTATTTGGAATAAAATATTTTTACTAACTAATTAGTTTACTCGCTTATTATGATAGATAATAATTTGAACCTTTTATAAGAAATTTTTTCCGATAATATGTGTATCATCTAATATGTCACAAACAAGTCCTTTTTTTTACCTATATATATGTGCACATTTCCTCCATGCTTGCAGTGCATATCAGGTCTAAACTTTCAACTTTTCTAGAGTTGTCTATTGGTGAAAAATAACAAATGGCGAAATCTGTATCAAACTTTGTTTTTGTTGTTGTCATTATGCTTATCATTTCAGGTTAGTATACTTTGGAGCAACTCCCTACTGAATTTTTCTTATCCTTCAAAGAAATACTAGTTAAGAAAATATTCATTTAAAGTGTAGATTAATACTTGATTTCTTAATTTTCTTTTTTCGTTTGTCATTCTATAATGCAACAAAATTTCCAGCTCCTTTCATAATAATTGATTCTTTCTAACTGCTCTCTTATTGGGAACATTTATAGCATAGACAATTTGTTCAAATATTTTTTCTTCCTTATTATATGAAGTACTAACTTATTTTTTTTGTTTTGCTATTCAAAAGGTTGGCCATCTTCAGTTGTTTTAGCTCAACAATGCAAAACAATTGGTGACTGCAAGAGTGTTCATTGTCCACCTGAGTATGCCAAACGCTGTAACAATGGATTGTGTGTTTGTGATGCTCCTCCTAAGAAACACACTTTTAAGAGGAAGGCAATTGAGAAGTTTCATAATGCAAATTAATACTGTACTTTTTATATTTATATACTCTATAATATGGAACATTGTTAGTTCCAAGCACAATGAAAGTTTGTCTTCATAATAAATAAAGTTTGAATGTTAATAATTTATTACATTCTTTCTCCTTCTTGAAGTTAATGCATAAAGATTGATGACTTGGATTTTTTTTGGCTATTCTTTTTCTAATTATGCTGAACATAAACTTGATTATTTGGTAAATATATATATATATATATATATATTCTTTCTATGTATAATGAGGCTTAGTTAATAAGTAGAATATGAAAATTGTCTAAATTAAAAAGAGAGTTGCTAAGTACTTTATGCCTTTAACTTTTTTATCCCTCTACAATTTCCCTTATTTCTTTCTCTAAAGCAATTTCTCTAGAGTAGCATTCGAGTATCTTAAGAAATTCAAAAACTATGTCAAAAACAACACAATTCAAATAAAAATAAAGATGTATCAACACATACAAATAAAAAATCAGAGGTAAACTTAATTTTTTGAACCAAAGTTTTTTTTTTAATATTTGAAATAGTACGTGAGGTTGGACACACTTTTATAGTTGGGCACCATTTGCTAATATACTTAAATATATTTGTTTTTACCACCACTTTAAAATTTTCTAATTTTAAAAAAGCAATTTGGGTATTGCAATATATTCCATTTGTCCATTTTTATAAGATTTAATAAACAAACTCATTTTTCTTTAAATATAAAATATTTTTATATTTTTTATGATTATTTTATCTATTATTGACTATTTTACGCATACTTATTTTCTCTTTATTCCAAGTATAATAAATAATCATTGATAGAGAAAAAAATAAATATTCATTGTTCCAAGTAAAATAAATGAGAGAACATTATGAAGTTAAATAATTCATTAATTTTGTGAAATTATTTATAACATTTTATAAAAATGGACGAAAAGAGTATTATGTATAATTCCCTTATCAAAATCAAGAGAGGGGCAATTAAAAAATACCCCCAAAACATCTTTGGAATGAATTTTTACTAACTAATTAAATTTTTTGCATATCATAGAAAAGAACAAATTTTATTTTCCATAATATGTATATTATCTAAGACGTTAATAAAATCATTCCACTATATCATAAATAGAAATATAATTGTAAAATATATAAGAAGATCTTGCAACAACACTTATAATTTTCCAACCCACAACTCTCTCAACAATTTCATTTTAAGAAAATGATGCATATCCTTTGTATATTTATTTTTATTTTTTTGGTAAATAATAATATAAAATATGTCAAAATATTGAAGTGAGTGTATTAAGTTGTAAGTTTCTATCAAGTTCCCATCAATAAAAGTGAAACAAAAGAACACTTTTGAAATTTTCTGATGTGGAGACATATGTTATAACTTATATGGAATGAAAATTTTCAATAACTAATTAAACTATTCGCTTATTATGAAAGATAATAATTTTAACTTTCTTAGAATTATTTTGTAATATGTATTGAAAAACTTAAGAGGGAAGGTGAATTAGGTTTTAATCGATTTTTCTAACTTTAAAACAAACAGTGCTTTCTAAGAAAACAAATAACAAACACTTGGTGATCAAACAGTGTGTGAAATAATGTGTTCAAGAAATAGACAAAGGACACAATGATTTATAGTGGTTCAGTTTATCCAACAAAACCTAATCCACTACCTTGAGCTATCTACTCAAGGATTTCACAAAACCTTTCACTAATTTAGTACAAGAGATTACAATAGAGGCTCACCCAATTCACTTTAGGGTTTTACAAATAACCTCACAAACCAATCAAGACTTACTCAACCCTCAAGTTTTACAACACAACCTTGATTACACACCTATCTCTAATACAACAATTAATGAAATAGATACTCTTAATACAATCACAATTTTCTATGATTTAAGGCTCACTCTAACTCTTAGAGTTTTAAGCTCAACCTTGAACAAAACAAACAAGATATGAAAAAGATGAGTTTGATATAGATATCACCTTAATGTGAATATATATCAATATAAAGCATAAATACCTCTTTGAGTAATATTTTCCTCTAAATTGCTCAAGAACACCAATGATTTTAGTATCAACCCTACTTTGATGAATTTCACAATGTGAATGTTATATATGGGTTTCAAGATGATCTCAAGATCTTCTATGAAGTGTAAGAATCAGATTTTTGCTCAAAATGTCGTGATACTAAGATTTTTAAACAATTGAGTATTTATATGTATGCATCAACGGTCATAAAAATAGCTGTTTGAATTCCACTCAGGAGAAGTGCGATCGACCACATATCAGAAAGGTCGTCCGCACCATCATCCGCAAGTGTTCCAGAGAACTCTGGACATACTGCAGACGATGAGCTGAGAAGTCCGGTCGATCGCACAATCATCCACAAGTGTTCCAGAGAGCTCTGGACATCCATCGGACGATAAGCTGAGAGGTCTGTTCGATCGCATGATCTGTGGTCGACCACACTTCAGTTAGGTCGACCGCACATGCATTAAAACTATGCAAAACAAGATTTCAAGCAACTCCAAGAGTTTGTGGAATACATTTTATGAATTTTAAAGTATGTGCATGTATTTTGAGAATCATTTCAAATATCCAACTCATGTTTTATCTAAATGAAATTCATTTTGAAAAATATTTCACTTTTATTGAGCAACCTATAGAACTTATTACTCATAGAGGTAGACCTAGAGATATCTAATAGATATAGAAAGAAATAACACTACACCTCTAGATCCTATTTAATCCAGAAATTGCTTAACATCAACGCTTGACACCAAACGTTCTTTCCTGAAGACTTGAAACTTCGATCTTGTATGAATTAGATATATGAATCCTAAAAGACCAACACTAATACAATTAAGCCATTAGTTCTTATCAATGTTTGTCATTTAATCAAAATTAAGACATTAAAAGCTTTAGAGCTTTCATGTATATTATCTATGACATTAAAAAATATAATACTTTGGTATCATAAATGAAAAAGTAGTTGGAAAATGTATCAAAAGATCTTGTAGCACAACCTTTTGATTTACTTACTCAAATTGTGTCAATAACTTCATTTTAACAATGCATATCCTTTGGGTGGTTTTTTCTTTCTTTTTATAGTAAATACTCATATAATAAGAAATATATTAAAACATTGAGGTGAGTGTATCAAGTTATAACTCTCCATCAAGTTCACTCGAGCTAAAAAGGAAAACAAAAATACGTTTTGAATTTTTTTTAATAGGTACATGCATATATAAGTTGGAATAAACATTTTTGCTAACTAATTAAACTACTCATTTGTTATACAAGGCGATAATTAATTTTAAATTTCTATGACAATTATTTTCTATAACATGTATATTATTTATGACATTATCAAAGATCTATGATATTATAAGTTAAAATATGATTGTAAAATATATCAAAGATCTTGCAACACCACTTACGATTTTCTTACTCATAATTGTATCAACAACTTCGTTTTAAGAATATTATGCATATCCATTGTTTGTAAATAATCACATAAAATTTGTTAAACATTGAAGCGAATGCATCATGCCATGACCATTTATCAAGTTCCCTCCAACGAAAAGGGAAACAAAAGCATATTTTAGAAATTTTCTAACGTGGATAGATGTTAAGAAAAAATAATGCTATGGTACAATAAATAGAAATATAGTTGTAAGATATATCAACAGATCTCTTAGCACACTTATAATTTTTCAAACCATAATCGTCTCAACAACTTCATTTTAAGAATGTGATGAATATATCCTTTGCATTTTGTTGTTTGATAAATAATTGTATTAAATATGTTAAAACATTAAAGTGAATGTGTCAAGCTATAACCTTCTATAAATGTGCTTCCAACAAAAAGAGAAACATTGCACGTTCTAAAAGTTTCTAACATGGATTCATGCATATACTATTTGGAATTAAATAATTTTACTAAATACTTAATTTGCTTGCTTGTTACGAAAGATAATAATTTTAAATTCCAATGGAATTTAATTTTTTCTATAACATGTATATTGCCAATGGCATCTTCAAAATTAATGCTATGAAATTATAAGTGAAAATATAATTATATAATATATCAAAGATCTTGTAGCATCACTTATGATTTTCTTCTCACCCATAATTGTCTCAATAACTTCATTTTAAGAATATGATTAATATTTGTTGAATTTGTTTTTTGTAAATAGTAATATGAAATATGTTAAACATTAAAGTGAATGCATCAAGTTATAACCTTATATTAATTCTCTCAACAGAAAGGGAAACAAAAGCACGTTCTAAAACTTTTTGACTTGGATACATGTATATATTATTTGAAATCAAACATTTTAACTAACTAATTAAACTAGTCGCTTATTATGATAGATAATAATTTGAACTTTTTATAAGAAATTTTTTCCGATAATATGTGTATCATCAAATATGTAACAAATAAGTCCTTTTTTTTACCTATATATATGTGCACTTTTCCTCCATGTTTGCAGTGCATATCAAGTCTAAACTTTCAACTTTTCTAGAGTTGTCTATTGCTGAAAAATAACAAATGGCGAAATCTGTATCAAACTTTGTTTTTGTTGTTGTCATAATGCTTATCATTTCAGGTTAGTATACTTTGGAGCAACTCCCTACTGAATTTTTCTTATCCTTCAAAGAAATACTAGTTAAGAAAATATTCATTTAAAGTGTAGATTAATACTTGATTTCTTAATTTTCTTTTTTTGTTTGTCATTCTATAATGCAACAAAATTTCCAGCTCCTTTCATAATAAATGATTCTTTCAAACTCCTCTCCTATTGGAAACATATAAAGCATAGAAAATTTGTTCAAATATTTTTTCTTCCTTATTATATGAAGTACTAACTTAGTTTTTTTGTTTTGCATTTCAAAAGGTTGGCCATCCTCAATTGTTTTAGCTCAACAATGCAAAACAATTGGTGACTGCAAGAGTGTTCATTGCCCACCTGAGTATGCCAAACGCTGTAACAATGGATTGTGTGTTTGTGATGCTCCTCCTAAGAAACACACTTTTAAGAGGAAGGCAATTGAGAAGTTTCATAATGCAAATTAATACTGTACTTTTTGTGTTTATAAATTCTATAATGTGGAACATTGTTAGTTCCAAGCACAATGAAAGTTTGTCTTCATAATAAATAAAGTTTGAATGTTAATAATTTATTACATTCTTTCTCCTTCTTGAAGTTAATGCATAAAGATTGATGACTTGGATTTTTTTTGGCTATTCTTTTTCTAATTATGGTGAACATTAACTTGATTATTTGGTAAATATATATATATTCTTTCTATGTATAATGAGGCTTAGTTAATAAGTAGAATATGAAAATTGTCTAAAATTAAAAGAGAGTTGCTAAGTTCTTTATCCCTTTAACTTTTTTATCCCTCTACAGTTTCCCTTATTTCTTTCTCTAAAGCAATTTCCCTAGAGTAGCATTCGATTATCTTAAGAAATTCAAAAACTATGTCAAAAACAACACAATTCAAATAAAAATGAAGATGTATCAACACATACAAATAAAAAATCAGAGGTAAGCTTAATCTTTTGAACCAAAGATTTTTTTTTTCATATTTGAAATAGTACGTGAGGTTGGACACACTTTTATAGCGGTGGTTTTTTTTTCTTTCTTTTTTATAGTAAATACTCATATAATAATAAATATATTAAAACATTGAGGTGAGTGTATCAAGTTATAACTCTCGATCAAGTTCCCTTGAGCTAAAAAGGAAAACAAAAATACGTTTTGAATTTTTTTTAATGGGTACATGCATACGTAAGTTGGAATAAAACATTTTTACTAACTAATTAAACTACTCATTTGTTATAAAAGGCGATAATTAATTTTAAATTTCTATGACAATTATTTTCTATAACATGTATATTATTTATGACATTATCAAAGATCTATGATATTATAAGTAAAAATATGATTGTAAAATATATCAAAGATCTTGCAACACCACTTATGATTTTCTTCCTCATAATTGTATCAACAACTTCGTTTTAAGAATATTATACATATCCATTGTTGGTAAATAATCACATGAAATTTGTTAAACATTGAAGTGAATGCATCATGTCATGACCATTTATCAAGTTCCCTCCAACAAAAAGGGAAACAAAAGCACAGTTTATAAATTTTCTAATGTGGATAGATGTTAAGAAAAAATAATGCTATGGTACAATAAATAGAAATATAGTTGTAAAATATATCAACGGATCTCTTAGCACACTTATAATTTTTCAAACCATAATTGTCTCAA
Source organism: Apocynum venetum (assembly GCA_019593545.1). Taxonomy (NCBI): domain Eukaryota; kingdom Viridiplantae; phylum Streptophyta; class Magnoliopsida; order Gentianales; family Apocynaceae; genus Apocynum; species Apocynum venetum. The sequence goes on from SRSM01000132.1 coordinate 4,004,187, forward strand.
CAACTTCATTTTAAGAATGTGATGAATATATCCTTTGCATTTTGTTGTTTGATAAATAATTGTATTAAATATGTTAAAACATTAAGGTGAATGTATCAAGCTATAACCTTCTACTAAATTGCTTCCAACAAAAAGAGAAACATTGCACGTTCTAAAAGTTTCTAACATGGATCCATGCATATACTATTTGGAATTAAATAATTTTACTAAATACTTAATTTGCTTGCTTGTTACCAAGGATAATAATTTTAAATTCCAATGGAATTTAATTTTTTCTATAACATGTATATTGTCAATGGCATTTTCAAAATTAATGCTATAAAATTATAAGTGAAAATATAATTATATAATATATCAAAGATCTTGTAGCATCACTTATGATTTTCTTCTGACCCATAATTGTCTCAATAACTTCATTTTAAGAATATGATTAATATTTGTTGAATTTGTTTTTTGTAATTAGTAATATGAAATATGTTAAACATTAATGTGGATGCATCAAGTTATAACCTTATATTAATTCTCTCAACAAAAAGGGAAACAAAAGCACGTTCTAAAACTTTTTGACTTGGATACATGTATATGTTATTTGGAATGAAACAGTTTAACTAACTAATTAAGCTACTCGCTTATTACGATAGATAATAATTTGAATTTTCTAAGAATTTTTTTTCTACAATATATGTATCATCTAATATGTTAACAAATAAGTGTTTTTTTTACCTATATATATATATATATATATATATATGTACTTTTCCTCTATTCTTTGCATTATATCAAGTCTAAACTTACAATTTTTCTAGAGTTGTCTTGCAAGAAACCATAAGAAATGGCAAATGTTGTATCAAATTTTGTTTATGTTGTTGTCATCCTGCTTATCATTTCGGGTTAGTATGCTTGGACTAACTCTCTGCTAAGTTTTTGTTATCCTTTAATGTTATACTAATTGAGAAAAGATTGATTTAAAATGTAAATTAACTTGATTTTTTTATTTGATTTTTTTGTTTGTCATTCCAACCAAATTCCCCACTCCTTTCATAATAAATGATTCTTTCAACTCCTCTCCTATTGGAAAGATATATAGCATAGAAAATTTGTTCAAATATTTTTTCTTCCTTATTATATGAAGTACTAACTTAGTTTTTTTGTTTTGCATTTCAAAAGGTTGCCCATCCTCAGTTGTTTTAGCTCAACAATGCAAAACAATTGGTGACTGCAAGAGTGTTCATTGCCCACCTGAGTATGCCAAACGTTGTAACAATGGATTGTGTGTTTGTGATGCTCCTCCTAAGAAACACACTTTTAAGAGGAAGGCAATTGAGAAGTTTCATAATGCAAATTAATACTGCACTTTTTGTGTTTATAAACTCTATAATGTGGAACATTGTTAGTTCCAAGCACAATGAAAGTTTGTCTTCATAATAAATAAATTTTGAATGTTAATAATTTATTACATTCTTTCTCCTTCTTGAAGTTAATGCATAAAGATTGATGACTTGGATTTTTTTTGGCTATTCTTTTTCTAATTATGCTGAACATAAACTTTATTATTTGGTAAATATATATATATATATTCTTTCTATGTATAATGAGGCTTAGTTAATAAGTAGAATATGAAAATTGTCTAAATTTAAAAGAGAGTTGCTAAGTACTTTATCCCTTTAACTTTTTTATCCCTCTACAGTTTCCCTTATTTTTTTCTCTAAAGCAATTTCTCTAGAGTAGCATTCGAGTATCTTAAGAAATTCAAAAACTATGTTAAAAACAACACAATTCAAATAAAAAATCAGAGGTAACTAAAGATTATTATTATTTTCATATTTGAAATAGTACGTGAGGTTGGACACACTTTTATAGCGGTAGTTGGGCACCATTTGCTAATATACTTAAATATATTTGTTTTTACCACCACTTTAAAATTTTATAATTTTAAAAAAGAAATTTGGGTATTGCAATATATTATGTTCGTTCATTTTTATAAGATTTAATAAACAAAGTCACTTCTCTTTAAATATAAAATATTTTCTTACTTTTTATGATTATTTTATCTATTATTGACTATTTTATGCATACTTATTTTCTCTTTATTCCAAGTATAATAAATAATCATTGATAGACAAAAAATAAATATTCATTGTTTCAAATAAATAAATAAGAAAATATTATGAAATTAAATAATTCATTAATTTATGTGAAATTCTTTATAACATCTTATAAAAAGGGACGGAAGGAGTATTAGTTATAATTCCCCTATCAAAATCAAGAGAGGAGCAATTTAAAAAACCCCCCACAACATCTTTGGAATGAATTTTTACTAACTAATTAAATTTTTCGCATATAATGGAAAATAATAAATTTTATTTTTTAAGAATTTTTTTTCCATAATATGTATATTATCTAAGACGTTAATAAAATCATTCCACTATATCATAAATAGAAATATAATTGTAAAATATATCAGAAGATCTTGCAACAACACTTATAATTCTCCAACCCACAACTGTCTCAACAATTTCATTTTAAAAAAATGATGCGTATCCTTTTTATATTTATTTTTATTTTTTGGTAAATAATAATATAAAATATGTCAAAATATTGAAGTTAGTGTATTAAGTTGTAAGTTTCTATCAAGTTCCCTCCAATAAAAGTGAAACAAAAGAACATTCTTGAAATTTTCTGATGTGGAGACATGTTATAACTTATATGGAATGAAAATTTTCAATAACTAATTAAACTATTCGCTTATTATGAAAGATAATAATTTTAACTTTCTTAGAATTATTTTGTAATATGTATATTATCTATGACATTAAAAAATATAATACTATGGTATCATCAATGAAAAAGTAGTTGGAAAATGTATCAAAGATCTTATAGCACAACCTTCCCATTTACCGAATCAAAACTGTGTCAATAACTTCATTTTAAGAATACATATCTTTTGGGTTTTTTTTTTCTTTTTTTTATAGTAAATACTCATATAATAAGAATATATTAAAACATTGAGGTGAGTGTATCAAGTTATAACTCTCCATCAAGTTCCCTCGAGCTAAAAAGGAAAACAAAAATAGGTTTTGAATTTTTTTTAATGGGTGCATGCATATATGGGTGCATGCATATATAAGTTGGAATAAAGTATTTTTACTAACTAATTAAACTACTCATTTGTTATAAAAGGCGATAATTAATTTTAAATTTCTATGACAATTATATTTCTATAACATGTATATTATTTATGACATTATCAAAGATCTATGATATTATAAGTTAAAATATAATTGTAAAATATATCAAAGATCTTGCAACACCATTTACGATTTTCTTACTCATAATTGTATCAACGACTTCGTTTTAAGAATATTATGCATATCCATTGTTGGTAAATAATCACACGAAATTTGTTAAACATTGAAGTGAATGCATCATGTCATGACCATTTATCAAGTTCCCTCCAACAAAAAGGGAAACAAAAGCATATTTTATCAATTTTCTAATGTGGACAGATGTTAAGAAAAAATAAAGCTATGGTACAATAAATAGAAATATAGTTGTAAAATATATCAACAGATCTCTTAGCACACTTATAATTTTTCAAACCATAATTGTCTCAACAACTTCATTTTAAGAATGTGATGAATATATCCTTTGCATTTTGTTGTTTGATAAATAATTGTATTAAATATGTTAAAACATTAAGGTGAATGTATCAAGCTATAACCTTCTACTAAATTGCTTCCAACAAAAAGAGAAACATTGCACGTTCTAAAAGTTTCTAACATTGATCCATGCATATGCTATTTGGAATTAAATAATTTTACTAAATACTTAATTTGCTTGCTTGTTACCAAGGATAATAATTTTAAATTCCAATGGAATTTAATTTTTTCTATAACATGTATATTGTCAATGGCATTTTCAAAATTAATGCTATAAAATTATAAGTGAAAATATAATTATATAATATATCAAAGATCTTGTAGCATCACTTATGATTTTCTTCTGACCCATAATTTTCTCAATAACTTCATTTTGAGAATATGATTAATATTTGTTGAATTTTTTTTTGTAATTAGTAATATGAAATATGTTAAACATTAATGTGGATGCATTAAGTTATAACCTTATATTAATTCTCTCAACAGAAAGGGAAACAAAAGCACGTTCTAAAACTTTTTGACTTGGATACATGTATATGTTATTTGGAATGAAACATTTTAACTAATTAATTAAGCTACTCGATTATTACGATAGATAATAATTTGAATTTTCTAAGAAATTTTTTTTCTACAATATATGTATCATCTAATATGTTAACAAATAAGTCTTTTTTTTTACCTATATATATGTGTACTTTTCTTCCATTCCTTGCATTATATCAAGTCTAAACTTACAATTTTTCTAGAGTTGTCTTGCAGGAAACCATAAGAAATGGCAAATGCTGTATCAAACTTTGTTTATGTTGTTGTCATCCTGCTTATCATTTCGGGTTAGTATGCTTGGAGTAACTCTCTGCTATGTTTTTGTTATCCTTCAAAGTTATACTAATTGAGAAAAGATTGATTTAAAATGTAAATTAACTTGATTTCTTTATTTGATTTTTTTGTTTGTCATTCCAACCAAATTCCCCACTCCTTTCATAATAAATGATTCTTTCAACTACTCTCCTATTGGAAACATATATAGCATAGAAAATTTGTTCAAACATATTTTCTTCCTTATTATATGAAGTACTAACTTTTTTTTTTTTTTTTGCTATTCAAAAGGTTGGCCATCTTCAGTTGTTTTAGCACAACAATGCAAAACAATTGGTGACTGCAAAAGTGTTCATTGCCCACCTGAGTATGCCAAACGCTGTAACAATGGGTTGTGTGTTTGTGATGCTCCTCCTAAGAAACACGGTTTTACAAGGAAGGCAATTGAGAAGTTTCATAATGCAAATTAATACTGTACTTTTTATGTTTATATACTCTATAATGTGGAACATTGTTAGTTCCAAGCACAATGAAAGTTTGTCTTCATAATAAATAAAGTTTTAATGTTATATTTCTCTTGAAATTTTTTGTTTATTAGTTTTAGTCTTAATTATTGTGGTCATAACTCTTATTTATTTCAGCAATGAGTTTCTTTATGGTTTTGAGTAGTATCAAAAAAATAAATTGGAAAAATTTTCATGTTGTAACAAAAAAAAAAAAATTTGAAAAGTTATTATTATTAGAGGAAAATTTTCATTCGGAAAGGTGCCATTTTGCACAAACACAATCTCATATTGCCTACCAAGTTTTGATTATTTTTTTCTATCTAATTCTGTATTTCTTTATTAGATACTTTTAGTTGTTGGCCAAATTTAACTAAAATATAGTTAAACACTTATCCTACTTAATTGATGTATTATATTCAATACATTTTTAATAATAAATAATTGATATAAAACTATATTTTTGTTAGAGTTACATTAACATTTCTTTTTTGGTCAATGAGATTTATTGTTCAATGTGTAATAAAAACACAAGCAAATAGCAGTATGCTCTTTCTCATTGAATGGTAGAGAGACAAACATTTGCTTTTGGAAAATTGGCCATTTCAGTCCATAATATTTTCTTTATTACCCAAATAGTCATTGATATTTATTTTCACTTATAGTAATCCTTGTATTTTATTTTTAACACATCAAATTGGTTTTTCTTCCAGCCACAATAGTTCGTGTGAAAAGGAAAAAAATATCAGTTAATCATATTAAAAATAAAAAATAGAGATATATTTTGATTAAAAATATAAACATAAAATTATTTTGGTTAAAAAATATAGTATTATGGACTAAAATGACCAATTTTCCTTTGTTTCGAGGCAAAGCCGAAAGGAAATAACAAATGTTGGGTCAGTCAATCAGTCAAATATACCTGGTCCGATCCTCAAACCTTATCAAATCAAAATCGGCGGAGTTGTCTGACTATGTAGTTGGGTCTGACTGCATGATATTTTAATCAGGTCCAATTCGTGCCAAATAATTTTTTATTTGGTCTGACTGCATGAAACTCTTTTCACTTAAATAAAAATAAAAATTAAAAAATATTAATCATTAATGCATAAAAATATATAAAAAATTAAATATTTTGAAAAGAAAAAGAAAAAACCGAATCAAAACATCATTTAGTTTGAATAAGAGAAAATATGACATTTTACCAATTGAGCCCTAAAGTTTTCCTTTTTTTAAAAAAAAAAATTTCTTATTAAGTATTTAAAATATATCTTAACTACAACATGGATGTAATATTTTTAAAAATAATTATGTCGTGAATCAAACAAACAACTTATTACTTATTATTGATTATTTATAATTAATTAAACATATTTGTTTCATTGACGAAAGAAATTATAATTCCTCTTTTAAAATTTTAGGCTTTTTATTCTTCACAAATTCAAAGTTTCTTAACCAAACAAAAGAATTTTGTTTCTAATATTTCTCAATAAGAAATGAAATTCCTAAAAAAAATAATAAATCACACGTGTTTAAAAAGAAAAAAATATTTAAATCTAGGTCAAACATTTTTGAAACATAAATATACGTCAATCTAATCATTGCTTTCTACAAATATCACGTGTATGGAAATCACATGTTTCCGAACAAAAGAGGAAATTTACATATATCTACGTGCCAACCGGGTCGGTCCTATATGATTATTGATCCCTGTGCTATATAGTGATTCCGGGTCATCGTATCGGATCCTTCGTCGTCTACAAAATCGCTACTGTATCTATTTTACCCTCAATCATTCAATTCCCTCCAATCATCTTCCAGATCGATCTCCAATTCCCTATTGATTTCGGCTTTTCTTCTAAAATTGATACTCGTTCTCGATTAATTCTATTCGTTCCCTGTCGATTGATCCCTTTTTATATTTACGTTCTTGAAATTTTTACAAACCCTAATTTTGTGTGTTAAATTTTTAGATCTCCGTCATCGGAACCTCAATTCGGTCGATTGGAGATTTTTTTATTGTCTTCTTTCGATTTAATCGAATTCCCCTCTATTGGAAGGAAATTTAATTAAAATCTTCACAGTCGCTTTTGAATCTAGGGTTTCGAGCAGGTCTTTCATTCTGGGATTCGTTGAATCTGTAAATTGCATTTGGTAATTGATATTTTTATTTATGAATTGCATTTTGATGCGTTTATAAGTTATTATTATTATTATTTTGGGAATTGTTAGGGACGGAGTTTGAAGCTAGGGTTAGGGTTTCTGGGAATTTGGGTTTTTTTCCTGAGAGGTCGAATTTGGTTGGGGGAAATCAGTAATTCCATGAAATAATTATTTTTTCGTATCCGTATCTTAGGAAAATGAATTTTTATACTTGTTATTTCTATTTGGTGGGTCATTGTAAGGTTCATGCGTGAGAGAGGGAAAGGAGAACATAAAATATTAATCAGCTAAATATAAATTTCTATTGTTAATATTTCCTTAGACATTTGCACATGCATATCCCTACTTTGTAATTCCATGCTTGTATTATTCTGGGAATTTTGTTCTGCTCTGATACTTCATTATTGGACCAATGCGGTAAATATTTCAGATTTTAAGAATCTGCATATGTGTTATTCCCCTTGTGCTTCTTCTTTAGTTTTGTAGCTATAGCTATGATTTGGAGCTAAATTTGGGGAAGAAGAAAATATTGAATAGTTGAAAAAACGAATGATGTTACCAACCTTTGCCATTGAGAATGAATTGCATTTTAGAATATGTAGTAAACATGTATTGGTGTGATTTCCATAGGAATATCTTTAACTTTGTGCTTCTTGGTGCTGTATTACATGGTTTTTGTGTCTATTAGTTGATGTAAAACTAAATGTAGATCTTACATCTATGGGTGGTGCTGAGTTAGTTTTCCTCTCAGTTGACTGTTCTAGATGTTGAACAGTGCAGCATCGACTATAGAGTGAATATCTCTTTTATGTTGTAGTCATGGGAGCCTTCTCTTTATGCTGCAAATCTCTGTGCTTAACTGTTGATCTTAAGGTTTCTTTTTATCTCTGATGAGTTTTTAGGGTGGAAATTGCCAAATATTAGTATTTGCAAGTGGTGGAGGGCTGGCATAGGTAAAGTGTTAGCATTGAGTAATAGTTAGAACTCTTTTATTCTTTCCTGTCTATATAGAATTTTCCTTATCAAAACAAAAGAAATTTTAAAGGAAAAGAAACAATCAATCCCAATACAACCAGTCTCCCATCAATTGTATGCCCTTTTCAATCATTTTCATTGATAACCGATGGCTGAGCAATAGGAAGCTTCATTTTTTTTAAAACAATTTTCATTTTTTGTTAGAATGTCCTGACTGCAATTATTATATTACTGCTACTTTCTTATGCACTGTTTTAGCTATGACATGCTTCTGCATCATTAACAAGCTGGTCAACATTCTTTGTGCTATAGATATGTATTTACTTTCACAAATAAAAGTGTTAAAAGTCTTTTGATTATTTGTCTTTCAGTAAGATGGGAATCAAGAGACCTCTTGATGGGGAGTTTGAAGAGGCTTCTTTTAAGCAAGCAAAACAACTAGATTCTGGCAATAAGTGGACTACTTTTGCGGGGGCTTTTTCTTCTCATTATGTCTCTTGGCCTAATGGCAGTAGAGGTAAGAGGATTTATAACAATGTGTGTAACTATGTGAGTCAAGAGTTTAGCATATCCACTGATTACTTAATCAATATACTTGTGGTGCTTGTAGATTTTTGCAGTTATATTAAATCTGAATTTCGTTTATGTATGCTTAAGAAGATTGCATTGAAGCTGAAGTGTCACTTTAATAGAACATTGTAAAGTATAAAGGTTCAAAATTCCATGTTTCTTAGGAATCATTTAGTACTGGTCAATGGAGCCAGTTGCTACTATTGCAAAATTAGTTTCTTGTTGCTTATGATGTTGATGGTGCTGTAGGTGAAGAGGAAGATGATTTTGATAAATCTAAACTCCGCAAGGGGCTCAGAGATGACAAGATTGATGCTGCCTTGGATTTGGCTGACAAGGAGTTGGAGACAAGTGCACCTTTATCATGGGTCACCAGCAGTAGCAGTGAGGAAGATGCTGGATCTGTTGAACCCTTGTACTTGCCCCTCTTTCCCGAATACTTTGATTTCAACTTTCCTAGACGAACTGTGGTTCCGCTTGAGGATTCCTATTCAGTAATGTTGGATTCTTCTCCTAGAAAACAAGTTCCTATTGGACCTGATCATCAAGCTGACCTTCCCCTATGGTCTCGTGACTCTGTTCGGAAAGAATCTGGGAGCCACAATCATTCTATTGATGAAAAACATGAGCAGAATGTGTTGGGGACTCCCGTTTTTCCTATATCTGACTTGGATAATTCATCTTATGGTGATAAGAGAATTGGAGAAGGAAGAGAGGATTGTGGATGCTTAGATGAAGGTTCCATGCGATGTGTGCAACAACATGTTAAGGAAGCACGAGATAAACTGAGGGAAGTTTTAGGTGAAGAGAAATTTGCGGACTTGGGATTCCATGATATGGGAGATGAGGTGGCATTTAAGTGGACTGAAGAAGAAGAAAGAATCTTTCATGATGTTGTTTTCTGCAATCCTGATTCACTTGGTAAAAATTTTTGGAGGCAGCTCTCAGCTGTCTTTCCTTCACAGACGAAAATGGAACTTGTCAGCTACTACTTTAATGTCTTCATGCTTCGGAGGCGTGCAATTCAAAACCGATCTAACTTGTTGGAGATTGACAGTGATGATGATGAATGGCATGCGAATGCTGGAGGTTTTGATGGGGTTGGAGAAGATGAGGACTCTGTGGTTGATTCATTTGCGGATCAAGGTCTTCAGGAAGGCTCTGAAGATGAGCATGATGATGAAGTTGATGACAAAGAGCATGATGATGATGACGAAGATGATGACAGTGATAATGGAGAAGGTGATGGTGATTTTGACGGCAAAGATATTGTAATAAGTGCAGAAGATGCTAATGTAATGCATAATCTAAGTCATCAAACTTCAAAGCCTCAATATGGGAAGTTACCTGAGGTAGTCAGTTCTGAATTTGTATCTCATAAGGATTGTGGGATTCAAGAGGATTCAAGTATCTCTTCTGAAACCCAGCAATATATGATGACGTCTTTTGATTCATTTGTTGGGGCTGATGCACAAAGCAGAGAAAATGGTGATTTTATGGGATGCTCTGCTGGAGAGAGCAATGGATCAAATGATGGTTCAGAGTCAGACTCTGTGTTTATACTAGAAACCTATGATGCTCAGGTATGGGATGGCTCCTGTTCAATGGTGAAAGGTGTTGATCTTTTACCCACCTGCAACATGATTGAGGAGATCTTTGGACCATGTACTTCAAAGAGCGAATGAGTGACAGCAAAATTTTGAACCATGGTCTTTCTGGAGACCTGCCATTGCTTTTCTTTTTGCATGTTGGTAACAACCTTGTTGATATCTCAAGTAGTGGAGGTTTTTCATCAAGAAGGGGAAAATAAGATTGTTCTCCCTTCTATTTTCTCCATGTATATATATCTATATATATCTTTTAGAGTTCAAATTAGTTGGTTCTTTTCCAAAGAACTGAATGAGTAGCACCAGAACAATGCACCTCTCAAATTTCCTCATTGTCATTTCTTTGTTTATTGGATGGTTTCAAGTAGTTCTCATACTCCTGAAAAAGCCAGATTCTGTTGTACATAAAAAGAATAAAATTGCTCAATTGTGTCTGTTGGTGGTGACAACTGTGGAGGTGTCCGACTGTGTAGGCTAGTTAATTTACATGAATGAAAATGTGTTTCCTTCAATTTTTTTCTGCATGTAAACTCGGGTCACCAAAACTAGGTCCCCAGAACAGAGGCAGGTCAAGAAAAGGGACATACATCGAACCAAAGCTTACATCTGATAATTTTTTATATATAAAAAAAAGATAGTACAAAAATGGAGAATTGAGGAGAGTTTCAATGAAAATTGTAAATTACCTCATCCATATGACTAACTTTGCACGATCTCATTGACTTCTGCACAAAGAGCCAATGCTGCTGTCTTAACTGGAATATTTATTATCTTTTGTAAGCTATCTGCAGGTCTCCCATCAGGAAACTGGATCACCATTCTTTTGCCAGCTTCAAAAGTTGGTATGACCTTTCTGTTTTCCATTCTTTTTCTTTTGGTGGGGGCAGTTTTCCTTGTTAATTTGTTGGAAAATGCAAATTTGGACAAATATATTGAATTTGTCATTCCAAGTTTTGTTATTATTGATTACTCTCTTCTGTTTTCGTTTTGCTTTTTTCCTTTTACTTCTTGTAAAATATACTTAAGAAAATACAAAAAGTTCAAGTGATTTTTGATATATAGACTGAAATATTCTTCATAAATCCTCTTAATTAATATTATTACTTTTCCCTTTCTCTCTCTCTCTCTCTCTCTTTTAGGCCCTCTTTCTCTCTTTTAAAAAAGTAAAAAGTGGTAATTGAAAGTGTAATTAAATATTTTACATATATTGTATATTTTGCATTAAAAATAATAAATAGAATGCTTGGATGATTAATTAAGAAGGATAAAATGAAAAGGAAAAAGTAGAAAACTCTACCTTGATTTCATAATCGTCACAACTAAAAACATACTCCATTCATCCAAAATATAAGATATTTTAAGTACATTTTTTATCATAAAATATAAAATATTTTGAGACTTTTGAGAGTTATTTTGTATAATTTTTTCAATACTATCCCTACTTTTAAATGAAGACACGAAATAAATAGTTTAATTTTAAATTTCTAAAAAAAAGAATGACATAATGAATGATAATATTTTAAAAAATTAGAATATCTCATTAATATGTATAAAATGCTCAAAGTATTTTATTTTTTGAGACAGAGTGGGTAGGAATTTGTAAATAGAACTTTAAAAAAATCTGAGGGAGTATTGCCACTAGCGCACCCACACACAATAGGGTAAACAATATTCTAGCAGAACTACAATTGTTTTATTGCATTACAAGATGCCTATTCCAAATGAGTTCATTTCTCTTTTTGAGGGTAAAGCTAGATTCATGATTTTATGTTTATTTCTTAAGCATGTGTTTTTTGAATGCGTTCTTTTATAATTTTGTTAAGACATGTTAACCATATTACTCAAATAAATTTACCAACTAAATTGAACTTAAATTGTCTAAGTACTTCTGAGTTTTTGTTAATAATATAAGCCAATTTACCCTTTTATAATAAGCTAAACTTGATTTGTTTAAGCTAATGTATGTATGAGTTTGAGTTGACTTAATTATATTCATAAAATAAAGTTGACTTAATTAAGAGTGACTATTTGGTTAATTAAAATATGAACTGAACAAAATTTTGATTTTCAATTTCATCCACCTCGATTCTAATATATGAAAAATTAGGTTAAGTTTTTTTTCTTAATGAAATTGTACTTCTTTTATTCTAAAAATACTATATGATGGTTAAGGCATTGTAATTATTTATTTATTCATTTTCTTTATGTATGTATGTATGTATGTTGTATGTGTGTGTGTATAACATCACACATTTGATTATATTTACCAAATATTTTAAATTTATCTTTGTTAAAAAATTTTAAAAATAAAATTAAAATAAAAAAGTTCAAGTGAAAATAAAAAACTGAATACCTTTTTTTTTTGAAAAAGGAAAAAAATTGAATAACTTAACTTGATAAAAAAATTAAATATAAAAAAGAAGGGTGGGGGGATGGGGGGAACAAATTTAAATTCCATTCTTAAATACTTGTAATCTTTTTTCAGAAGAACGTGTACTTGCCACTTTATAAATTGAATGAAATATTTATTAATTATAGTTTCTTTTTCTTTTCTTTTTTTTGTCAAAAACCCTTAAATGTTGGAATATTTGACATTGAGAATACTTGGAAAAGGCTATTTCAGTTTTTTTTCCCTCGGAAATGCCCATAATATCTAAGAATTATTTAAATAATGTGCATTTTCCAACTATGATTAGTAGTTGAGAAAATATTCTTGTCACAGTTTGAAAATTTTCCTTTTTCCTCTCACAAATATTTGTCACTTTATAAAATCAGTCAAGTATTTATTATACCTATTTTAGTCTGTATCTTTTATGATTTTATATATTTTCCTACCGAATAATCATATTTATTTTTTTCATTCATATTTTTTAAAATTATATGAAAATTAATCTTCTTCTTTTTAAAGGAAAAATATTATTATTTTTTCAAAAAGTACATTTTCAAATTTTGACTAGTATTTGGGACGCGTGCTGCCTAGTGTCTAAACCAGTATAGGTGCTACTCTCTGTTACTTTTTTTTTTTTTATTAGAGCATGCTCAATGCATTAATATTCATGTAAAAAAAAAGTATAATACGTGTTAATTAATAATTGGAGTTTCAATCCACACGAGATGAATATCAAATATTCAACTTTAAAAATCATCTACAATGCATAATGTCAACAATTAATTACATTGTACGCGTGTTATTTGCTAATTGGTTAATTTATTAAAAAATATTATTATTTATCTATATATGCTGAGTCAGTATGTTATTTGCTAATTGTACACTTCTTTGACATGTCAGTATATCAAATAGGATGTCAAGATATGACATTCTCCTTTATATTGTCAAAGACACGTCAGCATGACATTATCTTATGACATTTGTATTGGAAATAAAATTTGATGACACAATTAACTTTGATGATGTGACATAATTTTTTTTACATTGACATTGTGTATTAAACATGGTCTTATGTAATGCTTGATTGATTACCAAGTCTTTTTTTTTTTTAAAGCAGGAAGATTACGAAGTCAAACTTCAATTTCTTAACTAATACTTCTTCCTTCGGGAATTGAAATTTTACATTTATATTTTAGTTTTTTTAAAAAATTGAATGACCATTTTATTTAAATAAACATATTTTTTTATTCAAAGTATATTAATAACTCATTTATTTAAGAGATTTATATCCCACGAGTCTCATATTCATTTATACTTCCTTTGTCTCATTCTAATTGTCTACATTTTTTTTTATCTCATTTCAATTATTTACTTTCTAATTTTAATACGTACTTTTACACTTATACCCTTGTTCTTAATGAAAAATTTAGATGAGTTTTCAACTATTTATTAAAAAATACATTTTTTAAAAGGATTATTAGTTATACATTAATTGTTAAATGAACACACTTTAGGAAATTTAGTTATATAATTATCATTTTCAATATTTTTTTTAATCTTTGTGCAAATTCAAAGTGAACAATTGTAATGAGACGGATGAAATATTTATATTAAGCATAATTTGGTAAGTTAATTTAAAGTAAAAATAATTTATTAATTTTTAGATAAAGTCAAAATATAAATATTCAATTTCAAAATTAAGTATTAATAAGTTTTCCCTTGAGCTAAAAGATCAATTGAACCAGCGGCCAGCCGCCTGAGGAGTGGGTCAAGTCAAGACGCTTTCTCTTTTCCCTCACTCATAAACAAAATAATTTAATTATAACCTATCAACTAATTTAATTTTTATAGAGAAACCACTTTAAAATATTCAAATCACGTTACAAGTTTGTTTGGATGAGACATTTTTAAATTTTTGAGATATTAAAAAATGAGATAATTTAAAATAACACATTTTAAAAATTTAGAATTTCAAAATTACTTATTTAGAACTTTAAAAAAGTGAAAGTTACATATTTGAAAATTTTGATAGATATGATAATATGTAAAAAATTGAAAACATTCGCTAAAATCCTTCATGAAAAAACGCAAGAAAATGCTTATTTACTAATTTATTTATTAATTTAATCTTTGTTATAAGTAACTAAAAAAAAAAAGGTCTTTAATTAGTGATTTTAAATTCAAGACCCCGCATGCTTGTTATACAATGTACATTTAAATTCTCTATTTCTAAACAATTATACTATTAAAAAACTTTTAAGTTGACCCATAATGGGTTTACATGTCACAAGATATTAGGTAATTCAGTTTAAGATATGCCGATAATTCTAAAAAATTGCTTTGTAATGATATGAAATCCAAGAGTTTCTGCATGCGTTACGTTTATCCACAGAACCATTCTAAATGGTGCAGGTATTTCACGGAAGTCCAGCATAAATTATGCAAGTGACTCTAAAAAATTGTTCTTACTATTCAAAATTAAATATTTATTATTTTGACCTCAATGAAATTACAACGTTACCTTTGCTGATGTGGTTATTGTATTGAATACATGATTTGG
The DNA here is from genome assembly GCA_019593545.1 of Apocynum venetum. Taxonomy (NCBI): domain Eukaryota; kingdom Viridiplantae; phylum Streptophyta; class Magnoliopsida; order Gentianales; family Apocynaceae; genus Apocynum; species Apocynum venetum. Next base: position 4,019,429 of record SRSM01000132.1, read on the forward strand.
ATAAGAAATATTCCATCCTTCACTCGTTCCGAAATATAAAATGTTTTATTATTTTCTATGATTATTTTGTCTATTATTAATTATTTTGTTCCTACAATAAATACTTCTTAAAAGAGAGAAAATAAATACTTATTATTTCTAAGTAAAGTAAATAAGGGTACAAGAATGAAGTAAAATAATTAATTAGTTTGTGTGAAATTATTTTAATATATTATAAGAATGGGACGAAGAGAGTAAATCTCTTAAATTAGAAAGATTTTCAATGAAATTTTAATTAAAAAATGAGACATTTAAAAATATGAACATGAAGATTTTATTTGTCATATAGGAGTATTTCCTAATTATTGAACTCTTGCAAGTTTTACACTTTTCTCTCGAGTCATCTATCCCTAAACCAATTGTTAGGCAACACAAAGCGTTCAAAACAAAGTAAAAGCTGGCTCATCAATAGTCACCCACATCAAGATAATCCACACAAGAAAGCCACTTCGCCAGCATTACATATATTAGGGGGCACGTCTCTTTGATGATTTAATATCTCAAATAAAATACTACTACCAAATATCTTTACAATTATGTTGGAAAAACAAAGTGAGAGAGGGTGTGGGTTGAGTTGAACCAAGAACTAAAGAAAGAGTGAAAAATGGATTTTGACTTTGTGGTCTGATGAAAGAAATGAGCAGAAGTGGAGAAGCTAAAAACATTTATGAAGTGAATGCTAGTGAATATTGAGTTATCCATTCTTGGTTCAAATCCCCATTGTTTTCACCCCACCCCCAATAGGATTCAAAATTGGCATTTTAGGGAGAGAATTGAATACCTTGCTGTTTGGTTGATTTGAAGAATGTTAAAGAGGAATGAGCCACTTCTAAAGGTAAAAAGGAATGGCCATGAGACAAACATAGTTTGACTTGTGAAATGAAGGTGGTTGTTTGGTAGCAATTACAGCCTTAACTCAAAAGTTCTCGTGATTTCTGCTATTAGCTAGAGCTGTCTAGACTAAACTTTGGTAATTGCTCAATTAGTAAGTAATATCTTAATCAAGAGGAATTATCTGTTCCTGTTTGAGTCGGATATCCCTTGTTATTTAATTGTTATTTGTTCCTGTTTTTTTTAAAATTAAAAAAAAATGATGTTGAACTTATTAGTATTAGAATTAAAGGGGTAAACGAATCGATCAACTCGCGAATTGTTCGGTCAAAGTTTGATTTGAGTTCGAGTCAACTTGTTAAAAAATCGAGTCGAACTCGAGCTCAAAATTAATTGACTCATGGCTTGTTGAGCCGCTCGCGAGTCACATAAATATACATATTTTTACTTTTAAAATTTTTTTTTCAAATTTTAAATTAAAAATATTTTTTAAAAAAATTCAAATTCAAGTTCGAACTCGAACTTATCTCGAAACCTATCATTTATTTGAGTTCGAGTCGAGCTCGAACTCTTTAAAATTTTGACGAGCCGAGATTGAGATTGAATTTTTAAACGCGATCGAGCTCAAGCTACCATAATATACTCGAGCTCGAGCCCGAGCTCATCCCAACTTGAGGTCGACTCGCATCGTTTACACCCCTAATTAGACTATTAGATGTAATTTATAATGTAGTAAACTTAGATTCAACTTGGATTCAAACCCAAATTCAAGATAACATGACTCCAAGAAACTAGATTACAAGACTTGTGTCTCTTACATTGAGATAAACAAATTTAAATTTAAATTCTCAATTATACAATAATGCCAACATTCAAAAATTTAATTTTCAAATTAAAGGAATTACTTAATATCCAAAAAAATAAAATAAAATCTAAAATTTGGGAAAGAAAATAAAAAATTCAGCAACGAGCTTATGAATTATAACAAAATTTACTTATTTCTCGTTATCATTGGATAACTTGTCTTATTTTGATAATAAAAATATATAAAAGTGACAATAACTATTCTAAAATAGTTATATATTTTTATTTATAATAAATATAATTTATAATTTTAATCATTACATCACCCGTGTAGTAATACATCTCAATTTTGATTAGTCGGTTCATCACGAATCAATTAATGTTTTGGTTTAATGTCCAGTCTGTTGGGAAAACAAATAAGTATATTTAATGTCTAAGATATACTATAATAAATAGTATTGTATTTGTTAATAAGTAGTATACTAAAATACTACTGGTTCTGTAATCGAGTTACCAGGAAAGAGAAGAGAGTCACAAACGGACTATTTAAGTTCCAAGTCTTTCCTTAGCCAGAACAAGTTCCCAGGAAAGAGGGAAGAGTTCCCAAGTCTTTCCTTAGCTAGAACCTTACTTGATGTATAATCACTTTACCAATACAGTATAATAAAATAAAATAATACAAATAAACAGTATACTACATAGCAAAATAAAACCCAACTTAAAAGTATTGAATATTATCTAACAATGAAAAAAATACTAACAATTTAATAGCTAAAGCAAAATATAAAGGAAAGAACAAACCGAAATTGATAACGAAGTTCGGCTGATATTGCCTACGTCTCCGGGCCTCATCACATTAACATACTGAAAAACCTAAGAGGGGGGGTGAATTAGGTTTTTATCCGATTTTTCAACCTAATTCAATAAAACACCTCTTTGACAACAAAAATCAAACACTTGGTGTGCTAGTTGTGTGAGAAATAATGTGTTCAAGTAAAATGCAGAAATTAGAGCAATGAACACAATGATTTATAGTGGTTCGGTTTATCCAACAAAACCTAATCCACTACCTTGAGTTACCTACTCAAGGATTTATCAAATCCCTTCACTAATCAAATAAATGAGATTACAAAAGAGGCTCACCCAATTCACCTTAGGGTTTTACAAATAACCTCTCAAACCAATCAAGGCTCACTCAACCCTTGAGTTTTACAACACAACCTTGATTATACAATAATCCCACCACTCTCCTTAGTGAATCCTAACACAACTATTCAATTTAAGGTTTACCCAAAGGTTTTACAAACAAACCTTGAATACAAAACAACCTATACAAGGCTCACCCTAACACTTAGGGTTTTATGCTACTTGCAACCTTGATACAATTACAATCAATAATAATAAGAGAGAGTTTGATAGATATCACCTTAATGTGAAGATATATCAATTTGAATCACAATCACCTCTTTGAGTAATGGCTTGTCAAGATTGCTCAAAATACACCTTTGAATGTAAAAACCCTTCTTTAATGATTTTAACAAGATTGATGTTTAGAAAGGGTTTTGGAATGTTTCTAAGATGTTATAGGATCAAGATATACAATGTTTTTGCTCAAAAAATCTTCTTGGAAAGAATTCCAAAGGTTTTGGTATTTAAAGGTTTGTTTCCAACGGTAAAAAAAAAGCTGTTGGAAACCCACTCAGGAAGTGCGGTCGACCGCAAATCAGACTTGGTCGTCCGCACCATCATCCTCAAGTTCACTGGACAACCACCGGATGATGATTTTTCATCCTCCGGTCGACCGGACTTCATTTGCGGTCGACCTCACTTCACCTGCGGTCGACCTCATGGTCGTCCACAAGTTGGCAGATGAACAAATTTGACAGCACATGCATCCACAAGATAAACTAACTTATGGACGATACCTGGACCACTTTAGGTCGACTGAAACATGTTCATTTGTGTATCAACAATAATCTAACACACAAATGATGATTTCAATCAACCATATAAGTTATGGTATCAATCCAACAAGAGTTTATGAACCATATAAGTTTTGAAATCAAGATGCATGGTTTTCGAAATACCAAAACATATTTTAACATAAAAAACATTTTGAAATAACGTTTTAAATTCATAGAGCAACCTTTAGAAACCATTACTCAATTAGAGGTAGAACTAGAGATATCAAAATATATAACTCTAAGACTATACCTCTAGTTCCTATCTAATCCAATAAAAGCTAGTCTTCAAATCTTGATAGTCTTGACTTGTATACTTCCTTGAAGACTTGAAATTTTGTTGTTGCATGGATTAGATCATGAATCCAAAAACTCTATCACTTGTACAAATAAGACATTAGTCCTCATCAATGTTTGTCATTAATCAAAATTAAGACATTAAAAGCTTTAGGGCTTTCAATCTCCCCCTTTTTGATGATGACAAATATTGATGCAATGTGATAGGTAAAACAATTAAGTGCAAGGATTCAAAGTAAGAAAGAGTTTATAGAATATGTATCAAACATTGTAAAATGCTCCCCCTTACAATATGCTAGGTATTTGTAAGATATCACATATAGCATATAGCCAATTAGTTTGATGATATCAAGACATTGAATGAAACAATTTTCGAACAATTATAGGATCTCAAGATGAAAAGATTCATTGTAAGTATATGAGATCACTTCCTAGCTTATATAGGCTTAAAGAAGCCTATTTTTCCACCAACCTCCGTATCCTCCTTCCTTCCAGATTTAAGAGCATATAGATAGACTATAAAAATATTTATAAAGCTCCCCTTATCAATATGCCTCAGTTTTGTAAAAAATTTGACAGAGTTTCCTTTGTAACTCTTATAAAATTCAATATCACAATACAAACTCAACAATGCAAAAGAGATGAGATATATCACACAAAATCACATATGAGGCCAACCCGGCCGTTAACAACACAATTCTCATTCTCCTTCATTCTCAATATCTCAAAAACTTAGAAATGCATAAATTTTAAACCAAGGATAGCCATACTTAACCTCTTAAAGTTATTTCCTCTTCTTCTTGGTTTTGATGAACGTGATCGTCAAGTGCAATTCAAATACTTCAAGTTCCTCAGGTTCTCCCCTTTTGTCATTTCGTCCCTTTTGTATCTATTCTTGATTTTCCTCAAAAAATGATTGAACTTCAAGTATCTTTCTTTAGATGGTTTCTCCTCTTTGCATTTAATTCTCCTATTTTGTTGTAAGTGTTCTCGATAACAAAATGATTGAACTTCAAGTATCTTTCTTTAGATGGTTTCTCCTCTTTGCATTGAATTCTCCCATTTTGTTGTAAGTGTTCTCGATCTTCATCTTCCTGCAAAATGTTAGTTTCCAAAAGAACACAACACAAATATAACTCCTAAACATTGCTATCAACACTTAGTTTTTCTCCCCCTTTGTCATCATTCAAAAAGAATGTGTATGAAGGATTAAAATAAGGTCAAAAGCATATAATAAGATCTCTCAATATACCAAGGAGTCATTATGGGGAAATAATCAAACCAATAAACTACATTACTTAAAAATATACGACAAGAAGAGATCATAATGTAGCAGAAAACATATGAAAATAGTGCATTATAGATATAAAAAGAAAATGAAAGGTATAAAGATGATCCTCAAGTAGCCAAAGCTAGAGTGCGAGGCTTCGGAGCACAGACTTTAAACTGCAAAAATGATTATGTTGAAGAAGTGGTCTCTGGAATGATAATAGCTTCAACTGGTAGATCATCAATAGTAGTCACTACAGTGGTATCCTCTGAAATAATGGTGGAGGATGTATCAGCAGCAATAGATGGCTCAATACTACTTGATGACACAACAATAGGAGTAATAGGATTCTTTGTCATATATGTGGTCTTCTCATCAAAATGTGAAGAAATATCTATGTGGACTCCATATAATGCCTCATGATGAGTAGATATATTGCCAACTTTGTGATGAAGAAACTTTACTCTTGATTTCATGTTGAACAACTTCTTCAAACACATCTTGGATTTTAGTATTAAACTTCTCAAAGATAATATACATATTGTTTGAGAGATGCTCCAAATTATTCCACAAGACATCTTTTGTATGAGGAATAAAACCTATATTCCTCTTGCATCAAACATTTTCGTTCACTCAGTTTCTTTCTAATAGAAGTATCAAAAGGAGTTTCCTTTTCCTTTTTCCATTGATGTCTTCCCTTTCCTTATTCTTTCTCTGGTGGAAGTATCAAGTGATTAGCTTCTTCTTGACCAATTCCTTTCTCATGAATGCTCTTTCAAATAATAATGAGTACATTTTCACCCATCAATCTTGCGATTTCGGATATGGCTTGGAGTAAATCTTCTTGAGATATTTTCTTTCTCAACTCCCAATCTTCATTGAAACATAAAGTCATGCATTCTCTTGTATGCAACAAAATCACATTTATAAAGATATCTCATGTCAACAACCTCAAGTAAAGATATTTCAAAATGTTTGAACTCTCTTTAAAGCAACCTTCCATAAAGTAGGCTCTTTGCTATTTTCTTAGCCTTCTTAACAAAGGACGATATCCATAAGAAAACCAAGATCTACTCATTTTCCTTTGAACATAATTAGCATAATAAACATGTGCAAATGAGTAATAGATGTCCTATGACCATCTATGAGTACAAATATAGTAGTGCACATAAGACAAAGTATATTATGTTCAAGACTAAAAACAATAGATTCCCTTTTTGCAAAATTCACAAAGGATTCTTTATTTGTAAAAGCATATTCAAAATCTTGAATGGAGAAAGCATAATAATGGCAAATTTGGTGAAAAAAAAAAAATGTAATCTCATCAATAGGAGCACTCATAATATCATCCAAGTTATACTGATTGAAATCCAAAACAATACCACATACTTTAGACACATAATATACAACTTGATATCCTTCCTTAGCATAATAACAATACCATATACTCAGAATATTTTTCTCTAGATTAGCATAGCATTGAAGTATATAGTTATAGTATATAGGCTCATCATGCACAATAATATCATATCATCCTTTCTTAGCAAAATACTTCAAGATATTTTCAAAAAGGAAACTTACTAGAATAGATGGTATTTTCAAGAATCACATTTCAAAACTCGAGATAGTCATAGAATCAAATTTAATACTCCTTACTTGTGAATAAGGTAGTATTGCTCTTCTTCTTCTTTGGTACCATTTGAGATTTGGTTGAACCACCTTTTGATCCAATATGTTTATCCCTTGTTATTTCTTCTTTCGGACGATAGAATCAGTTTCTCCGGTTGACCAAACAATTTGATTGTTGTCTTCCGCAAGTTCTCTGCTTACTTTGCGGTCGATGAGTAGTAATCTGCGGTCGACCGGAAATTTGATATTGGTCGTCCGCAAGTCCTCTGTCTACTCTGCGGTCGATGGCTTGTACCATACGGTCGACCGAAGATTTTCTCGAAGTCTTCCGCAAGTCCACTGGCCATTCTTCGGATGATACTCCCGTAAGATGCGGTCGACCGCACCTTCTTCAGGTGTCATTTGAAATATCTTCTAAGCAACTTATAATCAACCAAGAATCGTTGTTTTGATAATTAAATGAGCTATACAATGACAAACTCATTAGCAATTGTATATAAACACTCAATAGCTTTCTAAAAATAGAACCTTTTCTCGGCCAATGGATAAACACATCAATTTTAATAACAAAAATCACTCAAATATAATATCAACAAAAATTTGAACAATTAAAATGTCATGCACTTTATTATTTTTTTTTTTTAAAAATAGTGTAGTGTCTACCATTCATCTAGTCAATCTTTTTTCAATAAGAAAGATGCTAAGCCTTTCATACTAAGCTCTTGAAGCATGTTTCAAAGCATATAAAGCTTTTGAAAGTATGTAAACATGATTTTCAAAAGATTCATGCACAAAATCAGGAGGTTGTTCAACATAAAATACCTATTGGATGTAACAAATATAGAAATGCATTCTTAACATCCATTTGAAATAATTTAAAACCTATAAAATATGCAAATGCAGGTAATATTCTAATGGACTCTAATCTAGTAATTGGGGAAAAAAAATCTCATCATAATCAATGCCCTCTTCTTGATTATATCTTTGAGCAACAAGTGTAGCCATATTTCTAGCGACAAAACCATGATCAACAAGTATGTTTCTAAAAATCCATTTTGTACCAATAATGATGGGATTTTAACGTTTAGGTACAAGTTCCCAAACTTTGCTCCTTTCAAATTGATTTAACTCTTCATGGATGATAATGATCCAAAAATCATCACTAAAAGCCTCATCAAAGTTCCTAGGTACTATATGAGACAATAATGCAAGATTATCAACACAATTTATAAAATGTCTTCTTGTTCTTACCCCTTCATTGGGATTACCAATGATTTGATCATTTGGATGATTATGGACGTATTTCCACTCCTTTGGAAGATCATGATTTGTCTCTCCTTCATGTGAGGTTGATTATTGAATGTCAATGATCTCTTCACTTTCATTCTTAGGTATTGAATGATCTTCATTTGATTGAACAATATCTTTGTTCATTGACTCAATAGATAGCTCTTGAAAATCACCTTCATTCTCATCTCTTGGCAAGTAAATATTAGACTCATCAAATATAACATGAATAGCTTCATCAATAGCCATAGTTCTTTTATTGTAAACACAAAAGCTTTTCTATTTGAAGAGTAGCCAAGGAGCATACCTTCATCGGATTTCTTGTCAAACTTACCAAGATTGTCTTTGACATTTAGAATAAACCATTTACAACCAAACACTTTAAAGTAGGAAATGGAAGGAGTTTTATCAAATATAAGCTCATAAGGGGTTTTATTAACAAAGGATATAAGAAGCATTCTATTAACAATATAGCGAGAAGTATTTATAAATTCAACCCAAAAATATTTTCGCAAATAATTTTCACATAGTATGGAATATGCCATTTCTTGTAAAGTACGATTTTTCCTTTCATCAACACCATTTTGTTGAGGAACTTTTGCAATTGAAAAATTGTGAGATATATTATTCTTATCACATAATTTTGGTTAAAATACTATTGCAAAACTCTCTACCATTATCACTTCCAATGAAGATAAATTTGCAACTAATGGTGTTTTGTACTTGTTTAAAGAGTTTGACAAAAGCTTTAAAAACTTCATCTTTACTCAACAAGAAATTAATCCAAGTAAATCTATAAAAAATCATCAACAGTCACATAGACATATAGTTTGCCACCAATTCACATGGTTCTCATAGCACCAAATAAATCCATATGTACAAGTTCAAGAGGTTTTGAAGTAGACACATTTTCTTTGATTTGAAAGAACTCTTGACTTGTTTACATGCATCACAAATATGATCTTTCTCAATTAATGTTAGGCAAAACTCTAACATACTGAAGTTTTGTAAAAATATGCAAAGTATATATGCTAATATGTCCTAATTTACAATGGCAAAGATATGCATCATCAACTTCCAAAGAAAGACATATAACATTTTGTTCAACTAAATCATCAAAATAGATATCATACATATTTTCATTTCTTCACACTTGCAGATGATCATTCTTGAGCTTGCGGTCGACCAAAACGTTTCCTTGGATCGTCCGCAACTTTACTGTCCACTTAGTGGATGATTTATTTTTCCATGCGGTCGACCGAAACCTTCTCAAGGGTCGTCCGCAAGTTCACCAGAACTACCAGTCTTTACTTAAAGACAAAATCCACTTATATCATGACATTTATAGGATAATCAGTGTTTGTGAGAAAAGTTTGTGAGAGAATTATATCAAACAATATGACAAGACAACTCAATTATCACAATATGAAATTAACATGTTTCGTGAGAAAATAATTTAGCATGAAGAGCATATACAAAATACAAAAACCAATTAGAAAATTTATCAAGTATTTGTATTGAAAACACATTTCAACCACATATAGCATTATGATCTAATTTACAAAATTCATAATCAAGAAATTCTTACTAAAGATTCAATCTCAAAAGAATGAATTTCTTCATGACCTTCATGAAGAACATTGTATCTTAGTATAGCATATTTGATCATGTGGATTGAGCAAATTCTCTTGACATGTTGTATTGCTCCTTCATGATCAACATATTGAGTTACCTACATAGAAGATGAAACTTTTGGTATCCAAGTGGCTTTGGATCCATGAGAATTAGTCGAATTTGTTTTGACAATCCAAATACTTTTTGTACCATTCTCGATTTTCTTCTTGGCATAACATATATTAACCTTATGGCCATACTTACCACAATAGGTACAACATATTCTTGATGACATATGAGTATGTGTGTGATGTGTATGATGTACTTTATGATGCACATGTGAGATATTCTTGTGTGATATATTTTTGTGTGTATGCAAGGCATCATCATGTGTATCAATAAAACCAATACCTCTCTTATCATTAGAGAATCTTTGAGCACCAAGTAATTTATTTAAATTATCTCTACCACATGTGAGTTTATGTAAGCTAACACTTAAATCATCTATTCTCAACTTCATAGCATCATAGTCACTCATCATGTCATTCAATTTCTTGTTTCTAATAACAAGATCATTATTAGCATTTTCAAGAAATTTTACCTTATCACATAGACCAATAATATTTTCATCAAAAGTCACTTTGGAAGAAAGCAATAAAGCATTTTCATCAAGTAATTTAGCATTTGCCAATAACAAATTCTCAACTTGACATTTCAAGAATTTATTCTTCTTGATGACTTTCTTCATTTCATAATAGAGATTAGCAACAAATTCATCTTGATCAAATATATCACAATTATCATTGCAATCATTTTCACTAATGTGTAAAGTTTGTGAGGTAGAAGTACTTACTTCATCTTCAAGAGCCATAAGACAAGTGTTTGCAATCTCGGATTGATCGTTTTCTTCATTTTCACTTTCTTCTTGATTTGATGTGTATGTCAATCCTTCATGTGCAACTTCAAGTAATCTCCACATTTCATATGCGGAACTACAACCACTTACTCTATTGTATTCATCTAAATCAAGAGCACAACAAAGAATATTCATAGCAATAAAGTTTGAAGTCATTTTCTTTTTATCCTCTTCATCAAACTCATTAAGAGTTTTCTCAACACTTCTTCCCTTTATAATCTTAGAGGGAACATAAGGACCATTTATAACAATATTCCATAAATCAAAATCAATGGAGGAAATATAAATATGAATTCTATCTTTCCATAAAGTGTAGTTATAGCCATTCAACAAAGGTGGTCTACTAGTAGAGTAACCCTCACTTATGATATTGTTGTCTATATGAGCCATAAGATCTTTACTTCTAGGTGATTAAACCTTAAACAAGAAGACCTACTCTGATACCAATTGAAAAACCTAAGAGGGGGGGTGAATTAGGTTTTTATTTGATTTTTCAACCTAATTCAATAAAACACCTCTTTGACAACAAAAATCAAACACTTGGTGTGCTAGTTGTGTGAGAAATAATGTGTTCAAGTAAACTGCAGAAATTAGAGCAATGAACACAATGATTTATAGTGGTTCGTTTTATCCAACAAAACCTAATCCACTACCTTGAGTTACCTACTCAATGATTTATCAAATCCCTTCACTAATCAAATAAATGAGATTACAAAAGAGGCTCACCCAATTCACCTTAGGGTTTTACAAATAACCTCTCAAACCAATCAAGGCTCACTCAACCCTTGAGTTTTACAACACAACCTTGATTATACAATAATCCCACCACTCTCCTTAGTGAATCCTAACACAACTATTCAATTTAAGGTTTACCCAAAGGTTTTACAAACAAACCTTGAATACAAAACAACCTATACAAGGCTCACCCTAACACTTAGGGTTTTATGCTACTTGCAACCTTGATACAATTACAATCAATAATAATAAGAGAGAGTTTGATAGATATCACCTTAATGTGAAGATATATCAATTTGAATCACAATCACCTCTTTGAGTAATGGCTTGTCAAGATTGCTCAAAATACACCTTTGAATGTAAAAACCCTTCTTTAATGATTTTAACAAGATTGATGTTTAGAAAGGGTTTTGGAATGTTTCTAAGATGTTATAGGATCAAGATATACAATGTTTTTGCTCAAAAAATCTTCTTGGAAAGAATTCCAAAGGTTTTGGTATTTAAAGGTTTGTTTCCAACGGTAAAAAAAGAAGCTGTTGGAAACCCACTCAGGAAGTGCGGTCGACCGCAAATCAGACTTGGTCGTCCGCACTATCATCCTCAAGTTCACTGGACAACCACCAGATGATGATTTTTCATCCTCCGGTCGACCGGACTTCATTTGCGGTCGACCTCACTTCACCTGCGGTCGACCTCATGGTCGTCCACAAGTTGGCAGATGAACAAATTTGACAGCACATGCATCCACAAGATAAACTAACTTATGGACGATACCTGGACCACTTTAGGTCGACTGAAACATGTTCATTTGTGTATCAACAATAATCTAACACACAAATGATGATTTCAATCAACCATATAAGTTATGGTATCAATCCAACAAGAGTTTATGAACCATATAAGTTTTGAAATCAAGATGCATGGTTTTCGAAATACCAAAACATATTTTAACATAAAAAACATTTTGAAATAACGTTTTAAATTCATAGAGCAACCTTTAGAAACCATTACTCAATTAGAGGTAGAACTAGAGATATCAAAATATATAACTCTAAGACTATACCTCTAGTTCCTATCTAATCCAATAAAAGCTAGTCTTCAAATCTTGATAGTCTTGACTTGTATACTTCCTTGAAGACTTGAAATTTTGTTGTTGCATGGATTAGATCATGAATCCAAAAACTCTATCACTTGTACAAATAAGACATTAGTCCTCATCAATGTTTGTCATTAATCAAAATTAAGACATTAAAAGCTTTAGGGCTTTCACATACAACTTTACTGAATGCTCAAAGTATTATAACTAGAATATCCTAATTAAATAATTTTCACAAATATAGAAGATTAGATGTTGAAGTGGTAAAAAATATCTAAAGGGGCTAAGGTTCTTTTATAGGAGTAAGAACTTAAGCAAAAAATTTCACTTTCAATGTGAGACTAAATTACAATAGTAAAATTGGTCAATTTCTAACACAGTCCAATGTTGAAAATATTTGTTTCAGCAGCCGAAGACGTACTGGTAAAACTTGGATAAAAATAATTTTTTTTGGGTAAAAAATTATAATTTGATATTCACAAACTCAAATTCAACCGTTTAGGTATAAAAATTTTAAAAATGATTCTTAATTTAATATTTTTTAAACAATAATTAACTTTTCAATATCACATAGGGAATATGCTAATTACTCACCTCTCCCGGTCTTAAATGGGAGATCTTAAATCAAACTTAAAAAAAAAAAAAATCGATTGTTCTACTCCCAAATCAAAGAATAAAATCCCAATAAGCCAAAATAAATATCTCTAGTCAAGAACCTCAATTCCTTAATTCAGCAATTATACTGAGGAATCAAGTACAATTAGATGGTTGAACCGATCAACACAACCGATACTTACTTCACCTACTTGAACCGGATTTTCAGTCTTCCTTGGAAGATTTTTCCTATTGCTAACCTTTTGCTCTTTAACTAATTGCTTATAGTTGATGATCCTAAAAATCTTAGATCTTAAATTAAACCTTAATGCTTATATAAAAAAGGTAATTGTTTTTGGCAAATATGTGCAACTTATTTAGTAAAAAGTAACTATATACCCCCATGGAAACTTTTTTTGTGAAATAACTTTTCAAGACAAGTTTTTTCTACCTCCTCTTGTTTCTTCTTTTTTTTTTTATAAAAAAATTTATTTTGTTACCTCTTTAATATTAATACACATATGGGTAAGTTATTGACTTTAGGAGCAGTATCAAGTATCAAAGTTAAAGCTCAGTAGGTGAGTTGTAGGCAGTTACATATGATTGCAAATTATGGCAATAAGAAACTGTGATAGTGCAGATCTAAGAATCTTACATGATATCCTTTCAAGTTTTGCTAATTTGGTGCAATGATTTCCTCATTTCTTCTAATGACTGAAATTATGGTGGTAGATCTACTCAATACTTTATCTCAATAGTCAATTCAAAAGTTACCTCTTTTAGTACTAATTTTTTTCATATATAATTTGCACTAATATTTCATATCTTTCCAACTAATGAATCATAATGGCTCTACATAATATACATATATATATATATATATATATATATCCTCCTTTTTATCTTTTAATTTTTTAACCATATCCATTAAAGCACTGTTTTATTTGAATGGTGAACTCTATCAAATTTTTGGTATTAGTCTAATTAAATTGTATTTTCTTAATCTTTTTATGATTAATAACAACCCTATATATAATAAGATTAGATAGTGATGCTTAAAAAGAGTATGAACCATGATTATATTTTAGAATTTATATATTAACAAAAAGAATTCAATAAAATAAAAAATAATTAACAATAAATCATTATATAGAGAGTAAAAAAGAGATTCAAGATTAAAATTTAGACCCAAGTAAAGCAGACTACATCTTTAATTTGGTTGAAGAGAAATATTGAGCAGCTTCCTTCCAATTGTTAAAGCAAATAACTCATCATCTTTTCTTCTTGAACTTTCGCCCCCCACCCCCGACCCCCCCAAAAAAAGGGAGAAAAGAAATGGTAACCACTGTTTACTTATGGTCTAATAAGCTTTCACTCTCTTTAAGTTTTTTTTAAAAAAAATATTCATTTTGTTCCAAGATATAAGATTTGGACATTTTATGCATATTAAGGAGGTATTTTAGAGTGTATTTTGATTGGAATTTGAATTGAGTTATTGTTTTGTTTTTTAATATAATACTCCCTTAGTTCGGAATTAAATGTCTACATTTTTATTTTAGTTTGTTTGCAATTTAATATTCAATTTCTTTAAATAAATACATTTTTTTATCCAAATGTCCATTAATAACCTCTTTAATATATATATATATATATAAATATATATATATATATATATATATATACATATATACACACAACTAACTCATGCTCCCGACCAATTACCACCTTAATTTAATTTAAGAAATTTACATTTCACTAACTCATGAGTCTCATAATCTATTATATTAATGTCAAAGATAATTTGATAAGTTAATTAAAGTTAATTAACTTTCTTAATTTTTAGCCAAAATCAAAAGTGGACATTCAATTATGAATGGAGATAGTATAATATTTTGTGTTTGGATAAGATTTTTTTATTGGGATTTGAAAAGAATTTTTTTTAGTTAGAAAATTGAAAAGAATTTTTTTAGTAGAATTAGGGAATTGAAAGTTTGATAATAATATAAAATATAATTAATAAATTGTTTGAGATTGTATTTTTAATTTAAAAAATAATGAAAAAATGTTGTTTATGTAAATATGTGGAACCCATTAATTTGGTTAGGAAAAAAAATTAAAATTTTGATGTGAAATTGTTTTTTGGAGGAAAATGTTTTTTATTATTGAGATATTT
This sequence comes from Apocynum venetum, assembly GCA_019593545.1. NCBI lineage: Eukaryota > Viridiplantae > Streptophyta > Magnoliopsida > Gentianales > Apocynaceae > Apocynum > Apocynum venetum. The sequence goes on from SRSM01000132.1 coordinate 4,034,675, forward strand.
TTATGAGAATTGATAAAATTGGGAGAGAATTCTAGACCAAATACAACCTTAGTTCATTAAAATAACTTTATTTATTATGTCATATTATTTCTTTCTTTCTTTCTTGTAAGTTTGAAACTAAACCATTTTTTTCTCTATTTAAAAATAGGGATACTATTAGAAACAAAACACAAAATAACTCCAAAAAAGTAGCAAAATATTTTATATTTTGGGACAAATAATTTCTTCAAAAGATTTTATATTTTTAGACGGAAGGAGTAGTATTTTCAAACAACCATTATATTAAAAAAATTTAAGCATCATTCAGATTAAATTAAGTAATTAAGTGAAATATTTGAAAATATTTTTTACATATTAATCAAAGTTTTCTGCCAATTAAAACTAAAATAATTTAAAAACTCTTCTTGCATTTATTTTTTTATTATAAATATATAAAAAATTCACTTTCCTCAAAAACATTTACTAATCACGTAATTAATAGTCCTAGTAATTCCCCATAGACAGCTAAATCCTCATTATTAGAAAAAAAAATGGGAGTAAGTTATTAAATCTTAATATGGTAAAGTATTACTCTCTCTATTCATAAATTGATGAGTGCATTTATATTTTAATTTATATTGAATGTTTATTTTCTTTAAATAAATATATTTTTATTCAAAGTTACATTAATTTAAGATTTATATTACACTAACTTATTAGTTTGACCACTCATCAGCTTAATTTAAAAAAATTACATTCTTCATTAATTTTTAACTAAAATTAAAAATGAAATTCATGAACGAAGGGAGTATAAGTAAATCGTAATACGGACTTCACATATTGATTGATCCCATATATAGAATTCCATTTGCAAGAAAATGTTCTAAGGATGTTACATATATATATATATATATATATATATATATCCATATTATCTTACATGTAAGTATCTTATGAATAAAATATTTTTAAATTTAATTTTCTCTCTTTCATTTATGATTACAATTTTCACTCTCTTTTATTAGAGAAAATATTAAATAGAAGATAATATTGTAAAATGTATCATAATTACCTATAAATAATTATAAAAAAAGACTAATATTTTGAGACAATATATTGAAACTAAAAATTTTGCCTATTAAAAGAAAAGAAAGATTGAAACTAAAACAACCTATATTATAGGACGAACCCAATACTTGTCATATAATGGTTCTAGTAAATCCCGATTGGAGATATTCTAAATACTTATTATTCTTCTCATTTATATAAATACAATTAAGTTACTATATTGTCATAAGTACTTTACATATTGATCGATCCGATATAAAATTCCATTTGCAAGAAAATCTTCTCTACATAATACTAAATATCCATCACAAAAAGAAAGGCTATAATGTGCCAGTGAGGCAAATATATCAACGAAAATCAATACCAAAATCACATAAAGATGTTAATTTAAAGAACGAAGAGAATGATCAAAGCTAATTGTACTTATTACACCAGAAGGCCATCAAAATTCAAACAACCACATATGAAATTTACAAATGGCAATGAATGGAGAAGCCAAATGTACATCCAACAGAGTTTTGACTATGCAAATTCTGTTGGGAGAATGAAAAAGAAATACAAAAAGCCAAAAGATGCAATGTAGACCAAGAAAATTAATATTGTTTCTATTGACTAGGAAGGGCAAAGAAGGAAATTGAGAGAACAATAACGGCTGAAGATTCGGAGCTTTCATGGAGGTATGACCTTATGAACAAAGACAAATGAAGGCACATACTGAGAAAGAAGAGTTCCATAGACCATAGCTTAACTTGGGACATCACACAATATCCCATATATGGGGTTTTTTTTAATAAAACAAAATTAATAAGGAATTGTTATATTGATTCTTGATTTGTACAAATTTTGGATCCTCAAATGAAGATGATCCAACAAATCTTGACCGTTTGATTTGGGAAGAACGAATATTTCTCTCAAAACTACACGTGCAATCTTGGCTTCAATTCTCACATATTTTGGCTTCCATGCATGGAATTCTCCTCCTACTAGAACACACACACAGAACACAGAGAAAAACAAGATATATACTACTAGTAATATATATATCTGTATATATATATATATATATATATATAGAGAGAGAGAGAGAGAGAGAAAGAGGGAGTGGAGAGAGAAAGTGGGAAGAAAGAAAGAGTCTTGGTTTCTGTTGCAATTGTTTATCTTGTTCATAAGGGAGGTGTGTGTGTGTGTTTTGATGGCCATCATTAGCGACCCATCTTTATTTTCTTTTTCAAAGGTTTGATTTTTCAACAGTAAATTCTTAAGCAAAATTTTGCACATTTAAGAAAGGGGTGGTTTCGGTTTGCTGGAGGAGATTACATGGATATGGAATTTAAAGAGTTCTCTTCTTTTCTTTTTTCCCCTTTTTTTTGGGTGCTGATCTTTTACTTCCCGAAAACTGTCACTTCTGACCAATTTGATCCTATTTGTATCAGTTGAGGAATACAAAGTTAAGACTTCGTGATCTGTGTCTAACCCCACATGCCAGATTTGAACTTTTCCTCTTTTTCCTTTCTAGCATCGATCTGGGTCTAGTTTTCCCTTTGGCTTTACTTGGTTTTTGGTTGTTTATTTCACTTGAATCCCGATAATAAAATGCAGCATTGGTGGGATTGAGCTGATTGATTGACTTCGGGTTTTGATTTATTTGGGTTAGAATTGATCAAATTGGTCCGATGGAAGATCAGCAGGAGTGGAGGCATGTGTGCAAATGGTGTAACAAGAAGTACCCGTGTGGGAAATCGTTAGGGGGTCACATAAGGTCTCATAGCGTAGCAAATTCAGCTGAATCAGACGAAAAGTTTGAGCTCAACATGAAAAAGGTGTCATCTTTGAATGGTGAGAAGAATTTCAAGGGAGAGATTAAGGGTGAATTTGGTGGGCATTCTGGTTATGGACTCAGAGAGAACCCCAAGAAAACATTCAAAGCTGTGGATTTCAACTTCCCTCTGCCACAAGAGAAGGTCTGCAAACAATGTGGTAAAGGGTTTCAATCGATGAAAGCATTGTGTGGGCACATGGCTTGTCACTCTGACAAAGACAGGGGATTGAAGGATGATCATTCATGGACTAGTGAGAATCAGAGGCTTGTGACCGATGATAGCCTTTCTGATACTGAAAGCGAAGAGCGAAGGCTGAGGAGCAGCAGATCAAGGAATAAGAGGTACAAGAGAATTATCATTAAATCTTCTTCTATGTCTTTGGCTTATGGTTCTTCTTCTGTTTCTGAGATTGATGAGCAAGAACAAGAGGAGGTAGCTATGTGTTTGATGATGTTATCTAGGGATTCTAGTAATTGGGGCGGTGTTAATTCAGTTGTGGAGTCTTCTGATAACAATTCAGTTGTTTTAGAAACTAAATCGTCCTCTATCGAAATGAGAATTGGTAGAAAGGAAGGTCTGAACACAGTCTTTAATCGAGATGAGACACCACAAACAAGAAACTTAGGAAGTAGGAAGACACAGCCTAGTCGCTTGGATGCCGATATTGTTGAGCAGGAGGATTCTGATTCTGGTTACTTTTTAGGTGAAGAAGTGAAGGTTGAATCAGATGGTTCTGTTGATGGATTTCAGAGGAATGGTCCTTTTTATGAAAACAAGAGGAGTGTAGGAGCTGGGTATGAGGAGACTCTTGCTGAAATTAAAAGGGGCTCTAGCAAATTCAAGGGCCACAAAGCAGAGCTAAGTAATGACAAGTACAGAGAAAATGGAAATGGTGATCCGAAGTATGAAGTGAGAAAAAAAGTGAAGGACAGTTCTGATAATCTTGAAATGTTGAATGAATCTAGTAAGAAGTTAAGACATGGTTCTTTGGATGTTGAAGTATCCAAGAATGCTCAGAAGAGAAGCAAATATGAGTGCTTGAATTGTAAGAAGATTTTCAATTCTTATCAGGCCCTTGGCGGGCACAGGCCCTGCCATAAGAGAAGCAATGCCTACTATGATTCAAGATATGAAACTGGGGAGAACAGCCTAGAAGCTGATACTGCCCTAGAAGATAACGGTAGGAAGCTTGGAGAATCTTTTAACAATAGGAAAGCTAGTGCTAAAGATATTTCAGGCAGAATTGAGAAAAAGATTAAGTCTAGGAAAAACAAAGGACATGAGTGCCCATTCTGCCACAGAATCTTCAAAAATGGTCAAGCTCTTGGTGGCCACAAGAGGTCACATTTTATTGGAGGAGCTGCTGAGGAGATTAATCATCAAACCTCAACGTTCAAGGCAGAATACCCTGAGTTACTTGATCTTAATCTTCCTGCACCTCCAGAGGATGAGGGATGATGACAGTTTTTGTAATAGTAGGCCAGGACTAATTCTAGGCATAACTCAATGGTGGACTGGTCTCTATAGAGAGGATTTATTGGCTAGCTCTATGAAGTTTAGAAGTGTACAGACAGATCGGTGGATATCTTTTCCTGTTATTCTCTTTTTGCCAGTATAGATGATGCCCTGAATGCTGCAGTTACCTTGCTCCTCATCTACAGGAAGAAAGCAGTAGCCTTCCATTTCATTCCTTCTTTTTTTTGCAGGTTCAAAAAGTATGCAACCATTTTTGCAATTAGTCTGTTTCTTATTGAAAAATTGTCTACCAAGTTTTGTCCAGTATTAGTTATGCTTCTTTTGCAGACTGTATATTGTTCTCTTCTAATTTATTCATTTAAAGAAATATAGTTGTCTTCTCACCTTGCTCAGCACCAAAAGAATTTGTCATTTTGAACTATCTGGTTTACAGTATTTTCATATTTACCAATAACAGATATGCCGCACCTGAGGTGAAAAACAGTCATCTTCTTCAGAAGTAGCTATTAGTAAAATGTGATTTTGGACTTTTAGATCTTGTTCACTTACGTATTGAGTAGTATCATTTTCACAGACTCAGTTTATCTATTACTGGTATAAAAATTCAGGGAAAGAATGCAAAAAAGGTTTACAAGAATTGGGGAATACTTGTTTTCACAGACTCAGTTTATCTAAATATTGTTTGATGAAGTTGCTTTAGGATGTACATGTTTCTGGAGACATTGATGACTAATGGGGTCAAGGGAGTTAAATCTTGTACCCACCTCCGAGTACTTTAAAGTTGATCCCTGGCCACAATTAGTTTTTTTATCTTCCTTCTTTCTGGAACAGTCAGAAATTTGTGCTGAAACTGAGCTTCTTATGAAAGAAGAAAAGCTATTTTGGAACAGCTTAGTTAGAAAGCTGAGTCGCAGATGGAATAGTTTTCTTGTGCTTGTCAGATAGTTCTTGTTCCTTCCATTTCAATTAGAAGTAGCCAATGAAGGATCAAAATCTAGTCTGTGTGCTCTACAAGATTGTAGAACATCATTACTTGGAAGATAATGATGAATTGTTATTCAAATTTCAAGTTAAGCATGTTCTTGTTTAGTTGATTGAAAGTTAACCACAATTGTGTAGACACCTATTGCCAGATTTGATAATCTTTTTCTGTGGATCTGCAATATTCTCCTGTTAATCTTGACCAGGAAAGGTAGAAACTTGTGTGATGTATTACACTTATTCTGCTCCACACTTCTCTTTTGGCATTTTACTGTATCCATTTGCTTTTTATCTTTTATGTGACTTGAGTCAGCTTGCACCTCTCACAATGGACATAGGAACAACTTTTGTTCATAAAAGGCAGTGAACGCCCCTCCCCCCACTTCAGGTGGGGGAGTAGGGGGTTGAAAGAGGCCCTGTTAGAAGCAATGGTTCAACTTCTAATTTTGATTGCTTGAACTGAGAGATAGTTAATTAGAACCAATAGAATGGAGAGGATAATTTTCCTTGATTTTAACAGTTATCATGAGGGAATATTGGTGCGAGTGACACTTGATGCTTTGAGAAACAAGTTCTTTATATAGTTGTTTTTTTCTTTTTTCCCTGTTGTCTTTTCATGCTCTAAAATATAATGTTAAATTTTCTAAATTATGACTTAGTTTAGAAATTTGTGAATATGGGTTATATGATGCACTTTTACTGTTTAAACATAGTATAAATATATAATTTATGATTTTCCATGACATCCCTGGTAAAATTTAAAAAACAAGAAAAGCAATCCCTATTTGTTGTACTTTGTTCAATCTGATTGTTACTTTCCAATTGCTTGGATGTTGAATTGACTTTTGACTCAAAGAAAGAGGGCAGAAAGAGAAAAAAATAAACAGCAATCAAATTGGAATGACCTTGTCAAAAGTGGTGTAAAGACTGATTCTTCTTGAGAATGATGTGCCTCCATTCTAATCTCCAATATCTTCTTTCTCCCACATTTTTTTTTTTTCATTCATCAAAAAATAGTTTTTCTTTTTTTGGAAATGTTTCTCCCACATAGTTAGATGTGTATAAATGCTAGAAAAAGAAAAAAATTTAATAGAAATACATCCAAAAGAAATATTATGCTATTAGAAGAGAAAATGATGAACTTGCACTTAATAAATATCAAATTCAAAATGTATTTTATAAATAGGGTAAAGAATTAGCAAATATGTGCAACATAGTTACTAAAGTGTATTTATCTATAATTGTAAAGATTATGATATGCTTAATTCATATTCTCGATAAATAGTCATTCATTGAATTAGATATCGACAAATACTCATTCCTTGAATTGGATATTTGTGATGGAAACAAAAGTGTTTTATCCCTTCTCCTAGACATACTTAGCATCCTATCTATTTACCCAAACGAAAACAAGATAAGTATCTTATTTTAATCCCATCCACTCCATTACTCTTGCAGTGGAAACGGATACACCATCTAGATTTTTATAAAAGAAAAGTATTTAACAAATTTTACATTCGAATTTTTTTATTCATATTTTTCTCTTTTTTTTTTTTTTTTTTTGGTTGGGGGTAAAACTATATATGCATGTATGTATCAATATTTAATAAAACTATCACAAGTCGCCTCTTGATGTGTGGAAATTAATTGTTAGTGGCCATGATTTAGGCATCACATACCTGACTGATGTTCATTTGTGATTCGCTTAACTTATTTTATTTTTTAAATAAAGAATCATAAAACTTAATTACATGAAAATAACCGACAAGTAAATGAGCCCATAAGAACTTGAAAAAAAAAAACCTCATTTCCTTGATTGACTGAAAGCATTTACAATGATTTACCGGAATCGGCAGTGAAGAGATTGTTATTATTTAAAACATAGCTTTTGGACTATTATAATGTTTAGGGGATAAATTACTGCTTCTTCTTTTTTCTTTTTCTTTTTTTTTTATAAAAAAAACTAGGGGATAATTTTACTTTTTTGATACAGTCTTAGGGGATAAATTGTTAGTTCCTTTTCTTTTTTTGGGGTGTTGGAGAGGGGGGGGGGGGGGGGGAGCAGGTGGGTGATACAATTGAAGGTAAAAAAAGTGACATGTTTTGTCAAAGGAGAAGTATGATAGCAATCAGAGGGAAAAACCACAAAACACCGATTGTTGATGAACTATAAGCTCTTAATCATATATTTGTCATAATTGAAATTTTCTCTTCATATGGCTCTTTATTAAATGCTTCAATAATTTGCTATGGTTTAAATTTAATGGTAAAAAATTGTTTTATTTTTGTGATAAAGCGATAGTTCACACTTGTAAATTAGAAAAATCATAAGTTTTATCCAGATTCCAAGTTCTTTTTTTTTTTTTTTGAAAAATAGGTTTCAATTTCTTGCTCCTTCCGTCTATGCTAGTTTTTATTTTTCGTTTTTCTTAAATTATAGATCACTTTCTTTATTGAGAGTGTGATATATTTTCTAATTACCTAAAATACGCTATTTGATATACATATTTTCTAATTATCTAAAAAATGAACACATATTTTCACACAATTCAAACTAAATTACATATATTTTTACACAATTAAATTTGAATTAGACTAAATTTTAAATACAAGAATAAAAGGGAAAAATAGAAAAATACATAAATAATTTACAATTTCAACTACATTAAACCGTGTAAAAAATGATGAATACCTATTTTCATAGAATAAAGGAAGTAATTCATTTTTTTTAGTCAAACTATAATCTTATTAAATATAAATAAAATCGATTTATCGACTAAATTTGAAACGAAGTCGTTAATTTCTTAATGCATGAAGATAGAAAGGATCACAGACTATTTCAAGAGAGCATGCCGTAGTTAATGTTGGATCAATGGTCTGGCCTGTCAGATGCTAATTCAAGACCGGGCTAAGGGCTTAATTAGGAGACGTATGAAAAGGCCCATTAACTATCCAAATGCTGTCAATACCTGTGTATTAATTCCATCATATCTGATGAAGGTGGAAAATAATTTCATACGATAATTAAATTCAATATATATATATATATATCTAACTATTGGGAATTTTTTTCCCAAAAAAAAAAAAAACTATTGGGAATTTGGGTCCAAGGAATGTAATGACAAGTGGCCATCCTCCAAAAGCCTAAAGGACTGACACATACTCAGACTTCTTTCGTAGGCCTTTTCAGAAAAGTTAGTTGGGCCGTTCTAAGGAAAAAAGAGGAGGGGCCCGGTACTGACTACTGGGCCAAGACATTCTTCCTAAAGGTAAAATCAAAGGCATCTAACGGAATTAGGGTAAATAAAGAAATGGAAAATTAACCAATTTAATCATTTGCTATTTACGTTTAATCGGTTAGGTATGAAATTATTCCTTTCATTTTTTTTTTGTCTTTCAACAACTTTTTAGGTTTTTTATTTATTTTTACAAAACATGACGTGTTTATTGGTAATGTATGGCATGTGCCATGCACATGAGTCATTTTACTAGGGGTAAAATTTAAATATTTTAAATAATTTAAATGTAAAATATGCATGGCTGGGATATGAATATATATTTTTTCAACTCATTTAAATTATCCAATTTACAATGGAATGATAAAAAATATCGAATTTGTCCATAATAAAATGGTCATGTGCATGGTAAGTGTCATACATTATCAGGAAACCTATCATTTTTTACCTAAAAGATCAAAAGACTGGTGGAACAATATTGATAGACAAAAAAGTTGAAAATAATGATTATGAACAAAATTAGTTAAATGTAAATAATTAAAGGCTTAAAGAACATACCATGTGGGCACATAGTCCTGAAACCTGTTATATTTTAAAAAATATGAGGATTTCCTTGACCCAATAAGAAAATTTATTATAAATTGAAAATGTGTTATGGTAAACAACAACAATAGTAAAAGGAAAGAAAAGAAAGATTGTGATGAGAATTGAAGTGTACACTTTATGTTTTTATGTTAAATGTGAATATTTTTTATGTTGTAAGGACCAATACCCTTTTAAAGTGATTCTCAAAAAAAAAAAAAAAAGAATTGTACAATATATATTATTTTAAAAAGTTCCATTTTATAAAAGTATATATTGTGGTCTACAAAATCTCAAACTTTTGTCATACGGAGGAAGAAAGCATCAGGTATAAAGGGACTTTTTTTTTTTGGGACCATTTTGAAGTTTAAATTATAAAAAGGTTGTGAATTAAATAAGAAATCCGATTTTTTTTTTTTTTTTTACATTGAAGATGTAAAATTACCTTCCCATTATGCATTTTAGCTCATCTTTTTTTTTTTTCCAAAATTTTTTTTCTTTCTTTCTTTTAGAGACTTCAATTTAAAAATATAGCCAAAAATAGATGTTGCAATTAGTTTATTATACATTTCAACGAGTTTGCACATTGCTCTGTCATAGATCACATCTCACAATATAACTCTTGCAATTGATCCCTCAAAGGAAGTTAGAATTTATGGTTTATGGGGCAATTTAGCTTTGGTCAAGTCTATTTACTCATTTCCTATCATCCACCTCCTCACCTAATTCTTGATGGCCATTATGGTTTATTAATGAAGTCCATTTCTCCTTGTTGATTATGACCAATGTAGGGGAAGGGCGCCTTCAATCAATACGTTAAATATAATCACCAATAAGCCCTTTTTTGTTTCTTTTGCACGGAAAGAAACTCATAGTAGCTAGTATTGGTAGAACTTATTCTACACAGTCAGTAGTAAGTAGAAACTATAAATGCTAAAGAAATAAATTAAAGTGTGGTAAAAATTTTACTCACTAGCATAAAAATAGAAGAATAATAATCTAATTGCCTTAAAATTTGATTTTTATAAGCTGGTGAAATCCTAGATATACAATTATGTGTAATTTTTGCCACCGATCTCGACCAAGTTCTTACCCAAATCAATGAATGTTAGGTTGAAAACGTCTTATTCTATAGCATAAGTCTTTTTTTATAGGTAAAGAAATTTTTTTTAGTCATCCGACTAACAATTTATTTTTAATTTAAGTTATTTACGTTTTACTCGCTCATATTTAGTTATTCCATTAATTACATTTATAACAAAACTAATACAATAATTCCTTTAAGATAATTTTTTTAAAATTATTTTTGAGTAAATAGATAGTCAATTCTAAAGGTAAGTAAGAATAATCATTCTATGTCTAGGCATAGCGTTTAGACATTACAAATTGAAAACTAATTGGCATGCAAACTTGTGACGGATGCGTCAAATTCGACGAGTTTAAAAATTCATGAAGTTACTAAATGAATTAGAAACTGTCAATTAGCTATGAAAGATGAGTATTAATAAACAACTAACGTCCTTTTTATTATTATTGATAACAGTCAATTTTCGTACACACGATTATTGCAGACAAATGCTTGATATAAATATAGAGGGGAAGAAAATGACTTCATTCCTACCTTTCTTGGTTTAACATAACAAATTAAATATATAAATTTTGTAATTCTATTTTGTCAAAATAAAAAATAATAATACTCCTATAGTCTGGAATCGAATGTTCATATTTTCATTTTAGAATATTCAGAATTAAATGTTTACTTTCCTAGAATAAGCATATTTCTCATTTAAAGTTCAATCCAACAACCTTTTTTTTTTGGATAAATAAATCTAACAAACTCCTTAATTTAAAATATTTATATCACAATAACTAATGGTCTAAAAGATAATGAGGTAATTTCTTTAAGGTCAAAACTATTATTAATCTTTTAATTAAGTTAAATATAAACATTTAATTATGGACGGAGGGAGTATAATATATATTGTAGTTAACTCTTTATCACAAGAGCCATTAAAATTTGGTATATAAAAAATTTCCATAACTAAAGATCCAACAAAACTAAATTGTCCAATTTATTTTTTAGTATTCCCTTTGTTCAAAATTGAGTATTAAAATGGCCAAAATTTGGCATCCACTCTCTTTAAATATAAGCATATATGTCACAACATACCACAAACATATACCTGTTTAATGAATAACTTATTTTTAATATTAATGAGTCTCACTATCAATATATTACTAATAATAAAAAGAATCGAATTTCTTTTTTATTTTATTTGAGTTTTTATTGGATCAAAATGAAAATTTAATTTGAATAAGGAAAAAAATTTCTTTAAAAAAATTACTTAGAGAGCAACTCCAATAGGAGTTTCATAAAAATGAAATGCAACTCAATTGAGAGTTTCGAACCATAAGAGGAGTGTAAAATTTACCAATTAGGATTGGAGAATTGCTTGAAAAAGTAATTCAATTTTAGAGTTGCATTTATAAAATTGCGGAATCTTTTATTATCTGTAAATTTTTATATGAAAGCTGAATGACTTTGAGTCTCACTATTAATTGTTATAATCTTTTTAAAAAATATTATAAAAATGTATGATTAGAGAAGAGATTTCTAAAAATTAGAGAAATGATGTGGAGTGCGAGGAAAAGTGTAGAAAATGAAGTGCACTATTGAAGTGCGAGGAAATGATGTGTCTATTTACTAATTTTTGGCTGAGGGGGGCAATAGGGAAAAGGGTAGACACACACACCATGCAACAAATCTCGGCGTTTGTAGATTACGCGGCGGACAAAAATGTCATAAAGGGTAAAAAAAAACGGAAGAAACGAGCACAAACCACCAATAAAAAAGGTGAAAGAGAGTGACTAAAGAAAAGGTCAAAAAGGTTAAAATAAGATACTGAGAAAAGCAGGGGCCGACTGACTGACATCGAAGCAACATAGAAATCCACGCAATTGTGATGGTAAATAAATTTAGTATTTACTTTTTGTCTGCAAATCGTTTATGGGATTCGTGTACCCACTACTAAAAATCCCCACGTACAAAGCATTACCATATGAAGAAAACCTAAAAGATCTCCTGAATACAACTGAACAAGAATTCGATCTAGTTCTGGTGAGATTTGAGAACTAAGCATATATGTATATATGTTACATACTAGATATATTTCTTGAAAGTGAAAAAGGATTTTTCCTTTTCTTTTTTTTTTTTTGTTTTTTAAACAGAGAAGGTGAGCCTTTCCGGCAGAGCTGCAACCTAAGAATGAAGAAGAACACCAACCGCCTAATTAATATAGGCTATGGTCAATAGATATATTGTGCCAATATGTTCGCTAATTATCTATATCTCTGGAATCCAAGTAATGCAATTGAATATCTGGAGAACAAAGAGAGAAGTAACTGTATTAGACGATATTATGAACCACTTCATTTGCATATATATTGCATACAGATTAAAAGTAAAGGGAAACATTTACTTACATGAACTACAAAATAAACCCTTCAAATGGTTGCTCAGTGAGAACCATAATCGGGAAGTATAATAAATTAATCCTGCACGTACACCCGTCTACTGCATGCATAATTATCTGTCAAATGTCACGAGATTCAGGAAAAGGGAAGGAGCTTAGAAAGAAGATGCTAAGCAATGGAGCATAAATAAAGTAGCACAATTAATAAAGAGACAAAAAAATGACTAAGGGTAATAGGGTATCACCTAGATCTGTGTAATGAAATTCCTTTTGTCCAAGAGGTTCTAGGGAGGAGGGGGGGGGGGGTTGTCAATGGAGTTATCTTTTTCACACTAGAGAAGGTAAAAAGATGTAGCATAGAATACATTGAACGATACAAGGCATGATCATGCGGGACCTACACCTAAACTTGATGTACAGACAAATACATGCATGTATACTTTATTTGATGCTGGCCCGCATGCTTTATTCTACTAGGGTCTGCATGCTTTGCATGCGGTGATATCTCCAGAGAACATGAGCCATGATTTTCTTTTACCAAGTTGAAGCATGCACTGTTGATTGGATGTCAGTCCCTGAACAACATATAATCCACGAAGTGAAACTAAATGGTACATTTTACAGTTCTTTGTTAAAGTTTCTTTTAACACTCATCCTTTTTTTTTTGTTATATTCATTTCTAAATGGGACTAAATGATATCAGAAAGTAACATGCAAATTTTCTTGTCTAATTATTCCAGAAAGGTAATAGGAAAGAATGACCTAAAGGTATATCTTAGATAATTTTGGTGACCTGGCTAAATCTATTATAACTTGTTGGAGTAATACAGTCTTGTCAATATTTTAAAAATCAAATATATCTAAGATACCCTGAGTGGAAGGATCTTTAACTCAATATATCGGAAGTTGTTTATGGATAATTATTGGATTAAATTGAATTGTTAATTAACTGCCACCTCATCTTGATGGAAACTAGTCTTTGAAATGAACTACTACTATCTAATGATCAATCATCGGAAGAGGAGTGATAGGGTAGGAAGGGATAAAGGTTTACCAAAGGACTGCTTCCACATGGCAAGTTCTACAATAGTCAGAATGAACTAATGCAACATAATGATAGTGGCGGTCAGGAAAATTAAAGTGAAATATATGGAGCGAAATCTTTAAGGAGACAAAGTAAACCCACATAAAGTCGTGGTAGTAAATTAGGAGCAATTCATGGAAAAGAAACTTTCAGGATGACCTTTATGACGGAACTTTATTGAAAACTTTGTTGTTATAGATTTTGAAGCCTTTGACTTGACCCAATCCTTTCATAACCCTACACTGACAAAAGGTATTCTCTTACATTTGGTAATCACTTTTACCAAAATAAAAGCATCTTGAAAGAATTTCACCGCATTCCACCACTTCCCTATATAATATGCATAAAGAGGATATTAAGATAATTAGTAAAGTCTCAGGCAGTAGTTAGAAACTAATTTAAGTTGACAAAGTGCCAAACAACTAGACATAAGTGAAAAGGATTCATGGCTGCAAAGTAATACGCCATACTATGCTTAAAATAATTACTAGCATCAAATTCTACAATTTGGGCCAAGTAGGTACGGTTATGCTTCATCACTTGTTAAGTCCAATTCAAAGCTTTTCTCTATATGCAATTCCTTCACTCTAATACAAAGACCACTTTGACTGACTTACTGAGTCAAAAAGGTATAGCCATATATAATTTGTGCTGTAAACTACAAACCGAATCTGAGAAGCGTCAGTTTGCACTAGTGGATTCTATAAAGGAAAAAAAGATGGGATTTATGCTGCCAATCACATATTGCACATATGATTTTGCATGAAGCAAAAAGGTGTACCGACCTAAATATGGGATTCTCAAGCATTTACCAAACAGAAGAATTATAGAAAACTAAGTTTTGAAACTATTAAATCAAACAGCAACAAATAAAGAGTGATAATACCTTCATTTTACGAGTTTCTCATTCCAGGAGGCACAATATCCCCAAGTAAACCTTGATCTGTAGATTGATGTGCACTTGGCTCGGGTAGTGCATGCGGTTCTCCACCTTCACCTGAATATTGAAATGATTCTCTCGGTGCCAGAGAATCTTGAGGGAATTGCATTCCTGGATAGTAAAATTGAGGGGTTGAAGGCGTCAGGGGGCTTGCAAATGCACCTTCATGATTGATGAGGCCACTTCTAGGGAATCCAACTGTGTGGTGGCAGTGTTGTCCTTCATATGTGGTGATTACAATTGTGGGATCTTCAGAGGACCGTTCAACTCTTTTCTTTACTGTGCATTTGGTGTTTGTACAGCGGTAATAACTCCTAAACAAATATGTTACAGCTCATCAGCATGAACTCATCAGACGTCCCTTTTATGCCTGTACAGTCTTTTTATCAATAGATTTATGTTTGACTGTCTCACGCATCAACAAACGCATACTGAAAGACCACATGCTTCATGATATTTTGATTTTATAATCCTTTGCATCATAATTGCTAAATGGAAATCAAAGAGGGAATTAAAAAAAGGAAATCTATTTTATATTGTGACTAATTTCTAAAATTAGGCACATGACTTTTGTTCTGCGGACATGGGAGTACAAATTAAGATATTTAGATTTTTATTAATCCATATTTCCCTCATAAAGGTGTTTCTCAGCTATTTAAGTACTCTTGTATTTCTTTCTTCCTTGCTATAAGAGCTATTTTAAACTCTTCTATTTTTTCAAGTCAAATGATGGGTAATTAAGGCAATAATCTTAATATCATGATACTCTACTTGATCTAATCAAAATTGTACTTTGTGAAATTATATATAATTATATGAATATGAAAATTAATCACCAATTCCTTAATTATGGGCTGCAACAAGTATTTGCAGAAAGTCATTAAGCA
This sequence comes from Apocynum venetum, assembly GCA_019593545.1. Lineage (NCBI taxonomy): Eukaryota > Viridiplantae > Streptophyta > Magnoliopsida > Gentianales > Apocynaceae > Apocynum > Apocynum venetum. The sequence continues at coordinate 4,050,201 of SRSM01000132.1, forward strand.
ACCTATTTCATATTTTGACAAACAGATAATAGGACCTATGTAGGTAATCTCAGTTTGTCGATGTGAATCTAATTCTTCACTCAATTCTAAGACTATGCATGGGACTTCGTAGAACAGATAGAGTTGAATCTTTTAAATTCTTAAACATGATGAACACATGAGCTATTAATTGGTTTCTATGGTCTGTTTACATATTTTTACTGATAGCTATACTCATAGAAAATTCATTTTATAAATTCCAAAAATGACAATGGGATTGTAATTTTTTTTTTGCTTCTTATCTTTGTTTTTGAAAATATGTAGGTTTTAATTGTTTCTTCAGTTAACTTTTTATCACTAATCTGAAAATCAATATGGAAATGCTAATATTCTAAACATCCTAAAATAATTATAAGGAAGCCAGAGTCCTTCCATTTTGAATTAGAAAAAGAAATGCAAGATTATTTCACCAGAAACTAAGAAAATACTTACCTAGGAAATGGACTATTTTTAACAGCTTTTTGTCCATATTTTCGCCATCTGTATCCATCTTCTAGATGATCAACTTCACTCTTAGTCATGAATGCAAAACGAGGCTGCCTGATTCGCTTCTGCCCCTTCCTTTTAACCTTGCTTCTGCAAAACATTCGGCTTAGAGCATCACTATTCCATTTTTAACTGTTAGGAAAGAAAATCCATGAGCATGATAAGAAACTCAAAGCCAATTCAATATTTTTTTGATAAAATATATGTACAGCTCCAATTGTTTTAGTTGATGCGCATTTAAACATGCTTCGTTTTAATTTTCAAAAGAAGACAAAGTAATATTAAAGGAAAAATCTAAGGGAAAAATATGTAGAACTAACATGACAAGTCTTTGTTTCATAGATAACATCACATGTTTAGTCTATCAAATCACGGATGAATGTTCCCGAGCACTGTTATTCTGAGGATCAGAAAGCGAATAAATTAAAATAATAATAATTTCAAGCGAATGACTCAAGAAGAAATCAAAATAGGCCAAGCCAATTATAAAGTACTACTTTCTTCATAATGAAACCAAAATTACTGCAAGCAATATTTCCTTCTTCTGCAATGAATATTCCTAACTGAATTGATTTAAAGGAGATTGCATGAAATAAGCATGTCTTGTGTCATTATTGGTGTCTGATGAAATAAGAACTATCATGGACTCCTTTTTTACGCCCATCTTTTTTCGAGTCAAATTTTATAACTCTCCATGTTCATCATACTCATCATTTACCCCTCCATTTCCACTTCTAGCAAGATTTGATCATGCGTAAAATATTGACCATGTGCGTCGGCAGATAGTGAAGAAAAATGGAAAAAAAAAACTTAGAATAGTTACGCTATATGATTGTAGAAACCAAAGTTGAACAAGCCATAAGAAAGAGTAACGCTTGAAATACAAACCAAAAAGAAGATACCCATCCCCTATCTGAACCTACTAATTGATTATCGTCTTCTTAGAACACACCTAACTCTGAGCTAATCTTTATACTAATTTCGACCGTTTTCTTTGTGGCCTTTAAAGATACGATCGTCTCAATTATTATGGCAAACAACTTAGGTACTGATTAAATAAACAGGCCATAGCACATTAAAGCATTTGCAAATATACTCAAGTAGTATTCTTGAACAATGCACACGTGAAAATGAGTATCAGTTTCTTAGAATTTTTTATATTGAATTATTCTCTGACACTTTATCTTTTCCCAGTTCATGGTTGTGGTCGATTTAGAACCCAGAAAAAGAGAGGAGAAAAAAAAAAAAAGTAAGAGCACGCCATTCCCGCCGCAATAACGGCTGTGCTGAAACCACGGTTTATATTAGTGGAATGCCCAAATTGCCCCAGATTGATGATGCCTTCTAGTACGGACGCTGAATGGTATTTTCCTTTCAGCGTGCTCTTACTTCTACTTTCATCTGCGTCGAAAAGTAAAAGGAAAATTTTTGCCCTTGAAAACCGTAATTAATTACTAATTTAGGCACTGAGGACTGAAATGCGATTACGCTACTAGGTGACTACTGCTAACGAGAAGCACACATAGAACACTCACGCTGTCTCAGTCGGCGGTTTGCTGGCGGAGCCACCAGATGCAGTCGACTTCTCCTGCTGCTCCTCAGACGAGCTCGATGAAGCTACCGGTTGCGGTTCAGCATCCACATCACCCCCACCACCACCACCCCCACCGCCACTCGAAGTAGTAGCAGCAGCAAGAGGAGCAAAAGTAGAACCACTTTCAGGAACATTAAAGGAACAATTTCCCGCCAAATTCGAACCAATCATCCGATCGAACTCTCCATAACCACCACCACGACTTCCACTAGGCTCCGCCATAGTAGTATGAGGAGGAGACGGAGGCTGAAGAGTCCACCCAAACTCGCCGAGTATATTGCAGTCTCTGTCACTGCTGCTCCCGAAGAAGTAAACATTGTCAACGGAATCGGTTTCATTTCCGGCGGGAAGTGACCAACAGCAGCTCGACTGAGTTTTATAGTCTGAAACTGGATCCACATCCAGCCTCTCCTTATCATCATCATCCATATATGAATCTGTAATCTGTATATCTCGGACGATGCAAAAGCTCTAATTAAGTGATCTTTATGGATAGGGGGATAGAGATGTGAATCGAATAAGACGCGGAGAGAGAAGGAACTAGGGTTTTGTAGTTTGGGGGAGAGAACGCGTAATGAAATTTTTGTGAAGCTTTTTGGAGTTTTTTTTTTCTTCTGATTTGTTGGTTTTTGAAAGCTTTGTCGCGTCAATGCAGAGGAGAGAGAGAGAGAGAGAGGAATAGAAAAAAGATAAGTTAGAAAAATCGCCGTCAACTTGTAAATAATACGGGGAGAGGCTGATATTTGTGCATCAGAACTGGAAGAAGAGTATTCACGCGCTTCAAGTTTACGTGTGGGTTACCTCTGTTCTCACTATTGTACATATTTTCCTTTTTTGCGGTTTAAATATTAAACTTATTTTCGGAAATTGAATGCTGACAAATTTTTATTATTTTTTTAAAATAAACAGGTTTATTTATTACTATCAGGTTTCACTAACACCTCTATCCAAAAAAAAAACTTCACTTACACCATGTTCTAAGAAATTTATGTTTTAATAATTCTTATGATCTTAGTACTAATTGTATTAATAATAAAATAATACGATTAATTAATTCTTTAATATTAAGACTATTTTTAGTATCTATATTAAATCAAATGTAACAATCAATTTTGGATGAAAAAAGTATCACTTTAAGAATGATATGAGGGCAATTATTTATTTATTAATTTATTTTTGTGTAGTGTAAGGTGATGCTTGAAATTGGGGGGGGGGGGAGAAGTTTTGCAAAGGTAGCAGTTGGGAAATTGAATAAGATATTGCATAATACATACACTTGAAATGAAAGCCTATTTCAATATGAATCCTTCTAAAACAGATTATTTACGAAGTTTTTAATGAATGATATAATTTTATGAAATAAAAATATATTTTAAATCTTTAATTTTAGACAGAGTGAATATTGTGATAGTTGATTATTATTTGTGGACACTTATGGAGACTTATTATTTGTTGGCAAGGAGCAGCTAGAGAATTTGATGAGGGGGAGGTATTGATTGGTATGGGTTCAATTCATCAATGTTGAACTCTTTTGATTACTTGCAAGTGTTGCTCTGTTTGGTATGAATAGTAACTTTCATGCATTAGAAATGGGGGGAGAAAAAGAAAAAGAAAAAAACAAATAAACAATTCAGGACCCGCATGAAAATTCCTTACGGCTAGTTAGTTTGAGTTACTATCAATATTATGGAAGGGAAAAAAAGTGTTCAAATCAAGTTCATTTTCAATGTTTTCTAGGTAATATAGTTGCCAAAAATGGTAGTATTTTGATTTTCTTATAGGAAAAAAAATGGAAAATGATTTTTGGTACGTACATAGTACAAAATACATTAAAATGTAGCAGTCAAAGAGGTATAAAGCAACTTGTTCTTGAACATGTGTGCTTTTGATAGGACTCTATTCGAACACGAATGAACTGAGCTTGAAACTGTTCGAGTTTGTTCGATTAACGTTCGAGCTCGGTTCGTTTAATAAACAAATGAGCCTTAATCGAATCGAACGTGAACGAACTCGAACGAGCTTCGTTCACGAACGTTCGGTTCGTTAACAGCCCTATAGCTTTTGATAAACTAACAATTCATTTGAAAATCTATCATTTTTCTTGAGCATTATCAATCATGAGACTCATATGGTTGTGAGATATAAAAATTTTAAATTAACGAAATAATTATTTGTAAAAATTTAGAGAAGTAAATAAACATAAAGAACATCCTTTTTGTTTTTACATCTCAAATATATATATATATATAGATGAAAGAAAAAAATAAAATGTGCAAAAGAAAAATATAGGTGAAAGAAAAAAACTAAATTGTGTAAAAGAAAAAGACCTCAACCAACTTGGCCGTTTTCATTAGTATTCTTGTCTTCTTTATGGCTTTACCTGATTAGTAGGAAGGTGAGTTATTCTCTCAACTTATGCAGAAAGAATCACTAAATTGACTTGACTAGCAATTACTTTTTAGTTGAAACAAAAGTAAAGAATTTATACTACCATATATGCTGGTAGCGTGGTAGGGTAGCAATAGGCAATAGCTAACTAATAACTTTAAATCTTAGATGTATAAGAAATTGCAGTGGTTTTTTCGAGTTTCTCATTTGAAGATGATCAAAAGCCATTCCTAACTCTTTTGCCCCTTTCGTCGTTAGCATTTGAAATGTTCCAAAGATAGTTGTGTGCCTCTAGTGTGAATATATAATGTTGATCTAGCTTACTTTTATCTCTGTTTCATGTCAGTTTAAGTTTAGGTGTGGCGATGCCTGGGCCGAAACCAAGCTTGTATTGCTTTCTGGCCTAAATATCTATGCATGCCAATTATAACACCCTACTCGATGGGCAAGTTGAGAATCTTCAGATCAAATGCAAGCTAAAGTGATGATTCTTCATTTTTTAACTTTTTTTTCTTTTTATCGAAATCTCCCTATATTTAAAATCATCTAGGTTCGACTAATCTAAAGTTTGGACAAAAAAAAAAAAAAAGCATCTAACTCTTAACGGTAGTGAATGTCTGACTTATAATTTTTTTAACATTGTGCCTCAAGCAAAAATCGAACTTGGAATCTTATATAGTTATAAGCAATGCCAAGGATACTGGTTAATTTTTGAACATTTATGCATCATATAAAACAAGAAGAAGAAGAAGGAAAAAAGATCACAGTTCTCGCGTTCCTTATTATAATTATTATTATAAGTAAATCATCGGGCCATTCAAATCATCCAAGAAATTACAAGATTGAGGATCAGTACCTCCCCATACTAAGAAAAATTGAAGGGCGGAGGAGATGTCGCTGAATGAACATGATAATTATAGTTCCTATTCACATAAGCAGTTTTGAGTTCCTTATTATATTAATTATTAAGCTTATACGCTAGAAAAACTCAATATATTGTTTCAATTTAGAATTAAATATTTATTTATAAATTTAAAAAAATTAAGAGAACTTTTTTTCCTTTTTTTTTTTATAAAAAAGTGGAACTTCCATTATAATTCAGAACAAGAATTCCTCCATGGTAGCCTTAGCTAGCATTCAAAATATACCGTGAGCCCTATCTAAAACGAAATTTCTCCATGAAGGAACAGGAGGTAAACTGAAAGAAAGATCATACTAGCTAATAGCTAAGGTTTATTAAAACACAGAAATATCTTTAAGGAGCCTTCATTATCTTTATTATTAATAGTGTGACTCTTGTTAATAGAATATAAATAAAATTATGGAGATTATTAGCAAAAATATTAATAATTTCTTAAGTTAAAGGAAATTGCTTTATAATTATTATTTTGCACTAGTGATAGGACATATATTTTGCTTAAAACTTGGACCCCGAGGGAAAATAAACAACGAGGAAAACCATAAGGCCTACATAGTAAAATCTGGGGAGAAATAACGATCAGGGTAATAAGTTTAGGAACTAAGAAGAAACAAAGAATCAAAGAAAAAAGACAATTAGCTAGAGTCGGTTTTTGTGATATTTTATTTGAATTATTAATATAATATGATTCTCATTAATTATCATCTTTTCTATTATTTGGACGCTTTGAAGATGTAATTCATCATTTGAGCCCACAAACAGGAAAATTGATGTTGATAACTTAACAAAAATCTGGGTATGATTATTTCATTTACTTAAATACCACAAGAACAAAATCCATATTTTTATCGGTACAGGCAAGATTTGTATTAAGTTTTCTTTTAAATAAGAATTAAACATTGTATTACAATCCAACTAATTAGTTTAGTCTCATCAAATATGAAATACTAGTACTCAAAGAAAAGAAAAATCACAATTGAGAAGATAAATCTTTATTTGCCCCCTTTTTGAAAATTTTCACGCTCAAAATAAAGTGGAAAGGAAAAATAGTTGGTCATTCTAGAAAAGCAGCTGCTGACACATATATACTAGTAGGAAAAACTTGTATAAAATATATATATATATATATATATATATGGTATTTAGTATAAGTGGTGTTTTTTTTTCCATCCCCCACTAAGATTGGGCAAGTACTTTCTTCATTTTTTTTATAAAATATATTAAACAAATGTTTTGTTACTTTTTAAAATTATTGTATTTGTTATTTTTAAATTCATTTTACTTTATTAAGAGAGAGAAAGATAGAAAAAATACTCTTTTTTTTAAGAAAGACTAAAATAAATAAGGATATAATGATAAATCAAATATTTTATTAGTTTGTGTCAAATTACTTAAAATATCTTATAAAAAAGGATGGAAGGAGTATAATTTTTCTCCCAAATTAGGAAAATATATTTAATGTCATTGAAATTATAATTTTTTTCTTCTTATTCTTCCTATTTGCCATTTCACCTTGTATTTAAAATTTGGTCAAATTTAAATTTAATTACGTGAAAATGTATACAAATTTAGTTTAACTTATTTTTGAGAAATGAAAATTTTAACTTAATTTTTATTATTCCAATAGTCTGTAAATAAGTTTTATAATAATAAAGTGTGTTAAATAAGGATATTTTAGATAACTAAAAATTAAATAACATGTTCAATAAAGAAACTTTACCATAATTTGGGATGAAAAAAAAAAGAAAAAAAATTCTATGCTAGTACAATGAAGAGAGTAATATAATACCCAACCAAATAAGGCATGGTATAAACTTTAATCAAGATTAGAGAAGTATTCTTTTCATGGAACCAAGGAAGATTTTATGATCTTGTGTGTGTGTAATTAACTTCTTGAAGAGACATAGTCATTAGTATAATCTTAAGATGGCTAATTAGGAATTTGTCTTTCTGTCTGTCTATTTATTCCGCTGTGACTTTTTCATTATTTTCTCGGGAGCTTAATTATTTTGACAATATTTCAAAAAATAATGCCTTCTTGGAGCATAAAGGGTTTGTGTTCCTGCTGGACTTGTACTCCATCCACCAATGGTGCCTTCCAGCTTTAGATTAGTAGTTTTCTTTGAATAATTCTCAAATAAATTCTGTATTTGTGATTCTTAGTAATTGTTAAAAGGTATAATATCTTACATATTTAATATAATATCTTCACGTATATGGTATATGAATATGAAATTCACTTCTTTTTTTATTATTACATGAGATAACAAAGGTATCGAACTCAAGATCTTCATGTTGAAGTACAACTAATAATGAATTACAACATTTGTTTATTCTGCTCTTTTATATATTTTTGTTTGTTTTCCAAATATTCCATTTTATTGAGAGAGAGATCTTAATTTTAAACAAAGAATCAAAATTTGGTGTTAACCCCGTAATGTAATTTAGCAAGACTAAATTTCATTTTATTTTTATATTTAGTTTTAACTATATACTACCTTATTAATTACTCTTTTCATTCGAAATTAAATATTCACTTTTGATTTTGATTAAAAGTTTTAAAAGTTCATTGATTTTAATTAACTTACCAAATTATTTTTAATATTAATGTAATGGATGGTGTCACCCATGAGTTAATGTGATATAAATTCATTAAATTAAAATGATGAGTACTGAAAACTATAAATTAATGAAATATGAATCACTTTAAATAAAAATATATTTATTTTAAAAAAATATTTGGTGATCTTGACCAAACGCATTAATATACACAGGCCCTTTAAAATTAGATGACAGAATATTTAAACCATATTCTTGATAAAATAAAATATTGTCCATGGATAGTACTCACCGACGTGGGATCATTTTGTCCATGCACGTAATTTACATTAATCCTTGTTTCCCACCGATGTAACTGAACAATCAATTTTACTTAATGGGAAAAAGAAAATCTCCACCAAAAAAAAAAGAAAAACCTTGAAAAAACAATGAGATTTATAACATTATATTCAAACAATTGGAGTCTTATAATGGAGAATGGTCTCAATCATTAGTGAAAGTATTCCACATTTAGCATACGCATCTTAAAGGTAGGCAACATAATTTGTCTAATTAATATAAATATAGGTTTTTAAACTTTTCCAATTAGGATGAACCACACCTCACAATTATTTTTTGTACCACCCAAAGTGGTCCAATTTGATAGTTTATTTTTTTGGGAATTCTTGATTTTGCTTCTTCTAGACTTTTAGGCTAGATTGAGATCTGGACCATGAAAATAAGGGTTGAAAAAGAAAATTTTTATCAGTTTTTACCAAAAATTGTTGCATGCTTCGGCTAGACGTTGAAGTAAATTACTAAAAAAAATTAAAGAAAAAAGCTCTAATGATTATGTTAATTATTTAAATTGTAAATCTGGGGAAAGTAATAAAAGGCAACAATATTGATTAGAATATTAACAATTTTAGCGCCGGATTAACATGTCATTCAGCTAAGGCCTGATTGGCATCTAATTACCCCTAAATTCAGTTAAAGGAATGATGGGGTTGTTTTCTTTGTTTGACTTGACTGATCCATACTTGTGCAGATTAATGATGTTTATTCAAGTCTTAACCCCACATTAAAGAGTTTACACAATTTAATTGTCAAAATAAAGTATGTATGTATTGAACTCCAGTATTCAAATTGCTCTATTCTTCACGGGTGTTGGAAAAGTTGCATCTCTTAGCAACTTGTGCTTGCCTGTGTAGAGAGAGAGAGAGAGAGAGAGAGAGCTAATTAAAGACTTGAAAGTGGAAGAGATCAATTGATTCTTTGTTAATGATAAAAAAAGACTGTAATGTATGTGAAATCTTTGAGGCAGTAAAATATAAATTTTTTAAATAAAAAAATATTTATTTATTTTAAAATAAATATTTAAAATTGAACAAGTTAAAATAATAATATAAACATTTAATTTTCAGATGGACGTAGTATTTGCATTTTAAGTTTGAAGTGAATAGAGAAGAAATTTAAATTTATCGAATGTTAATTAATCTTACAAATTAAAGAATAAATTGAATTACATATATGTTTAAAGTGAGATAAATCAAAAAAGAAAAAGAAATGCATATCTCCGCAAATCCGAGGTGGGGTTAGGGGAGAGGTGGCGGAAAGAGGAGGGAGGTGAGTGGGGGGTGGGGGGCTGGGATACGAATCTTTTCACCAATAAGCAAACTTAGGCCCCAAGCAAAGGGTGCCTTTTCATGGCACCTCTACTTCCTTTTTAGAACAATAGTTTTCTTTAAGTTAGAGGATGATTAATTACATTAGCCAAGAAGGAAATTGATTGTACACATACATATACTTTTCTATGGTCCACCACTTTGCTATACAGTTTCCAACAAATGGACAATCTAAATTAAAACTTTCTTTGGCTTCATGTGTTTTAACGGGAACATATATAAATAAAGAGACAACAGTATAAGCGTAGGATAAATATATTTTTTATTTAAATTTTATTTTATTATTAATTTATGTAATTTCATCTCTCAGTCACATTAATGATACTACATAACTCACTACATTAATGATAAAATTATTATGATAATTTTATTTTAAATCAAAACTTTTATTAATTTTTATATCAATTCAAAAGTAAATGTTTAATTTCAAATATAAAGAATAGCTTGTCAGATATCATCAAATAAGGTTTGAGAAGATATGAACATAAGAATAATAGCGAAATTAAATCACGGGCGAGTTTGAGCATGGTTTTTCGATTGGTACATCTGAGCGAAATTAAATACACCATCATGAATCTCTATATGGGAGGAACGCCCTCTTTGATAAGTAAATTTGTTACCTAAAAAAAATAGAAAAGTGATTTTCTTACTACAAACATTATATAAATAATTTATACACTGAATAAATCCAATCTCGTGTAAAATGATCATTATGATGAAAAGATAGATCTCAAGCTGTTCCTTTGTAAGACAATATCTATTTGGATTAATATATATCATAGTACCCCTTTTTTTTAAAAAAAAAACTAAAACTAAAACTAAAAATAAAAATAAAAATACTGGTGTTTTAATAAAAATCTCTTGTGGGTTTCACTTGATAGGACAAAGAAGATATGTAGTTTGAAGAGGGAACAACTCTACTTATTTACTGAAAATCAAATAATATTTTAAAACAGATACTCTTTTCTCATTTGAATCAAATGAATTATGGTTTTCTGTTTTCTGTATCGTCCTTAGCGTCAGCCAGGGGACCCTCCATACCTCCTAATACATCGTCACGGATTTGCTTGCTTGTATGGGTGATGCAGTTTTTAAGTTAATAAATATTTGATATCTTTATCACTTTGATCTCAAATAGTTTTTCATTTCTATTTCATGACAAGACTACCATACTCAATCTTTATATATTATATAGTATTATATTGTAACTCACCGGACCAATTCTATCAAATTGGCTATGTATTCCATCTTAAGATGTTTAAATAGCCCACTACCACCACGAGGATGTGATTCTTTGTTTTTAGTAGGAACTTTTTCCTAGTAGTCTAAGAAGTGTACCCTATAATGGTAGACAAAGTAAGCAATAGTGCTCTAATTAAGTATACCAATACTTGATATATAATGGTCTAGTGCAAGTGCTGAGAAGCTTAATTCTAACCTTTATGAGAGGATCATAATCCAATTTTGCTGATTAATATCTTATATTTTTTTCATTCTAAAATATAAGATACTAAAAGAAATTTATTTTATTTTGAAAAATATAAGATGTTTTCTTCCTTTTTATGATTATTTTGTGTATTATTTTCAATACTAATGATACTTATTTTATCTCTTATAAATGAGGTATTTAAATTCTAAAAAATAGTAGACACAATAAATAAATTAGGTTATTTTAGAAATTAAATACCTTTTTAATATGTGTGCAATTCGTTCTTCTTTGGATGGAGGGAGAATATGTGCTGTTATCACAAATGCATTAAAGATTCTCTAAAACAGAAATATAAATGCCCAAGATATCATTACTTGACTCTAAATCGATCACATGACTTTCTTTCCCATGAACCAAACATTTGACTAGTGTTGGTAATTCTTGATAAACCTCATGATATATGTTTGTCTGGTAATTAATCAACTGCCTCATCATCATAGTATCATGTGAATAGAATCAATTTCATAGTCAAACTTCATTTGTTATCTTAGTCCTTAGATATGCTTGCTGATGATGATGATACTAGAATGATCTTCAAAATCAGTCATTAGAGCTCTATGGGCTTTTGAAACTAAAAAGCAATGGTCCACCATCAATCTCTATTCTGTACTGACTCAAACTCAAAGAATAGACTAGGAAAAGAGGGTAAGCTTTAGCCTTTAAGTGGGGTGGTAATTGGCCCAATATACAATGTGATATTGTAAACAATATTTGTAGACTTCTATTCAGAAAAAAAAAGCTACTTTGCGTGTCATTTTGTGTAGTTGGATTCAACACCGGATGCGAAGCATTGTACTATCGACCAATCTAATCTTTTCTCTAAAAACTTTAAGGAGAAAAGAGACTAACCTAAGTTTGTAGGCATGTACTAGGACATTACAGCTCTAATTAAGGACATAAAATGATGTGTATGGACCTGTTCAAACTTGTCCTTTTCAAGAGATGAAGTAGAGGAATGAAAGTGATTAACCAAAACAAATGTGAAATAGAAAGATTGAAAGTGGTTGATGTACATTTGAAACCAAGAAAAAGTTTGGGTTTATGTTCTTTCCTTTTTTTAGTCAAGTTTATAGCAATAAATATCACCAAATAATTAGTTTGCAACAACCAAGCAGCTATAGCGTGGTAGATAAAGATCCAATGGTGGAGAACCTCCAACCGACACGATCGATCTAAATAGTCACTGGATTAATCAAGTGGGGGAAAGGAATAATTGATCGTTTACAGAAACATTGAATCTTGATAATAAATGCGATAAACATCAACATAAATTTCTTGGATTAGTTATATTTCATCATTATGGTAAGTGGAGGTAAAGATGATGGTTCTTGAAAAACCATCTTAATATGCTTCCTTTGGGAAGCCATGAAAATGACATATTCACTACTGAAAAGAAATGAGTATTCAAGATTAAGTGCAAATACTCATGGGACTTTGATATATTGGGCAATTCATATATATATATATATATATAATGCATGACTCTACAATACATTTTGCCCTATCTAAGTTGTGGTTTGAACTGTTCCTTTTGTGTAGTAGTATGATTACTTTTGCTGTGGAATAAAGAATCATTCATTAGAGGACTTGCTTTTTAAAAATGGTTTTAGGTTTTATCTTGTAAAGATATGGACCACATGTCTAAAGTTCAATGGCTTTTTGGCATAGGATAAGTTCTCACTGGCATTACAACTTTGCTTTTTTGCTTTTTTGTTTTTTTGTTTTTTTTCTTCTGGTTCTTTTCTTACTTCAGCCACGTTTTTTCCCCTTTTTTAATTGTTAAAAAGAAAGGGGTAATTAATCTTCAACATGTTGCTATGTCGCGGTGGACAAAAAATTATGCATTAGTATTACTTATGTTGCACATCAAATCATTCTTTTAAAGCCTAATCAGAAGGAGCCCGAGGAGGCAAAGGGAGCATCTTCTTGTTTTTAGTTGGGAAAACGGAGTGTCAGCCTCCTAAACTCAACTATGGTTAATTTGGACAAGAATTATTTGGTGCAAATATCATGTGGATTTATAATTAATATATAAAAATGTGGTTATATTTCTAATGGATAATCACAGGTTTCATAGAGTTCTAAGAACAACTATTAAACCAAATGTCCAAAACGTTCTTTCTTATAGCCAAACCCTTTTTTATTTTTTATTTTTTATCGTGGAACATAACATAGCAACTTCATAAGATTTGCATCAATATATCCTTCTTTAAACCTGACTGCTCATGACATAAAATCTAGGGTTCCTCAAATTGGTTGCTAGCTAGCTAGCAGTTACAATCAAATAAGATGTAGAAGGAAGGAGGAATATTTGAAGATTAAAAATTAAAAAAAAAACTGTTTTGTTCCTTTCCAGTTTTAGGGTTTTCTTTGATTATTATTCTCCATAGCAACAGCAACTAAAGCCAGTACTTTCTTAGATATATCTGCTGCAAATCCATGCAAATGAGCATAAAAAGAACTCAAAGGACAGGAGGCTAATAATTGAAAACCATGGTTTACAAGTGCAAGCTCTATCTTTCTTTGTCCATGCATATATATTACACTGTAACTAAAATATAAAAGGACAAACCCTTTTTGAGTTTTCACAGGAGTTTATTTGTTGATTCTCTCTTTGAAAAAGTTACATGAGATGAAATGATTTCATTTGTTGCGTGTCTGGTGGGAAGCCGAAATAAACAAACAAAAGTAAACTGAATAACCAAAAATTCATGCTTAACCAATGGGATGGTCAAAGTAAAGGCATCATTAAGCTTCTTTTTATTTTTATTTTTGATGGAAAACTTCTTTTTATCTACTAAACAAAATAATTGCTAGTGCAAATCACTCACTTTCCTTCTGTTCCTTTTTAAAGTGGTTGAAATGAAAACTTGAAAATATATGTCGTTTCAATTGTAGATTGATTGATTGATTAGAATGTATATCACTGGCAATCTTGATTATTTGTTCTATTGCTTTATTAATGTTGTCTTTAAATAAGTTCTATGGGTATTTTTTACATGGACTTCCTCCTCACAGAATATATGCTTCAAAATACGGTATTCTTTTAAAAAGTATAGCATATAACGGATGTAATACAATTTTTTAAAATGTTATATTCTTTATATAAGATTTTTCTATAAAGTCAGTAAATTTGTTATACACCTCTCCTATGTATTTGCATATAGAAAGATTTTGGTCAAATTTCCTAACATAACTAATTTTCTTCAAAATATTCTTGATTTATCCTTATCACAAACATCATCAGCAATTTCATGAGCCCTTGCACCCAAAAAGAAGAAATTCTCATCTCCAATCCACTACAGGAAAATCATGTTTCTACAACCTAATTTGTCAATGGATATTTTCATCTGAAATTTGAGATGGATATTAGACAGAATATCGACGAAAAGTACGTTTGACCAAACGTTTAAAATCAGTCACCATATTTCGACCACTTTCAGACTAAAATATGTTTTTTTTATGAAAAACAAGTCATTCATTAGATAGATTAGAGTCCAAATTACAAGATGAGGGATCTTCCTTATAATCACATCTTACATAAGAAGGTAAAGATGAAGGAGATACAAAACCAAAACAAGATTGAGACTTGACCCATCTAGCAAAATTGTGTGCTGCATTGTTACATTTTTTAGGAATATATACTAGAGGAAAATCATATTTTTTCAACCCAATTTGTCGACGGATATTTCCGTTTGAAATTTGAGATGGATTTTAGATAGAATACTGATGGAAAATATGTTTGACCGGACGTCTAAAGTCATTCGTTATGTTCACTTTCTGACTAAAATGTGTTAGTTGGTAATTAGTCGGTAGATTTTACACACATTTCCGACTGAAATTTAAAATGTAATATATATTAGTTAGGAAAAAAAATAAAAATATCCGTCACAATTTAGTGATGGATTTCCTACGGAAATTAATTAAATTTTTTTTGGTCATGTTCGTCCAATTTCCGTCTAATCGGTCGATTGCTGACGGATGTTGCATTTTTCTTTTTTCAAAAAATTGTGAAAAATGAAAAATATTCAGTATCAAATCCGTCTTCAATACAAAGATTTTTTTCCTCGGCTTTTCCCTCTAATCTAAATAATTGTAGTTTTTTATTATTTCCTATATAGTTAGTTTATGAATACCTCAATATAGGCTTATAAGAATATACAAATATATTCAAAGTTTATTAAAATATAAGTTTATTATTTCCTAGCTAAAAATATAAGTTTCAAAGTTTATTAATTAATTTGGTATATACAATATATATATATATATATATATATGATTGTGTGTGACAACATGACTATTATAAAAAATATTTATAACATATACCATAAGATTGAAATTGACATTATAAAATATGAAATTTTAATTCACCAAACGATAAAGAATTCAAATGAGCATCATAAGTCATAACTAACGTAATTATGCTCTCCAAAATCTTTGATGATTAATTTGAAATCCCCATTTATTTATATGTATATATAATTGTGTGTGACAACATGGCTATTGTAAAAAGTATTTATAATGTATACTGTAAGATTAAAACCGATGTATAAATTGAAATTTTAATTCATTAAGTAATTAAGAATTTAGCTGAGTATGATAACTAAAGTAATTATGCTCTTTATATTGTTCATTTTCCCGATTTGTAATCCTCATTTATTTGACTTATATTCTATTAAATTGAAAAAATTATAAATTCGATTATATATAGAAATTTCAAAATGGAGCGCAAAAGCATTATTGATTTGAATTTTTCGTATAATTTGAAGACAACGATTATTTTTGTGAAAATAAATTATTCATTTAGTAGATATTTATGTTGCTAAATAATTGATCATAAATCTCTTACGATTATATTAACTACTTTAGCTTAATGTTTTTATTATGTTAACATTTCGGTATCAAGTTAGTAAACATTTCTATTTATGTGCATATTTTAACCTCAATTAATGATGATAAATGTAATGAATACATCGAATAACAAGATATTGATAAAATATAATGTGTATAACATGTAAATATAATTTTCATCAAATTTATAATCTAAAAGTGTGTATATGTATACAAAATAAACTTATTTGAAAATCAAAATTTCTACTCTTGTTTTAGGATGTTTATTTGTTTTTGTTTCAAAATGTTTTTGAAAAGAATTATTTTCAATCTTAAATCTGTCAGTATCACAAACGGATTTCCGACGAAAATTTAATTATTTTCAAAATTAATAAATATTGACGACGGATTTCTGACGGACATTTAAATTTTTAAAAATTAATAATGATTGGCGACGGATTCCCGTCAGACATTTAATTATTTTAAAAATTAATAAATATTGGCAACGAAGTTTCGATAGAAATGTGATTTGGTGGTTTTAAAAATTAATAAATATTAGCGACGGATTCTCGACGTACATTTAATTAATTTTAAAATTAATACATATTGGCGAAGGATTATTGATGGACATTTAAATTTATAAAAATTAATCATGATTGGCGACGGATTCCCGACAGACATTTAATTATTTTAAAAATTTGAAAGAAACGCTGAGTATACAAACAGTCAGTTATAACTCGTTGGAAGTTATAACTAGGACTTAACCTGAAAAACAACTAAACAAAACGTAAATCACACAAAAACATTTGTTAACGCAGTTCGACAATCCTTTTGTCTATGTCTGCGGGGCCCTCACCCAGATTAGTTTGCTCTTCAAAAGTACAAAGGGATTCAATACAATTTCCCTATGACTACTCCTTGCAAACTAATCACTCGATCACTATAGCTAATCACTATAGTATTGCTGATAAAACAGCCTCGATTTCACACCATTCAACAAACTACTTAATCCAACAACTTGATTAAGTAGTCTAATCGAAAATGCCCTTCAACAACAAAGGGACTTGTTCAATACAAAGAATAATCTTCTACTTGTTCCAGTATCATCAATAAGCACTCATAGACATAGAATAAACTCGAACTATTGCTCAGCAATTTCTCAGCATTGTGCAACTGATTATTGCTTCACAACCTCTGAACCGATTCTCTCAATATTCACCTTTACTCTTATTGCATTCGGTTCTTTTTTTTGATCTGCACGAACATCCTCTTTATATAAAATTAGAAGTCTCCTCCAAACAGTCCTTCTCCTAATAGGAATCAATCAAGGATATACTTCAATATCTTCCAATATTCTTGTCCTTCTCCTAATAGGAATCAATCAAGGATATACTTCAATATCTTCCAATATTCTTGTCCTTCTCCTAATAGGAATCAATAAAGATTTATCTCCAAAGATAGCTCATAAAAAGATATAGCTTATCTTTTTATCTTCAAAATAAATTGCCATCAATCTTCCAATTTAGATTTAGGAATAATCTTAATTTTTCCGTAACAAAATTAATAAATATTGGCAACGAAGTTTTGATAGAAATGTGATTTGGTGGTTTAAAAATTAATAAATATTAGCAATGGATTCCCGACGTACATTTAATTAATTTTAAAATTAATAAATATTGGCAACGGATTCCCGACGGATATTTATTCATTTTTAAAATTAATAAATATTAGCGATGGATGTCCTACGAAAATTTAATTATTTTAAAAATTAATACATATTGGCAACAGATTCACGATGGAAATTTAATTATTTTTAAAATTAATTAATATTGGCAATGGATTATCAACGGAAATGTAATTAATTATTTTAAAAATTAATGTATATTGGTGACGGATTACTGACGAAATTTTGATTAATTATTTAAAAATTAATAAATAGTATCGAATGATTACTGATGAAAATTTAATTTTTTAAAAAATATTAAAGATAGGCGACAGATTATCGACGAAAATGTAATTAATTATTTAAAATTAATAAATATAGGCGGATTACAGACGGATTATGGACGAATATGTTTCGTCGATAAGTTTAATTAAAAATTGGGTTTTTCCCTTTTTTCCTTTTCTCCCTCATTTCCCCTCTTTTTTTCCTCGCTTTTGTTCTCTGTCAATAAGCCCTAGGAGTTGACTTTGTTGCTGTGAATGAAGGTTTCTCAATTCGACATCGCCTGCTCCCTATCCCGATTCATGTGAAGCTTTTTCTTTCACAAGAGATTCTGTTATGTCTGAATGTTGGGCATTCATGTAAAGCTGCTTTGTTTTGTCTGTTCTGTGTGAGCATTGGGTTTGCAGGCCAATTATATCGATCATGGTTGTTCATCCTTTCAGAACTCATTTATTAAGACAATGATTCATTCACTTAATTTGCTTTATTGGTGAGAAATTTTGATAGTCTTGTGCTGTGATTTGAAAACCATTCCTTTAGTGCCAGTGCTAGAATGTCCTGCATTGTTGTTCCATATTTTGAATGAAATGAATCATGTATTGATTTTCTGCACTTGTTTCAAGTACCCAAGTGAAGCAGACAAACATTTGTTAGCTCGGCAGACGGGTGTATCCAAAAACCAGGTACTATTACACATTTTTAGATGAAACTGATGTGTCATATTCATGAAAGTAAAAGCTCATATTCTCTTTGCTCCATATGCTTTCTAGTTTTCTACACTTTAATTTTCACTCAATTACTGCTCCATCTTGTTAAAATTACTTACTATGGCCAAAAGGTGAGTTTAAAATTGAAAAACCTAATAGGGGGTGAATTAGGTTTTTACTCGATTTTTAAACTAATTCAATAAAACACCTCTTTGACAACAAATATCAAACACTTGGCGTGCTAGTTGTGTGAGAAATAATGTGTTCAAATAAAATGCAAAAATTAGAGCAATGAACACAATAATTTATATTGGTTCGTTTTATCCAACAAAATGTAATCCACTACCTTGAGTTACCTACTCAAGGATTTACCAAATCCCTTCACTAATCAAATAAATGAGATTACAAAAGATGTTCACCCAATTCACCTTAGGGTTTTACAAATAACCTCTCAACTAATCAAGGCTCACTCAACCCTTGAGTTTTACTAATACAACCTTGATTATACAATAATCTCACCACTCTCCTTAGTGAATCCTAACAATACAATTCAATTCAAGGTTCACCCAAAGGTTTTACAAACAACCCTTGAATACAAAACAACCTACACAAGGCTCACCCTAACACTTAGGGTTTTATGCTACTTGCAACAATTGATACAATTACAATCAATAATAAGAGATAGAGAGTTTGATAGATATCACCTTAATGTGAAGATATATCAATTTGAATCACAATTACCTCTTTGAGTAATGGCTTGCCAAGATTGCTCAAAATTCACTTTTGAATGTAAAAACCCTTCTTGAATGATTTTAACAAGATTGATGTTTAGAAAGGGTTTTGGAATGTTTTTAAGATATTATAAGATCAAGATATACAATGTTTTTGCTCAAAATTGTTCTTAAAAAGAATTCCAAAGGTTTTGGTATTTAAAGGTTTGTTCCCAACGGTCAAAAATGAAGCTGTTGGAAACCCACTCAGGAGAAGTACGGTCGACCGCATATCAGACGGGTCGTCCGCACCATCATCCTCAAGCTCACTGGACAACCTTCGGATGATGATTTTCATCGTGCGATCGACCTCACTTCACTGCGGTCGACCTCATAGTTGTCCACAAGTTGACAGATGAACAAATTTGACAGCACATGCATCCACAAGATAAACTAACTTGTGGATGATACCTGTACCACTTTAGGTCGACTGAAACATGTTCATTTGTGTATCAACAATACTCTAACACACAAATGATGATTTCAATCAACCATATAAGTTATGGTATTAATGCAACAAGAGTTTATGAACCATTTAAGTTTTGAAATCACGATGCATGGTTTTTGAAATACCAAAACATATTTTAACATATTAAAAACATTTTGAAATAACGTTTTAAGTTCATAAAGCAATCTTTAGAAACCATTACTCAATTAGAGGTAAAACTAGAGATATCAAAATATATAACTCTAAAACTATACCTCTAGTTCCTATCTAATCCAATAAAAGCTTGTCTTCAAATCTTGATAGTCTTGACTTGTATACTTCCTTGAAGACTTGAAATCTTGTCCATGCATGGATTAAATCATGAATCCAAAAACTCTATCACTTGTTCAAACAAGACATTAATTATCATCAATGTTTGACATTAATCAAAATTAAGACATTAAAAGCTTTAGGGCTTTCAAAAATGTTTTTCCTTCTTTTTTTCTAAATTAATTAAAAGAAAGATAATGATGCCTCTTGATTTCTTTAAAAATGGATTGTATCTCAAATTTATCTTAATTTTATTTGAAGAAATGATGAGTCACAGTAAATTAAGGATTCTTCATATAATTCTAACGGGGAAAATCAAGAAGGAAAAATTGTATTAAGGTTGCTAGGGTCCTTAGTTAACCCCAGGCTTCCTTGAAATTATTGTGATGGCTGCATTCCATCCCTAGTTGACAATGCAGTACAGAGGAAGTACTAAAAGAGAATGACTTTTCGTTAGTCATATTGCAAGGGAACTTATGTTATGTAGTTGCAGGAAATACTTGTGTCTTTCTTCTGAAGAGTAGTTGCAGGTAATTGCTTTAAGATCTGGTAGTCAAGTATTAACAATGCTACCATAAGAATTAAATACAAAATATAGAATACATGAATGAAAAGTCCTCTGTGTGTGTGTATGCAAACCATTTAGGAAATTTCATAGAGACTGAGGAAATAATTTTTTGTACCTTGCTTCCAGCTTGTTGAATACTCAGGAAAACAGGATTCCATCTAGGATTATGATCATTTTTCAAAACCTCAGTTATGTAAATTGGAACAGTCATTCCACTTTCTATAGTTTTGGATACAACCAGAAGCGGATCCTGCAACATGCAACAAAAAGCTTATTCTTGAACTTACTATGATCTACTTCCGAAAAGAAAAGAGAAAAAGGATATCAAGATATTCATACACTTTTTGAGAATAAATCCTTGGATTCCAAATCTGAACATCTAAAGATCAATTAAGTTGTTGTCTTTGAGGTAAAACTTTCTTCAACATAAATGGTAAGCTGACCAAACTTTTGAGGAAGAGTTGAACCAACAGAGTCTTGAGCATGAGTAAGATCCAAGGTTAATGACCTATTTTGTTTTGTAACAATCTAGAAAAGTTAAAAGGTTCCCATGTTAATATACTTCTCATTGAATTTATTGAATATCAAAGAATATATGTTATTGCATGTGGATCAGAACAACCACTTTGATGTTCTGGATAATAGAAAGTACATAAATTAGTTCCAAAATGTTAACTTCATGTTGCCTAAAGAATAGAAAATCTGCAATGGAATATATAGGGATTTGGAAGTTTTTTCTTTGTTGAACTATGCATGGGAGGGATTGCATGTTGACAGGTCTATTTCTATAAGAAGGAAAAACCCAAAAATCAAGCACAGATAACATTACGAAACATGGCATAACATATTCAAAATGCCAATTCCTATTGTACATAGAACCAGCCTCAACAAATGTTGCCAATGTTGCCCGAGTTACGGAATATGGTATCTGGATCAGCAATAAATATTTTACTTGGACCACAATGATGCAACAGAAGCAGAGTAAGGGCATAACAACTAGAAAAAGAACTCTTGGTCAGATTGGTCAAATAGAAAGTAATCTATACCTCAGGCAATGCACAATGAGCCTCACTCAGGAACTGCTACTCTTCCAGCTTAAGCATCTGTATTAGTCAAGTCGATTTTAATAAACAAAGCACTCACGGTTTCAATTACAAGAGACTTGACCGTCAAAGAAAGGTAAAAATGCAGTTCATAAGTTCAAAATACAAAAAAAAAAAAAAAAACCCAAACCAGAAAGTTCCAAAATGACTTCAACAAACCTGCAGCTTTCTACAATGGTATGTAGCTAATAATGAAAAAATCTTCTATATCTCATGCTTTAAAAATAAATCTAAAAGGAGACATTGAAGACAACCACCCATAAGTATTAGATTCACAAGATATGCATATATTACATACTTGAAACAAAATGGTTTTTAGCTAAGAAGAGTTACCAAAATTTCATATTGCATTACTTGTACGAGCATTAATTTTGTATCAACTGAACATCTTTCATATTTCCCCTTTCTTAATAGCGCCACCCTACCCATCCAAAATTGACCATTGTGGTGAAATATTTCCCCAACTAAGCCAGTAATTAACAAGTTATGGCAAATGTAACACAAATATTCTTCAACAAGGATGCCCGACAGAATTTTAACAATGACGCAGCCATACAATACCTCACTAAAGAAAATATGAAAAGCTTTTGTTCTTTGCAAAAATGATTTAAATGGTAACACAATGTACCTTGGCATCAACATTGTGAAACTGAGTATCAATGTCATACACACGAAACCTGTGGCAGCACACATGAAGTTCTAAATGTTCAGACATAGAGAAAACAAGTTTATGCAGAGTATAAATCCAGGTAAAGAGTTAAACTCACACCAAATTTTGCACCATTTCAAATTGGTAAGTAATGTTGAACTTTGTAATCCACTTGGGACTCAGAGAATTCATACCATATTTGCATTGCTTCCTGATATGAAAGGTTCTGGTTTAGTTCTAAAACAAGTGAAAGCAATGGGCGGTCTGAAGTATTTTCTTGCTTATTATGTTTGGAAAAGTTTACATTATTGTTAAAGTAATGTGACTTTTGTCATACTTGACTTTTAGTTTTATTAAAAAAAATTTAAACAGATGGATAACTTTTGTAGTTTTCTAGCTTTTTAATGAGTTATTTACCTACTAAAATAGGGATGTGTATATATTTTAGTCTAATCTTACTTGTTTTCTGGGTCCCTTGGTTCCAATTTAGTGTGATTTTTTTTATTGTAGCATATATTTGTCTTTAATCCTTGACCAAGCAAAGGGATCATGTACATCTGCCAAAAATGGATATAGTTTACTAATTTTCACTTTGACATCACTCTGTAATTTCAAACCATGCCTTTTCCTCAAATCATAGCATTAGCGGATGGCATTAACTAAAGGTGCTTTATTAATTTCTAGGGGACAGGATTTCTCATCGGTCATTTTAAAGTTCAAAGATGACTACGTCCTGTTACCTAAAAAAAGATAATATTATTTTCATTATGAATTCAGTTTCCATGAACAACTTGTTTATTTGTGTCATTTTGATAGTCAGTGGATATATTGTGTCATTTTCCAATGCTTTTCTGTAGTCTCTGTTTTTTGTAAAGTAACTTTCTTGATTCCTATGTTATTTTGCTACTGTTCAACATTTCATATGTATATCCCATAGAGAAGTAATAATGATCATTATCGAAATTTGTTGTTCACTTTATTTTATATTAAATAGTTAAATTATAGTGAGATTAATTAAATCTCATTAAGCAAATTATAATATCGCCTTATTTTAAAAAATATTGACATTTCTTATAATTATTAATAGATGGATGACCGTAGTTGGATGTATAAGAGACATGTACAAAGTGTGAAAGAAATTACAATTGAGTTTGAACAGGGACTTGAAGGATTCATTAAATTCACAACATCAAATGCATGATTTCCAGCAACATTCGATGTCCGTGTTGTAAATGTAAGAATTTGAAACATTTATCTTCGGATGAAATTGAGATACACTTGTATAGATGGGGATTTGTGACAAATTATCATCAATGGACTTGTCACGGTGAAACTTCTACTTCTCAGTCTATAATGGCATCATCAAGCCAAATAAGAACCCTTCCAGGATCCATCTTAGACAATAGAATGCGAGATGTGATCTTAGATGCTGTCGGGCCTAACTTTAACTTGGAACCACCATTATCTCAATCTCGGGCTGAAAAGCCTAATCCTGAGGCTCAAAAGTTTTATGATATGCTCAAAGTTGCAGATACACCAATTTTTTAAGGATGTTCAAGCCATTCTCAGTTGTCGGTTGTTTCTCGATTACTTAATATTAAGTCCGAGAACAATATTTCTGAAAAATGCTTCAACCAATTGACTCAACTTATGAAGGAGTTGTTGCCAAGCGATAATAAACTTCTTGATGACTTTTATCAAACTAAAAAGTTAGTTTCTGGCCTTGGTTTGCTGGTGCAAAAGATAGATGTTTGTTTGAATAGTTGTATGCTGTATTGGAAAGATGATGATGCTTAAAAATGTTTGTAAGTTGTGTGGGCATGCACATTACAAGCCGCTCCATACAAGAAAATGTATTACTTTACATTGACACCTAGGTTGCAGAGGCTCTATGCTTCTGAAACCATTGCCAGACATATGAGGTGGCATGCAGAGAGTGAATCGGAATTAGAAGTTATGATTCATCCAAGGGATGGTGAAGCTTGGAAGCATTTTGATCGGTGTTATCCTTAATTTGCTTAAGAGGTCCGAAACGTGAGGCATGGTTTGTGCACTGATGGCTTCTCACCATTTGGAATGTTAGGAAAAAAATATTCATGTTGTCAGTTATTTTGACCCCATATAACTTGCCACCATGGATGTGCCTCAAAGATCCAGTTTTATTTTTAACAACTATCGTCCCTGGCCCGAAAAATCCAAAGAACAAATTGGATGTATACTTACAGCCACTTGTTGATGAGCTAAAACATCTATGGGGTGATGGAGTCTCATGTTATGATATATCAATGAAACAAAATTTTCAGTTACATGCTTTACTTTTTTGGACAATTAATTATTTCCCTGCATATGGTATGTTGAGTGGATGGAGCACAGCAGGTAGATTAGCATGCCCATATTGTATGGATAATTCAAAGTTATTCTATTTGAAACATGATGGCAATATGTCATGGTTTGATTGCCATCATTGTTTCTTGTCGATGGATCATCCATTTAAACGGGACGTGAGGTCATTTCTTCGCGATAGGGGCCGTGAATTATCTACTACGATTCTACGTCCTACAAGATTGGGGATATGAAATAGGGTTTGTCATTACCCTATGATCTTAGAAATAGACACAGAACTTGGAAAAAATGAAGGTAGATGAGTTACCCACAATTGGTCAAGAAAGAGTATCTTTTGGGAATTACCATATTGGAAAACCATATTGATACGTCATAACATAAATGTGATGCACAATGAGAATAATGTGCTTGATAATGTCATTAATACTGTTTTAGATGTAAAGGGCAAAACAAAAGATAATATAAAGGCTCGTCGTGACATCAAGTTATATTGTAATAGGCCCGAGCTATGTGTTGAAGAAGTTTCGAAAAATGAAAGGGTGTGCATGCCAAAGGCAATTTACACATTGACAAATGACCAAAAGAGGGTATTGATTGAATGGGTGAAAGAATTGCGCTTTCTCGATGGATATGTTTCTAATCTTGGGAGATGTTGTGATCTTAAAAAATTAAAGTTCTTTGAGATGAAAAGTCATGATTGTCACGTATTTATGGAGAGACTCCTACCAATTGCATTCAAGGAACTTCTTTCCACAAATGTGTGGAGTTTGTTGACAAAATTAAATCTTTTTTTAGAGACTTGTGTGCTCCAAAGTTGGCAGTCGATCATATGAAATAATTGGATAATGATATTCCAGTTCTTGTATGCAAGTTGGAGAAGATATTTTCACCTGAAGTTTTTGATGTAATGGAACATTTATTGATTCATTTGTCATACGAAGCTACAATTGGTGGGCCAGTTCAATACATATAAATGTATTCTTTTGAAAGGTAATTTTATAATTCTACCATTTTATTTACCATTAAGATAATGCACTAAAGAATTTTCGATTTGAGACCCATGTGGATACGACACATACAAGAACCACTCGAAATGATGGATGCCAAGTAGATGTGGATTCCATAGGAGCACATGTCTTGCCAATATGCAACAATCATGATAGGCTACTTGGAAATGTTCATACTAGGTACTTATTACCGGAAGAATTCAAAGCCGCTATAAATTACATGTTGCTCAATTGCAATGAAGTCACACCTTATATAGAGTAAGAATTACGCATGGTATATTGTATAATTTATTTAATAATTTAGATTACAACTCTAAATGCGATCAATTGTAGATTATTCAAGACTAATGTACGAACTCAAGAACCACATATTTCTGAATTGGACGTGGAGAAAAAAATGGAAGACGACTTTTATGTATGGTTTAAGGAACATGTAAGGGATCAATATTATCATTAATTTATCATATTAGTTTTGTGCTATATTGTTACTTATTGAAACTCAAATTTGTATGTACATGATTCAAGGAATGGTGTAACACTTGCAAAACTTCGCTTGGGGCCCTTCAAGGAAAGTCAATTCATATCATGGATACTTCGTAAATGGCTTTCGATTCCATACATCCGATCACACAACTAGGAGAAGGACAGTGAACAGCGGGGTGTGTGTTAGAGGATCATTCGATGCTGATTTCTATGATGGAGTTCTTTAAAAAGTTATAAAAGTTGAATTTCTTGTGATTCCAACTCAAAAGGTTGTTTTATTCAAATGTGACTGGTTTGATAACACTCCAAATCGAGGTGTTAAAATCCATTCACAGTATAAACTTGTTGAAATCAACCAAATGAGAAAGTACATGAAATACGATCCGTTTATGTTGGCGCAACAGGAAATGCAAGTTTACTATGTTTCATATCTAGGAAGTAACATATCTCATTCTGATTGATTAGCTGTTTGCAAGACTAGGGCCCACACGTAATTAATGTCCTTGTAGCAGACAAGGCTTGCCAAGAAGATGCAGCTCGAGATGATAATGGTAGTATAGTTTCAATTGAGATTGACATTGGACCTATAACACATGAGACGGGTGAAAATTATGTCATGGATGTGACAAAATAGAACAATTATTGCTCACAGAAGATGTGTGGAATAGTGAAGTGGAAGAAGTTGAAACATCAGAAACAGATTTTGATAGTGATAAGGATGACCCACATCGCAATTCCATATCTGATTTTAGCGATTAGGTGCATTATATATTACAAACTTTTGTTTTGAAATTAAATATCTGATTTCAATAGCTTTATGTAAGTTTTATTCATTGCATGTAAAGTATATAAAAGTGTAACTAGTATTTTTTGTTGCTAATTTGACTTTATCATTGTTTTTTCTTGATATTGCAGCCATGGATAGTTTTGGACATGGTACACCGCCCCCTAAATTACCAGGAGTTATAGAGGATCCTAGTCCAAACATAGTTGGGTCAGACACTAGCACACCCGCCTCCACCTCAGGTCCTGTCCCTTCTAGTCCACCAGTTCTCGATTCTGCTATACTCAGTTACAGTCACGCAGTGAGGATGACCATCCACTCATTTCTCCTAACAATGATTCGTAAGTAAATAATTAAGTTTTACTTGCAAACTAATTTCTCAAGGTGTTTATCAATGGTATAGTATTCTTGGGAGACGTTATATTTATTGGTTGATATGATTTCTTAAATGTTAGATGATATATTATTCTTGGAGATGTGGAGTTTATTGGTTCATATGAATTATTATAACATTAGATGGCATTTGAACAGGGAATTTGTTGGCATTGTTATTGATATTTGTGGTATATTTGAAAATAAATTGTGTGGCCTGTGTGCCTGGAAAATGTTCAATTTATAGGGGAGATGTTGCCGAAATTTTGTTAAAATTTTAATTTATTTTGCTAATATGGATAATTTAAACATATTTGATCCGTCTGTGGAGCCTGTTAGGAAAGTTACTGATACTATTAAGCAACACTTTATTGGTCCATTTGCCAAATTCTCTCAAGTTCATGCACAAGTTCAAAATATGTGGTTTATAGAATGCATCGAAAGTTTAACACGAACTTGGAATAAATTTGTTGTTAAATTATATATTTTAATTTTAAATGGCTTTGATTTAATTTTTTTTCTTGTTTTATTTGCAGAAATTGTATAAATGGCGTTCTGAGCACGACGGCCTTATATGGAAGAATTGGATTAAGATTGCTAGGGGCATGTTCAAGGATGAGATGTGTCGTGCCCGTAAGGAGAAGAGTTTGACTATTCCTCCATATTGGATAACGAAAGATGATTGGAAACAACTACATGTTTATTGGAGAATTGAGAAGTGATTGCGCTCTTCTAGATCAAGTAAGAGCAACAGAGCTGCAGCTCCTTCCTCGACTCATGCTAGCGGGTCGATTTCGTTCTCAGAGCACCAGAAAAGGATGGTTAGTCATTCTAATGCATATATTTAAATCCATTTATTAATTATTTGATTATAATTATATTATTAGAATTATTTAATCTTTTGTAATATTTTGTAGCGAAAGAAGGAAGGTTCCTAATTTAAGTACAAAAATTTGTATAAGAAGACTCACACATTCTAGTTTGGGCCTAGTAAGGGCCAATTCAATAGCGAGAAATCACAGCAAACTATGATATGTGTACATTTCATTATTAAAGTGAATTTAATTATATCGTTTGCTTATAATTTTAATTTAATTGCAGAACGAGATCAATGCATTGTGTGAGCAGTACTCTCAGATGGAGTCCACTGACTCCACTCATTCTTCAGTGCCTGATGATAATGAACTATTTATTGAGGTAGCAGGTGGCTTCAAAAAGGGCCGTGTTTCGGCAGGATTCATCCAGTATGCAGTCTACACCATCTGCCTGTTCGGAGCCAATAGATATAGAGGCTCGGATCTGAGAGCATGTAAGGCAACAGGTAGGCTTATAGGTAGGCATGGAGGTGGGTATTATACGGAGGAAGTTTGAAGACAAGTTTAGAGCGATGAAGTCCTGAGAAGATAGTTCGCAAGCATACCTCAAAAACTTAGCTATCCAGATGGGATTTTCGGCTCCATCAGTGCTATCTTCTGTACCTGAGGATGACATGTTTTTTCTGAGAATGAGTATGTTGCGGAGGATAAGGATTTCACTGTGTCACCACCTGGTGATCATCCCGATCCATCAAGTCATTTTGATCCCCCTCCCCCTACCCCTGCCCTTGAACAAGCACATTTCGTTGTTGTTAGATAATATTTATGTACTATCTTCATATACTTATCACACATACATATTATTTTAGTTTTATTTGATAAATTAATTTCGGATATATATTATTAAGAATTTAATGAATTTGTGCAACGGTTTCCTGATGGAATTTAATTTTTTTAAAAAATTAATAAATATTAGCAACGGATTACCAACGGAAAATGAAATTATTTTTAAAGATAATAAATGTTGGCTACGCATTCCCGACGGAAATTAAATTAATTTATATTGGCAACGGATTGCTGACGAAAATTAAATTATTTTTAATAACTTAATAGATATTGGCCATATATTCCCGACGGAAATGTAATTATTTATTGAAAATTAATAACTATTGCCGATGGATTCTTGACGCAATATGATTAATTATTTTAAAAATTAATAGATATTGGCGACGGATTTCAGACGAACGTATAATTATTTTTAAAATTAATAAATATTGGTAACGGAATCCCAACGAAAATGTGATTAATTATTTTAAAAATTAATAAATATTAGCGACGGATTTCCAATGGACGTATAATTATTTTTAAATTAATAAATATTGGCAACAGATTCCCGATAGAAATATGATTAATTATTTTAAAAATTAATAAATATTAGCGACGAATTTCCGACAGACGTATAATTATTTTTAAAATTAATAAATATTGGCAACGGAATCCCGACGAAAATGTGATTATTTATTTTAAAATTTAATAAATATTACCAACAGATTTCCGACGGACGTATCATTATTTTTAAAATTAAAAAATATTGGTAACGGATTCCGAACGGAAATGTGATTAATTATTTTAAAAATTAAGAAATATTAGCGATGAATTTCCAACGAATATATAATTATTTTTAAAATTAATAAATATTGACAACGAATTCCCGAAGGAAATATTTTAATTTTGTAAAAAAAAATCCATAATTGCAACAAGTTCCCTACGGATATACTTATTTTTATGATGTTAAAAATTAAAAATTTAATAATATCCGTTGGAAAGTTATGTGTAAGATTGACGGATTCGAGACGAAATATTTTGTCGTTGACCACTTCTCGTTGTTTATTGTGCCGTCAAAATTCGATCGTAAATAACGATGGATTACTCAGGCCGTTGGCATTACCGACTGCCTAATCTCCGACGGAATATTTGTTCGGTAATCCGTCTAAAACCGTGGTCAGAGACGGATTACCGACGGATATGTCCGTTAAAAATAATGGTTTTTCCTGTAGTGATAGTGGAGGGACCATCCTATGTGATAATTGTCTGCCAAGATGTGTTTAGCTCAATTGGTAATATGTCAAGCTTGCCAAATCTCATATTTAGACAAACCTTTAGTAGCCAAAATTACACTTAAAGCATCACCTTCAATAATGAGGTTCTTGAAATCCATCATGACAGCAAGTTGAAGACTGTGGACAAAAGCCAAAGCTTCAGCTGTATAGGCGTCCTGAGCATCCACCTTGTACATCCAAGCACAGTTAATTATCCCATTTGAATTCCTAATCAGACCAACAATGAGGGCACTAGTTGAATTAGCACTAAAAACAACATCAAAATTTAGTTTAAATATGCCCAAAGGAGGAGGAGACCAGCGATCAGCATACAAGCTTGGTTTGCAAGTCAGATTCAGACGATTTCTCCATCTCCAATAGTGGGTTGCTTGAAGTGAAATTTGGTTACCCATCTTCACAGCAGGGATCAACTCAACACCAAGCTTTACTTGATTTCTATGGAGCCAAATCTATTCCAAGCAAACAACAAGATAATAGATGATCTTCTCCTTATCGATATCTGGTAAAAATAAATTGTTAGAATCATCAAGAAAGATTTCCAGAAATTTAGGGAAAGAAAGAAGGGAAAATTTGTCCAAACGCAATTGCCAATTGGACAATAACTAGATTTGTTGAACATACGGGCACATGATGAAAATATGTTCCAAGAATTCCACTAGATGATTGATTGAACCATAATTAGCTTGGTTTTCTAGTGTTTATCGTGTTGTTTATTGAGTTTAAATCTAGTTAATTATGTGTTTTTGTGCTTTAAATGATTCTTTATACTTATATTTTTGTTTTTAGGTCTTTGAAGGTTTTAGAAAATGTTTAGATGGAATTGGAAGAGGTTGGAAGCTTAAAGATTGATATTTGGAAGAAAGAAGTGGATGCGCAAGGTTAGAAGGTGGATTTCTTTGCAGGCGTCCACTTTGCAATGCCTGGCGTCCACTTTCCGGATTGAAGTTTTTAAGATATTTTTAAGTAGTTTCTATTTAGGACTCTTGCGTGATTAACCCTAGGACTTTTTCTAGCTATCTTATTCCCGAGCATTGTAGAAGATCAAAGGGTTGGAGCTTCTCGGGAAATCAGATTTCCGACTAATGAGTTTATCTTTTTCCCTTAATTTTTTATGATGTTTTCTTTTATGGATTGTGAGCAAACGTTTATAGTTGGTAAGGACATGTATTAGGTTTATTTTATTCAAGAATATGAGATTTTTTTTATGTCATTAAAAACCAGATATTTTCAAGGGATCATTATTTCTATTTGAGTATTTGAACAATTCTTGATTTTATTCTATCAATTGTGATATTTCAATTATTATTGGTCATCTTAATTGTTTTACATAGTTGATTAACTGGGGTTATTAAGAATCGGGTTTCGGTAACCAAAGTAGTAATTATTAATTAATTTAAATATGCGTTTGATTAATTAATAGGAATTGTTTGAAACAAAATGCATGATTTTAATTGACCGTTAATTTTATGTAATTTTTGTTGATGTTTTCCTTGAGCTTAATAACTTGATTGACTAATTTATGCAAATGATTCGGTAATGTAGTTTAATTAGGTTAAGGTTTGAAAGCCTTAAAGCGTTTAATGTCTTAATTGTGATTAATGACAAACATTGGTGATGACTAATGTCTTAATTGCATAAGTGTTGGTCTCTTAGGATTCTTATGTCCAATCCATGCAAGATCAAAGTTTCAAGTCTTCAGGAAAGATCGAATTTTATCAAGCGTTGAAGATAATGGGTTTCTGGATTAGATAGGATCTAGAGGTGTGGTGTTATTTTTTATTATATATCCTTAGATATCTCTAGATCTACCTCTATGAGTAATAATTTATATAGGTTGTTCAATAAAAGTGAAACGTTTTTCATAATGCACTTCATAAAGATAAAACATGAGTTGAGTATTTGAAATGATTTTCAAAATTAATGCATATACTTAAAATTCTATAAAATATATTCCACAACACTTTTGATTGAAATATTGTATTGCTTAGCTTGGATGCATGTGCAGTTGACCTGACTTCATATGTGGTCAACCACAAAATCATGCGGTCGATTGGACTATTCAGCTCATCATTCGCAGAATGTCCAGAGCTCTCCGGAACACTTGCGAATGATGGTGCGGACGACCCGTCTTATATGCAGTCGACCGCACTTCTCCTGAGTGGGATTCAAACAACCATTTTTATGACCGTTGGTGCATACATATAAATACCCAATTGTTTAGAAAACTCATGAGCACGACTTTTTGAGCAAAAATATGATTCTTACTATTTATAGAACATTTTGAAATCATTTTGAAACTCTTTCATAACATTTACATTATGAAAATCATCCAAGAAGGGTATTTCCTAAATCATTGGCGTTCTTGAGCAATCTAGAGAAACATATTACTCAAGGAGGTGTTTATGCTTCAAATTGATATATCTTCACATTAAGGTGATATCTATATCAAACTTTTCCTATTCTTATCTTGTAAGTTTTATTCAATGTTGCATTGAGTTTAAAACTCTACGGGTTAGAGTGAGCCTTAAATTATAGATAATTGTGATTGTCTTAAGTGTATCTATTTTATTAATTGTTGTATTAGAGATAAGCGTATAATCAAGGTTGTATTGTAAAACTCAAAGAGTTGGGTGAACCTTGATTGGGTAAGAGGTTTGTATTGTAAAACCCTAAGAAGAATTGAGTGAGCCTCTATTGTAATCTCTTGTACTAAATTAGTGAAAGGTTTTGTTAAATCCTTGAGTATATAGCTCAAGGTAGTGAATTAGGTTTTGTTGGATAAACCGAACCACTATAAATTGTTGTGTTATTTGCTAATTTCTTGAACACATTATTTCACACATTGTTTGAGCACCAAGTGTTTATTATTTGTTGTTTTAAAAAGCATTGCTTGAATTAAGGTTGAAAAATCGGATAAAACCTAATTCACCCCCCTCTTAGGTTTTTCAGGGTTAATTTGCAATGCTTCTTGAAAATTAACCTAACTTTTACAAGAATTGGAATTTCTGGCACTATGCAGAATTCTAAGTCATTACTCAGATAAATTATTATTGATGATTAATCCCGAATAAATAAAACCGAAATACAAAGTCTTTGCTAATATCTTTTTATTAATTGATTTTTAGTTGTTTTGTGAATTACTTATTTTAAAGTTTTAATCTTTTTATATAAAAATCAAATCTTTTCCCTAAAAATCTTGATTAGTTTACTTAATTAAAAAATTTACAAGTCTCTATGGGTTCAACCCTTACTTGGCCTAACTACATACGTTGGTTAAGTTTGGAATTTAATTTGATAGCATTGATTTTGTGACACATCAAAAAGCTAGGAAAGTCTACTTGAAGTAGGAAGAATGTTTGAGAGTGCTCTCCATAGCAAATGCTTGTGTCACCCATGTAAGTTAGAATGCTATAATATCTTCCACATGAGTCTCGAGATATCAAAGTTCGAAGCAAACCTCTGATGATGCAACATCCTATATGTAGCTTTGGTAGAGAAATTCCTTGACTTGGAGGGAACCCAAATCCATATTTCTTGTTCCAAAGTATATGGAATAACAATATCCAAGACTGCCTTTGCAATATTGGAGGGAAAGAGATTGTAGACCAACATAGGATCCCAAGCATTTAAACCTGGAATCATAAGGTCTCAAACATGTTCAATTGTTTGTGAATTGCGCCGATGACTAGGAGGGGAGAAACCCTTGATATAGGGTATCCAAGGGTCCTCCCAAACTCGTGCATTAGAATTTACACTAGGGATCATACAGGCTCATTGTTTAATTACATCTCTTATTTTCCAAATACTTAGCTGGCATCATTTTCACCCAAAGAAGATTTGGTTGTGAGATCAATAACCAAGCCAATTTGGTAACTAGCACAATATTGGTATCCCTCATCAGATGAAATCCCAAACCACCTGCTTGTTTGGGTTTAAAAATAGAACTCTATCTCTTTAAGTACAAATGTTTAGCCGCCGTCATTTTTATGTCCCCACCAGAAATGTCTCATAATATAATCCATCTTATGATTAATGGATAAATAGGAATGATAGATTGCTATAGATTGCATGATAGATTGCATAGGATAAATAGGAATGGATTGTGTGAGTTAATGGACTGTTTTAACTGGGGGTAAATTGGGGCTATCCTGACGGGCGAGTTCATGCAGCCTAGTTTTAGAGATGGGCTGGGCCAAAAAAATACAGGTGGAAATTTGGGTTCAATCAGTCGAGCTAGCCAATGTGACCCGATTTTTAAGCTTGACTGGACTTTATAATCATAGGCTTGTGAAAAACTTTGCCTGACCCGGTCTATCTTTCCTCATTGGCCTATTGAGTCAGACCAACCTAGCTTAATAATTTAAGACCTTGTGAAAATTGAGCCTAACCTGTCCCGACATTCCCTCTTGGTTGATCAAGCCGGGCTACCTATTTTGCCACTCTTTACTTAGAAATGCCGATTTGAAAAAACTTAGGGTAGTGCCATACCATGAGGCCAATAAATAAACAACACTATTCCGGTCAAAACCATGTTGTTTTGCCAGTTTGGATTGGACTTTAAAATTTTAGACCAGAAAAATTCACTCAGCCCAATTTTCTTCCTTGGCCCAACCAACCTAGACTAACTTGAAGAGAAAATCAATATTCATTTACATCTCTTTACATGTTTATCTTTGTTTTTTATTTCTGGTTTCTATCAAGTCCCTAATCATAGAATTCTTGTCCTTATCGAATTAGAGCAAGACAAGTCCCTACTTTAGGAGGGATTTTTGTCATCCTAGCAAACAATGCAAATACAAACTTCCTTCCTCAATGCAAACTTGGAGAACCTCAGGTAATTACAAAAGAATTCGTGATCCATCGCATAATTCTACCTCTCATTCCTAGCATGGTAAAAATAGTTGGTTTCGTGTTGGATACTAGTCTACCATGAATAATGTTCATTTTGCTGAGAGGAGAAGTGTGATTTGAGAATGGTTATGATTCAAATTGAATATTATAGACTAGGGAAACTATTTAAGATTATAAAACAATAGAGTATTTGTATTTGTTTTTTTTGATAGATTAGTTACCTATTCTCTTCTTTATTAGCATGTAATACTAGGATTTTCCTACTTGAGCAATCGCTTGAGAATTTAGTTGCATAGATTATTATGGAAATCTATATATATATATATATATATATAGTGAAAATCTAGCATATAAATAATATTTTTAATCACCTTCTCAAATATTTATTTCAAGGGGTAAAAATATGGGAAAAATACATATATTAGCATCAAAGAAAATAGAAAATGTATTTACACGAAAGGTCCTATAGCTAGCTATATAGAACAAGGAAAGACTAGAGATAATTTGGTCCTCCTAATCTACAAACTGATACTTGACAAATGCATATTAGTTACACATACACAACCCCTTATGCATGAAAGGCTTATTTCAATTTTTAGTTGTTCTTAGTCTTAGGTTCATCAAGGATTTTTTTCCATAGTATGGATACATGTACAATATTTCCAATTTGAACTACAAAAGTTTGTTGGTTTCAAAAATAAAATAACTTATGTAAATTTTATACGTATTGGAAAGCTCAAGTCAAGACTAAAATATATACATTCTCAAATGGACCAGGAATCTGAGTTGCATTGCCAGAAATATCTTGCCAAATTACCAACTCCAATAATATTTCTTGATGCCCTTTGCTATCTATTCGTGAAAGCATTTCCATACTATATATAATAGGAGTAAATAACTTTTTAGATGCTCAAACGTTTTAACCCTGTCTCATTACTACCTGTTGAGTGGATGGACCAGTAGGTCCCTAATGTATTTACTTTTGGATAATTTAGTCCTCATTCGTTAATTTTGGTAACATTGATCCCTAACATTTTTACGTGTAGACAATGAATTCCTTTTAAACGGAAATTAAGACAATTTCGTTGAATAAAAAAAACACAATGTAAGTCCTTTAGAGGGGTAATAGAGGAAAACAACATTGTAACCAAACCATACCTATTGTTCATCCCTAATTTTTGTTTGAAACAAAATTACATTTCCCTCTTGTGCAAAACATAGGCCTACATATATCTATCAAAGGAAAATCTCCAACACTTTTCTTATATAATCGATTAGCATATGAATGAGTAAAATTTGCTCAGGTGTTCTTCACTCCCACATTGAAGGTATTAGTTTAAGGCAAAATGTCCCATCATCGAAAATGAGTTGACTGAAATTCCAAGCCTGCTCGGCAAAGTCTTCGTCTACAATTAGTGTCCGGTCGGTGCGTCCATTGTAGTCGCAAATGAAGGGATGCTCGATTCATACTAGTTTGAGAGATATTTCGGGTATGTCGTGGATTTTTCTCTTATCTTACCAAGCACTCCATATTTTTCTGTATTGAAATCGCCCATGAAAATGGTTATTTATTTATTTATTTTGTTTAGAACGATCCAAGAAGGAATGACAAAAAAGAAAAGAGGTGTCATTCTCTGTGTAGACTTATTATACTTTAATATGTACATGAATGGACTGAAAGACCACATGATGAAATGGATTCAGCGAAATGACCTATATTCTAATAGATATACACTTATTCCTATTGTCAGATGATGAGTCTAGGCCAACCAGTGTCAAATATTATGGTATATTTCTTTTATGCAAATATGAGATAGAGCATTGATGGTGACAATTTGAAATTTGTAGGGGTCATTGTGTTCTACTCATCTTTTGTAACTTTGGAGATAATGATAGTGCTCCATACATGTTAATGCTTGACTTCTTTTGATTGACCAATCACAATCTAGAACATGATATAAGAAAGTGAGTGTTAAACACTTGTGTCATAGTTGTAATTGAATATTAAGCCTAATAAAACATAAATATTTTGTTTACTTGTTTGTGGCCCACATACATAGGACATGTGGAAGGAATGTAAGCCGTGCATATTTAAATAACATCCTTTTTTATATCCTAAGGAAAGTATCAATAGCAACATATATTTTAAATTGAATGATTTGTAATCTGTTCAACAATTAATTTTGTTAATAATGTCTCAGGTTCCCCAATAGAAAGGAGAAGTAGAATGTAGTTGGTATGTTCTATTATATGCAATTTTATTTAGGGTAAATTCCATTAAGCCCCTTTCATCGTTTCTTCAAAAACATAATACCCCTTTCATCTTTTAATCAAAATACTATACCCCTTAATCTATCTAATTTTGTTAAATTGGATTCATTTTTATCAAACCCACATTATATGGGTTAACCCAACAATTCACCCAACTAAAAAACCTAAAGTTACAAAAAAAAAACCCCTTTCCTTTTATAACAAGAATAGCCTTTTTTTTTTGTTTCAGGGAATTTCCTTTCTTGGTCGTCATCCTCCTCCATCTTTGCTCCCATCTTTACCACTGACTCCCAATATTTTCTCCTAGAAAAGCTGCGATATCGCTCAGATCCACTGTCAGAGCAAGAGAGGGTCGTTTTCGCATCATCACCAACTCGTCTCTCCGCTGAATCGTTGAGTGCTATGACCGTTAGAAGCACCATCAGAAGGTTGATGGAGCTGACAGAGAGCTAGATCCAGACAATTTTAGTTGGAGCTTGCACAAACCAGCTAGTCCCCAAGAGGAATTTCCAATTCTAAGGACAAAAGAAGCTTCAGGAGATGAAGATAAGGAGCCTCTGTTCCCTCTCTGCACTGAAGAAAATGAAGTACTTTTAATGGCAACTATCAATCCCGCAAGAACCACAGGCAGCACGAATCTAGAACTAGAAGCTTTAGTGACTCAAAGGTCATCTATCATCTTCCCACTGTTTCACTGATTGAGGTGTGAATAAATATGAAAACAAAGAGAGACGATGACGAGAGCCCGTTGATGGAGGAATCTAACTCGAAGAGGTAGAAACGGGAAGAACAGGATTCTCTTTCTTCTTCAACTCAGCTAGCCTCTGACAATGTTTTGTCTCATTTGGCTGTATATAGTAATGAATGAAGAGGAGGATGAAGACAACGATAAAAGATTGGGGAAAGGGAATCGCGTTACCAATAAAACATATCAAAATGAACATGAAGAAGATGAAGATGAAAATGATGAATGGGGTGGTAATGGAAAGGGAAGCCAAGGTAAACATAATCGCCTAGTTAAGCGGGTATATCTTGGTTCATGACATCATTGGAATGTGTAGATTGTAGAATATACCAAGCATAAAGACTTCACTTCTATCATTGTTGTCCACACTAACCGTCGAGAACCAATTTACTTTTCTTGGTTTTGTGTTTGGTCTTTCACTAGTCACCACAAATCCAACTTTTACTTTGCATTGCTCCTGCTACTGTTAAAGCTTATTAGTAATCCTTTTCAGATGCTTTGTTTATAGTTCACTTCTCGACTTTCTGTTTTTAGTTCCTCTAACAGCATCAAGTGTTAGCTTGTAACTTGTTTTCAATTGATTTTGCAGAATCATGGAAATCCTATCAATCACAAACCTGAGCTGGTATTGAAAAACTTCACAACATGTTTGGGACATCAAATCGGGAGGTTGGCTAGTTGCCTTTCCCTTCCCTACAACTCCTCCCCCCATCCCTCATCCTTTTATAATCATAATCTGAACACTTTTATTGTGACTAAACTCTTTCTATTTCTTTTCCTGCCAACAAACTAAATAAATAAAAGAAGAAAAATAAGATAACAATCACCTCCAGAAACTGGTGTGTACATATATACTTCCATGTGTGTACATATATCCTTACCTAGGAATAAGGCCCTAACATTAACAGATTAACCAGATTACTCCTATCCACGTTTACCTTGCTTGATTATCACATACTTTTTCCCTATGAGTTCTGGTTGCATATCTGTACATTATTTTTTACTTTTCATGCATGTAAAACTACTCTGAATCTCCTGTAATGATTATATACAATGCACTCAAAATAGAAAATGTAAAGAACAAGGATTGATGAGAAGAGTACTGAATGATATAGGAATAGTCTTCCCAAACAATGTATTACTAGACTACTAGTAAATATTCTCAAAACAATTGTTTTCACTACTAAATAGAAACTAGCTAATATCCCAAAATACCATAGTTTCCACCAAACTAAACTATTAGCAAATTTTGCAAGAAAAAATTATAAAAGCAAGATGTTGTCTTCCACAAAATAAAGAGCATTTTCAGTTTGCTCTAAACTAAAGAACAAAGCACTACAATTACAGATGCCAATGAGCCATATTATGATTGCTAGTTGCACTTTGAGATGAATTGCTTGGTAAATTAGTGTTACTTGTCCTTGTTTCACCACTTAAATTGCCCACCCTAGAACCTTGAGTCAATAGAATGTCTCCAAATCTAGTAGTTGTTCTCCTTGAAAAAGGAGCATGTGCCTCTTTCTGGTTGAAGACACCAATTTTCCTAGGCATACTTACCTGCAAAATAATGGAAAAATTGTTAATGAATACAAAAGGTTAGGTAAAATAATATTTCAAGATGAGTTAAGTAATTGATTTTCTAATTGGTTGTCTAACCATCTCTGTGTTTCCTCTACCAATTCTCCTCATCTTCTTTTTGTTACAAATAGGTACTCTTGTAAATGATAAGCCATCAGGACCAACAGGATTTCCAAAATTTCCACTTCTACCCCTTCCTCTAACACCGCATATTTCTTTTCCTTTCATTCCAATAGATCTGTCTTCTCTACCAGTTGAATATGTAGCAGACCTTGTATCAACAATTTGATCGGTTGCTTTCTTTTTTCCCCTATTATCCTTGGATTGATCAAAACTTGTGACTCCACTTGAAGAACCAGTGTTTCCCTACAGTGTTTAGCAGTAAAATAGGGGGAAAAAGTCAATGAAAATATTGTGCACTAGTGACATTGAAAATGTTATATAATACATTACCTTGTTTGATTTAATTGGTACTTTGCAGGTCCGAACGTTATGCCAAGTACACCACAATTTCTACACTTGTTCTGGCCTCCAAATTTTCTTATTGTATTTGGATTTACAACTTCATCTGGACCTTTCTTTCTTGCCTTTTTAGGCCTGTCTGGTTGTCTTCTCACATTAGGTGGCAAAATAGCATCGTCATCAACATGAACCCATTGAGATTGATTTGGGACCGGGTGAATCATGAACTGGTATGATCTCATATATGCATCCTTTTTGTAGTATTCATGTATAAAATTCACAATATCTCTTCTTAAATATGATATTGCTGCATAAGCATGAATACATGGGAGACCAGTTAGATCAAATTTCCTATATGTGCATGTTTTGTTTCCCAAGTCAACAATAAAACTCATTAGCCCTTCAATAACCTCATAAACATCTTCCCCAACTAACAATACCTCACATAATCTTGCTTTTTTAGATGTTCCTTCAACAATCTTCACTATTTTAGGACAAACTACTCCAATATCTTTCTTCATCCATTCTCTTTTCTCTTGAAATCTGATCATTAGTTGCCTTCTAATCATCTCAACCATATTAATAATTGGTTTGTCTCTTTCCTCCTTTATGTATTGATTGAATGATTCACAAATATTGTTCACAACCATGTCACATTTTGGTCTTGAAGAAAAGTGAGCCCTACTCCAAGTGGATGGATGTTCCCTTAATAACCAGCTATACGCATCGGGATTTATATCTTTCAGTTCATTCATGTAAGACATAAAATCTTCCATTTTGTATGCTGAAGTAGCCCCCCAAAATAGATTCTTCAATTGTTTGTCTTTGAAAATCAGTTTGAAATTTGCGTATAGATGTCTAACACAAAATCTATGTTCAACATTTGGCATTAACTCATTAAATGTCTCCTTCAAACCCTAAAAAAATTGAGTGATAAATAAGTGGATGATAAGTAAAATTTGAACTAAAGACATACTAATTAATTTGATCCACATTACCTTTTGTCTATCAGATATGAAGATCCATCCCATTTCCTCTGCACTTCCAATTGCATCCATCAATATTTCTAGGAACCATTTCCATCTATTTTTGCATTCAGCTTCAACAACAGCAATGGCAATTGGAAATATTTGGTTGTTCCCATCTCTCCCAACTACACTAACAAGTTGTCCACCACAAGGACCTTTAAGATGTCATGCATCTAGACCAATCACTGGCCTACACCCTGATATGAAACCCTTACTTTGAGCATCAAACATAACAAACATCCTTTTAAAAAATGCAGGTGAGTTTGACAATGGTTCTTCTGTATTAATAAAAGGCCTCCCAACACCTACAATGGCAACATTACCCATATTGCTTTTTTTTTATCATCTCACAGTAATGTCTTACTCTAGTGTATTGCTCCTTATGACTTCCCTCTATTATTTCTTTTGTCATTCCCTTAGCCCTATAAATTTGGCTTCTGGACACAAGAATATTGCATTCCCTTCTAACATATTTGTGTAATGAACTTGCCTTTAGTGTAGGATCATCAATGAATTTATTTAAGTATTTTTTTGTAATCCATCTTGAATTGGCACTTCTTAGTCGATGTCTCACAGCATAATTCACATGATTGATCAAACTTTTAATTTGAAAGTTGTTTGCTCCCTTCATCTTAGAGGCATGTCTC
Organism: Apocynum venetum; assembly: GCA_019593545.1. Classification (NCBI taxonomy): domain Eukaryota; kingdom Viridiplantae; phylum Streptophyta; class Magnoliopsida; order Gentianales; family Apocynaceae; genus Apocynum; species Apocynum venetum. Next base: position 4,092,174 of record SRSM01000132.1, read on the forward strand.
CTCCAAGGACAAGAATCAATGCATTTCACAATTACCCTATCACCATCATTTTTTACAAACTTGAACTCATATCCGTTCTTGATAGAATTCTCCCTCAATGCAGCTCTAAAAACAGAGGCACTACTAAATATCATCCCTTGTTTCAAGACTGGATTTTCCACATGTGTTTTTCCATTGAAGGCAAGCATCACATCTGAATCAGAATCCACATCTGAACCTCTAGGAGTCAACAATAAGTCTCCATCACTATCATCACTACATTCTTGTTCTGGGGGGATAAGTCTCTTGCCATGTGGTCTCTCATTCTCATAGTCAATAATTGTTGGGTTTGAAAGCCCAGCTCCATCATCATCATTATAATCATTGTCTTCACTAGAATTAGTGCTAGCCTCCACTAAATCATCAAGTATCCTACTACTATTTTTCACTACAACATCAACAAGTTGATCTTCTATGATATTGAGATTATCACCATTTGTAACATTTCCATCATGCCTCTTACTTATATATATATTACTACTGTAGATATCAGGTTGTTCATTCGATGCTAAAGTTTATAACTTGATCAGGTGCCTTCCTTGGTGGATGGCTGCCATGTCCAGGATCTCTATATCACATGTGATTTTTGTGAGTCCTCCATCCAAGTCCGTATCAGGTAAAAGGTAATACATAGTAGTATTTGATGGTAAACCAAGATCATGTACCATTGCATCAATTTCTATTTTAGATAGAAAGTCAATGTCCACATCATTTATAGTGACTACTTGCCCCCAACATACTTCATCTCTGGTGCAAATACAAGAGTACCCCCATAGTGGATTTTGAAATTGTGAATGGAATTTTCTTTCATTTTATATGTATTCTCATAAAAAATATCTCAGTAGAAAAGGGACAAAGCAAACTATTAGGACAAAATATGACAAAAAATATAAAAAATTCTTACATGCTTTCATTTATGATACTTGACAAATTTCATTGCAGGGACCACATGTTTTCTTGAAGTCACAAGAAAGCTTAAAGTCGCAGGAAAGCTTACAACATCAGATAAATATACGAAAGAAGACCATAGATGTTATTTGACACAAGCAAAATAATATTTTCTTCTACTATTGAATGTATGAATTTTATGTAATTATACAGTAACAATAAATTCATAGTTTTTTCTAAAGTTAATTATACATACCTTTATGTATTAAAGATCTTTTGTACTTTTGTTGAGTATAAAGACCTTTATGTATAAGGTTTTGCCTGTTTTTCTCACAGGGTCTTTGAGCAAGATTCCCAAAAACAAAGTTTTTCTCAGCAAGATTCCAGAAGAATATGGAAATATGAAAAAGGAGAACTGATTTTATGGGAAGATGTGAGAATGGGTGGCAAAAGGAGGCAAAAATCCCGGCAAAAGAAATGGGTTTTTTGTAACTTTAGGTTTTTTTAGTTGGGTGAATGGTTGGGTTAACCCATATAATATGGATTTGATAAAAATGAAACTAATTTGACAAAATTAGATAGATTAGGGGGTATATTATTTTGATTAAAAGATGAAGGGGTATTATATTTTTGAAGAAAAGATGAAGGGGCACTACTGGAATTTACCCTTTTATTTATTGAGAATACACCTTAGATATTCAGTCGAAGTGGAGGTTATCCTTACTCGTAAGTTGTAAGTCGTTTCATTGAGAATAAATATTGATTGAATATTTATATAAAATGCAGATGACTAAACACTGGTTTGCTATTGATGAGTTTGAAGATTTTAAACAAAATGATATTGGAAAACTTAGTAGCAACATAGTAGATGAATATGAAACTGTAAATTACTCAACAGTGGGAGCAAATTTTGCAAAATCAAACAGTGGAGAAGTTGATGATGATGTTGTTTTAGAGCTATCAAATAGAAGTGTAATTGAAGCTGACAGGAAAGATGAAATTATTGTTGCAAGTGTGAATGAAGCTGTTGAAATCAAGGCTGAACAGAGTAGCATTCACTTGGATGGGGGTGTGGAAGAAGATTTATTTGAAGTAGAGGTTGAAAGGGTGTGTATTGCAATAGAAATTGAGGTATATCAACTTGATGAAGTGTGGGAAATAAATTGTTAATTTTGCAAGAAAGTTCTACTATCGATTATGAGGACAATGCAAGTGAAACTAACAAAAGAAGCTGCATCAAATGGCTTCCCTGATTCTGATTATGAGTTATCAAATAATGATAATTCTTTGAAAGACTTTATTGACCAAAGCCTTTGAAAATTGGAGGAGGACCACACATAGCTTGGCTATACGTTGATGCTTTTAGAAACCATGACATTTACCAAGGTCATGCATCTTCTGGAGAATCGTATGGTGCAAATTTTGATAAAATTTTTTCAATTCCCAATCCAGTTCGGATGAAGATAATCCAGTAAGAATAAAGGCAAAAGGTGTTAAGTTCAAAACTGAAAGGCAAGGATATATATATATATATATATATATATATATATATATGACAATGTGGATATTCCATTTGGATAAATTTAAATGAATATCAATTTATTTATGATACACTTATAAATGGTTTAAATTATTTAGATCTAAATAGTTTATGAATATCCATGAATACTTATTTATTCATATAATTATAATTATTTGTAATTATATTCATTAAATTTCTTAGTATAATTTTTATTATCTACATTTATATTCAATCAATTTTTTAAATCTTAGTATAACATCAAATATATATATATATATATATATATATATAAATATGCAAAGATTATCTTGAACATTTAATTCTAAAAATCATAAAATAAATATGCAAATATTCAATTTGACTTAGAAAAGTCAAAATTTTGTGATCTATCCTCTTTTTTCTTTGATTTTTTTACTTTCCCTACTTTTTTTTACCTTTCTTTATATGAACTTAGATTCTTTTTTTCTCTCATATATAACTTATATATAACAATTATCATTACTCTTCTTCTCAATTATCATAATTGCATGAACTTCTCTTATTGTAATAATCATTTCCAGAATAATTTGAAAGATAACGGTTTTACTTGACTTGATATATATATATATATATATATATAATAAGAGTAAATAAATAATTGCAATGAATTTTATTAATTTATTTTAAAACAAAGTGCAGAGAATAATTTTTTTATTGGTAAAGTCATTATTTGGTTTAATTATCTAAACTACTTAGAAAATTAAGGTAAAAATGAATTGTAAAGAAATTTTAAAAATAAAACATTTATCAAAATTAGTAAATAACATTAGTGAAAATAATCTTAGTTAATTTAAAATTTACTAGTAAAATCCTTATTTGATCAAATTATCTAAAATACTTAAAAAATTAAAGTAAATAAAAATTGTAGAGATATTTCAAAAATTATCAAAATTAGTAGGGGTGGCTATCAGTGTCGTGTTCGGGTTGACTCGTGTCAACTTATCGTGTTCGTGTCAACTCGCGTGTCAATCCATTTATATTACGGAAAAATTATCAATTCAAATAAAACACAATTAATAAGTGAAAAACATCAAAAATAATTTAAACACTCAAATTATAATTTTTACAATTAAACATAACTAAATCTTAATAAAATTCTAATATTTTTAAATTTAATTTAAAAGTTCAGTGTAAGTAAGGACGGAATGATTAAATTTACTATTTAAATTTTATAAAGTTAAAAGAAAATTTTGTTTTCTTTTGGAAAGTTAAAGACAAAAAAACTATTTCATAAGTTAAACAAGTTGAAATTTAGTCTTTAAATGCTCAATTTGATTTGAACGAAAATCGTTTGCCAATAAACGTATCTTGTCGTGTCGTGTCGTGTCAGTGTCGTGTCAACCCTAACCCATTATAATCGTGTCGTATCGTGTCGTGTTGGCGAATCGGGTTCAAATTGCCGGCCCTAAAAATTAGTAAACAATTTATATATGAAGTATATATTTTGATGATTTTCACTTTAAAATAACTTTGTATTTCCCTTTTAAAAAAAGAACTTTGTAATAAAAGTTAAAAATGATAAATTAAATGGCAATAAAAGAAATTGAGAAATAGGACCTATTAGTAGAATTTTTTCCCTAAATCTTTAATTTCCTCTATAAGTATTTGATAAAAATAAAAAATAAAATAAAATTTATTTTTAACCCTTAAGTACAGAGGAAAACAATTCATAATTTTGAAGAATCTTTGAACTTGAATCAGAGATCGAGTTCACTCATTTGATCTTTTAGGGTGACTATTACATTAGGTGAGATTTACACTTTCAAAAAAATATTTGTTTGGAACATAGAAAATTAATATATATATTACAATATAAATTTAATTAGAAAATGTAAAAAATAAAAATTATATGTTGTCATAAAAAAGCTGAAATTACAACATACATATTAGTAATAAATTATAAATTAAAATTTTCATTAAAAGGGTAATTAGTTATATTTGATGAATGAATTGATCAACTATTGATTTTTTAAATGGATGTTTATTGAATTTGATGGATCTTCATTAATATAAATGAATTTAAATAAATGATAAGTTAAAACTATTTAAGTTATATGAGTTAATTAAATTCATTTAATTATGAATGATTTTATATATTTATTGGTTTTACATCCAATGGACTTGCGAAGGAATAAAATATAACATATAAAAATCGTATTATGATATTTCTTGTATAAAAACTAGCCTCAGGTTTCTTCATAATTTCACCTATTTAGAAGGTAGATCATTATCCCAAGATTGTGACTGAACGGGAGTGCTTTCAACACAGCGCACTTCCACTTGGACAATATCAACCCCGCAATCTCACCAATCATTGAGCATTGACAAATCTATATAGGCTGTAACATGTGACATTTTTATTTCTCTTGACATTTCTAAGTAGTAGCATTGACACAACAATGAAGGCTCTTGTAACAAAGCTTGAAAAGCTTTCTCAGAAAAGAGAGCACCAGGAATATACAACAGACACTATAAGAATCTTATGCACATAATCCCTGAAATGGCACAGAGAATTTGACAGGTTAACTTCTTGATCATATACCCATTCTTTCCAATGTTTCAATAAAAAATCCAGAGGCGATACATTTGAAGCTGGCAGTACATTTGGAATCTCTTGAGCAGGTAAACTAGCTCTTTTCATAATATGAAAAGTGCAACCCTCAAAAATTGGTGTGCTACAAGTTGCATCCATAATTGTAGGATTGGCCAAAAGAATGGTAGGGAAGAAAAGGCACTGTTCACTTTACAGGAAGGAAATGCCCAGATGAGGAATGCATACACGGATTGAAGAATCAACTTATGGGCACTAGTGTTCTGTATTCCTTTTCCGTTATTGACTTTAAGCCATTAGGATCAGGAACGATGTCTTCTTCCATACCTTCTTTGGGAGGGAAGCCAAGTGATCGTGCCTGCAGCCACTGGTCTATAACGCCACAGCTAATAGCATACTTGATGGTGTGTTCTAGAAACTTTTTATCAGTTATAAGATGTGGCTGGACGGTCAACATTCTCATGATACCTGAAATCACAGTGAGATGCAACAATTAGCAGAACAAGCTTCAGTTTAAGGAAAGAATAAGATATCAATCTTCTTCACAATGATAATGGTAAAGTTGAAATTGAGACTGGGGATAGAATATGCCATTTTTTATGCATAAAATTATAAATAAGATGGAGGAGCCTAGATAAGAACTCTAAAATTTTTTAATCTTATTTAAGAAACATATTCCATGTTGGAACCAAATAGTCAAGCATCCATACCTCAAACCACCTTAATTTGTCAACTATTTACGATCATGTGTATCATTACACACCTTGATAGCATACAGCCATTATAGATCACAACTAATGAAGAGTTCAAATATGAATTTGTAAATCAAAGTGACAAATTGTATTTCAAACATTTTAAAACTTCATAGGCAAAGCTATATTAAAGAAAAGGTGGCAATTCTCTGAGAAAATAAATTACGCCAGCCAATGTATTTACATAGATGAAGTCTATTCCAGTCCCTGTCTTCATGATTTAATATAATGTTCAAAACACTAGCTAATTATAAGCTCCATTTGGAGCCTTCTCAAACCACTTCAAATTCCTGGGAACAAACTCCATGAATTTCTTTTCCAAAGAAGTAAATGTGTATTGAAGGAAGAAGAATTGACAAAGATGCATGTTGATTTTAAGCCAAAATATATAAATTAACGCTTTGTATGAACTCTCTATGTGGAGACAACATTGCTCCAGAAGCAAAGAGGAATATTCAATAAATATCAAGAAAAATGGAATCTTTTAAATAAACAAAGATGCTCCAACACAAGTGATATAGTGTTTATGCAGAATGCCTGAATTGTATCTCTGAAACATATAGTTTACACAAATTAGTACAAATTTTACCGAAACTTAATTTCAAAATATTAACCTACTTTAATATTATTTTCCATGCTCCAAACCACCCAGACCAAACCCCCCTCCCCCCCCCCCCAAAAAAAAGGAAGAAAGAAATGTTCTTGGTAATAATGATCCCATGGTTATGTATACATTCATTTGAATATAGGTTGCAAAAGCAAGATGAGAGAAGACCCATGGATGAACTCAACTTCTGCCACAAAATTATCCAGCTAAAAGAGTATTGAGCACTCGAAAAAACAAAAAAACAAAAAAAAAATACAAAATTTACATTCCTGAATCCTGATGCTCCATATAGTAGTCTTAAATTGTATATCTTTACTCTGCCTAAAGTAGTATGGAGGTAGCACATCAATTTTGTTTTCATAATCAAAACTTCTACACAATGGAATCCTCCAGATGAAATGCAAATGGCACAGTGAGTATCAAAATAGGTATCACAACTGGATACAAAATATTGCCCCCTCAGGGTCAGGCACACATGTAGGTAAATTAAATAGTTTATGTGACCCTATGTGAGTGTATAAAAATTAGTAATTCTATGGTTGAACTCCAAGAAGACAGAAGACAAACTTGTACAAACATGATGCTTACCTGCAACAATTCCATCACCAGATGAAGACATGTCAGAAGTATAAGGAGTAAGAGGTGCATCCTCCATGCCAAGAACAGCACCATTGTGTTCCTTGGTGTAGTAGTGAATCTTAGAAGTCCCGTTTGTCACAAACAAAACCTTAAGATTGTCGTGCCAAAGAGGAGCAATCAGTTCTGGTGCATAATGAGTAAACTTAGACCTATCGTTATTTTTAGTGTCAAAATTCTCAGAAGCCTTGATTCCACAAAGGAATTCAAGTTCTTGCTTGGAGACCTCAACAATATCAGCAAAATCCCATGGTTGCTGTACAAATGTCTTGGTTTCTTCAGAAGATTTCCACAGTGGTAATGGTAAGTTGAGATCATAAAAAATAACTCCTCCTAACTTTTTTGAAATTTTGATAGCTTGCAAGGTAGTTGATCGCATTTTTGGGTCAAGAAGAGAGAAGCTGTTGAAGTAAAACATTTTTGCCTGCATGACAGGATATTAAGCCAACCACCATGAGATGGAGTAACAAAGCAAAATACATGAAGTTGTTAAGTGAAAATAATAGGTATGAGCACGTGCTGACAATCAAGAATGCAACAAATTAGGGCACTTAAATAAAATTAGTCGCTTCAGAAGTTTGAAGGACTAGTGCTGATGAAGTGGTCTCTACAAACATACCAGATTATCCTATTCATTCACTATATGTGTTATGCATGCATATATCATCTCCTACCTCCCTCAAGACATCAATATTAATTTCAGACTTTGATAAGGAATCCTCAGCACAAGATTTCAAATTGGTCATCCTCAAGCCACCCCTCTTACTTATTTTCATCTGTGATACAGCCGTCACTCTTTTACTGTCAAGTCGAACTGATCGTGTCTGAACTTGGTTTATGTTTAAATAATACAGCATAGACTGACCAAAGTCATCATCCCCAAGCTTCCCCATGAAAGCCACTTTGCCGCCCAACCTTGCAAGGACTACAGCAACATTACTTGAACACCCCCCTGGAGCCCTAACAAATTTCTCGGGTTCCCATATGGCATCTTTTCTTCTTTCATGCATTTCATGATCTATAAGTCTATTGGCATGCCTCCCGGAAGGGACAAATGCATGCTGTGCTGCACCAAAGCAACAAACCAGAGGCGGCCAGCCATAAGTGAAGCTAATATCCTCTCCCCCATCCATTTGAAGTTCTATTTCTAATTCACTCTCATCATCTTTATTTACAAAAAACTTTTCCCCATCCTCATCACTAAATTCTGTAACACTACCTTGATCCTCTGCACTATCAACCTGCTTCTTAGTTCTTCTGCGTCTTGTCACCTTCTTGCCTGCTGCTTCCTCTAGGCTATTAGAAGTAGATGTAGCTGCAATAAAACAGAAGTATTTTAAGAAAGAAAATAGATTTTTCTAACAATGAATATGAATAACCACAAACTTATATCTTAACTGAACTCTTGAAATAGTAACATTTCCACCTTTCCTCCGTGCAAATGTTCGTGTTTTTTTGGGAGTCTCACTTGATTCAGAAGTTGCAATGGTTTCCACATTCACAACAGAATCAGAACCATTTTCTAGACTTTGATCTGTTTCCTTTTTCCTCATCCTAGTTGCACCTCGTTTTGATGATCGACGAGTCTTTTTTTCTACTACCACTTCTTCATCTGTTACATCCTGAGTTGAAGCTTCAATAGCTTTTCGCCTAGAGACAGCACTAAGAATACATGTATTTTTCAATCCAACACAGTGATGTTGTGCTAACTTTATATTTGGGGTCAAATTCCAGCTTGAGTGCCACCTGCATGTTATAGGGAAACTTAATACTTCATTTTGATTTAGGATTTTGTGATTTTTCAACAGAATTAATGTCATTCCAAAATTAGATCCACATTTCTTTTTTATAACTGGCTTAATTTGGCTAAGCTCCAAAGTTTTTTTTATTCACCCCACCAAAAAAATATAATTAGAAAACACTTTCTATTCCAAAATCATTGGAATCATATTTTAAATCTTCCTGAGTCACACCTACGCACATTAATTATACATTTTCAATATTTTTCAGTTAGAATTTACACTTTAAATAATCTATTAAGTATATTTTATTCATTTTATAATCGCGTCATTATGCAGACCCAAATTAGCGCAACTCAATCATTCAAATATAAAACTAAAAAACTCAATCAAAATGCATAATTTAATTTTCATTTTAAACGCAACACAGAAATAGTTCACGCAAATACATACATAATTTGGCAGTATCTTTTACATTATGTTCAGAAAATGGAGCTCTATTTCACAATTTAACCCACCATATCCAAAGACACAATACTCTGAGACTCAGAGAATACAGAGCGGAGAGACAGAGAAACTACGCAATGAGAATAACATTTCTTTGTTATTATTATTCATGCTATAATTCAATTCTCAGGTTATTCATATGACAGAGCACAAATCAAATGTAACAATAAACAGAAGATTGAATAAACAAGAAAATTTAGAGGAAAGAAAACCTGGTCAGTGAAGAGAACTGCAGGAAAGATAAAGAAGCCATTGAGAAAGAGCTCCTTCGACCCTCTTTCTGTAAACCCACAAACTCAATAGTTCCGGGGTTTAAGGCTAAATTCCTCGGAAGAAAACAAGATGAGGGCTTTAGCAACCTCCTTAGCATATCAATTTTTCACTTAGATTTTGCTATTAAACCTTTTAAATTAAACTTATTTAATAATAAATGCATAAATATACAAATTTTAAAGTTTGATGTAATATAATATTTCTAATAAATACATTCTTCAATATTTATATTCTTATTTAAAAATAGTAATTGGGTTTCTTTTCTTTTTTATTTGTTGTGTACTTCATTTAAAGAATATATTTTTTAACATTTTAATGTTTTAAATAACAATAAAATAATAAAAATATAAATTAAAATTAAAAATCAAACTATTTAAATAACACAATTAAAATGTGACTATTGAAATGATACAAAATAAGTATTTATTTCATTGGGACAATACTTTTTTATATAATTTTAAGTTTTTTTTCCAAGTTCTATAGTTTCATAAAATTACTGAAACCTCCCCATTCTTCTCAAGCTTCCCTGGGATACTACTACTAGGTCGGTAGTAGGTCCCTGCTCTTCCTTGTCCAAATGAGAAAAAGAAATCGAAGCTGGATACTGGACATTGAATATCATCATATTCTGCATTTTCTACTTCTCGTCCTCTTACGTTTTCTTAGTTTTTTGGCAACCCCTCCTTTAACTTCCTGATCTTCCTTCTTTTCTTCTTCTTCTTCCTTGTCTTCATTTTCTTTTCCATTTGATTCAGCAAATTCCTTCCGCTTTTTCTCAAGAAACGCAATTAGTCCCACGAGGGCAGTGTCGGGATCTTCATTTTTCATGAGTTCTTCAGCAACTTCTGCAGGTGTTACCTCCACTTGTGCAATGAGCTTCTCAATTTCAGCAAATTTGTAGTGATTTTTTAGGCCAAGGTAGTTAGAAGCCAAAATCTTGAATCCACTTGGGGTGCAATATGGCATGTGAATATGCATGTCCATGCGCCCAGGCCTTAACAATGCAGGGTCTAATTTGTCTTTGTAATTTGTTGTAAACACAATTATCCTCTCATCACCACAACTTGACCATAGCCCATCAATGAAATTCAGCAATCCAGATAATGTTAGCTGGCCATAAACAAAAACAAAAATTAATACTTTTCAAGTGTAAGAACACTGATTATATTATTATATGATTTTTTTTTAATCAAATCTAACCCACTTTGAAAAAGATATGTATTAAATATTTTTTCTCAATTTTTTTGCTAATTGTATTAGTCATGGAGCTGCTGCTAAGTACCTGGCTATTACTGTTACCATATCCTCCAGCTGCTCTGTTCTCCAAGTCAATGCTGCAATCAATATCCTCTATTACAAGGATTGATCTGTTCTTGGTAGATACAATCAATCTTCTAAGCTCTGAGTTCCTCTGTAGGCTTGTGAGCTCCAAGTCATAGATGTCAAATTTGAGATGGTTAGCCATGGCTGCAATCAAACTAGACTTACCTGTTCCTGGAGGTCCGTACAATAAGTACCCTCGTTTCCAAGCCTTCCCAACTCTTTTATAGAAATGCCTTCTTCTCACAAACCTGTCTAGATCATCTACAAGATTCTTCTTGACTACTGGATCCATTGCCAATGTGTCAAAAGTTGATGGATGCTCAAAGTTAATTGATCCCCATACCCCTTCATAATCACCCGCGACATTCCCAAGCGAATAAAGCTTTACAATTTTGTTCTCTTCTTTGATGAACTTTGATGTTTCAAGAATATAAGGAAGGTAAGAATTCAGCACCATATCCTTGAACTTCTTGTTGAAGCAGAGCTCAATTGATCTGCGCTCAACATTTTCAGAAGAAAAGGAACTCTCATAATCAAAAGTAGTTTTCTGAGTTTCAATACTAATAAGCTTCCAAACAAAATTCATCTCTTCAAATGAATCAACAATCTTCTCCCCTTTATTGATGGACACTGTTAATTTCTTCTCTCTTGGTGCCTTAGAAACCTTGAGTTTCTCAACCGAAGGGGATAGTTTTGCTCTCAAGTAAACTTCTGCAGCTTCAAACATCTGATTAAGTGCATCGCCATTGTATTCATCAATGATTAAACTCATTTCTGAGGAATGATTTCCAACAAGAAATCCCAGTTTGGAAATCATCCTTTCTTGGAAATTTTTGGGCAAGAGCTGGGTAGTCATGCTCTGAACCTCATTGAGCACTGTTCGAACAAGAACAGCTGATGCCGCAAAAGTAGTGTATACAGATAATACTGAGGATGTTGAAGGCATGCTCGAGAGAGAAAACATGTTTGATAATCGATCTGGGATTGTATTACGGGATGAGTTCTTACATCCATTGAAGTTTCATGGTGCCATTTTATAGGAGAAAAATTGAAGTTGAGAACTTTCATTGCAAGCTCTGTGAAATTCAGCAGACTAACAATAGAATAAAACGAGCTAAATCAACTGCTATTACTTGGTAATAGCGTAGCCCACACAAAAGCTTTTGCTCTGGAAGAAGACACAAGACAAGAAAAACACAAGGTCAAACTATTTTGCTGAAAGAGTCTAAATAGATTGTGACAAGGTCAAGCATTCCACATTTCAATCTTTCTCAGCAATTCTTGAATAGAAATGTATGGATTACAAAAAATAAATGAACAACGAAACCCATGCTAAAAATACACATCGATTATAGAAATACTTATAAAAATGCTTTGAATCCTCTAGCACAAGATCACTACTTAAGAGTTATGTTTCTTAATTCTTCTACTTCAAAGAATCCAAAAAGTTTACTAATGTAGGAAAATAATTATTAAAGATGGGGAATTCAGTACTCCTCCAAAGATTTTTCTCCCGTGAATTTTGTGTTATTTAATTGAAAAAAAAATGGACTTCTGATAATTTTATTCTGTATTGTCTCCAAAACTTCATATATTTGGACACCAATTCAAAATTAAGTATTTCATATCCGCAAATTTTCTTTTTCATTTTTTACTTTCAAATTTTTTACCATATTCATATTTAAATTGTAAATTCTCTCTCAATTCCATACATAAGTCCCACTTATTTACAGATTAATATTTTTATACTTTTTTGTTACCTTTTAATTAAAATTAACTTTGTTTGGCCCTCGCATCTATCAAAAAAAACTACTGGCCTTGTACGGGCAGGCTATCTCGGGGCCTAGGTCGGATGCAATTATTGGGGATCTATCAGTGGTTTGATTGTCGGAGTCACTGTTCTTCAAAATATTTTGTAAAATATCATTGTAATATAAATGCATTAGGAATAGAAAAGTAAATGATTAAAAAAGAATGACAAGAAGGTTTTCGAAGTGATAAGAACCATTTGTGCAAAAGTCTTGTAAGTATGGTTTTTTGGACCCCCACTCAAAAGAAAGAAAAATTTATTTATACTTTGCTTGACTATATATGGGTGCAGCAGACTCTTGAAACAACTTCCATCACCTGCATAAAATATATGAGATAGTTTTCATAAAAAAATGTAAATTAACACCGCCCTTAGAGGTTTTAAATTTAATTCATATTCTTTGTTTTCATATAAAAAGGTCTTTTAATTTTTTTTAAAGGAAACTTATATGAAATAATAGACCACAGGAACTCCCTGGTACTCTAGGGTGTATTAGGCATGTGAATCTACAATCAACATTTAGCTCTGATGTAAGGGAAATCCCTAGGTGGATCAAATACAAAATTTTATTATTCTATGGAGTGCTTCAAGTATCAGAAGAAAGGATAGCTCTATATCTATATGTTATCATGAAATGCTATTATGTGAAAAGAACTACAAAGTCACTATTATTAAATGATTTAAGTAGAAAATTATCTTATAACTAAAAAGAGAGGGAACCTTCCTGAAATTGGCTTCACCCTCAAAAAATTTATCTTCTATGGTAGCACAACAGGTTCAATCATCCATATGTCCCTCGCGTATTGATGAATTGTTCGGTCACTACTGAACTTGAATGAACCCGCAGTGTTCAAGATTGACATTTCAGTCCACTTCTGCATAAGCATTATTGATCAATCAATCATGTTAGTTGTAGAAATTCTTTAATACAAAGTGCTTCATACGTTTTCTGCTAAGAAATAGCTTATTCAAGGATATATATGCAAGCCAATAAAACAGTTATAAGGCCAGTGTTAATAAAAGATGCTGACCTTCGGATCTCGATATGCCTCATCAACCTTTTCTTGGCATTCTATGTAACTTGGAAAGTCCTTTCCAACAAGGAAATAATCTGCACGGCCATAGCCTTCATTACCTTCCAATGACCCCATCAACTCCTCGTAGTTGTAGGGACCAAAAACACCAGTTCTCACAAATGCCTTCACTTCTTCAAAACGAGGGTCCGGCACAAACTACAGATCAAATACAATAAGACTGATTATCCCTCTTTTTTTCTTTCCTTCTTTGATCTCTTTTCTTCTTTTATACGAAATAGTTCAGTCAAGTAGTCTGAATTTCTTAGACTCTTTATTTGACCAATATATCAAAGGGTTCTGTGCTTCTTGTTAAGAAAATCAACAATAAGATGTCAAAGACAGGACTTAAACTTACCTTTCCCTTAGCTCTTTCCTTTCGCAAACCAGCAACTTCATGAGCCCTAGCGCCAAAAAGAAAGAAATTATCTTCTCCAACCTCTTCCCTTATTTCAACATTTGCACCATCTAAGGTTCCAATCAGAAGGCAACCATTCATTGCAAACTTCATATTACTGGTTCCACTAGCCTCCATTCCAGCAGTGCTAACCAATGTTTAAAATCATTGGGCACACACACACACAGTGTTAGTATGGAATGTTGAAATTTTGAACCCTAATAGATGTGATCACAGGCACAGTAAATCGGTAAATAGGGCCTATCTCAGAATCACCTCGTATCTGATTGAAACAGATTCAAATTTCTCAGAGATTTCTGTTCCTTTCTTTGTTAACTTTTTGTGGATGCTATGGGATAAAATTCAATGTTAATTATCCTGGTTTTTCATTTATCTTCATTATCACGCATTTGCCTTTCTTTTGGTTAATTACTATCCAGAAGAACCAGAGAAATGCATAATGATTATCACAGGCAAAGCAATATAAATGTTCTTACAAGCTGTTTGAATTGTTCTTTATGTTTGTCTAAGGTATATTAGGGGTAAAACCAAAGGAGTTTGGCAAAAGAACCTAAATCTCTGAGCCTGGCTAATGAGACGCCTCCTGAATTACTTAGTTATGACGAGTTTTTAGGGGAAAATGCACACACACACATATAACCAGGTCTAATTGTATACAGAATGTGTGGAAAATACTGGCTCCTACTTTCTGGAGTCCACTTGAGCATCATTTTCATTTTCCACTAATCACAAATTCATAATGACTCTTGCCCACATTTCCAGTACAATATTCACAGACCTTAAATCTACAGGTTGTTAACAGAAACAAAGAATAAAGGCTAAACATCTCAAAAATGTTCTATCAGTCACAGTATCAATAACATGCATACCATTAAGGTGCAAAAGCAATGTATTATACAGTAAACAAGTCAAATACCTGATATGTTGGGATAGCTCACTGCCAGGAATGAGCACTTCTGCAACACTCACATTGTAATCAGGGACAAAGATAACCTAAATAACAAATGATAAAATTGAGAAAAATGTCAGGGTACAAGTTCGGATTTTCAATACTTAAAAATATCCTGTGATTCCAGCAAGTTTTTCCCATGATCAACCCTAGCACAACTTGACATAGATCAAATGCAACACGAAACACACAAACACAAGTACTATACTCTATCTTTCTATATTGTCCTAGTTGCTCAGTACTGCAAAATGGAACAATTAGTGCAGGCAAGTGCCATCCCTTACCTTCAAAAGATCACCTATATCAGGATCGTGATTTATTGTTGCTCCAACGTCAGTGATAAATTTCACAATCCTCTTTGCTTGAACATATGTGGAAAATGCTTTTCCTCCAAAAATGCAAACACGAGGAACAAATTTAGCATTTCTCTCCTCAGCACTCATTTCTTTCATCTTTTTATAGCGATACACTATACCGAAAATGTTCAATAATTGACGTTTGTATTCATGGATGCGCTTCACCTGAAAGTATACCTTTGGTTATATTCTTGAGGCCCAGAAGATATGATGAAGTAAAAACTAGAAAGAGTGTGGCAATATTCTTCACCAGACTAATGTATGCATACACTGGCAGTGATCAACTTTTTAGCACTAATTAAGTTACATATGTTTACTTTCAGAAAATGCCACAGCAGTTGAAAATTTTTTCACAATTATTATATGAGATGCATATATGCTAAGTCATAATTACTTATTGCATAATTGCAGAGCTCATTCCTTCCAAACTACTGAGACTTTACAAAATGAAAGATTATATCACTAGGGAAGCACCTGCACATCAAACATTGCATCTGGGCAGACCACATAACCAGTTTTTTCTTTAAGAAAAGACACAACCTTCATCTTGTTTCTCCTTTTTGCTTTACGCCATTCAGCATGGAGTTTGTCATTATTTGCAAACTGCAGGCAACTCAAACTCATTACATCACCATCTGAATTATATATACATGTAGAAGAACACAAGAGAAGGCAGCTAATCACAATTGATGATGAAGAAATTATTTATCAATATAAGTGATGCTAGATGTCAGTTAAAAAGCCATATTCAGTCACAGAAATGTGACTTGAGCTAAGATGCACTGGTTTCTCTAAAATAGAATACATCAGGCAAACAAGCTAGTAGCTCATTGTGGGTTGTATGGTAAGCAGATTCATTTTTAGAAAATTGGAAGTATAGCTAACTAATACAATGCTAAGAACCATTTACATGGATTCCTAGATAAACTTACGTTGATTAAAAATGAAATTGCTGAACTAGGAATTAAATGTGATAATAGGTGAAGCCCATGTTGTCCTAGCCCTAGCATTCCCCACCATCTTATTGAAACTTAAATCTATTGATATTGTGAAGTACTTCTGGTTTTGGATGTCAATTATGTATATGAAATTTATTTCATAACCTTGCCATCTGAGCTCTTTCCTAAGTGATCACTCAATAGAAAAAGAGAACCTTCTTAACAGTTCAAGAAAAATAAATAATTAATTCACCAATGAAACCAAGCATACCATCACTAGAAGAAACAATTTATTTCAAATACGATACGTTCTAAAACTAGATCAAATTCATACTCTGCACTAAATGTTTAAACTAAAAAAGGGGGAAAAAGAAAAAGGTCTGATGTAAATTAGATAATGAAACTCTACCTTTCGAAGTTCTACCAACTTTTCAGTATTTGTCAACCAATCTTCTGATCCTGTCCATTTGGTTATTATCTTACTTAGCTCTGGATTACAAAAGCCAATCCATCTTCTGGGGGTCACTCCATTTGTTTTATTCTGAAACTTTTCCTGGCCAGAGCTGCCAGGATTCAATATCAATGCAATCAATCTCAAAAGTAATTGACCTACTTCAAATTTCTAAACTATGAAATCGCAGTTCTATGCTAACAAGATAAAGCAACCAAAGAGTAGTCTTATTTTGTTTTACCTTATAAAATTCATTAAAAACTTCATTCTTAACAATTTCAGTATGAATCTCAGCAACTCCATTGACAGCATGCCCAGCAACAACACATAAATTTGCCATGCGGACCATCTTTGGCTGTTCCGGATCTGGTTCAAATATCAACTTTATATCTCTTACTGGATCTTCTGCCTTAGAGGCTTCAGCTTCCTCTCCCTCTTCTTCTTTGTTTTCCTCTTCCTTATCATTAGTACCTTCCACAGTTTCCTTAGAATTTTCATCTTGAACGGAATCATCAGTAAGGCTTTCCTGTGACTTAATTAGCAATTCTAGGATGTCAGCAGGTAATTCAATATTATCCAAAATCTTCATTTCCTTCAGCTTTTCTTGCAACAACTCAAGATCCTCTGTTCCATACTCAGCAATTATAGTATTGATAAGCTGCACAAAAGATTGATGGGATAAGTATGAAGAATTACATAATGTGATCTAGAAATGCAACACAGGCATGCAACTGGTGACTCAGAGAAGAAAGAAACAAAAGAAAATACTGTTATTCTAATGTGAAAAACCTAAGAGGAGGGTGAATTAGGTTTTAACCGATTTTTCCTTTTTTAAAATAAACAGGCTTTCTAAGATAACAAATATCAAACACTTGGTGATCAAACAAAGTGTGAAATGATGAGTTCAAGAAAAAAGGCAAAGAATACAAAGTTTTATAGTGGTTCGGTTTATCCAACAAAACCTAATCCACTACCTTGAGTTATCTACTCAAGATTTCACAAAACCTTTCACTAATATAGTAAGAGAGAATACAATAGAGGTTCACCCAATTCCCTTAGGGTTTTACAACACAAACCTCTTTAACCAACCAAGGTTCACTCAACACTTTGAATTTTACAATATAACCTTGTTTACACACCTATCTCTATTACAACAATTAATAAAAAAGATACTCTAAATACAATCACAATTTTTTATGATTCAAGGCTCACTCTAACCCTTAGAGTTTTAAGCTCAATGCAACCTTGAACAAATCAATGAATAAGAAGAGTTTGATATATGAAATCACCTTAATGTGAAGATATATCAATATAAAGCATAAATACCTCTTTGAGTAATATTTTCTTGTAAGTTGCTCAAGAACCCCAATAATTTTGTATAAATCTCACTTTGATGGATTTCACAATATGAATGTTATGTTTTGGTTTCAAAATAATCTTCAGAGGTTCTATGAAGTGTTAGGATCAGATTTTTGCTCAAAAAGTAGTATCTATGAATTTTTTAAACGATTGGGTATTTATATGTATGCACCAACGGTCATAAAAATGGCTGTTTGAATCCCACTCAGGAGAAGTGCGGTCGACCGCAAATCAGGAGGGTCGTCCGCACCATCATCCACAAATGTTCCAGAGAACTCTGGACAACCTGCAGACGATGAGCTCAGAAGTCCGGTCGACTGCTCCATCATCCGCAAGTGTTTCAGAGAGTTTTGGACATACAGCGAACGATACTCTGAGAAGTCTGGTCGACCGCATGATCTGTGGTCGTCCACACTTTTGTCAAGTCGACCACACATGCATTAAAACTATGCAGAACAAGTTTCCAAACAACTCCAAGAGTTTGCAAAATATATATTATGAATTTTGAAGTATGTGCATGTATTTTGAAAATCATTTCAAATACCCAACTCATGTTTTATCTAAATGAAATGCATTTTGAAAATCATTTCACTTTTATTGAGCAACCTATAGAACTTATTACTCAAATGCGTAGACCTAGAGATATCTAAAGATAAATAAAGAAATAATGCGACACCTCTCGATCCTATCTAATCCAGAAACGCTTATCTTCAATGCTTGACATCAAAATCTCTTTCCTGAAGATTTGAAACTTCGATCTTGCATGGATTAAATCATGAATCCAAAAACTCTATCGTTTGTACAAATAAGACATTAGTCATCATCAATGTTTGTCATTAATCAAAATTAAGACATTAAAAGCTTTAGGGCTTTCATAATGTTTACCTCCTTATCAATCATTTCTATAATCTCAACATGACGAGGAAGCAATTGCTGAAGAAGGTTCAAACTCCACTTCTCCAAAGCTTCGGGTAGAACAGTGTGGTTAGTGTATGCCACAGTTCTGGCAGAAAATAACAGCCATTACATCAATATGATACATGGAATTTATTTATCATAATTAACATTAGCCATTTCAGCACAATGTAAATGATGCTCAAGGGAACTCCAGATCCTCTAATACACTGCTAAATACCCTTTCTTGTACACTAATTCATTCCATGTCTCCACTCCCTTTCGAAACTCTTGAATGATATAAATTTCCTTGAATATGAATTTTTCAATAGCAAATAAACACATGGAATGGTATCATTAGTATGCTAGATAGTGTACTAAAGGATCTCTAGCCAAATGGGCATAAAAAGCACGAAAAGATGTGGGGATCAGAGCATTTGATCCTATGTTGTCTGCATATGCATAAGTACATAATCATGCAAAAACGTCCAGCGAAATAAAGATTATTATTTCTGAGCCTAATAACACGACAGGATGATGATTTAACTTAAGAGAAAAGAAGACAAGAGAGATACTATAAAGTCAACATGATTCAGGGCAACATGGGGTACCTTCGAGTAATTTCCCAGGCTTCCTTCCAGCTCAGACCCTTTACATCCATTAAAATTCTGAGCAGCTCTGGGATGCAGAGAGTAGGGTGAGTATCATTCATCTGTACTGCAACCTTTTCAGGGAACTGGATCCAGTTCACCAGCTCCCCTGATCTCTTCTCAAATCGCGCAATAATATCTTGGAGAGAAGCAGAACATAGTGTGTATTGTTGCTTCAATCTAAGTGTCTTCCCCTCAAATGATTCATCACCAGGATATAAGACATAGCAGATCTGTTACAAATAAGCATGGAACTGTTTGACAATGTAAAAAGGCTTGGAGTGTTGATTGAAAGACGAGAGCAATACACAAGATAAAGATTCAGGTGCCACGACAGAGTTCCCCACAAAAAAGAAAAAGGCACCACCACAAAGCCCAAAGGGAAAAGAACAGAAAATTCATTTAAAGAAAATACATGCAAGAAACAGTCATATCTAGTCTTATAAAAATACACAGATGTAAGCTATCATACAAATAAATGCAAACCTTTTCTGCATTTTTAAGAGCCTCATAAGCTTTAGAATGCTCCCCAACATTGAAAGCGTGTAAATCAAAATTCTCCACAGAAACTTTTGTAGACCATAGCCGAAGGTTAACTGTGGTTTTAGTTTTATATCCTGGAATGGGGACATCATAGGCAACAGCTATAATGTCGTCTCCTCCAACCCATTCTTTACTCCCCTCTGGCCCTTGAATGACTTCACCATAGAATTTCACAGGATAAGACACGTCATTTCTCACAATTTCCCATGGATTTCCCAACTGGAAGGATCATTATAATCAGTCAACAAAGGAACTCAGAAAAAACTTATAGAAGCTGTTCGGAACAGATGATAATTTTTTCAACTGAAGGACTAGAATATGTAAAAGATTCAACTAGAAAGTCATTGATTCAACTAGAACCAATAAAGATCACACCTCTAGCCAATTTTCAGCAACTTCCTCTTGGCCATCTTTCGTGATAAGCTGTTTGAAAAGGCCATACTTGTATCGTAGACCATACCCCCATGCAGGGTAATTAAGTGTTGCCATTGAGTCCAAAAAGCATGAGGCAAGCCTCCCTAGACCTCCATTTCCAAGGGCAGCATCTGGTTCCTATCGATCAATGGCCCAGTGACTTGAGACATTTAGATATCAAAATGTTCATTGACCACAGTAGGTGCATTCCAGGAATGACATGTTAATGAGTTCATCTTTTTAGTTGATGAAAGATTCAAACAGACAAAATACAATATGCATGGATATAGAATAAAGTAGGCAACTATAGATCGACTACCCTACAGGTAAGAATGGGTCAAGACCAAATCTTTATCAACTGTTTAACACCAGTCGTGAGATGATGAACACCTACTATAATTAGTTCAACAGAAGAAGAACTCATGCCAAAAGTTTCTGTGCTAGAAAGGGTAAAAATTTGTGGATAGTTCATCTAATAGGCCCTTTATCAAGCAGCACAAGACTACCCACTTGGAACATGTTGGAGAACATCACTTTGTAGTCAATCTTATGGAATCATAGTGTTTGAAAGTATGATCAACAGTATACTAACCTGCCTAGCAACATCCTCTAAATTATGCCCGAGCCTTCCTAGAGCTTCTGCATAAGGCCCTGTCAGTCCCAAATTCCCAATTGCATTTAGCAAAGCTCTTCCCTGCACACATCCAAGTAATAATAATAAAAAATAAATAAATAAGGAGAAAAACTATGGGAAAATTGTCATAACTGAAAGAAAATATAGCTTTTTTAAAGTAAATAATACTAATATTTTAAATCTGGAATAAACCTGGAGGAATTCCATGGACAGATAATATGCCTGCTTCACATTCAACTTCTCATAGTAATCATAGGTGGCATTCCAATTTATTACAAGCATATCTCGAACACTCTCTGCGGTGGCATAAAAAGCTTTTGGCAGCTCAAACCGTTCAGGAGAAAATGATGGCGTGAACTCTGCATGGAACTTTATGCTTGATGCAACAGATGCAGAATCTGGCTCAAACTTATTCAATGTCATTCCTATATTACACAAAAGAATTAACCATATTCTTCATGCCCTTTGACTCAAAAAAATAAATAAATAAATGGATATTCTTCAAGTCCTCTGTGGCTGCAGTCAACTATGTGTAGTAGTGTAATTACTGAATTATGCTCAACTTTTCTCTGCATATTGCAGCATGATTGCACATATTTACATGCTCCTGAAGTAATTACCATACCAATTTAGAAGCATCTCCCTTCAAAATTTTATTTCCTTAAATTTTTCTCTTCTTTAAGGTTACCAGATACCTAGCATAATATCTATAATTTCCTAGCCATATGTTTTAAGTTGAAATCAGTTTCCATATCAAAAAAATTTTCCCCGAATGCACTTCGAGAATCCGAATTTCATGCAAGTAGCAAACACTGCGCATTTTAGTAGCTTAGTCAGAATTGATGAAATTAATAATTCAATTTTTGGTCTCTAATTCATAAAAAATAAATATCACCTAATGCACAGATTTTACTTACAATATAGTTAGGACTACATCAAATCGATTGAAGAATATAAGTCTAAATTTCTAAAGGACAAAAGCTTCAGCAACACAAGTTTCAAAACAGAACTGGTCAAAAGCATTTATAATTCAAGTAAAATGAAATTCGTGACCGTGATTATCACTTTGAAAACAGAGTAGCTTTTTTACTCACAACGTAAATATAGTGCTGATATATACCGTTTGTGCCGCCGGCGGCAAGATCTTCGGGCTTTTGCTGTTGATCGCTAGCGACATTCTGGACGAAGAAGTTACTCCGCCTTCCCGAACGATGCAATTGGAAGGTTCTAGAACACGTATTACTATTATTGGCAAAGTAATTCAAGAGAAAAATTCTCGAATGCAATTTTCTTCTGAAGTCAGCGATGCATGACTGTGAAATTGAGTTCGTCGACGAAAATGCCGACGCCGCCATTATCGAGAGAGAGAGTGCTCCGGTGTTACTGAAGCTTTTAATGATGCTGCAGATGAAGGAAATGATTTAGAGACAGAGAGATGAGCGGGAGAGGACAGAGAGAACTGTCTTCTTATCTCCGAGTCAGTGGTGTTCGGTTGCATGTTGTAAACGAGCAAATATTGATTCGTCAGTTTCCCACCTCCTCTCTCTCTTCAATACTCGCACGTGAATTTACACATTTTGGCTACAGAGATATTTTTGGTTTTTCAAAAAACAAAGCATCAAGATAATATAACTCAAACTCACTATCTTTATACCCATCTCTAACTACTTGTTTGTTGTTGATTTACTCTATTTACTACTCCTTTTATATATATATATATATATATATATATATATATATATATACTTGAGTTTTTATAAAATGTATCTGTTAGGATTAATCGCCTAACACATCAGAGAGATTAATAACAGCGAAAGCAACAAGAAAACACCAGGATTAACGTGGTTCGGAATATCCTAATCCACGGTGCTCAGTCGGAGCACACCCTCACTATAATCAGTAATGTTTACACCCTCAGTACAAAGTACAAAAGCCTTAAGACAGTTCTCTACGCTCAAGCAGTACAAAGGAACGGATTAATCCGTGATACAGAGAGCAAGAAACCAATGGTTTCAGAGAGAAACAGAGATAAGTACTTGAGAGGATAGAAACACAGAGAGAGAGACCAGAAAACCTTTCTTCGGCTGGCTGGCTGGCTAGGTTTCAGAATGAAGAAAAGAACAATATATACTTAGGACATCCGGGTGTGGATCGGTTTTGCCCGATCCACACGGTTGACCCGCGAGCCAAAACTGGTATGATCCGATCCGGTTCCTTCCTTCAGCCCAGACCAGAAGTAAACAAAGCAGAATCCCAATTAACAATAATAACAAACACAAGATTATTGTTCAGATAATATAGACTCATCATTGGGTGTGTATGCCATTCTTGATTTTGAGGGCAGAATCCAACAAACTCCACCTTGAACTCAAAATCAAATAAAAATACAACTATAGTGAGGGAGTTAGCTCCAATAACATCATTGCACTTCCTTTCTCGGCCAATTTCCAATTTGATCAATGTGAAGCAAGTCCCTGCATTTAAAGAATTTATCAGTAGGCAAAATCTTAGTTCCAAAATCAGCAGGATTATCATGAGTGCTAATTTTCTCAACATCAACAACACCATTAGTAACCTTTTCTCTGATGAAATGGTATTTGACATCTATATGCTTGGTTCTTTCATGATAGACAGGGTTCTTACACAGATGCAAAGAACTTTGGCTATCAGTGAAAATAATAGCCTTAGTTTTTATGAATTTCAATTCTTTTAGTAAACCTTGAAGCCAAATGGCTTCTTTAATGGCCTCAGTAGTAGCAATGTATTCTGCCTCAGTGGTAGATAAAGCAACAACAGATTGTAACTGAGATTTCCAAGAAATACAATTTCCAGCAATAGTGAAATAATAAGAAGTAGTAGATTTTCTACCATCTTTATCACCAGCAAAGTCAGAATCCACATAACCTACCAGATCAAGATCATCAGACCATTTTGAATAATGTAGACCAAAATTCCAAGTGCCATTTAAATATCTCAACAACCATTTCAAAGCAGACCAGTGTTCTTTACCTGGGTTAGCCATGAATCTGCTCAACAAACTTATAGAATAAGCAAGGTCAGGTCTAGTAGAAACCATAGAATACATTACAGAACCTATAGCCATCCTATAAGGCACATTTTTCATTTCAAATTTCTCATTTTCAGTTGTAGGACAAAATTTAGTGGACAATTGGAAATGAGCAGCTAAAGGCATGTTAACAGGCTTGCAAGAGCTCATAGAAAATCTAGAAACAACCTTTTTCAGAAAGGATTTTTGAGAAATAAATAAGGAATTTTTATTCCTGTTTCTATGAATATTCATGCCAAGAATCCTAGATGCAGGACCTAAATCTTTCATATCAAACTCAGACTTAAGCAAGCATTTCAGATTGTTCAATTTTTCTTTCTGTTTGCATGCAATTAGCATATCATCAACATACAACAGCAGATACAAGGCAGAGTCAATAGAGTTTCCAGAAAAATATAAGCAACTGTCATAATGACTCCTCTCAAAGCCATTATTTATCATAAATGAGTCAAATCTCTTATACCATTGTCTGGGAGATTGTTTCAAGCCATAGAGGGATTTTTTCAGTAAGCATACAACATTTTCTTTTTCTTTTGTTTCAAAACCAGGTGGTTGCCTCATGAAGATGGTTTCTTCAAGTTCACCATGTAAGAATGCAGTTTTAACATCTAATTGTTCCAACTCAAGATCATAAAAGGCAATCAAACATAACATAATTCTGATTGTTTTATACTTAACTACAGGAGAAAATATTTCAGTGTAGTCAATGCCTTCTACCTGTGTAAAACCCTTGGCAACCAACCTAGCTTTGAATCTAGGTTGTTCTGTTGAATCATGACATTCTTTTACCTTAAAGATCCATTTGCAGTCAACAACCTTTTTCTTTGTAGGTTTTGGTACAAGGATCCAGGTCTTGTTCCTGTGCAAAGAGTCCATTTCCTCTTGCATTGCAGCTAGCCATAGCTTAAGGTTAGGGCTCCTCAGGACCTCTTCATAGTTGACTGGTTCTCTTTCTTCTACCAACTTTCCAGCAGCCAGTGCATAGTGAGTAAGATAAGAGTATCCATACCTTTCAGGAGCTTTCACATTTCTCCTGGTTCTGTCTCTTGCAAGTTGATAATCTTGCAGAGCCAGATCATGAGCTTCAAAATGTTCATTACCATCATCATCAGAATTGATTTCTGATTCATGTTCTACAACTTCAGGTATCTGACCTGAAGATTCTGCAGTAGGGGCAGTATTTTGTTCATCTAATACCTCATTCCCACCACCTATTGTGGGTTGAATTTGTGTTTCAGAAGTGTCCTCCACCTCAATAAGAAGTTCCCTACTTGAGGGAAGATCAGTTGTGTCAGTATTTAAAACAGTTTTAAGACAAGGCATGTCACTCTCATTGAAGATGACATCTCTACTAATGACAACCTTCACTCCTGATTCACCTTTCAACCAGATTTTATACCCCTTAACTCCATTAGGATAGCCTAAAAAGACTCCCTTTTTGGATCTGGGGTCTAATTTACCTTCCCTTTGGTGTGCAAAGGCTGCACACCCAAAGACCCTGAGATTACTTAGGTCTGGTGAAGTACCAGACCATAATTCTTCAGGAGTTTTAAAATTAATAGCACTGGAAGGAGATCTGTTTATTAAATAGACTGCAGTGCTGACTGCCTCTCCCCAGAAAGGTTTGGGAAGACCAGAGCCAATCATGAGACATCTTACCTTGTCCATAATGGTTCTGTTCATTCTTTCAGCAACCCCATTCTGTTGGGGGTTGTATTTAACAGTCTTATGTTTAACAATGCCACTAGATGCACATAAGTTGTTAAAGTTCTGATTACAAAACTCTAAACCATTATCAGTTCTAAGAAATTTCACTTTCTTATTAGTTTGATTCTCAACAAGAGTTTTCCATTCTTTAAACTTTTCAAAGGTTTGATCCTTGGACTTCAACAGATAGATCCAAACCTTTCTGGAGAAGTCATCTACAATTGATAGAAAGTACATATTCCCCCCATAAGTGCAAACCCTTTCAGAACCCCAAAGATCAGAATGAATATATTCTAAAACTTCAGTGGTTTTGTGTGTGCCAGTTGAAAAACTTAACTTACGTTGTTTTCCTAAGATGCAGTGATCACAAAACTCAATAGACTCAACATGGTCACCATTCAACAAATTCTGTTTACTAAGAATTTGTAAACCTTTCTCACTAATATGACCTATCCTTCTATGCCATAACATAGATTTGTCAGATACGTGCTTACCAAAGAAAGCAGTATTCCTGTTTTCAGTAGAGCCAATCAAGACATAAAGACCATTCTTTTTCTCACCTTTCAGAATGACTAAAGAACCCTTACAAACTTTAAGACAGCCATTCTCAGCTTTATAAGAGTAACCACTAGTATCAAACATGCCAAGAGAAATCAGATTTCTCCTCAAATCAGGAACATACCTTACATTAGTTAATTTCCTGATCACACCATCATGCATTTTTATGCACACAGAACCTATTCCTTCAATTTGGCAATGTTCATTATTGCCCATATAAACCTTACCTTCATAAGTATTTTCAAAATCAATAAACCAGTCCTTATTAGGACTCATATGAAAAGTACACCCAGAATCAAGTAGCCATTCATCAAAAACACGATTAGTAGAAGTAGAGGCACATAAGACCTCAGCATACATAGTATTGGCAGCCATGTCAGATTCATTCAAGTTGTTACTATCATGATGCATGCTAGAGTGATTCCCTTTCCTATTCAGTTTTTCATCCTTAATTCGTTTGAAACACTTGTTTTTCAGATGGCCTTCTCTGCCACAGTAAAAACATTTCCTTCTTTCTTTATCTCTAGATTTGGATCTACCCTTACTCCTAGATTTAATTCTGTTAATATTAAATTCATTTTTCTCTGGTCTACCTCTGGCATAAAGGTTCTCACCATTCCCCTTATTTTCCATCCTAAGGTCTAACTCTTTTGATTGCAGAGCAGATTTAACATCAGTAAGGGTAAGATCTTCTCTGCCATATTTAATAGCAGATTTCACATCTTTGAAGGATTCAGGCAAGGAATTTAACAGAATAACACCTTGATTCTCATCAGAAATAACTTCACCAATATTAGACAAATCAACAATAATTTTATTAAAATCATCAAGATTGTCATCAAGAGACTTTGAAGCAGACATTTTAAATCCAAATAGTTTTTCTTTCAGATAAATCTTGTTTGAAAGAGACTTTCTCAAGTACAGTTCATCAAGTTTATTCCATATCTTATATGCAGTATCAAGATCAGTTAACTTTCTAAGCACATTGTCAGATAGATGCAAAATAAGTGTGCTGTGTGCCAAATCAAGTTTTTCAGTTAGCACCTCATCTTTCCATGACTCAGGAAAGGACTTAGGATCACAGATAGCAGGGCCTACCTTGTTCTGTATCAATATGGCTTTCATTTTCATTTTCCAGATACCAAAGTCACCTTGGCCGTTGAAGGCCTCAATATCAATTTTTGCAGTGCCCATTAGTGTTCACAACAGAGGTGCAGAAGGCACAAACAGATTAACAACATGACTGAAATATACTGCACAGTTAACAGTAGAAATTACTAGGGATATACTGCACAGTTTATACCAATTAAGCAGATAGCAGAAACAGATATATATATATACCTAATTTATCACAGAATGATCAGTCACATTCAGCCCACGTGAATTGTTAAACCAGAACACTTCAGATATAAATAAGCAGTAATCTCCTTACAAGAAGAACTCACTCACACCCACAACTGAATTTGTAAAGAAAAAGAAAAACCACCAGGACACAGATAAGCAGTACCTCTATGGGGCACCCGCCAGGCCTGGGTTTTGTCAGATTTTAAAGGGATGAGACTTGTCAAGGTCTCTTCCAAGTTTTAAAAACAAAAGCCCTAAAATTTAGGGTAGGGTGAAATTAGGGTTTCAAGGTACCTACCTTAATCCGCCTCGGATTTATAGAATACGTTTAGAACCTGGTGTTAGCCGGTCTTGGCTTGGCACAGATCGAACTGCAACCCAAGGCTCTGATACCACTGTTAGGATTAATCGCCTAACACATCAGAGAGATTAATAACAGCGAAAGCAACAAGAAAACACCAGGATTAACGTGGTTCGGAATATCCTAATCCACGGTGCTCAGTCGGAGCACACCCTCACTATAATCAGTAATGTTTACACCCTCAGTACAAAGTACAAAAGCCTTAAGACAGTTCTCTACGCTCAAGCAGTACAAAGGAACGGATTAATCCGTGATACAGAGAGCAAGAAACCAATGGTTTCAGAGAGAAACAGAGATAAGTACTTGAGAGGATAGAAACACAGAGAGAGAGACCAGAAAACCTTTCTTCGGCTGGCTGGCTGGCTAGGTTTCAGAATGAAGAAAAGAACAATATATACTTAGGACATCCGGGTGTGGATCGGTTTTGCCCGATCCACACGGTTGACCCGCGAGCCAAAACTGGTATGATCCGATCCGGTTCCTTCCTTCAGCCCAGACCAGAAGTAAACAAAGCAGAATCCCAATTAACAATAATAACAAACACAAGATTATTGTTCAGACAATATAGACTCATCATTGGGTGTATGCCATTCTTTATTTTGAGGGCAGAATCCAACAGTATCATTTTGTAAAAATATGATCTGTAATAGCCCTTGAAATTCTCAATATAGACTCCTATATTATTGCAAAACACAAATCTAAACTATAGAATAAGTTATAGGATATAGTTCCATCAATCGAAACAACATAAAAAATAATAATAATTTTAACGTGTTCTCAAGAACGGAATTCATAATGTCCGCTATCTCCAACAATAGACCAGTCCTTCTTGCGTCTGTCCTCAACGAAGAATCTTTAGATGGTCAAATGGTCAGATGAATCTTGATTGTGTGCTCACACGTCCACCAATGGCAAGTACAGGCCTGAAAAAGCTAACAACTTTTCACGGGCGAGCTATGAGAAGGAGAAAATGTGGGAATCCCTTCTGTGATTGCAGCATATTATCAAGCATGGGAGAAACAGTATAGGTCTCTTATCTACTCTATAAGAACAATGTTTTGCCAAGTGAACTTAATTCTCCATTCTCTTATCTTGCTCAGTTTTTCTTCTCAATTCTCTTATCTTGCTCTCGCCTGAAGTTGCAGAGTTGATGCAAATTCTTCTTCTGTTTTTTTTCTATAGGCCTTGTCACATGAAGTTGCAGAGTTTGTGCAAAAATAAATAAATAAATTCCCTCAGCCTTGTGAATAATTGATCCCTCTTCTCGCGGAATTAAGGAGGTTGGCCACTATATATGGTTTTCTTTTTTGACGAAGTGGTTTCAATTTTTTTCCCCTCCACTGTTTAAATTAATGCGATTAATTTTGTTTATATTGTCAAGTTATACGAGGATCGACTGCTATTTAGCACACCTATTTTATTTTCTATTTTATCATTTTTTATTATTATCTGTTTATCTGTTATTATTCAAGCTTTTTATTTTTTATGATATGTTTAATTTTTTTATATGTTATTATTTTTTTTTTGTATGTTATTACTATAGGTATTATCGACTGCTATTGCTGTTATTATTTTTTATTTTCTAGTTTTTGTGTGGTATTATTCTAGTTTTTTTTTCTATTTGTTTATGGTAAATGTTCAATAGATTGAAATGTGGTATACTAGTTTATATTAATTTCTTTTTTTTGTTCAATTTCTGTTTGTTATATTTTTTTTTTTGTTTGTTTATATTATATTCTAGTCTTTTTTTAAAAAAAACCCTTTGTTATAATTGTTGTTAATAGTTTAATTTTTAATTATGTTGTCTTATGTTTTTAAAAATAGTTTAATGTGCATCTCATGTAAAAAGTAGACGGATCACTAGTTTAATCATGGAATTTGTTGATGGCATAAAAGATTTAATAATATTAGGGTCATAATAATTGTGGAGTTTGTTTATTTCAATAATTATATAATATACATAAATTATGATAATTATATACACTAGATTTATTAATAATTATATTCATTAAATTATATAATTATTATAATTATAGTATACATATAATATATGATTATTGTTGTATTCTATCCTCAAAATCAAGAAAGGCTTACACCCGAATGATGAGACCAAAATGCTCTTAACATTAATCTTGTGATTGTTATTATTGTCAACTGGACTTTTATTTTATTACTTTTGGTCTGGGACTTGACATGTGGAATCGGATCGAATCACACTCGGCTTAGGCTCACGGGTCAACCGTGTGGATCGAACAAAATCGATCCATACCCAAATGTCCTAATATATATTGTTTTTTTCTCATTCAGAAACCTAGCAGGTGTACTGAGAGGTTTTCCGTCTCTCTCAGTTTTTTCTCTCAAGACCTTATTTATGTTTTCTCTATAAAACTCTTAGTTTCTTGCTCTCTGTATCTCGGTTAAATCCGTTCATTTGTACTGTGTGAGCATAGAGAAATTATTAGGGCTTGTGTACTCTCCTGAGGGTGTATTAAATTGGATTATAGTGAGAGTGTACTTCGACTGAACTCCGTAAAGTAAGATTTTCCAAAATCACGTAAAATCTGATGTTTTGTTGTTGCTTTCGTTGTTTAATTTCTCCTATGTCAGTCCATGATTAAATTTTTAAAAAAATATCCTTCATTGACAAGATCGGTTAGTGAAAAAGAAAAAAAAAAAACTGGTCTTTGACAAGATCAATAAAAAGTGGTCCTTCATTGGTAAGATCTATCCATAAAAAGAATATAAAATAAACCAATCTGTCTTTGACAAGATCAATCAATAAAAACAATTTTTAAAATAAATAGGTCCCCATTAGCAATATCGGTATGCAATTACATTTTTTAAAAAAAAAAATTACAGCGGTTTGTCATTCTCATCACCAACATGTTCTTTTGGCATGGTTCCATTTTTGCCAAAACCGAAAAGGTACATACCAAGACCTTAGGGTTACACAATATACCTCATTCTAAAAGCTCATATTTATTTGGTGCAATTAGTTAATAAAAAAATGTGAGTAAAATGACTTCAATTATAATTATAAATATCATGACTTAGAATTATACTCTTAAAAATATAAAAAGTAATTTTGAAACATTAGAGATTAAAACCAGTTCTGGGGTTATGGAAACAAATCCATTTCCATAATGGGAGATTTTTGTGAAGTCAATTTTTTTTTTTTTTTTTTTGTGGAGTTTATTTGCTTTTTCCTTTAAACAGAAGTCAAGTCCTAATCAGCAGCAAATGAAAAAAAATGAAAAAGTAAAAAATATTTGGATTCTATTTCTTGGTTTCGGTGGGCAAGTTGGATTATGAGTGGACCAAATCAGACAACTGAAGTAAAGAACAAGATTATCTCTCAAAAAAAAAAAAACAAAAGAGATAAGGAACAAAAGATATTTATGGAAAGGCTCATAAAAATAAAAATAAAAGATATTTATGGAGGCATAACGAACTGCATTAATTTGGTCATTCCCAAATCACAACACCATTTTCAAAAAGAACAAAAAAATAGAGAATCTATTTAAATTGTCCTAAATAAAATATAAAAGCAAAGGTAAGAAATGAACTCACGTTTTATAGGATATTTTAATTTAAAAAATCATTTTTAAGAGCCCTTTTGTAACTTATTTTACTAGTTAGAGTGTATTATACATCGATTTTAGTAAGAGAATTAATTTATAATATACCTTAATTAGTATAAAAAATACATTTTACAAACACAATAATTTACCCTCCCAAATATGGTGAAATGCAAAATTCAATAAAAAATTTTAAAAAAATGTAGGTGGTCCGAAATCACAAAATTGGTAAGGGATGATCCAAGATACAATTAGTTTTACTATTTTCAGTGGAAAAAAACTAATTATTAAAAATATCAAACAATTAAAAAAGTAATTATACAGGAACATTTGGGGGAAAATTAAAAATACCTCATTATAAAAATACCCCATTCCGCTATTCGATTATTTAATTGGATAAATTTTGAGTTCAATTCACATCTTTATAAAGAAAGAAATATATATGCCTCCTCAATCAAATTGAAAAAAATATTTAGAAAGAAATAAATACTTCATAAATATCATGCTAAAGTTTACTTTTACAAAGATTCAAACAAATCAAAAGACACTATTAGGATATACAACATATATTTCCTAAAAAGAATTAAAAATAAAGAACAAGGGTAAGCGATGATAAGTTCAAATGAGTGTAATTTGAAAAAAAAATATATGTTCCCTTTGTTTCAAAATATAAGATACTTTGAGACTTTGAAGAGATTTTGTGTATGTTTTTTTTAATATTAATTCTACTCTTAAATGGAGAGAGAGAAAAATAAATAAATGGTTAAATTCTAATTTTTTTAAAAAGAATAAAACATAATAAATGATAGTATTTTAGGAAACTATAATATAAATTGCCCAAGTATCTTATATTTTGATAAGGATGGAGTATAAGTTTTAAGACTTTCTCTTAAAAAGATATGTGGATTTAGTCTCATACTCTTTTTTTTTAGTAGATAAGTCCTTATATTTTTTTTTTCACTTTTAAAATACTTGCATTTTTTATTTTTGGTGAACAGTTCTTATGACCATTTTCCGTCAAAATCAACGCCAGTCAATTTTTCTCCCAAAAACTGTGAATGGGAAAATGGTATAGGGAAAATCCTAATCAAGATTAACACAGTGCATCAAATAGTTCAAAAGAGAACAATTAAACATCTTTGTTTATCTAATTAGGGTCTCTTTCATTCAATCAAAATATCAAATTAGGGCTAAACTCTCTTTCACCAAATTTGAAATCAATGAAGTTGCATTTGGGTATGAAATTGGAAATCTTCCTCAATAGTTAATGCTAAAGAATCCGATCGATAAGGGGAAATGGTGGAAGTAAGTGAAGAACAAGAGTGATGGGAAGACTATTGGGGAATGGTGGAACCATCATAACAGACAGATTCACAATTCTATTGAATGACAAGACTGATTTGGGAAGGGTCAATGAAACTGTCATGCAAGTGAAAAATGAGAATGAAACAAGAAGTGTGCCAAGAACATACGCGAATGCTGAGAAAGGAAAAACCATTGAAGGAAGAATGCAAGCAATACATCTGATAATGGTATTTTCATGCAAGCTGAAACATCACAAAAAATGAAAAGTGAAGGACTTTCAGTCCCAAGAAAGAAAGGATAGAGTTACATTCTTGATCTATTTCAAAAGGAACTTAATTTGAATGAAAGAATAAGTATTTATGAATCAATTGATGAAGAGAATTGTAATATGTCATATGATGACTTCTATGATTCTTATTCAAGTGGGGATGAAGATAACATGAATAGACACATGCACACAAAATTTAATAGGGGAAGAGATAGGTAATGATCATATTTTCAATATGGGAATGAATTTTAGAAATAAAGATGAATTTATGGCAGCTATAGTTAGCCATGGTGTCACTAGAGGCAGGGATATAGAATTCAAAAGGAATGATAGTAGTAGAGTTGTGGCTAAATGTAGAGGAAATTGTAAATGGAGGGTATATGCTAGAAAGATTGGACCTAGATCAACCTTTCAGGTAAGGAGAATGCATCTTGTTCACACATGTGCTAGGTCCATTTATCATAAGCTTGCATCTACAAGCTATCTTGCAACAAGATACCTGTAGGATTTTAGATCCATGTTAGGTGTTAATGCTCAAGAATTTCAAGAAAAGGTTCACAAGGAGTTAAATGTAAATATTTCTAGATGAATAGCATATAGGATCAGAAAGATTGCAAAGTCTATAATAGAAGTGATTTATCGAGAGCAATACAAGCTAATATAGAATTATTGCGAGGAATTGAAGAGAAGTAATCCTGGATCTACTGTATACATGCAAATAAAAGAAAATGACAAGACTGGTTAGCAATACTTATCTAGAATTTATGTATGTTTACGAGCACTGATGATAGGTTTTAAAATAAATTGTAAAAAGATTTTAGAACTGGATGAGATATTTCTTAAAGCTTAACATCGAGAAGTGTTACTGTCTAGGTATTGATGTCAACAATGGCATTTATATTGTTGTTTATGTTGTCCACTATGCTGAGAATAAAAACAAGTGAAAATGGTTCATGAGGACTTGATAAAAGACCTAGGAATATACCAAGTATACAAGTGGTGTTTGATGTCAGATAGGCATTAAAATGTATTATATTTAGTAATTTTTCTTGCTTAATAATGGTTAATTTTGTTTTTTCATACTTGTCAAATATTATCAAGGGCTTTATTTTGCAGGGTCTAATACAAGCAGTTCTACTACCTAAGATAAATGTAGTGAAGTCCAAAGTCTCCATAGTGCAGGAAATTTACACTTTAGGTGTACAAAGTGTGGGAGGACCGATCACAATAGTAGAAAATGCCCAAATAATAATGTTGGACAAGGAAAAACTACTTTTGAGAATAATGTGAGTGATGGAAGAACAGGCAAACTATATGCAAATAATCTTAATAAATGTGAGAAATGTGGCCAATTGAGCCACAATAGAAGAAAATGGCAAAGCATGGTGTAAAATGGTGAGGCAACAAGTAGTCAACCAACCGACACACAAAAGTGTGGGACAACTCAGGCCACAAATGCCATATGGGATGTGCATTGATGCAACTTTAGATCTCTTTTGCTTATGTAGTTCATTACGGTAATTATGGTATTATTATGAAGTCTAATTTGGTATCATGTAGTTTACTTTGGGATAATGTTAATCATTTTGGGATTTGTAGATTGCACTTGGATAATGTGTTTTTTTTGTTGGCTGATTTGCAAGTGAAGATTGTGACAATTTAGCAATTTGATTATTCTATGGATTATGGTGATGTGGTCATTTATCTTTTGGAAGACAGCTTTGTTGTATTGACTTCAATGTAATTGTGATGTTTATGTAATGGAAGTACATTTCAACTATTTCCATTCGCATATGGTTATCATTGCTACAATACAATCAATTTCTATCATTATATCCAAACATAAAAATTTCACATGTACGAATGGTATGGCCAAACAAAAGACTTCCAGTTAATTTCCTAAAACGTTCCAAAAGCCATATTCGAATTACACACAAAGCAGCTGCTGATTACATGAAAATTCAACTAGTTGTACATACATCATATTTGACTACTTACATTCAACTAACAAGAAAGAAATAAGAATCGGGCAGAAGGAAACAAAAGCTATGAGGCAAACAAAAGCTTCTCCAATGGTGAGTTCCAATGACAGGTCATGTATGCACAATCTTATTGTAACCCACAACTTATTCTCCCTCTTCTTAAAAGCAGTCTTCTCTTCTTCAAGCTTCTTAATCTTCCTAATCAACCAGACCAGGTAAGAGGATTGACCCACATAAAAAAAAACTACATATTCCTCCTACCTGAAAAATAAAACCCTGTAAATCCAAGAACTTAGGTTGCAGTAATAGGAGGATTGGAAATGTCAACTCTCCTAAAAAGTCCATGAAGTCCTAAGAATAGCTTTAGTCCTACACAAGCATCTATGTGTGGAAGATGCCCTAAAAGTCGATTTCCCCATTTCCATGCTTCATGACATTGAAGATGAAACATCTTTCTCATCTTCCATTGAGTTTGGCCACTCTATTGTAGATGCCTCTTAAACCAGAGTTTCAATCGCTGAATTTTGAGAGGAGAAGATTATGTAAGAAGAAGATGATGAGAATGAAAACTTTTGTCTAACATCAGTCAATAATTACGTTTTTAATCAAATTTTTTTAAAGTCTGAGAATAAATATTTCTTTTGTTCCTTTTTATAACATGTAATAAACAAACTCACTTTTTCTTAAATATAAAATATTTTAATACTTTTTATGGTTATTTTATCTATTATTAACTATTTTACCCTTATTTATTTTTTCTTTATTTCAAATACAATACATAATTATTGAGAGAAATAAAACAAATACTTTCTTATGGAAAATGGTAATATGGAATTAGTTCACCAAAAATAAAAAGGGTAAAGATTTTGAAGTGAAAAGAAAAAAAAAGTAAGGACTTATCTAATCCACCAATCTTCCCCTTACGTACATGAAGAAGTTTTTGTAAAAAAAAAAATGAAAAATTGCTTGTAAAAACGTGAAGAAAATAATTAAGGGAAAAAGTATGAACGAAACCAACGGTCAAAATACGTGAAAACGATCAAACAGCTGCATTTTCGCAGCGCCTCTCATAGTTTCTCTTTGATTCATTGAATTCAAAAACTCCCTCAAGAAAATTTGCGCAACACAGACAGGATTCTCTATTATTTTTCATTGTTTTCCTGATCCCATATTTTTCTTTTTCAACCCCTTTTCGCGTTGGAGAGAAGAAAGAAATTTCTCAATTTTCTTCTTCTCCGGCGCCTCCGCCTTCAATCAATTGTGCATATATAATTCAAAAGCACCTTAAACGATCCATTTTCTTGAAATACACCATCAGGTTTGCATTTTTAGTTCTTTTGTTTCAATTCATTTGTTTTATACCAATGTTTTTAATGATATATGAATCTAACCCTTTCCTTCTTCTTATTGATTTCTTGGAATTTGCCAATGTATGATCATCATTTTGTTGTTTGTTCTCATTTATGCAAAAGGGATGTTTGTATACTCCTTTAATTTTATTGTCTATGGATATATAGGAGTAAAATTATGAAAATTTTGAATTTTTATTTGAATATATGTGGAATTTGAGGCACTTCTTATTCTGTAATAGTTGGTTTGAATATCTGCATTGAAGCTTTCTTTCTTTTTTTTCCACTCGTCTGCAGAAGAACTGTTAGAAAGCCACTTTCTTTAGGTTTTGTTAGCTTTCAAGACCAATAAATTTGAAAGATGTTTGGCATTTTTAAGTCACCTGCTAAGCAAGGTCCAGTTAACTCTGGAATTTCAGCTTCTACTAGTGCTAGCCCTCTTCATTCTCAAGCCAGATCAGAGCAGAATAGCATCAAACCTGCAAGGAGAACTTCTTCTGAACCAGTTCTAATTCCACCAGACCTAAAATCAAACTTATATGATGATGACGAGGACGATTATTTTGGAAAACGACCTTCTTCATCAGCCAATAAGAATAGAAACAAAAATAATGTCCGTGGCAAGAAAGACCTTGATAACATGTCAGTTCAAGAATTGGAGGATTATGCAGTGGATCAGGCTGAGGAAACCACAAAATCTGTCAATAATTGTCTGAAGATTGCAGAGGACATCAGAGAGGATGGTGCTCAGACTCTTGAAACCTTGCATAAACAGGGTGAGCAAATTAATAGGACCCATATGATGGCTGTAGATATGGAACGTGATTTACACAAGGTAACATCATTTCCAAGTTTCATGTTCTGCAAAACGTTTCATGAAAATTGTCTTAAAGTAGAAAGAAGAATTTATATGGTTGCAAATTTGAGTAATAAGATGTCATTCTAAAATTTTCATTATGATATCATCTAGTTAGCCATTGACAATCATGAACCTTATTAGTCTTTTGCCTCTTCTTGGGGATTAATGACTCAGATTTTCATCATGCATGTTTGATTGCATAGATGGAGCATTATATTTAATATCTGAATCTTAGATGGAACTCTTCCATTTTCCTTTCCTTCCTTACTTATTTTCACCCCTGGTCTATTTCAGTAGAGCTATATATAGATTGTTAGTTGAAGAAACTTATAAGAATAATCTGAACTGCTAATGAATATGGGCTGTGTAACTTCTTTAATGAACCTTTCTGATAGAGTTTAGGACTGAGCTTCTTAACCTTTTAACACTAAAAAGTAAACAGGTTTCATACATCAAGTGGCTCGCAAGATTTGTGTTTAATTTGTTTGCTTGCTCAATAAAGCCATCAAGATTCATATTGCATTTGCTTCCTGAACATGGAAGCTCTAAGACCAGCCTATGTAGCGGTGGGTCTATTATACATAAATAATGTTGACCAGAAACTTGTCCATGCTTAGGGGATCATGTTCACCAAAACTTCAAAATCTGTTTTTGAGTTTCTATGTCAATTTCACCAACAATTCTTAATCTTTTGTTCTGTTTCATTTCTTCCCTTAAATTCCTTGATGAATTTCACATCTAGAGCTCAATATTCGATCAACATTTCAGGGTGAGAAATTGTTAAACAATCTTGGAGGTATGTTTTCTAAGCCTTGGAAACCAAAGAAAACACGGGATATCAAAGGACCCTCAATTACACCAGGTACTTTCTGCACTTCCTGTCCCTTTTGCACGATGTTTGGGAATTATCATGCGAAACCAAAAATATCAGTGTTTTATATGATAATTTTCATCCTTTTCGAAGGTGACTGCTCTGAAATCTGTTTAAACTTCCTCGCTTTAAATTGGTTATTTGGCAGATAATAATCATAGAAGAAAGAAAGCTAGTGCAGAGCAAAGAGAAAAGTTAGGATTAGCTCCTGTACCCAAAGGAAAGGCATCTCGTACTCCTCCTGAACCAACAAATGCTTTCCAGAAAGTTGAGGTATACATTTGCAATTTACTCTATAAGAATGCGAGAATGACAACTTTAAAATTCTTCATTCAGTTCCATGCCCTTATCATATTTTTGCCAAAATCAGATGGAGAAAGCAAAGCAAGATGATGCCCTTTCCGATTTAAGCAATATACTGGGTGGTCTGAAGGGCATGGCTTCTGAAATGGGATCTGAGCTTGACAGGTATGTTGCTTTTCTATGTAAAAACTTGCATTATATGAAAAGTATGCAAGTCCAGGCTCTCCAACACTTGTTTAGTTACTTGGAAAACTGAATGAGGAATCTTGCAAACCAATAACCAAAACCTGCAGACGCTTAATAGGTGTTTTTCTAAAATGAAAGCTATCTGTCAGATCCCTGCCCTAGCTATTTCAGCATTCACAGATGAGGTGATCTGGATTTTGGGTGGTGATTATAGTACTAAAATTTGAAAAATATGCCATTCTGTTTATTTGTTTCTGAGTGTCTTTCATACATACATCTAATAATATGCAGGCAAAACAAAGCTCTTGACCATCTTCAGGATGATATTGATGAACTTAATTCGCGTGTAAAGGGGGCTAATCAGCGTGCAAGGCACTTACTTGGAAAGTGAGAGACTTGATTGAATGCCAGATTGGACAATTTCCTGGCAATCCAACTTTGTCTGATTCCATTTCTTCATGCTTTTACATGTCTTTGTTTTCTATTCATGTGATTTTTAGTGTCCACCAGTTTCATAAAGTTATTGTTCATACGCAATAAAACTGAGAATTTCCCTTCAGCATTCAGTTTCTCCCTATCCTCCTTCAACATCCATGCCCCAAAACCCCGAATGCTGTTTGGATGGTGCTACCACCTACCGTCTGATATAACCTGCAAGTCTGGTCATGGAAATGAAGGCAGAGGCAGCACCAAATACAATAAAACAGAATGACACAGCTACCTGGGGTGTGACCGGCTCAAATTCTTCTTATCATGCGGTTTCAGCTCTCGGGTCATGCATGACACATTGAATTTGTTCTGTACACCGCTAGGGTTAGATTCTTTTAGCTTGTAGAAGAAGCCTTGTACATTAGAGATAGCAGAATAGCCCTAGAACCTCCTGACGATGTATATAAATAGCCCTCAAGAGCTTTGTAAAGATACAATTTTTCCTTCTAATGACTACAAATTTTGCAGTTGTTCATCTATTTGTCATGTCTTATGTTCTATTCTTAAGTTTTCTGGATTTACAAAATAGCTAAAGGTCTCAATCAAACACGGATTTATAATGCAATTCCTGAAAATGTAGTAGCACAGAGTAGCTAATTGATGAATCCACTCTATATAGTCTCTTTGAAAAAATTTCTTTCTTTCCAAGAAACTAGAAAAGAAAGAACAGTACAGATGCATGAAAGGAGAACAACAATTGCTTCAGGGTCAATTCAAGGCATTATCTCAAAGATGCATGAAATAAACTTTTATACAAACGGATAATAATATTCATACAACACGAGGTGCAATTTCTCCCAACCTACATTGCACCAAAATTTAGTTTTAGGAGATACATTACCACATGATATTTACAGGTTTTCATAACCATATGATGTCTCATAGTATAAAGTAAAACACTTACTGTCGAATTCAGACTTGCCCCTAGCTATTAGAGTTCCAGAGAACGACCATGGCAAAACTGCTATAGTAATTATGAGTAACATCTTACTATTTCTATTTACAATAAATGGATCTGGATCTATGTATCGTCGTTCTTCACAGGAATCCAGCTCCTCCACCGCCAAGTATCTCTCCTTGAATGTGAAGCGAATCCAAAAACATAGCCAATAAAAGCTCCAAGCACTAGTACACTGCCAATACTAACATACCATGAAAACACAGATGCAGTCTCTATCCTGTGCCCAA
Source organism: Apocynum venetum (assembly GCA_019593545.1). Classification (NCBI taxonomy): domain Eukaryota; kingdom Viridiplantae; phylum Streptophyta; class Magnoliopsida; order Gentianales; family Apocynaceae; genus Apocynum; species Apocynum venetum. The sequence continues at coordinate 4,132,954 of SRSM01000132.1, forward strand.
TGATGTCACTACTTCCACTGCCATTTAGAACTTGACCAGATGCCATGATCTCAACCATGTCATGTACCTCACCATCATGATTTCCCACGTAGGAAAGTGTGAGTTTCTCCCTTGTAGCTACAAGCCGAGTGTACCCAAACTCCCCCCCACGATACAAGGATCGAGCAGGCTGTGGGAAAATGGGATCAGTAGGATGGTTAGGCCTTGGCTCCCATATTGGTTGCCAATCTTGGCCTGCCATCCCAATCACAACATGAACTGTGAATCCCTCTGGCTTCTCACTGTTCATGCCCAAACTTCCACAGGTAAAATTATTTAATGGACAAAATCTCTCATATCTGTGTACGTGACCCCACAGTGCAAGATTCACCTTATTCTTCACTAGAAGGGGTTCTAGGTGCTCAAGCATTCTGGTCCTCAGAGGGGCATCTCTGTTTTCATTGCTTGTGGTGTACATTGGCCTGTGCCCCTGGACAACCACAAAAGGGGTTCTTTTTCTATCAACTGACTCCAAATCATGCTTCAAAAACTCAAACTGATTACTCCCGCGAAGGAAATTTGTTTCAGTTGAAATATAAACAAAATGTACTGGTCCCAGATCAAAAGAGTAGTAAAGATTCCTAGTGGCTGGCGCACGTGTTCCAGTTGGTTCCGAAGAGTTTCCAGGCATGGTAAATCTAAGACTGTAAGGTACCCCACATTCACCACCACCATCTTTCCCATACACTGAGTAAGACCAATCAGGTTTCCACGGTTGTAATGGCCAGTCATATTCATGATTACCAATACATACGTGGTAAGGGACTTTGGAGGCAACAGGTTCAATTTGAGTGAAGAAGTTGTCCCACAACCAAGCATAGCCCCTTGCATAGCTAATATCACCAATATGTGAGATTAAGGCAGGCTTGTCACCAAGAGCTTCAATATCTCGGCTAATCCACTTAATGGTTGATATGCTTTCATCCTGAGTGCGAAGAAATGTTGAGTAAGATGTTGCTGTCCCCATATCTCCAAATAAAAATGCTATAGCTTCACTCGAGTCTCTGACTTGGGCTACAAAACTGTTGGTCAAGCTCCACCCACCAGAATCACTACCAACCTGCAACAAATGTATTGTAAGTAATGCACAACTCTTTCATTCCAATATTAGCAAACTATCATTTCATAATAAATAATTTCCTAGTTTCTTCCCACAAATTCAACCAAAAGTTTCAAAAGTTACTCTGGATTCTTTACTCCAGAACAAAATGAAATAAAACCGTGGACCAAGTTTCCAAATTGACTATATCTTAATGCCCTTGAAATAGGAGAGTGACTGTGACTTTTTCAAGAAATCAGATCACATCCTGTAACCCCCTCCCCCCCCCCCCCCCACCCCCAACCCTCCCAAATAGAGAATTACCATAGTGCAGAAAGATGCTTTTTATTTTAAGAGAATGGAATGATGCAGAAGAAATGTCTACAAGTTTAAACAGCGGACAACACTAAAACCTTTCATGTAGCCTAATAATAGATGAAACAGTATTAAGTCATAAATGAAGAACAACACAACCACAGTTTAATAATTAAAGGGTGACACTAGAATCAACTTTCCTGGGGTCCTTAATAACTCACATTAAAATATATGAGTACATGAAGCTGAAACACCAATGCACAAACTAAATATCCATATTAGCAAGCAAATGAAGGAGAGCTAAAAGGTCTTACAGCAGAAATCACAATATATTTATCCTTCCTTAATATGCTTACAGAATCATTGATGAAACCTAAGTTGTAGCAAATGCTGTGCAGCTTAGAATTGAGAAAATCACTGATAAAAGAGAACACTATTACAGATGAAAACAAGCTGATTTATTTTTTCTTTTTCCTTCTTATTTTCCTTTCTGCAATATGCCTCTGCTAGGATGGAGTGCACATGTAAGTCAGGATACTCCTACTACCACCACTACCAAAAATGGAAAAAAAAAAGATAAGGAAAAGATTAAACCAGATGATAAGGAGTCTCAATAAAGCAATTGTTATCATCCCATCAAAGTCCTGGATCCACCAAAGGAAAAATTACAACCTTTTACTTATAATGTGAACGAGAGAGGGAGAGATGGTAATTTCAAATGCTTTTCCTCTAATCGCACTATCATAAATGTAAAATGCCAAAGGATACATGAAAAGCCCAAAGAAACATGTAATACAAACTCATAATGACACTAATTTAAAATATCAAGAAATTATCTTCCCACTGGTTTTTATTACAGTCAAGCCAAACTGTGATTAGTAGAGTTCCCACTAATAAGCCCACCCACCCCCCAAAAAAAAATGGAATTCACCCAAAACCATGGAAAACAAAATTAAAAATAAAATAAACTGAAAGACATTGGATCAAAGGAAAAGGATGGATAGAACATTTGAATATTGATCCCTTGCATATATTTCAGTATGCTGGCCAAGAAAAACATTCATATCAATACATCAAACATTAAGCACTCAAGGCTTTTTACTGATACATACGGTAAAAGGATGCAAAAGTACTGTTCCTGTTAAGAATTCCTATCGGAGGCTGAATAAACATGCATAGGAGTCAAAAGGAAAAAAAGATTAAAATTTGACAGTAAAAAACAGAACGACAAACCATGATAAAAGAATAGCAGTAAACCATTACCTGATAATAGTATCTCTTCCCATTCTTCAGTTTTTTCATAACACCATCATGAATATACCCAGGGTCTCTCCAGCCAACACTAGAATTAGCTGGGAAATCACACATATCTTCCCTCTCATACCTAAGAACCCGGGTCCCGACAACTTGATCCATGTTATCCCTGTTCAATCCATACTTGACAAAACTTTCTTTCCCATCTGGTGTAACAAACATAACCCGCATCTCATCCACCTGACCCGAATAGGCCAAATGTATCTGTTCAGGACCACGACCCTTTTCAAACCCGAATTTCTCCGACTCCGCTAGCAAATGCTTGGTCCCAGGCAACGGATTGTGGTCGTGATCCTGATGCTTGGGGTTGATTTCGGAGTCCAACCATCGGAATATCCGGAACTGATACTCCGATCTTAGGTTGACTAATGGGACTGAAATGGACCCTGAACCAGATTCCCATCCGGGCGAGGAAGAAAGGAAGAAGTAACCAATGAAATTGTCATCAGACGAACTGGGTGGAGAGTAAATACCAAGCCAATCAAGCTTCGTCGGCGAGTCAATCCCGGACCATTGGACCGTCACCGGATCACCGGATTTAGATAATGTTTTCGGAGTCACAGATATTGAAACTTCAGAAGATGATATTGGTTTGATTACAACCAAGAAAAGAAACAAGCTGATCAAGATGGGATTTTGAGGGATCATGTTTTGTGGGGCCAATTGGATTAAAGCTGCATTAGAATCGGAATTCTATCTGTTATTGAGCTTTTAGGCCTGGGCTTTAGAGATTAGAGTAGGTGCAGAGGGGGAGAAGGGGTTGGCGATTGGCAGTTGAAGCGTAGCCAATCTGCCAATTAGCTTTGTTTCTTTCTTGAAGAAAAATGGAGTTAAAGAATGGAAGAAGAGATGTCTCTTTATCGTCATAGATTTGACATTGGAGCAAGAAGCTCGTAAGAATATTCTTGGCAGCATTTTTTAGACACAAAAATGTTCCCTAAAAAAAGCCGAAATATAATTTTCTATACTTTTGAAAATAGACATAAACTTTTTTCTTTGAAAAAAAATACGTATTATTAAACTGGCATAAATGTCCATGCACTATTTTTTTTTTATTCTATTGTTTATGTGCAAGGAGATAATTTTTGTATTTAATGGAAACAATTATTTCTCTTAATTACTTTTAAATAACAATAGGTTGACTATATTCAAAATTTTAACTAGTATGAGCCCGTGACCTTTAAATAAAAAAATAAAATGAGGAAGAATTTTTTTAACTGGATTTAACATATAAGTATTGCTCATTTATATTCTCAAATATTCTAAATCTTCTTGGAACTCTAAATATAATTACTACTCATTTATATCAACTATACTTTTAGAAATATTTTTTAAATAAAATTACACCTTTAAATAATTCATTAACTATTGTTATTTATCGATTGGTATAAACTCAAATTTAAAAGTTTCATGCACAAAATGTAAAATCAATTCTATATATATTATAAAAAGAAAGAGAAAACTTGAAAAATGAAAATACAAATGCAAGCATTCATAAATGTGAAAACTCTTTCTTTATCTATATATCTATACAGCGGAGATATTTGAAGTAAAATATCGTCGATTGGACCCTTGTGCCCCTTTGCTTGTTCCATTCATCTCATAAAGAAATTTATTTTTGCCTTCATTGCAATTCACCTATCTCAGTAATGTGATATGGGTAAGACCGAACAAAAATACAGGAATTTTATTAGGCAATAATCCAGTAACAATGAGAAAAAAGATGTACTGATTACATAACTCTCATAGGTAATTCGGAATAATTACCTCAAAACCAAAATTGAATGTTATATGTGTGTATAATGAATCCTTAACAGTGTGTGTATGTTCATCCTCTCTTAGTCACTAATAACCATTAAAAGAAAACAAATCATAGTTCCAATTCATTGAACTCAATTGTGGATCAATCTGCTTTGAGATTTCTCCAAAGTAACCCAGTTCGGGAACCATTTGGAAAATCCTCTGCTCTGAGTTATCTCCTAGAAACTGAGGCACCATATTAGGAAAACCTTGCTCTGCAACTGCCAGTGGAACGTCTTGAAAGAGATAAGGCTTTGTTGCCACATCTAGAATGCTATTCCGATCAGAGTCGTATTCAAAGAAACAAGGATCTTGAATAGTTTCACCAGCAGATTGCACCTCAAAAGGATCAGGCATTGCCGGAACATAGAAAATTCTATCCTGATTAGGGGAGTATTCAGAGAAACAAGGAATTTGAGTAGTACCAATTCCAGATTGTACCTCATATGAACCAGACGTAATTGGAGTCATCTGTATACTCTGTTCAGGGTGGTATTCCAAAAGAAATGGAGGAGCTTGAATGCTTCTATATTCTTCCCCTTTTGATTTCAAGAACTTAATTTTTTCCATCACAGCATGAATCTTTGAATCCACCTCTACCAGCAAGCGTTGACTATCATTGATCATGATATCATCATCATTGCCACCAATGCCATCAGTATTCAAGAATTCATCCCACGGCTCCTTCAGTAAATCCTCAATCACACTATCAACCCATTCATCATTCGGTTCAGCCGGCGACACTTCCTTCTTCTCCATACCCTGATCATTGCTACTGCACCAAGCTCTGTACCTCTGAAGAACTTTCATTACTTCACTCTGGTTTTCAGGCCAAGTCATAACTTCTCCATTGTCATCAACTATTACAGCACAAGCCTGGAGATCACAGAGCACTGATAACTCCATTGTCTTCTTCACTATGCATGCCTTTCTTTTCTTGAAAGACAATTGCATTGCTTTCTGTTTCTCTTTGTTTTCTCTCTGAGGCTTGCCCATAATTAATCAATTCTTTCCAAATCAAGAAGTGAGTAGCATTGTCCAAGAATAGAAATATATAGTTACGTAGTTTAAGGATTTAGGAAGAAAGCTCTTTCAAAAAAAGGTGAAAAGAAAAAGGGATTTAGGAAAGCTATCTTTGGAAAATCTTTGTAATTAATGTCCGGGTAACGACATTCTAATAAGTTTTTGATTGAGGCCGGGATTCCTTTCTGGCCATGCATTTCGTCTGGAATTTTATTCAATAAAATAATAAAAGTTTATTTGACTGTTTGACTGATACAGGTGGGTGATGTTAAATATATTTGTACCATCACGGGATTTACTTTCAATTTTCCCTCTGGCGTTTGGGGATTACTCTCTAGGGTTTTTCTCTTCTTCTGTAACCATGTACTGATCCAGAGGGTAAGCTTCCAATCCTGAATTGTTTCGTTAGTTTCCATTATTTTGATGTTGTGGAATTTACTTCATCTTGTTATGATTTTGCACTTTTCTGCCGTATGATGTTGTTTTAGTTTCACGGCGGTGCTTCGAATTGTCTGCGCTATTTTTCTTTTGCTGAATTTGGTTAAAAATGAAATCGAATTAACTTTTGAGAAAAATGTTGCCTGGTGGAGCCTTGTCTGTGCAATTCGTCTGGGGTTTGAGTTGCGTGAAGGCTCAGCCTCTTGACGTCGTATGAGGTTTTGATTTTTGGTTTTGCTTGGAATGTTGTGTATGCGGAAATATGATGGATGTTGGATTTTTTATTAATAAATATGTGCTCTCTGAACATGTAGAATTGGCTGAAGGTGCTATTTGCCTAGTAATGCAGGGATAGAATTTGGGTTGGCTGTTTATTGATTTGTTTTGTTTTCTTTTTAATCAACTTTTGGTTAAGATATCTCCAGTTTCCATTTTTTTCCAGTAATGTTTGTGGTTAATATGTTATGTGTTTTTTTGGATATATATGTTTGTGCTTATAGCTGTATATAAATTTATGGCTTGCTTAAATTTTACTTTTCTATTGGTAAATAAAGTACTAGCAAGAAAACTAGGTTTTTGGGCAAACAGGGTTGGGTTTGGTTTTATTAACAAGGTTGAGTGGGGGATATCTCCTTTTGGTTGGGTATGAATAATTGAAGGGCAATGTTGGGGAGCCGGGTGCGGGGGAGGGGCAGTTTGAATGGGTACGAGATTGGCTCAAAGAGACGAAGAATGATGGAAACAAATCCCTACTTCACAGTGAGCAGCAGTCCAAGGCTATGGTGGTGGATATCAGCCTTCTGTTTTTCCTGTGGTTCGTCTGAGGGGCCTACCTTTTGACTGCACTGATCTTGACACTTTCGAGTTCTTTGCTGGGCTGGATATTGTGGATGACTTCCTTGTGACAAAAAATGGACAATTTTCTGGAGAAGCTTTTGTTGTCTTTGCAACTCCAATGCAAGATAAATTTTCTCTTCAGAGAGATGGGCGGAACATGGGGAGGAGATATGTGGAAGTTTTCGAGTGCAAGAAACAGGATTATTACCATGCTATTGCTTCTGAGGTACATTACGAGGGCAGTTATGATGATTATTGTGGAACCCCTCCACTATCTCATCCAAGGAGGTCCCTTGACAAGGATATGTTGGAATACACCGAGGTGTTGAAGTTGTGAGGTCTCCCTTATTCTGTCAAGAAGTCAGAAATTGTTAAATTTTGGAGATTTTAACCTGACAGAAGATAAGGTACACATCAGATACTGACATGATGGAAAAGCTACTGGAGATGCATACGTACAGTTTGCCTCTGCTGAGGAAGCCAAAAAAGCAATGTGCAGGGACAACAAGTTGATTGGTACGTGTTACATTGAGCTATCTCCTTCAATAGCAGATGAAGCTAGGCGAGCTGAGTCAAGATCAAGGCAGTGATGATGTATTATGTTTAGGTACAAACTTAATATCAGTTTTACTTTTATCAAATGAGCTGGAATTGGATAGTGGTATGAAACTTTTCTGTTTCCAGATATCCTGGATTTTAGTAGTATGGTTCTATATCCTTTTGCTACTAGTCTTGTGCAATCATCTAGATCATCATTGTACTGTGATTTTGTTCATGGAAAATTAGGTGCTTTTTAAGAATTTCATACCACCTGAAGATCTATACTTGGGTTTTATGAACTCCTATGTTCCATTGTTGAATACTGTTAGTGCTAGTTTTGATGGAGCTTCTTGTCTTCACAATATTCCTAATTGGTGAATTCAAAATACTCTTCCTGGTTCTTCTTTAGAGTTTGTTTATTTATTATTTATGTCTTTTTTTTTTTTTTGAAGGGGGGAGGAGGCGGGGAAGGGGTGGGGGTGGGGGTTAGTATTGAAGCAACCCCATCTTTTTATCTGGGTTTTATTAATATTGACTTCATATGAATTAATGAGTGGTTTTTTTAAGCTTGTTGTGAGGCTATCGTTATCCATACCATGCAGCATTTTGATAGCATTGTCTGTCTTTGAAAAGATGAAGAAGAAGTAGATGCCTATTATTTGCCCCCAGGAGATGTGATTCGATCAATGTCTCTTTTCATTTTGCCAAAACTCAAATGTTTTCACTGATGATCAATTGAATGGATATGGGCAAATTATAGACTATAAACTAAGAACGTGGAAGATAATGTTAAAGAAGAGCACCTCTAAAAAATCAATTTACCTTTTCTCCTTTCATTGAGTTTACCTTTGTCCAACTATATCAATTTTTAGAAGATCTATTTGCTTCTTAATTTTTCACTTGGTTGTTCAGCTTAGAGTAGAAAAGACTAATTTTCCATGGACAAATTGAATACGTTGTTGCTTCATTTTTCTTTTGTAATGAGACTATCCTATAGTCGTTGTCAAATCTCACCCTGTGACTTTGAGCATCATGGATGAATATGAGAGTAATCCATTTGTGACAAATAAATAACTCCATTGTTTAAAAAACATTTTTTATCATATTACTTTCTATATATGAAATTAAATGTCTATTTTTTTTTTATTAATATGATTAGTGATGAAAAAATTATTGAGATGTAAATTCTATAAGTTAGAAATATTGGTAGTGAAATTTTAAATAAAAATATGTTTATTTTAAATTTAATTTCAGATATCTTAAAATATAAAAATCTGGGCATTTATTTCTGAATAGATTAAACATAAATTATGTATTTATTCACGTGCTACTATATTTCCGTTTACATATTAAAAATATTATTGTGGTTAGAAAATTTTATCTCATGTTTGAATGAAATGTCTTTTCTTTTCCTCTAAAAAAAGAACAATTTTATCATCAAGAACGCAGCTCTTGATCTCTGTTTTAGGTAAAATCAATATATAAAAACAGAAGTATTGAGGGGATTTATAATGTAGATCTTCAAGCATTTGATGATGTCCGGCCCCCATATGAATCCTTCTAAGGAGAGTATTATTTGCAGAAGTTTGATTTTTTTTTTTTTTTTTTTTTGCGGTTTAGGTTTGTGATTTATCTTTCAGCAATATGGGACGATTTTCTTCAGGGGAAAAAAATACTAGATGCAGCAATGAAAGCTTTATTTTCTCCTCCCGCTTCTGCAGAGACTGATGAAAGTTCTGTAGAGCATCAGAATGAGAATGCAGTAGTAAAAGAGAAGCCTGCTCTGTTATGGAGTGTCGCATATATACAGGAGTTAACCATGGTTAGTTTCTTGTCTTCACTGTGTATTTGTTTCTCTTCCCACCTCTTTCTATAAATGAGACTACCATTTTGTTCATAATTTTGTATTTATGCAGTTGGTGCTTTTGCCATTTTCCATTGTTTCATTGTTGTCCTATGTCTTCTTCCAAAGTCTTCTGTGCTCCAGCTTATAAGCCTTTTTTCTCACCTTCTTCTTCTTTCTATAGTTATGCATGTCTAGATGTGCTTTTATATGATATTGGCTATTTAACTGCTTGAGAGAATCCTATTGATGTCTTAATGTGATAACTTTAACAGGTGTGTCATGCTTCCATAAAGTATTTGAAAGTCAAATTTCTTCATCTTCAAGTATAGATTTGGCTTATAATCCTGATGTGAAAGTTTAGTCTGGTTGGTGAACTATGAGTTCATGACTTGAACAGCATAAATATATCTCCTCCTGGTGGGGTTGGTAATGCATTTGTTCAGCAAACCTCCTTTGACTTGCACAAAGGGTAAAAAAAAAAAGAAAGAAAAAAGGAACTGCATGTGGTATCTACTCCTTTTAGGAAATGACAAGGATCTCAGATTGTAGATCAAATTAACATTCTTTTAATCTAGATTGTGATGGTGTAATTTTATAGTATGCTGCATTTCTTGTATGTTTTGATGTAGTATGTACCTAGTCTCTGTTATTTGATACCCTGATTGGTCATTTGGGTTTGTACCTATGTGATTTGTAGGGCATGTCTGATGGATTCTATTCAACCCCTATGCCTGATGCAGATCTGCAATACAACAATCTTCTGGATGCAATGAGAAGGGTAAATGATATTCTAGGTTACTTTTCTTATAGATATTACTTGTATTTTTTTATTTCTTCAGAATGCTTGAATATTCGATGTTTCAATTGTTTCTGTTACATGATAATTGTTTAAGGGATTTTTGTATGCAACTCTTTCAAGTGATGTATCTTAGTGAAGAATTCTTCCCAAAGATGACATCGCCTAGTGAGGCTATGGATGATGGTGCATCAGAGCTAGAGTCTAAGAGTTTAGAAAATCTTCCTGGTGTTGATGAGATACAAAACTTTCAAGCGCCTTTGATTTAGTTTCTTTTTATTGCACAATTACAGAGACCTTTTCTGAGAGGAAAAAAAAAAATTATTTCAGTGGAAGGCATTAGAGGTTTCTTATAGCCCTCAGACGCATTAGAAAGAATTGGCAAATAGAAGTTCCTCAAACTGTCAGACAATCAAAGTATGCACTAATTGTATCATTCACAAAATTTTTTAAAAAAAGTCTTTTATGTATCACCCACTAATGTGATATGGGTAATACCGAACAAATATACAGGAATTTAGTTAGGCAATAGATCCAGTAACAATGAGAAAAACGGTGTACTAATCATTGCTATTGTACCCTCTATACCTATGTAGAATCTTGGTTATTTCACTTTGGTTTTCAGGCCAAGTTGTAACTTCTCCATTGTCATCAGCAATTACAGCACAAGCCTGGAGATTGAGCACTAATAATTCCAAAGCAGAAAGGTAATCCAAGATAGGATTAAGTATGATTGCAATGTTTCATTCCCATGGTTTCACAGATTATGTTGCTTAAATTAGAGGGTACATTCTTGTTGAAGTGTATATTAGACTTCCCATAATTAATTTGTTGTCCCAACCATTCACAGTATTTGTTGAGTCAGCATAGGACTTCCTAAGCTTCTTCCATGTTTTCTCTACAAAATATCAGTAGGTCGTCTACGTACATGAGATGGGATATTGTCAAGCTTTCTTTACAAATTTTTGCACCATGAATTCGGCCCTCAGCTTCATCTTTGTGAAGAATTATTGGCGATCGCCCTGTTTGAGGCAAATGAGTTTTGAGAGGGAGAAATAATGTCATCCAAAAAAGTTTTGATTTTGTTAGCAATCTCTTTAGCACAAATTTTATTAATATATTAAGTTATTTAGTTGAATTATTAATTTATGCAGTGTGATTATTTATAAGAAAAAAATTATATTTTTTTACAAATAATAATATGGGAAATAAATCGTAACAAGTAATTTAATAATACGTAAAATTGTTGAAAAAACAAGAATTAGAGTGGTTAATTACAATTATGTTAATGTTACCCTATATATAACCCATTAAATTTTTAATTTCATAGTGCAATGATCTTTGTAACATAGGTAAGTGATTAAGTGATGACAAATTTCTCAATCATAAAAATTATATAAAATCGTAACCATTAGTGGTAAATTCATTTTTTGTGATGGTATCTACTAGACATTATTATAAATTTACTTTTAATGACCGAAATTGTTGTCATCAAAAGTTTAAAAAAGAGTGATGAGAATCCTTTTTGTCACAAAAATATGAAAATATGAGTGATCCTAATACATTTTGGTCACAAATACATTACGTTTTCGCCAAAATGAGTTTTACAAAAGAATGTATATATTAGTGGCAACATTTAGAAGACACTAAATAATTGAATTGCTAGTGTTAAAATACTAGCTGTCACAAAAAAGTTAAAATGGAGTGACGATAGACCTTTTTGGCACGCAAAATAAAAATATTAGTGACCATAACAATTTTTCTCACAAATACATATGGCTCCAAAAATATTCACACCAAAATGGATTTGGCACCAAACACCATACTCTTTTAGTGACAAACATTTGTCACAAAAAAAAATATCGATACTATAAATATATTAATAGTGCCAGCGTAATTGTTATAGAAATTAAATTATCACAATTAACATTATATTAGTGACTAAAAAATAAATCATTACAATTATATCAAATAGTAGTGTCAATTAAACTTTTTTTCACAAAAGACATAATATTTGTGACAAAAATATATTTGATCACAAAAAGGTTGTCACTAAATGTCTTAACTCTTATAGTGTATTTATTATAATTTGTAGAGTTGTAAAAGACAATATAGAGTAATTAGACCCACAAAAAGTAAGGAAATAGAACTCACTAGAACATCATTGTTGGAAATGCTCTAAAGTTCTTCTCTAGTTTATATACAAATTGCAAATGTGAGATGATTAACCCTAATTATCACAACTCTCATTAAAATTACAACCAATAACCAAAGAGTTAAAACATCTTGGGCATATATGTTGTTCATATCTTGTTGTATCAAAAAAAAAAGACTTTCACTAATTGATGCAATTTTTATTCGCTTTATATGTTGATTCTTGGATTATGTTGAATGATTTTCAATATTGTGTAATCTATGTTACTACTAAAAGTATCTCTATTGTTTCACTATTAAAATTGAATAAATGTTGTCAAAGAGTAGTTAATGAGTAAAATGTTAATCCATCTCAGATTAATGTAAGATGAATTGATGGTAACTCTTAAAAATCATTTTTAATGCATAATGTCAACAGTTAATTGACACATGTATCATTTTCTAACTTTTTTAATTTATTCAAAACATGCAGATATCAATATGACATGATCTCAAGAACATGCATTATAAGAAAATTTTTAAAGACATCATTAACTTTAATAATATAATATATTTTTTTACATTGACATTAAAACATTAAACATACTCTAACGAGTACCCGTTTAACTATCACACATAAAAATACTATTGATCCAAAATTGAATTTCAAATTTTTACTTAATCCAATAATTAAGAATGATTTTTTACTTTGATAAAATTACCACACTATTCTACAATTCAAATCTTAAATAAAATGGAAGTTTTTTATGATATAATTTTAATAAATAATTTACCACGTGTTTGGATGAAAGTTTTTAAGAAGGATTTTTATTTTAATTCATGTTTTTAAAAACCTAAATGATAAAATCTTTATTTGGATAATCTAATGGGTGATTTTCAAAATTATTTTACTTTTTAATAGGGAATTCTTCTTTTTTATATTAGTATATTTATTAGAGTTTTATTATTTCACTATTTTTAATTATTATAATTTCATTTTTTTACATTTTTTATTTTTTTATTTTTCTAAGTTGCAAAATAGTAATTTTAAAATTATGCATTTTTTAAAATATGTTTTTTTAATTGCTTCATTTTTAAATGTCTTAACAAATTAAAAATACCTAAGTGCATTTAGATGAGATATTTTTAAATTCTTAGTTCATTTGAATAAGGCATATTCAAATTTCTATGGCATTTGAAAATGAAAAAAAATTAAAATGACACATTTCAAAAGTCCATAACTTTAAAATTACTTGTTTGGAATTTAAAAAAAAGAAATGTTAGGAATTTGTGAAAAAACGAAATTTTGATAATTATAGATTCGTTAAATCTTTATAAATATGATACTACATAAAAATAAAAATAAAAAAATAGATAAAAGAGAGTGTTCATTCAGTTTCATTAATGATATTTATTTATTTATTTATTTGTAATACTTTAGTAATGGAATTTATCTATATATAATTATTTAGTATTGTTGTATGAAGATTAATTAAATAAGATTAATAATATGTTAATGTTCAAAACTGTAGTTCATTAAAAATATAATGAAAAATTATTTGAAATTTTTTAAAGATATCCAAGTCCAACTCAAAGAGAAATGATGTAGAAATTAAAAAGTTTAAAACTTTATCTCTATATACATATAATATTGTTATAAATTTCTTAACACTCAAATAGTTATTTATATTTATTTTTATTAATTGTTCATTATATTTAGAGTTATATATATATATATATATATATGTATAAATGTGCATCGACTACTTATAAATTTTATATTTAGATATAAAATAAACAAATTTTATATTTAGATATAAAATCAACTATTTATCTTATTAATCATGTAGATTAAAATGAGTTCATATTATTAAATATGTAATTATAAGTTATATTATTAATTAAATTGATTATATTATTAACTATATAACTAATTAAGTAAATAAATAAATTACTTGAAAATTAAAATGAGTTATATTACTAATCATGAGTCTATAATTTAAATAAATTTATATTATTAACTACGTAACGTACTATAAATTATATATTATATTTTAAATATTTGAATATTATGTTTGCTTAGATCTCATAAAAAAAACGTATCCCGAAAGATATAGAAAATAAAATATAAATAAATATTACAAAAGCCCAAAAAGTTTTGTGACCCAAAATATTACTTTTTTTGTTTTTTTGAGAACTAGGCAGTAGAATTGGATGGGGACAAGTATTCGGTGGGAGCGGGGGCATATAACAATAATCCACACTCGGTGGAGGTTGTGTGAGTATACGGTGTGGTGGGTGGAGGGGTATCCAACCCGACCCATATCCCTTGCCAACATTGAAAAATCTGGAAGAATTATCTTCGAATATTTTGAAAGATTATGGGTTATTAATTAGTTTTTTAAAGGGATCAATTATATTACTTAACAAATGTACAAAAAATGCTTACATACTGTTCATAATAGAAAGCTTATCTAGCATGAACAAAAAGTAAATTAAACACACTTTGCAAAATATATTTAGCAATCCACAGTGGATTGCCTACCCAGGAAATAGAGCCATGAAGTTCCTGGTTCCGAAAGTACCAAAGAGCTTGTATAGTTTGGCTAAAAATCAGAGGCCAGTGAACACCCCATATCTGTATAGAAGATTGATGTCACAAGTTCCAATCGACTTGGTATGACTCCAGAATTCATAACAGAGGCCTCGAGGCAAGATGCAGTTCCACATAGCCCCTGAGACTTAGAGCAGTCTTTAAGTGCATGAAGACAGTCGTCAAAGCCATTCCTACACTTCAAACAAACTGGTGTTTCAGCAACCTTTCTTCTCCACAGGAATTTCCCTGTTTTCAAATCCCCATGCCTTATTTGCCATCGTAACGTTGAATCTCTCGTAGGTCCTGGTTCCTTCCAAAAACATTTTCCAACTCTTAGATGTCATAGTGTCCATCGGTTCCATCAGACTCAAGTATGTAGAATTGGCAGTAAAACACCCATTGCTAGTCCGTGTCCAGATTGGGATATCTTGCTGCGAGCTAGGATGGAGAATTATTGTTCAAAGTTTGCAGAGAATATGATTCGGTAGATAGTTGCAGAGAACATCTTCTTTCCATTTCCTATCCATCCAGAGAAAAGATAACAGTTTCTGTAATAAGATTTTCTGGTGGCATCCTGGTGCAAAGTTCTAGTAAAGGTTTATCAATGAGCCATAAAAAAGTATTGTTGAGATTTCTTTCAGACTTGATTTTTAAAGTCAATGAAATACTTTGAAGGATTTAACTTGAAGATAAGTGTGTGAGGAATGATTGCAGAGATTCAAAGCACATCATTCTTTCTTAGAGTAATTGCAAAGCCAAAGTACTGTTGTTTAAAGTTAAAATTTAGAGGACATTTACTATGTGACATCAATTAGCTCAATAAATTCTGAAAGGAGTTCAAGATTTCATAGTCTTTGGGAGAAAAACACATTCGACTGTGTTAAAGATTGAAGGGAGTTTGAGTCAAGACCCACATTGACACTAACAGAGAAGTTTATCCGTGCGACTTTAATACCATTGGATCTTGGAGAGCTCGCGAAGTATTAATTAGTGGATTGTGTCTATGGAAATGACCTCGCAAATGTCGACATGGCCGAATTGCGCAAGTACAATATGTGTTGCCTTTTCATTACTTGGAAAATTGTCTAGACATCGCCGACGTTTCTCGCAGCACTCCATCGATAATGATTGATAATAAACCTGTAATTGCTTCTTTTATTACTGCCCGAGTGATTTTTTTATATGGGAGGATTTCAATAAAAATAATATCTTAATTCCTCTTTGATTAACCCCAAGAGTGCAAATGATTCTAGCGCTGGAGTTGAGCTTGGAGTTTATTAAGCCCAAATCGAGCTGTTAGTTAAGTGTATTCAAATCGAACTCAATATGTTGTTTGTTAATTCACATAAATATTTAGTTTTTAAAATATTTTTTTCTTTTTTTAAAAAGATTTTAAAAACTAGTTAAAACTCGAATTCATACTCAAAAAGTTAATCTTCCATTAGAAATTGAGTTGAGCTAGGATCATATTAAAAACTTAATTAGTCAAGTCCAAGTTTCATTTTGCTCGAATTCGCTTCTCGATTACACCCATTATTAATCCTAATTTTATTGTGATATTTTGAAATTAAATAAATATAAAGAATTATCATTAACTAGCATATATATATATATATATATATATATCTAGAAAAGTAAAAAGTATTTAATGAGTTTTGACATATAATGAAGAGTCATATTCCTTAATTGTCCCACATCTTAATTATAAGTCATCTTTGAATATATAAGTGGGTGCTTCCCATTGAAAAGTTAAATTTCAAATGTGGGTGCTTCCATTCTAATAATAACATCTGAAATTTACCATTTTATATCACGGATTTTACCATAAAACTTATTAAATCTATCTAGTGATAATAATATTACAGCTTTGTCCCTCAAAAATGAGTTTATGGTTCCTTCACTCCATTTAAGAAATGTATTTAGGATGATTATATTAATGATATTTGGCTACTATTCTAATGAGAAGTAAATTTACTTATTGTATCTCAAAGGACGGAGGGAGTAATATATTCAAATAAACTTTATTGGTTTTAAAAAAATGAAAATTAACTTTATACAAAATGAATGTCTTATAAATGTATCAGATATTGATGATTGGAAATCTAATGGAGGATTTTTAAGTGATCTAAATCAAGAGTCTTATATCGTAGATAGATTTTAAGTAGAATTAAACCATACTACTATTGTTACGTGATAAATTCACTTCACACAACCAATATTTATTAGCTTCATTGCAATATATTCGTGACTCCATTGATGAGCAGATGGTGATTGTCTTTTAAGTGGTCACCACCTCCCCATTCTCTCCAACATCACCATTTTTTTCCAATTTCACTTCATGATATTAATATAAACTCTTCAAATTCCTCTCCTCCACCACCAGTATTCAAATTCAACTACTCACAACCACCGCCGCCACCACCACCATGAAGGGCTCTCCCTCTTCAACCGCTTTGTATCGTTACAAGTTACTTCTGGCGTTCATTATTTCCTCTCTGTTCTTGACATCGGTCGTTTCATCTGTAGATTCCTCCCATTCAAGGTCTCATCATCTGCAAGGCCGCCTGATACTTAGCCGGGAAAATGTCCGTCGCCAGTCTTGGTATACAGTTTCCACTGGAACCCCCTCCAGCGTCTGCTACCAACTTCAACGAATTCGTCACTGCCCACCTTTTCCAGCTCCGCCGCTACCATCATCACTCGATGAAATTGATCCAATATATGGCGTACAGAAAAGATTAGTCCCTTCTGGACCAAACCCACTTCATAATTGAACTCTACTTCTAAACCCTCCACAGAATTCTCTCCATTTCCCTCCTTATTCACAAGAACCATATATATGCTCTGTTTCTTGAACCCTTCTTCACGTTTCTTGATCACGTTAATTTGTCATGGAGTTCTAGCTATAATAGTGCAGTTTCTAATTGCCCTCTTCTTGTTTTCTTGGATTTCAATTCTCAGTTTATTAATCAAAATCACAGCTAGAGTTTTCTTTTTTCTTTTTCTTCATTTCTTGACATGAGTTCCTATTTCCATGCTTGTTTTTGCAATGAAAATTCAAAACTCTCGACTTGATGGGGTCTTCTTTGTTACAAGTTGCAAATTCGCAATCTCAGGGACAAACTGTAAGAAGAAAATTGTGGGCAACTGGGCTTTGATAGAGATATTGTGAAGCAGCGAAAACAAGCATGAAAATGGTCAGCTCTCAGAAATCCGCTGCCTTGTTTAAAGTTTTGATGGCAGTGTAAGGAGCTTAGTTTCAGGTTTCAAGAGAAGCCCATGAGCTTCATTAAATTTGTAGCTGTTAGTTAAAGAGGTGCCAATTCAATTCAATGAGTTGGATACTCCGTGAGGGTAAATTGTCTTTTAATTTCATCAGTGTTTTTGATGTAGTAGAATTATAATAAATTTAGTCATGTATATTCCATTCCTATATTGACGAATCCTTATATGATTAGATGATCTTTTTTTCTCTTTTTCCCCTTTTAATACAATTCTCATTGAGCCGCCTTGTTTTTAGTTACTTTAGACATGGAATAAAATTGAATGTTGCCACTATTTTACTATTCAAGTAATAGTAGGAAGATTATTGATTTTTTTTTTGTTTTATTTCACACTTACTTTTCGAGAGTGGTCATAAATTCACTTAATTTATTTATATAAATAACTCATTTTTATTTTCTAAATCATGTATTGTTCATTGTGACTTCATTTTTTTCTCTTTTTTGAGTGGGAGTGCCAAAAAAAGAAGTATGAAAATTTAAGTTCATAAAAGGTCATTGCTTTTTATTGGCCACTCTCAATACTGTAAACTTACTAGTGAGAGTTATATCCAAAGAAGCACTTTAACTAAGTTTCTTTATGGTCTTGATGCTTTTTATTATTATTTTTACATGAATTAAAGAAGTAGTTAAATATATTTAATTCTAAAAGAAATAAACTATCTCGTATTCAATTAGTGTATTGGTTATCCATAAAAAGAAGAAAAAAAATAGCGTGTTTGTTCATATGAACAAAGAACAAGAGCAAAGTTATATATAAAGCAACAAATCTCATCTAAAAAAAAACAAGAGACAATTATTCTGAATTGGAGTGAGTAATTTATTTACTATATATTCAATTATTTTGTATTGCAGGGAATAATTTATTTATTCTTATTTTAAAAGAATGCATTGCAAAAATGCATTCATTTAATCCTAATGGCTAAGAACGATTTTTAGAAATGAATTTTGTAATTGGGCATGTCTACATAGAAGGCCAAAATTGTGTACTTTCATTGTTTGTTAGGATTTTGTGGTGCCTATTGACCATTCTCGTTAACGGCATAGGAAGTTTGTTGTATGTCTAAAGGCTAATCTAGGCTCGTTACCACTATCCCTCCTCTTCTTTTTTTTTATTTTTTATTTTTATTAAATAAATAAAATTGCTTTTGGCTAGACTAGACTAATCATAATCTCATGGTATATTTTAGCAAAACGTATCTTCTTTTTAGTACTCTCATATCTTCCTTTTCTGAGCACATGAAAACTTCCATGATGTTGATACTTTCCAAATCTCTCTCAATATATTTTGCTACGACTAATTAATGAAAAAAGAAAAAAAGTGTTAGGTTTTGTCAAAATTTTCCCTTATGAGAAGTCAAATGCAATGAAAAGGAAAAGGAGAAAAAAAAAGAAAAAGAAAAGGGAAGAAAGCCAATATTCAAATTCACATTGAAGGGTTATTTCACCAAAAAAAAAAAAAAATTCATCCAAATAACTTCTTTTTTTTAAAAAAAAAACTACACTCTTCTATACTTTGTCAAAAGATTAAAAGGAAACTTTAATATAGTATGTGCTAAACTACAATGATAACACGAATTATATCTAATCTATTTTATATGAAATATTTAATCATATCAAGACTCAAAAAAAATTAATTGTATTGTAATTATATTTAGAGTTTCAAATTTACTTTTGAAAATGAATGGTTGATTTAATGTGTTAAATAAGAATAATTTTGTTCTTTAAAAAATTAACTATAATATAAATATTTTATATGAAATATTTAATCATATTGAGACTCATAAGAATTAGTTATGTTATAATTATGTTTAGAGTTTCAAAATTACTTTTAAAAATGAATGGTTAAATCAAAGTATTAAATAAGAACAATTTATCCATTAAAAAATTTAAAATAATATAAATAAAGAAATTGAACTCTAATTTGATACAATAAAAATAGAAATTAAATATAAGATACATTGAGCAAATTCTTCTGTCCCTAATTATAAGATGTTTTATTGCATTCTATAATTATTATGTATGTTATTTTTAAATTTACTCATATCTTATTGATAGATAAAAAGAGAAAACAAATAATATATTTTTCAAGAAAGATAAAAATAAATAAGAATATAGTAAAAAATAAATAATTTATTGATCTATCTTATAAAAATGCACTAATGGAGTATCTTGTAATAATATAAAAAAAATTATATCAAATCATAAAAGTCAAAAATATCATTAATTTTTTTTTCAACAATGCAAATATTACTAAATAATGTCATAAAGACGTATAGTTGACAATTTAAAGTAAAATATCTATGTACTGAATCATTTTGTGCATTAAAACTTTAATTATCAATTGATACTTGTGTTATATATATATATATATATATATATTTTACTAATGTCAGGTAATATACACTGGAGAGATGCTCTAATCGCATATATGGGTAAGTATATAATCTGATATTCTCTCCAAATTCAACTCTCTCCTCCTCCTCCTCCTCTCCAGACCTGAACTTTGAGCCCTATAGCTGCTCGCTTCCCACGAAGCCATCTGCCCATCTCTTGCCTCTTGATCTTCCCTATGTTAAAGGTCTATTCCACGATCGAACGGACAAATTAAAGGCAATTGGAAATCCCTTTTGGGTGATTTTCTGGTTAGTATTTTGAATTACTTGAAAGATTTTCTTTTGATATGTAATTGCATCAGTTGTTTTATGTTTTCTTGATTTTTTTTTTATTTTTTATGAATGGAATGAATTGTGTATTTTTAAAATTTTCTTCTCATCTTCTTCCAGTTATAGTCACGTTTTTCTTGTAATTTTCTGGGCTTCAATTAAATTTTGCTGCCATAGAGATTGTTTCATTCTGAATAAAGGCTGGGATTGAATTTGTCAGCTGGACTGGACTTGAAAGTGGATTGATGTAGACAACAGAATTTAAAGTTCTTGGAGAAATTTTGCTTAGTTTAATCGAGCTGTTAAAAAACAAAATGGCCTGAGAAGTGTCAATAAAGGAAAGTTTTAACTTTTAACTATTTCACACAGTGGAAATCAAGCAAAATTTAATGTGTGACTTCGTTGATTTCTTTAAGTTTCTTCGAAGAATGTTTTTCCCCTCTCTCCTTAAATCTGTTATCTATTCTTGCATTGCCTATTGCTAAATTTTCAGGTCACATTGCAATTGGCATGATGTCGGCAATTGCCAGCCCGGCCATGTTGCCAATGCGTAAGTTTCTCAATGGTCTACACAGGCTCTGACTTATGATTCTAATTTGAACTTATGTATCTCGCGTTTTGTTTGTATCTGGATTGACTTGTTATCAAATTTTGGTTCCTAAAACTTGTTATTATTGAGGTATATTTTTCTTTGCTTAAATTCTAAATGAAATGCCTGAACAAGACTGAGGAAAAAGACTGGTGGAAGGCAACACTGAGGAAAAAGACACATGAACAAGACGTAATTTACAAATGGACCCTTTTATTTAATACTTGACCTGATCCTTTTTAATATAGTTGACCAATGAACCATTCTTTGATAATCCATTGCAATATTGTGTATGTTAGCAGGTTTTTCCTCTGCCCATTGCATTTGCAACTTGACATAGTTATCTTTGTTTATTTGGTAGGCAGGAGGCCTTTACAGAAAAGATGATGTATGAAAGGTTATTATTTATAACACAAGTGCATGATCAAATTTACAATAGCAGCTTCTCCAAGCTGCATTTTGTTCACTGATAGATTGAAAATTGAAAGTTTGAATATATTGAGAGCTAGAAAGATTTTCTCATGTTTTTATTAATATGTCTGTTAATGTAATTAGATATCACTTACTGACCCTTGGTATATGGAATCGTAGATCTCAATCATTAGAGTTGCCTTTCCAATGTCCATTGAGCTAAGTCTTGTTAAAAAGCTTGAAACCAGTGGAAATATGCAAAGCTCATCTTAGATAACAATTTAATGGCCGGAGCCTGGTGCTTATTGTTGTGCCATGCTACATAATTCAGATTTTGGCCATATTGGTTTCTTCAAGGCTTTTTTATTGCATTAATTGGACGTCATTGCTTTAGGAACAGAGGATCAAAGGCAGATGCAAATTCAGTGCATTAGACCTGGATCCATTGGATTGACAGCTTCAAGATCAGAATTCAAACCTATTGGGCTGAAAAAACCCGTAAAATGCGCTATCCATGCAAAGCGTGCTTCTGGAATTTGTGCTGCCACTCTGGTAATTTTCTTTTCCCACAAATTTCAGACAATTTGTATTTGTTATCTCTCATCAAAGTTTTGATGCATACCTCATAAAAGATCCTATCACTATTTCTTTTTTTTTGGGGGGGGGGGGGTGGTATTGGCATATTGCTCTTAACTTCCCACCACCTATCTTATTGTACGAGGTTAGATTTTGGCTGGATGGCTTCTATTTTTCTTGTCCTATTCTTTGAATGTGAAGGGATAACAGTTCTTATTGGATATGTATTCTTTGGGATGCTTGATTTTCAAAGAAAAATTGCAGATCTTCCACTTTCTGAGGTTCCTTCTTCAGCTTGTAGGTGATCTACAGCACAATTCTGGATATAGCAGATCCTGATTAACTTTACCCTTTTCTGTCTCAGAATGCAAGGTGTGCGGCAGAGCAAACCCAAACAGTTACACGGGAATCATCAACCATTACAGTTGCACCTATTCAAGGTAACTTTTTAATGCTCCTATAAATGGCTAGTGAGTGTAATACTGCTGATTATAGTGTAACGACATAATTTAGAATAGTTTGGCAGCTGTTTGCAAGTTGAATTAGGCTCCAATATTTGGAATTTATTTGAGAAATTAGAGGCATAATGGACATGTATGCTGCTTATTTCCTCTATGGTTTCTTGAATATAATGTAATTAACTTGCCTTTTTTATCTGATCACAATCTCGGATTTCCTTGTATTACTGATTATGAATTCTTAAACAGTTCTGCAAGTAATTGCATATGAAACACTGAAATGTTCAATCATATCTCAGGTAAGGAGAAATCCCCAGAACTTGATGATGGTGGAACTGGGTTTCCACCGGGTGATGATGGTGATGGAGGTGGAGGCGGTGGGGGAGGTGGAGGCCAGTTCTCAGGAGGGTGGTTCTTGTTTGGCTTTCTTGCATTGTTGGGCTTCTTGAAAGATAAAGAGCAAGAAGGGCCTTACAGAGATCAAAGAAGATAGGCTAGTTCATCATTTGGATGCCTTTAATTATTTGAAATTCATGAATGGCATAGTTTTTTTGAAATTCTATTTAAGAGAAGATGAGCATGTAAGGCTGCTAATCATTGATTCACGCAACTCGATGCAGCATTAGGAATTTAGTATACACCTTTCTTCTGTAGTCATTTTGGGACACACTTCCCAGTTTTATCGAGAGCCAATGCAGTAAAAATGAACGTGCATTTAACTCATTTGAACTTGCATAATTTATTGATAATTGTATATAATATTGTGATCCTTGTAAATTAAATTGTTGCTGGATTTCAGCACCGTTTTAGTACTTTTACATGCTGTAAATATAAGCCAAATAGTGACGGATGAAGTCGGTATCTCCAAGAAAGGCATATCCACAATATTTCCTATAACTTGCTGAAGCTGTAAGTCTACTAAAAACAATGACAAGAACAATAAAATTGTCCATAAATTCAGTTGTCCCAGGGAAAATTTGGCCACAAAAATTGTTTGCCAAAGCCACTAACCAGTAGTACTGCATTAAACAAATTAGAATTAAATTCCCAACAGTTCGTCAAAGCTATCCAATTATTTTTATGGACTTTTTTAAAAAATAATATAAAATATGTGCAATTGTCAAATTCGAGAAATTTAGTAAGAAGATATCAAATTTCAAATTCACCGGAAGGATTAGTTAGGGTTTTTCAATTTTCTTATAATTTTGTACAGCTAGTTTTTACCTTTTCTAGTCCCAAAATCTTGTCAATTTAAGACATGACTGAAAAATAGAGAAATGTTTAAATTTATAACAATATAAAATAAAACGTATTAATTTTATCTATTATCTCTTTTCTTTTTCTATATCTTCAAGATGTAAAAATAATAATGGATAGTATCTCAATGCTGAGTGGTTAGTGATAAAATGTCGAGTTGCCTCATTGAGAGGGGAATAGAACTATAAGCCATAAGGGAGTGTACAACTTTTGCTTCTCATAAACACAAGAAAGATGGCACAAGTGATAAAGAAGCCTTTGAATCTGCAGTTGATCGGGTGTTCGAGTCCACCCTAAATCTTAATCTATTAACTCCCATCTCCCATGTACTTAGAAAAAAATAAACGCAACTTTTGCTTTGCTTCCCCTAGAAAGACTTGTGTAGTTTCAAACATCTCTCTCATCTGGGCTTTTGTAACTTTCTTCTTGTTTTGTCTCTGGCCAAGATGTAAATCTTGCTCTGGCTAGAGATATTTTCTCTTTCATCCTTGGTATGGTATGGTTGCTTTCTCTTTAAGGTTTATTTTCCCTCTCCAGGGTCTTTCTTCTCCCTCATATTTGGGATTCTTTCTTTACTTAAGATTGTGTTTTCTTTTTCTTTTCTCTGTTTTGTTATTCTTTCTCTTCATCTTTCGAAGGTTGGAGCTGTAGTTCTTCGAATTGACTAGCGACAAATATCAATAATCTCTCATCAAGAGTTCAATTGTTTTGAAGCTGTAGGGAGACATACATCAAAGCCAAAAAATCCATCAACATATCTAGATTTGCGGGGATAAACCATCAAAATTTTGGTGACGAAATTGATTACAATGAAAGGTTCAAACAAGTCTAGTGCTAGACATAAATTGGGTCCTCATTTTGGGGGATTTGCTGAATATCATTTTCATGTATTCCACTCATTTTTGTACCACAATGTGGGGGTTGAACTACTCACCGTAAAAGAAGAGGTAAACATTGTCCGGTCATTTTCATCACTAGCCATGGAAAAAACTTCAAGTAGTATACTTGTCTTTGGTCACACTTTGTCAAAGAGAAACCATGATTTCTACTAAAGTTGAGTGCTCACTTTTCCACTAAACCATGTCTCAATATTGTTATTACAACTTCTCATTTGATGTAATTTTAGTTGTTTCAACCAATTCATCTATATAATGGTAATGATTTTTTAAAAAATAAATAGAAGATCCCCTTTCAGATAAGGGAGAGCCACCCACTTCAAGAGTTGTCATGTGTAAGGTTGGATACTTGAGTTATAAAAATAAAAAAAAAATGTATGCAAATAGTAACATGCAGTTAAAAATGTTGTGATAAAAAAAATATAACATGTAGTTAAAAATGTTTACAAATTTAATATATTTAATTTTTAAATTTAATGTACACTTTTTTGAAGAAAAATTTAATGTACATCAAATGAGGGAAAATAGGAATAAAACTAATATTTATTCCATTAATTTATGAGATTGTCAAGTAATTAAAATAATAGATAATTATTTTTTTGTAGGATTTTCATATGGAAGAATTAAATTAAAAGTCTAAAATATAGATAGAGTACTTTTATTAAATGTAATTATTACATAGTCGCTTTTTCACATTGAACAGTAAGTATATTTAGTGCTTAAATGCATTATCTTTAGGGTAAAAAACGACCATTGCCCTTTAACCTTTTAAAAATCTGATTTTTGCCCTACAATTTTGATTTGACAAGTTCTTGTCCTCCAACTTTCATAATTTCTCAAAAGTTGCCTTTTTGTCAATCCACACTGTTAAGTCCTACCGAAATGCCATCATATGAAGTTGCCAGCATGTGTCATAGTAGAGGGACATTTTTGCCTTTTTGAAGATCCTCTTCCACAACTTATCTCTTTCAAATTTTTTTCTCAAATCCACTTTTACATATTCAAACAAAAAATGAATAACCTCAAGCCATCATTCATTTGAATGGTGCAAATTAGTGACAATCTTTCGTGGTATCTACATATAAATAAATAAATACTCATCACTTTTCCTATATGATTCACAAAATACATCCCTCTCAAAATACCATTATCCAACTTGAGAGCCTTTTAAAAATACAAACTTTAGGTTTCAATACAACTATAGATTATACCATAAATGTAGAAAACACAATTAGTGGAGAGATAAAAAATAAATAAATTTTAAGAAAGACACGCTTATAACATGATTTTGAAAACAGCTAGAAGGATGTCTTCATAAGAAGAGGCTATTTCTAAAAAATTACAATAATATCTAGCAAAACAAAACCCAACTCAATTCTTTCATAACCCTGATTTTATTCCCCTACTTTAACATTCTTTACAACAAAAACGTAAATAAATTAATACAATGCGAACAACAACTCATTAAAAAAATCAACAATTTAATGCAATCCAATACCCAACCTTGATAACAATATTACATGCTATAACATCCAAAACATATAGATTTATTTAGAGTGTATAATTTCACTTGTGGATCTTATTGTCTTGACCACTTGGTACATCCCATATGAGAAGGGACCAAAAACAGTTAAGAAAATGGCAATTTGTGTCGGGCCTTGATTGGGGTTCTTTGAGCATTCCTTATCAGGAAAAAACCACTTGATGGTGCATCGTCTTGCAATTGGGACATATTCTTATCCTAACTTGCAATTGGGACATATTCTTATCCTAATGATTTTGGGCTTTTTCCTTACCACTACCTCCATCTTCTCCTTGTGATTTTTGTGCTCTCAATTTCTCTCTATTTTAGTTGGGGGTCTGGTGATTGATAAAGTGAAAGGCAGTAGAGGATCTTTTTTAATCAATCTTCCATTATTGAGATTTTTTAATTTTTTTTTAATTTGTAGAGAAATCTAGAAAAGAGTTTAAAAAGACAGGAATAATCCTCTATTTTGAAACGTAAGCCTCACATGATAGTTAACCGTTAGGACTTAAGAGTTCCAATTGACGAAATGACAATTTTTAAGAATTTTTAATAGTTTGAGGGCAAAAACTTGACAAAACAAAATTGGAGGGAAAAATCAGATTTTTAAAAAGTTTAAGGGTAACCATTGCTTTTTATCCTTAACAAATTCAATTTGAATGTACTCTGCCTAATTTTTAATCTAATTATTAAAATCAAGTTCAAGATGTTAGAAATTTAAGAATAAATTACAAGACATAGGAGAAGCATTGAATTCTTTTTATTTTGTGTAAACATATATTTTTTTCTTAAAGCATCTAGTATGTTTGCTCCTGGTGAGATTAATTCAAGTGAGATATATATATATATATATATATATATATATATTTTGGGGGGGGGGGGGACCTTTACATACAATACTTCAATTTTGTTTGGTAACAAGGGAAGAAAAGGTAGAGGGGAGGGGAACACGAGAAAAACAATCATTGATTTTTTTTTTTTAAACAAAATAGTCATTGTTTTTTATTTTACTTTACTTCTCTTATTTCACTCTCTGGTTTCTTATGATGCTATAAGGGGAAGGAGTGGTACCATTTTAATTTACTTTCTTTCCACACTTACATCTAACGAAACAAACATAAATATACCATATATGCCCACATTTAGATCTCGTTCTCAATTACTTAAGAAATCAATTTATATTTTTTGTTTTGAACTATTTTCGGTTACTTTTTGTTTTTGTTTTTAGCTAAAATGAAGAAGCTGTTATGAAAATGCTTTTTTTAAAACAATTTTTACTTATTGATACTATTAAAAATAAAAAATGTTATACTCCTTTTGTCAAGAATTGAATGACAACATCTCCATAAAATGTTTGTAATTTAATATTTACTTATTTTATATAAAAAAAATTTATTTAAAATTTTACTAACAACTTTATCAAGTTATAGAAATTTACATCTCAATAACTAATGGTATATTTACCTATATACATGTGATAACCCCTTTAATGTTAAATATTTTTCTTAACTTTTTAAATTAATTTAAATATAAACATTTAATTCAATTTTACATTCAGTCCTATAAAATGATTATTCATAAATAAAGACGATTAAAATATACATCATAGCCCATAGAAGTTTATTATATGAATGATTGCACCACCTTATTTGTAATTTTCATTTACTTAATTTTTATTTTTTACTTTTATTGAATGTTAGGTTTATGCCCCTTCTTTTATTTTGTTTTTTTTCATTTTTTTATGAGAAAATTTGGGTTACACTACCCCTTCAACCCAAAAAAAAAAAAAAAAAATTCAATAGATCGAACACTTGCTTTAGTAATTATTTCATTTGAAAGCTACTTAATTTTATGTTAATGCAAATCTAACTCATCGATTTTGTTTTTGTTTTTTATTTCTCCAAAATCAATGTGAGCACGTATAGTAATTTATCATTAATAGAGAGGCCTCTCTACGAGCAATTATATAACTACCCAAATTAAATAAATAAATAAAACAAACAAAAAAATAAGAATGGAAAATCCACCGACGGGAGCACGCTGACGCTGACGCCTCTTCTCCGAGTTGTGTAATAAGCTTCAGAACTCCCATACTGAGATCTCTCTTCCTCACTCATTTTCGATCTCTCTGAACCTTCAATTTTGAGTTCGCCGGCAGCATTTCTTTCTTCCGTTTAGAGCAGCCAAAACGCGGTCGTTTTGGTTTGTCTGATATGGCGGGAGATCATCGCCGGCCGTTATGCTCCCCGATCCCACTTCTCCTCCTCTTGTTTCCAATGCTTCTCGGCGTTCAATGCAAAACCCTTAAGCGAGATGGTACAAGATTAGTGCTTTTATTGTGTCTTTCATTTTGATCTGTCCCGCTTAGTTCTAGTTTTGGTTGCTTCCACTGGGGAAAATTTAGCTGAATGGAATCAGTGGTAGTTCTTGATTGGAAAAATATTTCAGATAGAGATATAAAATAGTCAAAGCAAAGAACTTTTAGGTTCTGGTTAAATAAATTTCCGTGTATCATTTATTGATTCTGTTCTATGCATTAATCGTCTGATTCGGGGATTTGGGTATGTGATCTGAGATAAGGAATACAATAATCAAATAGCTACTTCCTCCTTTTTAAAATATACTGCCTTACTATTTTGAGATAGCTGGAGTACAACCTAGTTCAGAGAGTTTTATGACTTTTTTTTGTTAGTTGTTGTTAAACTCAGTATAGCATCCTTGCTGAAGTGCATTGATATATAAATTCTAAAATCCTTGCTATTGTATATTAAGAATTTGATTTGTCTAATTCTACGAGTCCAATTCGTGAATGGGGTGTGCTTTTTTTTTGTTTTTAAAATGGGGTATACTTTATGTAATACAATTTGTATGAGAACTTCTTTTGCTAGAATTTAGTGTGCAAATGGATATTAATATACTTTTCCTGAACTTTAATGCATCCCATTATCTTGAAATTGAACATGTAGTAGTTAGTCGTAAAACTTTATGTTGGATTTGATTTGATCCTCAGTCCTAAGTTGAACTTTCAATGCATGTTTGTAGTTAAAGCTCTGAATGAAATCAAAGCATCTCTTGGATGGAGGGTCGTTTACGCATGGGTTGGAGAAGATCCCTGTGGAGACGGTGATTTGCCACCATGGTCTGGTGTTACTTGCTCTACAGTAGGTGATTATAGAGTAGTCACTGAATTGTAAGTTTTGACCTTTCCTCTTTTGATGTCTTTATGAATCTTGTGGAGTTCCTATACTATGTTTTCTACAAAACAGTAAGAGGCCTAGCATCAGCTTGTCTGGTGATTGTTTTATTTTGATATGGGTACAAATTTCTTAACCTTTTCTTGTTCACTTGCAGGGAAGTTTATGCAGTTTCACTTGTGGGCCCTTTTCCTACTGCTGTGACCAATTTGTTGGATCTCACTAGACTGTATGGTTTATACATTGTTTAATATGAGGATCTCTTTCCTGCCTAGAATAACATATCTACTTTCTCGTTAGTGCTTATTATCTACCTCTGTGAACTTGGAAGAACATGAAAACAATTTACCTTCACTTATATTCTTTTGTTGTTGAGTCTCTCAATTGTTTAGTGGTTTATATTATAATTATTAAACATGCCCTAATTGTTACTGGTGTTGAGCTTTTAAAATGTTTAGAGTGCCTGACGTAATAATTCCCCTGCCTGCATTTTGAGGGCAACCAGGAGATCAAGTTTCTCATATATGCTTTCTCAAATATTTTCGCCTATATTTTAAACTACTAAAGCTATGGCGTGCTTTTTTATTATGCCAGGGACCTCCACAATAACAAGCTCAGTGGACCAATTCCTTCCCAAATTAACCGTTTGAAGCGTCTCAAGATACTGTACAACTTCTTACCTTTCATAGATAAATACTGCAGTTTTTCACTGATCTATTGGGTGATATACTTTTCTTTTATCTTTTCCTCTTAGTAATTTGAGGTGGAATAAGCTGCAAGATGTCATTCCTCCTGAAATAGGTGAACTAAAGCAACTAACGCATCTGTAAGTTTCTTCAAAATTCTTGTTTCTTAATTTCTTCTATTGTGTTCTTAAAAAAAAAAAAATCATTTTTCTTTGCTAACTATGCAATTGAATCTGTAGCTATCTGAGCTTCAATAATTTCAAGGGAGAAATCCCAAAGGAGTTTGCAAATCTTCCTGAGCTTCGCTATCTCCATTTGCATGAAAACCGTCTTATTGGGCGAATCCCCCCTGAATTGGGAACTTTACAGAATCTCCGGCACTTGTAACTTCCATTAACGCTTAATCTATTTATTTTATTAAAGTGAGACTTGTCTTTTATTACTGATGATTGTAATTCAACATATTCTAGGGATGTCAGTAACAACCACTTGGTTGGCACTATAAGGGAACTCATAAAATATGAAGGATGCTTTCCAGCTCTTCGTAACCTGTAAGCTAATTCATTTTAGCAAATGTTGGATTAATAAGATATTATGGGATTGTGGCATATCTTGCAATACTTTTATAGAAATAATTTTACTGTTTTGGTTATCCCTTTTATGTGATTTTGGTGTAGTTACCTGAATAATAATTATCTCACTGGAGGCATTCCAGCACAGCTTGCAAATTTGACGAATTTGGAGATCTTGTAAGTTTAGAATGTCCATTCGAGCTTTCAGTTCTTGATGTTTTGCTGGATCAGTTGATTTTGTTCTACAAGATACTTGCTTAAGTGGATATTTTATATTTTCCCCCATTACAGGCATCTATCCTTCAACAAAATGTCTGGAATCATTCCATCTAGCGTTGGCCATATTCCTAAATTAACTTACTTGTAAGTTTTTCTACTAATTCTACATGTGCTTGCTATGGTTTACTTGTCAAGGTGTTTGAAAATGTTTTGAAGGGATCCATCCTAAAGGGGAGTAATGAAAGTTACTTTTGACAAGTTGATAAGCTTCTTTCTTGAGGGGCTTCATTCAGTTGCCTTAGCATAACTTTGTTATTCATACATCATATTCCTATAGCTATCATGATGTACAAGTGATATTTAAACCAACTTACACAAACCTGTAAATTTTGTTACATATTTAAGTCAATAGTGCTGATATTCATCCACAGGATTCCCTCTTCATTTGCCAGGAATCTCGTGATAAGTGAGAAAATATATCCATGGATTATGCCTTCTTAATGCAAGACTTATAATTTTACCCTCATGTATAGAATCCATGTAAAAACCTCCTGTAGTTAACCTTTGCACGAGTTTCCTCTGCAAATAGACACTGAGTATCCTTCATTAACTGATATACACTTAAGACCTGATTGAAGTTACAGAAGGATAGGTGTCTAACTACTTTGATGTTGAGATAGCAACAGAAACATGTGAGTTAATCGTATGCGTGAAGTTGCCAGAATTTAGATACAATTTTTGCCATATGTATGGAGAAAGTATCGGCTAAGGTATTGCCTTAGCTTGTGTCTTCAACTTTTCAACATTAATATATAGAAGATGAACATATGGACTTCCATAGAGATACAGACAGATATCAAAACCTTTGCAATTATTGTTGTAAGTCGGCCCTTATGAAATTAGTTTTATGGACAGATATCATAATTATGACTAGTGAAAAACTATAATAGTTGTATGTCAGCCCTTATTTGTATAATTTATCTAATTAACCCTGTATAATATTTTAAACCTTTGCCTTCTGAGCCCAAGAATCCCTGCAGAACAAGATCTTAATTTTTTAAACACCTTTTTGGCACTGTTCGTCATTTCTGCTGTGAATATTTCTAGGACTATTCGTGCAAGTATTGTCTCTTTTCCTGTGTCCTTAGACAAACTGAAGAAATCATTGAAATGAAGGCTGAGGTTTGTCGAACTTTAACATAGTTTAGTTATATGCTTAGGAATTGACCTGAGTGGTTTACCTTTAGTTTCAAATAGTGACCAAAGTTCTCATCCTCTCTAATTTGTGTACCTACACCAGATCTTGTACATGGACAGATTCCTGCAATTATTGTTGTTTCTAAATGGTTTACTTTTTGTCTTATGCATCATTTTGCTGCATATATAGCAAAAATATGTGAGGAAATGCATGTATTTTGTTTCTGTAACGTCCTTGGACTGGTCATCCTCAATGTTGTGTCCTATTTTAGGTATTTGGATCACAATTTATTTTCTGGGAGAATCCCTGATGCGTTTTACAAGCATCCTTACCTGAAAGAAATGTGAGTTTTCCCTTTCTGATTTTGCAACTTCCTATTTTTGGAATGTTTTCAAGTGCGGCTGACAGAATGTTCCACAGGTATATCGAAGGTAACTCATTCAGGCCTGGTGTAAACCCAATTGGTGTTCACAAAGTGCTGGAACTTGCTGACACGGATTTCCTGTTTTAGTCTACATGTAAACTAATTCTCTAGTTTGTAGAATTAGTTTTATACGTTTTCAAGAGAGAGAGAGAAGGAGATTAAGCAGATACTACAGATCAAGAAATGTGACATCTGTTCATAGAATGCATTTTTGTTTGTAATTATAATTCATCGTTGCTCAGTTTTGACGTTTTCCAAAATTCACTAACCGTGAGTTGCTTCTGATCAAGCCATTTCCAGGGGGGGGGGGGGGGGTTGTGTTATTTTGCAGTGCTTCTATGGTTTTTACATGGCAATTTTTGCTTTGTGGTAACAGGGAATTGCATTCCAGAGACAGGCACCTTCAAAGAAAAAATGCTGAAATTAAATATCTGGGTACACTTCGAAATCAATATTTGAGAACCATTTCACAAGGCTTTTCTGTCTAATGGATGCAATAATGGATAAACACAATGGATTGGTGTTTAACATCAATTCATCATATTTT
Organism: Apocynum venetum; assembly: GCA_019593545.1. Lineage (NCBI taxonomy): Eukaryota > Viridiplantae > Streptophyta > Magnoliopsida > Gentianales > Apocynaceae > Apocynum > Apocynum venetum. Next base: position 4,166,169 of record SRSM01000132.1, read on the forward strand.
TTTCTCCTGCATTAACAAATTGATTTTGAGATCAGAAAAACATGTTTGGTGTTGGCATCTTGTATCAAAGATCTAAGGCAGACAGAAAATGCCATATGTGAAGCTAATCTTGCATAAAAAATTATAATAAAATAAATGAATGGAACAAATTTGGGATGCATATGTGAGGCCAACTATAGATAGGTCGGCAATATGTTTTCTTTTGCCACATTCACAAAATATGCAAACATTGTCTTTGTCTTTGTTCATAGATTTTTCAGCAATAACATGATAAATCCGATTGCTGATTAATCATTTGCAGAAGATCATAAATTTCATTCATATAAAGATGAGTTCTCCCCAGCAATGAACTCATGAACCACACCATTAATTTCCAGTGAGCTGCAACCTGGTGTCTTTTCTATCCCCCTATTTTGCATCTTCTTCCTTACCCTTTTCACACTTTCATGCCTTCCTACGGCAGAATAGAGATTTGATAGCAGTACATATGCTCCACTGTGCCGCTCGAGTTGCACAAGTCTATCGGCGGCTGACTCAGCCAGATGTATCTCTCCATGACCGCAAGCAGCATTGAGAAATGCTCTCCAAGCTATAGCTTCCTCAGAGGGAGCATTTGAGTTAGGCATATTCTGAATTATATTCTTTGCTTCTTCAAGAAGTCCGCCACGACTAAGCAAGTCTATAATGCATCCATAATGCTCACTTTTGGGTTCAATTTTATACACATTGCACATAATTTCCAACAGCTTTAGACCCTCAGGTGCCATGCCAGAGTAACTGAGAGCAGTGAACATAGAAATGAAAGTAATATCATCTGGCCTAATCGCAGCTTTTTCCATTTTCTCGAACAGTGTAAGAGCACTTTTACCATGTCCATTCATTGCAAGTCCTGAAATCATGGCATTCCAGCAAATGATATCTCTATGAGGCATTGAGTAAAACACTTTCTCTGCTATATCCAAGCACCCACATTTTGCATACACGTCCACTAGAGCAGTGCCTAATTTAACACTCAGTGGTATCTTCAACTTCTCCACATATCTGTGTATCCAAATTCCAATATCAAGACAACCCAAATGAGCGCAGGCACAAAGAGTGCTGACAAATATAGCTTCATCAGGTATAATGCCTGTTATTTGCATTAACCTAAACAAGTGTAATCCTTCTTTGAAAAAATTATTTTGCACATAACATGATATCATAGCACCCCAAATTCCTCTATCCTTCACTGGTGCCTCATCAAAAATCGATCTTGCTGTATAAACATCCTCTCTTTTAGCATACCCAGAAATCAAGATTGTACAGGATATAACACAAAGCCAAGGAAATTCATCAAAAACCAATCTTGCCGCTTCCATATTATCAAAAGCAGAGTACATTGAGATCAAAGCATTCATCACATAGTTATCACACAATAATCCCAATTTCAAAGAATTCCCATGAATCAACTCCCCAAGATGACAAGTATTCATCTCCGCACATGCTTTCAACATATAAGGAAGTGTATAATTATCAGGGTACATGCCATTTCTCAACATAATTCTGTAAATTTCAATCGTCTTTTCAGTTTCATTCTTGAGCAGGTAGGCTTTGATCATAGTGTTTGAAATGCAAATTGTTGGTTGCTCTATCTGTTCAAAGATTTTATACCCATGAGAGAGGCTTCCAAGAACTGGGTGTGAACAGAAGGCCAAGAGTCTACTAACTGCAAAACTGTTGTTCCCAAGCCCACATGTAATCACTAGGGCATGAGCTTGCTTCAGTTGCTTCATGTTCCCACATTTTTCCAACAACGCAAGGCATCTTTTGCTGCCAGGTAACATTGGCAATCAGCTACTCACACCGACCCACCTCAATCCACATTACGATTAAGTAGTTCAAGGGAGTTCCATTCCCACCGTCGATGATTTTTTCGGGATGGAGGCGACTGTGGGCTGTGGTTTTAGATGGGAGCATTTGCTGGGCGTAATTAGTCAAGCTTTTCTCAAATGTCCATTTGATTTGATCTCTAAAACATAAAAGAAATTTTTTATGATATAAAAGATCATCTTCCCCAATTGGAGAATTGTATTGTAAAGCCTTCAAATACCCTTCAAAAAAAAAAAAAAAGCCTTCAAATTTGTCCTGCTAGTCTCTAAAATAAATTTATTTTCTACCTGAAATTTTAAAAATAACCTTTCATTTACATCCAATTAATATCTTTCCGTCTAGAATTAAATGTTCAATTTCATAAAATAAGTATATTTTTCTTATAAAATTTCACTAATAACGTTGTTAATTTAATGAATTCACATCCCATTAATTAATAGTTTTTACCACTAAACTAATTAATAACAAGTATAATAATGTTATCTGCTATCAAATACTATTTTTAATTTTTAAACTAATTAAACATTTAATTTCAAACAACCAATATTTTTTTTTCTTCTTAAAAGGTTCTAAGAAGGGAGTATATAAGTTCTTACCACACTAATCACAAATTGTCACACTATAGAAATAACATAACTTAGCAAATTACTTATAATATAAAATTCTCTTTAATTTTTTATATTATGTGGAAGTGAATACACAATTTTGGACAAAATAAGTATTAAAATGTATAAGCATAGCTTTCTTCAATTATATGAATTCCTTCGACTTTCATCTCTCTTTTAGAAGACTTTTAAGACTACTAAATGCTTCACTACTAGGAAGCTGTCCTGCAAGATACCCAAGACTTTCATAGTGATATTTGAAAACGTTCATAACGATAACGAGAGAAGTTAAAATGCGTCTATGTTATTTCTATATACATATTGTATTTTATCTACTTAGGCTAGTTTGGTGCAATGGCTGTGAAACATGATTATATCAATAATCAATTATAGATTAAGCAATTGTGATCATAAAAATTCAAAATCGGAATATGATAATTTATTTGTTTAGCAAATGTAATTTTAAAATAATCACTATATTTATTATTTGAAATTATTATGACTAACTTTTGTTGGACTTTGCTTTTAAATCAGCCTACACGAATAATGATAATGTCTCATTTTGTCCAATGATGTTTGGACCTTTACTTGTTAATTGATTTTATCAAATTAATAAGAAAAGGAGAATGATGCTCGTGGACTTGAATCTAACTCATCTTTGCGTCGCGGATCAACAGTGCAGGTCATTTATTAACTCGCATAAATGACTCGCACCTGAATGACTATCATATATATATATATATATATATTGTTCTTTTTTCATTTTAACCCTAGAAGCTTATAGTTTTCTGTTCTATTCTCGCCTCTCTTGTCGCTGCTTTATTGAAACTTTGTTTCTTTGCTCAGGTAACATATTCTCTATAGATTTTATATCCAAGTAAGCATGAGAGAAGTCAATAGAAGTTATTCTTGAGGGTGTAAAATGATATACTAGTGAGAGTGCTTCTAGCTAAGTATCGTGAATTAAACTATTGTTGAACCACGTAAATACTGGTATTTACTACTTTCTTTTTTCATCTTTTGATTATTTGGATAAAAACCTAACACAGAGTGAGATGCAAGTTTTAAATTAGGGTGGACACGTGTGATTAAGTAACCAAAAACCCTTTTGTTTGTCACGATGATCCTTACTTTATATGTATACACACTTTTATTATAATACAATTATAGAATAAGAATAAATTTTATTTATACTAATAAAATAAAAGAAAATATTTTATTTTTTTATAAAAATTAATATTTAATATTGTTGTTAGATAAAAATAAAAATATTAATCAAAACGATAAATATACTTAATATTATTAATTTATTGCTGTAATTACATAATTAAATGAGTATTTGCTACAAATTAAATTAGAGTACTCCTGTTATATCCATTGATTGAAAAATTCAATGTTTCTAAACATTTCCAATTTGAGCAACATATTTGAAGTTCAAATGCTAGTTATGAGTCTTGATTATACATGCTTCTTATTTGTTTCAATATTTTTAGGTTGTAGTATACTTTTTGTTAACATAGAGAATAACCATCTACTCACAATCCATATATCTAATTTTTTCGTTGATAAATTATTGAATTGGAAAGTAAATTTTTTTAGATAAATTAAAATTGTAAAAATAATTTAATGGTGAAGTTTTGATAGCACACACAGTTTAGAATATTTGTTGAGATTGAAATTCATTTGATTCCACAAATCTAACAGATTTCGATAGATATGTTATGCAAACTGCTAACTGATTCTTAGCTGCAAAGATATGGATGGAGTTTCTATAACTAAACCTCTTCATTCAATTTTATTTTTTAAAACCCTATTCATTCAATTAATAAAGACAAATTCCAATAATTATTTTTAAGATAATTAGTATTACAAATTTTTGAATTATTTAAGGATGTATCTTGTCAATTAATTTTGTAGTTTTGGTAGATATGATTTGATAGATTAAGGGGGGTCATCATTATGAAATTTGGTAGAATTTAAAATTCTATGACATTCTAGGCATTCCCAATTTAGAATTCTATGTAATCCATCAAAATCCAAGATCCTCAATATGGAATTTAATAGATTTTATAAAATTATAGTGTCCTCAAAAGTTCACGTATTTCAATGAAATTCTATTTTTAATAAAATTTAAAGGAATTTGATGGATTTTGAAGTAAAAACTATGAAGACACAATTCTTTCACAATCTAACCATGGTCCTTTGGAATTTTATGGAATTCGTTTATTTGTTGCCAATAAAAAATATAAAACAAAATATCATGTATATATCTCAAATTGATTGCCATAAAATTATATTTCTTTTTCTACAACAATAATTTTTACATATATTGATTTGTTTACATGTAATTTTTTATGTACAAATTATTATATTTATTTATTTAAAAAGTCTAATAAAAATTCACTAAATTCCACAAAAATTATGAAATAAAATTCCATATAATCCATCTACTTGGTTTGGTATATTATATTATAACTCACATATGAATTTGATTTGATGTAAAAAAAAATTGTTCTTTGTTTTTTTTTCAAATTATTGTTCAAACTTTATTAACGATATAACTAATACATTAATAATTTCTTATGTAAAAATGTATGTAATATCATATATATATATATATTTCAAATAAAGCATACCAACAAATATATAATCTAAAGTTAATGAAAAATCAATCAAGAAGTCTATTAAAAAATTTATGGACGATTGAGTCAAGTTTAGACATATATTGGTTAGTTTATTTTTTTTATGTACATATTTTGTTCTATTTATTTTGTTGAAACTTCAATAAAAACTCACTAAATTATGTGATATGGAATTGCATATAATTCTATTAAAATCTAAAAAATTTATGAATATACACAAGACTTAAAAGTTCTATTGAATTTCATGTTGAGGACACCCGTTTAGACTTTAAATTATTCACACAAAAAAGAATGAATAAATAATTTTGTTTCATATATGTGGAAAGATTTTATGGTTTCTAGTAGTAAAATATAAGATTTTATTTTGCTTTTAAATGACATAGTTATAAAAAAAATTTATGATTTTTTTTATAATCAGTATATACATAACTTTGTTCAATATGGTTTTACCTCTCACAAAAAAAAATCACATTAAACAGAGAGATCATATATGCATTATATTTTTTTATATACAAAATAAAAAATTTATATTCATTATAATTTTAATAAAAGAACAAAAATCCATCAAATTCCATTAAAATCAATAATATAGAATTCTATGAAATTCTATTGAATCTAGCAAATTCCGTAGAATTCTATTAAAATCCATAAATTTCATAAAATGTCACAAATCTTAAAAGTTCTATTTAATTATATATTAAGGACACCCTCGCTAAATCTAGATAGAAGGGTTGTGTATTATTATGTAATAAAGAGTATATTACATAGTATGTGACCTAGAGCGGAGAAAGTATATAGTCCAAGAACACAAGTTGTTCATAATAGTGACGCAAATTAAGTTTTGCACATACAACATATAAGACTGATCAAGTCGGGCTGGATTAAAAAATTTATATTTTATTTTAAAAAAATTAGCTATGGAAAAATAGCAAGTCAAAAATTCCGTTGGTAATTACTAAAAATTAGACCAAAAAATAAAATTATTTTTAAAAAAAAAATTAAAAATTAGCGACGAAAAATGAACCTCAGTATTCTTTGAATAAAGTCATTACACACGCCACTTTTAGTAAGAAAAAATTTCTATCGGTAATCCGAATTAGTAAGGGAATTTCTCAAATTAGTAATAAATTTTTTTTGTTGATAATGAAGTATTTTTTTGTAGTGTATTTTTCCAAGGGCTCAATTGGAAAAATGGAGTATTTCCAGGAAATAATTTGATTGTCTTAGATACTTAAGGTAGCTGCTATAAAATGTTTTTATTTCTTTTTAAGTAGGATGGCTGTTTCTTTTTATATATATTGTCAATTATTCTTGGATTCTTGTTATTTTGGAAAATTATCAATAAATAAAATTGTCGAACCAATGGTGAAACTGTAAACCAAGTTGTGTCTTTTCTTTCCGAAAGGACATTTGATTTAAAGAGTCTTTGACTTTAAATAAGTTATCATACTATTCATATTATTAGTTTAATGAGTGGAATACAAATATTTTCATACTAAGAAAGTGAACACGAAACTTTGAAGATTCAATTTGGTAACAAACGAAGTATTTAACTTAACATCCTTCATAAGTCATTACTTAATGTTTTTTTAGTTACATCTCTTTTCTCATATTTTCGGCTAACTTTCAGCTGACTTGTATTAAATCTCTCTAAAACATTTCATTCTATTTTAGATAAAAAAATAAATATTCGTTCTAAAAAAGAGATAAAAAGTATATTAATGAGCAACCTCCTAAGTGGGTCTATCATTAGGTGGCAATCTCCTAATGTGGGTGTAAAAGTCCGTTATTTAGAGAATTTGTTCTTCCTTTTATTTACTTTCTCATGTATTTAACATTTGATTAATAAATTTGAATTTAATATTTTTTACAAATTTTCATAAATACGATGATTATTTGTTTTATCTTTATAGAAATATTAAATGTTAAATTTGATACTCACAACAACGATCTCGGCCGTTATACAATTAGTATAAAAATCGATTATGTAATAAAAGATCTGCAAGAAACTCTTTTCATTAACAACATAAACTGTACAGAAGGGATATATACATCATATCAGAATAAATAACCAATCAATTTGCTAATTGAATGTAATATTGTTTTACATCAAATCCAAAAACAAGTATCCGATTAACATATCCTCCCAGACACTATAGAAGGAGGAAGAGAAAAAGGACCACCACAGCCCTGTTTTTGAAACAATTGGTAGGGCTTGCAATCTGCTTCAGATTCGGCGTTCGAAGGCGTTGAGAACATTCCTTTCCTGCTAAACCAAGTTGACCTCTGTCTCTCAGAAAAGATGACTTCTTCTTAATGTCTTCTTGCCAACTTTGAATTCTTCACAATGAAGGGATGATCCAAAAGCATCTCAGCACTCCATCTTTGGTTGTAATCTTTATCTAAACATCTTTCCAGAAAATCTTTAGCATCTTTAGATATATTTTTAGGAATTCTTGGGCTTCCATGTGCAATTTGAATGATAAATCAATCTCAGAACAATCACAATTCCACAGTGGCCATCCCGCTATCATCTCCATGACAGTACGGCCGAGATTCCATATATCCCCTGCTTTCTCTTGCAAACCACACATCAATGATTCTGGCGATGTATACGGCAGTGTACTACTCTTACAATCCCATTCCTTCTTAGATAACCCCAAGCCCGCAATTTTAAGCACCTCTCCAATGCCACTGAATCCCGGCGACGGAAAAACCAGAATATTCCCAGGCTTGAAATCACAGTGAACAATATCTTTATCATGAAGGGTTGCCAAACCTCTCACCAACATCTGTGTAAGTCGCCACAAGGGATTCGGACATATTATAATTTCCTTCTTGAGCCTACCGAAGCATGCATACTCCAAGATAAGATTATAAACCCTTCTTCCTTCCTCTAAACTGACATCATTGCCAAGAGCTTGAACAATATACGTAGAAGATTGACTTCATCTTGAAGAGAAGATACCGAACATTCATTATGCACACCCTTCACGGCTACCATTGATGAATACATCCAGAACTGCCAAAGGGACTTATAATATGTGTATTTCAGTAGTTCAATTACTAGTATCTGCAGAACTGCAGGCCCATTTTTTTTCTTCTGTAATTAGTTCTGCTTTATATAAAAAATTTGTTCTTGATCGTACCAATCCAGTCCATGGTGACTAAAATCAATTGGAAGTGAAACTCATGGCAGCTCTTATTTCTCAAGAAATATTAATTTCCTTTACAACTTAAAGCATCAATCCATAGATACAATTGAATATTAGCAGAGGATGAGATACTTGACAGACGGTCACCATTTATTTATGCCACATCTCTATTCTATAGCTCACTTACTAAGTACTTTTCTTCAACTCTGAGAAAGTTGGGTTGGTTTCAACAGTTTTTTTTTTCTTTTGCCCTCTTGTGCTTTAATTTTATACAGTATTCGACAATATAATCATTTCCAAACACTTTATTTTTCTTTAAGTTGAAAACATAAATGAAAGATAAACTAAATGGTTCAAAACAACTTTTAACTTAATAAAGTCGAAACTACTTAATATTGTAACGATGAAAACAAGAATGTTTTTAACTTTTTAACTAAATAAAGTCGAAACTAATAACGAAAATAATAATACCATTAACTCATTTTGCACATGACCAACCTCGCATTAAGGCTTTAAGTTTGCTATTGGTCATTAAAGATAAGAAATAAAATTGGATTTATTTCATGCAATGAGGAATGGATTCCTCGAGCTTTTCCTATTGATTGATTTCTAATGATTTGAAATAATCACCAAATTGAAGAAGCCTTATGAGTTGTTTTACCCCTCATGTTATGATTATTGTTAAGAGGCATTTTCTTTTGTCCACGGGGCATCAATCACTTGGGGCACATAATTTGGTTTAAAGGGAAGACGAAGGATGCATCTCAAGAATTTAGGCCTATGAATTGTGGCCAGGGCTTCCCTTCTGGAGCAGTAGCCATTTGTAGTTTTTTTTTATTTTATTTTAAATTTGTTCTTATCATTAGCAATTTGATATTGCCATCTCAAAATGGTTTGGATGGTGATGGATTCCGCTGGGATGATTGTTTGTTGCCTCTGCATTTACGATTCTTGAAGGCAATCACAGTGACAATTTCAAAATTCCTAGCCCACATAGGTACAATAATGTTATTATATTTAGAAATTTTTGATATCAATTAAAAATAATAAAAAGTGAATAGAAAAAAATTATCATACTTTTACCGAGTCTTTTTTTGTTATCTTATTTAATTTCATCAAAAAAATACTTTTAAAAATCTATCAAAATCTTATTCCCTTCGTTTAAAATTAAATATTCTATTTTAAAATATTTTTTACTATAGATAATCCATTTATAAAAATAATAAAAAGACTATAGTCCTATTAAATATCTTAATGTGATTAGTAGCTAGACCTGTGCTAATTTTTAAAATTGATAAGGTTAAGAAAATTAGACATGAATTTTAAACAAATAAAGTATCTTTTCATTTGAATTTTGATGTTCACTTTTAAATTAATACAAAAATAAAGAATAACTACTTATCTTAAGAAAGAAAGTTAGTGATAGAAACAATTAACTATCATAATAAAAATGTCTTAAATTAAATAAATCTAAAAATAGATGTTCCATTTTTAATTTAGAGAATAATTATTTATTAAAAAATATCACATGTATAATTGTAATACATATATGAGGTGAGTTAGTATTTTCTTAAATATATATTTCATTTTATACTCAGGTTAGCTTAATTGTCAACATGAAAACTGATGACCTCTCAAATGCCTTAAGCTTTCCTAAATTAGTGCAATTAAATAATACATCTCTCTAGAAATATAAATTGTTGGACTTACTTTTATATATATATCAATGAACTTCTTTTGTTCCTAAAATACCTGTAATTATTATGTTTTGAAAATAAAAAATAAAAAAGAAAGTGTGTTTTGATAAAAAGAAAATATAAATGTTTTGTCTTGAAAATAGAAAAAAAGTGAGAGTAGAGAATGAAAATAAATAAGAGTAATATTAAAGTTAATGGTAAAATATTCATAAATTTTTATTATGATTAATATATATATATATACCATAAAAATATTATCTCTCCATCTTATCTAATTATTTATATTTCTTTTTTGAGCTATCATATTTCAATTATTTAGTTTTTAATTTTAATATATATTTTTACAATTTTATCCTTATTTATAAATTTTAAATGAATTGTTCATTATTTTTTAGAATACATTTATTGATAATATACTAAATATTGATAAAAATTTATTTAAAATATTTTGTTAAATTTTATCAATCACAATAAATTTTTAAATTTTAGTATAAATTCAAAGTAAATAATTAAATTGTGTGAAAAAGAGTACGTAGAATCTACTGAGCCTCTCGTATTTGTCTGTCCCCACCTTGGAAGGAGAATCTAAATTCAATCTATCTCAATTCTCATTTCTCCCTTAGACCTAAGAATTCTTGAACCGAACGGGCCCACCCCTGCCTGTTGTCGGTGGGATTTACCATCCCTACACGTAAAATTCAATGTAACTGCTGAATTCCTAACCAGAAATTTTCGGTCAAAATTGGGAATTTACTGCAGTTAATTCTCCTGAATTACCGCTTATTTTCAATCATTCACCAACAGAGCTTATACCATTAGGCCTCAACTAAGTATTTAATATAAGAACTGGAAAACGACGTCGTGACTATTTTTCTCTATTCCTCGGAGGTAATTCCGGGAAAAATATCTCCCAGGAGAAAGAAAGAAGAGAGAAAAAAAGCGTTTTTTCTCTTCTGATCTCTCTTCTCTTTCACAATTCCTCAAAAGATTAGCAGGTCCAGGTGAGTGATTTGTTGTTCTGTTACTGCATGCATGTTTATATTTATTTTTGCAGGTTCTTTAATTTCATTGCTAGGAATTGTCTTTGGCCTGGATGTTTTGTTTTGGGTTCATATTATTGTTATTGAGGTATTGTTTCTGGGCTTGTTAGATTTCGGACAGTTAGTGGGATACATGGTTTAAAGTTTGGATTTTTGTTCCATAATGTTTGATATTTTAGTTTGAGGAATTTGCTACATTTATATATTATTTTGGCTTGTGATTAAGTGCATAAAATTGATTATTTGAATGTTGAAAAAAAGGTGTTTTTGGTGTCTTTTTCATTATTACTTTGGAGTATGTTTGAATTTATCTTCTGGGTTCTGCTTGAATTAATACTTTCACTGGGCAATTCAAGCATTCTTGTCTAACTGGAGTCTGTTTGTGCACAAGGAGGCTAGGATGTTGGTGAGCCTATAGAAGCTATTATCAAGAAAATAAGGCTGCAAGGTTTTAAGTAATTCATATGTAAGGTGCTTATAGAGAACTAAATGGGTTTAATATGCGTATTATATTACTTTTTCCTTGTGGAGTTAATTAAATCAGTGATTGGGGCTGCATTTGTATATGCGGATAGGTACATTTAGGCTGTTATAGCTGATCATGATTTAGAAATTTTCAGGTTACATGAATGAAATTAGATTTATTTTTCATAGTCTTCCTAGAATACACTTGTCTATCGGTAATTAATTGCCAAGGGGAGCTATTACTTAAACCAGAAGTTCTATGATTCCTCTTTCAATTTTGGGCCTATAATGCTTATGTTCTTGCCTTAGATAAGTGCTAAAAGAGGGCAAAGTTGTCTACAACAGAGTTTTCAAGCGTTCCCAATAAAATGCATTGTCTCCTGTCTTCTCTATTTTCTTTGCTATATAATATTATGGAAGCAATAAGGACAAAATTGAATGACATAGTACCGTTGCAGTTTTTTAATCCTTTTTATGATGCATCTCTTCCTATTGTAACTTACTGCTTATGCCTCAAAATAATTAGGAAATATCCTCTGTTCATTTAGTTAATACACGTGTCCATATTGCAAAGGAAAATGCTAGAGGTTTTGGCTAAGTTTATGATTTTGTGTCCATATTTGCATTATGTATTGATTTTTCAAGGAAATTCATTTGCAGATTTTCTCAGAGAAAAATGGTACAGGCTTTTGATCATTGAGTTAAGAAGTGATTCACTTTGTGGCTTGGATTCATTCAAACACCTGCATAAAGCTCTCCTTTTAGACATTATGTCTATCACCTTCCCTTTGGTTGAAGCCATTTTTATTTTTGATATTTAAGTTTGTCAAGGTTGCTTCTGCCGTGATGTGGAGATCTCTTTCAAACAGATTTGGTAGCTTTGAAAAGAAGAGGAGCACTATGACAACTGAGAACCTAGACAGCGTAGAATCCTCAGATGATGAGATCTGTTCCAATGCCAGTGCTGAAGAAGGATTGGAATGTCCAATATGCTGGGAATCTTTTAACATTGTGGAGAATGTTCCGTATGTTTTATGGTGTGGCCACACTCTATGCAAGCATTGCATCCTAGGGCTTAAGTTGGCTTCTTTGAAATTCTCTAGTCAACAGGTTCAGATTCCATACTTCATTTCTTGCCCGTGGTGCAGTTTGTTGACATTTCGACTGATTTACAAGGGGAATCTCAAATTTCCTAGCAAAAACTTCTTCCTTCTATGGATGGTTGAGAGTAGAAATGGCGATAGGATGAAGACCCCATCCTCTATCCCTGAGGAAAGTCAAATATGGTCTCCACGCTGCAGTTCAGTTGTTGGAAGTTCTCACTGCACCACTATGCATAGAAGGGCTCATGAATATCCAGGGTATGGCCACAATGATCACGAAGGTGTCAGAAATACCAACATACAAGAGAGACCCCAGCTTTCGCTGCAGAAGTCCCTTGATTTCTTCATTCGATTGTCAGCAAAATTTCCATTGGTCCTTGTTTTCCTGCTCATTGTTATCTTTGCTTTACCCTCCTGTGCAACCATCCTGGGACTCTACTTTGTTGTCACAATCCTCTTTGCGTTCCCAGCTTTCCTAGTTCTATATTTTGCATATCCTGCTTTGGATTGGCTGGCAAGAGAAATCACCACATGATCTTTTTTTTTTCTTTTTTTCTTTTCCTTTCAGTTGTTTGTAGAGTACAGTTTACTAGTTTATGCTCATCTGCTTATCTATTGTTCGAAGTGGCACATTATGATGTTAAAACACACTATGTATTTGTTTGTTCTCTGATGAAGTCAATAGTCTCTCTGGTTGGTGTATGTCAGATTCTCATATTATGACTTTATTTATGATTTGTTCTGTATGCACTTTTATTCTGCAGAATGGGATTAAAAGAATTGATTTCCTTTGACATAAATCTCAAATTAAGAAAGATTAACAGAATCAGTCTCTACATTGCTGGTGTGGGTCTTTTGTCTTCTCTTTGTAAGATGACCTTGAGTAGATATGGTCATTGAAATTACTTCTCCTTTATTTTCGGCCAAGTTATTTTAAAATTTTGATGTTTGGAGCACGAGTTACTTCTAAGAGAATTTAATGGAAAAAGTAAAATAAGAGCTCAGGTCATGGATTCTGCTGCAGATTGTTACAACACCTTCTGCCCGCACATTTCAGTTCAAATTTTAGAAATTGGCACAAACATATAGACAGAATTCTAGTCTTGTACCATGATTTCAGTACAAATTTCGATATTGACACAAACTTATATACAGAATGCCAGTCTTGTACAATGCGGAACAATATTCATATGCTCCAAGTTGAATTTTCTGTGAAGAGCTTTCGGCTTAGCTAGAAAGAAAGGTAGAAATTGCATGTTGTAATATGCTACATGACTCGTGATCTGGGTTAAGTGGTGTTTTTGTAAGATTCAACAACAAAGACATGTTGCTGGAACTTTTCCTGTCACTCTGATCTTATTTGCTTTCTCTTTCACCTTAAATTCTTCATTTCTTCGATTTTCTGAGGCCTTTGATCTAACTCCTCCAACAATGTCTTCAATTCTTGCAAGTTCTTTACGGAAATGTTGCATTGCTTTTGCTCTTCTCTTGTCCAATTCAGCCTGAATTTCCAATATATGTATCTGTTGTTACCTCCTTTTAGGTACTCTTACAAGGATTTAGAAAAGCAAAGGTAGATATGAAAGTTGAACCTCTAATTTTGCTAGTTTACGTTTTGCCTTTTCCTTCTTCTTGTTCTCCCAGTCAAGAACTGTGGTGCTTAACTTCTCGTACCTGCACTGTGTTTCATTAGTTACTGAGCAAAAACAAAAATTCTCGGTGGTATTGCTGTACATTTGTGTTAATAACTTCACTTTTTTAAGAAAATTGCTTTGGAAATATATTAGTTGAGCTAGAAGAAAAATGCTTTGCTAATTTTCCCAAAATCTAAAAAGAAAAGAGATCTTTACTTCTCTTTGATCCTGTGTAGCTCGGCCATTTCCCATGCATCTGCTGTGTTGTCTTCCACTCCAGGTTTGTTTGGGCTCTGCCTTGTAGCATCAACTGGTTGAAGTTGTGGCTGCTCGGGCAGTGGAAAATCTGGTTTTGCCTCGGAGTTCTCTGGTTTTCTACTTGGTGTTCTGTCGAAGTTCTGATCAGCAAAACTAGGAACCTTTTTTGTTGATAGAAGAAGAGGTCCGATTGTCTTCTCTTCAGACAATTCACTTCGAGGTGGAGAACTGGCTATGGCATCTGTAAAAGATAGCTTCTTCTTGAGGATTGGGACTAATCCATGTGCTTTTTCAGGTTTCTTCTTACGTGTTTCTGAACTTATTTGCACCTTTCTGTCTTGAGCATCCTCGTTTGCTTTTGAAACATCATCTGTTGCAAATCATTTGTCAGTAAAACTAGCCAAAGATTATATTGATTCATTCATCCTCATTTCCACACCGTAAGTATAATCCACCTGAGAATTGAATGGATTTTCCTCGAGGTTTTGGCACTCGGGATGTAGCGCTTTCTTTATTCTTGACATTTGTTATGGATGTATCCTTGCCATGATGCCCTTTCTTCTCATCTCTATATCTTGTTTCTTCAAGTGATTGGACAGCAAAAGCAGCTGCTGCTACTGCAGTATCATAATCTCCTCCATCACTTGTGTCGTAATTGGGGCTCATTTGTCTCGAAAACTGCCTCATGAACCAGTTCGGGGTTCTTGTCTTCTCTGCAAAACTCAAACTCATATATATATTTTTTTGATTGCCTCATTATTACTTCTTTAGTATGCCTTCCATGTAAAAATAAATTCTTGGATTCTTAAAGTTTTTGCAAAAGAGTTTTGCAACTGATTCCTTATAGAATTGAAAGACAAAGAAAACATGGTCGGGGTGGGGGTGAGGGAAGGGGAAACAGATAGAGAAGAATCAAGCATTAGTGATAGAGACGAAGTGTACCTCCTTTGAAGGATTGTGTTTTCTGAGGTGGTAATCTTTGGTCTATGGTTGTGCTGCCGATCCCTTCTTTATCTTGTCCACCTCCTTTAAAGGACTGAGTTCTTGGTGATCCTAATTGTCGGTATCTGGCTGCAATGCCACTGTGTCCTCCTCTATCTTCCTTTGCTCCATCTGGGTATTTCGTCCTAGTAGAAGGGGCTCATGATCAATGGAAACATACATACATGGTTAGCAAATCACTGGTTCAATGACTTGCCATTGAATAATGATGAATGAGTTTCTATGCTTGAGGATTACCTTATTTGATTGATCAAGAGATCCATTCTTTATAATAGTACTAAAAGTTTGAGAAATGAATTGGCAGTCTCATCAAAGGCCAAAGGGTGCTTATTTGAAGCAGACGAATGGGGGAAGATAGAGCCTAGATGTTAGTAATAGGAGTAGGGCAAGCAAAGGGAGTTAACTTTGCATGCAAGCTGAGGTTAGGATGTTAAACTTAAAACAAAGGGATTCCTTTCTTCTTCTGGATCATCAGTTTTCAGCATAGAAACTTTGTACAAAATGCTTTCCAAAAGAATGGTATAAAAACTTTGTACAAACAACTTCTCAGAAGAATGATTTCATGGCACTGTTCATACTTTTTAGCTAACTTTTCCATCATGAAAAATTTGACAAATTTATTATCTAATATATATATTAAAGGGGGATGAAGTTTGAATTATTTAGTAGTCTTTTTAAGTTGATTAATATGCCCCTAAGAATAATGCATTATGCACTTTAAATTGTCTTAAGATAAATATTTTTGAGGAATATTAAATTAAAAAATGGATGTTAAATTATGAGTTACTTATTAATAAAGACAAGAATATGAGTGAATTCAACCTTGATACTAATAACTTGCATCATGTGTTATATTAAGTAGAATAATATGACAATTATGTTTGAAATACTAGTACTTAAGTCTCATAAAGATAATTTTTCAATGATAGTTCATAAATATTTGTCTAGATGATAAGAGCCATATTACTATTTTTATTATCCCTGTGGTTTACTTGTCAACTTAAGCCTTGTCAAAATAATGCCTCTTCGTTGGGTCAATTGTGTGATAAAAATAATTTATTAATGTGACCATTATATTTGAAATAATACTTGTCTAGTAAAGACAATTTTTGAAAAAAAGTATACACGTTCAATGACTATAAAATGAATTATAGTTTATATGTATTCTCTTAGTTTATCTATTCTTTTTGTAATATAACCACTGAATTGTAGTTTTTTTTTTCTTTGGAAGAGACTAAATGAGAGATTATTAAGTTAAATATCATGAATAGAAAATTTTTGTATTATTACATAAAATAAAATAAAATAGTTAATACAATTAATAGAGACATATGTTTTATTATAATATTATCAACAAATTGTTTTTAGTAAAAATATTTTATTTTTGTGAAAAATTAATCTGAGTAAGAAAAATTATTATACTATAAGTACTCAAAAACTAATATAAAATCATGATTCTACCACTTGTAATGACACATGTAATTTATACGTATAATTTTCCTAAAAGTATAGAAGAAATGAGACATAATTTACACTGGATATGGCTATTTATTTTGTAATTGACAAATTTAACCTTTCTATTAAAATTAAGTAACAAAACTAAAACGAAGGAAAGAGTAATTAACGTTAATTTACTGTTAAAGTTAAATAATGGACCTTAATGACATAGGCAATGCTTCCTTAAAAGTTAATTAAAAATAAAGTTAATTTTTTTATAATAAGAGTTGAAAAAATATTTAAAATGACCAAAGAAATATTAAATTTTTTATACACATCATTTTTCATGATCAATTTTACAACGGTTTGATTCTAAATAATTTTTTAAAACTTTTCGTAACTTATTTCTAGAGATTTGTTAAAATCTGATCCGCGTTTTACAAATCTGATACATTTAAATGGGACTAAAGTGACCAATTATTTATATACAAATATGTTCTAATTCTAAACAAATCTGATCAAATTAGAATTATAACAGAGACCTAATTCTAATTTGATCAGGCTGGACAAAATAAACCAATCATTTCTGGACAAAATAAAAATAATAAAAATAAATCATAATTAATCATTATTATTATATATATTTCAAACATGAATGTTTGAAACTATTACATTGATAAGGGCTAAATGCTAAACATTCTTTTTCTTATTAATTAAACCCTCTCTAATCAACAATTCTTAAATATATTTCCGCTAACAAACTGTGGTTTTAAGGCCTTTCAGATTAACAAACACAATAGAATCAGGAGCCACAGTGATAATGTCCAATGGATCAGCAAGTTTAGGTTGAAGTTGTGGTATATCTAATGCTGATGTGAGCTTCAATGGGATTCCATTTAACAGCACTACATCACTTTGAATATTTCCACCTTGTGGAGTTAAATGGTATTCTTCTCTTGGTGTATCAGATGTGGACCTTTCCAATCCTGGACCAGGAAGAAGATTGAGATCGTTTTCCACTGAAACTTCAAATGTTGTTGAATTTGACATGTTGATCAGAAGCAATGCAATCCCTCTCTGCAACCAAAAAACACATACTAAAATATTAATAAATGTATAAATTGTTTAATTGTTTAATAAATGTATAAATTATTAGTACCAGAGTCTAATTGTTAGACACGAAGAATGTGGTAAACCTTTAGATATGGTTAAACTTACTGATGTTTTTGAACAGTGGGCATAAGCACGTAAGAATGGCGAGGCATTGTGAGTGGTTTTAAGAACTTTGCTTCCCATCAGACGATGCCACAAAAGTGCACTGCAAAACAAGGATTCAAAACCAAATCAAGATAGGAATTAATTTCCTGAGAGGAAACATCTTCAATATTCAAAGCATACTAACCCGTAATAATCAGGATTTGGGACGAAAGAAGTAGTGTTGAGGAGAGCATAGTTTCCACCAATCAAGGCTTGTCTACAGTAAACCTTGTGATTGAAAGTTGATGTCATGCCTAATTGATCCAAGAACCTGTTTTACAATGGACAAAATAATGTGATCATCAACGAAGAGGTGGATGGAATGATAAGTAAAATAGAAACAAGAGTACATAAAGAAACAGACCAAAATCCATTAGCAAATGTGTGTGAAACATCTTTTCCACCACTGTTGTAAGCCCCACCGGATTCTCCAACCCAGGCTGATGCCATTGGTGAAAACAATTCTACACCCTTTGCAACATCATGGAATGTTTGGGCTACTGTGCTCTGAAGGTAATATGGATCCTGAACCTTGTTGATCAAATCTTTATCAACTCCTACAAAAGATTAATTGCAAAAATACTTTTATCATTACACTTCCAAAAAAAGAGCAAAGAATTTGGAATCTTTATATGCACTCACCAGCACCAAGATTGTAAATATGATGTGTAACACCATCAATTACTCCAGGCCCAATTAACTGAAGAAAATTATTAAACCATCCCTGATCATAAAATCCACCAGGACCCAAGACTAGAGGTTGAGGGACGGGATATGGATAGAACTCATTCACGAGATTCTTCAATTGAATCATATCTTTAGCATATTGCTCAACATCCACCCTTGCACCAATCCCACCTCCACATAGCTCATTTCCTGGACAAAAAATTGTGACATAAACAGTAAGAACAAAAGAATTATGAGAAAGAGAAAATGCAAGAATCATGCTCTATAAAAAACATAAAGATTTCTCTACCAAGTTCCCAAGAATCAATCTTGTATCCCTTATTGACTGTGTATGCCATCAAATCACGAGCGTTTTGAGCATCCCATTCACCTTCCCAGAGATTGCCCTGATTAGACTTGGCCCTTCCTATAAGTGCATTCAAGCCAAATGTCAATTTTACCCTGTTCAAATGGAAAACGCATCAAACATTAGAGAAACAAGGTGAAAATGATATGTAACTATTAGTCTTGATGATATATATATATATATATATATATATATATATATATATATATATATAAACAAGTAATGCAAATCTTTATTCAAAATTTTATACCCAGTTTGGCTGAAGAAATGGTTCAACTGATCCCATCTATCCATTGGGAGGCAACCACCGGAAAATCCAAACATTGCACCCGGAATTTTTTGGAAGGGTGGGCATTGCTTTTGGTTTCCAACCTGGTACAAAATCTGATCTTGGAGAGACCCTCCAATTCTGATTCTGAGACTCTTGAAAGCTGCAGTTTCCATAACATTCAAGAACCAATCATATAACTTTCCAAGGACAGTCAAAAAAAAAAAAAGGATTTTCTTCAATCCTCAAAGTACACAAAAAAAAAAAAAAAAAAAATTCCTACTAACCTTTGACAGCATTGAAAAATATCTTATTGTTCAAATCCTACAACCCAAAAACAAAACAGAGCATAAAAATTGGGATTTTTGTTCTTCATTTGCAATAAAAAAAGAAAAAAAATCATTCATACCAGATTAAGGAGTCCGGCCTTTCCCCAAGGGCATTGACCATAATCACATTTCCCGTCTGGCCACCAATCTAAAGTAGCACAAATGAAGGTATCATCAGTTGAGGCAATGGGGATGGCAGTGTTAACAGTGACTGTCACTTCATCTGCGAGAAGAGAAGAACAAAAGAAAGACAAAACAAAGAAGCATCCAAAAAGGGCTCTGGAACTCATATTTGTTGCTACAAAACAAACGAATTGTCAAAGGAAAATTGATGAAGCTTCTGAATGAAACACACACATATATATAGAGGATTTTGGAAGGATTTAGATAGCGGCAATATCTAGCATATTTTTCTGTCTATCTTTGCCAGCAGAAATTTCTGGAGATAAAAACAAATTATATATGGCTAGCTAACTAGAGTTTGAATAACCAAAAGTTTAAAGAAAAAAAAGGAAAAATAAAAGGCTATCGAAATGATAAATACTATCGACTACCGTCTCAATCTTTCAATCTTCATTATCAATTACCATTATTTATCCCAGGCCTCAAAATCTTTCATTTATCTTTGTAGAATTTTGCCTCTTTAATTAAAAAAAAAGCTTAATTTTTTTAATTGGTTTGATAATCTAAGTATTTTTACTAGGTAAATATATTTAATTTAAATTATAATTTTTTTTTAATTATAGCAATAATCAACTTAGACATTTGAATCTTTACCAGTAAATTTAGCAATTTTTTGGAATCCAGTTACACC
Source organism: Apocynum venetum (assembly GCA_019593545.1). Classification (NCBI taxonomy): domain Eukaryota; kingdom Viridiplantae; phylum Streptophyta; class Magnoliopsida; order Gentianales; family Apocynaceae; genus Apocynum; species Apocynum venetum. The sequence continues at coordinate 4,186,777 of SRSM01000132.1, forward strand.
AATAACTTCAAATTCGTACCATTTTTATTTTTCTTTAGGTAACATTGGTTCCTAATCTCAAAATTCAAAAGTTATCCATTGCCTTCATCACATGAATTAACATAAATCCACAACTCCTATAATCAAGTGAAGTCAGGTTTGAGTCGGTTAAACTTCCTTTTCTTTCGTTATGAAGAAGTGGTTAAGTTCCTTAAAAAGTTATAAACCCCGATTACCGTAATTATGCCGTGTTAAAAGTTTCCAATGATGAAACCTCTTTGCTCCATCCATATAAGCAAATATATAAAGTCACAGCAAGCAATTTTTTGTCTCACTTTTTATCTTCTTCTTTGCTGCTATCTCCTTTTCCGATACTTCTGAAAACTTAATAAGTGTTTTTCTATTGTTTTAGAAATTATCACAAAATTAAATTAAAAAAATTGTCATGGGGAAAACTTGACGTATTATTATGAAAAATACATAATTAAAACAAATAGTTAGGGACGTTGAAAGAAATTTTAGTTAGAGTGTCACAATAGAAAAAATATATAAATATATACTTAAATGTAAACTTTTAATATAAATAAAATATATGAATATTAACATACTTATAGTTAATATTAACTTGTCGAGATTCTCAACATTTTGAAAATTCTAACAAACAATAATACTAACTTATAGTTATTATATATTTTTTTTCTTAAAGTTTTGTTGTTTAACTAGTCATTGCCCATACATGACCCTTGCAAGTATTCTCTTTTGAAATATGAGAAATCAATAGTAAAAAAAAAAACTACAAAACTCCATCATTGAGACTACTTGAATAAAATTTATGAACTCAATAACATGAATAAATGTATTTTCATAGAGCATTATACCAGTAATCATAATATTTTACAGAAATACCTAAAATCATTACGATGTCTATTCTAATTAGAGATCAATTCTTACACATTTGAGCCTTAAAAAAGGCCATACAATAAACATCAAAGGTTTTGAATTGGATAGCTTCCAAAAAAACTTTAATTTAGAAAATACAACAAATCAATAGTTGCATAAAAGACAATATAATGCCCTAAAGGACTGAGTTAAAAGACAAAATTGCTTACATTAGAACAATAAAGAAAAACATAGCTCATATTAACAAAAACATTTCTAAATCATTATCGGTTTAAAGAGAATTCAGAATACTCATTATATGTAGGGGTGTTTAAAAATCAAATCGAACTGTAATTTTAAAAATGGTTTGGTTTTTTAGTATTTCGATTTATATGATTTGATTAATCGAAATTTTTCAAAATTACGATTCGATTTTTTATTTGAATTTTAAAAACTTCGGTTAATCGAAAAACTGAAATTTTTTATTTTTTATTTTAAATTAATATTTAATCAAAATTTATTTACTTCCTAAATTAGTTAATTATTTGTCTTTTCCTATTTGAAGTGTTTATGTAATTTACCAAACCAGTATGAGATATTGTAAAATAAGTTCATTCACTATCTTTTGGTGTATTATGAATCATTTTCGATATTCTCTCATTGAAAATATGAGAAGAATAAGATTATATGATTTAACTATTTAAAAGATAAATTTTCTTTCTTTTTCCTTTTGTCTGAGTATGTAAGTGTATTTTACATCATCATTTCATTTAATCATGTTTTTTTAAGGTCATTGAAATTGAACTTTTTTTCTTCTTTTTTTTGTGAAAGTTCGGTTTTAAACCAAACCGAATCAAAAACTGAAATTTAAAAACTTAATCATAATATATGTAATACGGGTTGATTTGATTTTGTTTAGGAAAAAATTGAAAACAGAAAAATTTAACCGTAATAGTAAAAATCGAATCGAAAAATCGAATGAATACCCTTAATTATATGCATCTCATCAAAATAGTCAAGATGATCACGACGGATAAAATAGATTGAAAAAGACAAAATAACATAAGGAAGATGAACAAAAATAGATGGAAGGTGGAAAAAATATACCGTTGCTACAGTAACCATTATATACAGTAATCAATATCCGAGACATGTGTTGAGGACTTGAAGTGCATAAGACTTTGTATATTGTATATTTAATATAAATTATTCTCCCTAGATTCAAACCATAAGCCTAAATGTTTTTTTATTTAAAAAAAGGTTTCAAAATTAAGAAAATGCCTAAAAAAGAAAAGAAAAAAAATACCAACTCAAATTAGCATAACCAAAACAGGATTATAATTTATAAAAGTAGTTCGTAAACATTTTATCACATTTGCTTAAATGTAAACCACTTTTTAAATACAGCACTATATGTTTTCAAACTTAATTTGAATAAATAGATGATGAGATTGAGTAAGAATTGACAGTAAACACCAAATGATGTATGAAAGTAAACTTGTTTAAACCCGTTGTAAATTAAGACATATATATATATATATATATACCTCTTAAAAACAATGTTAGAGAGAAAGAGGAAATAAAAAATAAACTACCAACCGGTTCTATACGTATAAAATTTATTTAATCATGATAAAAACAAATTTTAAAAAATTGATTTCATTTGTTACTTAAATATATTTAATCAAAGATTCTTCATTTTAGATAAATCAGTAGCTAAAACGTTCATGAAAAGATTAGGCTTTAGAAGAAGGCAAAAAAATCCGACTCCGCGGGGGAAAAAAAAACTATAACTCACGTTTTTTTTTTCTTGAATACTTTACTAAAATTTATATTTGTCACGTATTATTATTCTTGTCCCTAGCTAATTTAGACATGAAATATGTACAACTAAATTAAACAAACTTAAAAGAAATAAATTTGTTTTATTTTTTTTAAAAATAATTAATTATACAAAGGATTTTTTAATGAAAAGAAATTAATAAAAGACGTTAGAACTTGTATGAAATTATTTATTTAATGGGATAAATCATTGATATAGAACTTATTGAGTATTTGATTTTAAAATCTCGATGAGCTCAGACAGATTCTTATCCTTACTAATTAGATTAAGCTCAAACAGATTAATCTTTAATTTAATTAAATATCACTACCAACCAGTGAATATAATATTTAATTAAATTACATTAAGTTTATAAGACATCACCAATATTAAATTATATATAATAATGAGTTTCAATTAAACATAATTTAAATCATATACTTCTCTTTTAAATTAATTAAGTCAAGAGCTACAACTTAATTAAACTAACAGATGATATTATGATTGCCAATCAAAGACTAATAATCATAGCTGATTAATCATGCAATTAAAAAGAATTTCTAATTAATTAAACATGATTATTTAATAATAACAACTGGAATTATATAAATACTTAAATTATTAAATAACATGACTAAAATAATTAAACAAATTTGGACAATTAAACTTGCAAATTAAAATAAAATGGTTACACAATTATATATTTACAAAACTACAAATATTAAAGAAAACATAAATTTGACGGTTTTACCAGATATAAAAAATAAAAATAGGGAGATTTTAACTCCCACAATAAAAAGTACAAAAGAATAAAAGATGAAGATATTACTATCCACATTTATGAAATTTAAAGTACAAAAAAGTAAATTTGGTAATTTTACTCATCAATAGTGCAATATAATAAATGACAGAAAAATAAATACAGAAAATAAATAACAAAAAGTAAATAACAGAAAAGTAAAAGTTAGAAGTTAGAGCGATCCATTGTTTAAATTAATTTAGTTCTAATACAAAATAAACTATAGTGTTCTATGCAACGGTAATTATCTCTTATTTGCTTTTAAAAAATTATAATTTTCATTATGTCAATTACTTTGATATATTTCATAAGAAATTAATTTTTAAATTAAAAAAATGTTATAATGGCATGTGTCATTTAGAACCAACCTATTAATTAAATATAATTTGTTTTTTAAAAAAAATTGAATTATGATTTCAAGACAAATTTAAAAATATAAAGATAATGTGAATTACTTTTTATAGATTTTAATATAAATTATTTTAACTCGAAAAAAATTATGCTGATGTGTAAAATATAATTGCCTAAAAGTGAATTATTTGTATATGTTTAATTAGAAATTAATTAAATAAATGAAATGATTTTTAAATATTTTTTAAAAAATTGGTTTGCATATATTTGACTATATCATGAAATTTATCTCTATAAACAAACTTGTAAATTAAATAAAAAATTTTAATTTAGATTTGAAGACAAATTTATAAATCTACAGATAATGTGAATTACTTTTCATAGATTTTATTAGAAATTATTTTAACTAAAAAAAGGTTATGCTGACATGTGCCATTTAGGGGAAATTATATATATATATATATATATATATATATCTATATATAGATGGTAAACCCTTTAAAATTTTCTCTCTGTATATACTTATAATCTAAAAAATTTAAAAATAATAAAGTTATTTTGATTTTAAATGTATTGTAAAGTGAATCTTGAATAGAAGGCGAAGAGGAATTTATGCTATTATATTACTAGCTATTCTGCACTAAACTAAGTATGCATAAGGCTTTTTGATGAGGTTAAATTGTGTTACTTTTGTAACATTCTCAGTTCTCATTGATGGTAAATCATCTCCTCATTTTACACTCTTTTGATCGAGGTATCCGTCAAGAAGATCCTTATTCCCTTTTTTATTCATGGTCTGTTGCAATATATAAGGAAGCTAAAGATGCTCTTCAGGGAATGACTTTTAGCAAGTCAAATCTTGCATTATCCCATTTATTTTTTTACAGATGTTAGCTTCTTGTTTGCTCGAGCTAGTTCGTTTTTTGTGATAGCCACTCAACAAGCCCTTCAGAATTATGAGATGGTTTTTGGGATAGGCTATTAACTTACAAAAATCCTCCATCTTCTTCAGCAAGAATATGTCTGAGGATCAACAGGCATTGATCGTCTTCAGTTGGGAGTGGCTTTCAGACAATTTGATGGTCGATAATATATATATATATATATATATATATATATATCTTCGATAGCCTTTCATGATTGGTCATTCAAAAACGTCCATTTTCTCCTATATAAAAGACCGTGCCCGGAAGAAATTGAATGAATGAAAAGAGAAGCTTCTCTCATGTGCGGGGAACTTCCCACTTAGGCTATGCAGTGATTTTTGCTTACTCAAGAGTCAAGATAGGCGATTCTCTTTATTCTTTTATTTTTCTTTTTTTTTATAAATGAGGACTTTGCAATTCTCTCCTCTCTCAAATCTAAATGGTTCGATCCTTCTAGTGGGTCCATTGATATTAGGATCATTCAAATAATTCAATTGTCCAAATCAAACAATTGTAAATCGGGAAGACACTTGTAAAAGAGATAAGAGGGAAATTGAAGCTACTATTATTACTAGAGGAAGAACTAGGACAGCAACATCAACATCAACATCAGCATCAACATCAAACAGGGCAAGTTCACAATCACACAGACACACATCATGCCTAAAATTAGCTGCAAATTACACCAAAATTGCATCCTAGGATTATCAAACGACCTTGAAATATATAGGTTGAAAAACATATATAGAGGTTCTTGCTGGAGTACAATTTTAATGACACAGATGATTTAATTAATATATAGTACAGAAAATTAATTAGTTTTTCTTCAAGAAATCTGCACCCATCTTCATCATATCTCCATAACCACCTCCAGAATCGCCACTCTCACCTTCATGTTTGGCCGCTGGATGCTCAGATGGGGTGGTCTTCTTTTCTGGTTCTTTTGAAGGAGCTGTTGTGGGATGGGAAGATTCGTACTTGTGAAGATAATCCTCTGCTTTCTCAACATAACTTCCTACTCCAGTGGTGGTATCCATTTTTCCATATCTTTCGGCAGCATCAAGAAAATCAGCACCGGCTCCAGCCACTTTAGAAGAATCAACCTTGTTTTTCTCCCCTTGGAAAGTGGCTCTGGCTGCCTCAGTTACCACTTTAGCACTGGCAAGGACTTCAGCCTGAGATGCCTGGTGATGTTCATTACTGCTGTCCTTTTTCTCAGTAGGAGTAGGAGTAGGAGTAGTAGTAGCAGTATTGTCGCCGGTGGATTCAGTTGCTAATTTCTTCAAGAAATCCATTGGAGTTCTTTTGGTGTTTGGGAACTTTGTATATCTGGAGAAGAGGAAAGAGGAGTAGGGAGTAGGGAGTAGGGGAATAGGGTGCACATTAAATAGAAAAGAATGGCTCAAGGGAAATTATAAAAAAGAATATTTTTCAACTCCTTATGTGAGTCCTTTCCAAAAAACAAATAGTCCTTATGTGAATTTTCTGGATCAAGTGGCTAGAATTGAGAACTTATACTATTTAGTATGAAGAAAATTTAATCTTCGAGTTCTTTATTTTCGAGAAGAAAGGCTATGTATATATAATATAATTCGTGTAATTTCAATTTTAGAATAATTTTGAGTGTCCATAAGTCTAAATTGTGCCCTGAAACTTGTTTTCTGGAATGAAAGACTTTTTTATTATTATTATTTTGTTGATAATTACATATGTCTAATTAAGAAGAAATTATAATAGATATATATATATATATATATTTAGAATCACTTCAAAATAAATATTTGAATATGATAAGGTTGGCAATTCACATCATCTCACCCTAAATAATAATAATAATAATCAATTTTTATACATATATTAAGTAGATAAACAATAGATTTTTATTTTAAAAATAAATAAATAAATAAATTATAAATATATACAATTTAATTAATAAATGAACTCACATATGTATCAAAAATATCATCGACTTCTAGCCATACTTTACGCAAAAAACAATAAACAACATTTCATATATAAGACTACAAAACAATGTTATCCAATTATATTTTCTCCAAAAAAAAAAATCAATATTTTGTTATTTTGATCGTGGTATATGTATATCCACGTAGTGTTACTAAATTGTAAATGAGAATTTACATCTGAACAACTAGCCTATTAAATGAAACCGGCCATACTTGCTTATCACACGGGACACCGTCGAAGGTTCAATTGGGTTGAAAGAGCAGAGAGAGTTGAGCTTTTATTACTACGTATGTCGGCCAACGAGGCAAAGACGTTTGTATGGCTTCCCATTGACACTTGCCGACTAATGAAACCGTCCAACACCAAGCCCGTGCAGCCCTCATAATTTCATTGTTTCTCATTAATTATATCACTCACACACACACAGATATATATTATGAAGATGACACATCCCCAAAGAAAATAATTGTTGGTGCTCGGTCCAATCAGACTATAATCGAAATCAAATTCTCTTAGTTCGTTGATTTTGGTTTATATCCCTTAACTAATCTTTTAATATCTTATAACTTTACTTTCTTTCATCAGCCACAAGATTCAATGCAATCCCTAGCTCTGGTAGAAATCAAATTAGTAGTAGGAAAGGAACTATTCCCGTCTAACACCAACAAGTTAGGATGATTCAATTAATATGTTTTACACTTACCCAAAGATTGTTATTACTTAATTGAAAATTTTAGCTAAAATAGAATTAATTTTTTAAACAATATTTAGTAAAAATTAATCGAGAATTAACCGCAAATCAAATGAGAGATTTATTCTACATTAACTCAAAATAAATAAGTAACAATTTATCATTTATGTGTGTAAAAGCCTCTTATCAGAGATACCATTGTTTACTTAAAATAAGATATGTACCTTCATCAAATATTTCTTCGCTGGAGTGGCATTGCCGTCTATGATCAGCCCTAAAGAAATAAAGGGACATTCACACGGTGAAGGTGTAATGTCCTAAATTTTAAATAGAAATAAATGCAGAAAAATAAGTAATAAAATCAATTGAAGATTTAAAAGACCTAATTATTCAAACAAACTTTCTCAAATTTCATAATAAAAACTTTCACAAATCATATAAAAGCCCTAATTGAAATATTAAATCCTCAATTGAGTTAAAAACAACAAATTTTAAATTGTTCAATGGTAAAATAAATTTAGAAATCATAAAAAAAAATTCATAGTTGGCTATCATCCTTTATGCATCACACCATCTATTATCTTGAAAAAACATTTAGAAAATGTGAAATGAGCACAAAGTACTAAGTGAGAATAGTTATATATCTATATCTAAGCTAAACATTAAATGTATATACAGACATATACATTAATATTCTTTCAAAAACATTTATCATTTTCCATTTGGAGCGTAGTCCCATAGAGTTTGGATTGAAGCCTCATGTTGTTTTGACCAAAGTACTCAATCATAATAGAATATGGTGTAAGTATATATAAAAAAATTTAAACATACATATCATGTAAGAAGATAGAACATTTAACATTGACACAAAATTTTAAAAATAGAGTAAAGATATTCTCACATAAACAATTGCATACAATAGTTAAAGCGTGGATATGCAGTTCATCAATCTAGTTCCTCATTTTCTACAATATAAATAATATTTCTTAGCTTCTAAATAAATTAAAATAATTGAATTAAAGCATACATATAGGAATTTGAAGAAATTGAGGTGATTTAAAAGACTTAGAAACCTTTGGGGTTAAAATTGTAATTTTATAAAATTTAGGGGTCAAATCATAATTTTTAAAATTAAAATTAAAGTAAACATGAAATTTTTCTGAAATATTTGGGTAAATATGTAAATAAAATAAAATTTAATTTTCGGAATTGGACTGAATATGAAACTTCTAAAAGTTTAGGGATCAAATTGAAAATTATAGAAACATTTAGGGCCGTTATGTAATTTTAAAAAATTGTATTTCTTGAAAATATTGGGGTCAATTTGTAATCCTTAAAAATTTTAATTTGAGTTTTTAAAATAAATATAGACATTTTAAAAACTTTTTAGGTCAATTTAAAATTGTGGAAAACTTTAGGTTCAAATATGAAAATTCTAAAAATATATTCTGGGATAAATTCAGTAATATGTAAAATTAGAATTTGGAGACTAAGATTTTAAAAACATAGGGACTAAATTGAAGACTCTATAAAATCTAATTGAATATAAAACTTTTAAAAAAATTGTATAATAACTCCAAACATTATTATAACTCCAAAACCCTAATTTATTCTCCTATCAAAAAAAAAAAACCCTAATTTATTCCATCATTTTCTTTTCTTCTTCTTCTTCTTCTTCAGCCAAAATAGAAACACAACTACATCACAATAAAACTCTAATGGTGGATGAGAAAGAGAGGGAAGGAGAAAGGGTGGTTGGCTAATGCAGGTAGCTGGCCAGAGTTGAGACAACGAAAACGGGCAAAAAGGTTAGTGGAAAGAAAAAATATATAATTCTTCTCTCTATTACTACTTTGCATACCTTGAAATATGAGGATTGAGATGCTTAATGTGTTAAATCCACCTCAAAGCTTAAATTAATACAATTTAGGCTGTAAAGATAAGGTTTCATTAGTTGTAAAAGATGAAAATGAACATGGGGTGATGATTGTGCATATGTTATGTTGTGAAATGATTAAGAATGTTTAGTATAAATTGTTTCTCTTTTGGGCTGTCATATAAGGTTTTTTTATGAGCTTCTATACTAAAAACAGGGGAATTTTGGAAATGAAATCCATTAGGGAAGTTTCTGAATGTTTGTTAACATACACACATTTGAGAAATGCAAAACGTATATCGAAAACGATTACTTTCTATTTTAAACTACTCTCTCAATTTTTTCCTCTAATGGATTTTGTTTTTAAATTTTCCCTATTTTGGGTAAAAACTCGCTTTTCTTTTCTTCTCTCTCAATTTTCTTTTTAGGATAAAAACAAATTCATTAATTAGAATTGTAGGAAAGTACACGAAATGGAACTAATTAAGCCAAATCAAACATGAGAAGTACAAGATTTTTTAACATAATTTGTCAAAGAAAGAACAGCATCATTAGCTTCTCTTCAAGAGAACAAGATGTTGTTCTTCTCTTCTTTCTTTCTTTCTTTTTTTTCTTTTTTTTTTAAAATATTCTTATTCCAATCTCTCTTTTTATTAAGACAAAATAACCAAAAAAAAAAAAGCATCCCTAATCATTTAAATAGGACAAAACAGAAAAATAAATCCTATTTCTGATTTTAAAGATCTTAGCGATATTTTATGATAATGACATTTTCTAATAAAATCCTTTTCTTTTCTTTTTTTGTCTGGTCTTTGATTTTTCTTTATTTATATACTAACTGGAAAAATAATACTCAATTTAAGGAATTTTAGAATGCGTTCTTTTTGTTACTATTTAGTGGTGGACTTGGCACTCTGTGTCCAACAAATAAGAAAAGAGGATAAGATGGCGAAAGTGGCCGACACCCTAACACGGGATATTCGGATGAGGTCCAGATATCCATTTAAGATTGGCCCCGCCAAAAAGAGGAGGAGAAGAGATGCATGGGATGATGGGTGCCTATTGGCTATTGTATAAAGATTCTTTTTTTATTATTATTATTTGTTTTCAGATTTTCTTTTTTCTTTTCGTTTACATGAAATAAAAAGATCTTTGAATTTCTTTTTCTTTTTAGAATTCTTTTCTAATAATTCTGGTTCCTCATAGCCAAGTTTCAAAACACATTAATTATTAAAATAGGATTCAAAAATATAATTTCGAATTACTTATCACGTCTCTTGCAGCCAACAACCAAAGAAAAGATGTGATATACTTCGGGTCGGACCTGAAAGTTAGTGAATCAATAACAAATCATGGTCAAATTGACTGCTATAGATTGGTTTGGATAATTGGATTCCCCATAGTCTGTTCCCTCCTTTCACGACAAATTGGTGAATTTAGTTCTTTAAATTTTGTTATTAGGTGAAATTGGTCTCTTATTATTATTTTTATAAGTTTTCGAATTGTGAATTAGGTCTTTTCAATAAAATTTTCTATTAAGTTATTTGAATAAAAAAAATTAAGAGCATTTTCGTTTATTTACTATGTCTTTTATATAACACAATTCGATAATTGATAAATTCACTCACTTAACATTTTACTTTTACTTTTGGTGAAATTGGTTCCTTAAATTGTCATTTTTTATTCTTTAGGTTCCTAAACTCTTTTGAGCTACCTTCCGTCTATTTTTTTATTACGTCAAACATTTAGTTGGATTCATTGTAGATGAAGCTTTTATGAACTTTAGTTTTCGATAATAAAACCAAATGGTAATCCATTTCTTTGAAACTCGTGGATGTCATGTCTTTAAAAAAAAAAATCATTTTCTTTCCTAAATAAGCTACTTTACTTTGTTAGCTATAATGAAACTAAATGGTAATCTTTTTTACATTGTCAACCATGAATGAGTTAAAGGGCTAGGGTAAGGGTTTAATGAAAAATAGTAGTAAGATTTTAATCTTGTAAACTAATATTAGAGTCATAATTTGTCTTTTATAATAAGAAAAGTTATAAAGTTCTCTCCTAATTTTGTCTTAAAAAAAATTATAAATTACTTGTATTTATAGCACCATTAAAGATTGATTTCAAACAACGTTCTTAACGACGTCTCTATAATTTCATATTTCTTAAAATATAGTTGAGTTTAAACAAATGAAGTGCCCTAATTTTGATCTTATGTTTAATTGGACAAAAGCACCAATAATATATCTTGAAAAAAGTTTAGGAACCAAAAAAGTTAAAAACATATTTAAGATACTAATATCACCAAAATAAAATGTTAAGGGAATGAATTTACCACGTGTTCGAATTGTTATATATGGGACACATTGGAGAGATGAAAATGCCCCCTCAAATTTTTAAATCAAAATTCAAACATTGACTTAAAGAAAATTAGACAGAAAGACTTAATTCGCCAGTCAAAAAAAATATAATGGACCTAATAATGTAAAAATAATTATGAGAGACCAACCTTACCAAATGACAAAGGTTAAGGGACTAAATTCTCCAATTTGCCCTCCTTTCACCATTACCACGGCTATCAAAGAGCAGGTATATATTTGCCCTCCTAATTTAAGGGTTCGGTGAAATTAACTCTTAAATTTCCACAAAAAACTATTTAAACTACTTTATTAATTTTGGTTCATTAGAACATTTAATGTAGACAGTCTTAGTTCTTGCGTATTTGGAGATGGTTGGAGTATTTTGACACACGGAGTAAAAAGTGACTTGTTCATTTTTCCATTGAGCACTTGAATCTCACACTCCCTTAACGAGGTTCTGTTCATCCAATACCATGTGCAAGGACGGTGAATCCAGGTAGCCTGGACTTGCCGAATTACCCAGATTGTTTGTGCAAAGCGAAAGGATTTTTGGATTTGAATTCCTTCTCCCGAGTATTGATTTCTATTCAATTTTATGGAGAAGAAGAAACTCATTTCAATCTAATGGAAAAGGCAGGGAACTTCAAGGGAAAAAGATCCACAAAATTCAACCACAAAAATACCATAATATCCACGAATCTCAAATCAAATTCATTATCTCATAATAAGATATACATTATTGTGAAGAGTTTATTCAAGAGCAGATAAAGTCAATGTTTCTTCAAGAAATCTCCGGCCATTTTCACATATTGTCCATAACCATTTCCGCTTCCAGAATGGCCGCCATCTTCTCCTCCATTCCCTGAATGTGTGTTGGAACCAGAGTGTTTCTTCAAAATCCCTTCAGCCAACCCTTCAGCCATTTTCATATAGTCCTCATATTTGCCTTTTCCTCCCTGATGATCTCCCCCTGAATTTACTGATGGATGTTCTTGATCCTTACCCGGATGATTGGATGATGAATGAGTGGTTCCAGTTGTGGTGGTGGTTGAATGACTTGTATTGGTGGTGGAATGAGAAGTGTGATAATGGCGGAGATGATTTTCAGCCTTTTCCACATATTTTCCAATGGGTTTGTCCTGTAACTTCCCATACTCTGAGGCGGCGTGAAGGAGATTAGCTGCAGCCCCTGCAGCCTCAGACTTGTCAACCTCGCTTTCGCCGCGGTGCCGGGCTGCATCAGCCACCACCTTGGCACTGGCCAGGAGTTCAGATTTGGATGGTTTGTGATGCTGGCTGTTGCTATTTGCATCATGATGATCACCTGTCTTGATGGCTCTGGACTGTTTATTCTCTGATGTCGATTCCATGCCTTTGAAGAACAACTTAGAAATAAAGTTAAACACAGAAATGGGACGAAACTTTTCTTGTGATTTTGGTTGAGAAGAGGGGATTTCAATGGATGGAGCTGATTAATTTCTGTGAAATTTAAAGGGTTCCATGGTCGTGTGGTGCTATGAAACTTCTTGAAGATTTTTGTCAAACATCGCTAAAGTCACAGTCTTGGAACTCGTCGTCTACTCGGGAATGTACACGTTCAAAGACCATCAAGGTTTTGACTCTATCAAGAGATGATCCGAGATTTCTGTTTCTTCACGTGGTAACTGTATAATTGGTAAAAATTACGTACTGTATTTCTAATCTTGACAAAGATAGAAGTCAAGATTTTTGTTGGGCGATGAAGAATGATTAATAGTGCATATATTATAAATTATAAAAATGTTTTTAATGGGCGAAAAGTAAGGTTTATGAGAGTTTTTTTTAAAAAAATAAAATATATCATGGAAATACAAAAAAAAAAAAAAAAAAATTCTTATAGATTGTTAATAAGTGAATCATAATTTATGGAATACAATATTTATTTCTAAATATTCTATCCATTCCTTTTTATAAGACATTTTAAATAATTTTACACGTACTAAAAAAATTATTTTACTTCTCATTATACATTTATTTTAGTCTTTTTTTAAAAAAATAATTATTATTTCTTTCTTTCTCAATAAAATAAGACTGAATTTGAAAATAACATACACAATAACCTTTAAAAGTAATAAAATATCTTATAATTATGAACAAAATAATTTATTTGAAGCATCTTATAAAAGATCGACAAAATAAATATTCTTTTTATGAAACAATAGGGTTGAATTGCCCGAATTTTAACGTATAAAACACATGTTTACCTAAAATAAAAAAGATAAGACATTCATGTCACATTAAAGAAAATTTCGAGACTTCACGTTTTATAGACCACATTTTGAATAGCCAAAAGAAAAGGACTAATGCCTTCGCAATTGGACAAAGATACAGAAAACGAAAGGGACAAAAAAAAAAAAAGGAATAAAGAAAATGAGCACAAAAATGTGGTACAAATTAAACAAATAAGAAACAGATCCATACCAAGTGCCCTGTTTTTCTAAGCTGAGTTGAAAATTAAAATTGAGAAATTGACTCAAAAACGAGAAGTATGCAACCTTTACTTTTAAGATATCATGAAATTAGTAGAAGAAAGGAAAATGTAAATGATGAGGTACGTGTATAAGGGAAAGGAACTAAGGCAAGGAATACTTGTCAAAGCCAATCAATAGAAGGAAATGGAATTTCATAAAATTAACTAATGTCGGAAGAATGACAACATTTTCTTGATGTCAAAAGAATGAGCACATCATGGCAGCAACTCTTGTAATTGTCCAAAATAGTCTATAAAAAGCCAGTAGTGTTCATCTTGGAATTGCTTGTGTTGGTTCATAAAACAAGGGTACACCTCAGAGGGGTTGAACCTTAGAACACTGGTGGATTTGGTTTGGTAATATATATAAAAAAAGACATCCTTTAACCAATGCACTTGTGTTCTCAGGTCACCCCTTTGAGGCACCCTGTTCAAATGGAAAACTACCAAGGTTCTTTTTTTTCTTTTTTTTACATCTTTCATCTGATCTCCTTCTTCCATATTATATATTCTGAGAAGGTCTGCAAGAAAATTTGTGTATATTTCATATTGCATATTATATATTTTGAGACATTTTGTGTATTGTCCAGTAACCTTCTATAATGTTCAAAGTAACGTCAAAATAATGAGCACTATCTGTGCATAGTGACTAAATATTGCTTCCAAAATTATAACAAAGTTGGGAGATTAGAAAAGTTATTAATCCCACCACATTTCCCTTGGCTAGAAGACCTTCCTCCTTTTCTCTTCTTTTCTTTTTTTTTTTTTTTTTTGGTTGAGGGGGAATTTTTTTTTTTTTTTTTCTTAAAGGATCAACAGTGGTTCCCCATCTCTCCTTGTGGACTCATAGGTTGAGGGGGAATTGGGTGCGTGTCTTTAATTTAAGTTCAGTGTATGCTATCCCATAAAAACATAGAAAAGAAACTTGATATAGAGAGTAAAATAGATGGAAAAGAAAGGGACACAAAAATTGCACTAAAAGTATAGTTCTAAAATTCATTCTGCATGAATTCTAAAGAAATATATATATATATATATATATATAATGTTTGTATTAAGAAGTGTCACGAGCCAAGCTAAGGTCATATCTAGGGTCCAAACCCTATTCCAAGACATGGCAAAACTGAAGTTACAAAAGTTTCCCTTACAAATTCAGAACCTCCTAGTATTAGAGTAACTAAAAGGTCTTTCAAAATTCAACTTCAATTTCCAATTCTCCAATAATGTTATTCTAAAACTTTAGAATTAAATAAAATAGCAAACACTCAGACCAAGTAAAATACAAAAGGAAGTAGAAAAGCTGGAAAGCAAAGAGATATCAAAGAAAAATTGAAAGTTCATTTATTTTCCAGCTCTGAACTTTTTTGCCTTTAACAACTAAACAAATGACGCCTGTCTTACATAAGCTGTCATTATTGTTTCATTACTTGTTAATTTATACAAGCAACAGCAAACCCCTGAAGAGATTATTAACAAATATTTAAGAAATAAATTTATTTAGCTACCTAAAAACACCAAAATATTTAAATAAAATAAAATCCCTCTTCATAAAAATGTAAAATACTATATCAGAATTATAATTCTATTTATCCTCATGAACACATTTACTAAAATAACCTGTGACATTGCTAAAGAACGTCTTGTTCAATAAAAGTCTTCAAATAAGCCAAATCAGTAAAAAAGAAGATTTTCCCAAAAGGGAAAAAATATGTGTAGGCAATATTTTAGTAGACTAAAGAAAGAGATGTTTCTAGTTCTAAAAATTGTTCCTTCACTGCTTTTCTAGATTTTCCCTTTTAGTTTAACCTTCAAATAGCTCGCCATGATCTAATCAAATATATCAAATGCCAGAAAAGGATGAGAAGGGGGGTGCAGTTGAATTTGTCTAATATTAACAGAAGCAACTGTTATTGCTACTTACATTAAGTCAAGCAATTGCTTTCCTGACGTGATATGAACAAAATCTCTTACAACCTTCCTCAAGCTGAATTTCATCAGCAAAGAGATCATTTTTCACAATCTACTTATCCTCTCCCTTTGCCTCATCTTGTGGATCAAAGGGTATTTCATGGCGTGGCCGGTTGTACTTTTCCCTCAGCTGTTTGATTGGTATGAAATCCCCGGCAGCATCCATCCCATAAAACAAGAATGAAATATAAGGATGATCAAATCTATCCTGCACATGTCAACCACAATATAAGCACAACAATTTACAGGATATCTAAACCATTTCCACTTAAGTAAAATCTACTAACCATGTCCGGTTCATCAGGAGCAAGTAAATTTTCCTCAGGGACTGCACAACAAAATACCATGAGTAAATTCTAGTGGGTATATTAAGCAGGAAAACAAAGAACATCAAGATATGTACTGAAATTAGAAAAAACAAAAGAAAAAGATAGAAGTAAGGTTCTATCTAATATACAAAAGTCTTTACCATATGCAACTAACAGATTTGGGTCCTTGTGCACATCTACCAATACCTGAAAAACAACATAATAAATGAGAAAGGAGATTTTGGCAGCTCTAAGAATGAAATCTCATGGATTATCAAACAATAAATACTATTGAGATAACTGGAAACTCAGGCTTAATTATACGCAAGCTAACATAATGACGTAGTAAAAAATCACTACAGTAAGGGCTCAAGTCTCCCAATCAAGAGAGGAAAATGTCCAATGTCTGCACACACAATGTAACTCAGGTTAAGTTGCAAATGCGGCATTAAAGGATAGCAGATCCATTCTTCTAAAACAAAGTTAGCTATAGAAATCTCCTTCAGGTACTGTTAAGTCCTTAAATCAAATGTAAAACCTGATAAAATGGCTGATCTGGACCACGAGCTAGTCTATCAACATTCGCAGTCTCCATCCATGATTTTGATTCACAGCACATTGGATCCATTCCACAAATCACTGCTCGATATCCTGCAATCCTAAACTTTAACTTTTAAATACACCATCAATTAAGATCAATCAGGAAAAGGAGTATCTTAACCTGGCAATCAAAAGAGCATTTTGCACGCAAGTATACCTTAAACATATCGGATCCAAAATTATAAATAATGAAATAAATAAACCTTCAGATAATCTCTAAACAGAAAAACGTCCTTAACACATACAGTAATTTAACATATAGAGGGCCTAGTCTGCCCAATTGCTGTTTTCTTGTAACCCCAGAACATGAATCAGGAATCCTTTGAGGAACTACGCATATGTTCAACATCCAGTTCAGTTAGAGTTATTATAATGCATGAACAACAGATTTAAGCATCTCCCATAGCATCATCTCTTCATTCCATACATCACTCTAAAATGTGCATTTAGAGTTCAGGCAGCAGGGCCTCAGAAATATGTCATGCAGAACTTTGTACATTGCAAATCCAAGGATCCAGAGACTTGCTTTAAAGGCAAGATTCTGTCAACTTGGTATTTCTCCAGAAGAAAGATTTAAGCCTATCACAACGCATAAACATTCATATATAAAAATGAAATTGAGAAGAAATTAAAAGAATGGTACTCTAAGACCTGTTTCTATTAAAGGTATTGTTGATTATATAATCTGTAGACCCCTACATTCGTAAATTGAATAACTTGGAAGACCAGTGCAACAGAGCTTTCATCAAAATCTGAATCTAGAGTTGCAGACAGTGGCAGATGAAGAGAATTTTCACACATTTCTGAAAGGGAAAAACGTCAAAGAAGAAAGAGAATGAAAAAAAAAAGTGAAGGAATTAAACAAAATGAAGGAAATAAGAGGCAAGACAAAATTGTACCAAATATCTTATGCCTGACTTTCTGTCCCAAACGAAATGTAAACTGCGCATTTTCATAAGCTTGAGCTCTCACAGATGCAGCTAAAGAATCTGCCTCAACTTTTGATATTTCATCCCTCAATTCTGCTGCCAAAGTATAGTTCTCCTTCTCAATTGCATTCTGCAGGTCTGCACTGGAGGCGATAAAAGTAGTCCAACATACATCAAGTTAAGTAATTCGAGTACCGAGAAATGCTAAGAGCCAAGATTCAACCAGAACTAAATCCGAATATTTGCATAAGCCTACAAAAGTGAACAAGATAAGACGAACCGCAGACGCAAAATGCTTATAGCCATATCCTGAACTTCACTTTTTGAAGATGATCCCTTTCTTGCTTCTTGTAGCTTAATAACCTCTTCTTCAACCTTTAGAAAAGGACAGTTGATGAATGTGGGGCTCATGCAAAATGTTAACAGTTGGAAAGAATTAAAATTAATAAGAATAGAAAGTAATAACTTCTACTCCAAATACAAATAAGAGGAGATGCATAACCTAACCTCAGTGAGCTTGTCTCTCAATTGTTTTGCAATTTCATACTGCTCCAAGTTCAGGGCATACTGCAAAAACAAAAGTACTTATTGTGTTGTTTTCTTTTTTTGGCAGGCATGCTAAATATCAGATGTATAATCTGTGGATCATTGACTTGAAAAAGGCAAGTAGGAAAAACCTGAACTCTAGTTGCCAAGTCCAATTGGAAAAAGAACATTAGTATATCTTCATTTGCATTCTCACTACGTTCAGAACTTGCATCCAAACCCTGATTGTTTCCACTAAAAGGCCACCCAGCTTCAACCCTAAAATTACGACACCCTGGACTGTAAGACTGGAAGGATAAGCTTGGCCAAAAGTGATGCCAAAACTTTTGCCTGTCAACTCCAAAATCCATGTGGGTTACTTTCGTTAGCCTGAAATGCCTCCTCAAAAAAGGAACAGAGGCAGAAAGACCCCCATATCTGGAGGTAGCCAGGGTGCTTGCTGCCAATCCTTGCACCATAGCTTCTAGACAATGAAGTGCGTAAACACAAATATAGACCTCCTTTTGCTCTTCAAGAACAACTTCCTTTGCTATTATATTGTCCTTACAAGATCTGAAATAACTACCAAAAAAAAATTGGCATTACCAAAACAACCCTAAGAAACAAGAACAAAGAGAAAAAAAGAAAAGAGAGAGAAGAAACCCAATACTTGAAACTTAGAATGTTTTGGCAGTCTGCTAATACACTTTAGGGGTTCAGACTTTATTCTCGTCCTTTTCACTCTGACCTAAGGATTGGGTAAGCATGATAAGGCTTGCTAAGTATACAGATATATCTGGCGGATAATTCTAATGTCCTTCGTGAAGGAGTTGGGCAGTCCAATCCTCGCCAGTTGTTCTTCTACCAGTTCTTGTTAATAATGAACCTGTGAATGATGAAGGTCCACATCAATGTAGTATTTTTTCATGATCAAAGGACAATGAGGTTTTGAAAATTAATTAATCAGCTCAATCCTGTTCTGGTTTTTTTCTGCTCAGGTAGACCCAAATATTTACTGGAATGAAGTAATTTCCTCCTGAAACGACACCATCCTACATAAAAGAGGATTAGTTCGTTATTTTCTTTTGACTCTGCTTGACATGTGTTGCCCAAGTGTTGATGTAACCAAGCCAAACATTCAAGCAATTTTTCCTTCCATCAGATGAAGCCAGCTGAGGAATCAACTTTGGGAAAGGGAATTATGAGGAATCAGGTAGTCCTGCCTCGATTGATGAGCAGTGTTGGATTCAGGTTTTTGCTAGATGGATAGCAAGGATTAATTTTTTAGGGAAATATAAATGTGTAGTTTGAAGAGTAGCTGTTCTCTTATCTTGGTTGTCCAGATATTTTCATTGTTTGCTTAGCTGAACATTCTTCTTCGGAGTGCTCATCCTTCTCCCATGCTCTCAACTTCCATTGTAATCTCTGTTTTTATCTGTAATCCTCCTCTGTGAGATGATTTAGTTAGGTGAATGGGAATTTCCCTTTGAGGCTTGCCAAGCCTTCTTGCTTTTCATTTTTAAGTAAAGTTTAGATGTTTGACTGCTTACGTTTAGTTTCCTATGGGAGCTTGTATTGTGACATATTTCAGAGAAAAACTAGGCGCATACCCAAGCATATGGAACTTAAGCCTAAAACCTATGAGCCCAATTGCGTTTTTAAAATTAGAATTAGAACTTCAATTGCAAGAAACTCCATCAACATAACACACTATTCTGCATCAACTCCTTCAGACATCCAACTGAACAGGCAAAAACGGGAATTTTATATTTCATTACCATTCATGTCTTCTTTTAAGTTTCTTACTTACCTCTTCAGCACAGTTCTATGACTAGATTGTACAATTATCATTATCCACATCAAAATTCTGGCGTAATGGAGTTTAGAACCCAAAAGATGTCAAGAACCCTCTGAAATAAAATCGAACTCAAGTACAAATATAGAACGAATTGCATCAATAATCAAGAAATTAATACAGGAAGCATTCGTTACTTAGAAAACCCAGAATTGGCTACAAACCTCGCAGTTAATATCGAACTAAAACACAAATATGGTGAGATATGCACCAGGTTTCAAGAAATGAACACTCCTAACATGTGTATTCAAGTATGCCACTTACCTTTTGTTCAGAAGCCATGAATGCGCCTTTTGGAACTTCAGCACAAGAATTATTTCGAGTCGAAGACAAGATGAAGAGCTCTACAAAATCTACTCCCCAGGAGTTGGATTACCGAACGCGTGGACCTCAAAATTTCTTATTTCACTCAGAAAGTCCCACCAGCAGCAAGAACAAGAACACTTGAGAACAATAATGCATTTTATTTTTTATTATTATTTGTTTTTTAAAAGGGGTAGAAATCAATTACAGCATTTTCTAAATGGACGTGAATCAAATCCAAATTATTAATATTCATTTCATCTCAAATCAATAGGTTTGACAGATTTTTTATATTAATTAAAAAAATATAATTAATGTTATTGTAAATGTATATATTTCATAAAGTATTTCTAAAATACTTTCAATATTTATCATTACAAATTAAATGTAATGTATTTTTTATATACAAATAATCTCATGAATATTTTTATCAATTAACAAATACATATACTTTTAATAAGTCAAGTAGTATATAATTTGAAGGGAAAAAAGTCTATCAAATTGAAACATAATGAGTAATCTACAAAATAACAAACTTATTCTTATTTAAAAATTTTAATAAATGAAACAATACTCCATTTAAGGTAATAATTTAATTTTGTGTATTTAAATATTATAAAAATGATTTTTTTATATTATCATGGATATATAAATTCAAGCACAGTAATGCTATCTACCACACTTAGATTTTGTAATATCAATAACTTATATTTTAAATATTTTAGTATCAAACATATTTTTGACAATGAATAATTTCATAAAATTCAATATACAAGCAAATTATAACACTTGATTTAAAATATTGGATTCAACGTTGCTTACTAGTCTTTCTTATTTTAATTTTCTAAATAATTTAATCTAGAATTTTTAAAATAATTTTATTAAAAAATATATTAATTTTTAATTATTAATTGGTGTTCAAAAGTTTAAAAAATCTTATACAAGAAAATATTCAATTTTGACTTAATATAAGAATTTTAAAAAATTTAACTTTAATAAAAGTTATCAAATTATATTTACATTATCTTCATTATTAGTTAAAATTATCACATTATTTTTATTAGGAAATTGGCAAATTTAGTTCCTTATTTATCACATTTTGATAACATTTGTGATTTTCTTATTTTTCTGCACTATTAGATCATCTATTTATCAATGTTTATAGCAATTTTGATCATTTCATTCAATTTGTCGTCAATTAACGTTTGTCGATTTTAAAATCTTTTGAAGAGTGACAAATTTATTTAGTCATTGTGCCCATTTTTCCCAATAGGCCAATATCATAAAAAAAATAAAAAATAAGGGACCAAATTCACCAAATCTATAATTTGTCAAAATTATTTTTAAATCCCAAATTTTTTTGTTACTCCTCTCTTATCTTTTCTTTCTTCTTCCTTCTTTTCTCCTCCTCTTACCAAACTTACTGAATAATTACTTTTAGTATTTTAATAATAAAAATTTATGAATAATATTATAATATACTTTTAGTTATCCATAATTATAAAAAAGTGTAAGGTCATATTATTGTAAGCATAGCACTAATAAACTTTTTAATCTCTATGCAAATAGCTAATATAATTAATCAAAGTATTTTTTTATAAATAAATTGAAAAAATTATTTATCTTATTAAAATATCACCATCAATCCTCTACTTATTTTGATCAAATAAATAAGAGAAAATGTTCATCCTCAATTAATTAAAGTGAGAAAGTATATAATTAATTTTATAAAAACAAAATCAAATTTGTGATACTCTTCCTTTAAAATTTCTATCACAAGAAATTATAAATAGTACAAGAAGAACCATACTAGTTAAAAAATTTAAGTAACTATTCTAATTATAGTTCATCAAATAGTATAAATAACTAAACTAAGGAATGTTTAATTAGTTATCTAGTTTTTGCATATTACAACAGGTGACAATAACATCTATATATTACAATACGTAGTATTTGTGTAATATGTACAATAATATAAGGTTAAATTTTTTTTATATAACTATCGATAATTAGAAGTAGATTATTGTATTATTCATCAACGTTTCTTATTAATATACTAAAAATAATTATTCATCAAGTTTAGTTTAAGGTGTGAAGAGAAGATAAAGAGTAAAGAATGAAGAAGAAAGGGAAGATAAGAGAGTAAGTAAAAAACAAATTGAGAATTTTAAAATAATTTTGGCAAATTATACATTTAGTGTATTTGGTCCCTTATTTTTTTATTTTTTGATGGCATTGGTCCAATGGGGTAAATGGACACAATGAGTGGACAAATTTGTCCTTCTTCAAAAGATTAAAAAAGTCAACAAATGTTGACTTTTGTTGAATTTGATGAAATGATCAGATAAACATTAATCAATAGGGGATCTAAAAGTGAAAAAAATAGAAAAAGAGTCAATCTTATCAAACTGTGATAAATAAGAGACTCAATATACCAATTTTCCTTTTTATTATAATTACTAGTGAGATCGGTGAGACATAAATTTATCATAAAAATTTTAAATAAAAATATATATTTAATTTTTAAAAAATAAATAATCAATTCTAGACTATTAAACATATGAATGTTCAATTTCAAAGAGATTAATGGAGTATTTGTATCAAAGAAATAATACATATTCCATTCCAAATTAATAGACCTATTTTGTTTTAAACACTTATTAAGAAAACATAATTAATAATTAATGTTGTTAAAATTTTATATATTTTATATAGTATTCCTAAAACACTCCTATATGCTAATTATTATTGAAATAATAATTTCATTTATCCATCCAAGAAAATTAATTAGTTATTGAAGAATTTGAAAGACCTTTTTTTTTTCTTCTTTTTGTTTCCAGCATTGTGAAACTTGTATATTGTTAGGAAAATGTTTTTATTAATTAATTGTATTTTTCTAACAATCCACCCACCAATTTATTATTCTTATCTGAAATTAATATTCTAATTTTAAATAAAAATATTTTAGTCAATTAAAAAATATATTATATTCTAAATTAATAAAATGATGTATAATTTGAAATAAATAATAAAATAAAAACAAATCTATCCATTTAAGCCAGGAAGTACATACTTAAATGTTCAGTTTCTCTCAAACTTTCCATTTCAGTACCTGTCATTTACACTTTGATTACAGTGGGATACTGCCCTATTAAACAGCTTTAGGGTGGTAGTTTATGTTCTTCAAATGTCATAAAAATAGTTATTTCACCAGGTGTTTCCTGGAGAAGCATCACTCAAGCACTTTTCACAAATGAAACATTCACAATTCAAAAAAAGCTGATTTATAATCATTATTGCCAATCAATCGTGCAAAGAATAACAAGATGCAACCCCCAGCAAAAGAAAAGAAAACAAAAGCTTTCACCACCTGTATACATGAAGACTTTACTACCTCCAAACAACAAATACAACAGTGAAAAAAAGATAAAAACAACCCTCACCCAGCTAAACAGATCAAAGAGAATCATTTTTTCTTAAGATTTCCCTGGATCACTAGTCTTGAAATACCTAACTGTTTAATTACAATGTTCATGGTCGCTGATAGACATATTTCGTGCGGGGATCCACAATAACACCTTTTCCTCCATTCACTTCTAAATCGTGCCTGCCCACAAAATTATGAAAAATTTAACAAAAGTTCCAAATTTGTCATCCATGGATCTATGGGGCACGTATGGAGGTTTGCATTTGGGGATAAAATTAGATTCAGAAACGGAGTTTTTTATCGTCAGTAGCCCTTCAAAAAATCACATTTTGATGTGGGTGACATGAAAAGGCAGAACTCAAGAAAAGGCATGGAAACTCAACTGGAACACAAAGTCCGGAATGGTGAGCTGCTCACGAGGAACATATCTGAATAGCTGCAGAAGTCGATCTACGTATACCACCTTTTTCCACACCTGAAGATACATCCACATCCAGACAAATTAATCAGTTTAAAAGTAGAGAAATGCTTGGTAAATATGGATCAGGAAACTACGTACATAATATAATTCAATTTTTCAGTGGCAAATAATTAACTATATATTTATGGAGAACCCAGTTAGAAAAGACGGCCTACTCAAATATACGGACCATTGAAGAAACTAGGACAAGTGCAACATAAAAGAAATGATCTTGAAAAACTCAGACTGTAACACCCTTTTTTCTGGGTTCTTTGGGGATGAAACAGCAGGGTTAAAGGGATCAGGGGAGTATAACAGCATTTAGACATACATACCACATTATCAACAAACATTTGCAATGCTAATATGGCAGCCTTCAGTCCAAACGTGGGGTGAAGAACATATGTTGCCTGCGTGCAGAGAGGCAGTGTCAGATTTATTAGCAGACAACTTATCATGAACGAATGCTCAGTAAGAAAGCACAGTAGTAATTCTATCAAATGAAAAGAGTCAAATATATCACATACATGAAGGTTTCGCTGGTGTTTCCGACCAAGTATCTGCTGTAATCTCTTCATCCACCCCAGGTCTGGTTGACTGTTTCCACCACAAAATTTACATAAGAGCAAAGTTTAAGCAGTATTCAATGGATGGCTTATATGTAAGAATAACACATAACACTGCTGCAATCTTCTTCACATATTTCCATTTTCCTTTTCCCATGAGAATGCAGTTAGACTGGCAAAATATTGATCCACTAATTCCAAGAGGATATATGCACTTATACAAGAAACAGTTTCATAAAGATAATTACTCCCTCTGCCCAAATTGGATGCCCACTTTTCTAATGGGATGTCCAAAAATGAATATCCACCTCATTAAAATAAACATATTTTCAACTTTAAAGTTTCACAAATAACCTTATTGCCTTAAAAGATTAATATTCCATTAACACGTGGATTCCTCTACACATTAATAATAAAAATACGTGGTACTTACTTATGGTCAAAGGCTTTCTTTAATTCCATTAACATGTGGATCCCTCTACTAACCACATTAATAATAAAAATACGTGGTACTTACTTATAGTCAAAGGCTTTCTTTAATTCCATTAACACTAGGATCCCTCTACTAACCACATTAATTATAAAAATACATAGTACTTACTTATAGTCAAAGGCTTTCTTTAATTTTTGCATCAAGTCAAAAGGGGGAAAATATTCAACTTTGACTGAAGGGCATATAACAGAAAGAGAAATTATGAAATAAAGGTGTAAATTCACATGTATAAGGAAGTCTCCTAAAATCCTGAAAGTAGCTACATGTATTCATTCAAGCATGCTCAAATACAATCTCTATTTTGACTTATTTTATTGCCATATAGATGAATACATTATTTCCCCTAAAGGGCAGGGGTCAGGGGGAGTGGGGGCAATCAATTTTACTGATAGCACAAGCAAGTTATAAAAATACTCACGCTTGTAAAGTTGCTGCGGAATGAAAGTAAACAATAGTGTAAGGCTTCTGAATCAAGGGCTCAAACTCCTGAAAAACAACAGTATTGGTGTAACTACTTCCAACAGCATTTAAATTTTCTATATTCGCAAGAATCTTGAGTAAAAAATAGAAGCAACAAAAAGCCATCAGCACTAAAACATATCAGAACAAGATTATGCAAATGATCCACAACAAGAGATGAACCAAACTGAGTTAAAACATGCAAGCAACAGTTATTTACCTTCACCACATAAAGTATAAAACGCTCTAGATCGAGACACCGCAAGAGGAAATGTGCTCCTACAATGACCATAACTGGACGACCCTCACTGTCCACTCCACCTCGATAGCTGAAACAGAAAAGGAAAAAAAAGGTTTGAAATGCTAATTATTCAACTTTTACATCCACCCATCTCCAACATCAGAATTTAACTTTAACTTCACACATCACATTACAGAGTCTCTCACTCCCTCTCACACACATGCAAGCATGGATGGGTATGCACCTTCATAAATTGTAAAAGGTCTCAAATCATAGCAAAAAGCCTCTTGAGAAGACCTACAGAAGAGCAGAGAGGCAGGCTTTTCTTGCTTGGCTTCTGTGTTTAACCAATAACTTAAAGAGAGACATGGCTTCTTCGAAAAATGGTAAAGGGAACGTTACTAGTTGCCTCTACTTCAGCAAATTCACATATAAAAAGTTTAACAACAAAAGCCCAAACTAACTCCAAACAAAATCCAATGGCCAATCCCAATCTAAAAAGCAATTGGGAGCTAATCTCATTTCCTTTTAGAGTTCATTACACCCTTTGCAGCATACAGAAGCTATCTTGAATGCAACATCAAAGGACACAAGTGCATGGGATCATGAACTTCCAGGCTGAGAGTAAAAGTCCAGCCAAAATTGATATTTAAATTTAAAAAGCAAGTATTACTTACACAATTTTCATTTCTGCAATTTCAGAAAGATTAAGAGAATTTGCTTTAGAGAGATATCTCGAATGAAGTGAATATTCTTCTGCCGCAGATAAAGGAGGTCCCCCAAGGTCTCCATATCCAAGCATTTTAAAACAGTTCCAGCCCGTTTGAGCTTGAGCAGTTTTTTCCCATTGTTCTTTACGTCGCTGGTCAGGGTCTTTGATCAGGGACATGAAAGCAGGATCCAAGTATGAATCCAAATATGAAGAGTTCCTTTGAAACAACAACATTTCAGTGCATGATCAAGAGACAATCATAAATTAAATTATATACATAATGCATAAGACCGACAACATAACCAGGATATGACCTGAATATTCATAATCCACTGGTTTTGTTATCAAGCTGGCATTTATATTTCGCGCATTACTTGGGTTTATATAGTGGGGAACATGGAAAAAATTCAATCCACCAACTGGTTTTGTTATCAAGCTAAGCATCTATTTTTCACATCTTACTGGGATCATATAGCAGTGACCATGAAGACCAAGTATAATACGTTTCATATCAAAATATATAAAAGAAATATGGGGAGTTAGAAATCTTTCGGTCATAAAATGCATTAATAAACGTTCCATTTTAAGGAAAATTTCAAATATTTCATGCAACCTCAAAATATCTAATACAACATGAAATGGGATATTTTTCACATTTTATTTGGGACCATACAGCTGGGAAAATGTGGACCACATATACTTTGAGCCAATCAAACGATATGAAAGTAAACATTGGGGGAATTAGAAACCCTTTGGTCATAAAAAAGCAAAAAGTTTTCTTTTTAAGGAAAATTTCAAATATTTCGCACTATCTTATAATAGCTAATACATGATGACATGGGATTGAGGAAATCAAAACATTATAATTAAGCTTCATGATCAGAAAACATATTCTGGTGACTGACCTTCTCACCAACCCAACATCACTGACAGGAAGACTAACAGAAGTTTGTTGTGAAGATTTTGTAGCAGTCTTCTTTGCATTTGGTAGAGGCATTATTCTGATTTTGCGTTCATCTATAACTGTCTCACCATTTTCATCCCCAACATCAGCAGGCAGTTTCAAAATAGCTATCTCCTCTTCTTTTTTGTCCCGAGGAAAGTAAAGTGGAAGCAACCTATGCAGCAAATCAAATGTGTATGAATACACAGTATTCCACATATGAAATGACCGTCTTAGATGGTACATTATCTAAAGAAAGGCCCATAAATCATACCTCTTATATATTTCTGTATCAGTTGATGTAGTAGTACAAAACACAACAGCTTTGACTTTATCCTTCTGTTTCTCGAGAAACCGTCTTACAGTCCCTAAATGAACCACAGAAGAGTTGGAAGGTCAAATTCAGATTCACATCAAACCCCAATCAATGTTGCCACAAGTGCAACAATATCAAAAACATCCATGAGAAGAAGAGCACATTTCTGCAAATATCAATATCCACTCAATGAAATAACATCACTGTGAATAAGAATGTCGCTCAAAGTACCAACATGGGCTAGATAGACTAAAAATAGTTAGCTAGGGATAATTTTCTCGGTTATATAATGAAGAAACTCACTTATCGCCACATGTGCTGCTGGTTCTCGTGGATAATTTTTGGCTTCCGTATATATGCAACCCATAGCAATGCTGTATTCACAAAGTAAAGGGATAAATACCAGAAATTAATCAAAAATTGAAGAAACATATAAAT
Source organism: Apocynum venetum (assembly GCA_019593545.1). NCBI lineage: Eukaryota > Viridiplantae > Streptophyta > Magnoliopsida > Gentianales > Apocynaceae > Apocynum > Apocynum venetum. Next base: position 4,215,477 of record SRSM01000132.1, read on the forward strand.
AAGAATGTGAAGGCAGGAAACAAAAGAATAAGAAGGGTTTAAAAGATATGACAACCTTTCAAGTCCATTTTCAATGAGAAGTTCAAGGCAAGACCTATAGCAATGACTCAATGCATTCTCGGCAGCAGTATGATACTTTACAGCATACTTTGGACCAACAGTATGAATCACCCTCCTGGAAAATAACAGAAGTAACTTTTACTAGTGTTTCCAAAAGTCAATTACAATATGAAATAAAAAAGACAGGCTCCTCACATTTCTTTATTCTTTATTTTCAGTCTTTATCATTTTTCTTATGTTGGGGAACAGGGTTCCATTAGAGGTGGAATAGGAAATTTACGGGGTTGGGTTAGTTAATAAAGAGCAACCAATACACTCACCTTGCAGGAAGATCATAGGCATTAGTAACTTTTGCCATCCCTGTCCTACAACCACCCTGCAACAGAGAATTGTATAATTAGTGCAAAGACTTCAAGTGCTCCTGAAAACATTAGAATGTGAAATAATACACTCATCCAACTGAAACTCACCAATGATGCACATTCTTCAGCAAGACCAGGGCCAGCTGCAGCATGCAAACCAGGACTGCTTTGTGCTTCATCCAAGTTCTACCACACCACTCAATGAACACATGAATGTAAAGGAAAGCATAATAGTAATAAATAATTACAAAACAACTAGCCAACATTTAACATGTTTAAGGACAAAAAGCAACCTATGGATGATTCCCAAAGTTTTACTTTACTGAACCATATATGAATGGAAGAAATGATTTTAAGCATCTATGCCAGAAGTTAGATGGAAATGCAATCTATAGCGCATGATAGCCATACAACTCTTAGCAGGCACACACTGCAGAGAGTACAAGAGACTATCACAATTATTAAGTATCTTTCCTCTGCCTACTTCAACTAAGTAGCCAGATATATGGTAAATTTTGTGAAAGAAGCACAGAAATAAATCTGCATTTTTTGTTACCAGAAGAACTACTATTTTCATATTCCAGATCCAGTTCCACACATCCAGCATTCTAAGGTTCTTTTTGAAGAAGAAATATAAACCTAGGACCCCTTTGCATGCCTACCAAAACCCCAAGAGAGAATTTTAAAAATAAAAATAAAAAACATAGAAGCCAATAACAGAAGTTGGAAATCCAATGCCACATTTTGAAAGAAAACTATGCATTAAAAAACAAATATCCCTGGTATTTAAGAGGCCAAAAGATATCTTATTACTTATTCGTACTGTAGCATCTTCAGTAAAAACAGTGATAATACTCGTGTCCTTTTTCTGTCAGTTTAGAATACACATGGTAACAAGTTTCCCTTAACTCCTAAAGAAGAATATTCTTTCTCAGATGAAACAGATTTTGACTTTTAACCATCAGCAAGGTTACTACATAAACAAATCTCCATGATAATGTAAAGAAACACTACTCTATCAAGTAGAGTTCACCTCATTTGTCGAGTTGACCACAGCATCTACCTCAAGATTCCAAGGATTCCCCCTCCACAAGTATATCTTTGAGTTGATATCATGATCCTCAGGAAATCTAGAAACCATCCCATTTCCACTACCTCCAGCCTCAGAAGTAGATGTCAGAGGGTCAGGAAAATAAGCATTAGGAAAAGGCCCATCTTCATTCTCGTAAGAATACCCATACTCTGCATCACTCCAACTTGGAACTTGATCCAATGTCACCACAGAATCTACACTATCAGTGGGCAATCCACCTCGATTAGGGGTTGCAGCCCCAGACCGATACATACTTCAGATTCCCCAATCAAACCTTTCCCCTTCTTATCTCAAATAATTCCCACTTAACTAAAGATTGCCATCTCTCCAACACATAATGAAAGTTCAAAAGAACTAGATGAAATTTCACCAAGAAGATAACAATCTCCTGAGAAAAAAAATTTAAATAAATAACTTCAACAACCTAGGTCCCAAAAGCAAATACCATCAAAACCATCAGAAACGGAAAAATTTCCGGTCATAAGTTCAAAATCACATCCCAAAGTCATAAACTTTCTAGCAAGAATCAAAAATCCAATTCAAAAATCAAAAGATAATTCTCAATTCAAACAACAAAAGCGACCTTTGCATCATTACCATAAACAAATCAATATATTGCCCAAATTACAAGTTTCCAGACGTACATAAACTGAGACACCAATGCATTCAAGAAAAATGTTTATCCCCCAATGAGTTCGTATACGAAAAGACAAGCAATACACACACAAAATTAACTAAATTACTTGTTCAAGAAATCGTAAAAAATTATATATATTAAGCCGTACGATACGAAATCTTCAAGTTAGCCAATGGAGTAGCATACCTCACCTTTGAATTGAATTGATTTGAGATGTGGGGAAGCTGCGAGAACAGAGTTGAGAAAGAAGGGGTAGAGATACAGGTGATTGTGAGGCGGAAGAAATGCAAGGAAAGCTGAAGAAACGAGAAGGGAACTGGGTTGGACCGTATGGAAGGGGATCATATGACCATGATCAAATGTTGTGCTGTTTAGAATTTTTTTTTATGAAATTATTATCATGTTTTTGTCTTTTTTTCTGAAGTATTGCCACTTCTAGTATATTGTCAGAAAAGCCCCCAGATTTGGTCCGAAAATTTCATGCAAGGAACTCAAAAGAAGGACTGTTTGGGGGTTGGATATGTACTTTTAAGTCAAGTCCTGATTTTAGTCATTGATGAGGAGTAAGTTATCTAAGATATTTTTCAGAATTATCGGCACAATTCTTTTAATTTAACCATTTAATATATTATGTGTTATTTTTTATTTATATGTTTTTAAAATAACTCCAAAGAATAAGTGAAAGAAAGCAATTTGGCAGTATAATATACCAAGTTGGTAGAAAACAACTAAAGGTTTCTTTACCTTATTCCAGAGGCCCCAATTTTTTGTTTATTTTTTGGAATTTTTGGTGGTTATTCAAATTCACATAACAGTTTGATGTTGTACTTCAGTAATTAGCTAGGTAAATGAAATATAAGAAGGAAATAGAGATGATTTATTTTAGGTAATATGACTATAAGATTGTAGCTAGGCAGTTTTTTTTTATTTTTTGAAAGGCAGTATTTAGGGGTAAAATACAAAGACAAGTATATTTGAAATTTAATTTTCCTTTGAAAAAAAGAGTAAAGAAAAAAAAAGAAAAAAGTCAGGAGGTGTGAAAAGCCAAAAGGTCAATGTAGAGGGCAGATATTTTAGAAAAGGTAAAGTATGTCCTAAAAGAGATATAGGAGGAAGATTTTCTTCTTTTAATTGTTTTTTTTTTTTTCCCCCTCTTAAGACTTCTGTATTTCTAGCTCTTATGAACCAACTCAATTATAAAAACGTGTAAAGCAAATAGACTTTGAGGAATGAAAAGTTCCTTGTTAACGAACTGTCAAAATCATGAACTTCTTCAGAACAATGCCCAGTCCATTGACAAAACAGTCCTTTTGAAATCAAATTACCCTCCCACCTCAAATTCTGAAACCTCTCTTCCTTTCTGCCTCCCCTGGTCCAGGGCAGCAAAAACCCTCCATGTTGGTGGCATTTCCCATTCTCCTCACAAATTTTCTAGGTAGATTCAAGACACATTCAATGAATTTCTTCTAAATAACAAGTTCAAAGCCATGCATATGGAAGAAAATTGTCCTAATGCATTGCATTGTATTTCAACCTCCCTTATGTAACCTGCACCTGCAAGAGAAGAAAATTTTTTAAGTTATCTCATAGAAACTAATAAGATTTTGCTCAAGAAAGAAGATAAGGACTCTATTTAGACCATAGAAAACACAGATACACATTAGTTGCTTTACCTGATCCATGAATTTGGAAGCGAATGGAACCATAAAGCTGCTATTCTCATTCTATTCCAGCCTTTTTCTTCAACATAGATATGAATTTTTCCCTGTCTTCTGGTGACATTCCCTCTGCTGAGCAATCTCCAACACCCCATTCAGCTCCACGGACACAGTACTTGTCTAAAGTTGCTTGTCGATTCCTGAAAGTGTGTGGAATAGTATGAAACTCTGGATACCATCCCTGACTCAATTCCTTAGCCTTTCATATCTAACTTGAAAGAAGGTAACAGTTTGAAGAAAATGCAATTCCATACTTGGATTTAAGCAATCACATTACTATTGTTTGTTTACAGAAGATGTGTTTATTCTACAAAATTGTCATACTTGTCTAGCTGCTAATGGAAATCAAGAATCATGTTCTGTATGCTAGAAAATTCCAAGAAAATACTCTTTAAAGCATAGTCACACTTTTTAACTCAAAGCCCAAATCCACACTGAGGACATCAACAGAACAGATATGTTGCAGAATCAATAGAAAAATTGAAAGAGAATCCAGGCTGAACTTCCCAGCCTTATCATCTTTAATTATCTGTATTAGAATAAGCAAGTTTATCATACCTCTTTTCAGAACAGTCATGCAAACTTTCAACAATTTATTAATTATCTGACTTCTTGGCAAATCAAGCAGTACTAAAACCAATTCCTTTTCATGGGTTCTCAAGCTTTTTACTAATTCATTTTATGGAAAATTTAATTAGTCAGATGAAGGAAAAAGAATTACTTCTCTTTATTTAACTTGGATTGCTCAAGCAACTTTTTGAGCAGGGGAGACTCTTTGAATCTTGCATCATCTTCTGCATACTTTTTCTGATTTTCTTCTGAAATATTCAAAAAACAATTAACATCATTTGAAGTTGAAGATCATGAGGAGCATCATTTGAAATATTGTTAACTGATCATGAACATACCATTCCAGCGGTTGAGAAAGTCAATCCGAGGTAATTCAGGACCAGGAACTGATTCTATCCCAGATAAGCCCGAGAGAAATCCGGCATTAGCTGGAAACAAGAAATTTCAAAATTGTCTTAACAACGCTGGGATTACATAAAACTAATCCACACATCACTAAATAAATCATATTCTAACTTTTCCAGGAAAAACTTAAGAACCTAACCTCTTCAATAATCATCATCTAACTACAAAGAGTAGGAAGAATTACTTAGATGTAATATGAAATACCATAAGTATTAGAGACACTTCAAGTGGATAAATGATGATGTTATCTAAGTTAGCACAATTAAGATTTAATTAGCTATGGAATGGATATTCACTGATTTACAATGATTTTTCACTTCATAGACCTTAATCCTTTTAAGATCACCATTGGCAATTTTTTGAGGCCGCAAGCACCTACCCTTCATTATCATGCACTGCAGAGAACTATTTTTCCTATAAAGAAATCTTCTTTGTTCTAATCCAAAAGTAAATTTTCATTAGCAAGTGATGTAATTTGACAAATTCGCAAATAATCTGAAGAGATACCCAAATTATTTTTATTATATTTTTTTTTCTTTAATTTCTTACTACCATATATTTTCTAGAAAATCTCACTTGGCTTACTATTTAGGCTAAATGTGCATTCTTGTTATTAAAGTAAACCAGATCCTACTAAATCCTTCCCCGATTATAATTAGGAAACGAAAAATTCAAGTAGGATTAGGAAAGCTGAGGGAAAGGGAATAATCAATGGAAGATTCTGATGATAAAGAAATAGAAACTAGTGTCGGTTGGATCCAACTAAATCCTCTCCTGATTAGGATTAGGAAACGAAAATTCAAGTAGGATTAGGAAACCTTTCCTGATTATAATTAGGAAACGAAAATTCAAGTAGGATTAGGAAAGCTTGGGTTCCAACTGTCATTAGTTTCTATTTCTTTATAATCAGAATCTTCAGTTGATTATTCCCATTCCCTCTTCATCTTTCGCTCAGAAATCCCTTTTCTCAAGAAGAGAAGAAACAACAGTAGTTAGTGAAGTTAATTATGGCGTGGAAGAAGTTGAAGCTTCTTGGCGTAGGAAGCTATGGTTCAGTATATCTGGCGGCGCAAGTGAACAACTCTTTATTGATGGGTTCGCCGGTGGCTGTCAAGAGTGCTGTTGTAGACGATTTCTCATCTACTGATTTTGGAAGTAAGGTGAATCAACTTCGATTGTCTTCTCTCCGGAACGAGTCACATCTACTTCAAGAATTAAGAGGTTGTGAGTATGTCGTTCAAAGTTTAGGCGCTGATGTTAGTTCAGAGCAGGGGAGAAATATCTATAATCTTGTCATGGAATATGCATCTGGAGGTACATTTGACAAGATGATCAAAGAATACAACGGTTCAATGGCAGAATTTCAGATAGCTACTCACACATACATGTTGCTAAAGGGTTTGTCCAACATTCACGAGAAAGATATCGCACACTGCGATTTTAAACCGGCAAATATCCTGATTTTTCCGATACAAGATAGGAGCGGAATTAGCATATTGAAAATTGCTGATTTCGGGTCGTCCAAGAAGGTATCAGAACCAGATTTGGGAAAGAGTAGATGCACTCTGCCATACGCCTCACCCGAATCTTTGTTGCATGGTTTGAATGGAAAGGCAGGGGACATATGGGCTCTGGGTTGTATTGTAGTGGAGATGATGACAGGGAGAGGATTGTGGACTTCAAATCTTGAAGGTGATTTAGCACATCAAATTGCATATGAAAATCCTAAGATCCCAGAATACATATCTGAAGATGGCAAAGATTTTCTGAGAAGATGTTTGGAAAGAGATCAAAACAAGAGGTGGACGGCAGACATGTTATTGAATCATCCGTTCATTGTCAAGAACACAATTTTGTCAAGTGCTGCAAGACAACAAATCATCTTCTCTCGGATACAGACGCCATGGGTTTGCAGTAGAGGCATGTTCTCAACGCCTATGAAGATTCAATTTGATGCAGTTTACAAGCAGGACCAACTGTTCCCAGAACAAGGCTGTGGTCTTCCCTTTCATCTCCCTCCTCCTGTAGCTCTTGGGAGAATTTGTTAATTGGGTACATTCCATGATTTTTTGTAGTTATTGGTTTTGGATTTAATGTAAACAATTTATTCTATTAGCAGTTTCATTGCTGCACCTCAATCTGTGCGGCCTGTATTAAGAAATGAAGGAAATCTATTCTTTATGAATACATAACACAAAATTTTCCACTTTTTTTCCCAAAGGGACTTTCAACTTTGTGTATTTCAGTAGTTTGTCAATTACTGGTATTTGCAGAACTGCAGGCCCCTTTTTTGTGTAATTAGTTCTGCTTTATATCATAAATTTGTTCTGGTTTCGTACCAATCCAGTCCATGGTGACTTAAATCAGTTATACATAAAACTCATGGCAGCTCATATTCACAAGAAATATTAATCCCCTTTACAACTTAAAGCATCCATCCATAGATACAATCGAATATTAGCAGTAAAATGGAGTAGTAAACACTAAATCCCAGAAAAAATATGCGAGCAAAAATCAGCAGAATTGAGAAGCAAAGCAATACCAGGGCTGGAACTGAAAATAACCAAGGCTGAAGTAGCCAAAGGCAGCAGAGATTTCCAAATGATTTCCGGCATCAAAGGTCGAGAGTAAGAAACTAAGGGAACACCTTTCATACAAGGAGCAGATGCGTCTTTGTTCTTAAAGCCAACAAGGACAGGTCTCAAGTTGTTCTGGATGAAGGTAGAGGGCAAGGGCCTGATGTAAGGGTTCGAAGAAGCAAAAGCCATAGATGAAACCATTGTTGTTTTTGTCCTCACTGTGTATCTGTCCCTGTGCTCTCAGGCAGAAAGAGGTAGAAAAGTGACTCTTCTTTGGAAGGCATAGAGAGGGATACTTGATAGACAGTTAAATGAATTAACGGTCCCTATTTATCTATGGCACATCTACTTATAAGTACTTTTCTTCATGTCTTGGCAAGTTGCGTGGGATGGGAGGCTTAACATTCAATGGAGTGTTTTTTGTTTATTATTATTCAATTATATAACTTATTCAAATAAACACCTATTTTTATCTTTATCAAATTTAAAATAAAAATAAAAGATAAATTAAATCGTTCAAAACAACTTTTAACTTTAATAAAGAAGTCTAAATTGTAACAGCAAAAATAATTAAAAAATTACATGTGAAATGAGATCATTGGATCATTTTGCACATGACTATTTTAACATTAAGGTTATTTGATATCACTATTTGTCAATACATTTCCCCATCTATGCATTAAATGCAAGGAATAAAATTAGATTCATTTCATGCAACAGGGAATGGATTCATCGAACTTTTCCTATTGATTGATTTCTAACATTTGAAATGATCACCAAATTGAAGCCTTATGAGTTGGTATACCCCTCACGTTAGGAACATTAGAGGCATTTTCTTCTGTGCACGGGGCATCGATGCACATAATTTGATTTAAAGGGAAGATGAAGGATGCATCTAAAGAATTTAAGCCTATGAATTGAGGTCAGAGCTCCCCCCTTCTGGACAAGTAATTATTTGGCAGCCCTGTCGACTTTGAAGAATGCTAGACTTTCATGATACTAACCCAGCTTTATTAAACTTACCACACCCAAAAAAAAAAAAAGAAACCCAGCTTGCTCAGTTTGGAATGTGATGAGTGAGTTAAAAAGCATATAGGGATTTCTGAACGTATGGCCTCTGACATATCTGAACCCTTGTAATCACAATTCCTAGAAAACGAAACATTAGCAATTCACATTACAGAGAACTAAATTTCAAAAGAAATAGTTGAAAGAAACCAAAATGACTTTTACATGATTCACGAAACATCATATGCGAAAACGCAAAACACAGGATTAAGGGATTCTTTGATCCATTGACATGGATGCATAGATGTTATGTTCCCATTCAGCTGCAACTCAACCTCTTCATTCTTCTAGCATGGCCTTTGCTGCATCAACCAGTGCTGGTCTAAGATCATTAGAAGCTCGACCAAGTACAGTGTATCCTTCTTTATCCTCAGCATCCACATTTGCTCCATGCCTTATGAGAAGGAGAGCCACCTGAAATAAGCAGGCCCGGTTGGCATTATAAAAATCTTTAGCAAGAAAAATTCTATCACAATTATGCACAGTATATAGCTCCAAGAACTGCAAACAATTTCATATTTGATCCACTCAAGGAATTTAAGTAGAAAATTAAGACTATTAATCTGATACAATCTGTCAAAAATTATCAAGAGGGAATGGCGCATTTCAAGTTTTCCAGTGATATTTAAGTTAACAAGAAACATGATGACCCATAAAGAGAGTAAGGATTGACTAAAAGAACATCTCCCCTGCTTTTAGATAATTTCCATGGGCGTGCACCAAATATAAATATCATCTCCTTTATATTATAATCCATTTTACCGAGCTTATGTCAAATGCCTCATGCAAGTTAGCTTGGCATCCGCCAACTCCTTCACTGGAATTCTAACTCTAGAAATTCTCATCATTGCACCAATAAATTCCTCCCATTTTCTTCAATATATGAAATGAGAATGAATTTTAAAAGAAAATCTTTATGCACATTTTAGCTTAACTACATAAGCTAGCAAAGTGAAACCACAAGGTTTGCAGCCACCCAAATCATAGCAAACAAGCCAATGGAAGTAAAAAATCCTTCTTGTTCCATGAATTTTGAGCTCATGCTTTAAAGCTGTACCATAATGCAATTCATGATGAAATAGACAGACTCAGGCAAATGCTTTAAAATATAGTCCTGGGTAGCTCCAATAAAGAAAAAAGAGAGAAGCAAAAACACCAACATTAGAACTAATTGTCACTCAACATGGGTAGACTTGGTTTTCATGTACCAAAATAAGGAATCTCCAGTAACCTGATGATCCAATCATCTAATGAAAAAGACATTTCATTAAGAAACAAGTAACAGTCGTTTATTCATTTCGATAATCAGTCCTTGCAAGAGTATACAGATCCAGCATGAGAATGAAAGCAAGCCTATGGAGATGGTATCATACAATTCAATCAACCATTGACTAATGTAGATTTGGAATAAAACTATATAGATGCATGCATGAGTACCAAGTGTGTGTTTGTTACTCAGTTAAGAAACCATGAAAAGTACTAAAAAATTCCATTACCTCTTTGCTGTGGGAAATCACTGCACTCATTAGAGGAGTTTGACCTTCTTTATCAACATCATCAATCTCCGCTCCTTCCTCAATTAAGAGTTCACACAGTTCAGAGTTCCCTGTACTTGCTGCCCGGTGCAATGGGGTGAATCCAACCTGATTAAGTGATCATGAAACAATCATCAAAAAACATTCATGAATTTTCCCACTATAAGATCCATGCAGTAGAAACTTACTGAAAAGTATCGTACATAGATATTGTATAGCATTGTATGTGTAAGTTTTGAATGTAATTAACTAACATTCTATCTCAGTAAATAATCGGGTCAAATATCCAAAGACCAAAGTCTGGAATCATGGATTGATCCTGCATTCCTACATGGGCGAAAATTCAACATAAACCCAGCACATCTGGAGAAATAATGGAATCCGTATTCATGGCTAAAGAGGTCACAAACACTCAAAGATAATCTGAGCTACAAGTCGAAGATATTTTTAGGCTTTTAAGGTATTATATAACTATCTTAGATCAAAAAAGGTACCTTGTCTATTTCTTTTATGTCCTGATACTTGAGAATGAAGATTCAAGAGTCAAACCAAATTGGAGACCAATAGTGTAGTGATTGTAAACTATTCAAGTATAGCATGGTATAGTATTAGTTCCGAGAGATGTGTGTGCAAACCTTGTCCTTCAGACTGAACTTTGCACCATGAGAAAGTAGAATTTGAGCTATTTTGAACCGACCCTTGCTAGCAGCATAATGGAGAGCTGTGCGACCACCATCATTTCTTAAGTTAACATCAGCTCCTGCCATGAGAAATTTAAATCAAAAGATAATATGCATAACACTAAAGACTGAAAAGGATGCTGATCTCTTGAATGAAGAATGATAGATCCCTAAACGCTATCCATCATTCACCATTAAGAAACTCCAAATATTCCAATAAATTCCTACTGTCGTTCACCATCTCCACACAGAGTCACAATGTCTGTTTAATACTTACTGAAAAACCTAAGAGGGGGGGGTGAATTAGGTTTTAACCGATTTTTCCTCTTTAAATTAAACAAGCTTTCTAAGATAACAAATATCAAACACTTGGTGTTCAACCAAAGTATGAAAAGATGAGTTCAAGAAAAGAAGCAATGAACACAAAGATTTATAGTGGTTCGGTTTATCCAACAAAACCTAATCCACTACCTTGAGCTATCTACTCAAGGATTTCACAAAACCTTTCACTAATATAGTAAGAGAGAATACAATAGAGGCTCACCCAATTCCCTTAGGGTTTTACAACATAAACCTCTTAACCAACCAAGGTTCACTCAACACTTTGAGTTTTACAATATAACCTTGTCTACACACCTTTCTCTATTACAACAATTAATGAAAAAGAAGCTCTTAATACAAACACAGTTTTCTATGGTTCAAGGCTCACTCTAATCCTTAGAGTTTTAAGCTCAATGCAACCTTGAACAAATCAATCAAGATATGAATAAGAAGAGTTTGATATATGAAATCACCTTAATGTGAAGATATATCAATGTAAAGCATAAATACCTCTTTGAGTAATGTTTTCTTGTAAGTTGCTCAAGAACCCCAATGATTTTGTATAAATCTCACTTTGATGAATTTCACAATATGAATGTTAAGATTTGGTTTCAAAATAATCTCCAGAGGTTCTATGAAGTGTTAGGATCAGATTTTTGCTCAAAAAGTAATTGATGAGAGTTGTTTAAACGATTGGGTATTTATATGTATGCACCAACGGTCATAAAAATGGCTGTTTGAATCCCACTCAGGAGAAGTGCGGTCGACCGCAAATCAAGAGGGTCGTCCGTACCATCATCCGCAAATGTTCCAGAGAACTCTGGACAGCCTGCGGACGATGAGCTCAGAAGTCCGGTCGACCGCTCCATCATCCGCAAGTGTTCCAGAGAACTCTGGACAGCCTGCGGACGATACTCTGAGAAGTCTGGTCGACCGCATGATTTGTGGTCGTCCACACTTTTGTCAGGTCGACCACAAATGCATTAAAACTATGCAGAACAAGTTCCCAAACAACTCTAAGAGTTTGCAAACCATATTTTATGAATTTTGAAGTATGTGCATGTATTTTGAAAATCATTTCAAATACCCAACTCATGTTTTATCTAAATAAAATGCATTTTGAAAATCATTTCACTCTTATTGAGCAACCTATAGAACTCATTACTCAAAGGGATAGACATAGAGATAACCAAAGATAAATAAAGAATTAAAGCTACACCTCTAGATCCTATCTAATCCAGAAACGCTTATCTTCAAGGCTTGACATCAAAAGCTCTTTCCTGAAGATTTGAAACTTTGATCTTGCAAGGATTAGATATATGAATCCTAAAAAATCATCACTAATACAATAAAGCCATTAGTCCTTATCAATGTTTGTCATTTAATCAAAACTAAGATATTAAAAGCTTTAAGGCTTTCACTTACTATAATAATTTTGACTATTTTGAGGCTCTACAAGAAGAAATGACAGATGTATCCAACTTTCAAAAAACAATCCTGAACAGAAAAAATGGATAAGCCCTGTGATCCAACACCAGCTTCATCAAACCAGGTTAATGCCTTTACTCAGTTAGTCTGCAGATTTCATGATAAAACTGAAAACTTTGTCATGTTCACTTGAACTTTCACAATATTAGGTTGTCAATTCAGAATTAGGGCACAAGAAATCACCTTCTACTCAGCTATACAGCCCACACTGCATATCAGGGTATCATTAATCAGATTATAAACAAAAAGGATGATTCACTAAAAGAAAATTCTTCTTGATCATCCATATATTGATGCGGTAAGCACCTTTCACTTCATTTCAAAGGTCATAGCCAGAATGCCATCCCTCATAGTTCAAAACAATGCATAATCTTTTGCCTTGGAAACAATTAAGAAGCCTACATTCTTCAACACTTACTACCCAAAGGCAGAGTCCCAAAGAAAGAAACAAACAAAAGTTCAGAATTCAGCTCAGAGAAAAATTTATGTCATCACCTCTGCTCAGCAAAATTTCCACTATCTCTGCATTTCCACAACTTGCAGCAGAGTGCAGTGGCGCCCAGCCATCTTCATCAACATTGTTTACACCACTTACGGATGGCTCAGAAGCAGATAGTAGTTTCACAACCTGAACCATCCATAAAAACAAGATGCTGCTCATAAACTCATCAAGTCTTTTACACATTAGACTGTTGGCCAACCAAGCCAGCAAATGTAATAGACCATTTCCAATTAAACAAACAACATAGAGAACATAATTCAGTTGATTGAAAAATGAAAACAGCTTCTACAGAAACCTTTCGCTAAAATCCAAAGCAGAGTACACATAGATTCGAACAAAACAAAATTCGTAATTCAGAAAACAATAATAAAATTGACGTTAGAAACTCAACCATTAGTTGCATTTTAAATCAATTGCAATTCAAGATTAATTCAAAAGGGAAAAAATCTAGAAAAATAAAAATAAATCGGGAACCTCAGAACGGCCAGAGGAGACGGCGACATGGAGGAGAGAACGGCCGTCTTCGTTGCGGAGGGAAAGGGCTTTGAGGAACTGCTCCTCCGAGAGGTTATTGAAGAGAGAGACGTCGCCATTTTCAGCTGCTTTGAAGAGGTCTTGGGGTTTGATTAGGTTAGTATCGAGCTTTGAATGGGAATGTGATGAACCGTCGACTTCCATTTCCATGGCTCACTGTAAAAGGTGTAGAGAGTCGACTCACTGGACTATGGAAGATTTTGCAAGGGCACATTTGTAAAACGAAAATTGCCTTCTTTTCTTTTTCCTTTTTTTATGTTAATTAAGAAATTTCATTAAATTACAAATCAGAAGGTTTAAGTGAAAAATGAGCAATACCCATTTCTAAAACTTTTGATCTCTCTAAATTAAAACTAATGGTTGTAATGATATATTGATAGTCAAATCTGATATCATATTTGGTTACGTGAATAAATCTTTTGTCATAAATATTCTTAAATTACTCAAAATTTAAAATAAGTATGATAGTAATTTGTAGGGCTCAATTTGTGACTTGAATTAGAAATAATTTTTTTCTATAAGTAAAGAGTTAATCATTAACTCATTATATTCATTATCAGTAAAATACATTTGAGGTTACTCTCACTATAACACTACACTTGGGAGGAAGAACACATAATAAAAAGTCTTCAGAGTTATACCTGAGTTTGTAAGGCATATGATGATGTGGGAGAAATCATCCGACAACGCATTTTCGAATATCATGTGGAGCAAATTTTTACTGAAATATTATGAAGGTTTGTCATTGGGTTTGAATCATGTTGGTTCTATCATATATGTGTTCATTCATGCACATCTCTCGATTTACAACACACCCGATTAAAAAACCTTTAATACTATAGGTGGCGGAGTTATCTCTCTCCCTCATCAAAATAACACATAATAAAATAACTCTTTACATATTTAAAAAGTACTATGCATAGCACAATTATAATAATTAGGAATGTAATTGAACCTCATAATGATGTTCGATCAATAAAATTTTTACTTATCAGTCCATTCTAGAAATCAAATAAACAAAAGAGGGATATTCATTAATCAAATTAAGTAAACAAAAGAATTGATTAAAATATTTGAAATGGTTAAAGCAAAGGAAATTGGTACTCCCTTGACTCAAGCTATGGACAATACATGATAAGAAGATTGACAAAAACAAGAGGTATAATCAGTACTTTACCATATGTATAATAACTAATTGGATGAACATCACAAAACGTTTGTGGTATCTAACATGCGAATTCTCCAATTAAATATATTCGAGATCATGTTTGAATTTTTACAATGTACAACACAAAATCTGAATTTTTTTTTCACACCTCTTTCTTTATAACAAGATCTTACTGTTAATAGGTTTACTTTTATTTTTGGATTTTCAAAAAAATAAATGTTTATTTTTATAAAATAAATATATTCTATTTAAAATTTTACAAATAACCATTTTAAGACTTTATAAACCACCACTAGTTACATTTATTGTAAATATAATACTACTTTAGTCAAAACATTTCTCTTTCTTTTTTTTTTTAATCAAAAGAAGTCATTCAATTTTGAATGGAGAAAAAAATATTCTCGTTGATGCAACTTACTATAGACAGTGCACTTCCTCTACTTTTAATTTCTTTTTTATCATTATTTGTCACAATATATACTTTCATGCATTGCAAAAAAATGTTAAAATTCATGTTTGGGTTCGTTCTCTAGGGGCTTGGCTAATATCATAAATTGACGCCGGTGGTAGATCAGATTAACCTAAGGACAGGATCCATAACACCCTGCTCGAGTTAGTATTCTAATTAGTATCATAGTTGTTGCAACAAACTTGGCCTTGTTGGCACAAACACAGGCAAATCTGATTGGTAACATCATCTTGCAAAGGAATTTCTGAGATTAAATCATTTTAGATATTAGGAATAATGATACCAATTCATTACTTATAGCAAGCTACATGAACAACTCAATATTCATGCCAAATTTTCTATGCTCAAGTTCATGGAAAAACATGCAAAGAAATACATTTCTAGAATCAGCAATTTACAGAGAATTTACAAAAATCAAGTGATTTTACTATCTTTCATTGAGAAGGCTTGCATATACAAAAGTTAATGCATGGCCATGAGTCAGGAATTCGCCCCTTAAACTAAAAGAATGGCTTATTGTTTGGCCTTTCATATCATTTCTTGCAACTATGCGTCACTTTTTTTAAGTTCCCTCTTACCACATGGATGCACTTCCAAGTCTATTATGGCTGCTCCCTTCATCATTCTCATGCCTGAATATGCACAGTACTGGCAAGGCCATATAAGTTAGAGGAACATTTGAAAGTCACACTAAAAGATTTTTAACATCTGAGCTGACAATCATTTTTCTCAATTGTTTTGTACTTCCAAGGCACTCATTTTGGAAGTGGAATCACATAGCTTTTTCCCTTGCAGCATTCCAGTGGCTGCATCATCAAAAATTGAACTAGTATCCATATTTGCAACCATGTCTCCGCCTTCCTTCAGGGAGAGTGAGCAATCTTGATGTAGGGCTGCCACTAGGATTTCTTCAGATTCATAAAATAAATATAATTAGGAAGCAGATGCCACCCTCTGAGAATAGAAGTCACTCTCAACATCCATAGTTAGGTGGGTTAATCCAGGAGATTTCCAGCAACCTTTTTTTGGCATTAGATATCTCACATGATAAGACTGATCCCATTTTTCAATAGAAGCATACAGATTTGACATAAGAACATAGTCACAAGCATCGTGAGGGTGCAACTCAAGCATTTTCCTTACTCCCGCCTCCCCCAAATCAAACCTCGAGTAAATGCTGCATCCATGTAGCAAAGCCCCAAAGAGAGAAATGTCAGGTTGAATTGGCATTTTGTTGATGAAATCCAAGGCCTCCTCGAGTCTCCCTGCACAAGCCAATAGATCAACCATGCATGCATAATGCTTCATGGTGGGAACAAATTTGTATTCCTGACTCATTTTAGTAAAATACTTCCACCCCTCGTTGATCATCCCAGCACGGATGCAAGCAGACAATATTGAATCGAAGATTATGTCACAAGGTTCCAGGCTCTCCGTCACCATGTGATCCAAAAGTGACAACGGATTGTTATGGTCACCTTGCATCCCATAACCAACAATCATAGCTCTCCTTGTAACTGCGTTCTTCTCTACCATCCCATAAAAGACTGTATGAGCTAATTTTGCATCACCACACTTGGCATAAAAATTTAGAAGTGCAGTGGCAACAAAGGTGGATGATAAAAGGCCTTCTTTGATAGAGTAACCATGAAGAGAAGAGCCAACTTCCAGTGCTCCACTGGAAGCACAAGCAGAAAGGACCGTCGCCACTGTAAATGTATCTGGCTGCAAACATTCAGACCTCATCTGATAAAACAATTTTAGAGCCTCAGATGCTAAATCATTTGAACAATACCCAGATATAATTGAATTCCATGCAATCACATCCTTATCTGAAAGAGTTTGAAATAGATAACGAGCATCTCCAATCATGCCACATTTTCCATACATGTGCAACAGAGCATTTATCACAGTAACATCATCAAATTGAAGTTTAATCACAAGGCCGTGAACAGATGCACCCAACTTCAAAACACACAACTGAGTGCATGCCGAAACTACACTTGCAATGGTAGCTGAATTGGGTAAAAGTCCTTCCAATTTATTGTCCATAAACAACCTCAATGCTTCATATGGGTAGCCATTCTGAGCATACCCAACAATCATAGCTGTCAATGAAACTAGATCAATTACAGGAGGCCCACAAAAAATTGATTGAGCATCCCTAATAGCCCCACACTTTACATACATGTCCACAAGAGAAGTAACCAAGTAGGGATTGAGCTCAATGCCTATCTTAATAACATAGCCATGAACCCATTTCCCTTGATGTATAGCCCCTAATTGGGCACAAGCAGTCACTATGCTTCCCAAGGTATATTCATTTCCTTCAACCAATTCATCCCTCATCCTATTAAACAAAATCAACCCTTCTTCAGCATAACCATTATGCAGATATCCAACAATCATCGAATTCCAGTATACCACATTCCTATCTACAATTCCCTCAAACACTTCAAGCGAAGCCTCCATATCCCCACACTTGGCATACATATCCACAATCCCAGTCAACACAAAACTATCAGGATTCCCAACCTTAACTATCAGACCATGCAATTTCCTTCCTTGGTCAACATCATGTAACTCGCTACATGCCTTCAACACAATGGAGAACACAGCATTTTCAATTAATTTCACACGTTTCTTCACATGATTATAGAACCCAATAATATCCGCATAAGATTCATTCATGAAGTACCATCTAATCATAGCTTTACAAGAGAAAAAATTGGGGTTTGGAATTTCGTCAAACAGTAAGCGAGCGGTTTTAACATGTCCAAAAAGACCATAAAAACTAATTAACCTTGTTTTCAGTAAAACACCATGGGATTGCCCATGAATTATGAAAAGGGCATGGACTTTTTTGAGTGAAGGGAGGGTTTTGCAAAGTCCAAGAAGAGTAAAAAGGGGGTTGGAATAGATGGGGTGAATGGATTTAAGTTCTTTGTGGAGCAGTATTGAAGTTATGGTTCTGTGTTTGAGGTGGGTTTTTGAGATGCTTTTGTGTAGCAGAGAAAATATTTTCATGGCTTTTGCCTCATTTGGGTTCCATATTTGGGAGTGAGAGACGACAAATAAGGAAGAAAGGACAGAAGTCCCGCCATTCTGAGTTCAGACAAAGCCAGGGTGGTCGACGGATATGGAAGTTATACCAGGGGTATATATGGAAATTGAAATATTTCCCTCTCTTTTACTATTTTTTGAAATAAGGTAAGTAAGAAGGAAAGAAACTGGAACTGAACTAATTAGAATTACCATTCCCAAAAAAAAAAATGATGATGGTTCCATGGTAGAAAACAATTTTCGTCCAGCTAATAAATTATAAATTTGATTTTAATAGAAGATGAAAAAAATAATATTCAATACAAATAATGATTTTATGAATATAATTTTTCTATAAGTAGACACAATTTAATTAGTAAAACGATAGTACTTATAAATGTAATATAATTACCTCAAATTATATTCTCGTGTATTTTTAAAAAATGAATATAAAATATTTAGATCTTCTTAAAGAGGTGTGGAGAGAGGAGGAAAAGAAATTAAGAAGAAAAAAAGAAAGAACTTGTGTGATTAGATATATCAAATTGAAAAACAAAGTAGTAAACTTTTGAGAGAGAAAACAAACAATGTATGGAATTTAAACATTAATATAAGGAGTAAACTTGAAATGAATTTTTTAATTATACCATTTTTTATTTGAATATTTTTAAAATCATACTTGAAAAAAAAACATTGAATATGTTAACATTAGATAATTCTATTTGACGCAATTAAAAGAACGAGTGATAAATTAATGCTCTCTAAATAGAGTTTTTTTTAATATTAACCCTCTAATAAGATATTACATCTACAAAACTAGAGTATTTTTTGCAATCGTATTTCAATTTTATTTTTATTTTTAAAATTTTACTTTTCAAATATGTTTGTAATTCTAATATTCTTTTCGAAAATCATTAATTTATTTTTTAGTAACGGATGGATAATATTAGAGTGGTTTATGTAATTAGCATCTTATTTTCACACTCATTATGTATACTACTTGAATAATCTGACGACACTCAGGATAAGAAGATTAATTTTATTTCTATATTGATTTTCTGATTTAATCCACTGTATCATGAATAAAAATGAAACTTTTATGTCTTTGATATTGTTTTTTTCTTTTTGTTTTTTTTTTATTTTTAGAAATAAAAACAAATTATGAAAGATTAATTTCTATAACATTAATAAAGAATTAATGTTATGTCTTTTTATATATTATTTTTTAAAAAAAAAACTTGTTTTAATATGGAAATGAAGAGCTTTATAAAAAGGATAATTTTCTTAATATTCATTTTTTAATAGATATTAGTTTTATGTTTCTTAATATTTTTATTTTATTTTTTATGAATGGAAATCGAGTGTTTTCCGTTTTTTAAAATATTTTTTGTTTTTTTATCTTATGTCAATTTATTAATATAAGTCCATTTGAATATATAATCTTCATAATCCTTTTATCATCGTGCATTAGTTATGCTAAGAGCAAAACTGAGGTAATTATTCATAATAAAATTTTGTTTATAATAATAAATTATAATATTTTTTAATTTTCTACTTCATTATTCAATAGTTTGAGTTTAAAAAGACTATATCATTCACTTAAAATTGCAATTTTTTATAAATTTTAAAAATAGCGCATCTAAACAATGGTTTTTTTTTGTCACTCTCGTGAATCAAATCGGCATTGACCGAACTCGACTCAATGTGCTCGAACAACGGGTTAACTTTTGAACTTGAGTCGATTTGATTTAAAAAACAAACAAATTAGTTTTATTTAAACACAAGTTCAATTCAATGTCGAACTTGAGTCATCTTTGATTTGAGTGACTCTATTATTCATACTCTTAGTTTATAATATTATTAATAATACTATATACAAAAAATATCATATCAAAATCTTAAATAAAACTCTTTTTCTTTCTAAAACAAACAAAAAAATTTTATAGATCTAATTTAGATTAAAAAAATCCTCAGGTAATTTTTGGAAAAAATTTATGAATTGGCATAAATCTAAAGTAAAATTGTGACTCTAACCCCCACCATTTTTATTTTCATTTACCATTATTTGTACATGAAAAGAAAACCACATGGCTCTTTTCTCTATGGAGAGAATTGGGGAAAAGGATATAGTTGTTAACAAAATCATAATAATTTACAAACAATCTCATTTTTTTAAATAATCAAACAAGAATTTTAGTTCGTTTATTATTCAAATGAAAATGAATATATAACATATTCAAGCATTCAAAAGCAATAAAATTAATATTATATATTTTAATATTAAATACTATATACATTATATATTTTAAATATTTTATATTAAAAAATATATAATATAAATATTTTATATTTATTCCAACTAAAACTCGATTTACCCAAACTGTTTGAAGTTAGTAAAATTAAACTAGTGAACACGAACAAAATTTAAATTTTAAGAAACAATAATCTAACGAACATAAACCATAAACCAAGATTTTAACACGAATATTGTTTGAACGATCAAAAAAAAAATTAAAAAGTTCGATTTGATTACAAACCCACGAAATGATCGAGGGAAGCATTTTTTTATTTTTTTTCTTAGGGGAGTGCATTGTGATTGGTGGAAAGAGTATCTAAGAGTCTCCGAATATTGTAGTACTACTAATTATTTGTAAAAGATGACAACCGACAGCAAATCTCCACGCATGTCATCATTCGGACTGGCGTTCTAACTCTCATGTCTCCTTTTACCTCTCCTCACTCTCTCTCTCTACGCGCGTGTACACTCCTCTCTCTTACTATTTCATTCTAAAATAATTTCTTCTCCATTTCTATAAGATATTATAAACCTAATTACACAAATCAAATCAAGAAATTGTTTTATTTATCATTATATTTTTATATATTTTATTTTATTTTAAAATTATTTTATTTTTCTCTCTCAATAAAGTATGTGTAAATTTGAAAATAATATGTACAATAATCTTAAAAAATAACAAAATATTTTATAACTATACATAAAAGAGTTTATTTGATGTATCTTATAAAAAATGGACAAAGACAGCCAAGTGTTCATGTTTCTTTTTTAAAATGTCTCTTATTATTAATGAAAAATTTAGATAAGTTATCAATTATTAATTAAATAATACATTTTTTAGGAGGATTAATATTTATATATTAGTTATTAAATGAGAATAATTTAAAAAGTTTAATTGCATAATTATCATTTAAAATATTTGTCTTATTTCTTATATAGATCTAAATTGGGCAATTGAAATGAAATGGACAGAGTATGAAAGACTATTTAATTTTGAGACAAAATACTAATTGTTTTAGATTTATCAATACATAATTATTATATTTTTCAATTTACTCTCTATTTAATATTTTATATATTTTTAAAAAATAAAGTATAAATTGCAGTCATAAATAATAGATAATATTATATTTAAAAGTTCATATTTAAATATATTTAATATATATGACTTATATGTTGAGATAGAGATACTATTACAATTCATTTTAGAAATTATTATATTTTAAAATTATTGTGATTGACTCGAAAGGTGAAAAGAAGTAAAAGCGTATGCCCCCTCAAGAATCATCGTATTGTAGCATTTTTTTTAATATCAATCATCTATTATCCAACCTAGATGCTTGAGAGATGGGTTCGTATTTAAATCTTACAAATTATGTTGTATGATGTTCGATACTGGTAGATTTAATATATGATAATGTTTTGCTTTAAATCAACATCACCTTCTTTGGATATGTTTTTAGGTCCATTATTAATGTTGCTGTCTGCTTGGTGAAAGAGTCAAGTTTTAGCAGCTCCAAAATGAAATTTTCAATGATCCAAGGCTATTTCCAATCTCTATGACTTGGTTGTAAATATAAAGTAATGTTTTCTCCATACCCAAGAAACAGACAAAAGCTTACTCCCGAGTCTTGATCATGAATGATGATGCTCTATCCTTCTCCCCATTCATTGTCTACCAAAAGAATAAATAAATAAATAATGAAGATTCCATTTAGTTTAACAAGGATGAATCATCTATATAAAACCGTATTCAGTATCCCTAGTTTCCTTTGAATGAAGAGTTATTTTTTCCCTGTGGATGTAGTGTTGGCTCTGGCGGTTCAAATCTATTCAACGCAGAGAAAAGGGGAGTGCAAAGAAAGGAGAAAAGTTCGGCCAAAAGAAGAATAAATAGGCTTTTTCTTCTTTTCTTTGCTTGACTGTGGCCCCTTTCATGTCTCTTCTATATGTGACTCATAAAAGTAGAAGGGTCTCTATAAAAGTGGAGCATATTAGTTGCCACTATCATAGACAATCTAAGCTATCTAAGGAACAAGGCAACCTCCCCCACCCCCCCCCCCCCCCCCCACCCCAAATGAAACAGAAAAAGAAAAAAAAAAGGGTAAGAAATAGGCCCTCAAGGAAGCCCTTGTGAAACTAAGAGGGGAAGAGCGATTGCTCTCTCTCTATAGTGACAGTTAATCAGGTGGTCTGCATTTGCTTCTTGTTCATTACAGCTTAAATCCTAGCTGAGCCAGATCGATACATTATAAGAATTTTCCACTCTGGATAATTTATTTGATACAAATATTTGAAGATCCTCCAGAACCAGCATTACTATTAACTAATATTCTCTCTAAAATTTGGAAAAGAAGAAAAGTACAGTGCAACATCTATCCCAGTTCAGGCTCACAGAGACAGAACTGGAGGGTGGAAATCACGATGTATAATTGATGATGAACCCGACTTGGGGAACAAAAATCCCGTTGAAATCAATTGTGAGAGATCGATTCCAAAAGAAGATGGCGGGCTATAACAAAGCAATGAACATCATAATGTGAAGGAATTGCATTGCTGTATATATAGCCAAGAAATCAGGTAACATTATTTTTTAACAATACAGAGTAGGTAACTCAAAGACACATAATAATGGGGGCTCAATTATAGGCTACAATACATTTACAGAGACAATCCCCAGCTAATAACAGCCTCACCCTTGAAAATCATCAAACCATGTTCCTAGTTTCTGACTTCTCTCTATAAGTTCTTAATACATAAATTAGAGCCTCTTCCCATGTTTAGGTTAATGGGACAGTAGGAAAATTACCTGCAGGGCATCTCTGACGACGGGGGCGTCTAGTTGTCTTCCCCCACCCTGTTAGACTTCGATCCTCAAGACCAGCTTCAATATTGTTAAGTTGCTGCATTAGAGGAGTGCAGGAAACAGTTGCAGCTGGAACAGATGTAGTGTCAACAACTGTTTGCCGCCTTCCCCTAGCACCCCCGTTCCTTGTGCCATTCCTCCTTGTCAATACTGTATTCCAAGGATGACCTGTAGCTCTCATTAGTCCACCAAATGTCTGAAGGTCTTCAGTTACCTCATGCCTAGACAAAGAAGCCAGCCCCGGAAGGATGTCCCTCTGAAAGTCCCTACGTTGTCTTCCTCTCCTTGTCTGCCCCTTTCGTGGTCTGTTTGTTACAGAATTTGCTCCTGATTCTTCCATGTTCTGCACTTCAGGAACAAATGGTTTAGGCATGTAGTCTTCTTCTTTGGTTTCCTGTAGTTGCAAAGTCATGACCTCAAAATCATCCATCTCATCAGAAGAATAATTTCCAATAACTAAGCCATCTGTGCCCTTTAATTCTTTACTACCCTTGCTTTCGTGTGAATCGGAAGAGGCAAATACATCAGCAAACCATAAGAGAATTTCTGCCAAAAGATCTTCAGATGATTGGCATCTGTATTCCTCTGTACCAGTATGCTGACTGGATGATGATAATAAAATTATTGCTTCAGCTGCCACCCAAGCAACTTCATCCTGTGTCTGTTCGCAGGGTACAGATGATTGAAGAGATACTTCCTGCTGCTTAAGCTCTTCTCCAGGAGGATTATCATCCTCAATCTCCTGAACAGGAGCTTCGAGATCTATGTCCACAACAATCTTTGCACTGGCACTCTTGATTGCAACAGAAGTTGTTACTGGATCTTCATCCTCACTAACAGAAGAGTTCAAATCAATGTGATTTTTTATATGGGCAACATTGGCGTCGACTACCTTCTCAACTGTCAGAGCTTCTGAATCTCTCTCTTCCTCACAAGCCAAGTTAATATCTATTACTCTTCTCCTTGTTTCAGTACCCAATTTTTCTCCTGAACGAGGATGATGAATAGTAACTGAAGTGGAAGCAGGTAAAGGAGATTCATTCCTGGAGGTAGAAGAAGGTTTTTCAAAAATGGGAAACCCAAGGAGTTTCTTAATACCCTTACTCTCACTTACCTCCATAGCTCCATTTTCCCTGTCAATTGAAGCAGAAATCACTTTCTGAGTAAATTTATTGAGATCTTTCACATGTTCACTCTCCTGTACTAGTTGATTTGAAGGGGGCCTAAAGAAGCCAAAACCCTCTAACTCTGTCTGTTTTCTGGCATTGGTAGCTTCACTTTTGGAAGCTGGCTTAGATCTCAGCCAAGGCAATGCCGCCAGATGGTTTTCAGGCTCACGTGTTTCATTTATGATCTCAACATCTTGGTGAGAGAGTGCTTCAATTGATGAAGTCATGGAATGAACCACATTCAAGTCCATGTCTTTCATAGGCTTTACATCCATATTGGAGCCCTTCGACAAATCCTCAGGTCTGTGATTTAATGAACGACCAGATACTGCATTATCAATTCCATTGCAGTTCAGATGACTGAAGCTAAGTGAAGGATACCGAGCCAGCATTTCCTTAGACCCAGAGGAGGACCCTTGGTAAAAACCATTCATGACTGGTAAGTCGCTTATACTATTCAACCTTGAAATCCCATTAATCTGCCACTTCTCTCCCAAAATGCCATGGCTTTGAGCAGAAGACTGTGAACTCTTACTCAGAGTTGTACATGAGTTCAAGGATGGGTATGCATGGAAAGAACTCAGCTTCTCTGTCATGCCGCTTGTCGGTTTTGCCCAAGATAATGCAGAGTGGGACCAAGAATTGGCAAAATCTGATGAATTGGTGAAGGGGTAAGGACTCGGCATTTGGGCAGTCACGACTGATTCCAGATGGTTATTATTGCATTTACCATGAATTCTGTCAAGGGTTTCCGCACCATGGCCACCTCTGTCTCTCCACAGGTCATCTCTGCCATAATTATTTGGAAGATTTGCAGGAGGTTGATGAGCTTTATTGAAGGTAACTTTTGCAGACTGGCGTTCTTGCTGGAGTCCTTGAGATAGGGAAATCAAGTTATTCTTACGGTGATCTGCAATATTAACAAAAGAAATTAAAAAATAAACACCTAAAATTTTGAGCTCCAGTTTTGAATTTTACAAATAAAACAGAGAGAGTCCTATGCACAAATCTACAAATCAGACAGGAAAAATATGTGTCTGAATTACATTGGTTCCCAAAATTCTGTAGTCCCTCCTCTTAATAGCTCTTTTCAAGGAAGGTAATGGTTGTGAGTTTCTCAGAATTTCCCCACCATTTTGTAGTGAGAAACTATCAGCTGTAGTCCAAAAGAAATTATAACAGAATTCCAAAATATTTTACAAATTTGAGTCAAAAAGATTTCGATGGCTCAGCTCCTTATCAATCTCAGTAAGCTTAAAGTTCCTTAATTTTACTTGCACTAAGAAGGCATGGAATTTAGAAGATGAAACTCTTGAAAACATCTTAAAGACACTATATAAGCACAAAAATTCTTGAAACAGCATTAAAAGCATAAAATCTCTTGAATGAGAAGAAGCTTAATTTTTCTTTAACAGTCATCACCTGATTCCTGCAATCCAGAGAACCAGTCTCTCTCACTGCCCTTATTACTGACAGAGATGGTACTTAGAGCACCACTCTGATTTCCACAGTTAGCCGTTTGCACGATTTCTTTTTGCAAGCCTAGGAAGTCTGAACTTGGTTTAGCAGGCAGATTTAGGCCTTTGATCTCTCCAAAGTTGGAAGAATTAACACAAAAATCAACAGATAATGGAACCATTCCATCTTCAACCTTAACAGGTTCATTCAGATCAGCTACTTTCATTGGCCTTCTAAAGCATGATTCAGATGTTGAAGCATCCCTTTGGTAATCAATTTTCTCAACTGTACCATTGCAAAAAAACTTCTCATGATTCTCTGGAGCAACTTTGTTATATCCATTAGGTAGAGAATTCGGTATGTTAGACACCTTATTATCATGTGAGTGCTCCCCTTCTTCAGTATCAATATATTCATCTGCTGGGAGCTGAAGATCAAACAATTTCTTTCTCACCTTGGATGGTCTAACCTCTAAAATCTCGCAGTCCTTAGAGGTTGAACCATTTACTCGAGTTGCATGAGCATTATTCCCTTTAGTACAACTCAGAGGAGAATTAACAATTTCAGCTCCTGACACAGATGGTCTTGGATATCCAGAATTTGCCAAAGGGAAAGTTGGCATATGCCATTTTCCAGCATCTTCTGAAGGCATTTGAGAACCTAAAAGGCTTGAGGAAGATGATGGTTCAATAGACATTTGACGCTTGTGTATTTCCTTCCTTCTAATATCTTCCATCATGTCTCTTTGAATTCTGTAGAGCCGGTGGAGCTCATAGACCTGAAACAGATTTTTGTCATCAAGCTTCTAAACATTTGATGAGTGAAAGCAAAACTGAGAAATATTAACTATTATCTCCACATTAAAGGAGAATGTTCCACTTGACAAATACTCCCTTTACTTCAAATTCTGTCTAGAATAATGTAGTTAAAGTGTATGGCAGTTAACAACAAAATAGAATTACGAACATCTGTTTCATACCACCCCCAGCCCCCCCCCCCCCAACAAAAAGGGAAAAAAAAACAATTTGCAAATAAAGAAGTGCCTAAATAGTTGAATGTCTGAACAATAAGAACAACATATCAACATACCTGATTCTTAAAAACTGCCTCATGTTCAAGCATTTTTTGCTTTAATGCATCCTTATCATATCCTGGGCTTGCATCTGTTACAGTCCTTTGTACATAACCATTATAGTATTGCCCACTAGTTAATGTCTTATCACCATAAAAAAGAGGCCAGCTGCTACTATTAGAATCCTCATTGAGGTCCCTCATGGAATAATAACCTGGAAAGTAGCTTTTGTAATGCACTTGTGTTCCCATACCTGCTGGTGTAAAGAATGATTCAAATTACATGTCCCAGCTTAAAACTTCAAATGTTGTGTATTTTTTTCAATAGAAAGTAGTATATAGTATATGACATATCCATGAGCCGAAACAAGTAGAAGAGAGGCATGTGGATATGTGGCACATCGTGGCGAGTAAGAGAATATGAAGAGAAAAGAACATATGAGATGAAAAGAGCCAGAGTGTACCATTTTTACATGGTCAACAAGGAATAAGTTTTGAAAGATACCAAATAATAAAAACCAAGTGAAAAACATAATTGAGCAAGCAATAGCCGAGGAGGATAACACATACCAATCTCATAGCACAGATCTGAAAATTTATTCATTGATCTTTTCCTCAGTGTCTAAGCAAAACACCTATGTAATGATAACTGTACAGTTATGTCTTAATCAATAACTGTACAGTAAGAGCAGGTTGGGAAATTTGTAGTTCTCCATCATAGACTTTGTCAAATAAATACATTAAATTGAACAACAGCACATTTTTCCGATCAAGGAAAACCTATAAAAGAGGAAAAATTGCAGAAGGATATAATATCAAAATTATAAATCACCTAATATTGGAAAAGTTTCAAATCTTGTTCAAAATTTCAAAGATGAACATTTGATCAAATGTACCTTTGTTCAATGACATTTTAAAGTAACTTCAATGAGAATTTTACCAGCCAAGAGTGTGAGTGCAGCACATAAAATAAAGAATCACTAAATGTTTTATAATTTCAATAACAAGAAGAAAGGAAGAAGAATGAATGCAGTAACGTTCTCAATGACAAGATACCGATAACACCAAATGCTCAGCTTCTGCTTGAATGACATGCCGGTTTATGCAAACAGGACACATTGCTAGGAAATAGCAAACAAGTACAAGAGCACATTGTCAGATCAACAGCAAAGTTACGACAAAGAGTTTCCCTTTTCCATCAAAAATAGAATATTTTTCCTTAGAAGGAAAAATCCAAAGTAATGCAATGAGAGTTCCTGATTCATTTTCCTTGTCAATGACTACAAAACTTTCCCGTGACACAAAAATGTGTACAGCTAATTAATTTTGAACAACTCCCAAATCTTGTACTTCAGCAATACTTTCAATAGACAGTTCTGAAGTCAAACTCCTACCACAGAAGAACAAAAACTTAAAAATTGTAAACAATGAGAAATAGCAACCGAGTTTGCCAAATGAAGCTGCATAACAGCACCAATATAAAATATGGGTACACTATATAATGAAATAATACGCTGAAGCAGTCATTGCCTAGAAATCCCTCTATACCTCTAAAGGATATTAATTTATTGACACATGTTTTCAACAATTGCAGTTAATAACTACTTGATAGCAATCTGTGCTACCATGAAACTCACCATCCTGCAATTTGGACATTCCACGGTAAATAATTTGTTAGAAATCAAATTCCACTAAATCATTTCCAGATCAATTTACGGAAATATGCATCTACACTACACTCAAACATCAGACGATTTCTTTCAACCAAAATCTTAGTTAAAAATGTCTTTCAATTTACCTCAAAAAGTTAGGAAAAGAATAAACATTCTTAAATTGTCAGATAGCTAAATTGGCTATAGAACACTAAATAATCAACAGATTTTGAAGGACAAAGGAACAGTACCCATAAAATATTTTTCTGTTACGTGAATAGGCATTTCAAAAAGCAGTCTCCAGTTTGTAATTGGCAACTTAAGTTGGCCATTACAGATGAGAGAAAAGAAATCCAAGCTTTTTGCCAGTAGGGCAAGAGACTTCTAGAAACGATCACCCACCAATGAATGCAATCGTCTAACACTTCTTCAAAAGAAAAGAATTCGAGTTATAGCATCGTTCAAACAATAATGACCTCATCCCAGATAAAAAAAAATAGAGACAGATATCCAGAAGCTAAAACCCAGATAAAGTGCAAATCCCAAGAAAGCAAGAAATGAATAACAGTAATGCACAAAAAATTCCCGATAAAAATCCAAACTTTGCCTTCTTTTAAAGGACAGTAAAGAAGAATTAGGATTAACATAAGAGCATATAGATCCCACACAAGATTAATCATCCGCTAACTCTAACTGATTACCAAATCAGGCTATTAAAAGAGCAAAACGGAAGTTTAAATATGTGGCCTACTATTAATAGTTGGCAAATGCAGAAATTCAATTGTCAAAGAAAAATGAAACCACTAACTCAGAAGACCAAAAAAGGAATTCCATTAGAAACACAACTCAATTAATCGGTTAGTTGAAAATAAAAAATATATATATATCTATTTTCTATTTTAACGAGGGTCTTTGTCAAATACAAATAAATCAAATTACCCAAATTGGATGAAAAAAAAAAATTACCTCAGACCCACATCCTGGAACCACTTCTCTCCTCAAGAGACCCTCTTGGATTGAATCATACAACAGTACCTCTCTTAGTACCCACCAGTATCTCAGAATCCTGGAAACTTCAGAGTCCTTGGACTGGCACTAGCAACCCAGGAAAAAGGAGAAAGGAGAAAGAAGAAACAAAGACAAAAAAAGAAGAAGAAAAAGAAGAAGAAGAAACAGCAAAAGCAATAATAATTATCATAGAAATATTTCTACAAAGAACCCATAAAGTGGGTAGTTAAGTAACTCCATTGAAGAAGCTCAGATCCTCATCAAACTCAACAAAAGATTGCAGATTTCGATCTGCTGGGCCACTCTCTCTAGTCCCTTAACAAAGAAAGAAACTTTCTTTCTTAAGAGAGAGAAACAAAAAAAGAAAAGAAAACTGAAGTTTTGTAAGTGTACACTAATTTTATTTTATTTTTTGGGGTAGAGAGAGAGAGAATGAGAGAGAAAGATAGAAAGAGAGAGATCCCAGATAAGAAATCTTCACACAAACAAACGACCTTCTAAGAACAGTGACATGAAATTTGTCAACATCCGGTCTCTTTTTATTCTCTGCTTTTTCTTCACTTCTCTCTCTCTTTCTCTCTCTTACTACTGTGATGATTTCTTTCTTGGATATTAAAATCAACCAACAATTTCTTCTGGGTTTTTGAGGAAATGAAAAAAGAATTGGGCATTTCTAGATTCTCTCCACCTTCCTTGCTTTTGGTACAGATATTAATGAAAATTTTATTACCATAATATAAAACTGTCCTTCTAATAATAAATCTGCATAAATGGAAAATTTCCATTCACTCTTCTTCCTTTTTAACAACAAAGAAACCCCAACTTGCCAATCTCTTCTCTCAGCAAACCCAAAATTTAGCGTTTTTACCCATTAAGCTTCTGATTTGTCCATATTAATTTGTTAAGTTTGATTAAGGAAAAAAAATTCAAATCTTTTGTTGCATTAGCATTAATTGCATACTATATTCTTCTTTTTTCCTGACTTAGTGTTTAGGACTTGATTGGGGCCCACTATATATGATGAGGAAATTTAAAATAAATAAATAAATTCTCTAACTAAAGACTTTCCATTTCACTTTTATTTTTATTTTTTACGGTTCCACTTTAGTTAGAACCCTTGAGTTGGTTTTATTTACATTGGAAAGGATCGATCGATGCCTCTGACTGTTGTTGATTGGGTGATTCTCTGTGTTTTCTTTCTTTTTATTTTCTTATTTCTTATCTTATTCTAATAAAAAATAATAATTATGTAAGTAAAATTTTTAAATTATCATCATTTAATAATTAATATATATGTATTAATTTTATTTAAAATATATATTATTGACTAAATAATTGATAGTTCAACATTAATAATACTAATAAATTATAAAATAAAATATTTTTAAAAAAAAGTATAAAATTGAAATGAAATTAAAAAAAAGTACATCTAAATAAAGTACAACATATAATTTTTGTGTATATACTCATACTGTACAAAAGCATGTATGATTAGAAATATATACTTATATATCCACGTGGGCATCTTTCCCAGCACATCAACAAGTGCGCATACATTTCGTGGGATTCGGGCCAATCTATCAGCCACCTATACTACACTCCTCCGTAATTGTTTTTTAGTTCGTACAAAATTATAATAAGTTTCTTTATTTATTTTATATTATCTAAATAAAATATAAGTACTTACATATTTTTTATTAAAAAACTCATTTTAAGTTATTGAAAAACTAAACATTAATTTAATGATTTTATTTTTCAAAATTAATATATTATTTTTCCCATTATTTTTATTAAATTTATACACATTAAGTGAAATAAAAATATATAAAATAAAGAAATATATTAGTATAATTCTAATCATATTAAATATATTTTCTTAATATATGTAAAAAAATATATTTGTCTAATAATTTACAACTAAACGTCGAACAAAAATTCAAATATATGTAACAAGAAAAAAATAAATTTAATTAATTTACTCTTTTTCCTTCAAAAATTCGAAAGCAGCGTTACTGCTTCCAAAGCTCTCCCTTTACTATCATCAATGGAATCCCTTGATACTAATAGTATCGGAAATGATAAACAATTTTATGTAATGATTAGATAAGATAATAATATAATGGAGAAAAAATTAATACTTATTTTGTTTTAAAATAAATGGCATTCAAAAAAAATCATAATAAGTATTTTCCTAACATCAATTATACTTAATTTTTTAAAAAGTTATCTATATGTAAGTGGAAAGAAAATATAGTGATTAATTTGAGGTGAGAGAGAAGAAAATTTAATTTAGAATGTTTATTAGGAGTAGATTTGAAATTTAACATTAAATTTTTATTATTATTTTAAACATTCTTAATATTTGTTTAAATGTCTAAAACTAAGCTTATTTTAAAACATAGAGTAAATGTTTTAATAATTTCATTAGTGACAAATATTTGGGAACAAAAAATATTACCTTATCCGCCCTTTTTATAAATGTATCAAGTAAACTATATTATCGCTATTTATAAGATTTTTTACTTTTTAAAAAAATTATTGTATAGGTTATTTTCAAATTCATTCTTATTTTATTAAAAAAGATAATAAATACTTATTTTTTCAAGAAAAATTAAAATAAATAATGATATAATGAGAACTAAAAGAATTTATTAATCTGTATAATTTTACTTAAAACATCTTATAAAAGGGACGAAAGGAGTATAAATTGCAATTTTCATAAGATACATTATTTCTATCGTCATTTTTAAATACTTGCACAATTTTGAATGGGCATCCTTTCAAGAGATTAAACTACTTTTGCAAATAAAAAATAGTAAATGTATTTTTTTATAGAGTGACATAACTAAAATCATTGATTTCATAAGTCCAAACAGTTATGGGGAAAAAACTCCAAATGACACCATTGGAGACTGAAAAATAGATGGAAAAATATTTTCACAAATTAGAAAATAAATATACTAATCAGTCCACTAAATAGACAAATTCAAATCTCATGCGTCTTCCATGATGGGTCAATGGATTTGAATTGTAATTGCCTTTGATGGTACTTTCATAGCTTTACAAAAATGAAGCACTAAGTAATTACTCACCATACAAGTCAATTTTCACCATCAACATGTCGTGAACATTCAAGAACTACATGTTGTTGCCTTTTTCCAAAAGCTTCTCTTTTTTTTTCTTTTCTTTAACATCTTCTTCCAACAATATTCTCATTTTTTCTGCTTAATTTCGCATCCCTCTATAGCCAAAAAAAAAAGGGGGGGGGTTTAAATGTAGTTACTTTGAAAATTTTAAGGAAATATGTTTTTTGGGTTTTCTAACTTTATTTTAAGATTTAATTTCTTTAATTACATATGCAATAAACTTGAGGGCAAGGAAAGGAAAAAAAAAATTATGGGGTTGGGGGGTAGGGTTGCGCCGTAGATAGATAAGACTACTTGTCAAAAGATGTGTACTTCATTGTTTTAGCCAATGATTTCATCATTCACACAACCAACAACCTTTGTCTCCCTCAACATCCGTAAATGCAAGTATATATATACATCAGTAATGCAAGTATATATATATATATATATATATATATATATATGGTTTGTGATTCATACAATGAATATTAATTATTTACCCAAAAAAATGTCCACAATAAATGTTAAATGCAAAAATTATTTTCCATACAGTTAAGAAAGTACAATAATATATATATATATATAACATTATAATTTCCTTTAAAAAAACATTATAATTTTAAATTTTTTTTATTGTAAGTTGATAATAATTACTTTTATTCATATTCAGTGGTGACAATACATATAAAATAATATATGATTTTAACGATTCGTCAAATTAGAAAAGAAATGTCAGAAGGTTTAATTTTAAAGCCAAAGCAACTGTTTGCATATTTGATATTCCTCAATAATTGCACTTTATTGTAATAATGAAATTAGAATACAACAACATTATCAAGTTTCCTCTTTTAGGCCGTGATTTAAATTGATTCTCCGTTAGAAATTGTTGATCGATTCCATTCCACGGGCTTATTCATCAGTCTAACGCTGTAAATGATGACATTAAACTTTTTTTTTTATCGAGTTTATTTTTTCTCTTTTATACAGTTTTTTTAAAAGGGAAAAAAAGTTTATTTTAAAAGTTGAGCGAATTCTTTAAATTTGAAACTTAATGTGGTGTCAAATTAAAGGTCTATTTTTAAAAAATAAATATATTTATAATATAAATTCATTTGCAATTTTTATCTTTAAAATTTACATCTCACTAATACATATGATTTCATAATTAATCACGTTAATAGTGATATTAAAGTATTTTAAAAAAATTATCTGTATTAAAGTAAATGTGAATATTCAATTTCGAATGAATTGTTATTATTTTTAACATTATACTCTTTACACATAAATAAACACAATATTAGCAAAATCTTGAGGAAAACATATTTTATGTCACCTAATAAATTTTAGTTGATGGCAAACAAATTTATTTTATGTTATACTATTTTCTTCTTCTTCTTCTTTTTCTTTTTTACTTCTAAACATTATATGGTGGAATGATACTTAACAATTCTAGCAAAATTAGTTTGACAGCATCAACTGGAATTAGTCTCAACAACAAATTAAACTAGCTTAATGACTCAAATGCATGATGTGTTTTCTTTTAGGATGATTAGTCGTTTTGGTCTCTTGACTTTACATTTTTAATTATTTAAGTTCTAAAAAATTTTATTTTATTTTTTGGTTCCGTAATTTTTTTTAAGCGATCAATTAGATTTTTCGAATGAAAATTTCATCGGAATCTAATGAAAACGAGAACGTGTGACATACGTGAGTATTTTTTGAGGGATAAAATTGGGCACGCGCTTATTCTCACTACACCACACTTGCAGATCCTTTATGATATAATTTTGCATATTAATTAATGGTACAGTGAATTTATATTTTCTTTTGAGAGTGACATATATTTAAGAGCAGTTCGGTAATATAAATATAGTGGCTAGAAAATTAAAAGAAATATATAAAAATCAGCTAATAGGTAAACCATGAAATAATTTATAAGAGGGTAAATTGCAGATCTCATATGAATATCAAGTGGCTGAATTATTTTGATTAATTTATATTCAAAAGATGTGATGAAGACAGTCAATGCTGATAACAACAGGGAGTTTGTTTGAAAAGTAGTAGTATTTGACTATTATACCAAAGATTTTTATAGTTAATTAGTTATACATTTATTCCAAAAAATCAATCTAATTGAAGGCTATAATTAAATACCTAACAACTTTATAGATTAAAAAAATTATAGATGGAGTTTTATAAAAAAAATTTTGCTGTCAAATATAGATATGTAATTCTATTATTGATTGAAATCCTTTACAAATGTTCAAATGAGATATGACCCTACCCAGTCTTTACTTCAAATTAAGATATTCATTATTAGTCATTTTCATTTCTTTCTGTTTGGGTTGGGGGGTGGACTTTCTTTCTTCTTCTTTTTTTTCATTCTTTTAAGGTTTATATAACCCATTTGAACATTTTATAATATACCAAGTAAAATTTGATTTATTGATTAAGTTGGTTCTTGAAACTTATAAGGCAGATTCTGTTGAAATTTTTTACTTCTTCCACCATTAAATGTCACTGTAAAAAAAAAAAAAAAAGAGTATGTGTACTTTTTCTTAGTAGTTGCTTGAATATGACCTCTCTCATTATAGCATTATATAGTAGTATATGATTAAGTAATGTAGTATTTATTTTGTCTGAAAAAGTGGTTAAGTTAAAATACTAGTCATGTTTTAATTTGGCAAATCTGTAATATCCTCTTGTTTTTTTCTACATAAAACCAAGGCAACTAACAGTGACTGGTTGTTTGCAAGCATGGCCTCTTACCAGCCACTACCCAATTAAGAATCAGAGAAACAACAATCACGTGACATAATCATTTCCAAACAATACCATTTATTCACCTCTTATTTTTCTTTTTTCTTTTTTCCTTTCCTTTGATTAATATTTTTATAAAGAAAGTATACAATTTAGAGTAGAATAAAAATCGAATTCAAGAATATATCATTCAATAAAAATGTTATTTTTTATGGACTAAAATACCATTGCACATATCTTTTTGCTTTTAATTTTGTCAATTCTTTAAACATATGGTCTTGACAGGTTGTGTTTAGTGCATTGCTAGATAGAGGCATTTATCATACTAACACCCTTCTTTTATTTATCTGATCCACACACACACACAAAAAAAACATAGGGAGATAAGAAACTAAATTCTCTTCATAGTTTCACAGAGTTCACACAATATGATTGACCTAGCAGTCTTAACCCCTATCAGGGCACACCCCTCTTGAGTTAACAACTAAAAAGCAATAACTATCATAATCTTTGAAATTTTTCATAAATCATAGTAAGTCTTTGTACTATATAAGCCATCCATAGCTATGTATTGCTTTATAGCACAATTAGTACTGTTGATTGATTATAACATAAAAAGGGCTTGTCAATATCATATCATTGATCACAGATCTTGAAGCTATCACAACATATGGAATGGAGTTGCCGGTCAATTAAGTTTAATCATTCTCTCTCTTTTTTTTTCTTTTTTTTTTTTTCTAAAATAGATATTCAATAGTATTATAAGATAATTAATACATATTGACTCAACTGACCAATCTAATAAGAAAAGTTTTAGCAAATGAGAAATTTTGACACCTAAATTTCATTTTTAAAAAATTATTATTATTATATTTATAAGGACTTGTGAACTTAGACCTGAAAATGGTCCCCTAGTATCCATTGTCATTGTCATGGAAAATATGTGAAACTTTCCGACTAGTGGAAGATTTTACCAAGATGATGAAAAGGGGACCCTCTCAAGTGTATGGTGAGACAAGTCTTTCAATATTAATTGATTGTTTTGGACTCTTATCTTCTCATTTAGGGTTTTCAAATATCAAAGTCCCTTTTAGGTCTATTTGTATGAGGTGAAAAAAACTAAGCCAAAAAAAGTAAAATTGTTTCTATAGATGAGAGAGTATATAGATTTCAACAAGTTGGTTGATTTGAAAAGGCTGTCACTTGTAAGGGAAGGCATATAGATCTTATATACTATTTTTTTGTAAAGAGAAGAATAATGGACCTCCACGCAACATCTAAAACTGTTATCTTTTTGGTTTGAAGAATTTGATATCTGTTCTATTATATTTTATGGATAAATGATATTGTATTAAGATTACAATTTTATCTACTTTTTAAAATGTTTCCAATTTTTTTTTTTTAAGAATTGAATGCATTTCTTTATTATTTTGTGGGAACAAATTTAACTAGTATAAATAAATCAACATAGAAAAACAAAGGAGTATAATGTAAAAAAATTTTAAAAAATCTTGTAGAACAAGAATTGGTCACCCCATGACAATTATCTTCTCTTTTCTTTTTTTTTTTTAAGCAAAACTACTATTCAACTTTTAAGCAATTCTTCTGCTAATCAGAATCTTGCACCAAAAAAGAAGTAATTTATAGCTGGAGCGGTGCATCAAATGAGTACAAAAGTAGCAATTGCTTAGTAATTATCACTTAGAAATCTGAAATGAAAAAATGATTTTTCTTCTTTTCTTTCTTTTTCCACATTTTGGAGGAATACTGAAATCAAGAATCAACTTTTGTTTCCTCAAGAAAGAAAAGGAATCTACTTTTGCATGATTACCATTCAACTAGTATTATAGTTACCAAAAGTGTATTTGAAAGAGTACACTTCCTTCCATCTGAAAAATTACAGACCTTCATGGCTCTACTTGAATACAAATAAATCTTAAAGAAAATGTTGAATTAAAACCCCAAAGCACGAAATTAATCTATAACTCCATATTGCATTAAAGCACGTTCTTCTAATTTACTATTCGTCTGCAATTGAATGTATATATATTTAATTTAATATAAAAATTAATAAGAGTATTTGGCATTCTTTTAGTGCAATATATTTGTTATTAATGTAGTTAATTGTAAAATCATATAAGTAAGTGAGATGATTTTTTAAAAAAATTAAATAAATTTGTATAAAATTATATATATAAAGTGAATAATTAATTTATGACATATCAAAATAGAAGTATAAGCATTCAATTATTTCCCGAGGAAACTTTATTCCATTTTTTACATAATTTTTAGTAAGTTTGCCTCATTTTTCATGACTATTTTTTTAGGCTAATGCTTTTTCTTCTTCTTCTTTCTTTTTTTTTTAAAGAGAAAAGGCTAATGCTTCTTTTTGTTTGTAGTAGAAGAAACAGGAAAATGAATATTCGTCTGAAATTTTATAGAAAAAGCCTAGGCAAAATGGCGAATATGCATAGGGGAAGAAATCCTAGAAATACGATATTAAGATATAATAAATAGGTTGGACTTACCTCCAGCATTAAATTCGAAGTAGTTGCAGTTTCAGCCCAAGCCCATTAGTGCCTGTAGTGATGCATTATAAAAATAAAAATAAATCCCTATAAAAACTATGTTAATTAGCTATGTCTAGAAAATTATAATATAGACAGTCCACGCGAATCTTATGATTCTAAATTAAGTAGTTGGAATACAAATTACTATAGGTCTATTATTTTTATCACGATTTATTTATAATTACAATATTCTTATGGACATACACACAAGATTAGTTTTTTTCTTTTTAGAGTATACAATTTCTTTTCATTTTAACTCTTAAATTTTTGAAGTTTAATAATAATTTTTTCAATTGAAATTGAATGTTCATATTTGATTTAGTTTAAAAATTAATAATAATTTTTTACTTTGAAAAAGTTAAATTATTATGATTGTGAGTATTAATTATGTTATTAGAGGGTCATTAAGTATTTTGATGAAAATATATTAAATTAAAGAGATTCTTGTCAAAGTTTGAATCAATATACTCCTTTCGTCCCTTTCAAATAATTATTTTACTTGATATTATATTATTATTTATTGTACTTTAAATAAGGAGTATTTATTGTAATTAGAACAAAGAGAAAATAGATATGATTAAAATAGTTTATAATATACAAAATAATTATAAAAAATAGAAAAATATTTTATATTTATGAATAAGTGAATGTGTTTGTTGCATTTTATAAAAAATAACGTATGAAATAATATATTTATTTTAAAATTAACATTTGATTTTAAATATTCTAAAATATAAATATGAATATGAATATTCAACTTAGGGTTATCAGTACTACACACTTAAATAAATAAGATTAAGTTGTATTTATATAGAAGGTAGACGAGTCTGTGTCAGCATCTTCCTAGTTGCATAAACGGGGTACGTTATTTCGAAATAGTTGTACAAGGCATTCATCCAATGGTCAGTGTTCACGTTTTGCCAAAAATAGCAAAGAGTACAACTATTTTTTCCTCTCTCTTTTTTTGGCACAATTTTGGTCTGTACTATTTATTAGGTCTTACTTAAGCCAGAAAGAAATAAAGCAGAAAAACATTATTTAAGGAAATGGTAACAAAAAATACTAATTCTTTCAATGTCTTTTTTTTTTCCCTTAAGAAACTTACCAGAGTATTAATAGTTGAATCACATAAATTAAGAATTAAAAACTTTTAAATTAAAAAGGTAAATATTCTTTGTCCCTTATTTTGCATAATTGAATAAATTTTGTATTGTTCATACATACATATATATATATATATATGTATGCCGTTTTACTAGTTTATATAGGGTTTTTATTGATTTTTTCCTAATTATTGATGATTATTTTTCTATCAAATAAGAAGAGTAATATTCAATCCGTCTAATTTGAATATTCTGTTTTCAATTTTAGTATGTATTTTTTAAAATTTTTTATTTTGTAATATTAAAGATATAAATTTAACTATTTAAAAATGTATAAAACATTAAATTTGATATGTTTTTAATGAAATGTGATGAAAAAAATGAATATTCATTAGAATTTTTTTAAGGAGAATGCATTATTGTAAATCAAACTATGTAATCATTATATTTACAAGTAATTAAATAAGAGCAGTTACATAATTATAATATTTAATACATTTTAAAATTTTAGTATTGAAAATGAATAATTAAAATGAAATGAAAAGAGTAGTTCAAAAGAGAAAAGTACACTAAAGAAAATATCAATAAAAAAATAATGATAATAAATAAAAATACTTTATGAAAAATATATTTTTTTTGTCCGTGTAAACTTTGGTAAAATAACTAATGATGAGAACGAGGATTGAGGAAGTAATGAAATTTAAATGAAAAAGGTATTTATTAAAAGATTTATATTTATGTTCTAATATATATATATATATATATAATTCTTTAAATTTTAATATATAAATAGAAGTACTATTTAATCGCAACCTCGTTCCCCACCCCGGACCGGAGCACGTTTTTCTACAACCTTGTCAGCTCATTATTATTGCTGCCTTTCATAAAAGCCTCATATTTTTGTGCTTTTCATTGAAAGGCGATTCCTTTTCTGTTTTACCCGCTTTCGTTTTCCGGATTTCATTCATTAAATATTTTTTTAAAAAAAAATCTCTGTTTTCTGGAGCAAAAGATGACTGACTCTATGACTAGTAGACTATAGGACACCATCAATCATCTTCATTTTAAATTTTGTTTTCTCCATGGCAGATTATTCATACACAAATAATAGAACGCATACAGTCAGACACGCAAACTAAGCAATTATTATTATTATTATTATTATTATTATTATTATTTAATTATTGAATAAAATATTATTTTTATCATAATTAAATACTTTCTTATATGGAGGAGCTAAGATTAAAAAAAAGTCTTGGACCGGAAGACAAGATATACTCCCTTCATCTAATATATATATAAAAGGGTTTGTAATTATTAATGCATAATTATAAAGTAGTACTTTTTTCAATCTTTAGCTTTAATATTTAATGTTTTTTCTCCTTATATAAAGTAAAAGTTGTAGTTATAAATAAAAGATAATAAATTAAATTAAAAATATTTTAGACATATCATACAAACGTTTCAAATACCTTTCACATATGTGTATAAAGTCAAAATGATTTATATTTATGTATGAAAGGAGTATCTAAAGAAAAAAAGTATGTAAATATAAGTAAGTTATACTTACTTCCTTTGTCCTTCGACTTAAGTCGCTTTGAATTTAATATTTTATCCTTAAATATAAATATTTTAATAATTACCAATACTTAATTATTATAATTTTTTCCCCTTTCTTACCCTATAATTAATGCTCTATCTTAAAAAAGAGTGAAAATTATAGTTTGTAAATAAAAGAGAGAAAATTAAATTCAAGGGTATTTTATATATAGTATACTCATATTATAAAAAAATTAATCTATGCACCCACTATTAAAATAATTTATATTTAAAGATGAGGGAGTACTTATTATTAATGCGTTAGTATTGACTATTGAGCATGTGTTTAGTATAGAATAAATTTATTAAATTAAGAAAAAATATTATTGAAATTTTAGATAAAAAATATGTAAATCGAATAAAATTGAATATTTAAAAAAAAAAACCAATTCTTGAGTTGCACTATATCATTGATCCTTATTATATGAAAAGGAATATAGATTGCAGAAAAGCAAAAGACTCTTTTCGTAGAATAAAGAATGGTAGGGCGATAATATGCCTTCATCTACTTTGCCACGTACGTTTAGGCAACCTTATCAATTTGTTGATATAAGCCGACAAATGCAGCAGTAATAGTTGAAACAATTGCCTCCGCGCATAGATGAGTAGACCAAGATTGGAAGGGTTGGTTTGTCATAGGTTCCAGAATTAAATCTTATAATACGATTGAAGAATATTTTTAACTAATTACGAATGTTAGTCACTTTGAAATTTATCCGTCATTGTAAACAAGTATTCTTAATATACTAGTACTTTTTTCTTAAAATTTAGTCGGTTAGTTTCAATAGTTTATTTTAAAGTAGTCATTTTACAATTATTTATGTATAATTATGATATTTCTTCTAGTATTATCTTTCATTTAATATTTTTCTTATCCTAATTATGATCTTAGCAATAAAAGATAGGGAAAATTAGTATTGTAAATGTGAGAGAATTAAGTTTAAAAATATTTCGTACATTTGAATTATTCTTCATTCTTCGTATGTGTGTAACTTGTATGAGAGGTAATATTAGCAAAACAAAAAATGATATTTCATTTGTTCAAAAATATAAATTTTTAAATAACAAATTACATATGTTAATAATTTATTTTAGAAAATATCACTATTTATTTTCATGAAATTATTTATACTCTCTTTCCAACTACTAGCCTATTTTTTAATAGTGAAAATGTTTTTCGTTTACTAAGATTTTTTAATATAAAGGAAATGATAATATGTAAAAAAATTAATAAAAATATAATTTAAAATTTATAAAATGATTTATATTTAAAAAACACAAAAATCATATAATGGAATAAAATGTTGAATATGGGAAATTTTCTTTAAGGAAAAACAAAAACCCTGAAAGGAATATTCCAGGGGATTTGGGGTCAGAAATGTAACTTCATTGACTCAAACAGTGGACCAGAAGTTTGACCGTACATACATACCTAAACGACGCGCGGAAATTCCTCATCTTCTATTTTCTCTCTCAAATCCCGATGTCGATCGACATCCACGAATCTTGGGCTTCTAAAACTGTACCTTTCATTAAAAAACCCTTATTCCTGAACGATTCCACAGAAAAGCCACTGAAAATATTTCGTGACGAAATTGTCCCTATAAGACACGGGCCCACAGTTCTCCAATCAGGTAGACGCCAATCTGTCCTCCTTTTGTGGGTCCAATATGATCCTCAGTCATCATCCCCGATGAGTCGATGCCCTTTTTTTTTTTCTTTTCCAAATGCTTTTTCGAGAAAGTCACTTGTACAAGTGTCCTCTCAGGAAATTACTACAAGATTTTAAGGTTTAAAACTGAAATGCAGATAAATTTTGCGTAATTTAGGGTTTTAACAGATTTTAGTTTGTCTAAAAGTGTCCCCACACGTGATCAAAGTTGGTCTTCGTCACATTTGAGTTCTGTTTTGAACATCTTAAGGATTTTATTATTGTTTTTTTCTTTTGCACACCCAAAAAAAAGAGGAAACTTTTTAACAATCTGATT
This sequence comes from Apocynum venetum, assembly GCA_019593545.1. Taxonomy (NCBI): domain Eukaryota; kingdom Viridiplantae; phylum Streptophyta; class Magnoliopsida; order Gentianales; family Apocynaceae; genus Apocynum; species Apocynum venetum. Next base: position 4,258,376 of record SRSM01000132.1, read on the forward strand.
AGTTGTCCTTTTTTTTTTCTTTTCATTTTACTATGATAATTGACTCCTCGATAATACGTTATGCATAAATCTCATTTTGTGTCGTATTTATTTAGAAATAAATCATAGGAAAATTAGTATTTATGTGTTATTAGATTAGGTTGGTGAAAAATGAGACTTGAACACACGATCTATTGATATGAGTAAAGACGCTCAATCAATACATTGTCTTGCTTTGTTCAAATTAGTCTATTTAGTCATGTATATTTGAGTTTTTACCCATTAAAATTTCATATTTTTAATATTAGCTTACAAAGTCATATAACTTTAAATATTTAGATCAATTTTTTTTTTCAACTGTTACAAAATTTTGATATATCAAATATACCCTTTTATTATTAATCATGTGATGTGCACGCAAAGTTCTAGTCAAAAGATTTTATTGGCCAAATGTTTAAAGTTATAGGACCCTGGAAGCAAATATTTAATGGTAGATATTCAAATATTCATAACTAAATAAGTTAATTTTTTGTTGTAAAATTTTAATACGCTAAATATACTCCTTTATTAGTAATCAGGATATGAGTGCCTGATGTACTTGGTCAAAATCTGTAAACTTTTGTTTGTCAATATTTAAAATTACATAATTTTATATGTCAATATTAAAAATATAGGACCTGACTCAGTTATATAGAATTAAGTAGACAAATTTTCTTAAATTATATTAGCTAAAAAAAGTTTTTTTGAAGAAAAAAACTCATATTTGATGTAAGAAATTTATTTCATTCTTCATTTAATGATTTGATTGACTATATTTGACAAGTATTTAATAGGTAATCCATTATTTGATAATTCAAACAATTATTTTGACATAAAAAACGACCGTAACCATTAAAAAACATGAAAGATATATAAGTTGCATGGCATAACATTTTTTTTCCAAATGATTTGCCGGTTATGAGAGAAAGTTCATCCAATGCTTAAGATCTTATTATTATTATTTTATTTGTGCTTTCGGCTTGTATAATGAAAGTTTTTTACTTTAATGAAATTATCGAATTATTTTTATTATCAATGTAGTTATTAGTATATTACATGGATTACTGTAATGTATATTTATTTAAATAAATAAATTATTAGTAAAATTTTAAATAAAATATATTTATATTAGTAAAGTAAACGTTCAATTTTAGACATATAAAAAAATTATACAGTAAATATATATTTTTTTCCACAAATCTCTCGTTACAATTTTAAGAGGTCATTTGTTTTATTGTTGCTTTCCTTTTCGTAATAGCTTTGAATTTTCTTGAGAAAAGAAAACGAAATTCATTTCTCTACTAGGTTAGAAGTTAATAGTTGAACATGCTATAAAATCCAAACCCCCACCACCCCCCCCCCCCCCAAATAAAGACTTACCGAATGCGGAAGATTCTTTTACAGGTTTTATCTATATATTATGTATATAACAAGCATCTTTTGTAGAAAATAGAGGATAATGATAAAAATTCGTGGTTTATAAAAAATGGAAGAATATTTAGCAAGGTGGAATATCAGATCATACTCTATTAAAAATAACGTTTTTCTATGACTATGGAAAGGGGGGGGGGTATTTATTTATTCTCAGCCTGATTATATTTTACTTTTGATTCTTTTCTATCTTCCTGGGGAATTTAATGGCATCGCCCCGCTTTAGATTACTCTTTCCATATTAAAATTATTCGTCTGCATTTTTATTTTTTATCTGTCATAAAATTATTTGTTCATTTTTAAATTAGAGTAATAATTTATAATCTCTTTTTCTTTCCATTTTAATTCTACCCTCATTTAAATTTTCCATATTAATAAAGTATTTTTGGCACCTAAATTTTTTTTCTCAAAATACTGATATTAAAGTTGTAATCGAACCGAACTAAATAATTGAGTTCCTAATTTTTAACTTTTTCGTTTATCATTCAAATACTATTTGAGTTTATTCATTTTTTTTTGAAAAGCTAAATTTTTTGTTTGCGTTAATCGAATTATTATTTTATGAAATTCAAATTTTGTTCATATTTGGCTTATTTTATTTTATGATTTAAGTTAGAATAGTTTGATTAGCTTGAGTTCGTGGTCGAATAGATATAAAAATCATTTATATTAAATTTGTTTTAATATAAAATATTAAAAATATATATAATATATTATAATAATTTTATATTCATGAACACTAGAATTTGTTCACAAACAATTAACAAACATGAACAACCTTGAAGGAACTTGTCACTTTATTTATGTCTGAAAAAATATATGGTATAGTTGACCTTTCCTTTACAAGGACTTGATTGGCTTATTCCCTCCAATTTTAGTTTAAAGATTATGTGAACTTTTTTTTAGAAAATTAAATAGGGACATCTTATGTTTTTTCACTAAAAAAATTAGGTGTAACATTGATATTGCAATAAAAGTTTACAAATGAAGAAAATATAATATTTGAAGGATAACTTTTTAAAATTTAACGAGCAGAAAAATATGATTGCAAAAATAATCATTACGTACTTTTACAATTATATCATAATTATTAATGAATAATTTAAATGAGTTGTAAACTATTTATATACTAATTATTAAATGATGACAACTTATGAAGCTTAGTTACATAATTTTTGTAATAATTATTTTAATACTTATACTGATACAAGTTTAAAGTGTATAATTAGAATGAGACGAAAAAATATTTAATCATTTTGAAGGACAAATGGAAAAAAGAAAAAGAAAACCCAATATTCTTTTCTTTTTCTTGATGAGAACAAACACAATATTCTTAGATGGGACGTTCTGGAGATAGAAGTTAGCAGGCTAAGTAATACAGCACACGGGGCACACTAAACAAACAAAAAGGACAAAATCTATGAATGTTTAGTATGTTAATTTTATCGATAGGGACAACCGATGTTTTCATTTTTTAAAATCATTTATGGTAAAGATTAAAAGGAATTCTAAAGAATTAATCTGAGTATTTGTGGGATTTACTGCTATAATGTTATCAACGCTGGAAAAATAATCTTTATTTTTTATTTATTCTTGTCCAAAATGATTAAGGATGTGGAGAAGAAACCAAATTGACTTTAACGTTATCGACAAACACATAAGAGTATTTTCAAGGGAAAGACATTACTGCAATAATGTCAGCCTCATTAAACTTTTTTTTAATACAAACATGAATATCAATTACGTTTTCATTTAACCAAGCAAAAATAAAATAAAATCAAAAAATTATACTTAGACGCTAGTGGTACTAACTTCATTTGCCTTAGCACTTCACATCAATAAACATATCTTTAGCCACATTTTCCTTCACTTAAGTCACCTTTTCCTTTATTTTTTATTAAACTTATTAGACAAACTTTAAAAAAAAAACACAATTAGTATTTTTGTTTATTATATAAAATTTATCTTTGGATTAAAAATTAGAAAATATATTTTTGTTAATATTGAAATTATTGTAAATTTGGAAAAAAATTATAGATGAATATTTTTATTATTATAAATGACAAAAATGAAAATATGATATAAAATTAATGTATTTCATATTCAAATGCCAAAAAAAAAAAAAATCAATGGTAATTTGCACAATCATGACTCTAGATTCAACACAACCACTTGTTTAAATGTAAGTCACCATTGATTTTGATGAAATTTGGTTAAAGTTTTTATAATAAAATGAATAGAACGAGATTTGCACATATAAATGACATACAAACCAAATAATATGTGTAAAAAATTCTTATCTAGCAAGCAAGAAGATAAGATTAGTGCTACGTCTCTTCCAAATTGAAGAATCATCTCTTCATATTGTTTTGTTTAAAATTCCATAAAATTTCTTTAAATTCTATTAATAATTGAAATTCATGATTTTTTAAGGACATTGAAATTTTATAAAATCAATAAAATTCCATATTAAGGACCATGAATTTTGTTAATTTTATAAAATTATAAATTGAGAATATGTCAAATGTCATAGAAGATAAGGGGTATCAAATTTCATAATAAGTAACACTCCTTAGTCAACTATTTAAATAAATATATAATAATTCGATCTCATAATCTTTACCATCATAAATAAAATAATTTAGTAATTAAATTGTGCATACTTGTTAAATTTGCTATGATATTTGTTTTTGAAAGAAAAGATAGAACTTCATTATAAAGAAATATCAACTAATGAAAATGAAAGTGAGATTACATAATCAGAAAAATCTGACAACCATTCTTTGTGGAAAAAGAGAAGAAATCTATAATCGGCCTAATTTGCCTTAATTTAATCATCATATTTATTGAAAAATAAATGATGGATTTGTGTAACTAATTACTAAGATTAAGATAGGTTGCTTGCGGGGGCTGGGGATGTGGTGACCAATGAAAATGACAGGAGTTTGTTGGTGTGGGACCCAAGTGTTAGATTGGCACAAACAGATCCTTTTGATCTCAGACTCATAGGACTGTGTGATGCTGATTATTCATTCATATTTCAGTCTTTGGATTTGATTCGGTACGTCACTACTTACAATAACGCCGTGTGGGTCCCCCCTTTCCTCGGAGATTGTCACTAACCTCGATTTTGCATTTAGATTTTGTACTCATTTCACTTCTCTAAATCAAAGTGGTATATGTTTTTTTTTTTTTTGGTTACTTTTAAGTATTTTATTTCTGTGAAATTAGCAGTATTTATTATCAGTTATCACGAATTTGAATTTGATAGTAGTGTTTATTTATAATAATAATAATAGACTTTAAATATTAAGTAGTACTTTTTATTAATTTCTTAAGATTATCTTCTCTATATTTTCTCTAAAAGATTAAGTGTGTATTTAATCTTTTAATCCTTTTTTATAAAGTCCTTTATTTCTTTATCTAGCAAATTTTCATTTATTAGGACAATTAGAATAACACACACAAAAAAAGAAGAAGAAAAAATTAAACATTTTTAAGACCAGCAATTTTTTTTTTAAAAAACCAAGAAACACCAATAAAAGTAAAAATAAAAAAAGAAGAAAGACTTGTTTTCCTAAAAAAGTTAAAGAATTTCACTCCTCTCTTTTTTTTTTCCCTTAAAAAAATTCCATTTTCCCCCGTGTTTGTCGATGGAAAGAAAAAAGAAGAAGAAGTTATGGACAAAAAGGGAAGATGAGAGTCGAAAGAGAGATTTATCAGAATCTAAAGCGCAATTAGTAAATAAGGCCTTGACAATGGTTGCATCCAATTAATGCTGGAGAAAGTCCAAAAAGATAGGCCTCATTACAGATTCTGAGCCCATTTTTATAATTGGGCTTGAAAGAAAAAAAAGAAGAAGAAGAAGATACCAGAGAAAAGCTACTGCAGACGGTTGAAATTAGCTTTAAAATTAAATCCAAGTTTGGGAAATGCCGCTGTATTTGGATTGAATTTCAAATAATAAGTACAACAATAGCAATAATACTGGTCATATTCATGCAACTCACACTTGTAGTGGATGGAGAATTGCAAAATCTGAATGCAATATATTCTGTTGGGTATATAAGATACAGTTAGTTTTATAATCATAGTACAATAAGCAGATGAGATTTACAGAGCAGAACAGATGTATGCATCACATCGGAATAAACAGCAACAATGAAATTGCTGAATTCACTATATTCATTAAACTCAATAGTGACCTTAATGCCAATCAACCTTTTCTATTTTCCTTCTCCAATAGATACTAATTACTAAAGGGATATCCCATAACAACAAAGCAAAAACAAATTAACCAATCATTCAGAAAAATAAACAACACTGTCCAACCAAACCAAGGAGGCAATCACAACTGCCAACACACAGGACTTCTAAGCACTATCTCCAATTAATTACACAATCTAAAATCACAGGCTAATTTGTGCCAAAATAAATAAATAAAAAATCACAGGTTAGATTCCTTTCCTTCAATTTAATTTTTACAATATTCTTTAGTAGTTAATTTGAACAATTAGTATTATATACCACCTGTTTTACTTTTTATGTTCTCTTTTGTTACCATTTTAAAAGAAATTAAAAAATCTTTACCTTGTTATATGTGTAAAAGTATTTTTACTACTCTCCCTTCGAAATTGAATGTACATATTTTTATTTTTTATTTTAGTTTGTTCGAAATTAAATGTTTACTTTTTTTAAATAAACATATTTTTTATCCAAAGTTCCATTAATAAACTTTTTAATTTAATATATTTATATACAACTAAATCTTCATCCCCACCACTTAACACATTAATTTAAAAAAATTACATCTAACTAACTCATGAGTTTTACAATATATTATATTAATGTCAATGATAATTTGGTAAATTAATTAAAATTAATAAACTTATAATAGACATTCAATTTCAGAGGGAGGAAGCATAAAATATATTTTTACTAATATAAAAGTTAAATATAGAAATGATATTGTTATCCATTAAGGGACAAATAGTGATTGAACCCAAAAGGTTGATTGGTATTAAGGTCAATATTGAGTTTGAAGTTCAGCAATTTCATTGGTGCTATTTATTCTGATGTGATTGATGTATACATATGTTCTGCTCTGTTATTTTCACTATGGTTGGAAATCTTTTCCTTTTAGTTGCAGCTCATGCAGCTGTATCTAATTTATCCAACAGAATCTATTGCATTCAGATTTTGCAATTCTCCATCCACTACAAATGTGAGTTGCATGAATATGATGTTCATCACCTGAGTTTTCCATGATTATGTTTGAGTTTTGTTTCCTAGTGTGCTGCTGAAAAAACTGCTTACTTTGAACTTATTTAAAACTGGAGTCTGGATATCTTCCCCTTGTCAAATGACTTCCTTTTAACTTGAGTTTTATTAACTTACTGCAGCGGTTCTATTTTGTGCATATATATGAAGTGCATGCTCACTGAGAAAACTGTGCATTTTGTTTTTGTTAATCTGATTTTAATTGGACCAAGGATTAATCCTGTAAACTTTCAAGTTTAATTGGCACTTGAATCCATCAACCTCCAGTAAAATTTTTCTCCTCAACTGCCTCTTCTCCCCTTCATTTTTTTAATTTTTAAGATTAATGGATTGGAAGTAGCTAGGTAATATGTCCTTCATGCCCAGAAGTGCATCTGTTAATTGATTAGGTGAAATTATTAGAGGAATGCTTCCATTCCTATTTACTTATTTATGCACTAGAAAAGCAAAATCCCTCTCCCTTATTTGTTAATCTCTCTGCTCTGAATATCTTTGCTGCTTAAACCTTGAAAATTCATTGTTTTTCTGCTCTGGATCAATTGAAACAAACACAAGTCACTAAAGGTGTTAGAAAACTCTTGCAATGAAATTGGAGCACATTCCATTAACACTAGAAGGTGTTAGATATCTCTGGCTATTAACACCTAAAGTTCTTCTCCTGGCTCCTCTCTTTTTGTTGACAGTGATGTTATATGTTGATTATATTTTAATCTTTTACTTCATATCTGCTTAGCTGCACGATATATATTTATAAGGAAAAATCAAGGTAGATTTGTTATTCATCATGTATCAATGGTCCTCCCCCTCCCCTCTCCCTTTATTCCAGTTGTCACGTGAACATATACAAATGACATTAATATGGTAATCTCAGAATTTGCATTTGGCAAAAGTTCATAACTAAAGGGCCTATTTTGCAGAATAATTTACAAAACTTATGCACAATTAACTGAGTTTTCATTGAATACACTGTAGATATTTTCCTTCCAAACCCATAAAAACAATTAAGCCACGTCCAAACATTTGAATTCAAGATCCTAGATATCATAGGTATGTGCTAAATTTTGATTGGCAGAGCAATTTGCCTTTGCTTGGTTAATTTACAGTAAGTTTAAACTCTATCCATATCTTTATCTCCTTCTTCCCTACTACTAAAAGCGAGTTAAGAATGTAATTATACTAGAACTCCTATATCACCACTCAATGGCCAACTTGAAAAAGTATATAATACAAAATTCGTTTCCCATATGGGTGTGGATATATTTTTGCCTCAAATTAAGAGTCACCTACCCAAAGTGGGAGGGAATACTCATGAATATACACATTATAGCTACTTTGGAGATTCCAAGAACTTGTTTCCTATATGACTCGGAACAAAGTTTTGCCAAGAAACCAAGCAGCCAAGAATCCATGAAACTGCTAAAAATGATCTTCTCCCCACTTATTCAAGGGCAATTTGTCCCCCAATTTAATATATAGTATCCATATTCAGTTGGAAAAGTATGAAAATTTCTAAAAATAATGGTTGATCTATTTTTTATTTTATAATTGGTCGTTTTCTGTTGAGATAATCTACAATTCTCTGTGTTTTCCTAGCATTTTCAGTCACAATTTTTATGCCACAGCTCTGTGTAAAGATTTTAGGAGATCTGCATCTTTACTGTAGCAATGACTCCAGTAAATAAAACAATTAAAGCCAAAAATAGAAAAAGTAAAGTAAAATTATCCCTAGAGGAATAAATTAGATAGGTAGAAGGCAGAGGCATAGCTTCTGACAATCAAGTACTGTAACCTCACTAGAGAAAGTGGTTTTTTTTCCCTCTGCAGCTGCATTGTTTGCTTCTTCTCAAATTTGTAGATAGCTACATTCTCATGTTAGGTTTTGCTTATGTGTCATACATGTATCTGAGAATTAGTATGCCAATAAACTATATTGTTTTATACAATCAAAATACAGATGATCTTTAAGCTTTAGGTAGATCCATCACATAGATAATATGGAGGCATTAAATATTTTATGGTTAATTACATTGCCCTTTGCCCTTCTGGTAAGGCATTAAGGAAATGTTTCCTTTTTTATCTTTCCAGAACTATGTCTTAAAATCTTTTGACATTTGGCAGGATATGAGGGAAATATATGGGATTGCTCCAGCTCACAGGAATAGTTACCATTCCACTGGATTAACCCACCAAAATTTAATTCCATGGCATATGTAACAAGAACAAAGAAAAGAGCAGATGAGGAAAAACAAGGACAGAGCAGAACGGATGTAAACATCATATCAGAATAAATAGCACCAATGAAATACAATGCAATGCAATTACTGTGGCCTTGCTTTGAATTCATGTACATTGTTTCCTGTTTAGAGGGATAATTAATCAAGATTTTAGAGTCTGGGAAAAAGCTAATTGGGTTGTAGAATATTCGGTGACTGTAAAGATCGGAGTGGACACCTGAATTGAGAGTAGACCTTGTATGATGAGATCAAACATGCATTATGCTCAGATAATGGGATGTGAACATTTTTCTCCTATATGCATGGCTTTGAACTTGAGATTTAGAAAATGTTCATTGATTGTGTCTTGAAACAAGAACTAATCCAGATTTTATCAACAGAAAAAAATTCAGAGGAAGCAATGAGTTGCCATCTTCCCATCCATCATTCTCCCAGAGACAGTTTCTTTCCCTTGTTTTTTCATTAGTTTGGCAAAACTGGAAATATAAAGGCAACATAAATGATTAGTTTGGAGAGGCAAACATGATTCCCTCCAAAATAAGCAAATAAATAAATTTTCTGAGAATTAGAATTGTAGCTTTTATTAAAAAAGTTGCAACCTGATGTAAAAATTCAGAATCAAAGGGTAAGAATAGAGTGAAACAACCTGATGCAATTACTACAAAAAGCAAAGCTGTAATAAAAATCTGGGAGAACTCTCTGTTCATTTGACAACATAAACTGTACATCTTTGAGGAATTTATAACATATATACATCATATCAGGATTAAATACACCAATGAATTTAATAATTGAATATCTATTGTTTTACATCAAATCCAAAGTATCCAAGTAAATATTAACATATCCTCCCAGACTCTATAGAAGGAGGAAGAGAAACAGAACCGCCACAGCTTTTAATCTGCTTCAGATTCGGCGATCGAAGGCGTTGAGAACATTCCTTTCCTGCTAAACCAAGTTGACCTCTGTCTCTCAGAGAAGACGACTTCTTCTTGATGTCTTCTTGCCAACATTGAATTATTGACAATGAAGGGATGATTCAAAAGCCTCTCAACACTCCATCTTTGGTTGTGATCTTTATCTAAACATCTTTCCAAAAAATCTTTAGCATCTTGAGATATTTTTTTTGGAATTCTTGGATTTCCATATGCAATTTGATGGAATAACTCATACTCAGAACAATCACAATTCCACGGTGGCTGTCCTGTAATCATCTCCACGACGGTGCACCCGAAAGCCCAAATATCCCCAGCCTTCTCTTGCAAACCGCACGTCACTGACTCCGGCGATTCATACAGTGGTGTACAACGTCTTTTACAGTCCGAATCCCATACCTTCTTAGATAACCCCAAGTCTGCAATTTTAAGAAGGCCAATACCACTCAATTCCGGTTCTGGCGATGGGAAAATCAGAACGTTCGCCGGCTTGAAATCACAATGCACAATCTCTTTCTCATGAAGGGTACCCAAACCTCTCATCAACATATCTGCGTAAGTGGCCACAACGGATTCGGACATAATGTAATTTCCTTGGCAGTCTTCGATGAGGTTGTCCAGGCTACCAAAGCATGCATACTCCAAGATAAGATTGTAAACCCTTCTTCCTTCCTCTAAACTAACATCATTGCCAAGAGCTTGAACAATATACGGGCAGCCTCTGAGTTCTTGAAGAAGATTGGCTTCATGTTGAAGAGAAGATATCGAACGTTGAGTGTGGGCACTTTTTACGGCTACCATTGAAGAGTAGTCCATCGAAGAGTCGGAGCTGTCGTCGACCGGCCCTGCCAAATAGACTGAGGCATAACTACCTTCACCAAGAAGACGAAGCTTCTTCCACTCCATACTTTCTCTCACTTGCATTATCTGAAAACTGATGCGAACGAAACTCAGGTTATATATATATATATATATATATATATATATATAGAGAGAGAGAGAGAGAGAGAAACTTTCCTAATCCAGTGTAAACTAGGATTTTAGGAAAGCTTTGTCAAGAAGAAACGCAACTGTCACTTTTGATTTTTTGTTTCTAAGTTCTTAAAGAGGCCTAATATATCCTTTTCTTGAATTTAATTGTTTACAATATTCTTTATTAGTTAATTTGAGTAATTAGTAATATAAAATATTATTAATGAGTTGAAACTCTCCTTTTTTTTTGCATAAAATATGTTTGAATTAATTTAAGTAATTACATTGATGTCTTTAATACACTATGCACTATGTTATATATTTTTTAGAGAGGGCTTTGGGTCATAACATATTATACTTGAAATTAGTAACTCCTATTATATTTACAAATATATATATATATATATATATTTATTATATTCCTCATTATAAAGCAAATGAAATTTTTTGTTGTTCTTCTAATAGTAACTTCCCTGAGAGTGCCTAAACTAAGAGGGAGAGGCTAAGAAACATATGCCTCCTTCATGATTAAATTAACGATTCAAGGATATAAGGTTTGCCCCTGAGAAAAGAAAAAAAAAAAAGATCTAAAGTTTCGATTCAGTATGTGTATGTCCAATCATAAAATTTACAATTATTCTAAATTCTAATAATATAACTATTTTTTTTCCTTGAAAAAGAATGTGTGTTCAAATGGACTCTCTCTATTATCACTTCTCTCTCACTCAAAACAATTCAAGGTCATATACACAAAAAAAAAAAAAAAAACGATCTTAATAAACTAAAACTTATGGTTAAGTTTATTTATCAAGAAACATAAAGAAACTAAAATCAATAAAATCGACCGTTATCTTATAATTTAATCGTTCATATTCACTCAATTATAAAATTCACCTAAGTAACTCTTAGAAGCTTTTAAATACTAGGTAGTAAAAACGTGCTGTTTATGTAATATTTGAAAGAACTATATATCTTCTATTATCATTTTCCTTTCCTCGTTCTAAATATTTATTTCTTTGTACAAAAATTAAGAAGAGTAAATAATTTCTTCAATTATCTCTATTATTAATGAATTAAAGTTAGTGATGAAAGTCATGTGTATAGTGAGAATAATCTTTTTTATTTTTTCTGAAAATATATCTCTTCAATTAAAGGGGTTATTTGTTTTTCTCTATAAAAGAATTTATTAATTTATTAATTCTAAAAAATAGACTTTCAATTTTAGATGTCTTTATAAATATATGAAAATTTAATTTTGAATAATGAGAGTAACATTTATACCTGCTCAGTGGTAAAAAGAGAGGAAAGAGAATAATATTTATACTTTACATATTACGATATATTATAATAGGATGTTCCCAAATTAAGTAAAAATAAGTTTCAAACAAGGATCATCTACACTTAAAAAAAAAGAAAAAGAAAAAAAAGGATGAAGTACCCTAGAGGTAATAAGAAATAGTTAATCAATTAAAATGAAACTATCTAATGAAAGCAAACCTTATTCTCCTTTTGGGAAAAGAAATATTGCATTTGGAATTTTCATAAAATTAAAAGGAAATTCTCAATTCTATAAATTCTAGGGAGAATACTAAAATCCTGTTTCTTAGGATCACATATTAACATTATGGTATAAGTGTATTTAAAAGTAAAAAACTCAAAATCTTCTTGGGTAAATTTTTATGAAATATTAAAAAATAATTGCTTTGACAATTTTACAAGGTTAAATTTATATAAACACTTAATATTCATTTGTAATTTTACATATAATTTAAAAGTAAAAAATGTAAAATTTTTGACAATTACTTTTTAACTTGAAAGAATAATAGACATACTTGCTTCGAGGTCCAAAGTCAAGAGGCATAATTGTTATTGTAAAAGTGTAACAAATATTTAATTCTAAATTGAGAAGTATTTATAAAAAACATTTCTTTGAGGAAATTTATAAAAAAATACTTTGTTTGAATCATATAAAATGATTTATTTTATAGTAATAATCATATAACATGAATTTTTTTTGAGGAAAATCATTAGGAAGTGAGGAAAATTTTCATTATTTTTATAAAAAAAAAACGAAGAAGAAAAAAAAAAGAAGACGAGAAAAGATAAAAACAAAAAAGAAAAAACGAGATGGCGTTCATATTTCATCGGGGGAAGTGAGCACCGATTTCAACTCAAGCATAAGGCATAGCTGCATTTTGTGAATGTTTTGTCTCTATGCCCACATTTCTTGATTTGTTGCTGAGCCAAAAGCAAAGGATTTATTTGCATTCCAACTGTAAAGTTTCCCTTTCCCAGAGAGCTATAGATATTCCTCTCTCCTTACTAGTATATAAATGCCCAAAGCCTCTCCAGAACACAGTCCTTGAAGCTTCATTTCACAATTGAGAGAGATTTGAGGGCCCAAATGGAGAAAGCTTTGGTTAAAGTTGGAAGCATTAAAGCTGGGAGCTTTTGGCTTACAAAGAAAGCTAAGGAAGAAATGAACAACATCACTGATGATCTCAATGTGAGAGAGCATTTCTTTCCCTTTCTTGTATTTCTTCCTCTGTTTCTCGTAATCTTTTGCTGGTTTATTTTCCTTTTATTTGAAAGCTGGTTGGGCTTTCTTGAAAATGTTTTTCTGCATTTGGCTCCAACCCATGTGAGAATTAGGGGTTTAATTACTCTGCAAAGAATTGTTTTGAGGAGGAATGATTTTACTCTATATTTGCACGCTGCAGACTTTCTCAAATGCAGTCGAAGAGAAGGCAAAGTGGATTTTTGACAAGCTAAAAGGTAAGGATTGTTTTCTGGACTTATTTCTCCCTTGTGCACGAGTATACATTCCATCCCCTCCCCCCCCCCCCCCCCAAACAAAAAAATAAAATAAAAATGCCACTGCACCATTTTGACTTAACATATGTAGTTCTGCATTTTCATCATTTATAACTTAAAAATCTACTATTCTGCTTGGTTTTTAATTAGACCTTTTTATTAGAAAAACTAGCCTTTCAAATCGAGTTTTTGCTGCTTATCTTGACAACTCAGTAATTGAAAAAAGTTAATCTTAAACTATTTTAATGAGTGAAGAAAATTTAATTGGTGATGCAAATGAAAGAAAAACTAAAAACACTTGTATGTATTCAATCTGAAGAAGCTCTAAGAAAAAATCCATTTGCTGCTCCTGCTGAAAGTAATTAAACAAGCTAGATTCTGTAGGGTGACATGTCTAGAATGAAAGGAAGAGCCACAAGTAGAGTATACAAACTACAAAATCCAAAGATGCAACTGATTTAAGCCATCACCAACACTTTTGTGAAGTTGTAGGCTTTATCAACTAACCCACTGTTTAATTACGATTCAATCTTCGAATGTAGTGACCAACCAATTGGAATCACCCTCACCAGTTCTATCTTTAGTGGTCATAGTTGTTTTGCACAATTTTAAGCTGAAATTCTTAGTGTAGCATCACATACATGAAATAACAATCAGTAGGTCAAGCCTTTCTGGTGCCTATTACAAGGGCATCAACTGTTGCTTTATTTACTAAAAACTTGTTCTGGAATATAAGTTTACAATGTCAAGCTCAGTTCTTGTCTCCATTTCTTTCTCCAGATCATTTGATTTTCTATTTTTAGCTGCTCATACCTCATATATACTCTGTTTGATATCACTGTTGTGAATTATGGCGTATATTGCTTACATAATGTTGTTGGGCACATGTTGAACGCATTATATTTTTCCCTGTAGGAAAACCACTGAAAACCTTACCAGATCTTCTTCGAGAATACAATCTACCAGCCGGCCTATTTCCCCAGAATATAAAGGGATATGAATTTGATGAGTCAAAGGCAAAGCTAACAGTTAACTTACCCTCAGCTTGCGAGGTTAGCTTCAAGGACTCCTCCATTCTACGCTATGCCCCTAGAGTGAAATGCATCCTTATGAGGGGAAAACTCATGGGCATAGAAGGAATGAAGACTAAAGTTTTAGTATGGATTAAGGTCACAAATGTGACTGTGGAGGGATACAAGTCTGATAAGGTGTGGTTCACAGCTGGTGTAAAAAAACCAAGGCCAATGGATGCTTATCGTGTACCTTGTGAAGCCGTTAGTATTAAAGAATTTTAAGGTTCAAATTGTATTAGTAGTTCTCAGAATCATGGGAAACAAATGCAACAATCTTTTAAGGTAGAATGATTGGAATACTATGTTTTTCCGTCCTATTATTGTTGCAGTGTCTACTGCTCAATTTCTTTTAGGTTAAACTGGCAATGTTAGACATAGGTGATTTCAATTCCCATGTCATAGGTATGGATGCTTGAGTGAAAATAAGTAGCAGTCAGTGTAAAAGACCTTCAAATTGTTAGCTTATATAAGGCTTGTTTTTGGCAGAAATGGGTCGGATGCTTTTCTTTCTTCTGCACAACAGATTGGCAAAGGGAAAAATGATGTTTATTGTACTTGCGTATATTCAAGAAAAATAGTACAGAAAACCCATCAATTTCCCTTATCTTTTGGTTGCATTGTCGTGCCCTTCTTTTTTGCTCGTTTCTCATGTCACAAATAAGGAATTGAATTAAATGCTCGCCATATTTACAAATCTTACAGTAAGGAATAACTTGACCATACATGTGTGTCATCCTTGAAATGTTACTGGCAAATACTCCATGTTTCCAGGTGCATCGAAGCAAAATAGATTTTTTTTTTTCTTTCTATTCAAAACTCAGCAATTAGTAACACAGGAAGGATAAAGAACAATGTTCACATAATTATCGATGGTATTAAAAGGAAAAATAGTAAGTAGTATTCCAATGAAATGGAGTTACAATGTTGGAGAAAAATACAAACTAAAATCACTAACTTCTCTACTTGTCCTTTTATGACACTGACCTAACAAGTAATGCTACTTAAATCATTAAGTAGCATAAAGCCTTCTAAAGAGCCTTCCTTTTGCTCTCATTCCTTTGCTGAAAAATTAATCAACTGTAATAGAAAAAGCACGGGAGGACAGAACCCCAACTTAAACTATGAGAATCAGTAAAGGATTTATTTTATTTTTTTGGTTGGGAATTAAGGTCAATCTTTGACGTATTATGGCTTGATATACATCTCTTTGAGTTGATTGAGCAAAGGGAAATGCTAACCTCCCCTCCCAAACAGCAAAAAATGAGATTGGTTGGGGATATTGATGTAATTCCAATGTGGATTGAAAGAAATTACTGAAATAGACGTGAGATCCTTTTCTTATAGAAGTTCCAAATGCTGATAAATATCCTGCTTAAATAGCACCTGCACTTGACTCACGAACTATCTCATATATGGATAAAAAGTTCTCCATAATCAATAAGACTATGATGACCCATTCCAGTAGATCAGACCTCCTATTTTGGAGAACTTCTTGAAGGAAGTGGATATTATGCTGCAAAAAGAAATAATCTCAATGAAAAACAGTATGACCATAGCACAAAAGAATTTATTTTTAATTCCAACCTAGATGAAATTTAGATAATAAGGTTTAAATCAAATGTTGAGGAAGAACTTGGGTATTCATTCACAATCTGGTCAAACCATTTCGTGGGAAATATAAGAGAACAAATAGCACGTTTGATAAAATATTGTGAGTTTATTAGTTGTTGAACCAAATTCAATTACCTCCAAGATGTAACCTTTACTTCTTTTATTAAGACTCATACACAAATGAAAGCTCCTCTGAATAACCACTTTCAAGGATTATCCAGTGAGGCACATTGTTTCTACAACCCAAATCATTAAAGCCAACTAAGGCACTACCACCAAAACTTTCCCCAGAACATGGATACATCAAATATTCCATCTGTTAATCAGAGAACATTGACAGAAAACTTACCTCAACAAATTTTAGCTTAAAATGCAGGTTCCCAAAACGTTGTGTGACTTCATATTCCTCCCGAAGATATTCATACACCTGAGCATATTTTGCATCTCTCCAAGCAATTTCTGATCTGAACAATAAAGAGCACATCAAACTCTGGCACCAGAAAAAGTCAATAACTAATTCAAGTGGCAAAAGGAGACTTGAGGATATGTCTTAAAGAAAATGCAATCTAAAAACAAGAAATGACCTCAACATGTATGTGAGAAATTAGGCAAATTTTTCTCCAAGAAACTTTTTGTTAAAGATTTTTTTAATTAGGGAATAAAAATACGCAGTTCAGTTAGTCCTAAATATAAGAATGCTCTTTACCTGGCTAGAAATGAGCCAAGTGAAAAGTTAACTGGCTTTTAGACCAAGTACGCCTTGAGATTTTCATCACCTTCGCTAATGTAATACATCAATTAGGAGCTCAAACATTTAAGACAGCAGCCATCTTTCATGATAGATTATACTTCGTCATGCTTACTAGCGCAATAATATACGAGTACTTGTATTAACAGAAAGATAATTCAGAATAACCAATAAGTTGTCATTTTCCTATACATCGTTCTCCAAGATATAGTTTCTTCCCCTTGTTTTCATTAGTTTAGAAAAGCTGGAAATATAAATGATTAGTTTGGAGAGGCAGACATGGGATGGTGAATGCAGTAATTCACATCTCTAGCTAGCATGGTTCACTGGAAAGATAATGCTTCTATATCTTTACATAAGTCATTCCAAAATACATAAATAAATAAATCATTTAAGATATCAAACGAGCAGTAGCATCTGCAAAGATGTTACCTGTCAAAGATACCAACTTTCAAAATTACATCAGCTAGATTTGAATTTGCCTTCCCAACAAGCTGAAAGAGCTTCTTGCGATTCATTGTAAAAGTCCCATGTTTCTCCATTTCACGATTTATATCTGTGAACTCTTCAACCATACCATCAACCTGAGAGAAAAGAAAGCATTTGTCTTACTGACTTCAAGATTTGGCCCTATGATAAAAAGGGATGATGTTTAAGCCATTATATGGACATTTTACTTATGTGACAACCAAAAGTTGTCAAATGCCATGATTTGCATCGAGTTTCTCATACGACAGTGTAATGGAAATCAACTTTAAAGAACTCAATAAATTTCTTCCTGCTTGTTAACTCATAGAATTCTGAAGTAGTAGAGCATTGCTAAACATCTGGCAAAACCTACCTGTGAGACAAAATGATCCAGGGCAACGCTCTGGCCAAGGACACTGCCAATGATGCGGATGCTATCCATGTCGAGATCTTTCAAGACAATGTAATCCAAACCTCCCTGCATATCCTTATCCATCAAAGACTTCTCTTGTACAGCATAATCTAGTTGTACAACAACAGTAGAATTGATCAGAATTTTAAACATCATTTTATTTATATGTAAAAAGCCAGCAAAAATTGTGTCAAATTGACTGTTTCTCACAACCAACATAAATTAAGTTGAGTATATATATTACAGCAAATTGATTATAAGACTTCCACAAGAAATGAGTAAACTAATTCCACTAGGGAAAGAGAAACAGTAGTTAATCTGCAATTGTATGATTACCAGAGCGCCCCCCCCCCCCCAAAAAAAAAAAAGGTTCTTGAAAGAATACAATGAAAAACAAACACTTGACAGAGCTTCCAAGTGGTGGTTCCTGAGATAACTGTCCCTAGAGATTGAGATAACTCTACTATGGTGTACATAGAGTTGAAGCCATCTAAAAGTGTATGTTATAATAACATACAAAGGGATAAAACAACATACAGTTAATATAAGTAAAACTCAATGATGGCAAGACATATGGAGAACCTAACCATCTTTTCTCATCTCAGGAAGCAAACCAGAAGCATGCCTTCTAAGAATTTGCATGTAGTGTTCCACTTCATGATCCTCTACATTGAACAGAACGGCTGAGCCATATTGGAATACAACCATGTAACGATAGCTACTGGCAGGTGGTTTAACTTTGATCCCCTGAAAAAATTCAACTGATCAGAATTTATTGCAAAATTCAATTCTTACATGGTTTCTCATAATCAGGCTTAGTTCAAGCACATATCTTTTCTTGATTTACAAGTATTTCAATCACAGATCCTATCAACTAGATTAGATTTTGCTAAATAAAATGAATGAAGAGAACAAATAATCTTAATGTAACCTAAAAGACGAAGCATCTCTATCTGCACAGTTAAAAGGGGCCAATTCACAGTCAAGTGTCAGCAGTATTTATGGATGCAGCTATTCCATATTGAAAAATGAAAAAAGAATAAGTACAACAATAGCAATAATACAGGTCATATTGATGCAACTCACATTGGTAGCGAATGGAGAATTGCAAAATCTAAATGCAATAGAGTTCGATGAGCGAGAAGTTGGAGAAACAAAATAGCATGATTGTTCAGCTTGCAAGCTCTTCAGATTAATGCTGCCAAAAAAAAAAAAAAAATACAATCTGAGAACTAAAATCCAAGAAAAGACAGAGATACAATGGACGACTCATGGAGTGAATCCCCAGCTTAGGCCATGAAAGAAAAGTTCACAGGCATAGTTACCATTCCGCTGGATTAACTCACCAAATTAATTGTACATGTAACCAGAACAAAGAAACTATGAATAACTTGAAAGAATATGCATGACACCCTCTGAAGATTAATCAAACGATGGTGATATAATCAAGTGAAAAATTCCAAGTTCTTTAATAGGTGGCTCACATTTGTCAAATAACGAAAATCTCTGTTGGGTAAATTAGATACAGCAGCATGAGCTGCAACTAAAAGGAAAAGATTTCCAGCCATATAATCATCTTCCATTAATCATGATACATGCGTTACCTTTTTCCCTTCTGTAGTCATATGACCGACTCTGGTTGGATCTGCTCAAACTCATTCAGCAGCTCAGGTAACCGCAACTTATAAACAGCATATAAGAAAAATGAAAAATTGAAAACATACAAAGTTTGGATTGAATTTCTCATCTCTCTTAGCAAGTATCACACTTTCATCATATATCTCGACCAAAAAATTATAATCAACCTGTAATGTCTACTCTTGTATCCCCTGCAAGTTTGGTCCGCCACCTATATTCACTAAACTCAAGGGTAACCATAGTGCAAATCAACCTTTTGGGTTCAATCACTATTTTCCTGTTCCATAGATACTAAAGGGACATCTGAAATCCCATAACCATTTTAATTCAGCAAAATTCAGAATCAAATCATTCGAATTACTGCAAAAATGCAGTGAAACAAACCTGGTGCAAAGAAAATAAGCTTTGATGGGAATTTTTACAGCGTCCTCCTCTTCCGTGGGATAGTTGTCATCAAATTTCTGATCTATTCTGTAATCAAAATCATCAACATATTGTGGAACTGGAGATGGGAGTGCAGAAAATTGTCTAAAATTAAAGAATTGAGTTCTGGGTGTCAAATTACGTGAAAAATAAAGGAGATTATGAGGAGGGCTTCTGCTGGTGTATATGATGTTGGTTATGGTGGCTATGCGTGACAGACTAAGGTTCAGGGAAGCTCTCCATCTTCCCATTTACTGGACGAGGATGAAGATATGTTTTCTCTCTCTAGTTCTTGTTGTGGCCGGTTGGACTTGATTTTTTATTTTCGTTTTTCTTTTCTTTTTCCATCAAGTAATAAATGAAATCCTTATGAAAACCTAGAACTTTGTTGATGGATTAACAATAACATCTTGCACTAAATGACTAAATCCTAGAATTTTGTTGTAAAAATTATCATTACCGTTTTTCCCTTAATATTCTCAACATTTGTAATATAATTAATGTATTTGTACTTCTCTTTTTATTTTATTTTTATAATATACATCAAACAATTTTTTTTATATTTAACTATAAAATGTTTTGTTATATTTTAACATGATTATATATATTATTTTAAAATTAAAATAAATAAATAAATAAATAATAGGAAACGACGACGTATAAATTCACTTTACTTGCCATCTCATCATACTACGAGTCCACTGTTTACTCCAACGCGGATGCTATTTCACAGACAGTCCAGTCTCAACCCTAACCTATCGCAGTGAGATACCGCAGCAACCCCAAAAAACTGGGAAGATAAAAGGGTAAAACAGAGTTCACGTTTCGAATTGAAGCAATCTCTCAATGGCGATACCAGGAGATTTGAGGGTCTCTGCGGCAGTAGGGCCCTATCCGACTAATCCTTTAATTCACTGCTCATTTCCTCCTCCCAAGGTCTGTCTTTGCTCCATTTATCCCTTTATATTCTTGAAATTTTATTTGATTTTTATGATTTCTTCTTTCCTGGCAGGGAATTAGTTATTTTCTAAATGGGTTTTGTGTCTTCTTGTAATTCTGATGTGGGTTATTTATAGCAGTTCAGCTAAGGTCTCCTGACCCAATAGCCCTAACATGTTCCCATTTTGGTCTTCTCGTGGTTAATATGATATTCTGAGTGTTAATATTTGAAATTTCGTAATATCTGGTTTCTTCTTAAGATTTAATTTACTGTACTTATTGTATCATAGCTTGTCCTTCCTTTGTATTTTTAACCTTTTGGTAGTTTTGCCGATTATGTGAATTTCCAGAATGATGAGAGGTAGGGCCTTAGTTTTGTTTATCGATATTGAATTTGAAACAAGCTAGATAGGATAGTTGTTAGCACCAAGTGTAATTGGCGTATTTATTGTGGAGAAATATTGCTCTTAGTTGTGCAATGGCCCTTAATTATGCACAAATTTCAGCTATCTGCTCTGGTGCATGAGTCGTATTTGTCTTATCTTGATTGATTCTTACTGTTCTACACAGTTCTTTCAGGGATGGCCCATAATGGAAATTCATGGTGATATATATATATATATATATATATATAGATTTCTAGTGTATATGTCATCTAGATGTGAATGATTCTTGTTCTAGAACAAATGTTATATATTCTTTTATTTTTCCCCTTTTCTCCCATTCATCGAAAGGGCCAAGCATTTTCTGGTAGAAAGTAATGATTGATCATATCAGTCTTAAATTTACATCTACCTCTATGTGGGAGTTTTTGCCACTTTTTTAAAAAATAATTATAAAAAGGGTTTTTCTCTTCCTAAATGTAAGTGGTTCATGGTTTTCTTATTCAAAAAATAAAATATGACATTTGCAAAACTGGCTCTGAACATCAGAAAAGAAGAAACCAAGAAACAGAAATAGGTATATGAACAAAGAAAATAGAGAAAAGAGAAAGTAACAGTGCATTGCAATTTACAAATAAAAGTGTCATTATTTTGGAACCAGTGCAGCCTACAGTCCTTTTCTGATGATCATTGATTCTAATTCTATATCAGTTGCATGCACTTTGTGTGGATATTGTCATGCGGTTTAAGGTGAAATGACCTTGATTTAGTTACCGTGCAGAAGTTATACAAGCTCAAGTTCAAATGGGCAAATTTTAATCTGCCATTGGATGATTAAATCTATGACATGGTAATCCATGTCCACTGAGATCAATCTCGATCATGTTTGGCAAAAAGAATTTAGACTTTGTCTCAGAAGTATTTTTCATTGCCATAGTTCTTGTAATTGCGGCGTCCTTTCCTAAATGAGGTTTCAATGTTTCTTTCGTCACAGGTGGATTTTGGCTTCTTTCGCAATACTGGATCTGGTGTCTCTGAGGCCATGCCTAAATTGTCACGTTCAGTACTTGATGGCACTAATCTGCGCTGCCATTCCAAAAGACCTTTTTCAATGTTTGGAGAATACAGCCAGGATCTTGATTTGTTTCTAAATAATGCTATAAATATGAACTTTTTCCAGAGGCTAAATTTGGCTTGGAAGATAGTATTTCCATCTGCTACGACAAGAAGGAACTCCAATGCAAATGTTGCCAAGCAGCGCTTAAAGATGATCCTCTTTTCTGATCGGTGTGCTGTCAGTGATGAGGCAAAGCAGAAAATAGTAAGCAATGTTGTGAGTGCTCTATCCGATTTTGTGGAGATAGAATCCCAGGATAAAGTTCAACTTAGTGTCTCAACAGATGCAGACCTTGGGACCATCTACTCTGTAACAGTGCCTGTTCGACGTGTTAAGCCAGAATATCAAGAAGATGATCCAACTGGAACAATTACAAATGTTGAGTACAAAGATACTGGAGAAAGTTCGGGTTCTGTTGATGTCAAGTTCGACTTCTACATTCCAAATAAAGGTTTCAATGATTTTGGCATGTGAACAAGTTTTTGGCCCAAGCCAGAAACAGAGAAGGGACAGGAATCAAGCAATAATTTCTTTGCCCAAACTAATGTTTATTGCCAAAGTGCAGGTAGTGGCTGATCTATCTTTTGGAACAACTTGATGGGCTTGTACATATATCTAGTGGTTGTAGAGATTTACTGCATTTTGAAATTTTGCATCTGGAGTATCTATTTCCAAGCAGTGTGTCGAAGCTTTTTGCATAGTTTGAATTCTAAATGAGAGTGTATTTTGGGTCCCTTCGTTTAATGATTTGTGCAAGCTACAATTTTCTAATATGTTAATGCTATAGGTTTAATGAAAGGATAGTTAATTGGAGAATTGGGAGAGAGAAAAAAAGTAGTGATTATCAATATTGATTCACTTTTATCACTATAATTTTTTTAATAAAAATACAAAATAGAGGATAAAAATGTAAAATAAATTAATAATTCTTCCTCATTTGTTTCCCTTTTATCTTTTCTCTTGGCCACTTAGCTTAAAAAAATTGACTACTCTTGGGGTAGTTGTCATGGATGTTTAGAAAGTAATTATTTACGCATCATCATCATCAGTAACTTTCGTCGTCCTGCGCATTTGGATAATGTGCTTGCATTTGGTTTTCATCTTCTCAAGTGATTTCTCACAGTTGTCTTCTCTTCCATCCGTTGCCACCCATCTGCACCGCGGCTGCCGTCTTTTCTCTTCATCCATTGCCTCTCACCGTCAAACCACAATCCTTCTCGATATGTTCCATTCTTCTCTCTTAACCAGTGCGGAAGTTTTGTCTTCAGCAAAATTGGTGGTCCTCAAGTAACAAATAACGTAAATGCTTCAAAACTCCTAGGCTATATCACTTTTTCTCTTCTCATTGCTGCCGTCGTCACCGGTACTAGGAGGGCTATGGTGTTGGAGCACACTGCTAATTTGCAAAAAAGCCTATCTCTATTGTTGAAATTCAATGTATGATTTAATTTAATTTAATTTAGATGAGTTCTAATTTATGGGTTTTGTTTAATTTAAATGAGAAGTAGAAGAGGTTTATGGGATTTGTTTTAAAAGCAATTAGGCTCCTCTTAGAGTAAACTCTTTTGCACCATGAATAAAATCAACAAACCCAAAATAATTGGAAACAAGAAGAACAAGAATGGTAGCAAATAAGTTAATGCAAATGGTTCTTTTGAATAGATGCCTTCAAGAAATAAGAAATTTGGGTACATTTTATTCTAAAGATTGAAAATAGCATTTTTTAAGTTAAATATTGGACTATTATTTTTATGATTTCTGTTTGAGCCTCATTTGAGAATTTATCACACGGTTTATGCAATTCTAGTATTAATCAACTGGCAAATTAAGTGAGGTTTTTTTATTTTTTTATTTTGATTCCATATGTAGTTCATGAAGTTTCTAGAATTAGTTTTCTTGCTACAATTGTTGACATATTATAATGGTTGTTAATTTCCTTTGATGTATAAGATGATTTCAATGGCAACGAAGGAGGGAATGTTTTGACTATGTATGAACTTATATTAATTTGTTTACTTTTTTTGCTAGTCTTTCATCGTAAAGGCTCGTTCATCTATGCTAATATGCATGCTTTTACAATAAATTTTTTCATCTACACTTTTGTTAGTTATGTGCCAAATAATCAAATGAAATGTCAGTGCTATGATAGTGACATTAATATACCATTTCTATATGGATGAAAACTTTTAAAAAACTACAAATGGTTTTAATTACAAAGTACTTAATTACGGAAAATCTGCATTGTATATGAGTTTTGATATGGTCTCTGTTGACATCAAAATTTTCTTATATTGGTAATTGAATGTTACATGAAATTTGGATGTTTTGAACATGGACTTTCCCCTATAATTCATACCGAACTATAAGGTAATTGAATCCATTGGTTACATTAATAGTACATTGAACTGAATTTGTTAAAACAAAAATGGTCATGGGTAACAATTGATTAATTTGTATAGTTTAGTAGAGTAAGTATGGTGTCTATTCTATATTTTTGTTGACTGTAATGAAGTTTATAGAAAACCGATTTGGAGGTGATTTTGATAGCATTTTTAATTTAATAGCTTACTTTCAGAATATTTAGAGGTTTGATTGGCACAATTCTCTTGGTGTCTATAAGCCCTTCTATTATCGGAGTAGTTGGTACACCCAAGCTTTTAGAGTGGTTTGTCTAAGAAATTCTATTATCTTTATTCAAGAAGAAAAGGCCATTCTAACAAGTAAGAAAGAAATAGAGAATAACTTTGCATATTGAACCAAAAATTAGAGAGCTACTTCGAATTGAAATTTCTTAGAAGAATTGCAGAAGTAGAAGTATGGTCCTATCGGAAGTTGATGTAGTAAAGTTTCTCCTTGCCATAAGCCTTGCCCAAGTTGGTTGGTTGAAAATTCATGGATTTAATAACAGTAAACTGAGCTTTTGCTTCTTCCCAATTATGAGAGTTCTAAAAGGTTTGGAGTTGCTATTATTCATGGCCTTGCAAGAATGGCTGCAAGGCTTCAATTTACAAGTCATATCTTGGTGTTAACTGCTGACACTATTCTCAATTGTGCACGCATGGGCATAGAATGCAGAGGCAAGGGGCATGTCTGTGCATTCACGAACTGATCCAACTAGTACAAAAGAAATGTTGAGACGAAAATCCATCCAAAAGCCCGTTTCAACCATTCTCTTCTCCTTCCACAAACAAATTAGAACCTGACATCAACAAAGTTCTACTATCTACTCAGAGTCTGCATCATTCTCTACCAGCAACAAAGTTCCGCAGACCTCAAACTCCATAACAACCTCAAGAAAACCCCTTTCCACCTCACTCACGGATTCTTCCTTCGGGTGTCGGGTGTGCAATAAATTCCCATATTCATGGACACCCATCTACAAATTCCACTAGCTCATTCAAAGCCAACTCGATTTTTGCTACAACTCCACCACTTTTAACAAGATGCTTGATTTTGTTGACAAAGCAAGAAATATTTCTCTCTTTTGGGAGTTAATTCAAGAAATTGGACAGCATCGTTTGGTAACTATTAAAACTTACATAATTGTTATAAATGTATTAACTTCAGCTAAGGAGTTGAAAAAATGCATTGAGTTTATTTATTTAATAAATGGGTTTGGATACGTTTATAGTCTGGAGACTTTGAATAAAATGGTTGAGGTTTTTAGATGAAAACTTGTGGTGGAGGCTCAGCATATGGTGTTGAAGTTGAAAGATTGTATTCGGCCAAATGGGTTTACTTATAAATGGTTAATTTATGGCTTTTGTGATGTTGGAGATTTGGTTAGGGCCTCAAAGGTTTGGAATTTGATGGTGGATGAAGGATTTGAACCTAATATTTAAATAGTTGAGACAATGCTGGTGACCTTTTTCAAGACCAGCTGCTATGATGATGCATTAAAGCTCTTACAGCCTATGAGGGTGAAGAAGATTGAAGATTTGGTTGTCTCAATATACAAACTTGTCATCAAGTGGTTGTGTAAGAATGGGAAGCTTGGGGAGTTAGTATATGAAGAAATGTTGGAAAAAGCCATATGTCCAAACAATGATACATTGGCATCAATAGTTTATTAGCTTTTGAGTAAATGAAGGTTGAATGACACTAATAAAATTGTTGAAGGGATTGATAAACCTAATATAAGTATTTATCATGCGACGATAATGGGCTTTTGAGGTTGAAAAGGCCATAAGAAGCAACACAAGTGTTTAGGGATATGGTAAAAAGAGGGTGTGAACCTACAATGAACAAGTATATAATATTGCTACAGGGGCATTTGGGGAAGCAATAAAGGTGGGAAAGTCATTAGATGCTACCAAGTATGTGAAGAGAATGATAAATAGTGGAGTTGAGGTGCCAATGTTTGATTTTATAATAGGCTAATAAAATCATGAGAAATAAATGAAGGCTAAAGAAGCCTAAAATTGTTGCTAAGCAACTTGACATGTTCTCCATCTAATTTTCTAAAGATAACATGTCAAGATAAAGTTCAAATAGAATTGATGAGCTGATGCGCAAGGCCATAATATCAAAAGGATGATCAGTGTGAGGTTGTTGATGTTAAGTTTCAAATGTACATTCAAATAAAGAAGAATTTGAGATTGCAACCTGTGAAATAAGTTGTATCTGAGCAAGGATAAAAGAAGCATTGAGGGGATACAAGATTTGTTAATGACGTGACCTTTTGCTCAAGTTCGGAGAGGATATCCTAAAGCAATTACTCTTTTTTCTTTGGTACTAAATCAATTACTCAAGTTCTCATGTTGGGTAAAAAAGATTGTAGTTCAATTGTTAGTGCATTTCACATAGGATTTATAAATTCTAGGATTGATGCTTCGCCTTGGATGCTGGGGTAATGCTTTGTAAATTTGACCCTCCTCGCAAGTAAAGTCTATTTATTTGTTTTTAATGCCCTAAATCAATGATTCAAGTTTTGACTTCGAGGATAAAAAAATAATCCTTTCTAAATTTGAGTTTTGCTTGTCTAACTGAAAAATAAATTAAATTATAAAATAAAACTTGTTCTTTTTTAAAAAGATGTTCATATTAAACAAATTTACTAATATTAAAAGAGACACAAATATTAATCAAATACTTCCTTGGAACAAAGTGTTAGTTTTACTAGAATAAACAAAATAAAAACATGTAAGACATTCAAAAAAAGTTTTATTACATTAGTTACATATATTTTAAAATATTGAAAAGATAATAAAGGCTTGTTAGGCTCCTTTTCTCAAACAAGTTTTACTTTTACTAGAACAAACAAAATAAAAACATAATTTCTAAATATAAAACATTCAAATTTTTTTTATTACATTAGTTATGTATATTTTAAAATATTGAAAATATATAAAGACCTCCTAAATCATTTCCTCAAACAAGTTTTACTTAAATATAAGACATTCGAAAAGATTTTTACTACATAAATTACGTATATTTTATAATATTGAAAATAAAATAAAGACCTCTCCACTTTGTAGTAGGTTTAAAAAACTTTGTTTTTTTTATGTTGTTCATAAAATTGCAAGTTTTCAAACAAAATAAATTATATTTTCTATTATTCTTCTCTTTTTATAGTAATATTGTTATACTTTATTTGTTTAAAATTGAATGTTTATATTTTTATTTTAATTTATTCAAAATTGAATGTGCACTTTTCTTAAATAAACATATTTTTTATTCAAAATTCCATTAATAACCTACTTAATTTAAAATATTTATATAAAACTAATTCACGATTCCCATAAGAAATTTGTATTTCAGGGTCTCAAAATTTATTTTAATATAAAAAATAATTTAATAAATTAATTAAATTGAATTAATTTTTAATTACAGTTAAAAGTAAAAATTCAATTTGGAAATGATATAGTATATTCTAGAATTTTTCTTTCACGAATGCGACAAATTGAACCCAAAGAGTAACTAAAACCTTTTCCATGGCTCAGCTGATGCGTCGTCGTATTCGCTCTTTGAGTTTGGGCTCTTATCAATTTTTGTATTTTGAGATTCCGCCATTTTTCAATTTGCATAAAATTCAAACAAAAGGGCGCATGAAAGAAAGAAAGAAGCATTGCAGTCACTGCAGAATCTTTGCAAGAGGAAGATGAATCAAACGCCTTTGAAATTCATCCACAATCCGTTTCGAGACGCCATTTCTCGGATTCGATTTGCTCCTCAGACCAACAATCTCCTAATTTCTTCATGGGATTCCGTAATCATTCATCCATATATTTGTTTCTTGTATTTTTGGTTTGTAGTTTGTGAAAAGTCTGGTGTTGCTTGCAGAGCCTTCGATTGTACGATGTGGAAAGTGCTAAGCTTAAAGTAGAAGCTTCTACTGAAGCTGCACTTCTCGATTGTTGCTTTGAAAACGAATCTGTTGCTTTTTCTGCTGATTCTGATGGTTCAATTCGCAGGTAGTTCCTTTCTTGTTGGTTGTTTGATTAGTAAAGTCTGTTGATATGATGAATATAAGTCTTTAATATGCTTTATGAAAGGTCTCCCTCTTGTCTTTTATTTATTATCTTTGGAAAATCTTTCTAGGGCTATGTGGATTACTGGACTAATTTTACTAGTTCATTGTGTTAAAATTTTTGTTAGGTATGATTTTCTCTCTGGAAAAGATGATCAAATTGGAAGCCATGATGATTTAGCTAATTGTGTTGAATATTCTGAAGAAAAAAGTAGGCATTACTTTTCCTTCCTTTTTTCTGTGCGCAATGAAAATTATTGGGAATTTGTTTTTTTGTGCTTGTAATATACTCACTTACAGTCATATGTGCTTCAAAACTTGAACTAGAAAGCTGGACTACATTTTTCTTGTGTGTTTTATAGCTATGTTTGAATTAAAGAGCACTGTTTGGATTGGGTAGACTAGATGCTAGCTTATTTATAGGTAAATGTTTCTGCTAGAACATTTATGTTCTTACATGTCATATGAGAGGTGCCTTTGTTTGAATATTTTTTGAATGAATTAATTTTTTTAACTCATGAGTTAATTCTTGTAATCTCCTCTGTTAATCTTTTCTTTTTGTAACTCATAGCAACCTATCTAACTTCTTTGGTTTTAATTATGTAATTCTTGTAACCTTTGTAACTTACTAAATTTTAATTGGGTAACTCTTTTTTGTATTTAGTGTCTTAGCTCTCACTTTGCCAATATATAGGTAGAGGTTCTTGAGATGGAAAGAAGAAAAAAATCTCTCTCATTTTCTTCTTAGACAATTCAAGTGTGATAAAGTAGTATAATTCAAGTTCGTAAAGAAAGTTTTGAAGGTGTATTGTTCAAAATTTTGTTAATTTGTTGTATTTTGGAAGACAAACACTTAAGAGTTACTTACACAAAGTGGGGTGAATTTGTCTTTAGAACATTGCGTGTATCACAAGTCTCGAATTTAATTCCATTCTCACTTTGTTAAAGAGTTGGTATATTTTTTTATGTTTGATATTTAAATTTCTAAGCTACTATATTTGTTTTCTCTATTATTATTTCTTAACAATCTTAAGACAAATTTTTATTTGAGAATGTTCAGGTGGCTTGGATCAATGGAGGAAATATCCGTTTAATATTTTATAAATATAAGTTTTATGCATGCTGAATTATTATTATTATTTTTCAGAATTGAAATATGAAACATGCATTTTTTAAAATTTTTTTTTTGTTCCTCGGTTATCTTATCAGAATTGAGAATTCACCTATTCTTTTAAATTTTATAAGATGTTCTTTACTTTACATGGCCTAGTAGATTTGTGTCTTCTAGATGTCATGAATTATTTTACTGTCATCACATGCATTTGTTAAATAGTAATGCTATGTGTTTATTACATATATATATTTAATATTGCAATTTGTAGTTATATGGTTACATGATTTGACATTAACATATTATCTTTTGTAGGCTTGCTTTCTTTTTACTTTTTTAGAATTCAAGCATCATTTTGTACTACTATTGAAACTAGCCAAATTTTATGGCCAAAATCTTGGGATTCAATCGGGTCTGCAATTGAGTTTGATACTCTTTTAGTAGGAGATAGAATTGATAAAGTGGCTTTGGCCATAAGGCCTTGTGTGGCTTGTGAAAAAAATAAAATATTGTATATTAATTATACAAATATTTTAGAATTTTATGTAATTATATTCCTTTTGGTCTTTATTGAATTGGACTAACACAATTGCTTTTGGCAAAGAGCCTACCATCCCTATGGTTATGCCTAACTCTACTGTGCTGGTCATGGTTCCTTTGAACCATGCTGAACGATCGGAAAAGTTTAGTGGTTTGAATTTCAAAAGATGGCAACAAAATGCTATTTTACTTGATTACTTTGAATCTTGCAAGATTCTTGATTAAAGATTCTCTAAAAAGTGATGAGGATAGTGATGCACAAACTCTAATTGCTGTGGCTACATGGAAAAATTCTGAATATTTGTGTCGGAATTATGTACTTAACAGTCTTAATGATCCATTGTATAATGTTTACAGTTCTAAGAAGTTAGCAAAAAAATTGTGGGAGTCTATTGATCTAAAATATAAAGTTGAGGACGCAAGTATCAAGAAATTTGTGGTAGGTCAATTCTTGGATTATAAAATGGTGGACTCAAAGACCGTTAGTAGTGAAGTGCAAGACATTCAAGTCATTTTGCAAGAAATTCATATTGAAGGGATGACTCTTAGTGAAGCTTTCCAAGAAGCTTCTATAATCGAAAAGTTGCCTCTTGCATAGAAAGACTTTAAGAACGACCTAAAGCACAAATGTAAAGAGATGAATGTTGAAGATCTGATTTTTAGATTTAAAATTGAAGAAAACAATAGACAATTTGAAACGAGACTTACATCTCAAATTGATGATGATGCTAATGCTAAGGCAAACATTTTGGAGCACTGCCAAAAGTTAAAGAAAAAGGCTATTAAGGGCTCCAATATAGGACTAAAGGGAGGAATAGTTAAGAAGTAGAAATTTCAAGAGAAATGCTTCAACTGTGGGCCATAGTCTGTGGCAAGTTGGGCCACAAAGTGGCAGATTGTAGACTACCAAAGAAAAATAAGAACAAGGAGGCAAATATGATGGAAGATCTATCACAAGAAATTGATGATTTAGATATGTGTATAGTTGTCTTTGAAGTGAACCTAGTTGGGTCAAATCTAAAAGAATGGTGGATCGATACTGGTGCAACTCGCCATGTGTGCTATGATAAAGGAATGTTCATTTCTTTGAAGCTGTTGAGAATGAAGAGAAGTTATATATGGGCAACTCTACAACAGCTGACGTCTAAGAAAAAGGAAAAATAATTTTGAAGATGACTTCTGGGAAAGACTTGACTCTGAACAATGTGTTGTATGTGCCAGAGATTCGAAAAAACCTTGTGTCTGTATCACTTTTGAACAAGCATGGATTTCGCTTGGTGTTCAAGTTTGATAAAGTCGTATTGTCTAAGTTTGGAATGTTTGTGGGGAAAGACTATGTAGTCAATGGGTTATTTAAACTAAATGTAATGGCTATAAAACCAAATAATATGAATAAAGCTAGTACTTCTTCTGTTTACTTGCTTGATTCTTCCAATTTGTGGCATGGTAGACTAGGACATGTTAATTATAATTCTCTACGGAGATTAATGAACTTAAATCATATTCTTAAATTTCCAATTGATCCCAAGCATAAGTGTGAAACTTGTGTTGAAGCAACAATGACGAGGTTATCATTTCAAACAATTCAAAGGAATACTGAACTTTTGGACATCATCCATAGCGATATTTGTGATTTGAAAATCACACTAACAAGGGGTGACAATAATTATTTTATTACTTTTGTTAATGATAGCACAAAATATTGCTACGTGTACTTACTAAAAAGTAAGGATGAAACATTACAAAAGATTATTGTCTATATAAAGCTGAAGTTGAAAATCAACTGAATAGGAAAATTAAAGTGATAAGAAGCGATCGAGGTGGTAAGTATGTAACACCAATTGGTGATTACTGTGCACAAAATGGAATTAGACATGAAATCACACTTATTCACCTTATTCTAATGGTGTGGCTGAAAGGAAAAATCGTACCTTGAAAGAAATGATGGATGCAATGTTGTTAAATTCTGGGTTACCTCAAAATATGTGGGGGGAAGCTATCTTAACAGCTAATTACCTTTTAAATAAGGTGCCACGCAAGAAAGAAGATAAAACACCATATGAGCTTTGGAAAGGAAGGCAACCTTCCTATAAATACCTACGAATGTAGGGGTGTCTTGCAAAAGTAATGGTATCTAAACCTAAAAAGGTGAAAATAGGTTAAAAAACTGTTAATTGCATCTTCATTGGTTATGCATGTAATATTAATGCTTATCAATTTATTGCGTATAAGTTTGAAATTCTTGATATACACAAGAATATGATAATGGAATCAAGAAATGCAACGTTCTTTGAACATGTATTTCCATGTAAGTCCAGTGAAGGATAAAGTTTGTTTAAGCGAACTTATGAGTTTATGAATAAAGATAGTAAGTTCCAAGACAAGGAACATGACATTGAGAAAGAACCTAGACGCAACAAAAGGTTAAGAAAAGAAAAATCATCAAGGAAGCTAAAAACTCTCCTGAAGGCCCTTTATGGAAAGAGGACATCGAGAGTGAAATTGATTCCATATTGCAAAATCATACTTGGGAATTAGTGGATCTTCCTTCGGGTTGTAAACAACTAGGATATAAATGGATTTTCAAAAGAAAAATGAAAGTAAATAGAACTATTGATAAGTATAAGGACGTACTTGTAATTAAAGGATATAAACAAAAGGAAGGTCTTGAATATTTTAATACATATTCTCCTGTTACGAGAATAAATTCCATAAGAATGGTACCTGCAATTGGTGCTATGGGAAATGTTGAGGTCCATCAAATGGATGTAAAGACACCTTTTCTTATGGAGATCTGGATGAAGAGATCTATATGGAACAACCTGAGGGTTTTTCTGTTCTAGGAAAAGAAAAGAAATATTGCAAGTTAGTAAAATCTTTATATGGCCTAAAACAAGTACTAAAACAATGGCATAAAAAATTTGATAGTGTTGTGTTGGCTAATGGATTCAAAATCAATGAGTGTGATAAATGTATTTATGTCAAAGATATAGAAAATGGTTATGTTATTTTATGTTTGTATGTTGATGATATATTCATTGTTGGTAGTAATGACAGAATGATCAAATCTACAAAGAACATGTTAAACTCAAAGTTTGACACGAAAGATATAGGTCTAGCTTATGTGATTTTAGGAGTGAAAATATTAATGACTTCGAATGGTCTTATTCTTAGTCAATCACATTATGTTGACAAAATTCTGAAGAAGTTCAATAAAGATGATACTGGTATAGCTAGAACTCCCTTAGATATAAATCTTCATCTTTCAAAAAATAGGGATAGTGTATATCAAGTGGAGTATTCTAGGGTGATTGGAAGTCTAATGCACTTGATGAGTTGTACAAGACCAGACATAGCCTACACAATCAATAAATTGAGAAGGCATACAAGTAATCTAAGTACAAAGCATTGGAAAGGGATAGTAAGAGTATTGAGATACTTACGCTATACTCGTGATTACAAGCTGTATTATAATAGATATCCTACTGTTCTTGAAGGTTACATCGATGTAAATTGGATATATGATGTTAAAGATTCTAAATTGAAAAGTGGATATGTATTCACTTTAGCTAGAACAGTCGTATCTTGTAAGTCCTCCAAACAGACTGTAATAGTCTGATCCAAAATGGAATCTGAGTTCATTGCCTTAGATAAGTGTGGTGAAGAGGCAGAATGGCTACGCTAATTTTTAGAAGACATTCCAAAGTGGCCAAAATCAGTACCTTTAATAAGCATTCATTGTAATAGTTAATCTGCTATTGGTAGGGCACATAATATTATGTATAATGGTAAGTCTAGACATATTTGTCATAGACATAATACCATTAGACAGTTAATCTCTACTGGAGTTATTTTTATTGATTAAGTAAAGTTAAAGGAAAATATTACTGATTCGCTAACCAAAGGGTCAAATAGAGAAATATAATGGAAACCCAACCTAGTTGATTGGAGATCCCACGATCTAGGTTCAAAGGGACAACTAAGTTGTAAAGACTAGTTTGGAGTGGGGGTTATCCTCTTGTCCATTCCTATGATGAAACAGTGATAATTATTAGAATTGACGTTAAGTAATGCTTTTAATGATTCTTATGCTTCAAAGAGTCTGAATGGAGTAATGCAATTTACTCTTAGATATAAAATCATCTATGTGAGAGAGAAGGTTGGCCGCTTCAAAGGAGAATTATATGGGCACAATTCCTTAGAAATTCTTGCAGAACCAGGAAGATGTTCATGGCCAAAATGAACATTATAGTGAGAACTGAACTGTACCAGGAAGGAGCTTGTGCAAGGTATATTATCGTTTACACGAACGACATAATGGTTCAAAGACATCGTGCCTACCATTTAGACAGCAAAGTCAATGTATTCTCATAAGGGAAGGTTGTTGATAGTAATGATATACCTACCTATCCATGTGGGGGATTGTTGGAATATTTTTTGAATGAATTAATTTTTTATAACTTATGAGTTAATTTTTGTAACCTCCTCTTTTAATCTTTTCTTTTTGCAACTCATAGTAATCTATGTAACTTCCTTGGTTTTAATTGTGTAATTCTTGTAACCTTTGTAACTTAGCTAGATTTTAATTGTGCAACTCCTTTTTGTATTTAGTGTCTTAGCTTTCACTTTGCCTATATATAGGTAGAGGTTCTTCTGATGGAAAGAAGAAAAAAAAATTCTCTCATCTTTTTCTTAGACAATTCAAGTGTGATAGAGTTGTATAATTTAAGTTCGTAGATAAAGTTTTGAATGTGCCTTGTTCAAAAATTTGTTAATCCGTCTTATTCTGAGAGACAAACACCTAATAGTTACTTGCATTAAGTGGGGTGAATTTGTCTTTAAGACATTGTGTGTATCACAAGTCTCGGATTTAATTCCATTCTCATTTTGTTAAAGAGTTGGTATATTTCTTTATGTTGATATTTAAATTTCTAAGTTACTATATTTGTTTTCTCTATTATCATTTCTTAATAGCCTTTCTGGGAACTTTTGTGGCTTCAAGCATTGTATTTCATGTCTTCAGACTAAGATTAGTAACTGTAAACAGCATGTGGATGCTTGGTTTAATCAGATGAATATTGAGAAGTAATACCATGTCCTGATTGCATAAACTCATTTGTAATATATGATGCTCATTCTCCAAAACCTTTTCTCTTCCTTGTGATAACTATTGGCTATGTATGTTTGTTTCTGAAAATTGGAATAGGTCTTGTAATCACATCTGGTTGGGACAAAAAGATAATGTTTTGGGATGCACGCTCAGCTAGTTCCATTGGATGCTTGAACAATCTGAGTGATGAAGTGGAGTCCATGTCACTAAGCGGATTTCAATTGATGATTACTGTTGGGACATCAGTGCACACGCGTGACCTGCGGAATCTTCAATCTGTTCAAGCAAAAGAATCTTTCATGGATATTCGAATAAAATGTATCCGTCCAATTCTTGATTCTACAGGTACTGTAGCAAGAGTTGTGTAATCATCATGTTAGTTTTGCATAACAAATTTGCAGCTGGAGAGAGAGCCTCACCTGAAATAGTTTTCTTTCAATCTGTTTTATGGAAAACAGTTTGAGAACAAGTAAATTTGTCTCACTGTAGTTCCTTTTCATTTTTTCAGATATCCCAGATTGATTGTTGTTGATACCAGTAGGCTAGTACTTTTCCACATTTACCTCTTTAAGATTTCTTCATATGAAATATCTATTCAGTTTTAGTTTCTGGACATAACAACTTAAATAGCCTCTTCCTGCAGGGTTTGCAGTTGGATCATTTGATGGACGGGTTGCATTGGAATATTTCAACCAATCCAACTCAGGATGTCGTGGGTGAGTATATATTTGTAGGTGAAACTCTATAGAATTTTCACCTTCTTTCCTGATTTCATCAAATATTTTATAGAATAATTTTGTATTTTCAGACTTGAAACTGCAGAAATCCTCTAAATAAACATTAATACAGCCCATAAGAGCTACTTTCTGCCAGGAGCTCCACTACTTATTATGTCATTTTTTTTAGAATGCTGCATAACTTGATTGTAGTGGAAATTCTATTTTTTCTTTTGCCATATATGAGCTGGTAAACACATCCTTCCTTTATTAATTCTATACAGATATGCTTTTCGATGCCATCCAAAGGGAAAGGAAGGAAGGCATCATCTTGTCACGGTGAATGATATTATGTTCAGTCCATCGTATGTGTTTCTTTTCTCTCATTTTGTGTATATGAAGTCTTTTGTTAACTGTATGATTTATGACCTCTCATTTCTATTCTCAGCATGTCTGGTGTCTTTGTCACTGGTGATAGCGAAGGATATGCTGCTGTATGGGATTCTCGAAGCAAGAAAAGACTATTTGAGGTATGCAGTGACTTTTTTTCTTTTCACTGAGTCGGATGCTTCTGTCAATAATCAAATCAGTAGATGATTCTTAACCTACAACTAATAGTTTGTCATGCACATATTTGAGAGTACTATGATGAATAATTATGCTTATCTTGCATTCTTGGACATAAGTGAAACTTGTGCTTCCTAGCTTCTATAATCTTCTCCAGAATTTATCTTCTGGATGTGCATAATATGTTACTTGAAAAAAACCATTATTGTTTTAAATTTTCGAGCTTGCAGTTTGGTTTGACAGCAGTATTCATTCTGGAAAGTTATGTCCTCCTCCAACATGAATTACATTACAATAATGGCTCATTAGTTTAAGGTCATCCATGGCATACTATTTTTTTCAAATTTGTTCACTGTCTTCTTAAAAGTTTTAGGGCATTCATAGATTGCCAGCATAATGGAGACTCTTGTAAAAACATCTTAGGTTTCAAATGCAAACTCTGCTGATTCATATATGTATTTTGGCCAACCAGTATTTTTAGTGTCTTCTTTACCTTCAATGTGTGCCTTTCCTCGTCTCAGTAATTAAAATTGTACTATGTAAATGTTGTTTAGATTCTGACAATTTCTCTCTTTTTTCAGTTTCCTAAATTTCCCAATAGTGTTGTCTCGCTTTCTTATAACCATAATGGTTCAGTCTTGGCAGTCGCATCAAGTTGCTCATACCAAGATGCCAATGAAAGGTTAGTAAGTGTTCTCATAATTCTTAAAAGAGGTAGTGAGATTTCCCAGTTGATCAGGAAATGCTGAGGACCCTATATGTACTATTATAGTTCATGTGGACTTTTAGGCCTTGTTAGTTAGCTATAGTTACTTATTGCATAAACATGTGATTCACGTGTATGGTCTGTGATTCTCAAAAAATGATTTTTGACATTTAGAACAATCTAAGATGATGGCTAGTACTCGGTGCTGTCCATTTTTATTGTGTTCTCCTGAAATCCGACATTATGGAAGCAACTTGATGTTATTTCCTTTTGACCATTTAGATTTTATCAACTTCCAAAACTCCATTTCCTTCTTGCTCACGGTTAGATAGTATTATGATTTTTATAAATAGCCACCCACGAGTGCTTGTGCTGCAATTGTGACCCAGTTTTTTGTTCTCATGATCAAAGATGTGCCCTTGACTTAAGGTTTACTCTTTATTGTGTCAGTGATGATTTGCCTCAGATATTCATGCATGATATCAATGATCTACCTTTTGGATCATTTTCTGCTGGAAGGTGACAACAGGGTTAAGTCTGGACAACAAGATATCCAAGGTCGCAATTCAAGACTGGGGCACATTCAATTAAAAAGGTTATTTGTTGCTCAGCACACCTCCTTGACAGTTATCTAGCCTCAATTCTGATAGTTCTGTTAGTTGGGAGTGCATAAATGTTTCTGGATGAATCCTCTGAGATCTTTAGTAAAATTATCAAAGCTGGTTTCCAGAAATACTCTAGCACAAGATGGAAGCCAAAAACCAAGGTTTGGTCATTGAAAAAATGAGCAATTTAAGTGAAGGAATGACAAACATGAAAATAAGAGTTTCTGTTTGTAAAATTGGTGAAAAATGTGACAACTATTTTCTTTTGATTCAAGCTGATTCATATATGTATTTGGCTAATCTCCATTCTAACACATGATTAGTTAATGCTACCGGTGTCTTGTATTGAATAGCTTGTACTATTCTTCCTGAGATTCTCCTTTTACTTGTGTATTTCTTACTATACCCATATGCCAAACTTTCCTTGTTTCGTATAAACTAGGATTTTGTCCTAGAATATAAAATGTCACGCAGATTTTTTTCATTTTTCATGTTTTATTACATTTCTACTAGCCTTCTTGTTAGCTCGTGTCGGTTAACTTGAATATCAAAATCGTTTAATGATTAGCCAAGTAAATGCTATATTATAAAATTCTTTTTAGAGAGTCTGTAATATGGGGCTCAGCATTTTCTTTCTTTTTTTCTGCAGAAATTTGTTTTGAGTAATCTTCACTCTACAATGGAGTTATCATATGTTTTGGAATTCCTTTCCTCACTTTTGGATCGTTTGGGAAGCTGGTGTCTTTTATTGGATACTCCAAGTGAATAAACAAAAGGCATCTTGCATCACCAGCAATAGTAATATGAACTTAGCTGTTTTGAATTGTTGTTGCTTTTTGCTTCTATTTTCAGTTTAATTTTTTTTTTTTAAAATGTTTTGAAGAAGCTACTCATGTGTTACTTTCCAAAAAATTTATTTATTTATTAACACTATTAAAAATACAAATATATATTAATTTTTAACAACTTTGAAAAAAGAAAAATTAAGCAACTAAAAGACAAACAATATAATAAAACATTATCTAAACCTAAAGATATAGCAAAGGGGTATTAGAGTCATTAACCTCATTATTTAAATTAGAACTATGACGTGCTTAGGGGACCAAAATGTGAATTAAATACTCGGTGAGCGAATTATCACTTAAATTGAAGACATCAAAGATAATATTTGAAATGATACTTCTATTTATAAAATCAAAATACTAAATTGAGAAGCAACTTGCTTTGTGGAGTGAAAATGAAAGAAAGGTACTAAGCTAAAAAATTAAGGGTGAATTAAATAAGATGAATTAACTCAACGGTTGCCATTCAAATTGATAACTTTTCCATATTAGTTTGGATTCCATTTTTCTTTTTTGAAACCATTCATTTTGGCTCATTGAAAAAAAGGAAATGATTCGCACACTTTGTGTGTGTGTGCGTGTGTATAGATGAAACTGGACTACCATTTGAGTGATTTGTTGTCTTTCCATATTTCATTTTCATTATATTATTGCTTTATGGGCCACAAAAATCAATAAGGAAAAAATACATTTACAACAAAATAAGTTTGCATATAAAGATTAAAGTATCTAAGTGAAATTAGAACTTTTAAAAATTTTAACTTTCACACTTGAACTTTTTTTTATTTAAATTTAACATTTTAACTTTTTTAAAGTTCAATTTCATACTTTTGTTCAAAATTTTGTTATATTACTATTTTTATTCGTTATTTACTTCTTCTTTTTTTTGTTAAAGTTTAGCATTCAAACGCTTAAGTTTTAAAAGTTTAACTTTTACACTTTCATTTAAAATTCTTTTATAATATCATTTTCATTCGTCACATGCAATTTATGTTGCTTTTTAAAGACAAATTCAAATAATTAAACAAGAGTTATTGATATATTTTTGTTTATGTAAATTTTTAATTTTTATTATTGATTTACATTTAGAAGAATGAAAAAAAAATAAAATTGTTGTTTTTTTCTTCTTAAAGTTTTTATAGATTTTATATGATGACAAAAATATTTTAAAAAATGACTTAAATTTAAAGAGTTTTAGATGAAATTGCAAAAGTTAAACTTTTAAAAAATTTGAGCACTAAATTTGGATTAAAAAAAAGCTCAATAACGGATGAAAATAATATTATAACAGAATTTTGAATAAAAGTGCAAAAACTAAACTTGTATAAAATTTGTATGCTAAACTAGAACGAAAAAGAACTCAAAGTACTAAAAATGAATTTACAAAAAAGTTCTAAGTGTTAGATACTTTGTCCTACTTTGAAGAATGGCAACCATTATTGGTGGAAGTTTGTTCCCCAACAATTGTTCTAAATGTCATAATATTGTCTCAATGTCTTGTAGTATATTATATATCCTTCAAGTTCAATAGACCTGATTTTTCTAATTATAGTAAATAAGGCTATGTTAATGAAAATCGAGCATAGACAAATTATGGATTCACACTTTACCCCTTATTCATTTTTTTAATAAAAAAAAATTAGAGCATGAACAAATTTTATGATATACTCTTTCCATTCATAATTAAATATTAGAAAATATTAAATATTCAAAATTAAATATTTATTTTTTAAAAATAAATAAAAATATATATTTATTTAAAATTTTACTAACAATATTCTTGACTTTTAAGAAATAATTTACTAACTAAATTAATAACATAATTGTTAAAGTCAAATATAGACATAGTTCCGAATGAACAAGAGCATCTTAATCAAATTAAGTAAATAAAATTTTAAGATAGAGTAACATCGGAATCAAGATCATTAAAAAATAAGAAATAAAAAAACAAGCAGGACCATGGGAACAATGATGGGGAGGCATGCACAATAGCATTTCTCAACAATCGGCCTCCGTGGGCTGCTACTGGCGAGTCACCGAGTCCGAGCGAGAGTAGCGAGTGATCGAGTCATATTGAGATTCTCCTCTTCTCGTGTACAGCGTCGTTTCAACGCAATATCCGAAAAAAAATATCCTAATGCTTTCTATCCAACGGCTGAGAATCCATCGCACTTTCTGAAAAACCCTAAAAACTCCCCCATTCACCACCCTATAAAAGCTACTCTCACACTTATCGTTCGCCTCTATTCTCTCCCTTTTCTCAGTCCTTTTTCTCCTCTCTTTGTGCTTATCAAAACCTTTTCGAAGCTCTCGCGAAGAAGACGATCATGTCGGACGAGGAGCATCATTTCGAGTCCAAGGCCGACGCCGGAGCTTCGAAGACCTACCCTCAGCAAGCCGGTACTATCCGTAAGAACGGCTACATCGTCATCAAGGCCAGACCTTGCAAGGTTCGAAAATTCGTTCCGTTTTTTCCCTGTTTGAATTGAATTTCATTTCGTGTGGCTCTATTTGTATGCGTAGGTTTTTTTTTAATTAGTGTGGTGTATGCGTAATTGTCTTTCGATTTTTTTTTGTTGATTTGTTTAGACTGCATTTTTATCTTTAGATGTTTTTTGTGGA
Source organism: Apocynum venetum (assembly GCA_019593545.1). Taxonomy (NCBI): domain Eukaryota; kingdom Viridiplantae; phylum Streptophyta; class Magnoliopsida; order Gentianales; family Apocynaceae; genus Apocynum; species Apocynum venetum. The sequence goes on from SRSM01000132.1 coordinate 4,300,160, forward strand.
ATTTGACTCCGAATTTAATGGGTTTATGGTTTCAGATCTTGACCAGGAATGGACGGGGCAAAGAGATTTGTTATGGAATGGAATTTATTGTTTTGTGTATTGATGCACTTTTTTCTGAACAATTGTAGAGTTTTAGAAGATTGGGATTGATTGTAGATCTGTAACGTATGATTTTCTGTGTTTTTCTCTTTTGGTTTCTATACCTAGAAATTGGAGATCTGTTTGACATCACGTGCTATAGTTTGGAGAATGGTGGAAATATAACGAGTGGGATTGTTAGTTGATGTTGTTTTATGTTTTAATTTTGAAATTTTCCTTCTAAAAAATTTAGACTAATGAGTTTTCAAATTGGCCATCATGAATATCTTCAAAGTTGTGTTGAAGGTTTTAGCAAATTAGAGAAGATATAGCCATGTACTGCCATATTTTCTTTAAATGATAAGATTTATAGGTGCTTCTTTGGCTTAATGGTTAGTTTCTGCAATAGAATGTTTATGCTATCTTAAGACACTGTTATCTGAAGGAATTCAGCTATTTATGTTCCCATAGTCTTTTATTTCAGCCAGAAGATCCTTTTCCTGTGTTCTATTATGATGGTCCTCTGTTAATTATGTTATTGTTGTCTGACAGGTTGTGGAAGTGTCAACTTCCAAGACTGGCAAGCATGGCCATGCCAAATGTCACTTCGTTGGGATTGATATATTCAATGGAAAGAAGCTGGAAGATATTGTTCCCTCTTCCCACAACTGTGATGTATGTTCTGTTGTTTGATTCTAATAGTGAAATTTTATATATATATATATATATATATATTATTTTTTTTACTTTTTTGATTGTCTTGTGCTTTATAGGTTCCCCATGTGAACCGTGTTGATTACCAGCTGATTGACATCTCTGAGGACGGCTTTGTATGTGAAATCTTTCTGTTGCCTTCTTTGTTGACCTTGTGAAGTGCAATATCTAATATTCTCGAAACTTTCAGGTTAGCCTTCTCACTGATAATGGTGAAACTAAGGATGACCTGAGGCTCCCAACAGATGAGAATCTGCTTAAACAGGTTAGTCTTGCTAAGTTAAATTTCTTAGACCAGAAGTAGAGAAATTTTTAAAATCTGCAAGCCTATAAATGTTTATAATGCAGCCATGGGAGTTGGTTATTTTTGTTCCCTTCAATTATGCTAGCCTGGTGATATGTTTCTCACTGGAGAAATTGAGTAAGCACACTGTTAAAAAGTTTTCAAGCCAGTTGTCCAGAAGTATGCGTATGTACACATGTGAAATGATTTCCAACTTGTGCTTGATTATTTTGTAAGATAAACTATTAACTAACTTGGAAGGTTCCATGACACAGCATGTTTAAGATTTTTCACTGCATTCAAGTTTTCCCACGAGTGTTACTAGTTTACTCATTTAACTCCTGCCCGTGTTGACATGTTCATTCACAGATCAAGGATGGATTTGCTGAGGGAAAGGATCTGATTGTGTCAGTGATGTCATCAATGGGGGAGGAGCAGATCTGCGCCCTCAAGGATATTGGTCCCAAGTAAACTGTCTGTGACAAATTACTATGAAGGCTTCTATATTATATTGGAATAGACCTGTTCTTAACATAGTGGCGAGGGAGGATCATGAACCACCATGTTTTCTTTTTATTTTATATTTAGGGCACTGGATTCTTGATGGTGTATTATGGCATCAGAGCTTTATAAGTTTAGTAGTTAATCTTGTCACTTTTGGTTGCTGTTTGAACTTGTTTATTTGTGTGGGGAAGAATTTACTGGTGACAAGTGTATACTTAAAAGCACCCTCAACAGCTGTGGAGATGCGAGTTCGCTTTTTATTGTTAAATGAACAAATGAATTGATTCTCCTCAGTTCCTTATAATCTTCATTAGAATGCGATTTGGGACCAATCCGTGGACCATGGTTCTACCAGTATCAGCAGTGTGTTGTCCTATTTTGAGTTTTGCCGAATTTTCATTGCTGGTGCTGTCCTCGAGTATTGTACTCGTGTGATCGTACCATTGTACAAATGGATGAGGCTTAATATGATAATTAATGCTGTGAAAATAAATTACAGAAGTGCGGTTACCTTTCATCTACTTCCTGGTGTTAATTTTGTTGTCCAAGGTGATTGTGCAAGCAAACACGAATTCAAAATTTGAGTTGGTTTCTCCAGACTGAAAATCACATGCGTGCTGGTCTGCGAGGATGTCCTTGTTTATGTGATTCTGCTATTTGGTTCAGAATCTGGTGGGAGAAAGGCCATACAGCCTCAAACCTCACAATTAGAAGAATGGCAAGAATGCATTATGGCATGTTTATAAGTTAAACCAGTTAGATAGTTAAATACTAACGTAAATTCCACATTGTTTCGTCCAAAATTTTGCTCAATTGGTAGCATATAAATTCACTACGAAGAAATCGAACTGCCTGCCACTCCCATTTTTGCAGATCAGGTTTATTCAACTCTCTGAATAGTAAGCTGTGCTTTGCCTATTTCACAAATCTTATAATTGTTCCAAGCCAGTCTTCAGGTACGCTGTCTTTTAGGCTTCCATTTAGGGCCGTCATTGAATGCTCTGTTGCTGCCTGTGTGACCATAAAATCTCATTACTAATGGCCTGAAAAGCCACGAGGGACCAAAAGAGGTAAGATTTACCTTGACAATGTATACATCAATCCCCAGTTTCGCAATCATTGCTGCTTCTGATATCTTGGTCGCCATCCCTCCTGTTGTGTCATGAGCTGCTACGGTAATATCCACTATTGACATAAGAAAGAAATTATCAAAATCTGTTACATAGTTGATAAACTATTCAAGAACTCTTTCCACTGGAGATAAGTTTGGTTTGAGCAGTCCTATTAGGAAAATCATTAACTCTTTTGTAAAGTACCTTTGAGGGCTCATATTTAACCAATTGTAAATACACAGCCTTTTAGTGATTACTTGTCAACTTCTAAGAGCCATTTCACCTTAAACTAACCTTGTTTATTTGTGTCTTCTAAAGTTGGCTCCACGACGGACCAGCTACCATCTTCACGCACAGCTGTTGTTATTGTAAAGCACCAGTCATCTCAGTTCTAAGCGAACATTAGCAAGTATCAGAGAAGGAACTGGTGTAAAGTCCGCACACACCTATTTCTCGCAGAAGCATTGCACCGGGTTCTGTAGGTGGGCGGTCATATACCCCAAAAACATCTGTCTGTATTCAACTTTTAAGGACATGCATGATGTATCAAACTCGGATATAACCATGAAACAAAACATAGGAAAGTTTTTATTATGCACAGAAACATCATGATAAGATGTCAAAAACAGCTTTGGTATGTTGATATGGCTTTTGAGCTTTTATTTCAGCAAACATTTTGAAACTTTGATCTAGAAAAGAATGAAAAACAATAATTTGACATTTTACTCAATCATGTGAGAAATAACCAGTACGATGAAATAAAAGTTTATTCAATGAACAAAAATCTTGGATACTAGAAAAACAACAAATTCGGGATTCAATTCTGCCGCCAGATAACTGATGATAACATCACCACTTAATATGGTGCAATCCTGGTTCAGAGAATGAGTCAGCACATGTCATACTAACTGAATTTCAAATCCACATAGAAGGGGATCAAACCTGTGCAGTATCAAGCACTGCATCTCCATGGAGCACCTAATTAACAAATAAAGAATATCACATATAACTGATTTCCATGATAGGTAAAGAGAAAGTCTCAAGTATAATTACCAACAGTTCTATCCTGTGACCTAGTCAATTTATTTGTTTTGTCATCAATGAAATTACGAAATGGTTTCAGAATGAGCTGAGTAAAGAAAAATAGGTCCATTCTCATGCTTGTTTTCTACTCTCTAGTCATAGGACTATCTTGGGTCATGGTTGTGTGAAACCTCTCTACATATGCTTTCATAAGTTTCATGACCATATCAGGACGTCACATGAGAATCAAGCACAAGGTTCGCATGGGGTTAGGAGTCAGTCTGATATTAAGTTTTCATCTTTAACTCTGGAAATATAAAACTTGGTGAAAAGTTTCAAGCTAAGGATCCAAAGAATTTAAACATACCGGTATAAAGCCTGAATCAATAGCATTGACCACCATAGACACATCAGCATCTGCCATCTGCAAAACCATAGAAGTGAGGATTGAAGTACCTGTGATTCTACTTCAGTGAGGATACATAATTAAAATAAATACTATTGAAACAAGCACATCTGATTAATAAATAGAGTCTTCTAGTAGCAATTCTAACATTTCTTTTGCAGGTTGACCAGCCACAGGAAAATGGAGACATTCCGGTAGAAGGAATACCCTCTGAAAGGAAAAGAAAGGAAACAATGTCAGATGAAGATCCAATCTCAATGAATGAGCACAGATAAATCTGAGTTCAACTTATAACTTCTGCAAAATTGAATATACAGACTATTAGTTGCTGGAAATGAATGCCGTGTTGACTGATATAAGTTTGACAGCATAAATTTGAATAAAGGAAACCAGTCCCACAGTTGCAGCTTTCCAGGTAATATACAAATCACCATTTTTATGTCATCCTTCTAGAGGCTGGGATATCAAAATGGAGGCTACTCTCTTTCTTGCTACCAGACCCCTCCCGACCAGAAAAGAATGTAAAATTCTAGATCCTGAGTATGCTATTGTAAATGCTTTACAAACATGCTTGTTGGAGTGTATTGGTTGAAAATATGGATTAGAGAAGTACCTCTTGCCAGAGCTCTAACAATTTCAAGATTGAGAAATGTTACCTGAAAAAATGAGGATGAAAAGAAGAATGGTACGTAATGTAGAACATAATGATTTGAGAACCAAATTTCAGCAAAATCAGTAATAGTTGACCAAAGAAAATGTGTCAGGTAGGCACTAAATACAACAACAATACCGTAATTCGATTTATTAACTAGAAAAGCAAGTCCAAGATGGGAGAAACAGTAGGTCATGTATGGAGCTATTTGAAAATCATCATTACCACAGAAAATGTATCCACAACTTAGAGAACAAGAAGAAATATTATGAGTTTGCTCTACCGCTAAGTACTGATGCATCGTCACATGATTTTTGTGATATGAGATCCGGCAAAAGCGAAACAAAGCCTGACCAAGATAACAATGAGAAGTCACAAAAATATTATTTCTTACAGAAATACGTGTTGCAACAAAACCAGCCTTGACAAGAGGTAGGCTTAATCCACCCTTATGAACCCCAGACTTGCTAGCTTGAAAATGACCAAAAGAACCTGCACACAGAGGACTGAAATTTAATGCACAGCAAGTCATCTGACTGGGCCATCAGTTATAGAATCCTAAAATAATTCTTCAGTTTCACTATTTAACAAAGACCAGATTCCAAATCACCACCAAATTTTAGACTGTATGTTCCAGTGAGATGATAGGGAATTCATTGAAAGCAAACAATATATATATCAACCTGCTCCATGAACAACAACTAACTTCTCAGAGTCTGAAGTATGTAGATCAAAAGATTCATCATTAATTGTTTGAGGTTCTGAGGCTCCTGGTCTCTTGCTCCAGTCCATCCCATAAACATTTTCAGGAGCAGACACTGAAAACATCGCTTGACGGAGCTGCTTTGCCACTATGGTAAGATTCTCCTCATTTATTGTCTCAAGCTCATTTTTGCAAGTGATTGCTGCCCCTCCTGTTATACATAACATCCAAGAATAAACAACATGGGAAGAATAACAATTCTTGTTAGTAGAAATTTTAACTCAGGAAAACTACAAACTCATTCAATTGGAAATATCCCACAATTCACCCAATCTGAACTTCATCCAATCCACCTAAAGATCAGAATACCACTTTGTAGCATCCACAATTGAATGAACTTTTCAAGAATGTAGAGTTAATGCAATCTTTTTTAACTCATTCAAACATAATCAAAGAACTAGAACGCACATTCAATATCTTCTCAGATTCTTTCATTGCATTCAAAATCCAGCTGGAAGATATTAGATTAAACTGATCATCTGAATTCCTTTATCTATCCTTTTTCAAATGCACAAGTTCATTAACTTACTCAAATGCAGCTTACAAAAACACTTCAGACCCATGAGGTTCTCATTATAAAACTACACAAACTATAATCTTGTGTACTTTATCTGAAATTCAAGAATCATATATATATATATATATAAAGATTAAGATTTCTGACCCAGCTTGACTATGCAACGGATGGGTTTTCTTGGGGTTGGATTGATGATTTTGTGAACAGAATTATGTTGATCCTCCATTCCTGCTAAGTGCTAGTTACCCTCAGTTCTCAGTTGCAGCTGTTGTTGCCTCTTCAATCTCTACTACGACTCTTCCCCTAAAAAAAAAGAAAAGAAAAGAAAAAAGGTGTAATCTTCGAGGAGTTTGCGACTTTGCGTGGTGTTCTCGGTTGCCCCACTCATTTTAAGGTGACCCGGACATGCTCCACATGTGGACCGGATTTTAAAATTTTTTAAAAATTGTTCTCTTTTTTATTTAATTAATTGCACTACAACCCTTAAATTTTTTTGTGAAACCTACATTTTTCTCTAAACTTTTAATTATTTCAATATTCTTCGACATCTTTTTCAAATTTTCAATTATTCTCCCTTATATTTTTTGTATATCAATTGACTATTTTGAGCAAAATGTTATATAAAAAACTCATATATATATATATATATATATATATACTGTGTGTGTGTATATATCCGTGTACTTCTTTTTCCTATAAAAATGTAATTACTTCTTTTTCAATTTTATAGTAAAACTCGTAGGTTGTTAGTATAAAAAAAAAGAGAAGATAAATAAAAGAAAAGTATATTAAAAAATTAGCATTGTACAAATCATTCATGTAGACACTATAATCTCCTTCTCATTCTAATATTTTCTCATTTTTTAATTGATTTTTAGTATAATATAATAATTAAATTTGAGTTGTCACAGGAGATTTTTGTTTGCATTTTTCATTTCTTCTAATGCTATTTTGTATTGAAAAATAAATAAAATAAAGAAGATGATGCTTTGTAAAATTAATAATGAAGATGATGCATTTTACAAATTAATAATTTGATAAAGAGCACATATGCTCTTTAATAATATTTTTGTCTAATTTTATGAGTTGATCAATAAGAAAAAAAATCAAGAGCATATACGAGTTTTGTTTTTTTAGTATTTGAATAGAATACTAAGTTGGTTGATTAAAATAGTTTAATAAAAATTCTATTTAATAGAAAAATTAAAAAGACACGAGGAAACATTAACATGATAAAAGTCAGAGCATTTTTTTTTCACAAAAAATAAAATAAAAATTTCACAAAAAGTTTAAGGTATTTAGTAAAATTAACTTCTTTTTTTCGATTGAGTGGAAATCCTCATCTCAACAACCTTTGTACTTAGTAAAGGTGTTTGTTGGGTTTTTCACTTCCATAATTCAGTTTTTCAGACTTATATTTATATTTTTAATAGGATATATATTCAAATATCCCAATTTTTTTAATTTTCTCTTTTAAATATTAATTAATTTTCCAGTCCAATTGGATTTTTAAAGAAATGAAAACAAAACTAAATTATTATTTTTTATCAATAGTGAGCCAAACCTAATTATATAACCAAACACCAAACCGAATTTATAAATACAATTCTATTTGATTTTGTTTTTCTATTTAAACCAAATAAACCACGCCGCTAGTTAATGGAATTCTTTCCCATATTTTGAGTAGCCCACACAATATCTTAATTCCCTAATCTAAAATTGATTCTCTCTCACTCATAGTCTCTTTCCTTTCTCGCTATCTCGCTCTTCTCTCTCTAGAAATCTTAATGAATTTGGAGATCCATTTGTATCCTATGATAAAGATTTTTCATTCAATTATTTATGATTATAATTTTCACTCTCTTTTAAAAGAGAAAAATTATTAAATAGAGAATAAAATTGAAAAATATATTATAATTATGAATAATAATACTAATATATATATTTTTAAAAAAACTAAAATAAATTATATTTTAAGAGAGAAGCAGTGTACACGACATGTCACATTACACTCCATATAATTAGTATGTACTATTTTTTTCCCCTGGGAATAAGGCAACTCATGCTGATCCATCTCATCACGGGAAATTATCAAATTTAGTCCCTATGCATTTTTATTTTATTTTATTTATTTTAATCTCAACTATTTTTTATCTATAGTTTTTGTCTTTTTGTAGTGTCATTTTAAGACAACATTTTTTGGGTCATGAAGCGTCACTTGTTTCTATTCAAAATTTAGAAAAGTCGAATCTCTTTCATTGATCTTTTTTATTTAAAATTTTAATTTTTAATATTTTAATACAATCATTTACCTTATTATTTATTCCAAGTATATTTGTATTGGGAACAATTTCCTTTTCTTTTCTTTCTTTTTTTTAAGTACTGGGTTACAAACTGTCTTTTTTTTTTTTTTAAAGGAGGAAATAGAGAAATTCTATTAAGAAAGGAAATTAGCCCAAATAACTTGAGATATGTACAAGAATGAGCATGCCAATGCACAAGAGAGCCGAGGTTAGCTGTGGGAATATGGGTCAGCCCGTCGGGCTGACCTGTCTAGGCCTGCATCACATGTGAGCTTGATCTGTTTTGGTCTGTCAGCTTTTTTATTTGAATTTTTTTATAAAAAAAGGACATTCAAATTTTTTTAACATTTTCTTAATAAATATTACATATATTTTGTTATTGTTGTACTATTTTTTAATAAGTTTTAGTAATAATATTACTATTTATTCATAATTTCTTCAAGAAAAGTTAATTAATTTTGTTCATAAACTATTTTTTAAAATCACTTTTATATTTTATCTTTAAAATCATTATATGAGTTGAATTAATTTATTTATTCACTTATTTTTATAATTATTTTATATTCTTATTAACTTATTTTTATTTTTATTTTAAATGATAACTACTTAATTAAATATATACATTTTTCTAATATATATTTAAATATTATTATTGATAATTTGATACTAAAGAGGAAAATGAAGATTATAGAGTTGCTACTATTTGGTATGAGAAATTATTAGTTTTTATTGTGCTTTAAAATAATTTAATATTATCGTAATATATTTCATTAATTTTAAATTATTTTTTCTCCAGTTTAAATTTGTTTAGATCGTTTAAGCCCGTTTAGGCTTGTGATCGGAAGTGGACTACCATAATAAAGATCAATCTGATTGGGTTGAGACCAAACAGGCCGAACCAACTCATTTGCCAGTACTAACCTGAGGTAGGAGCAATTTTTTAAGGTGTTCTTTAGTATTATGCAAATAATCAAATATAGAAATTAAATATTTATTTTTTACTTAATAGGAGTAAATTATAATATTATTATTATTAATGTGAATATTGTCATTCCACATAAATTAACTGAATCTTAAATTGAGAAAGTTATTAATATAACTTTAAATAAATAATATATTTATTTTTATAGAATTAAACATCTCAGGATGAAAATGTGTGAACATAAAATTTCGAATGTAAGAGTATTAAACAATACTTGATTAGTGTAATTTACCTTTATGCATATTCTTCGATCTTATATAAATAGTAAGAAAATTTGTATTTTTTTTAATCCGTGTATTTCTTGTTTTGGCTCCTTTGTTCTTAATGATTAAGTTTAATGTTTTTTTCCCCTCAGTATTTTTCCCCTCTGTTTGACTAAAATTTTCCTTCTTTTTATCTAGTCAAACTAAAATTCTGTGTATTACTAAAAAAAAAATATAAAAAAATCCCAAAAACTTAATCCCCTCATACTCCCAATTGATTTTAAATTAAATGCTTACGATTTATGTTAATGCATAATATATGAGAAAACAAAATCTTGGAAATTACCGACCGCATATTATACAAGATAATTCATATCTAGAATTAGGTTATACATCAATCTTATAATCAATCATACCCAACAAATTACATATTGCTTGATACATATTAAAATAACATTACTTCTTTCTTTCTTTTTTTGAGGAATAACATTAAATCTATAAAATCTTTTTAAAAGTCGAATATTTGATGGAAGGTCGGGATATCCTTTTGAACAACTCCGTTCTAATAGAAAAGTCTTATATCTTAAATTAATTCATCAAATTGATAATAAAATTCACGAACGTTTCAGATTTCAATAGATATTATACGTTTGTTACACAAGCACACTAAATATGTGGGGGGGAAAAAATCAGATAATTAAACATTGATTTGCCTTCTTTTTTTATTTTTATAAGTGCTTTGTGCTTCAAAACATATTATTACATGGAGTATATTTCGTGACTATCAAATAGAAGAGTAGCTGAAGCCAATTGCTTACAAGGTTGACTAATTAGACGTCCTTTTCTACACATAATTATCACAATTCATACATTTGCTAAGTTTTCTTCTTCTTATCTTTGTTTTTTATTTTTATTTTTTTTTGTAATTAGTCACGTTTGAGTATTGATGTTACATTGTTAAGAAAAAAGACTTTTGCCACCTTAATCCCAATCAAATGACTTTTGATTACATGACAGTTGGATTAGTTAAGAATCCACCATATATACACATGAAGATTAGTTTGGAAAATTCACTGATAACTGACGTAGCTTGTAGGATTGAATCGTTGAAAATGGCTACTCAGATAAATATTATGATATACATTTTTTGATAGATGCGATGTCTTAAATTTGATTTAAGTATTTTTCTAATTTTACTTATAAAAATGAAGAAAATGATAAAGGTTGGAATATGAAATTACTAATAAACAATACTCATTTTTATGTGAAATTGAATGTTCAATTTTAATTTAATTCAAGAACTAAGGAATACATTTGACTCTAACAAATTTACAAACATTACCCTTCTTACTAAATTTTATTAATAGTGAAACCACATGAGTAAGTTATGATGTAAATATCTTAAATTTAAAAAATTATTGTTGAAATTTTATATGAAAATATATTTATTTTCTTTAAAATAAATTTTTAATTTTACTTTCGTTTCAAAGAGAGTATCTCATTTTGATTATTTGTATATGACTTATGAGATTGAGATAGTCTCAATTTGCACTCTCACTTCTCTTCAAATGAATATCTAGTTAATGAGGGGTTGTTATGTTAAAGGAATATGAACATATTATTTTTTTCATTTTCAACTTGGATTTAAATCTCTCTTTAGACATTAATTTCTTACATCTTGTAAGAGATTTACCTAGGTAGAATTATTCGATCTAATATTTAACTATTCCAACAAAATAATAAATGAAATCCTCCTTGAACAATGACAAACATAAAACATGTGTAAATTTTTTATTTAGTCCCCAATGTTTTATTTAATCATTATGGCCCTTGATAATTATTTTAAACTTTTTTTTACCTAATAATTTTTTGACTATTTTAGCCATTGACAATTATTTTCAAAGTTTTTGTCTATTATGTATTTTAATATGGATTATTAGATCTTTTTGTTACAATTTTTATCTTTTTTTAAATCGACCAAAGTATTTGATAATTTAAAGTATTTTGATTGACTTGGAAGGATCTAATCATTTAAATAAATAAAAAACATAATGACAAAAAATATTCAAAATTATAATGAAGACCAAAAAAAAAATTAAAATAATCTTCAAAGCCAAAATAGTCTCCCCTCCAATAAAAACAAAGACTAAATGAGAAATTTATCCCATAAAATAATAATTAAGTGTCATATTCAATAACTAAAAATTGAATTTATAAAAAACAAAATTAAAAATAGACATGAGATTATATGATTAGCTACCATAAATGCCTTGGGCTCACTATTACATCATACTTGCCCACCATTAATACACACACCCCACAACAATATGTCAATATTGATATCCTATATATATGTATATATAATACAAAGCTACATTTATAAACTCTTCCCCACAACAATATGTCAATATTGATATCCTAGTACAGCCTTTATCAATTGGCATGAAATCCACAAGTCATAACTAAAAATTTCACAACTCATAAATACTCACTACCAACCCTAAAACTTACCCAACCATATGCCCAAAAGTCCTATGAATTGTTTAACTATATTTGCCACCAGTCCTTCACTTCCATATCAAAGCTCCTCTCAGATCGTGCCCACTTGTCTCAGTTGTCTTGTTGTCAAATCTGGGACTTCTAGATTTTTATCACACTACAAATCCAAATGTCAAAGTATCATCTCTCCACTTGTCTCCTCCCCCATTGAGTCCTGACCCTCCAAAAAGCCCCTCTTGATTTTTTGATACACCATCTTTATCCCTTTCCAATCAAAATATCTCCCTTATGTATGTATAACCTTCTCTTATCATGAAAATTACTATAATAGATCAAAATTATCACATATCTAGTTAACATAGAAGAGGGTAGTATTTTAATTAGTTATGACACAAATTCATTATTCGATAAATATTTTAAATTCTAGTCATATATATATATATATATATATATATATAATATTTCATTAGTCCGAAATTAAGTATTCACATTTCTATTTTAGTTTGTGTGGAATTAAATATTTATTTTTCTTAAATAAATATTTTTTTATTCAAAATTTTATTAATAATTAAAGTATTTATATACAAGCTAATTCATAGTACCCCATCACTTACCATATTAATTTAATGAATTTGTATATTACTAATTCATGAATTACAATTCATTATATTAATGTCAAGAATAATTTGGTAAAAATCAAAAGTGAACTCAATTTTAGGACAGAGGGAGTATTATTCTAAATGGGCCGGGGGGGGGGACTATAAAGTATTTTTAGATTCATAAGAAAGCTTAAAGGATGGAAATCAAAATTTTTATCTAAGGGAGGAAAGGAGATATTGATCAAATCTGATATCCAAACTATACCTTCTTATGCCATGCAATGTTTCTTACTTCCTAAAGGCATTCTCAATGATATTTTGTCCATGATTCGAAACTTCTGGCGGAGTGGTTCTGAAGACAAACATATTGAGTATTGGAAGAAATGGGAAAAAAATTGCTTGCATAAGGATCAAGGTGGTTTGGGTTTTAGATATCTACATCGTTTTAATAGTGCTTTACTTGCAAAACAAGGCTGGCGCATTATTTATACTGCTGATGGTTTTCTTTCAAGAATTCTAAAAAAATATATTTTCCTACTTCCTCTTTTATGATGGCAAGTTTGGGTAGAAATCCCAGTTTTCTTTGGAGAGACTTTCTTCAAGGCAGACATTGTCTTAATTTAGGGCTTCGATGGAGAATAGGGGGTGGAAAATCTGTTAACATGTGGAACGATCCTTGGATTCCTAATTATGGTAGATGTCGACCAATTGTTAATTTTGAGTTCACAAGTTCCTTTTTCAAGATGTGCATTCTCTTATTGATCAGTCTACTGGAGCTTGGAATTATACATTGTTACAACAATTATTTCTGCCTTTTGAAGTTCCTTTAATTCAATCCATTCCACTATGCCCAATTCACTCTCCTGCTAAGTTGATTTGGCATCACGCTATGGATGGTCTTTATACTGTTAAAAGTGGATACAAAGTACTCCTTCAAGACAATTCACTTACACAAGGTGATGCTTCAACCTCTTCAAATGCTAATATGAAAAGTTTATGGAATTCTCTATGGAAGCTGCCAATTCCCCCCAAATTACAGCATTTCATGTGGCGCCTATGTTTGGATATTATCCCTAATAATGTGGTTAGAGCAAGGCGTTTTGGAGTTTCACCCAAGTGTTCTTTATGCCATGTAGCAGATGAGGATATTTTTCATTGCTTTTTTGGATGTCCAGTTGCTAAGCAAGTGTGGAAAAATTTGCACTTTGGCCCAAAAATCCTTAGTCGCCAATTTGCTTCCTTCCATGATTTGTACCACTGGTTTCTGATTTTTTCTTCCCCCTCAGAGATGGGCCTTTTCTGTACAGTTCTATGGGCAATTTGGACAGCAAGGAATCATTTCACTTTTTATCTGATACCTCCTCATGCTCCTACTATCCTTAAGTCCTGTTTAGCTCTTTCAGAAGAGTTCATTGCAGCTTCTCAAGCTTGTTCAGTTGTTGTGCCCAAGCAAACTCATTCATCAAGATGGAAACCTCCCCCTCTGGATTTATCAAAGTGAATTTTGATGGATCCATCAAGTCTTCTGTTGGTATAGTTATTCGAAATTCTTCAGGTCCATTCGTGTTGCTTCTATGCACAACTACAAACATGTCATCTTTGAAGGGGATTGTCTCTCCCTCATCAACAAGGTTTCCTCCAAGGAGATTGATATTTCATATATTGGCCATTTTGTTACTGTTATTAAGGATCTTTTATTTATTTTTGATTTTGTTAGTGTTTCTTTTGTAAAGCGAGATGAGAATAAATATACCCATATTTTTGCTCAACTTGTACCTAGAGAATGGTATAGTTATTTTCCTTTGCTTGTACGCTCAACTATTTTAGTTGACTCTCTAATTTAATGAATTTCTAATTTCTTTCCAAAAAAACAAGAATTGATCATGTTATATTTGTTTGCACCATACTTTATTTTGGTTTGGATAAAGGGAAGGGAAAGAGAAGGGACTTCCACAGGTGGAGTAAGACAAAGACTTATTAGTTTGGTTAGGAGAAAAAGTGAATAGGAGTATGTGTGAATAAATTTGATTAGTTTATATTGTTTGGTGATGGAACATTCCTAAAATTAGATGATTTGCTTATTTATTTTCATATCACTCTTACAAAACAAGATAAAAGTAAATGTAATTTACTTTCTCTAGGAGAAATATCTTCCTTGCATTTCAAAATAAATTGGCTCTTTTATTTTGTTTAAAAAATTGGCTCCATACATCAATGATTAATATTTTTCAATTATATTTCTATTTAACTGAAAAGAAGATTAAGGTAATTAATTTTAATAGAGAAAAAGAATGTGATGTTGATTAAAGTATTTATTAAGTGTAAATTTTCAACATTTTTACTTTTTGTACAAATGACTAAAATTTTATTTATTTTAAAACAGATGGAACATATTTTACTTTCTAGTTGTTTTCTTCTCTTCCAACCAAGATGGAGTTCCACCCCTTGTCGGATATGCTTCTTTACATGTATTTTTTATTTCACACTTTATTTTATCCTCAAATCATGAAATTTTTCTTCTTTTGGAATTTTTTTTTATCACAATCTTTGGTTGCTACAATGATTTATCTATGATATTTAGATATCAGAGTTCTTTTCCTCATTTTCAAGAAGATTTTGTCATATCCAAATTAAATTCAAGCCCTCCATTAAATTTTTTCATCTTCTTTATTTAGCAATATTTTAGGCTATAAATATGCAGGGAGTTTTATAAGTTGCTCTTAACAAAGATGGAAGTAAACCTAAATTCCCATAATGATTATATATATATATATATATATATATATATATATATGAATTTCCATAATGATGATGTCAAAGACCAATCGTACAAGAAAGAAACTAAAATATATTTACTTATCTTGTTTCTAGGTTTAGTTGTTGTATGTCACATAGAAAATGAGTATATATTCAGTCACCTATTTTTTGTAATTATTTTTATTATTGAAGTTTTGAATTATTATAATAAATAAAAAAACATCCGAATTTAACCTATAATCAACATATTTCATTTTGGGAAGGAAAAAAAACTCAGACATGGAAAGAATGAAGAACTCATCCAAATTTACTTTCTATCTCCTTTTATCTTTTATCAAATACATTTACATTTTTTCCTCATTTACTCTCACTTTTTCTCCCGTAGGACTAATCCAAAAAGTGAATAGTACTACCATACACAGAACCATATATATATATATATATATATATATATATCCTTATCTTCCTGAATCCATGTCATATTCTCAACCTTTATTACTAGTGCTTTTTAATTTTTTAGATTAGAAAATAAATAAAAACCAACATTATAAATAATGAAACTACTTTGAAGTAAGTAAATCCTCACCATAAATCATTATAATTCAATAATTAAGGCAAGTTTCATGTTACAAAATTAAAGGGTCATTCATTAACCATCTCTATAATTCATGAGGACCATCAACTACTATTTCAAGAACGTAAGAAAAAGAAATTTAAAAATAAAAAATAAAAAATTGAATTGAAATGGGGGAATGTATGTAACCTTCCTAATCAAGCAGCTGGCGTAGACTTTTTTTCTAAAATTTTGCCAACCTCCAAAAATAAAGAGAAAGAGTGGAAAAGACGACGACGTCTCCTCCCTCCTCAACCCCCCGATTCTCTTCTTCTATCTAGACAGACAAAATTCTCAGACGACGACTTTCAGTAGATTAAGGAAGGAAACGAAAAGAAAAAAACAGAGCTGAAAAGCAAAGAAATGAAACCAAATTTTTGTCAGTTCCTCCAAAAGCTGAAGAATTTTTGAACTTTTTTTTTTTATTTTTTTCTCTTCAAGATTTTCTCTGAATACAAAAGTCAAAAGGGATCAGAAGCAATGGCACAGAATGAAGGATCGTCGTCTAGAGCGCCGGTGCGACCCACCTTAACGTTGCCGCCAAGGACTTCAATGGAGAATTTCTTTGTCGGTGGTCCGGGTGCAAGTCCCGGTCCGATGACTTTGGTATCAAGTTTCTTTTCCGAGAACGATCCGGATTCTGAGTGCCGTTCGTTTTCCCAGCTTCTTGCCGGTGCCATGGCGTCTCCGGCTGCCGTCCCTGCTGCTAGGCAGAGTTTCCAGCAATCTTCGGTGTCTCAGCAGGTTGATAATTCTGGTTCCAGGGAGTCAGACGGTAGTCGCGGTGGTTCGGAGTTTAGGTTTAAGCAGGGCCGGCCGGCTGGTTTAGTGGTGTCGCAGCCGTCGATGTTTACTATACCACCCGGGTTGAGTCCGGCGACTTTGCTGGACTCTCCTGGGTTCTTTTCGCCTGGCCAGGTACTTCAATTTTGAGAAATCTTCAGTTCTTGTTTGCGCGGTGTAGCTAAGCTGAATTTGATTTTGATCTTGAATTTTACATATGGGGTTTAGTTTTATTGGATTTTGTTGAGTTAGGAACAGGATGAAAGGAATATAGTTAAAGATGACTTATTTATGGGAAGTTTTGTTTTTGAATACTGTAAACGGAAAAAAAAGAGGATTTTTTCTTTTGGGGGGAGTTTAGTTAAGGTTGGGACTCATGAATTCATTGTGTAGTGCTGGAGTAAGCTACACGATTCTCTTTTCTCTATTTTTACTGTAATTTTGGAATTAATGAAGCTAATTTGTGAGTTTGGTGGTGATCAGAGTTTTCAGTGAAATCTAAATGTGGATTGGCTTTTTTAATTTAAGGGCTGTCTTCTGGAATAATATTTTGATGAGAACATAAAGCTGGGGGTCTTTTGCTATGCTAGGGAATATTTAGTCACTTTACTAGTTTTCAATAGTGTACTAGTGTTACTACTGAATATGACATCTGGAAGCCATATACGGATGATTAGCTGATGCAAAATTTAGAGGGCCTCCTTTTCAGTTTTTTGGTGGTTGCGGGGTTGGGGGGGGGGGGGGTTAAATGTGCAGTTAACGGCATGAAAAGGTGAGTAAAATCATATTCACAGATCAATGGATAAAGGTTTTGAGAATGTATTCTCTCAGGAGGGTAAAGTGTTGGACCTTCATTTGATGCGTGGAATTTTTTTGGTTATATAACCAAGCCTACATCATGGTTAATGTAGAGAAGATAATGGTTCATGGACTTAACCCAAGTTTCACTTCACCAATAAATTAGCTGATTGAATGAATCTGTCCACAAGAAATGAATCAGGAAGCAAATTTTGCAAATTTTTCCCTTTTTCTTGTGATATCTGAAACTCTCTCCCCTCTTCTGTTTTCCGTGTATTTGTGTCTTTTGAGAAGCACTGTCCTCGAATGCTTTAAATTAATTGAAAGTCCCTTCTGCTCCTGTTCTCTAAAATGATGTGTGGTTATGTGAAATGTCTGTAAAATTTGCATGTTGCAGTATAGTACTGTAGTATTCCCATTTTATCATTTCAATCTTGTTATAGTCAAGATTCAGGAACATTTTTATGGGCACTCTTCATTCTAGTGATGGTTCGACTATCAATGTTGTACCAGACTAATTGTTGTTATCTATCCATGCTGTGGATCCTTTGTCATATATTGCAAAAGAATGTTCTGGCATGCATATAAATAATTGATAAATGACGATATGACATTCTCTCATTTGCTTGTATATTTCTGCCTGTTTTTCAACTACTAATTTCTGGTCCTCAAATCATAATACAGGGCCCTTTTGGAATGTCTCACCAGCAAGTCCTGGCTCAAGTTACTGCTCAAGCTGCACAAGCTCAAGCCCAGATGCAAATCCCAGCCGAGTATCCATCTTTGTCATCTGCACCTGCACCTCCGTTATCACAACTTCAGACATTAGCTTCCAATACAGCTACACACCAGCAGATGCCTCCTCCAGCGTCAGATCCTAACATAATGAAGGAGTCATCTGATATTTCCCATTCTGATCAGAGATCGCAGGCTTCTATAACTGTTGATAAACCTGCTGATGATGGTTACAATTGGCGAAAGTATGGCCAGAAACAGGTGAAGGGCAGTGAATATCCTCGAAGTTACTATAAATGCACACATCAAAATTGTCCAGTGAAGAAGAAAGTTGAAAGGTCACATGATGGCCAAGTAACGGAGATTATATACAAGGGTCAGCACAACCATCAGCCACCTCAACCCAGTAAGCGCACAAAAGATACTGGAAATCCAAATGGAACAATGAATCCTCAGGGTAACTCTGAATTGGGCTCCATGGAAAATTTGAACAAACCTAGGGAAGGGTTTCCTTCACATTCACTATCTATAAAGGATCAGGAATCCAGTCAAGCTACTCATGAACATGTATCTGGATCTAGTGACAGCGAGGAAGTTGGTGATACTGAAACTGGAGTAGATGGAAGGGATGATGATGAACCAGAATCAAAGAGACGGTACACTTGTTTTTCTTTGAAACACGTGTCTGCTTATCATGATTGTATGGATGATCTTGATATGTTAACTAGTATTTATATGACCATGTTATTCAGGAATACTGAAGTTCGCACATCAGAGCCAGCTTCATCTCACCGGACAGTTACAGAACCCAGGATCATTGTTCAGACGACCAGTGAAGTTGATCTTTTAGATGATGGCTATAGGTGGAGGAAGTATGGTCAGAAAGTGGTTAAAGGCAACCCTTACCCAAGGTAATTGCTTTTAATCTAATACACTTGTTATTGCCATAATTTAATCTTTTTGATGATTTAATCTCATATTACATCATGAGAATCCATATCTTGGATTCTCCCTCTATTCTGTGTCAGATTAAGGCTGAAAGTAGGTGACTTGATGAAGAATTTGCTATGGGCATGTTCCATTAGAGTTGCTTCTTGGTGTCAATCTGTTCTACTCAATTTAGTCATCACCACTTGACCCCTTTCTCTGAGTGAAAATAGCTATTTTGGTTTACTTGTCTTTCATATTATGTTCAATTTTCAACATTGAGCTTTACAGGCATGCAGTTGTTGCCTGAGATCAATTTGCCTTTGGCTTCTTCCGTCATTCATAGGTGTCAACACATGTCACCTCTTTATATGATGCTACTATAGTTATAGTTAAAACTGTCACATGCAATTTTGCTTCATGGCTTTTGGTTGAGCATCATGTCAAAGGTCTAAAGCCATCCTATTGCTTTTTGCAGAAGCTATTACAAATGCACCAGTCCAGGATGTAATGTTCGCAAGCATGTTGAAAGGGCTGCAACTGATCCAAAAGCTGTTATAACTACCTATGAGGGCAAGCATAATCATGATGTTCCTGCAGCTAAAAACAGCAGTCACAACACTGCTAATATGACTTCACAGTTCAAACCTCATAATCCTGTAGCTAATAATCAGCATACAAACAGGAGGACAGAGTTCAGAAATGACCAACAGCAGATAGCTCTCCTACGGTTTAAAGAAGAGCAAATAACATAAATTTTGATGAGCAGAGATCAGGTAGAAAGTCAAGAATACAGCTTGGTGGACAGGAATATATACCTGAATCAAATTGAAGCCACAACTTCTTGTTTGCATCTTTCTCGTGCATGGGATATGAATTTGATTGCAGCTCTTATACATTCCAGAATACAAAATAGGAGGACACAGAATTAGTTTACAAGGCACCATAAGGATTTTGTGCATGAATTGAATACAAATTATTGTAAATTTCTTTCACATGCATAGTGTTTGTAATGTGATTATGATTCTTTTTGTAAATGAGTATGTGTTAAAAAAAATGGCTGTTGATAAAGAGGGATGCTTGGATATATGGTTGGCTTGGCCTGTCTAACTCCAGACTATTACAATCCCTTGCTTCCAATTTCTTGCAGATCTGAAACTTGAAGGACATTTTTCCTTCAAAATGAAGAATAATTGAAGGTAGTATTGTATCTTCTCTCCATTTACATTACATTTTGATTGGAGGAAAATGATGCTTGTGAACTGGTAGTGATTCATGGAGTATCATATGGCTAGCACTAAAACGCTGCTGAACAATACCTCAGCCTGTTCTAACTCAGTTTTTAGCTGATTTCTTAAACTTAGCTTTCTAAAGCTTCGGGTATTCAAAAGCATCGCAAGTGATAGAAGTCTAATTGATAGATTTATCAGCTGTCTGGCTCAACTTGAGTTAACTTTTCAAATAAGTTAATTTTAGTTAACAAAAAAAAATTGGAAAGGAATGTAAAAGAAATGCATGTAGCTAATTGTTATGATTAAGTTTGTTAAATCTTTTTTCTTTTCTTTTCTTTCTGGAAGCATCAATTCTGCACTCCCTTGGTCAAAAAAAAAAGGAAAAAGAGAAATAAACTAAATTTAACATGCAGTCAAGAAAAAAAAGTTTACAATTGGACAAAAATCAACCTAATTTGTGAGTATGTAACAACAATTACGATGTATTTGTCCATATATTTTAGTGTGATTTCCTTATGAATCATTCATGATAATCGTAGGAATTGTTGGTAAAAACTCGTTTACACAAGGCTTCATTCACTTGATTGGACAAGTCGAGTGTTAGTGTACTCAGATGAAAAATGATTCTGCATTTGAGGATTTAATTGGGGCTAAAATGAGTGATTGGCAACCTTATATAAAATGCCTTAAATGCTAAACTTGTGGAAATTATGAGAATTGAGTTTCTTAAGAGTATTCCAAAAAGCCCTTATAAGTCAGGGAATTTCAGTTACCACTCACAAAGACAGCATATTAAAGGTACACGCATATGGCACTTAAAAATGAAAAGAAATTTGAAAAATAAGAAATGACCTATAAAGCCAGTTGTATACAAAGTTGTAAAGGAAAATAAAAAAGTTTCCAAAAGAAAGTTTTAGATAAATTATTTCCTTTTGAGTTTTGGATTTTGCTTTTTCCTTCTTAATTTTCCTTATTTATGCTAGACAGAGGTATATTGCCTTCACTTATCCTAGGCACAAACTAAAGTCTTATATGCCATGATTTCTATGGAAAAGAAACTAGCAAGCATGCATATCACCAATTTAAGACAACGATGGATACTGGTTTAGGAAGTATTTAGGCTTTGTTTGCAAATCCCTACGTTAATTCACCTTTTATTTCCATAAAACATACCATTTTATTTTCCCAAATCTCAAAAATAATATCATCATTTTTTTTCATTGCAAATTCAAATGGAAGGTAATTTCTGGAATATCATGTTACAAATTCAATTGTAATTGAATTTCTTGTTAAATCTCGATTGTGTCTTTCGAATAAACTTTCTTGAGGTCGAGCACTTGTGTCTTGGTACACTTTCTACAACAGAAAAATTGTTTACAGTGAATATATCAGCTCTCAAAATTATTCAGCTATATCAATCATTACCAAGAATTTACAATTTCAGGTATTTGTCCATGATTTACAAAATCAATTTTGTTTAACTGGACACTGCACAACACTTTCTCAGGCAATTCCTCTGGCTTCTGTGCCTGCATCAAGAAATGAAGATAGTAGTTAGGCAAATAATCTTTTATCTACAATACCATCTCTTTCATACTCTTCATTTATCATATAAAAGGAAAACAAATGCACCTGAATTGCTAAACCAAGATTAAGAATGCCATGTTTCAATCGTTCTCTAAATGCATCAAGCCCTTTCCTTGATATGTAGCTAAAACGATGTACATCAAGGTCGATCTCAAAGTAGTTTTCTCCCTGTAAAAAAGCATAGATAGAGAGCACATCTAACTTTTATAACTGCTCCTTTAGCTCCTTTTGAAGATTCAGACATATATGTTCAGCAAATTATGAACAAAAGTAATTGAAGTTAACAAGCAAGGAAATTGTAATATTGATGGTTCTGCAACATTTCATAACTTAGCGAAATGCATTGCTATATTGTGATTCATAGGAATAATAGAGCAGCAAAAAGTACCCTGTAGAAAGCATGTTGAGGGCGAGAAAGCACTGGCTTATCGTTATAGGCATGTAAAAGTTTTTTTTCTGCAGAGCTCAATTGCAGCTCTTCAGGGTTGACCATACCAACCAAGATTTTTAGCCTCTCTCTATAAGGAACTGCAGATTCTTTAGCAAAACCTTTCACAGTTTCCACGTCGTCCATAACAAATCTCTGTGGATGGAATAAGTCAGAAAGTTTAGCTAAAGAAAATCCAGCAATCCAAGATAATTAAGTCAGGACAGAAACTGGATTAACAGCGTATGTGCCACTAGAATTAAGAACTTGTAGATTAGAATTTAAGATTCCAGTTGATAATACTGATCATGAATGTGTGGGAGAGAATTAGGCTTATGAAGCAACTGATAAGTACCTTTATACTTTCCTGAAACTGTTGAGAAATCTCTGTGTCAAAATTTTCTGATATCTTGAAATATAACACAAGGCTCATTCCTTCTCCATCACAATCTCCAGGGAAAATGGAAGCAGGATAAGCTGGTAGCTGGCACACAAAAGAATAAGAGGGCAGAAACTTGAGACTGTGACAAGGCTCAAAATGCACAAAACTCTGTAACAAATTGTTGAATATTAACTAAAAAATTATGACTCCAGGTCATTCTATAAACAATTATATGTTCCAAATTAAAAAAAAAAAAAAAGACTACTAAAGGTCATAAAAAGGAGTCAAGTGCAATAACTGCAAGGATAAAGGCATAAACAAACCTGTATATTTACAATCATAAGAGAGGGCAATTCATTGTGTGACTTTATCTGGAAAAGTTCAAGGTACTGAGCAATGTGATGTATCTTCCGCGGGCAGGCAAATAGATCAGCTCCAATAGGTATATAAGGACTGCAATTAGGAGCAGGGTACTTCTTATTATCTCTGTACAAAAAGATCACATGTTATAGTTAATAGGCTGTGTACATTAAGTCTACATGCTCTACAAATTGTACTTTATGCAGACATAAATGTTAGATTTAGCAATTCAGAAGCATGCCTGAAATAATTCTCTCCACGAAGCTTGAAGACAGAAGATGGAAGAGGACACCAACACCCTTGAACCAAATTCCCATGTAATACTGAACATGGAATAGTAAGTCCTGCTCTCCGATAATACAAAAATCTCTTAGAGTTACCTGTCGATGTATTCATATCTTCAGTAATATGATGTAGAAATATACAAAATTTATGGTAGACTAGTGATTTTATGGTATATGCATACTTCCATTTTGTTTATAGATTACTGTAGTGATACTATACAGTTAGCTGTGCTGTGGTAGTTTGTTAAATGAAAAGATCTAAACATACTAAGATTCATCAAGAACTAAGTTACTGCTTACAAAACTCAGTCATATCATTTCCTTCATGAGACGACAGTTTAGTAGCAACTCTTGTGGCTATAGACTTCCTTCTTTTTGATGTTGACAATGAACCTGTTGCTGCAGGTTGGGACATAATGGCTTCAATACGTTGAGCCTGGAAATTTCCACAAGGATCATATTGAACTTTCTCATTCTCAGAAAAGATTTTGTCAGCTTTGTTTGAGCTTGGAAGGCCAACGTTTACTGCATTCAAGCTTAAATGAAACAGGCCATTTGCTTCCACATATTCAGATTTTCTCAAAAACTTGTCAGTTTTACCATTTTCTATGTTCTGGTGCCCTCTAGAATAGCTATAGCTGATATGTTCATTCTCCCTAGGGCAACAATTACTGTCATGCTGAATCATTTGATTCCTGAAAATATCTTCAGTTGTATTGGCCATTGTAGGAAAAATTTCTGGAAATAAAAAGTGAAAGAGATTAGGGAAAGATATATGGCTGTAACGAAAATGAAATCACATTGCAGCATGCTGATCACCTCCATAAACACTGACAAAGTCTTCATCTGAATCAGATCCAAGGGTGCTAACAGAGTCAAACCATGCTTCATCTTGGCACATCCCTGCTATTTAATGAATTCAGCATCATGACCATGGAAAAAATTCACAGGTCTAATGCTAACAAGATAATTTCAGCAGCCAAATTTTGGCCCAATATTTCATTGCTTAGAAACAATAAACATCATCATCAGCCAACTATGACGACAGAATACCACTCATAAAGCATCAAATGGACTTTGTATAATGAACTTTACCATTCATAGCAACTTGATTTTGGTCCATTTGCAGCTGGCTGCAAAACAGTGGAAAATTAGATAACTCAGACCTTCTGCAGCTGGTCGGTCGATGTTTATTGTTGTCCAGCAAAGCAAACTCGGGTACAGAAAGATATCTCCCATCCTCAGCAGCAGTATACTGTTCTATTGGAGCAACTGAGACGGTAGGAGTAATCTTTCTGCGGGACTTTCTAGACAAGTACTTTTTATTAGACTTAAATGTTTTATTTGGCATTGATACGCATCCACCCATGATCACAAATAGTTTAGGAAAACCAGCATAAAGAACTGCCTTCTCATATGAGATACCACTTTTAGCTCAAGCTTTTGACACCTTGTACCACATGAATCCGGTAAATTGAGGAAATTCATGCATTTCCTGCAAATAAAGAAGAAGAGAGAAACACAAAGTTCAACAATGTTATTCTTAATTCTCGTGTTTCCAAAGAAAAATAAAATCTACTCACACATGGACAAACTTCAAAAGATTTTCAGATAGCATGTACTGTAGGAGACAGTAAGGCGCAGAAAGCAATAAAGTTTTAACTTAAGAATATGCTTATATACCCAGGAAGGTGTTTGATCCTGATTTTGATGTCCCAAATAGTCCCAAGAACTAACTCAAATTGAGTTCCCCAGAGCTAATATCTCCTAGTTGGCACTGGGAGATGGGAATTCGGAAGAACGGATAGAAATCTGGACAAATTCAATCTTCAATTTGATTCAGCAATATATACCTGCATTCATCAAACGCTTAACTTGAAGACAAATCAGAACTGCCATCAAATCATTAAGGCCGCCTCAAATGCAGCAAGCCTCTGCAAGAATAATCAATTTGCGTGTAAAATATCAAACAAATACAACCACACCTGCAAATCAAAGCAGGATACTAGGGGAAAAAATAAAGATCCCCAGGAAAAACTATAACGGAGTTGGTGTAAAAGTAAAGTGGACTACAGGCTACTGGGCTCAGAATTAAAGACCTTGCAGCAGTGCCATTGCAGAGTACAACTAAGAGAAACAGTTTAGATCATTATATACCTCAGCTTCCCATTTTGACCAAAGATACCAACAACTACTGACTAAATGCAGAGAATTGAAACGTACAGTAACAATAATTTTGGATGGGGTGAAATAAATCTTTACCTCATCCATGACTGAAAAACAATCTAATCTTTAATTTCTTTTTCTTCTTTTTTTTTGAGGAAATTATAATCTTTAATTTCATTTATAAAAGATTGCACTAAAAGAAATATCCCAGCTGCAGAACGTATCAAGTGGTTTATGAAAGTCCTAACTGAACCAATATTATATAGCTCATGAGATAGATGAGAAAATGACTAGAAATTTGTTGGAAAGTGATGAAAGATTAGAAAAAAAGAATGGAGAGATATAATTCTTTTACTAAGCCATGAATTACACATAAAACACTGTAGTCAACCTTTGAAACAGTCCACATCTGTTGCAGTCCCAATATCAAAAAGACCATATTGGGGGTGGACAAATAGATAAGCAAAGACAGGGATGTAACACATTATACTATTTCCATGTGCATGCAAACATGCAAATAATTAAGAACCCATATTACCATTTTCCTTTTTGATAAGAAACATAAATTTAAGTTACAACACCGATATCCGAAAATTAAATAAAATTAGCACAAGCAAAACAAGAACTAGAAGAACAAATAGTAGTCCAGCAACCTAGCAAAACAAGAATGATCAGAAACAGAAAAGGGATAATACCTGAGGAAAGATATGAAAAGGGACTTGTGAGTATCAAAGCGACCATCTTGTGTTAGTGGGAGTTAAGAAAAAGAAATCTAAGGATCGTTCAAGCTTATAACTAGGTGGGGAGAGCATAAATAGGTTTGGCGCCAGATAGAAACTAGAATTGAAACGTCTTTGACTTTAGTTTATAAGTTATTACAATATTTTCATTATTAATATGATTAATGAATAGGACTGCGTAATTTAAGTTGGATATAATTTTTTTAATTTAAAATAAAAATTATTAGTATTTGGATAACATAAATATTTAATTTTAAATAAAAATAAAAATATTTAATTCAATTTAGACAATACTTCTTGAAATTAAATGTCTATATTGACT
This sequence comes from Apocynum venetum, assembly GCA_019593545.1. Classification (NCBI taxonomy): domain Eukaryota; kingdom Viridiplantae; phylum Streptophyta; class Magnoliopsida; order Gentianales; family Apocynaceae; genus Apocynum; species Apocynum venetum. The sequence continues at coordinate 4,326,911 of SRSM01000132.1, forward strand.
TAATTTAAAAATTAAGAATAGAGTTAGACTTTAAATTATTAATTAGGTTAGTGGCGATAGTAATCATTAATTAATGTAATGTAAAATTTTTTTAATTAAATTGTTTAAAAAAAATTAAATGAAAAAATATTTATTTTAAAAATAAAAATATTAACATTAATTTCGAAAATGAGAAAGTATTATATTTTGTAGCAAGCAAAGCAAAGTAAAAAATAATAATAATCAAGATTGTCAGACTTTCTAAATTTCCTCGTGGCGTCTTTTACGCCCGAGTTTTGTGCTGCAGCAGGTGAAATTGGAATAGAAAACCTAGAAATACTACTTTCACCACGTTCGTCTTTTGCTAGGTCTACTTCCCACGTGCTGTGCATTACTAATTCAACCTTTCTTTTTCTTTTTCTTTTTCTTTTTTTATATGAAACATTAATAGTTCAACCATTTGAAAGCGATTATGTCCGAAAATGGTAGCACACAATAGTCCCCACTCTCATCTTTCTCATGCATATGCAATAGGGGAATTTACTCGAGGAAAGGTAAAAGATTCAATAGTTATATTAACCTTTATAATTTTGTGTAAGGAGATTTTTATTAAAATAATATATATATATATATATATATATATATAAAAGATTGTAATGATCACTCAATCTGTTCAAACAACTCTTATTGGGTTCTTTTTCTTCCCTCTCCTTGGCTACATTTTGGATTTTCAACATTAGCCAAGGGAAGAGGAAAAAAACATTATTGATTTTATAATTATTGAGATCATACTCCTTAATTCAAAGTTGAAATATTATTTTAAGGGTTATTTAATGTTTACTTTCTCCTAAGATATATGTGAGGGTATTAAACCTAAATTCTATTTAATTCTATACATAGAAATTTACTAGTGACATGGCAATGCACAAGCAAGTTAACAGAAAAGCAAAATTAATGTATTCCCTTGTCTTTAAACAAAAAGGAAATAAACATGAAAGTGGTGGATTTATTTTAGCAATGAAATTGAGGGTGACAAAAACAATGACAAAAATTACATTTACATGGTTGTCATGTCTTCTATGGAATGTGCATTGTCTCATTTATTGTTCTTTTTATGTGTAAATTCATTAAGTTGTTGTATTTATTTTACATTGTATGACTAATTAAATTTTACTCTTTGTGTTGGACTTCTTGTAATGTGGCAAAATTCCCAACAAAGTTTTATAAAGCATTACTTTTTCAAAAATTAATTCAAGAACTTCACTAGAAACACCAATGTCCTTCTTGCTTTAATCAACTCATGTTAGTAGTCTTGTTCATAGATGAAGAAGTTCTAAGTTAGATCTCTAGCACTTCAAGTAATTAATTTTGAATTACTTTTTTTCAATTAGTACAATATCTATTACTCTTTAAAAAATAAAAATCACATCCAAATTGACATTTAGTAAGCACTAATTTTTTTCCTTTTTTTTTAGTCTTAATACACAATTTGTTTCGTAGTGCATCACCATATCAACTAAAGCAAAAGAAAAAGTGAACTCATTAGGCCATAAGCTTTAATCAAATCATTAGTTAGTTAGGAAAAAACAATCAAAAGAAGATTGAAATTGGATTATCTTGTTCATTGTTAGGCATAAACAAACAACAATATATATTGTTTTATTACCCAACTAAGGAATGCAAAAATATTATAAGATACATTTCTTTTGATAAGGGAGAGATTAGAACTCAACCCCAGTATCAGAGGTTCCCTAATCAAACGGATTGTAAATCAAGGGATGTGTCCGAATAACAAACACACATGGCTGAGACTCAACAGAATTCAAATTTCAGGATAAATATTCACAATATTTCAGTAAAAATTTACTTTACAAAAAATTCGAAAATGTCTTCTCGAAATATTACTCCCACATCAGCGTATGCTTTACAAAATCGATTATGCCCATTGGACAAACCATTAATGAAAGATGCATTTCTTGATATGATTGTCTTGTATTATAGGTGCCCACTATTTCGCACTTAAGCACAATGATTAGAAGGTTTGGCCTTTCATAACTACTTTCTATCACTTAAAAATTGAAGTGGTCGAGTCCGTATGTGATAGTTCGGCCGCCAAATGGACCCTTTGTTTTCAATAATTTGCTTTTCCTCAATTCACCTACCAATTGAAGAAATTTTTTGTTTTGATTTGCTTTTCTAGTCTTCAAGAAATCAAAAGTTTGAAAAATAAATGAGAATAAATTATGATGTAAAGACCGCCGAAATTTTCTTTAGGATTATTATTATTATTATTATTATTTAAAGTAATTCAAACTACTAACAAACACGTTTGACTTTCCTTTTGTGGGGGATAAAGGATAATAGTCATTTTTCCTTTCTCTTTTCTTTCATACAACAAGAAGGAAATATGTATTCGGTTTTTTTTTGTTCTTTTTTATTTTAATTTAAAATTCTAATTTTCACAAAATTTTAATAAAATAGGACCAAGATAAAATTTTGAAAATCGAATTAAAATAATTTATTTTATATAAATAAATTAATATGCAATTACCTAGCTATGCTTTATCATTAATGTATTTTCTAGAATGCAAAAAAATACTTTTAATTCTTTTAAAAAATCAATCGAAAATATATGCAATTGAAGAATCAAACAAATCAAAATAAATTTCACTAAAAAACCAAATTTTGCCCCGCCCAGCAATTTTACACTTTAACTGAATTATGAATTCCCCTAATTGAATCATTTGCTTCTTCTTCCTTTTTTACCTAAATTACTCTGTCGGTCTCATTTCAATTGTTCATTTTGAACTTTCATAAGAATTTATACTAGTCTTAAAATGATAATTATATTATTAAACTTTCTAAATTACCCTTATTTAATAGTCATTGCATAAATATTAATATTTCTCAAAAAATATATTTTCTAATAAATTATAAACAATTCATCCGAAGCCTTCATTAATAGTAAAAGTGTAAAAATATGTACTAAACTTAAAAAAGTAGAGCATTAAAATGAGACATCCTATAAAAAAAATGTAAACAATTAAAATAAGACATATGAATTAAATAATTGCATCTGTTTTACTGAATTATCACTATCTTGGTATTTGAAATTCAAATTGAATTATGAGATGAGTTGAATCAAATAACAACCTAAACCATACACACATACACTATATTAAAGATTTATTATTTGTCAAGAGATATATTGGGGAAAAAGGAAGCACGATAAAATAAAAACCAACCACATATTGTTCTCTATCGTTCTTAAACGACAGGTTGGACAGCATAGCTTTATCAAATCTTTTTATATATATATATATATAATTCAAGATTATGATACCTAATAGCCTAAATTCATCTTTTTGTCAATGCTTTTCCCTGCCATAAATCATAACATTGTTCTGATCAAATCTTTTCTTTTTTTTTTAAAAAGGAAAATATATAAAAGTATGATCTATTATTGTATATTGTCGACTACATAAACTTTTTTCCTAAAAGAAAATTTAGAAAGAAAAGGAGTACGGGAGAAAAAAATTATCTCAATATTGCATTGGATCACTCAAATTTATAACTTTCTTATGAGCTTCAAAAATAAAAAATTACAAAACTTTCTCACCAGTTAAATACTAACAGGTTTGGCGTGTGCTTTATATATATATATATACTTGAATTGATAAGAATTTATATGCATTTCCAATAAAATGCATTGAGATTTTCTTTTACGTTGAGTAGGAATCAAACTCAGGTTGATATATTCGTGTTTTATGACTTTATTTATCATCTTTTGTCAATCTTGTCGGGACGGACTCTTATCTTATTGTTGTGGGTAAGTGGGTTTCGTGAAGCTTGATCTAACAAAACAAAACGGAACATTTTTCAGGTATCATTGAATAAAGCCTTGTTTGGTGCAAAACCAAACTGAAAGACCTGGGTTGGGGGGGGGGGGGGGGGGAGGGAGGGAATTCTAAACTACTTGAAGAAACATGGGGAAAAAAGACAAATATTTTCAACAAAATTCTAACCAGATCCGATTGCTTGATATTCTGAAGTTGTAATGATTTTATGTGGAGTAGGTGGAGTGAGTGGGATCTTTCTAAGCCCATTATTTTATTTTAACAGATTACAAAAAAAAGAAGAAAGAATAAACACTATGTGATTAAATTAAACATAATTAATAAAGATGGATATAACTATTTTTTTTGTTTTAGTTACACCAAACATGGAATTATATATAATATCAATTCATTTATACCTTAATGTTCTATTAATTAGTTGTATAGTTAATGTAGAATAATTCATGTTTTCTGGCCTTCAAGAAATGAAACTGCTTTTGCAACTTCTCCAAAGGGACAAAAGTATGTTGATGTCCTTCCTTTCTTGTTCTTGCTTGTTGGTTTGGTCACGTCCATTATTTGTTGTTGAATTAATAGTTTAAGAATACAATATTAAACTCGTGTATTAGAAGCAACCAAATTATTACCTAAGATGCTTCCTTTTAGGTAACATGATTTTTTTTTCTTTTTTATTGAAAATTGAGTAAGTGAATTCATATAAGTTAAATGATTTTAAATGAATATTTATTTAAATGAATATTTATCGAAATTCAATAAATATCCACTTAAAAAGTTAACACTTGTTAATTTTATTAATCAAATATAACTAATTACCCTTTTAATCAAAATTTTAATTTATATTTTATTACTAATATATATGTTGTAATTTCAGATTTTTTATGACACCATATAATTTTTTTGACATTTGCTAATTAAATTTATGTTGTAATATATATATATATATATATTAATTTTCTATATTCAAAAAAATATTTTTTATCTAAACTACATAAAATAATTATTCCTTGCACTTTGTTATAAAAGAAACTATGAAAATTTATTGTAATTATTTGTTTACTCCTATTATATATATATATATATATATATATATATATATTATGTCAAGTAAAACGGTTCATCTTTGCAAATTCTTGTGGATGAATGATAGAATAGAATAGAATAGTAAACAATAGACATTTAAAGAAATTATGACATTTAAGGATAAAAGCAAGAACATATTGTTCTACCCTATTGTATGTTTTAGTCATATCAATCTTGACAACTATCAAACCTATTTTTTCATTTTTTCTGATTAAAGTGGTGCATCATCAAGTCATGACGTATACATACAATAGTGTTTTCAGTGATATTTCTATTGTCAATGAATGCTCCTTAATAAGGGGTAATGATTTTCTCGATGAAAGAGGTTTCAATATGATAGTATGAATCTTAGATATAATCTTGTAACAGATATTATAAGCAGAAATGGGATATTGGTCAACAAACTTACAACTTTTATTCTAAAATATAAATCATTTTAATCTTTTATACTTAAATATAAATATATTATCTAAAATATCATTGAATTTGAATTTTGGTATTTCTCATCTATAACTATAATTTTCACTTTAAAGAAAGAGAACATTAAATAAAGGTAATATTGGTAAACGATTATGAATATATAACTAAGAAAAGAATGTTAATTGAACAAAAGATCTTGTATGATGAGAGTTAAATTTTTAATTGGAAATTTTAAGATCACATAATTTCAGTGTATTGATTATTGGAAGAATAGGTATAGCATAATGATGCAATTCATTTCTCTAGGGAAATATTGACCAGAACTTTGAAACTACACCACAGACACTGAGAAATGCATTAATATAAGAAATTTTATTACTTTTTATAATTATTTTATGTATTGTTTTTAATATTATCTCTACTTCTTTTATATCTTATAAATGATAGTATTTTAGTTCTAAGAAATATATTCACGATAAATGAAGATATTTTATGAAATAAAATGTTCAATTCCTGAGGAAATAATAATAATAATCATAATGATAATATTATCATAATGATAATAATCAATGATAATATTATGATTATTAGTAGTAGTAGTAGTAGTATCATTTGAATATGATACTAGTTGTTTCATGTTAGTAGTAGTAGTCGAATGAAGAGAATAAGATGTTGGTTGTTTGGATTTCCGCTTCAAGGACCAGCCCAATCAGCCCATGTTTCATTTGCTTTCAGTTGGATAATGTTCACTAAATTTGGGCCTTATCATAGATAAAAACCCATGTGACATTTGTTTTCACTTTGAAAATGTTTATCAAATTTGGGCCTTGTCATAGATACAGAACAATTTCCATTGTATATGCAATGAAGCAAACAAATCAATGTTAGAGGATTTCTATGACTTGGACCCAAGACAGGTATACAATTTAGAAGAGTGGGTTTTTTTTTTGGGAGGTGGGTTACAAGAAAAGCCTTAAAGGAAAGATTGTAATGTGAAGAAGTAGGTCTCGCCTATCTAAAGGCACTAGGAGGGTCCTAATGAGACACCCATAAATCATAATGTTGGCCTCCACGAGTTATGATTATTGTTTTAGGAAAAAGATTGTAAAGCGAGTGACATTAGTCATATTGATAAGGGTAAAAATGATATCTCATTTATTGTTAAGTATGATTTTATAATAAAAATATTACTACATTTTTAATCAAGAATCCTCTAAGTTATGTAATCCAGTCCATTTGGTGGATATACATGAGGATCATCAATAAAGTGACGATTTTCATCGGGGACAAAGAAGAATTATTTTTGTTCTTAAAGAGCAAAATAGGTTTTTCTTATGGAAAATAAATTGGTAAAAATCGTTGTTGGGCTTGGCCACTTGGGCCATTATTCAAAGCTTTGACCTGTCAGAGTAGATATTGGTCAGTTAGATAAAAAAGGGATTTGTTTTGCCAAATGTCGGAGGAAATCCCCCAATCATCACTTCTTCCCTTATATTTTTTGGGCGAAATTGATACAGTTGTTTCTGAACAATATATTTATTACACGAGATGCGGGAATAGACATGAACCCACCACATGGTGAATATGGGTGAAAGTCTTATCACTAAACTAAATTCTTATTTTTATCCGTTTCAAAAAAAAAAAAAAATTGATCGTCAAGCTATTGTATAAAAAAATTGACTGCAATTTGTATGCTTAATTGACATTTCTTTTTTATCCCTAAAGGGAAATCGTACTTATTCCGTTCGAATTTATATATTTTTTATATGTCTAAAATTAAATATTCATATAAAATTTTATTAACGGTATGATATTTAAATCTCACTCATTTATATAATCTTATTACTTATCGCATTAATAATAAAAATAATATGATAATTTTATTAAGGTTAATATTTGTAAAAAGAAAAGAAAGAAATGTTAATTACGTGTCAAATTTAAAAGAAAAAATGGTCAAAGCAAATGGAGAATTGAAAAATCAGTTGTAAATTGTACAAAATAGGGGAGAAGTAGTGGAGTGGTATGGTGGCAGATAAAGCATTAAAGGACTTTGGTATAATTAAAATGGTCTCATGAATTTGTATAATGAAAGGCACCAACCTCCCTCCCTTCTTTATTTCTCCCCCCATCATTTAAAGTGTCGTAAATCATAAAAGCACCTGGTCCTTTAATTTAATGCGTAGAGAGAGGGAGGACTGAGGAGAGATAGAGATCCACATAAAAAATAAAAAGAAAATTTTTAATTTACTACTGCTATATTTTTTAAAAAAAAGGCTATATTCATTTCAAAATATAGATTTTTTAAATGGTTGTACACAAATTAAGGATACCAAAATAAATCAAATTATCTAAAAAAAGAAATTAGTCACATTATCTGAAAAACTATTAAGGGTGATTTTGGGGAAAAAAGGTATTGCTAATAAAATACTTATCAAATTTCATATGAAGACTTATATTTTAAAATAATTCATCAACTCTAAAATACTTATATTTTAAAATGGATACAGCAATATTTTTGCTACTATTAAAAATGCTTCTTAAATTTGTGAATTTCTTTAGATTTAGCTAGTACGTATAAAAAAGAAAAGTACCAAATGTGAACCCAAAAAACAAAATAGAGGCTTTTTTGTCAAGTTGGTGCAATATTAGGGAGATGAAAATGAAAAATTCGAAAATTTTAAAGTCACTAAGTTTATTCATTAAAAAATAAAATAGAAAAATACCAACTTTTGCTAAAGTTGAAGATCAACAATGTTTCCTTTTTGAAATCTATCGACATGTTTCCAAAGCTAGCATATTTGAATACTAAAATGTGTGGTATGTACAAACCAATAAATGCAAAGTAAAATAAAACTTTCATTACTTGTGATAAAAAAAATAAGGATTTTTTTATTATAAATCATTTAGTATATATTTATTATTAATATGATTAGTGTTGTTAGATTCGTACGTCAACCAAATATAAAATTTTAAATAATTATAAATACAAATATTTTTTAAAGAAATTATCATTTATTTTTAACACAAACAAATGATTAATTATTAAAATTATAGCGAAAAGCTCATATGTGATGAGGTTTTTTTTTTTGGTCAAGATTAATCAATCATTTTGAATTGGTAGAATTATTTAAAACTATAAAAGTTTCTTATTTTTTAATGCCTATAATGTAAGTTTCTATATTATCACTATTTATTAAAAAGAATAATTTTCTGTTTTATTATTAATTAATTGCATGAAATCTATGTTTTTAGTGAAAAATAAATTTCCCAATCTATAGAGAATATTTGAAAATTTTCAGATACAATTTTTAATTTTTTTAAATAAGAGAATCATTTTATTTAAAATATAAACATTTAATTTTAAGTTCAATAATTTCAACATAAAAATTAAAAAATCCGTCCAATAGAATTATAGAAGATTGTGAATATAAGGTGGTCCCTTTTAGTCACGGGTTTCAATCACGTGCCCCTACGGCTAATGCTAGGAAACAATCACAAAACAACAAAATAAAATACAACAAAAAAGTTAAAAAGTAGTCACGGGTTTTATTACTATTATTTTTCTAATAAAAAATCTCACTGAATAATAAAATAAAATAATACAAATTAGTTATGAACTCTTTTATTTATTTATTTTTATAGATAAGTTATGATGAACTCATGAGAACATAAAAATTATAATACTTTGATCAAGTCAAAAATGGAAAAAATAAAAAAGAAAATCCTTTTTCTTCAAAGAAAAAGAAAAGAACAATATCAATATGAAAAATCAAAATTTTCTCGTTTTATGAAAATAGTTATATATATATATATATATTAATTGCTTGAACTTGAAGATTATAAATCAATGCAAAAGTGTGATTCAAGGTTCAATCCTGTAAAGGTGGTCAAAATTATAATAATGTTATTTACTTCTTATCAAAGTTATTCATTCCATCATGATTTTTTGTTTCCTGATAAGTCTAAGGATTTAAAATTCTTCTTTAATTTCTTCATTTTGTCTTTTTCTTCTTCTTTTTTCCCCCTTTGCTAATCAGCGGTTCTCCTACGCGGCACTATGATATTGGGAGAGGTTAAATTAGTTCCTGAAAATATGAAAGATTTTTTATTAAGTCATTTTTTTTTCAAATTTTAATTTAGTCCTTAAATTTTATAAATAATTTTTCTAGTACTGTTGTCTTAAGTTTTCATCTAATTTCGTTAAGAAAAGATGATTTAAACAGTTTTTTTGTGAATAAATTTATCTAAAAATTTTTAACAAAAAAGGAATTCATTAAGAGTTTTAAAAATTTAATTGAAAAACTTTATAATATCGAGAGACTATTGTGCACTATAAACTACAGTCTCTACCCCAACTCTTAGTTCTATTTTATTGGGGTGCAAATGTGCAATGATCATCATAAAAGGCATGTTGGACAATAGTAACCGACCGACAAATCTTGATTCTTGATCACTATGAGCAAAATATACTGTGATATTCCAGTAAATATAATAGAAAAAAAAAAGAAACTTTTACTAGCAATAGCAACAATTATAAACTTTATGAAAATGGGTAATATTATTTGATTTTTTTCTTTTTGTGATGCATAAGTTTAATTTAAATACTTAATTGCCCATCGAAAATTAAAAATATGAAGAAAACCTTTGAAATGTACTTCTTTTTTTAGGGGGGGGGGGGGATATTGTCTATAGCTTCAAACGTCCCATTCCATGATGATATTGAATGTATAACTAGGTAGAGGGGTACATGCATGAACATGCAGAGTAGAGTTTTTACGTACATGAGAGTGATAGAGAGAACTTAAGTCGAAGGGGGAAAAAAGAAAAGAAAAAAGAAAAAAGGTGTGATGGAGAGGTATCGTATTTTCATACGTGGCACATTATGTATAAGGTCAGGGTCAAAGAGTAAATAATCCAAGAAGAAATTAATGCAGTGTGATAGGGAGGGAAAACGACTGTATAGAGGTGACCAACCAACCATATCCTAAATAAATAAATCCACAAGCTCAAAAATCAAATCAGAAAATGGTGTCTCTCTCTTTCAATGACTTGTACATTTCACTCAAGTATACGAGGTTGAGACGTTAAATAGTTTTTATATATAGACAGACATATAGGGAAATTCCAATGTGAATATAGTCTATGTGGAATATGTGAATTAGTATATGTTTTAATTTTTTTTTTGAAAAAAACAGTTTCGGATCAATAGTAAATAGACTAAAATGCCCTTAAATTGTTGACCAACTTCTCATTTCAATGTTATATTTGCTTGAAAATTAATTTTTCATGCAAAAAGGACACTAACTACAGCTCGATTTTTTTTTTTGGAAGATTTATAAGATAAAAATAATATTTAGAGCTCTTATTTACTAAACCCAAAAATTTTGGGACAAAATATGCCAATTTCCCATTTCTTTATTTGTATTTGAGACGATTTTATTGGACACTCTTATTATTAGAAAAAAGGTAAAAAGCAATTTACAGAAAAGCGATCTGCAATGAATAATTAAAAAGTGCTTCCGGAACAAAAAACCAAAAAAAAAAAAAAAAGAATTAAAAACTGCTTCGATTTTCCAAAACCACCAATTTGTCAACGGCACCCTATATATATATATATAACTAAAGTCGTTATTCCCAATGTGCCCATAAGAAAATTTAACATAAATTTAATTTGTAAACTATATATGTTTAAAATTTATATAATTTTAAAAAATATAAAACAAAATGCATATAACAATACACTATACTTTCAATATATATATCATTTTAGTCTTCAAAATATTAATCTTTTAAAGCCAGTTAATACTTTATTCAATCTTACTCTATATTTAATATTTTATTTTTTTCAAATATGATAGAAATTATAATCATAAGTGGCAAAAAAGAATTTAAATTCAAAAATATTTTAAATATAAAAAAAATTTTATATAAAAAACTATAAGCTATTATTAATATTTGAATATTCTTAATACAATACATTCATAAATACTATAAATTAACATAGAAGAATAAAAGAAACGTTAAATTAATTTTTTTTTTCATATGCAAGCCCAAATGTCGAAGTGAATCTGACAAGAATATGCCAAAATGCATGGATTCCAAAAAAAAAACTACTGTAGTATTATATTCATACATAATAATAATAAAAAAACGCTAGTTTTATTAAATAAAGCGCAGACAAAGTCTCTATCTACATCGAGGCACTGGACACGAGTCTCGACACATCCCCCTCGTTCCTCTACGACTTCTCTTTTATCAATGTTAAATTCTCATTCTTGTTTTTAATTTGCCCTTTAAAAATATTTTTTTCATTTGCTACTACTAATAGCATATCCCAATCCATGGGCAACATATAAGGTGTATTTAAAATTGAATATCTTTTTTTTTTCTTCATAAGTAAAAATTATTACAATAATGTATTACTACTATTTCTAAATGAAAAAAAAATTTGCAAATCATATACAAAGTGAGCCTCTTGTTCATTGTGTATAATGGAAGTATCAATTTTAAATATCCAAAAAATTGTTCAATTAAAAGTATAATGTTTGTTTCACGACATTAATCTCATTTAAAAATTACATAAGAACCAATGAAATTATGAGAATACATTAATTAATTACACAAGGAACAAAAAGATGAATTAATTTATTTTATACTGAATCGTAATAATGAAATAATTAATTAATATAACTGTTTACATCAATATTGTACCAAGTAAAAAGAAAACAAGAAAGATATCCTTAATGATTGTTTTTGGTGAATACTTGATAGATAATTTGAGACAATTTTTTTTTTCCTTTGTTACTTGGGCAGCTATTTAATCATAATAACCCTTTAAAACTGTTGTTTTACAGATCAACATTTCATCGGAGGGCTCTCTACTTATACTTAATAATAAGTTCACTCTATTAGATTTGAACCGACAAATTTTTATTTTTAAACAAAAATTTAGAAAAAAATCAAAATTCTGGCAATTCTTTTCATGGAGTTAGTAGGTCAACTTTTTTTTCATAACCCAATTTTCAAATTTTGGTTGGGATAGCAATTCCCATCATTAGTCCTTCCTCATAAGAAAATAATATTTCTTTTTAAAAATAAAAAAAATTAAATCCATGTTGATTGGAGAAAGAGAATGCATACACTCAATATTTAGTGGGGGGAGGGCTAAATATGGCGTCATTTACTTGGTTGGGAAATTTTTTAATTTTTTTTATAAAGGGTGAAATGCACTCTTTTTAATGTATAATAAATTATATATATATATGTATTTATACTCTAAAATTTTTCTGGATCCGTTAATATTTACTGTGTGTATAATATACACACATTTCATTTATTGAAATTATTATGGTTTATTCATTAAAAAAAGAACAAGTATAGACACACACACACACAATTTCTCACGAAATTTCTTATGGCAGGACAAAATAGTCCTGGTGGAATGAGCATCAAGCTAATACTAAGATATTGGCTTATATGCAATCACAAGATGTAAGGTTCTACATACCACATGGCTTAGGCACTAAAACCAAACTTTATTCTCCTATAGGCATCAACTACTCCTTTTATAAGTTTTACATAAGGACCAATATTAATTTTGCAGCATTGCTTCTAATTCTATTTGGTATACTTAGTATAGGGACTTAATGCTTCCAATTTTATTTTTTTGTATGATAACTTAAAAGAATGTACATTTATTGTTACCCCATTAATTATATCCCTTCTCAACAAATAAAATCAGGTGAAACTGAAATTTTTTCTTCAGGTATTGAGAACACTACTACAGAATTTTACCAATTCATCAAATTTTTTTCTAACAAGAATAAGTTGAATAACAGTAATCTAGGAATACGAGCAAGATTCTTGATGGTTAAACGAGATGAAATAGACTTTAAAAAAAGAAGAAAAATCACAAAAGCTAATATTCCTTAAACTAATTATGATTAATTATTTATATATCTTATATTTCATTTTATTCTTTTATATTTTTAACAAAATTTGATCAATTATGTATATTTTACTATTACCCCAGACAGGAATTTCAAATGGTAAATTTCATCCTTTTTTATTTTGATTTCACGGTCAAATATTAGAGTGCTAAAGGGGTATAGAGTTAGCTATAAACAGATTGAAGGCTTTGAATGGAGTTGTTAGAGATTACAAAACTAAATCCATTTAGAGTAAAATTTTCTGAGTACTGAACCCAGGAAGGGAAGAAAAATAAATGCAAAAGAGAAGGTACTGAGGCTTTAAATGGGGTTGTTAGAGATTACAAAATGGAAGGGTACACAATTGGCTGTAGGCCTGTGCTGTGTGACACATGATTTGCCCCATGGCAAAAGGTAACGCAAGAAACAAGGAAAAAAGTAAAAGGTAGGTTGCCATGGTAATTATAGGCTTGAAAAGCATATGCCAGTCCAACAGTTTCCCCTGACACTTCTTCCTCTTCTCTCTCTCTCCTCTGCTCTGCTAGCCAGAAAGACTCTCTCAATTCAATCCATTACTGCTATGTACTAGTGGTACAAATCTTGCTTTGTTCATGGGGTAAAAGATTTTCAAAGCAAACAAGAATTAGGAGAGAAATTGAAAATTGCAGGTAAAAAAAAAATGGACTTACTATTTGTGTTTATACTTATCCTGAATGGTCTTTGAGGTGTGCCATCTCTCTCTCCCGACTATAGTCCCTACAGCTTCAATGAATCCATGGGGTGGGGTGGGCTATGATTGAGTGAACCAGACAAAGCTTCTTGGCTGATGTCCATCACTCCTTCCCCACAACCCACCATCAGTCTTGCATTCTTTTCCTTTTTTGCTCTTATTTTATGCCTTTTCTTGGATTGTTTCTCACTCTTGCTCTCTACAGAATGGGCATGCAAGATTTGTACTTTTTGTGCACTCGCTTGATTTCAATCTTTCCCTGAAAATGTGGGTGTCTGAAAGAAAACAATGCTCAAGAACAGTAGTTTGAGAGTGGAGTAAAGGGCTCTCAATTTTTCTCCCTTCTTTTTCATTTTTTGAGTGTTTTTTGAAACATTTTCTTCCATCAACAAGCAACAAACACCATGAGGAAGCATGGATGGCAGCTTCCCTACCATCCTTTACAGGTTTTCTTCTGTATTCCTTCTCAGAATTCCCAATGTATGTGTTTATATACTTGTCAAGTTTTGCCACTGCGCCAGATTTAGTGTTTCCTTGTGAATTCTTCTATTTTACAATTTATCTTTCTGCTGATTCAGGTGGTAGCTGTGGCAGTATTTTTGGCATTGGGTTTTGCTTTCTATGTTTTCTTTGCGCCTTTTGTGGGAAAAAAGCTATTTCAGTACATTGCAATGGGGCTTTATACTCCTCTGGTTAGCTTCAATTTCTTCTTCTTTTTGGGCTTCCTTTTCTGTTGGGTTTTTTCTTTTTCCTCGTGTGCTTGAGCTAAGATCCGTTCCTGATTGTTCTTGATTCCTCACGTGAATCTGTATATGCTATCAATTTTCTTCCATCAGCTGACCTGCTCTTTTATATACATGTATATAGATGTATCTATATCTTTTGTTCTGTTGGATCGGTTCAGTAGCAGGAGGAGGTGGGAAGCGGTGGGTGGGATTTCTTTGGGCAACAACCTGTCGTTTTAGCAGTATAACTCACAGTGGAGATTCGTGTTTTGTCTTTTTGGTGCATTTTCTGGGGAAGCACAATTTCTCATTTTAAATTTCAAGCACTTAACTATTGGCATTTAATTTGTTCTAAAAGCTTTGACTTCGTGCTAATGTTAATGTAGGAGACCCTGAAATGAAGAACTATGGCTACCTGATATTCTTGTGTATTTAGCCCTAATTGGTTTCAATGGTTTTCTGTCAATCCTCGAGAGTAGTAAATGTATACCTTGACGAGTAGTTGTCACAATATGATTGATTAGGACTTAGGAGTCAGGACCTGCCAAAGCCCAAACAAGCATGTTTCCGTATTCGAAGAAATTTTTTTATATGAAAATGAAACAAATGGATTTTCTCCTTAACCTGCACTGCATTTCTTCCTGGGTGGTGACCGGTTAAGATGGAATTTTGGAAGGGGGGTGGTGCGCAGAGGAGGAGCAAGCAGTGGTTGGGTGGGAGTTTAACTTTTGCCATCTCCCTTCTCTAGGACAAAATTCTGAACTTATTCAAGATTGCTATACCAATTGAGGTGAATCCGTTTCAATAATTTAATCACTTGAAAATTGTAATTAACTTCTCCAAATTCTAAATATTGAAGGTATGTTAATGGGGCATGATGAATGAGTTTTCAGGTGTATTGCCATGGACTATGCAATTGCACTTGTTTGGTCAGTGTCAGGAATATTCAAAACTGTTCCCTTATAGATGCTTGCTGGTAATAATTACATCTGATGACTGTGGTCTTTATAAGTGCTGATAATCTGCTGTTTCTCAAAGAATATGACTTCTGAGCATAGTGTACCATGCGCATTAGACATTAGAGTTTCATCAAGTTATTAGATTGGAGACTAAAGATTTTCCTGGTGATGATGTAACCACTTACCAATCTTGATTTCATTCTCCACCAAAACCTAAGCAAACATGGAAATTGTTTCTTTTCCTATTTCTCTAATTGACATGAAACTATACTTTGCTTTGCATTATGAATTGTGTCTGGATTTATTAACTAGGGAAATGAGTTCCTGTACCTGTACCGATAAGATTGAGAATATATGAACCATCTCTTCCACTAACTCCAATGTCTCTATCATAGAGTCCTAACAACCACACACACACACACACACATGTATATATATCCTATTGTAACACTTGAATTGACGCGCTTTTTCATATGAATTTTTTTTATCAGATTACATGTGCCTTCAGCCTGTACATATGGTGTGCTGCATCTGATCCTGCTGATCCTGGTGTCTTTAAGTCTAAAAAGTATCTTAAAGTTCAAGACAACCAAAAGAATCTCCAACTCAAGCAATCTAAACTGGGTGGAGAATCGACTTCATCACTACAAGATGCAAATATTCCTACAACTGGAGATAAATTTTTTGGTAATTGTGACACTGATGCAAAAACAGATCATTCTACTGAAAGTGGAAATAAGGTGGCATTACCTCACGAAACAGGGCATTGCACGGCCCTCTTGGCCTTTTTACCTTGTGCATTAGTGCATAACTGTTTGAGTTCTGGGAAAGATTCTTCTGAGCAACAGATGAGTGAAGATGGCATGTTCTACTGCAGTTTGTGTGAAGTAGAGGTGCGTAGTGACTTTTATCTAGCTTCCTTGGTTGGGGGTGGTCAAGATTCTGGGCCTATCGTTCAATCTTTAAGATATAAGGCTAATATCTCTACTATTCCACGAGTAATTGGGTGAATCTCTCATTTGCTCAGTTTGAGTCTAACCATCTTAGGCATGGGGATGACTTCTTCAATATCTTTTCACTGATTCCTGTAAAACTATGACGTATACTTTGATTACTCTGTTTTAGGTTTTCAAGTACAGCAAACATTGCAGAGTTTGTGACAAATGCGTAGATCGCTTCGATCATCATTGCAGGGTAATCCATGTTCAAATAGTGAAGTATCTTGTACATTCTAATTGGAAAATCATGAATTCTTTTTCCTTGTTTTTGCAGTGGCTAAACAATTGTATAGGCAAAAGGAACTACCGGAAGTTCTTCACTCTCATGGTGTCTGCCCTTCTCCTGGTATGCTCACCTTTCACTTTGTTAATATTCTATAGGGTCCTCTTCATGCCAAAATGCTGCTCCATTCTGATGTCATACAGATTTATTTTGACCTTTGATTTCTTATCTGGACAAACACTTCTTTCTCTCTCTTAACTGGCTCCCATGCCTTGATCATATGCAATGGAATATTCTTACAAGCGATCAGTGCCCTGTCAAGAATATAGAGCATATATGAATTTCCAATGGCCTTATAAAGTTCTCAACACTGTTTCCAAACTGATGATTTAGATATTAACTTCATGATTGTGTTTGGATTTCTTCTGTCCGCTTGTTGAGTGTGAAGTCCAGTCCTAAACTTGCACCTGTGGCAATTCTATGCCTGGACCTGAATGCCACCTGAAAGGAGTCAACATTCTATTTTCTGGTTATTTTTCCTTTAATTGATAATTGACAGTTCTATACATGGTTTGTGGACTTTTGGAATTGAGATTGCAGCTTATACTTCAATGGTCAACTGGAATCCTTGTGCTTATTTGCTGCTTTCTTGAGAAGAAGAAATTCTCTACAGAGATCACCACCAAGCTTGGGAGTAGCTTCACAGTGGTTCCCTTTGTTATTGTAGTGGTGAGTGTTAATGGTTGATTTATCTTAAGAGTCAAAAGCAAACAAGCAAGCTAAGTCATCATTGACCATATTCCAGGAACTATTATTATCATGACTAACAAAGCTTACATCTGACAGGCAGTGTGCACCATATTGGCCATGATTGCAACCCTGCCGCTGGCTCAACTCTTTTTCTTTCACATTCTTCTCATAAAGAAGGTAAACCTTTTAACTAACACTGCTAATATTCTTCTCGAACTTTATGCCAGTTATCTATCCTCTGGTTTTCCTTATTTATTTCAATTGTTCTTCACAAATTTAGATAGATTGATTTCGATGTACACACACCCACAAAAAAAGAAAAAAGGGAGGATAAACTAAACTGGCTTGAATTTTATTACCAGTTGCTGAGAAGGGAAGGAAAACATATAAAAATCTTCAACAGGAAATAATTTTGTGTGCTGTTCTTTTTCCTGGCTGACAGAATCATTGTGTGCTGATCTTTTTTTGACTGACAGGGAATCAGTACATACGATTATATTATTGCTTTAAGGGAGCAGGAACAACAAGGAGTCGGGGGTCAGCAGAGTCCTCAAATGTCATCTGTTAGCTCCCTCACTGGATTAAGTAGTACAAGCTCGTTCAATAATATCCACCGAGCTGCATGGTGTACACCTCCGCGTCTTTTCGTTGAAGATCAGGTGCAGTTTATGTGTTTATTATTTCTCCCAACAGATTGAGATACATGAGTTATTTATTTGCTTGTCTAATTCAGGATTCTTATGTTTTTGTGTCAGTGCTGTCGTGCTAATCTGCAAGATCTTCCATTTGAATGTTTTAGAAATCAAATGATCTCAACTAATTAGAATATGATCAGTTGAGCATGTAAAACCCAAGGGAATACTTGTCTTAGAAAGAAATGAAATGTTCTTGTCCGGGGTTGGGGGTTCTAACTGTATGTTAGTGGGACCATTTCCATACCTTTTAGTTTGACAGATGCATTTATTTTTTTCTTTTGTGATACAATTAGGTGTCGAGTACCTTATTTGGCTCTTGGATGTTCTTGCACCATGTTTTACATTATATGCTTTAGGTAAACTGTTGGAAAATATCTATTTTATTGATAATTGAACAATTTTGGAAAGATTTTGTTTGCCGACATTAAGAGAGAAGAATGAGACTTTTTGAATTTGAAAATAACAATATGGCTTTGATTCTTAAAAACTTTTAGCAGGGCATTGCCAGAGAAAAGTTCCTGTTGATTGTTAAACTTGTTAACCTAACTTCAATTTCTAGTATCTGCTAGAAATGATTAATATTTTTGCTTTGGCTTTAATGTTAATTCTGCTGATGCTGTTCATGTTCTGCAGTATGATGTAGTTCCTCCTGAGACAGGATCTGTTAGTTCATTTGGAAGAAAAACACTGGTGGAGGAGCCAATTAAGAAAAAGAATCCTATACCAGTAAAGATCAGTCCATGGACATTAGCTCGAATGAATGCGGAGGAGGTGTCTAAGGCTGCTGCAGAGGCAAGAAAGAAGTCAAAAATTTTGCAACCTATTATGAGACAGGAAACACAGTATGGACTTGAAACAGACAGTAGCTTTGGTAGCAGTGGCCGTAGAATGGTTCCAAGGCCTGATACCAACAGAAAGCGATCTAGCAAACGAATTCGCCTTCCTGCAGATTTACCTGACCCTCAGACAAAAGTTTCCTGTGAAACTGCTGAAATCAGTATGCGACGCATGACTGATTCTTTGAGTAATTTTGCTCCTCTTCAGCTTGAAGCACGAAGCGCCTTCCGGGCCAGCCGAGCTATGTCCAACTCAGCTGCAAATGTTGCTTCTTCTCCTGAGAGTAGTTTGGACTCTCCTGATCTCCACCCAATTGGGGTCTCAGGAACTGAAGAGGCAAGGCGTCTTGTTGGGCTATCCGGAGCTAGTTTGACTGGCGCAAAGGACATCCTGCTTTCAAGGTCTACCAGTGATGGGTATGATGCATCTGGTGGGGAAGACAGTGACAGAGTTCCCCCCAGAACTGTACAAAGATCTTCGAATTGGAGTAGGCTTCTTTTTGGCTCTGAGCATGACAGGATCACCAGATTAAACATTTCATCTTCATCTGGCCAGGTTGACGGTAGGAAGCTGTAGTAAACAAGTCCAAAGTATAGCCTCTCCGAAATTTTTTGATTTGTTTCCCAAGATTCATCACAGATTGCCATCTTACTTGGCTGAATCTTTTGAACTGCTGGAAAGGATTGTCAGTATCTGGAAGAGAAAATTGTGTTTTAGCTGATGCTTTCCGGCAGCTTCACTTATCGGCCCTTCTCCGAGTTCAAGAGGTTACCCTTTTAATCTCTGCAAGAGACCTGCACTGTCAATTCTAGCCTACCACATGAATTCTTTTCCTGATTTGTTCTGTTCATTCAGTGGAAAGTTCATCATGAGAGAGCTGAGGAAAACCTATGTTTATTAAATTCCTATTTGTGGATGCGCTCATAGAAATGTTAAGTTACTCTTCCAGCTTTTGGTTGGTAAGCAGAGCAAAGCTCCTTTTCCTGTGTTAAAGATATTGACTTTGTGTTTACCCCTTGCCAGAGGATTCAGATGGCTCCTTCAAGAGGTTACCCATTTTCGACTTATGCATGAATTAGGGGAAATAACGCTTCATTATCCAGTTCGTGCAGCTTGATAGGTTGCCTTAACTACTTATTCCATGAAATCTGCTAAAAGAACTGCTGATTCCACTGATACAAGGTCCTATAAGCCATAAATTTTAATAGCAAAATCCTGGGATTTCTTGGCAACATTTACATTTTCCCATGATGCGTGTGATAGAACCTTGCATTTGCGACCATCCTGGGGACATCCTTTCCCCTATGTTTCTATAACGAATCATTATGATCATTTTCTGAACCGAAAGAGCTTCCACTACTTTACCTTGATTTGAACTTTGCTTTACTGATCTTTGATAAGTGGTGAAAACTTGCAACTTCTTGGTTGGAATGACTGTTTGTCAAGATCCCACTAACTGTTTTGATATCTATGCTGAACGACAAGAATCCTCAGATCATACAAGATCCCACTAACTCCACCGTGAACTGCAGCTCCAAAAGCGGCAGCCTCATCTGGGTTGCCTCCCTTGCTTGACTCTTTCCCATTAAAGAAATCCTTCAAGGCTTCAACATCTGGTGCGCTTACGAATTTAAGTGCTGCCATCCTTCAAAACTTGCATCACAGGAACAATGGTCTTTTAACAAATATAAGTTTAATTCTTCAAATCTTGTCGTTCTTAATTGGAAAGGTAGTAGATGTACTAGAGGATTCGGAATCTGTCCACTCCAACAAAGAAGTATGTTTTATATAGAATTTTAAAACATACGAAACAACTTTTTCCAAGTTCAAACCACTTGGCAATTAATTTCTGAGGTAATTCAACTATTTTAATTTATCAGATACACCCCCATCCCTTGGACCTATCTGTTGTTCCCTACCAAGAATGTAAATATTTCTATTTGAAATGCCAATAGACCACTCACTTTATGCATTTTTATCTAAACTTCTACAAATAATTTTTTTAATTTACTGAATTCATATTCTACTAATTTATGTATTCCATCATTAATAACATTAATAGTAGGAACTTATCTATAGTCAAAAAGTAAAGTTAAACATTCAATTTTGAACAATATATTAATGACCAATTTATTTTTGAGGAAAATGAAATTAACCTTCTTTTGCATCATGGAACAGTCTAAATACTGCTCTTTCTTGACCATCATAATAATTTCTTTTTTAAAAAAAAAAATTATTTTAAAAAATCCAAAAAAAAAAAACATATATTTGAGAATAACGGCTCTAAGGCTCTAAGGTCAAAGAGAAAGCTAGACACTGAATCAGGTGTCAAATGATTTACACTAAAATTGTTTCTTCATATTTTTTTTCAATAGTCCATTCATTAACCACAGTTCAACAAATTTGAGAATCATTGAACTAAGAAAAGAACAGATCATTGTGAATCCACTTAAATACCAAAAAAAAGAAAAAACAAACACCAATAAGTGTTTTTTTAATAATAATAAAAAAAGAAGATTAGGCAGGTAAATAAGACTCAGAAGTTGCCAAAGGACCATCTAATGTTGATTTTAGATTCTTCCAAATGAAACATTGAATCATAATGTTATCCAATGACAAAGAAGAAACATTATGTTCTCAAAGATTTACCGCATACAAGGACCATTATGTAGAAAAGGTGTCGTAGTTGTTCGTAGATTCAATCTATGTGCATGTCATATGGTAAGTAGCGAAAACTAATTAATGCATATAGTGTGAGTATAAGAACCAAAAACTATGTCATGATGATGTGGTTTGAATACAAACTCCTACAGATCCTCCTCTTCATTTTGTTTATGAGTGGCCAATCTGAATCAAGCAGCCAAAACATACAAACACGTACATTTCTGATCTCCTGAGAGTTTCCTCTCACCCAAAACTGGGTAACGATTTGATCTTGGGGGGGAATGTACCAGGGGTGTACATGTCCACTCAACTAGCTACAGAGACCACAAATGTCGAGAACAAACATGTGTGCCATTGCCCAAATCAAACAATAAAACCAGATCAATAGTTGGACTCTGCAATTAAAAGACAGGTTTTATCCTCACTTAAAGAGAGAAAAGAAGATGACATATGGGAAGATAAGACGGAGCAAAGGAACTTGAATCAATGCACCAAAGGAAGTATATAGCCATAAGCTTTGCTCCACGAAAGCAGCCAATAAGCAGATTAACCTAGCAAAATATATTAGAAAGCTGAAGATCTGATTATCTTAATGAATCCTGTGCTGGTTTTGTATTAGATTGTAGCTTATTTCCATCACAGAAACCAGGATAGTTGCATCAAGAAAAGGAGGTTGAACCATTATCCTATAGATACCAATAATGAATCCATTCAATCAATCATCAAGATAATGAGCTTAAAATCCATCAAAATCAAGTTCTCAATCTTCAAAAGTAAAAAGAATTTTCTGTATCAAAAAAGAAAAAGAAAAAGCATATCCTATCTACATTCTCGATACATGATTCAACAATATACAGTTTGAGCACATCATTTCCCAAAGTATTGCTGATATACAACAATATACAGATTGAAACTTGAAATGAATTTATTGCTGATAGGCATCCAAAGTATTTACAACAGTTACATTTCCATGTTTGTATCTCATTTAATCTGTATAAAAAGAGTCTAACAAGCTGCATACATGATCTCACAATAGCTCAAGTAATACAAGCTAATGTACCCACTAACCTCACACTAGATTAAACTTGAACAACAGAAACAATATGTGGAACCTTTTGGTAATCAAATGGCAAGCTGACATAGTCGCGTGAAAACTCCTCAGCAATCTCAAATGCCAATTCACCATGGAAAGCCTTGCAATACATATAGAGAACAACATTTGCCGCAAGATTGTGAAGCATTAGCAATGTCACGAATCCAGAACCCACCACTATTTGCACCACAAAGGCCAAGCTCCACCATCCAATAGCCTCACTTGCGTTAGCCATAGATCTTGAAGACGCCCAAACCAGAAACCAAATTGCAATACCATAAAATAACATCATAGAAAGCACTACCCCTCTCATTCCCCTGACTAAAGATGCACTCCTTCTCAATGGCTCATAACCCCATTTTGACTCTGCCACCACAATTACACTCGCCAATGTCCAATTTACTTGCAACGCAACTAAAATCAACATAACTATTATTCCCACAAAAATCATAAATCCCGTGAAATACTTCGAATCAAGACTAACATCCAAACCCAAAAGTAGCAAACTCTTGAACGTGACGGCAACCAAAAGTGCGAAAAAAACTACAATCAAGGACAGAATTATCTGGGATAAAAACAGGGTACAAAGCAAGGGGAGAAAAGCGTAAAAGATCGATTTGATAGAGGAGGCAAGCTTAACGGGTCTTCCATAAAATCCATGAAAGGTGCTATAGGTGATTGCTGCAACAGCAAAAAGGGACAGGAGGAGGAAAAACAAGATGTAAAGAAGGGGAAAGATGATCTGGGGTCTTGTGGGTTCTGGGAAGGTATAGGATAAAGACAAGAAAAGGGATTGATGAGTGGGAAAGTGGATGTAGGAATTGGGTTGAAAAAGAGCAGCTTTAAGAGTAGGGTAAATTGTAAGAGAGAAAGAAAGGGGCAAGAGGAAGAACACAGAAAGGGCTAAGAAGTGACGTGAGTGAGCATTGATTATGCGTTTGGATTCTGAAAGAACTCCACAGAGGTTAAGGGTATGGGAATAGTTAACAGTAGACATGGATTGGCTATTAAGATAATGAAATCACACAGATTTTTGCAGGCTGGTAAGGGGGAGATTTAGGGAAGAAGATGCTAGAATGGGAATTTGGAAATGGTCAAATGCGTCTCTGTGCGGGATAGAAGAAGATATATATATATATATACAGAGAGAGAGAGAGAGAGAGAGAGAGAGAGGATTGCGAGGGTGACGTGTGAAAAATTTTCATAGCTGAAATTTTGCTGTAAAAAAAGGTAAAAAACCATTTCTTTTCTTCTTTTAATACTTCTTTTGTCTCTATTTAAACTATTTTTTATACATCAGTTAATGATTTCAATCATTCACTTAATTTTTTAAAAAAATGTTTATTTGAATAGGAATTTTTATTTTATGATTTTTTAAATTAAAATATATATCTTTTAAAAAGTATATGAGCCATGCATAGAAAATGAATTTTTTATAAAGGATATAATTTTTAAAAGAAAATTAAAAGAAGAAAACAAAACTTTAGACAAATAATTGATGGAGTTAATACTTTAATAAGTGTCTATATTTTTTTTGACAAAATAGTCATTTTAATGACTTATATTTATTGTTTCAATCTTCATAATATCTATTTTATTTTAACTATTTTGATATCTTATATATCTTTTTAACTATTTTGATTATTTTTATGCGTGAGTTGATTTTAATTTTTAAAAATCTAACACATAAGTAAAAGATCAAAATTACTGAAAAAATAGTTGAAGAAAAAAAACCGAGGAGGGATCAAATTGGTTAATTTACTTTTTTTTGTTAATAATAAGTACACTCGTGTGGTGTTCTACTGTACTACTAAAATAAATTGGGTTGGGCCGTTTTCTTACTGTTGCCAATTTGTCCTCCAAGCCCATCCTGCTTGATGTGGTTCAAGCTAGCACCTGAAATTGAGAGGCTCACGTGAGCCACGATTCACTAAACTTGTCAACAAAAGCTCGGTAGATTTTTTATAAAATGATCGATTTTAATACGTTTTTTTTTAGAGGAAAGATCAATTTGAATACTAATAAAATAGCAATGACTAGATTTTTCTTATTATATTATACAAATAGACATTTTAATTTTTTTTTGAGGAAGTTTAAACATTTAATTGATAATCTTTTTTTAGGCCTGCTAATTGTGATTAATAAGAATAAATCTTTCAAACTATTTGTTCATCAGAAAGAATATAATATCTTTTTTTGGTTCATATTCCCTATTTTTTTCTATTGGTTCCCTCATATGTTTTGTTTAGTGACACCCCATGTGTTATTATGCTCTTTTATTTGTGTGTCTACCCATTCTGATAAATATGCGATTTAATCAAAGGTTTAATGTTCACTCAGCAAATTTTTACATGATGTTTTCTATTTATTTATTTTTGATAAGTTTCATATGCATCTTCATCTATGGTCCTACAATGATTTTGATATGATGCCACCAATTCCTCAAATTATGTTTTTATTATGACTCCAACAATGATGAATAAAATATAAAAAAGCTAAGATCTTTTCTTATAAAGTGAAGTTGTAGTGTACAAATTATACAGTGACCAAGAGCATAGATCAAGTACATTGTTGCTCTCTTCTTTTCTATCTTAGTAAAAGATTTGAGACTATGATAAGTATTGATGAACCCATGACTTACAATATCGTATTTTGTTTTAAATTAATTGAATGAAATATTTTTGACAATATAATTAATTTCTTCTCATGGAGAAGGATTCTTAAGTCTATCTTCAATGAAAAAAAATCAAGGTCTTTGGAGTTTCATTTCCTTCGTTTGAAGTTTCATGATTAAGTTAATAAGTTTTTATACAAATATGCTAATGATGTATTTACAAATTAACTGATTTTTATGTTATTTAATGACTATATTTTGTTTAAAAATCGGTTAATTATGTTATTTAATAGATATATTTCACGTTTTCCTTCTATTTCTTTGTTTGTAAGTTTTCCATTGTATTTTATTTCATTATGGAAATAAAAATAAGAAGAAGAAATGTTGGAGAAGTAAAAATAAAAAAATTAATGTCATCCAATAACATGACATAATAAGAAAATGACACGTGACACAATTATAAAATGACAAGTTGTGTTTCTAGAATCTGCAATGTGAATCAATGAGGACGCGACATGTGGCGAAGTTTGGAAAAATTATGACACCAATTAAATTTTCAAGACTTTGGGGTGCGAAATGACCATTTTGTCTCTGATTTTTGTGCCTATAAATAGGAAGCTTATTTTTATCATTTCAACACCAATTTAGCTCAAATCTTCTCCATTTCTGTTATAATTTCTTTATTTAATTATTGTTTTCATCTTAGTATATTTTCCATAATTTTTAGAATAATATTTCAAGGCTTTTATAATATTTAGTAAAGAAATTATGTTTGAATAATTTCAATATTTTCGGGGAGTTTATCTTTCAAATTTTCTTTTCAATATTTATAAATTCCATCTTATATTTATTAAATATGTATTGTGAGTAATTTCCTTTTGTTAGGAAAGATATGTGTTAAGTTATTACTAAATGAGATTATGAGATAATTTTATTTATACTTAATTTATATTTGGATTTATTTAACTAGACTTATGGTCGATTTATCCGTCTAGTCTTTATTTATTTTTCTTTATGCACTTTAAATATTGCAAATGGATGACCGAGCCACCTAATTAATTTAATTTACTTTTATGTCTTTTATTTTCTTTATTATGGAAGGTCGAATCTCCTAACTAGTTTAATTTCTTTTTATGTCTTTAATTCATTTTTATGAAAGACCGAGCCTCCATACTTTTAGTTTAATTTATTTAAATGGCCGGTTAAACCACCTAATTTGTTTGTTAATATAAATCCAATATATATATATATATGTGTGTGTGTGTGTATGTATTTATTTAATATACTTATATATATTAATTGAGTATTTATATAATTCTTATTTTAACTAATATAATCGTGTGAATTAATTGAGTTGACAATCTAGTTAATGAATGTGATTATATAGCTAGAATTATTAATCTTGTATTAATGATTCAAGTAACATCTACTAGTTTAATTGAATTGCAGCTCTTGACTTAATTAAATTAGTAGCAGAATTATATAATTTAAATTGTATATAATTAAGTTGATTGTTATATATAATTTAATGCTGGTGATGTCTTATTTGTTTAATGCAATTTGAATGAGTATCCTATACATGCTGGTTGGTAGTGGTGTTTAATTAAATTAGATATTAATTTATTTGAGTTGATCGAGATTAATCTAATTTGTAAGGATATAAATTTGAGTTGATCGAGATTATGGTGACAAATTTCTGTGGATTCGATCCCTAGTTTCCTTATCTACATAGGAATTGTTAGGTTTAAATTTAATAGTCGTACGATAGGCTTCGTCAACTAATTATTGGATATGTTCTTTTTCTCATGTTTTATTTTTCCACATAGGATTACCTTCTGATAATGAGTTCAAAAAAAGAATCAGCATATTAATTCCAATGCCAAAAGTTTGAATTAATATGCCCCTTTTTTCTCATGCTTCATCTCAATTAATATGATATATGAACTTAATATGCTCACTATTCCTTTTCACTTAATTCTTTTATTTATTACTGTTGGACTTTGCCCTCAAATATAAGCCCACACCTAATGATGATGATGTCCCATGTTTACGTATTGATGCTCGAGCTTCTCAAATTAATAAGAGAAGAAGAATGTTGTTGGACTCGGGTCTAACTCATCAAAATGTTGCAAGTCAAACTTAAATGATCCGTACATGAATGATTGTCATATATATTGTTCTTTTTCTTTCTCAACCCCAGCAAATTAGGGTTTCCTGCTTTTTTCTCCTCTCTCTCGATGTCTCTCTCATAAAACACTGTTTTATTGCTCTTGTATTATACTTTCCATAGATTACTTGTACAAATTAGCTTGAGAGAAGTTAGTAGAGGTTGTTCCTGAAGGTGTAAAACAATATATTAGTAAAAGAGTATTCTTAGTTGAACATCGTAGATTAAACTTTTGCTAAACCACGTAAATATCTGATGTTTTATTGTTTTCTTTTACTTTGCATGATTCTAATTGTTGGGTCAAAACCCAACAATTACCTTTTTTTTTCATTTATGAACTAAATTCACCTAATTGATTTTGAATAGTGAGCATATAGGGTTTACATCAAGTTTATCTCCATTCCCTTTCTAGGGTTTTTAGTTATCTCTTTTCTCCTATAGGCAAAACAAACACAAGGATTAGGTAATTTGAAAATTTGTTCTTCGATCTTTTTCCTTTATTCAGTTTGTGATTCACGATTTGATTTTCTCTCCGTCGATGCTATCTATTTGCTTTGAACTTAAGCTTTTTTTTCCAATTAGTTTTTCTTATTTATTATGGCACATGTTAGGTTCATATGTGATGGAGAGCGGAAATTGAAGAAATTTGATTGCAATTTTCATTTTAAAGTTCTAATGTGGCTTGCTATATTCTTAAGGTCTAATGAATTACGGAGTTAGGTTATGATTGCGGTGGTACATTATAGTTGGACAGAAAAAATTACCATTAGTTAATTTGTATATATATATATATATATATGTGTGTGTGTGTGTGTTTGTGTAATCTAATTTGTCATAAGCTTAACTATTCTTAAATGTGATTTGGTTTTCATCTATCTATAAAAATAATTTGATCATAAATCAATGTATGGATTTTGTATTTATGTAAGTTATCGAGTATAAAATAATTAATTTTATGGTGAAGTTATTTATTAATTTTGTTTTTTATGTGTACGAATATTTTTAATGGCAAATCACTGTTGGTCAAGCAATACCATTGGGAGCTTTCTTCATAGTTGGTGAAGTTGAAATGGCTCTCTGAAACTAATATTAGTGAAAAAAAAAAGGATTTTGATTTATGTCATGCTCAAAATAGTTACCTTAACTTCTAATGTAAGGATGTTTTGAGGTGCACATTATAAACTTTTTTGTAATGTTTGACATATTATGAATTTTGTTTGATGTAATTTTGAAAGTCTATGAGGATTTGATTCACTATATCTTTTCCTATATTTTCTCCAAAGATTAATATTTGTGCAACATCATTTGTTCATCTCAAGATATCATTTGGTATTTCTTATTTATTATTACATACTAACTATATTACAACTATATTATATGCTAATTATCTATTGTAATTTTATTATCACAATTTTATAATATCTTATTTTCTTATATTTAATTAGTGTACAATTGTGAGTGTACATTGAAAAACCTAAGAGGGGGGGTGAATTAGGTTTTAACCGATTTTTCCTTATTTAAATTAAACAAGCTTTCTAAGATAACAAATATCAAACACTTGGTGTTCAACCAAAGTATAAAAAGATGAGTTCAAGAAAAGAAGCAATGAACACAAAGATTTATAGTGGTTCGGTTTATCCAACAAAACCTAATCCACTACCTTGAGCTATCTACTCAAGGATTTCACAAAACCTTTCACTAATATAGTAAGAGAGAATACAATAGAGGCTCACCCAATTCCCTTAGGGTTTTACAACATAAACCTCTTAACCAACCAAGGTTCACTCAACACTTTGAGTTTTACAATATAACCTTGTCTACACACCTTTCTCTATTACAACAATTAATGAAAAAGAAGCTCTTAACACAAACACAGTTTTCTATGGTTCAAGGCTCACTCTAACCCTTAGAGTTTTAAGCTCAATGCAACCTTGAACAAATCAATCAAGATATGAATAAGAAGAGTTTGATATATGAAATCACCTTAATGTGAAGATATATCAATGTAAAGCATAAATACCTCTTTGAGTAATGTTTTCTTGTAAGTTGCTCAAGAACCCCAATGATTTTGTATAAATCTCACTTTGATGAATTTCACAATATGAATGTTAAGATTTGGTTTCAAAATAATCTCCAGAGGTTCTATGAAGTGTTAGGATCAGATTTTTGCTCAAAAAGTAATTGATATGAGTTGTTTAAACGATTGGGTATTTATATGTATGCACCAACGGTCATAAAAATGGCTGTTTGAATCCCACTCAGGAGAAGTGCGGTCGACCGCAAATCAAGAGGGTCGTCCGTACCATCATCCGCAAATGTTCCAGAGAACTCTGGACAGCCTGCGGACGATGAGCTCAGAAGTCCGGTCGACCGCTCCATCATCCGCAAGTGTTCCAGAGAACTCTGGACAGCCTGCGGACGATACTCTGAGAAGTCTGGTCGACCGCATGATTTGTGGTCGTCCACACTTTTGTCAGGTCAACCACAAATGCATTAAAACTATGCAGAACAAGTTCCCAAACAACTCTAAGAGTTTGCAAACTATATTTTATGAATTTTGAAGTATGTGCATGTATTTTGAAAATCATTTCAAATACCCAACTCATGTTTTATCTAAATGAAATGCATTTTGAAAATCATTTCACTCTTATTGAGCAACCTATAGAACTCATTACTCAAAGGGATAGACCTAGAGATAACCAAAGATAAATAAAGAATTAAAGCTACACCTCTAGATCCTATCTAATCCAGAAACGCTTATCTTCAAGGCTTGACATCAAAAGCTCTTTCCTGAAGATTTGAAACTTTGATCTTGCAAGGATTAGATATATGAATCCTAAAAGATCATCACTAATACAATAAAGCCATTAGTCCTTATCAATGTTTGTCATTTAATCAAAACTAAGATATTAAAAGCTTTAAGGCTTTCATACATTATATATGTAACACTCACTTCATCCCAGGATATAAGATCTTGAAACAATTTTTTTTTGGTATTAAAATATAAGGTATTTTACTATTTTTTAAAATTATTTTATATATTGGTTTTAATATTGTTCCAATAAATAGTAGATACAATAAATGACTAAAATATTTTTCTTAATATGTATGCAATTTCTTATAATATCTTATATTTTGTGAGGAAATAAGCATTATTTCATCCGTTTCAATATGATATGCTTGCTTTCATTTTTTATTTGTTCTAAATTATAGGCTAGTTTTCTATTCAAAAGATAATATATTTATTAATTGACTAAAAGACTCTTATTTAAAGTATGAATATTAAGTTCACTTTAGGATAATAATTGATGAGTAAATTGTTGAAAAAATATATATTTTTAATGTGAAAATACTTTTTCAATAATTTATTAGCATTTTTAATGCTCAATTTTTTCAATGAGAATTTAACCAAAATAATTCACATTTTTACACTTTTATTCAAAATAATCTAGATTAGTGGAATACACCAAAATAACTCTAAACGCATTTGGTAAAAACGTTGAAAGACTTTTTTCTTAGAACGTGTTTAGTAGTCACTTTCAAATGATTTTGAAAATTGCATATTGACAAATTTTTTATTTTGGTCATTAGACGTATTTCCATAAACGTTTATGTTTTATTCTTCTTACAAGTATTTACATATCTTTTTTTGTTATTTTCTACTCTTTTTTTTAGACAAACAAATCTTATAAGCCAAACTAAAAAAGAAACAAGTAGTAGACTTGTGACTTGTGAGGGAGTCACGTTCTTTTTTTCTTTTTAACTTTCCATTTTTTTAATTAAATAGTGAGTCAAAATTTCTCTATATAAAAAGGTTAAATAGCTAAAAACAAATTAATAATTTTTGTTTATTATATAAATTTTGGAAAAAATATATTTTTATTAATATTGAAATTGTTGTAAAATCGAAAAACAAATTGTAGAGAAATATTTTAATTATTATTGTATAAATAAAAATACAATAAAAATTAATGTATTTCTATTTCATTGTCTAATAAAATTAATTTTATATTATGTTTTTATTTATACATTAATAATTAAAATATTTACCTACAATTTGTTTTTTAATTTTACAACAATTTCAATATTAGTAAAAATATATTTTAAATTTTTATTCTAAAATTTCTATAATAAAAAAAAAAATGAATTTGTTTTTATCTAACATTTTTTTATAGAGAAATTGAATATCTATTTAATTACAAAAAGGAAAAGTTAAAAAATAAAAAAAATAGAATAGAAGAACAGCAATCACGTCTTAATTGCATGGACCAATCACGTCTTTGATTGCATGGACGTGATTCCCTCACACGTCTGCTACTTGTTTTCTTTTTTATTATTTTTTTAAAAGTTTGGCTTAAGAATGTTTTTTAAAAAAAAAAATAGAAAAAGAACAATAAAAAAAAATGTAAATACTTGTAAGAAGAATAAATATATAGACATTTATGAAAAATACGTTTAATATTCAAAATAAAAAATTTGTCAATGTGTAATTTTCGAAGTCACTTGAACCGGATTGTCAGATTTTATTTTGATGTTTTTACTAAATATGTTTAGAGTTATTTTGTTACATCTTCAGTTATTTATGTTATTTTGAATAAAAATGTAAAAATATGAATTATTTTGATTAAATTTTCCTTTCCAATTCTAAATGTGTATTTTAAGAATACTTTATCAAAAATACATATTTTTAAAAATATTAATTATTTTCTGAATTAGTGCGAAAAACTAAAAATACATATTAATTTGGGATGAAAAGAGTTTATTATAATGAAGTAATATTGTTACTCTCGAAGGGTGTATTATAATTAAATCAAACATGATACAATACTATGCAAACTAAAAAGTCTAAAAATCATGATGAGAAAATCACAGCTCTTGTTAAAAGAATTGAAAAAAGAAAAAGAAAAAAGAAAAAGAAAAAAGAATACCAAAAATCTAATGTTAATAATAAATGCAATCAACAACAAGCGCCATTTATTATTCCCTTTCCTCGTGCATTCCCGTGAAGCAAGTCTAATAATACCTTCGTCCGGACTAATTTCAATTATTCTCAATTATTCATTTTTTTAAATATATTATTTCAATTATTTAATTTCTAAATTTAATATGTACTTTTATAATTATATATTTAGTATTAATGAAAATTTGAATGAATTGTTAAATAGTTATTACAAAATATTTTTTTAATAAAATTAATACATATACACTAGCAATTAAATAAGTTTAGTTACATAATTATCATTTTCAATACTTGTATTAGTTATTGTGCAAGTTTACAAAACAATTGAAATGAGAGAAATGAGTAATATATTAATTGTCTTATTTCAATTATATATAATTCTATAATTTTTTTCCAATTGTTCTATTTGAATAGTCTATTTCTAATTTAGTTTCAACTTTTATAACTATACTCATATAATTTTTAAAACATAAAATTTGTATTTTTATTTTTAATTAGTTTATGTTAGAAATATACTAAGCATTTATTGATATTTTTTAATGAAAATATTTGAAACAAAATTTTAAATTGATAAAATAAATTTTTTACCTCAAACCTTGCATGTATTTATTTGAAATATGTGTAATATTCATGATTTCACTCCAAGTTTTTAAATATGCACAATTAATTATATAAATATAATTTAAAATGTTTGTTTATATAATTGTTATTTTCAATATGTTTGTAAATTCTTATAAAAAAAAGTGGACCAGAATATTTTAACATTTGCTCACTTCACAAGTCTAGCACAATAAACGCAGCAGCGTCTGCTTCGCCCTCTCTGACATTTCTTCATCATTCACTTCCAAATCTCCTGTCACCATCTCCAAGGGAGCTGTGTCTCCACAGCTTCCCTTTCTCACGCGACTCTCTCTTCTTTGTCGCGTGCCCAACGTTTCCCCCCTTCATATGCTTTAACAGCCTGAATCAGATCTTTTTTTCCATTTATTAAGGATACGTTCTTGTATATGAACTTTGTTTTACATTTGTTCACGGGGTGTGGGATTTGAAGCAGCATCATGAACTAGAGTTGTTTCAGGAAGTCCCAGAAGGTATGCTTCAAAAAATGTGGATCTAAAATGACATTCGTTGTTATAAAGATTTTCAGGATTTTTGAAGTGTTTTTTTTCTTGATTGTTAAATATGTGAAGGGTTGAGGAATTTGGGGATTTAACTTCTTTGAATTGTTGCTTTGTTTATTTGATTATTGGATTGATTGATAAGAATTTGATGTGAGATCTTCAACTGGGCTTAGTCCTAGGATTAAGATGGAAGTATCAAGTGGGTTAAGTCCTAGGCTCCATTCAGTTGCATTGAATAATGGAAAGGATGGTGACCCAGATCTTCAAAATGTCGAATTTCAGTCTGCAGATAATAGGTCTAGATCAAGTCACCATTTTCATTCCATGAATGCATTGGAAATTTTGAGAGAAACAGTGAGAATTCTGAGGTACAATTCAGCTTGTCTAATCGCAATAGCCGCCTTTCTGGTTTGTCCCATGTCAGCTGTTCTTTTGTCGAATGTATTAGCTGATCAATCCATTGTGAAGACACTTACTATAAGGCTATTGCTGGTTGCAAAGTCCAGCGGACTTCCGCTCAAGCCCTTCATCAAACAGTCTTGTCAGAAGTTTTCGGAAATGGTTGTTTCAGCTATAATTGGTTTCCCTTTGTATATCACTTTGTCACTTCTGTCAAAAGCTTCTGTTGTTTACACTGTGGATTGTACTTATTCAAGAAAGCAGTTTGATTTGTCCAAGTTTTATGTGATCCTCACCAAGATTTGGAAGCGCATTGTCATTACCTATTTATGGACTTGTGTGGTTATAGTTGGTTGCCTTACATCATTCTTTGTACTCCTAATTGCCGTTAGCAGTGCATTTTCTGTAATGGGGTTTCCACCGGACTTGATTTTGTATCCTGCAATGGTATTGGGCTTAATTTTTTCCATCATTCTAGCAAATTCTATTATTATTTGCAACACTGCTATTGTGATCTCTGTGCTGGAGGATGTATCGGGGTCACAAGCCTTGCTGAGGTCAAGTTCACTAATAAAGGGGCAGACTCAAGTTGGTCTTTTGATATTTCTAGGATCGACTATAGGGATGGCAATTGTGGAGGGTTTATTTGAGCATAGGGTGAAGACACTAAGCTATGGAGATGGTTCATCAAGGATATGGGAAGGACCACTTTTGGTGATAATGTATTCATTTGTGGTGCTTATAGATTCTATGATGAGTGCAGTTTTCTACTTCAGCTGTAAATCCTCTAGAATGGAAGCTTCAAATATAGAGATTCAACCAGTTTTAGAAGCATTGGCCGTTTCCTTGGAATCAAAAGACATTCAATAACTTGTTTCAATGTGAGTTAAAGCTTTGAAAGCTACTGCAAGTTGCTGCAGGAAACTGTATTTGGAAACTCAATTTAGTTAAATACTCTTGTGACTTGTGTCATGCCAATAAAGGATACTTGTACGCACCTTAAGGAAATCACTCCTAAGGAAGGTTGAGAAGTATACATGGTATGTGGATCTCGGACATTTGTTTGTCATATATCGTAGTGTTCAGTGATCTGTAACAATGGCAGCTGAAAGACAGCAAAGGAGAGTTTGGTTCTAGAAATGTTGATCAATAGATTAACTTTTCTAGAGGATCCTTAGATTATAGTTATACACCTTTGTAATATTCTTATACATTACAATCATGCAATACAAAATGAGTTCAGTTCATCTTGCTCTAGTGTCTGTTCCATCTTTTTCTTTGTGAAATGTGGTGTTGTTGGAATTGAATTTGGTGGTAATCTTTCATGTGTTTTGGTGGGGCTAGTTTTATGGTAATTCAAATTTTTCTTGAAAAGGTTGTACAGATGAAAAGATTCTGAAGCATATGTGGTTAATTGTTATATTACAAATCTATAGGTTTGTGAATATGTTCTAAATCATAAAGTTAAGCTTTCTTAGAGGTACTTTTGGAGGATTTTATGACCTGTCTTATTAAGGGAATCCTTTGGGGACTATGCATATAGTTACTATTGGTCTGAGAATTTTAAATTCTTTAACTGACATGTTATTCTACTTCCCGGCAGAGACACATTCTGCTTATTGTTTGCTTTTCTCTTAGCTTTGCAAGACTATATCTTTAGATATGATTATTAGGCAAACAGATCCAAACCTGAGAGCTAAATCCATCCGGACTCAGGCATGAATCCTTCCTTGCCATTTACCAGGCTTAAGTAGAGGCACCACCTTATGATTGCTTTTCCTTTTACAGGATACCTGCAAATGTTATCTTTGTTTTAGCATGCTGGACTATTTGGATCAGCAAGAACATAGCCAGTTTTGAACCACTAGTCCTTAGTACTTCTTCCATCACTATAGTGCTTTTGCCAGGGAAATTGATTGTGTTGGCATGATCATGGAAGGTCGGAGTAGAAAAGCATATATGGGGTAGCATTTTTAGGTGTCATAACACCCCAGTTAGCTTTGTCAACAGTGATGGTTCATCTGGCAGAAACCTGGCATGCTGGGCTGTTAGACTTGCCAACCATGGGTGAAGTCAGCCAACATTTTTTAGTTGAATTTTGGGGAACGCATTGAATACGACTGCTGAATTAGTTGCTATGAGAAGAACTTCTGTCCAGAAAGATAGTTTGGTTCTGGAGATAAGAAGTGGATGCAAAGGTGGTAACTGAACCTTTTTCTTTATTTTTATTTTTAGTCATTCAGACAGTTACCTCTCACCAATTCACCACTTTTGATTGCAGAGGGGATCTCACTGCAACAAACCTTCAGCAGTTTAAACTTCTAGTGTGCCTATTATGTATGCAAGTACTTGAGGATATACTAGGGCAGCAAAGGAACTTTTAATAGACTGGTGTTAGTTTCCTGAATATTGTAGCCTTGAACCTCTGATAAGACTATAGAAACAAGAGTTTCCTTTTCATGGGCTATATTTAGCTGTCCTTGATAAATCTTACAGTTAGGGAAAATGATGTTTCAGCTGGCAAAGTTTGTAAGCTGATACACACAAGTCAATTAAATTTAAGGTGTCTTGTCTATTATTATTTTAATCAAAGTTATTCACCCTTGATTTTGTATGTAATAAAATATTGATGTTGATATTAGATTTAAAATTGAATGTCTATTTTATTAATTTTTTTAACATAAAAAACTATAAATTACCTCTTTAATTTTGAATGTTTATTTTATTACATAAAGTTAACTACTAATTAACTTTTTACTTTCCTTAAAAGTTCAATGTTATAAAGAGTTATATTTTGTTTCTTGAATATATATAACTCAGATGCTCAATCACATCCAGAAAAATTCCACTACATTTTTTTAACGACTCAATCATCTTATTTTAGGCGTTTATAAATTTCAACATTTGCTTAACATTTTTAAAAAGGAGATTAAATAAATTTAAGAAGTTGACATCGAAATTCGTTTCCTTTCACTCTTTGTTCTCCAATTTTCAATTAAGAGTATGAGTTAAATAAAAATACTATTTCTTATCATTTCAATTATGTCGCTCTTTGCTCTTTGGAATCACTTCTTTCTTCTTCTCTTTATTATTATTATTGTTATTATTTAAAATACTTCTTCTCTTTACTTAGGATTCTTCAATATAGCGCGTCCATATAAATTTCAATTAAAGTGACATATTACCCTATTTCACAGTATGCAGCAGGGAGTTTCATAGATCTACCAACGACTTTAGAGATGACAATACGACTTTAAGGATACACCTAAAGTCGCAATCTGTAGCACGCCGTTTAATTAACGGGGAGTCATGAATAAGAATGAAGAAGAAAGACTGGGGCTTCAAGCTTGACAGCTTCCCTCTGCCGAGGCGATAGTTCCCATATCCTTCAGCATCTTTTGCTTTGTTCTTGAATTTCTACACTATCTGCTTCAATTTGAATGTAAGCACGTTTTCTTATGTGCGTTTGTTTTTGCTCGATTATTTCTATTCTCCTTTTTTGCAAACATATGTATAGGGTCGTTAGTTGATTAAATTTTCTCAGCTGATTACTGTTGAATGTGTGTACGATATGGTTCTATTAGTTGTATTGGAATGAAGAAGAGTTCACTAAGGGTTAAGAATATTCTTCTGAACTATCTGTTTTTTCTCTCAAACTTTGTGATGTGGAATTAACATTTAAGCTTCAATTTTGGGTTTCTAATTGAAAATTCAATTTGAATGTGGTCAAGGCTGCCCGATCTTAGTCGGGTCTGTGGATGTGCCTAATAGATGAAAAATGTGATTAGATTATGTAGTTTATGAATTGATGATAGTTGTGGCCAGACATCTGATACACATTTTTTGTCTTTCATTTGAAACACTGATACACTTCAAGTTGTAAGAGCCCCCTCTCAGCCTTGCTGGAGGGCAGCTTTATTTATTTTTGTGGTAAATTTGATATCTCCTGATAAACTACTCTTGTTATAGGGCTGGAATGGATGAAATTCGACAAGAAAAAGTACAAAGGTTTGAAGAGTTTGTTGATCGCCGGTTGAAGCCTGATCTTATTCATGCTATAGCTGAACGGTATTAATTGCTCTATTTTCCTGTTGCCATTCAAGCATTACTCTGCGCTATTCTCTTATTATTTATTGTGAGAAATATGTAGGAATTCAATTCAGTTAATTATCTAGTAATATTGAAATGCTAATCTGTTTAGCTTATAGATTTTGAGAAATTATCCTTCAAATGTGTAATTATGGTTTTAGCAATTTTTAGCAAGCAGTGATGGTCTGCTTATATTTGGTAATTGAAGTATGAGGAAGCATGGTATCTGTAACCATGACATTACTATAGACTATAGCAGCTGGTTTTAAACTTGAGCAAATGCTCATAACTGTTGAATTAACCACCTTGTTACTTTATTCAGCATGCATTCCTCTACATTTGGATGTGTTAGTTTTATTTATTTATTTATTTCTGAAATATAAAAGTAAGATAAGAGTAATTTTTTTTCTTGCAGGGACAAGATCTTTGAACAGCAAAAGATGTTGTATCCTTCTCCATCTTCATGTGTTTTGCTGGAATATTTTGCAAAACTTGATTGATAATATATGACCAATTGCTCAAATTCTAAGTTCTGTTTTTTGGACTAGTGGTAGGAGATGCTTTTTTGTGTGTGTTATTTTGTTTTGTTTTGTAGATGTTCTACTATTGGTTTACTTAACTTCAAAAAATTGTAGTTCTGATCTGAAGAGAAATATAGAGAATTTGGAGAAAAACAGTGTAACCAGTCTGAGGACACTGGTAAATCTTGGATCTGAAGTTTATATGCAAGCTGATGTGTATGTCACTTCATTCCCTATCAATATTATTACTTAATGCATGTCATAACTTCCATATTTTTGTCCTAAAAGACCACTTAAATTAATTTACTTCAATTTGGTTATATGAAGATTCACTTTGACTAGATGTCATCAGCGGATACTAATTTTCATCCTGGGATTGGTTGCTTATGTTTTCTTGCAGACCGGATACAAGGCGTATATTTGTGGATGTTGGACTTGGATTTCACGTAGAGTTCACTTGGTCTGAAGCTCTAAGATATATTTCTACAAGGGAAGAAAAGTTAGACAGGTAAATACCCTTTGAGATCCATATGTAAAAGTTGTAATCCAAGTTTCTTCTATGTGACTGTATTTGACGGTCTTTTTAGTCCAAATGCCCTCCATCAGGTAATTTACCCAGAAAGATGTGATTCCTATTCGAAATATCAAATTTTATTAGAATCATGTATAAATGGCTTTGTAATTTTTCCCCATATTGCTTCTATAGAAATATAGAAGCAAGGTTTCCTGTCTCCCTAACACTTGGTTGGGGTGGGGGGGGGGGGGGGAGGGGCAAATCTGCTTGTACTCATGTTTGAATTGGAAATTTAGAATTTGTCATTTACCTTTTGGTTTTATATCTCCAAACTTAAAGCAGGTTATTTGATTCTGTTTCTTACATCTTACTACATCATTGCTTTACAGGCAAATAGAGGAGTACACTCGCCTGATAGCATCCATCAAAGCACAAATCAAGATGGTATCCACTCCCTCTCTCTCCCTCACACATGCATGCACACACATTCACAAATTCAGCTATCTCAATAAATTTATATGGGTGTCAATCCATTTAAGTCCAAACCATTTATGATCAATTTATAAATGGTTTAGTTCTAAATAGTTTATGGATGTCCATGGACACCCATTTATTCATAAACCTTTGATTATATTTTTTTAAGGGGTGATTATTTGTAATTGTATTTAATTAAATTATTTAATATAATTTTTATTATTTAACCTCATGTTCAATTAACTTTTTAAAGATTTAATTAACTAATCATGTATTTGAAAAATGCAAAAATAATAAATACACTATCAATCGAATTTTTTTTCTAAAAATAAATTCCTATTAAATGAATTGAAAAATGGTCTTTTGTAAATTGAAAAATGGTCTTTTGTAAATTTATGGAGTTCTAAATTAGCTTAAAAAAAGTCATCATCTGACAAATTTAAAGAAAGGAAAATTTTAAAAGTTCTTTTATATGAAAGTCATCATCGTGAAATATTATGATTGACATATATAAAGTTATTGAGAATGATGATATGGTTACTTATTTTTGGAAACTTTTTTGTTTTATCAAGTATAAGATTTTCAAACTTTTGTAATAATTATATGGAAAAGTTTTTAAATTATGCTAACTTTTGGTGAATGTGAAAGAAAATATTATAAAAATAACTAGAAGTTGTATTGCTTTTAAATTGAGAGTTTTACAGACAGTGTGTGTGCACGCGTGTGAGGAAGGGATATTCACAGAAAAAATAAATTTTTGGATAAAAATGTAATTTTTATAAAATATTGAGTTTAAAGTATAATTAAATAAATTTGATTAATGATAATTGATCAAATTTGACTTTTTAAATAGATGTTTATTGAATCTTATGGATATTTATTAAAAATTATTTAGATAAATGGATTTAAATGAATGATCATTTAAAACCATTTAAGTTAAATGAGTTAACTAAAACCATTTAATTACGGTTGAATTTAAGTTAAATGAGTGAACCAAAATCATTTAATTATGGTTGAATTTGCATGTTTATTGGGTGTACATCCATTTTGCCACCCCTACTCTTACCCTTCTCAAATATTTTCCAGGTTTGAGTTTGCTGCTATGACATCCTATAGTGTGTTGATGTTATCTGCTTGATGCCTTTATTAATGTCTAAACCTTCAAATATACTATATAGTATGTTAGCTCCTCCATCAAGCATGTCATTTGCTCTCCGTGGTCTAAATGGAAATATATTGTTCTGAATCCCAAAACTTTAATTGCTTGGATTCTGATGACCATTTCATTTGCTCCATGCAGGTCTGTGAAGGAATTAGGGAGCTACTCAATTTTCCAGGCTGAGGTTTCTTCTTGACATTGAGATTGTTAGAAGTCTCCATTGAGTTGAACACTTTCTCAATGCACTCTGAAACTGTAAAATGCAAAAAAGAAAAAAAAACATCTTTTTGTAGCTTATAAGTGTGCTTAACTCCCTCAAAGGTCCTTAGTTTGCTTTTCACATTTTTTTGGGTCGTTGTAGCAACAACTAATGAGATTTTTTAGCTTATAATTATAACAGTTGAATAGTAATTTCACAGTTTTATTTGTGATTCACATTTGTTTAAAAGGGAAGTTTTTACTCAAGGGTAGCATCAAATTATAACTATATTTTGCAGATTTTTAATATTATCAGTTACGTAGGCTCAATTTAATTATTTAAATACAAAATAAAAGAAAATCACAGAAAAGGTTTAATTCAAATATAGACCCTTCAACATTACAATTTTGGAAATTGGCCTCAAATAAAAAGCCATAAAATTTTTAAGTGATTTTTTTTGTTAAAAATAAAATGGAATAGATAGTTTAATCCACGTAGGCACATGTTTAACTTATAAATAAATATTCTTTTTGTTAGAAATTAAATGTCATATTTCTATATATTTGAAATCATTTTTTTAAAAAATAAATTTATTATTTTTGAAATTTATTAACCACCTCTTTAATTATTATATATTTACATTGAAGTTCTACCATTAGTCATATTGATAGTAAATTTTTATAAAGTGAAAGTTTATTTTAATTTTGTATTAAATAAATGTGAACATTCAATTACAAAATTACAAATGAAAGTAGTAATATACATATTTTGTCATCCCACTAAGGGTAATTTTCTATTTCTAAACTTAATTAGTAATGATAAAATCACAAAATATCCAAAATCCATAGCCTCTAACCTTTTTTTTTTTTCCTTTTTGAGGAGAAGCCTTCGATCTTTTATAAACCACAAACATCCAATCGAAATTAGAAAAATTCAAAGAGCCAATTCTAAAAGAATTATTAAACCCAAACATGAGCAAGGAAAAATAATATGAACTTAATATAATCAGATATAGAAAAAGGATATTGCAAGTGAAAAGTCTGTGGCCTTCAAGTTGGGAAACGATACTTTCTATACAGGTGAGAATTTGGATCTCGCCTGATTGGCTGACCCGTGCAATCCAAAAAATTAGATTAAACTGTGCATAAAATGATAGCATAAATTTTTTTAACCCTAATTGACCTAGTCCGAACCAATTTTTGGGCTAGATTGACCTGTATGACTAACTTGGAATTTACTATTATTTGATAGGCGATCATGAAATGATATTAACGGATTATGATTTTATGGGTCAATCCGTTTAATGTTAAACATATTCTGATTGTAAACAAGTTTAACCCACAAGTAACTTAACAACTTGTTTATTTTTTTACTTTTTAAAAAAATTATATTATTTTCCTTAATCTTAAGTTAAATTATCCTATCTAATATCTAATCCCAACTCGTTTGTTTTTTTTTAAAATTCTAATGTAATGAGCTAATGAGTAGTGTCTTTTGAGATTTTATTTTATTTTTGTCATTTTTAATTTTTAATTTTTGGAATTCTTAAGTTTATTTGGGCCATTTATAAATGAGAATGATATTGTTTTTGGGTATTGTGAGTTTTGGACTATATTCTATCTCACCATTTATCGTTTTTTTTTTTTTATCTTCTCTTCTGATGCTGCAATGATGATGTTTTGTTTAAGTTCACATATTTGACACAATCATGAATCCTGTCATGTTCGGGTACGTGCGTTGTTAACTCTGTCAATCTGATTATGCAAGTCAGAGATGATAACTCCTCAGGAGTTAGCTACTGGAAGGACAAATTTCTTGAGGACACCCTCAATGAGGTGTCCAGTCTTTTTGATGAAGAAAAATTGAAGAAGATTATGCAAGTGAGAGATGATTACTCCTCAGGACTTAGCTCCTGGAAGGTTATGCAAATGAGATAAGATAACCACTCAGGAGTTAGCTATAGGAAGATTATGCAAGTGAGAGAAGAGAAGTCAACTGCTCAGACTCTTTAATTGCACTATTAGATAAATTTATCACTTTAGATGATAGATGATATTTTGGTTTTGGAAATCAAACTTCTATTCTTACTTTGTGGTACTAGGTGAATATTGCTTGAACTTGTGTCATTACAAATATATATTTATCGTTATTGTCTAGCGATCATGATAATAATAGGAAGGAGAGTATCACGGAAACAGATATCATTAGCAGCAAACCATGGATTAGCTTCAACGACTTGGTGCATTCTAACTTATGACATTAGACATTATTTGTCTAAAGGCAAATAATGTTGTTTTTCTTCTGCTTAAATGAAGTCTTCCCTGCTCAAATCTTCTACATGTCTTTTAAATGACATTATCTTGACAAAACATAATGCGTATAATGAAATTGAATTGTTTATGGATATTATGTAAGAATATATGAATGGTTCTTCCAAAGGGATTTTGTACTTCCTCTCATCAAAACCTTGAGGTTCATCAGCTCATTATTTTGGTTCAAACTTGTATCTGTCTTTTGCTGGGAGCATCGCTGGCTACAGTGTTGAGAACGTTTGTGGAGATTATTGTTCTGCCACATATTTATCACACTGTAGTTCATAGAACAAACACCAATTTTTCTATCCCATTACAAAGCCTTTCCACCATAATTCTTTTCCGTTCATTTAGGTTTCTTTAACACTAATCCTTTCTTCCTTAGTTGCAACATTTTCCATTACTACAAATCATCAGTGGGAGTTGATAACAAGTATCTGTTATGTGTTCAGAATTCTTAGAATCCTCAGTCATTTCTCTTGAAGAATTTTCATGTGCTTACATTCTAAACTTGTTAATGCAGACTAAATAGCGGAAAAAATCTCCCCCATATATGTATTGCATCCTCATGCAACTACTTTAGTTTCTTCATTTACAAATTACTTTGTTTCTAAATTGGATTTGAATATACCAGAAAAATATGTTACACAGTATATATATATACAGGTTCCCTATTATTTTTATACATATTGGTTTTTTCCCCCCTGTATTTGATGCCCTTGTAGAATGAGGAAACAAAACTATATCAAAAGCTTATCAACTTTCAGAAGTACCAACTCCTGCAAGGTCCCAGCTGTCTGTTCTGTTTGGCATGTGTAAGAACAGTCTGATCTTTTGGATCAGTATGAAAAAAATTTGGAAATTCTGCAGGTAGACATGAGATTGAAGCAATCAGATGCTTCGTTGGCAGGGGAAGTATGTGCTTTTTTGCCTCCACACACATACATATACATGCATCTATTCAAGTTCCTGCAGATAACCTTCCCTGTCATTTGCTGAATTACTCTTTCTCCATCTTCTTAGTTTCTTCATGGTACATGAAATTCAAACATTGATACATCAGTTCTTCTTCCTGATCATTTGTATGCCCATTTATCTTTGTGTCATGGTGTTACTGTAACTAAACTGCTGTCACAAAATTAATATGTTGCTATTGCTTTGGGTGATCTGGTGGAGAATGCTTATAATAGACTATCAGAAAAAGTTTTGGTCTTTGTACAAAAAGTTTTTTGCATGGTTCTCATAATCTCTCTAGTTTTCATTGAGCTGTGTGGCAAAATTGGAAAAGATGGAGAAGTGCAAACTGCTCTTTACCCCCTACAAAAACAGTAGATCATGTTGATAACAAGAGTCATGACACTTCAAAGTACTAGTGCCAGCAAATTCTGAATCAGGTTCTGCAGGTAGAGAAGTTAGTGAATTTGACATGCGTGATATCGAGGCTAACTTTTATGAAGCGTTGAACGTGGATAACTGCATTGGAGAAGAAGAAAACGAAGTGAAAACCACTGGTATGGAGGATTTTCA
The DNA here is from genome assembly GCA_019593545.1 of Apocynum venetum. Lineage (NCBI taxonomy): Eukaryota > Viridiplantae > Streptophyta > Magnoliopsida > Gentianales > Apocynaceae > Apocynum > Apocynum venetum. The sequence continues at coordinate 4,371,905 of SRSM01000132.1, forward strand.
TTTTCTAGATGCTGCAAAAACACCCTGTACCTATTCATCATATGAGATTGTGGAAGAGATGACAGTGCTAATACAGGAAAATTATGCTGATGAGCCCTGAAAAATGAACAGAATGATGAACAGAGCCAATGAACAGAATGAAGTATGAGCGCTCATACTCGGCTCCCCTTTATGCTGTCAATGGAATCTCAAGAGTGTTTCAGGCTAAAACATGGACCAGAAAATACAGAGAAATTTAGAGCCTGGAGGTCTTGACCAGTTGCATAAGTTCAGGATATGATTTTGAACCTAGAGGAGAACAAGAAAGAAGAAAATGCAGCAGGTTTCCACTTTGTTGAACAAGAATCAGACAACCAACAAACCTCAGGAGAACTGACTTCATCTTATTTTTCTTCCTCTTCAACCAGCAATGCAGGGAATGAAACCTCTCTCTGGAGTTCTTTAGAATCTGCCTCCAATGACTATGTTATTTGGCGGTCAAGGGTCTTCAACTTTATTCTAGACAATGATTAACATTTCCTTGGCTCAAATCGTTACTTGTTAGTCTTCAATAAGCAACAAATCCAATCATTAGTGTAGCTTTTCTTTTTAGTAGAATTGAACTTGAGATTTTATTCTAACTTACTAATACTGTTCTTTTCACCGCTTAATGTGTGATAAATTGCTGTAACTTTGGATTTAAGCACTGCAGCTGTTTGAAACAACTCGAAATAAGCAAGTATTTCTTGGATTTCACCCTCAGCATTAATGCAAAAGTTTCTGTTTTTTGCAATATAAATTTCCTCATGTTAGACCTCCTTATTTCCAAGAAACCTAAGGAATCTTGTGGGTTTTATGTATTTGGTAGCACGGAGACCTGGAGCAGTGTGATTTCCTCCAATGTCTTAGTGCGTGCCATGCATTACTATTGATGTTTGTACTAATCCACATATTTAATTTATCACTTCATTTACTAAGGCTAAGATAGGATTAGATTTCTTGAATTCAAATATCATTATCAAGAACAGAAGAGTAGTAAAGATGGTTCAACATCATGCATGAGTATGAGCCAAACCTAGTAAATCATTCTTCTTTGATTGTCTAGGACATGGATTTAATCAGCAAATTGGGTTTTTGTTTCTTGTCATCTCAAAGAAAACAGACAACAAATTAGGGCTCTTTTCAGTATACTATTATGTACAATAAAATTGTATACCTCTCTGTTGGTAACATTTGTTTTATGTTGGTAGGTAAGCGTAACCTCGTTGAGATTAAAGTTAGATTAATTTTGAAGTTTGACCAGGATTTATCTCTTGTCCCAATGCTTTGGATTCATAAACAGAGAAAGAAGGGACCCAAAATAGATATGATGTGGTCCAATACCAAATTTATTATTACTGTATTCATTTAAAAGGTAAGACCTAACGCTAATCATATTGTCCCTTCACCACATTCCAACCATGTTTTATGTTTATTACTAATATCATTAGAAATCAAAGAGTGAGAAAACCCATTTTCTTATTTATCAAGAAAAATAAAAAAGAGAAAACCCACTTTCTCAGGTGCATGCATTTGGCTTCTCATTTCACCGCCATTGAACATGCCTAGAAAAGTTGAGCCAGAAGGGTGGCTGAAAGTTCAGGGGTGGAATACATATGATGTTTTTAGGGAGCAAAGGTCTTTCGACTTACTGTGGCTGATTGTGATGACTTTGAGCAGTCTTGTATCTTTTTTTAAAATATATATATATATATATATATATAATCAGGGCAAAGTTTTGGTAATATGGTATTAAAAAGTAGTCTCGAGAAGAGGGATTTTCTATTCTTTATCAATACAAGAAGCTTCTCAATCTCAAGTCATAAAACTGCCAAAAAAATGTTAAATATGTTACCCGATATTGTATTAATCTTCGGTATAGAAGTCACCTATGGTAAATATTTTCAGTTTAAACAATCTTCATCTTACCTTGTCCGCTAGGGATGAAAATTTCCCCATTTAAAGGGAGACAAGAATAAGGGTGAAGATTTAAAAGTAGGGATATAGAGGGAGACAATGATTGAATCTTCCCAGTAACATGCCTCCATTTTCTTCTCAATTCTATCTTTACTTATATATACAAATTTTATAAATAAAATAAAGATTGAATTTTTTATTATTATTAGGTATATAGTAGTAATAACCTAAACTTAAACTTAAAGACAAGTAATATACCTTTTTTTTTTCATTTTGATAATTTTATACATTTTCCCCTTTTTAAATCAACATAATTTTTTTACACCTCAAGAAACATCAATATTGTTAGTTGTGTTATTCAATTAATACATTACCTAATTTTGTCAATAGAATTTTAATCTTTGAATATTTTCCCTTACAATGTCATTATAATTAGTTTTACATTTTCAAAAACATCGATATTGTTAGTTGTGATACTAAATTAATATACGGCAGTGTTTCTTTTTATTTAAACTAATAAATGGTAGTGTATTTTGTTTCAAATTTTGATAGATAATTAACTTATGAATAAATATCGTGCTATAAAAGTGAAGAAAAGCAATAATTTTGATAAGTAACTTATGAATACGTTTTCCAAAAAAAAAAAAAACCTTATGAATACATATCTGTGCTTATGAATATACTTTTTCCCCACTTATCCTTCCACCCTCCCCTTCAAAAAAAAGAAACAATTAAAATTATCATTGTTACCACAATACTTCCCTCTCCCTAGGTTGCAAAGGACTGTGTTTCTTTTTTCTTCTTCTTTTCATAGCTTTTATATTACTATGTCCTTTCTTTAAATAAAATTTATTTTTTAAATATTTATACATATATTAAAGACCCTTAAATATAAATGTATGACACATATATTACCTTTATATTTATCTTATTTATGATTACAATTTTAACTCTCTTTTTTCGAGAGAAAAGATATTAAATAAATGATAAAATTAAAATTATATATCAGTAATTATAAAATAACATTGTTTTAAAATAAGGTCATGAAGAAACATATTCTCATGAGTTCGCAGGTAGGGTCAATCTCACACTCATTCTATCTTGATAAACAAGAAAATGCCATGGCCAGCACCCAGCAGTAGCAACTAGCAAACCTCCCATCAAACAGCCCATCATAGAGGGCCTAATTTGAAAAGCAATTCAGTACTTAGCAATATGATGAAACGGCATGTGTCTCTTTCTGTCTTGATATTTTTCTTTTTCTATTTTTTGTCCCTTCTCTTCTCGTTGAGGCCTGCAAAAGAAGTCACCACACACCACATAAACCCACTAAACCATGATTTGATATTTAATCAATGCAAACTCAGAGACAATGATGACGATGAAAACAATGTTTTTGCATTCGATGTCTGATTAGAAAAACATTACTCCTAGTAATTGTTTACTTGTACTACTACTAACAGATTTGGCTGTTAAACAAAATGGGATAACCAAAAGTGCCATCAATATAAAGTTATCAACATTAATTAGAGTAACTAACTTTAACCAAAAACATGGATTACTACTATTAGTACTAACTTTGATTGTCCTCATTTCTTTAGGTCATTTTTCCTCCGCGTTTGAGAATCCCATTTTGACTTCTAAGGTAGATTCGCCTAAAGAGAAAAAGGACAAGGTAAAGGGGTGGATGAAAAAGGCTATAGGGCTGGCTTAGTCTTTCTTTCTTTCCTGAGATTAATATATAGTAGTCAATGGTATTCACTCAAAAGCCCCCAACATAATCGATAAACAAGATCTTGAATTCTAGCCAAATTATTTGAAGATATCTACACACACACATTTCAATTATATTAAAAAAACTAAATAATAATCTTGGTTAAATTTTAAAAGAACCCTTTTTATTTTACTTTTTTGATAAAAGAAAGAACCCTTTTTATTGTTTATTAGTATGCCTTTTTTGGCACATTTTCTAGTTAGGTTAGGCCAAATCTTATTTCACCCACCTCAGAAACCTCCTCTGAGAGTGCATGTAGAAATCCAAATGAACTAAAACCTGCCCCTATACTGCCAGTACCCCCCCAAGGGCCCCAAGCATTCCCCGTGCCCCACAAATACCCCCAGCCAATAAAATGAAACAAAAGAGAAAACAAGAAAACCACAGTACTACCTAAGCCTTCTCTCTCTCTCTGCAATAACTACAGTTTCTTCTGTGCTACAAAGTAGTATTTGCTGATATCAGGAAAGGAGCCAAATCTTTTCTCCTTCTCATGCAAAGAAGCCATTTTGCTCATTCTTTGTTTATCTCTCAGTGTAGAAATGGAAGAAACAGAAGAGGCCAATACAACAAACAGAAAATGCACACCCAAAACAAGTTTCAGAGAGAGGACTAAACCTCATAACCATCTGTATCAAAACCAGATATTGCATCACTCAAATAGGATTCGTTTTGGGTTTCATAACCAGAATCAATACCAGACTTACCCAGCCCTCCTTCCTTTGCCTCCCACCATACCTCTGCACTTGGCTGTTACTCCACCTTTTCCTCAAAACCAAAACTTTAGATCAAAAACCCATTTCCAGAAGCCTTCAAGGAAGCCCAACAATCCACCCCTTGCCACCTCTTCCAATTCCCAAGTTCAAGATATCTCAGTTGCACCAGGTACCGCTTCTTTTCTCCATTCAGTTTAGTCTTTTCTTATTCTTTCCTTTTTTCTTTTTTCTCTTTTTAGTTTTTCTTGGCTGGTTGATCCTTTCTAGTTTCAGAGTCTGCATGTTTGCCTCGGGTTTAGAGGTTCTGTTTTCTAGAAGAGGATTTCAAGATATAAACGATGACAAGTCATTAAGCATGTTCTGGCAATTTCTGAGAATTAATCCGCAGAATAAATGATTTACAACAGAGTAAAATTTTTATATAAAAGATTCCCCCCCCCCTTTTTTGGCTCTGGATGAACATCTACATGCTACTATTTCACTGAGAAGAGTGATCATTTCTTTACTGATTCTTCAAGAACTGTTACAAGTACAGTATTTAATGAATGAAGGAAGACAAGTCTTGGATTAAGTTAATTTGTATACCTTGTTCTGGTTTGAATATGCTAACTTGGCAGCTCCAAAGCTGCTGCAACAGCAATTTGGCTGGTCCTCTGGAAAGACAGAAGGAAGGAGACGTATAGGTGCCACACAACAATCACTAATGGTAGCCAGAAGGCCAGATTCTGGTGGTGTGGAAGGGCCAGTTATTTCTCTCCTTGCCAACCATTTCCATGTCCAATTTGACCCTTCACAGAAAATATTCCATTACGATGTTGAAATCACTCCTAATCCATCCAAAGAAGTTGCCCGGATGATTAAGCAAAAGCTTGTAAAGGACAATTCTGAGGCCCTCTCTGGCGCCCTTCCTGTTTATGATGGTCGAAAGAATATATATAGTCCTGTGGAATTCCAAGATGATAGGCTTGAACTGTACATTAGCATCCCCATCCCAACTGGCAAGTCATCATTATCAGTTGGGGAAATGATGGATTGCCCAGAAAAGAAGCAACATCTTAAACTTTTCCGAGTTAATATTAAACTTGTATCCAAGCTGGATGGAAAAGAATTGAGCAACTATTTGAATAAAGAAGGAGATGATTGGGATCCCCTTCCACAGGAATATCTTCATGCATTAGATGTTGTTTTGAGGGAGAGTCCAACAGAGAAATGTATAACTGTTGGGCGATCATTTTACTCTAGATCAATGGGGGAAATGAAGGACATTGGAGGAGGAGCTGTTGCATTAACAGGGTTCTTTCAAAGTCTCAGACCTACACAACAAGGTCTTGCACTGAATGTTGATTTCTCTGTGACAGCATTCCATGAGAGCATTGGGGTAATTCCCTACTTGCAAAAGCGCCTTGAATTCCTGCATGATCTTTCTCACAAGAAGACAAGTGGTTTGTCAAGTGAAGAGAGGAAAGAAGTGGAAGGGGCACTAAAGAACATCAGAGTCTTTGTGTGTCATAGAGAGACTGTTCAGAAATATCGAGTTTATAGCTTGACTGAGGAAGTAACAGAGAATCTCTGCTTTCCAGATAGAGATGGGAAAATATTGAAAGTGGTGAACTATTTTAAGGATCACTACAATTATGATATACAGTTTAGGAACTTGCCCTGCTTGCAGGTAAGTCGGAGCAAACCATGTTATCTTCCTATGGAGCTTTGTGTAATTTGTGAAGGACAGAAGTTTCTAGGGAAGCTCTCAGATGACCAGACTATAAAAATTCTCAAGATGGGGTGTCAAAAGCCAAGAGAAAGAAAGACAATCATCGACGGAGTCATGGCAGGACCAGTTGGCCCAACTAGGTATTTCTCTATCTTCATAATCGGCATTTTCTTCATAGTGTTTGTGAATTGTAAAATCTTTTATGGTTAATTTAACTATTCGATCTTTGTTGGTAATTCAACAGTGGAAATCAGGGAAGAGAGTTCAAACTCCAAGTTTCAAAGGAAATGACACGATTAACTGGGAGAATTCTTCTGCCTCCCAAGCTTAAACTTGGGGATGGTGGTCATGTAAGAGACCTGATCCCATGTCGCCAAGATCGCCAGTGGAACCTTCTGGAAAGCCATGTCCTTGAAGGTACCCGAATAGAAAGATGGGCTCTTGTGAGTTTTGGTGGTACATCTGACCAGAAGTCCAACATTCCGAAATTCATTAACCAACTGTCTCAAAGGTGTGGGCAATTGGGCATATTTCTCAACAGAAACACAATTATTGGCCCCCAGTTTGAGTCAATGCAATTGTTCAACAATGTAAAGCTCTTGGAATCTAAGCTCAAGAAAATCCATAGAGCTGCATTTAACAATCTCCAGCTCCTCATTTGCATAATGGAGAGAAAGCATAAAGGCTATGCCGATTTGAAACGAATTTCAGAGACTAGTATCGGTGTTGTAAGCCAGTGTTGTCTGTACACTAACCTTAGCAAACCGAGCTCACAATTCCTTGCAAATTTGGCCCTCAAGATCAATGCCAAAGTTGGTGGTTGCACTGTTGCTTTGTACAATTCATTGCCTTCTCAAATTCCAAGACTCTTCAGATATGATGAGCCAGTGATGTTTATGGGTGCTGATGTTACTCATCCTCATCCACTTGATGACTTCAGTCCATCAATTGCTGCTGTGGTTGGTAGCGTAAACTGGCCTGCAGCAAACAAGTATGTTTCACGAATGAGATCTCAAACACATCGACAAGAGATTATACAAGACCTTAGTGCAATGGTAGGGGAGATCTTGAGAGATTTCTATGATGAGCTATCAAAGCTGCCCCAGAGAATAATCTTTTTCAGAGATGGAGTAAGTGAAACACAGTTCTACAAAGTGCTTCAAGAGGAACTACAAGCGATTCGAGTGGCTTGTTCTAGATTTGCAGGTTATAAACCTTCCATTACATTTGCAGTTGTTCAGAAAAGGCATCACACAAGGTTATTCCCTGATGGAAGTGATCCCTCTTCAATTCAAACTCAATTCCATGATGACAATATACCCCCAGGGACAGTTGTGGACACTGTGATCACTCACCCTACAGAATTTGACTTCTATCTTTGTAGCCATTGGGGTGTAAAGGGTACAAGTCGACCAATTCATTACCATGTCCTATGGGATGAAAGCCAGTTCACTTCTGATGAGCTCCAAAAATTGGTATACAATTTATGCTACACATTTGTAAGGTGCACCAAGCCTATCTCTTTGGTTCCCCCAGCTTATTATGCCCACCTTGCTGCATACAGAGGCAGACTCTACCTTGAGCGATCAGATTTAGCAGCAAATTCCAGAGGTGCTACAACTATTTCCCGAACCGCTCCATCAAAGGCAACACCTCTTCCAAAACTTATGGAAAGTATTAAGAAGCTCATGTTTTACTGCTAAATTTGTTGCAACTGTACATATTTATAACCGAGTTTAGTTTTCAGCAATATTAACAGAGTTCTCTGTCCTGTATAGCCTATTCACTTTATTTAACACTTTTACTGCTATCCTACTTACCATAGGCCGATTAAATATACTACTACTCTCAAAGTATTCCTTTTTTTTCTCTTTTTCGATGAGTTACTCAGATAGTATTCTTTCACAACAAAACATGAAAAGTTTCAAGGCTTTTTAATGCTTGATTTCGATAGATGTTTCTCATACACCCCTCTTTAAGTAAACAAGGATATTACTATATCTTTGATGAGGATTCTTGGCTTGATAATAATTGAATGGTAGGACCCCATACTGCATGGTCTCCAATTTGAGAAAGATGTACCAAAATTTGGAAGCAATATTCTGAGAGATCCACTAAAAATAACGACTACTTCTCAAATAACACTAGAATTCAAATTGAAGTCAAGAATCTATCAACATTTTAGTCCAATAAACACACACACTCTCAAAAGAAAAGAAGAAACTATGGAGCAAATCAAGTCCAAATCAGAAAGCTTAATGGTCGACCAACAAAATAAGCATGCTCTTTCGAGATCAAATCAAATACAGTCTAAAACAGTACGTGTCAAAACCCACCATTAATTACACAAAAGACAAGCTTTTTATCCTTAATCCAAATGGGTCCATGAGGACGATTTGTTTGTACTTAGTGAAATCATATCAGCCCTCTAATACAGATTCAGCATTTATTCGTCATTTAGATAAGACTGACGTATCCCCTTCATATACTTGCACTAATCTAAGACCAAGATTACAATTAGTAGTATCTGTCAGCATGAGAGCATTAATAAATATAACAAGACTAAAGAAGATTCCCTTGTTGAAACCAGAAATTCCATTTTGGACCAAAACAATATTGAACAGTAAGGCAAAGGAATGAATGAGCATTGAACAATACGCAGCAGTGTTCTGAGGGAAGAAAAGGTGTTTCTGCGAGAAAACATGAATGGTCACATTGGGGACTGAGGAGATAGCAGAGGAATAGTAGATAGTATAAATTCTGAATGGCAACATGGGAATGCTAACTGAGTAGATATTGTCTTTGTCTGAGTAGAAGGGAGCTGTGAGTATTGATATACTGTGCTACTATGTCTCTCTGACCTATTGTCAGTGCATACAGTACAATATACTATTATACTCCCTCCTCCGCATGAAGGAAAAAGAGATACTCCTACTTTAGAATAAAATGAAGTGGACAGTACCCAAAATGTCAAGCAACGAGTCCTCTGTATTGTACTAAATAAGTTTAATTTTAAAATGTTGGTCCGTAATGTTTAATCAAACTCAAATGCAACTATTACTTAACTTTGAATCTCGGGAAACCAAACAGGTGAAATCAAGAACCATTAACGGATCAACTCAGTACAAAAAATGACCATCTACTTGTAAATTTGAACTAGTTCTAGATTGTATTCAAGTGTAACATATCAAGCCCATCAAAATGCAATAAAGATTAAACCATTAAATATACACATGGGTTTTTCAATTAAATAAATAATAATTGAAGTTTAAAAGGGAGGATTGATTGTGGTCCCTTCCCTTGTATATACACCATCTCTGAGCTACTGCAGGCACTGGAAGTTGCAGCAATTAGCTGGTGCAATTGAATAAGATATAATATACAGTAGTGAGAGAAAATAGAGAGAGAGAGAGAGAGAGAGAGAAGAGAAGAGAAGGAACAGAACAAAAGCCAAGAAAAGATGGGATTTGAAGTAAAGTTATAGCGAGGTCTGACTTTCGACTTCCCCTTTTGTCTCTTCTCTCTTTGTAATATCTTGGAGCAATCCATCAAATATTACTACTGTACTAACGGGTATACCATTGCATTGCATGTGTTTGTATTAGAGAGAGAGAACAGCCTCTTTCTACAAGCTTTTCCCAAGACTATTCATCTTTTCTACGTTCTTTCTGTGTATCATCTTTTTGGTACTACTGGACTGAACTGCCATTGGGGACAATTTAACACAGAGAATGGAAGGTCCGTGGGTGCCCATCTAGTAGCACCCTACTAGATCAATTATACATCCACTGTACTCACATGGGTTGTATATCAATTATTAGGGTTTTGTTATATTAGGGAAAAAGTTCAAATATTGTATTTATCTAATTTAATAGTTGCAGCCTATATAAATTGTAGGCTGTAAATATCAAAACGAATTCTTAGAAAACGTTTTTGAACCATACCTCTAAATAAAGTTAAATTAATTTGAATTAATCTCACTAAAAATGAAAATATAGAGGGAGATATAAATTGCTTTATATATATATATATATATATATATTTTTTTTTTTTCAAAGAGAACATATTTGGTCTGATCGATGTAAACTTTGGCTTGAGATTCCTCGTACTACTTGTGGCCTTTGAATGTCTTCTCAATATCAATGTTTTTGAGACTTCATTTGATTCTTAATGAATGGCCTTTTTTCCTTAAAAAAAAGAGGCAAAAAGACGAAGTATTCAATCATATATTTTATTTTTCATACTTGTTATATTTATATTTAGCATAACAAGAGTTACATAATTTGAGATGGTCAAATAGTGTATTAATTTATATACTATTTTCAATGATATTCAATGTTCATTTTTTTATTACTATAATACAAAAATTAATAAGAGATTTTGATTTAAAGAAAATTACTATAATATCATTGTTATTAATGCAATTAATGTTGGGACCGTGTTATGAATTACAAAGATAGTTGAATATAAATCCTTAAAATTTAGGAATTTATTAGTAAAATTTTAAATAGAAAACATTCAATTTCGACTAAAGGAGTATAATGTGTATAAATTTATGCACAATAGTCAGTCTTATACAAATAAAAAAAAAATGGCATCTTTTTTAGATCATACCGCCTCAATTTTTAATCTTTTTTAAATGAAAAATTATATTATTGAAATGAAGAGCTCAATTGATACAAACCCTTTAGGCGACCATAAGAACCTAAATCTCAATGGATTAGAAATCCTAATTACACAAGAAAACCTAAATGAAACTAAGACCTTTACACATAGACGCCACAAATGTTGATCATTTCTTTTATAAGTCAAGTTCATGCATTCAATCAATAACACAAGAAAACAAAAGCTAAGGCTTTTTCTGAATAATCTTATGAATTGATGTTTTTTTTGCACGATTTTTTTTAAAATCAGAAACAAGGTCCACAAGATTCATAAAAGACAAGAATAAACGAATTTCACCAATATTGACTCAAATTCAATAGCAAGATTTCATATTTTAAATAATTTAGATCAAGAGTCAATCAAAAATCAAAACTTGTATAAGAAAAAGTTCTGAATAGTGCAATAATTCAATTAAATTCAAAAACTTTTCTCAAGATTGTAACTTTTTATCTTTATTCGAGAATAACAAAGATCAATTTTTTTTGAATTAAGAATATCAAGAAACAAAAAAAAATGATAAACAAACTTACCTCGGAACTAAAGCTCTGATACTAATTAATACGAACTCCGTTCTAACTTGTAAAACAAAACCTAAATCAATAAAGTAGTCCAAGAATTGTTCTAAGTGGTTGCTATGGTGGAACCAAAGCTTTGATACCATCTTATATAAAGATTGGAGGTCTTATTGCACAAGGCTTTTAAAGTGAAAAAGCAAATCAAGGCAAAGAGATTCAGATCTAGCTCGTCCTATGATTTTTCATCAAATTGGAAGGACAACAAAGCTGGATTGAAAACAAAAGACGAAGCAAAGTTGAAGAATTAAGTTTCTATTCCTCCTAAAGGTAAATATGAAATTAAATTTGAATCTAAATCACCTTCTAGGTCATGTGATATTAAGTGCTTTAAGTGTCAAGAATTCGGACATATTGCTTCAGAATACTCCAACAAAAGGGTTATAGTTGTAAGGGTAGATGATGAAATCTCAAGTGATGATGAGATGACACCATTGGAAGAAGTTTCTGATGTTGAAGTGGAAGAACTAGTACATGGAGATTTGCTAGTTACAAGGAGAGCGTTAAGCATACAATCTAAGAATGATGAGGATGAGGAACAACGGGGGCATATTTTTCACACAAGATGCCATGTGAAGAACAAGGTATGCACACTAATTATTTATAGTGGGAGTTGTACTAATGCTACTAGTACTTTGTTGGTAGAAAAATTGAAATTGCGGACAATGAGACATCCAAAATCATACAAGTTATAGTAGTTAAACCATAGAAGTGTGAACAAACAAGTTTGGGTTTTGTTCTCAATTGACAAGTATGAGGATGAGGTTTTTTTGTAATGTGACACCAATGCATGCTGGTCATATTTTGCTTGAGTGTCCATGGCAATTTGATTGGAAAGCGTTGCATGATGGGTACAAAAATCGATATTCTTTTGTTATGAACAATCGAAAAGTTGTATTAGCCCCTCTCAGACCTTTCCAAGCTTATCAAGATCAGATTAGAATAGTAAGAAAGTGCAAAAAGAGAGAGATAGAAAAATATGAGCAAGAAAATAAAAGGAGAGCGAGTGATACTAAGAAAAAGAATGGAGAGAAAAGTTAATAAAAACAAAAGAATGAGGAGAAATAAAAAGAAGCAAGCAAAAAAATGAGTGTTTTTGCAGGAAAAAACATGAGGTTAATATTGTAATGATGGAAAAATGATGAGAAAATGTTCAAAGATGTTTTAATGGCTTATTATTGAAGAATTTTCGTGCTTAGAAAAGTCCAATATGAATTCAAATCAAGTTGGAAATCAAACATTCAACTATCTTGCAGTATTTGATTCTTGTAATCAAAGTCAAAGTCTATTTTGATTCTTTATGGAAAATGCACGAAAATTGAAGGATTCTTTAAAGATTTTTTTATCTTAAATAAGATTTGAAAGATTTTATAGAATAAATTTTAATAACTTTCAAAATACAATTTGAAATCACTTTCACCCGACTAATTCGTACTTCATTTGTAGTTCAATTTAAGAGGAGGGGCGCAAAGTTTAAATCTTAATTTAAGTTGAAGAATCAACATTTATAGTATTTATTTATTTTAGGTTGAGACTTGGAAAAATATATGCAAACTCGTAGGTGCAGAAATTGTTATCCTTGCCGACTAGGTTGATCATTTAACATCCTCTTTCCTACCTTATGAAAATCAAAGGGAAAAACATTAGTAGTGGAAAGCAAAATTCATTTGCCAGAGAGTATAGACCAACATAGAAGGATGCTCAACATGAAAACAATACTAGTTTTATATCAAAATGAACTCGGAAATCTCAAGCTTAATTTCTTAAAAGGAAAATATTCTTCTAAACAAAAATTTTAAAAAATTATTTTTATTTTGACATGTTTAAAAACAGAAACTCACATTATTAACTAAGCATATATTTTTAATTAAAATTTTAAAATTCTATAAATCATTAACAGATAAATCCCATTATTGACTTCATTAATAAGAATTAATATAAAAACTTATAGCCAAAGTGTTCTTTTTAATTTTTCTATCAAGTTAAAAATGAAAATTCAATTTTATACAAAAGAAATGCTATATAAGATGAAGGAAATAATTTCTTTTTTCTAGATAGACTCCCATCTTTTTTGGTTTTCTTTTTCTTTTCTTTCTTTGGAGAGAGAATTAGATATGCTCCATCTTATTAAGTCATTGCTTTTTCATCTGTGTTTCATATTTTAAAGGAAAAACAAAAAGTTGTAACAAAGATACGGATTGTATATATATATGTTACCGAGGAGCACAGCGCAAACTCTATTGTTATGAAAGATTCCCATACGGCCCGTTAAGTCGCAATACACTCAGAAACGGCCCATTAAAAGGGGATGTTCTTTTTGTTGTATCTGTTGTGACAAGTCATCACCACCCGATCCAGTCCGGTCCAGTCAAATCCTCTCACTCACTTTGTCAGAGCCAGATGGCCTTCTGGGTCATATATATGGACCACTTCTCTGTGTTTCAGCAGTGGAATTTGTCTCATGAATTAACGATTCCCAACCCAGTGGGCCTTGGATTTGATAAGTGATGGACATGGTATGATCCGTACACAAGCATGCACGGCATAACGTGTGGTGACTTTGTAATAGTTATGATTGCTCTAGTTTGGGGCTCCTCTCACCTGGCCTTACCGCCTTAGCATCACTCAATGATTGACTGATTGATTTCGCACGGTCAATTTAATCTGCTAAACCCCAGGCCATGTCTCCCTGTCCAGCCTTTCTTTTGATACTGCTGGGATGTGGGATACCACTTGTAATGCAATCCAATGAATTTAGCAAATAGTGTTGAATAGAGATATGTACTGCCATAGCCATGAAATGAAAGAACATGGAAAATCATTTCCACACAAATAACCATCCACATCCTCAATGTATTAAAAACCAGTGCCTGTAACTCACAGCAATATACCAAATTAAAAGTTAAAGGTTAGTATTTGGAAAACATTCAGCACATAGTATGACAGTTAAAATAGGTTTTGCACTAACAAGTATCATGTTTAGCAGGAATCTTCTGATGGGTAGATTTCGTGTTGTAAAAATACAACAATTACACGTCATGTAGTTATGGAGAAGCAGTAGCATACCACTTCCAAATGCTCTTCCATCTGAGGCAAAGCAATCCAATTCAAGCGGATCAATTTGCAGCCAATTAATCAATTGCTTTGCTAAGTTAAGCATACCATAATTGTGTCAACAGCGAATAATTAGATTAAGTTTCATTTTCCCTTTCTTGAAGCCCGGCTGAACATATCTTTGATATTCTTAGATTCTGTCTCTACTTTGGCCTTTTTTGTTACCCTCCCAGTCCTTGTAGTTTTCTTATCAATCCCAGTCTTAACCTGAAAACATAGCAGCAGAAAACTGTTAGAAATATTCTTAAACAGAAATATTAATGAACAATATTGGAGTAGATATATCGCCTACTTCAACCCCCTCCCCTCATTCTCCAGAAACAACAGTATCCTGCAGCAGCACTTGTGCATCCCAATCTCACAAGGCATAAGAATCACATTCTCATATATTTTCCCTGTTTGTATTTATATGTTTATTAGAAGGCTTAATCTCCTAACCCCTCTCTTTTTCTTGATCATTTCCATTTCTTCTTTGGAAGTGTACCAAAGGAAAAAGGAGTGAGATTTGCAGGGCCTCAAAGAGTGGTAAACAGTTCAGATAAGAAAATGCCTTTATAAATTAATTAAAGTTTCTCTTAAATAAAACCTAACATCAAGAAGCAGAATTGCCTTTGTAATTTAAAGAAAGCTTTCTATAGGTGACAAAAAGAACAATAAAGACACTTGTGAGCTTCACTCCCATGTTATATATTGCGCACATCCATTGACAAGCAAAAGGATTCTGGTTTTTCTCACCTGTGTTTCATTAATCGATGGAAGACCAGTTTCAGCAGACAACGGAAGGATGTTAGAATTCAGTACTTTCACCACTTCCTGGAGGCTCAACCTGAAAATGAATTCACTAAATGTCCATCAGAATGAAAAGCAAAGCACAATATTCTCAAATTTAGTATTCCAGACCAATGTCCGCATTTTCCCATATAAGTGGTAGCCAAGGACCAGGGTAACTTACTAATGGACCAACAAGATGAGGCCTTTTGAATGAATTCAGTAGCTTAATGCTTATATGTTACTCTCTCTCTTTGCGAGTATTACATTAAATTTGGAGATATTCCAAGGTTTGTTACACTTAAAAGCCAAAAAAGCTATATTCATTTATCAGTCACTATTCTCAGACTCCATCTTACTCTTTCCATGATTAACCTGAGACAGTATTTGACATTCAACCTGGAAATATGAGGATAAGTTTTTGGAATCAAAACTTATACATATGTTGCTTTTGTAAAACTTAACCATAGTGAATGGACTCAAATTCTTTGACTTGAGTAAATAAACGATGAGTTTATCCTATTGAGCATGAAAACAGCACCCAGATACTAGCTATCTGGGAACATTCCAAAACCATCCTGAAGAGCACAGATGGTATTTTGCAATGGGTTTTATCATAGCAAACTAGAGATACAAATTTCATCATCCAATTCAAAAATTAAAGCTCCATAGCAACCAGTTCAAAGTAGACTAGACAGTTAGTTGCTATCTTACATCTTACTGTCATTCCTTATCACCAAGCTATGGGTTACTTCACATGTAACATGCATTATCATGTAGTCTAAACACTTCTATCCCACCCTCTTCTGAGCTGATCATTAGCTTACCTCAAGCTCTCATTGCACTGTATAGTTATTAGTTATGGTACAGAAGAATGCAAGAGATCCAAAACAACTTGTAGTTTAATCAAAATCAAGTAAAATTCAAGAAAACAGATATAGCAAAGTAAAAGACAATACTTTAAATCATCACACAGAAGCTTCAACCAAGGCTCTTCCTTCAAGTATTCTCCTATTATTGAGACTGCATCAATCACTGCACATTAAGTGTTTATCTTTAGCCTCAAGGAAGGAAAAGTGGCATGTTAATGTTAATTAGTAAACAATAATTTCTTTATACTCTCTCGTAATAGCAAGTAGCACCTACCCCATAAAACAGGACTCAGATTAAAAAACAAAAACAAGAGAAAGAATATTTGGATTTAATTGGATCCTTAAAATTAAATTAAGAAAGCACCAATCTTGGGAAGAACATGCATGCAGGTTTCATTTTCTTCTGGATAGGGAATTTGTACACAAAATTTCTGATATAGTGTAACTGGAGAGAGTTTCTGTTTTACCTGAACAAATGCATCAAATCTTTTTAGATAGTATTTTCTATGTTCTTCAGTTTTGAACTCAGATATCTTCTTTGGGTGTACTGACTGTGGTTTTTAATGACCCATGAGTTTCCTTTCAGAAGCAGCTGATGTACTATTTGAGTAAACAGTTTGATGTAACATACTGTGTATGGTCTTTCTTCTTTACATAAGTTTGTATACTGATTTTAGTATAAAAGCACATCTATGGAACATATTGATAGAGACAAATTGCAGCAACCAATTCAGGTTTACAAAAGGTGTGGAAACGATTGCTTCAAAGACCATACCTTACTTTGGCATACTTCAGAGGATGGGCAGCAGATACAGAAGTTAGAATAGGGTCGTTGAAACCTTAGTCATAAGAGTTTTATTTTCTATTACTAAATTATTGCATTATCTGAGTCTTAGGGATGTTAGTAATTCAGTAAGTTTCAAAGTATTTCAAGTTTGGTTTCTGATTTAAAAACTGCTGTAGAATTTCTAGTTTTCCCAATTCTTATTGGTTTACAGTTTAAGAAGTCTAGTCCTAGCAAATTTAAGATTCTGTTTTAGATCCTATAAGTAGAAGAATTCTTTACTCATTATCTATGCCTAAGTGTGACACATAGGGTTTATCCATCCCTCTTAGTGCGACATAAGAGTACTATCACTTTTTCTTTTATTTTTCTTGTTGACTACATCATAGCTCCTGCTTTGAAATCCTTTCATTCTATGTTTTCTTAGACAAATTTCCTGCAATTTAACAACCTTTTGCTATCTAGTTTCACATCAATAGTCTATTAAAATTTAGAGAATCTTTGTGGGACAGCTTTTAGTGGGCTTGACCAGCAACACATGATCAAGATCAAATTTGATAAGAAATATTGAAGATCAAGTAATAGTAATGATAGTGAACAGCCATTTCAAAGGACTTGCATCATTTGTCTCTCTGTATCTCTGGCAAGTATCATTTGTGGAAGAAAACAATCAAGCTGAAAACCTACCTACAGAAAAAAAGGGTCATCTCTACTAATATAGAACAATGCTCCATGCACAAAACTCCATCTAGTGTGGTGAAGTTCATGGAATACATCCTTAAGAAGAAGCTTCTAAGTTTACCATATGCAGATTAGCCTCTCTACTTAAAATTTTAAAAGGATCCATGAACTATTAAAAGAAATCATACGTGTATCTTTGTTATTTTGCGCAGCATAGTTTTTATCCAATGTCAGCAGTGTTGGCACTAATTGATTTACCTATAGATTCCACAAGAACAAGGAAACAACAAAACATAAGTAAGAAAATTTCACAATGGAAAGAGATTATTGAAGTGAAAAATGAAAGTTGAACAATATGGAGATCAAAATACATAAAGCATTAGCACTTCCAACAATCAACTGCAACGAAAGATCAATAACATTGACTTGAAGTAAATTAGCACAAATTGAGTAAAAACCTGCTCAATATAGGTCAATACATTGAAACTGACCTTATATTGCAGCCACCTTAATACTCTTGAATCATTAAGCCTGAAAAACTTTGTGGAGCCAATTTCTGTTCACAGAGAAAGCAAGGATATAACAGAAGATTTGTTTAATAATTTTAATATACTTTAGATCCAAATGGAAACAACAGTACCAAATCTAGTTTTATGCACTTTTATGCACGAACTGTCCCCAAACTAGTATAATCTCCTCTTTGTTATCTTTAAAATAAGTAAGCCCAAATAGTGACAGCTTCAACTAACTTAGTCAAGCAGATTATTTACTAAGAGAGGCCCTATTTTGAGAACATAATATCTGTAAACAAAGGTTCAAGAAAACTGCAGTCATAACTACCTTTAACATCGCAAACTACATCCATTGACTTTTCTGCAAGAGATGCCAAACACTGGTATCCAGGATATTCTTCAATGTACATGATTTCATCCAACTGCCGAAACTTCCCTAAGTCATCTCCTTTCTGCAAATAAGAATAATAAGTGACTCACCCAAAAGAAAGTGTTCGTAATAGTTCTCTTCTCAACACTTGAAGGAGACACAAGAAAAAACATGCTACAAATAATTGAGTTTTTTCTTCTCTGAAAAGAAAACATGAACAGCATGAGCAAAGTATAGTACATGCTACATAAATGGATTCCTTGCATCCATCAAAAGTAAAAATGATGAAAAATTAATTGTATGTGCCATGTATAGACAGTGTAATCATCAGTGAACTGAAAATAGAAGCACACCAGAGCAAGAAATAATTTGTAAACTCTAAGTTAGAGATCACTTTAAAAATTAACAATACCTTCAGTCGTGCTTCCTCAAAGATGGGCAATAGAATGAAAACAGGATCAACTGGTGTAGCAATATATAAACGACCGTCTAGAAAAAAGATAAGGCATCATGAGATGAGTATTTATTTCTGGTTTCTCACATTTCTTACTTCAAAGACGATAAAAGCCAGCTGTTTTCTGTAATAATGGAATTAAAGAACTCATGGTTTTCTTAATTTCAACGGCACATATTCTCTAGAATTCCCACATAAACTAGTAAAAGTGTGCAATGGATCATTGAATTTTATGAAATTTTACCTTCACAAACATAATCACCTAGGAGCCAGGACCCATAAGATTGCTTAAACCAGTTAAGCTCAAGAAGACCATCATCATGATGGAGATAGCATGCTGTATTTCCTGTTACATGATACATACAAATTCTTGATTATATACATGCTATATTAAATTATAAGAACCAGGCAAGTTATGGAAAAAAATAAATTCTGAACCTAATCTAACAAAAATAGATTAAGAATACCAGATTTGGGATGACGGAGTGCTATGAATTGGCCTACTCCATTCCCTCTTGTAGCATAATCTGTAATTAAGAAAGCTTTAGCAATCTCTAAAATATTCCAGATGATGTTATGGGGTGATTGATCTTAATTCTTTAGCAGTATGTGCATCTAGTTAACCTCCCTCAGTAGGAAAATTTCTACTTTGTTAGTTAAATTGCCTCTTTTATTTCCTTCCTAACTTCCAAACAGAAGAAACAACCGTTCTTTGTTTTAAAATTGTTTTTTCTTCTTCTCTCCTAAATACTGAATAACATAATACTAACATATGAAATACCTTATCCAAGAATCTCAATAATGACATCGAATAAGGCTACTCCACCAATTTGCTTCCGGAATGGAAACCGGGAATACAATAAATTGCACTAAAAATGATAAATTATAAGTAGTATGGAATGAACATCAACAATAACTACCATAGTTCTTTAATAATGTGATCTTATTCTTGATAATGCATAGTAGAAAAATATGCACTCGCAAGACTCTACCTGGAGCAATAAGGACTCGAATTTCATCAACACCTTCCCACCAGGCCATGGCACCTTTGGCATTTCAACAAGAACAGAAAATTTAGGGAAGTTTAAGCACTTTATCTTACAGAATCAACATGCATGAATGATCATGCCAATGCACGAGAGAGCCAAGGTAGGAGCAACTTTTTCATGGTGTTATACTTATTCAGTACTCTACAAATAATCAAACACAGGAAATTATAATTTCTCATAAATTACAGAAATTTCTGAAAATGTACACTCGAATGGTGCAGAGATTATGCAGAATCTAAAGCAAAAGAAATTAAAATAAAAAAGTAGGAAATTTTGGGGGAAAAGATAGAAATTAGAACCCTAACCTTAGGACGCCGAAAACTCTAGCTACTCGAGACCTAGTTCTATCTGGCAACGAAAAACCAACGCAAATAGAGCAAACCAGCTTCTCTGTGTTATTTCTTTTCACGCGCGGACAAGAAAGCGGGGTTCGCAGATGGAGGAGAGTGTGATAGTGGCGGGAGTAGGAGTATAGAAAATCTGTGCGCGGAGATCATTTATCTTATATTACAAAATAGGTACTGATTTTATTCATATTATTAAGAGGAACCACAAAAGAAATTACATATGTGTCATTAGGCCCTTGTATTCTTTTTTTTCTTTTTTCTTTTTTTACCCCTTGTGTGTGTGTATTTTTTTTCTTCTTTAGCATGGTTTGATGATGGTTGGAAAATTTCTGAGAATATTTACTTTTTATGTTCCATTTCTTTTCAATAAATTACATGTTTTATTTTGAAATATGATTATAATATTAATATGATACACTTTATTAGATTATAAATCATTTAAAAATTTTATAGTACATTCGTCTCTTTTTATAAGATATGACAAACAAACAAATTTACTTGTTCCTAAATATGAGATGTTTTTGTTATTTTTTATGATTATTTTGTCTATTATTGACTTTTTTATTCCTACTAATTTTCTCCTTATTCTAAGTACAATAAATATACACTAAGAGAGAAAACAGAAATATTCATTATTCTAAGTATAATAAATAAGTGTACAATATGAAGTACTCTGTTTATTCAAAAATATAAATCATTGGATGACTTTCTTTTTATCTCAAAATATAAGTGGTTTTACAGAATCTTATGGATATTTCACCATTGACTTACAATATTACCCTTATTTATTTTCATCTCTCATCTCACATTTTTCTTATTTCAAAGATAAAACATTTATATTTTCTTCTTCTCAAAACTAACTTTATTTTCTTTCTTATTTCCAAAACATAATAATTAAAGATATTTTAGGAACAAAAACATTTATTTGATATATGCAAAAGTGAGTCCAACAACTTATATTTTTTTACGAAGGGAGTAAAATAATTCATTGATTTGTTTGAAATTACTTATAATATCTTATAAAAAGAGGTTAAGTGAATAACTTTCATTTGAGGTTAACTACTAGAATTGTAATTATGACGGGTCTATATTTGAATTGAACCTTTTGTGTAATTTTCTTTTATTTTGATACTCAATTAAATTATGTACTTATATTGAACTTGTGATTTTGTATTTGAATAATTAAATTGACCCTACATGATTTATCATATTAAAAAAGTGCAAAATATAGTGATTTTAATGTGTAAAATATAATGATTAATTGATGCTATCCTAAATGATTTCCCTTTTGAACTAATGTGAATCACAAATGGAAATGTGAAAATATTATTCGACTGTTCAAGTTTTTTTTTAAAAAAAACACATTAGTTTTTGCTAGAACTACCAAGAAATGTGAAAACTAAACTATAGAACTTTAGAAGGTCTAAACAAATCAATCACTACTACTGCTGAGTTTTAAGTTCGATTAGTTCGGGTATATTTCTCGATGCAAATAATCAACTTCTTGCATGAAAAATTGGTTTGGTGGTGATAGATTATAATACAAGGACTATTAGCTATCGTTCTATTCCAGCTTGTCTATATGGGGCAAGCTACCAAGTGCAGAAAATAAGATAACAATATAGCCAGGTATTTTGCTAAAAATATCTCCACAAAACTTGAATAATAGTGTTAAAACTTTGTTAAGAACCCTGAAAAAAGTATCCAAGTGACACTATAAATATCAGTGGCAACAAAAGACAAAGAAGATACGCTTTTTTGGTAATACCGCTCACAGTTTAGCGTCAAATCATAGAATATGAAGAATAGATCCTAGGAAGGTAAAGAGTAGGAAAAAAACCCTATTTACTACTTTTAGCAGCTATTTTATCTGTAGTGATCTTCTCAGCTAGCTTCCACATCTCCAAGCGTTCTTCTGGTGAGTTATAATCAAAAGGACCAAGCTCACATAAGCTTTCCCTAAAATAATTAGCATATTTAAAGTAATCAATGTCCTCTATGTCCAACTTGAACAATTTTTTTGTCCTGGACTCCTTGTTAATGAGATGATAAAGTTCCTCATCTTCAAGGGAGAAAGTGCTACTACAACAAAAAGAAAGAAAGAAAGAAAGAAAAATGAGATAAAATTATAGTTTTTGAAAGATACTCAATGATAGTGCACGAGTCACTGACGTAAGAAAATATTACTTACATTTTACAAACCAAGGATTGAAGGTAAAAAACTTAATATCTCAAATTTCTTGTTCATATTCAAGACTATCAAAATAAAAAATCCCTCAAACCACATATCACCTCAACTACCACCACCTATCTTTGTATAAATTTAGTGGTATTAAGGAGACGTATCCTATATAAATTTACATCATTCATGATAATAGTTCACTTCAAGAAGAAATCTAGAGATTACATGATTATGAGAGTTGTTTTCTATTAAGGTTCTATTATGGTCAAAACTGCAGAAAGAAAACTACATTTATACTTTGCTATAAAACAAACAATTCCAAATTTAATTTAATGAAAATGGCATGGCACACAACATACTCCTCAGAATCCAGAGCGTAAAGGATAAATGTAAGGGTAAATTTCACTAAGCTCCTTCATCTTTTATTCAAAAACACTAAACCCCTTTTATCTTCTAATATTAAAAAACACTAAACCCCTTTATCTTCTAATTGAAGTAATATGCCCATGATCTATTCAATTTTATCAAAATAATATAATTAGTAGGTTTAATTTCATTAATCCTCTTCAACTTTTCATGAAAAATAAACTCTCCATCAATCTTCCAATTGTCTCAATATGCCCCTTTCATCTTTTCAATTATTTTAGTTAACTATAATTTTTATTACAATTTATCATTTTTTTTTATCAATTTACCTTTTAATTTTTTTTATTAACTCTCATAAATTAAAATTAAATATTATTAAAATATATAAAATTCTATGAACTTTTTTATTTGCTTGAACATGTGAAGTAATGGAATAAAATGAACTCAAAGTTGAGAACTAGGGATTTTGTGAGCATGTATAATTTGCTAACACATGTGCTAGTAAATTTGCATCTTTAGCAAAGAAGGCGCCTTATTTCCTTTAGCAAAGATTGAACAACCATCATTGATTTGAAGTAGGTCATTCTAGCAAAATCATTTTCCTTTTATGTATAAGGAGCTTCCTGTATGATTGTCTTGGTTTGTTAAGGCAAGTCTTGTAGCACTTTAAAATAAGTGTTAATAGCCAACTTAATTATTATAAAAATTTCCATCTTGAATCAAGTTGAATGATTGTTTGGAAATGTAGCGAAAAATTTTGTAGCACTCATCTCTTACAATATTTTCAAATGTTGGCTAAACAATCCTTGTGTCGACATTTACAAAATGTCATCTTATCTTAATATTTGTGGACAAGTAAAATTTATTTTCAATGTTAGTCATCTATTTATACATCAACCGAGTAGACATCTAAACTTTCATATCTTTATGGACGGGTAAAATCCAATGTCAACCATCTGTTTATACATCAACCGAGTAGCTAGAACTAAGCTTCCAAAGCTTAGTTACTAATATTAGACAACTTTTTTATATTTTTTCCCAAACTCTGTCTATCTCTATGTTAAAACCCTCTATTCTTACGTAAAACCAAACTCTGTCTATCTCTATGTTAAAACCCTCTATCTTTTGTCAATGTCTTCAACTTCATCCTCAAAACCAATTGATTTTCTTTTGAAGTCGCGAATCTAAGCAACCATGGGTCTCAACGTCTTCCTTAACTCTCTAATCAACGTCTTCCTCTAGTTTGCTATCTTCAAAGATTTGTCGTTTGGGCAGATTAGTCTCTCTGGCCGATTAATTTCTTCTTTCTAAAGTAAGGGAAAAATACCTTAAATTATGATTTGAAAATGTAGTAGCACGGCGTAGCACCCCTCTTGCAATATTTGCAAATGTTGGCTAAACAACAAGCCTTGTGTTGGCATTTGCAAAATGTGACCCTATCTTATACACAAATGTAGTCTTAGTGCTTATATTGAGATGTTCAAAAATGTTGTCCATGTATTTTCTATTGCTACACAATTAAATGTTTCATATATTCGAAACAAATGTCGAGCTAGCCACGTACTAACGCTTGTTATAAACGATGTGAAAACACCAAACGATTGTGAATATAACGATTTATGATCGATATTTGTAAAAAATATCATAGTAACCTTTAAAAAACATTTGTAGAAGTTTAGGCACGAAGTGTGTGAATAGCCTCACTATCTCTCATGCAACATAATGCAAACTTTTAGTGTAAGTATGGACCCCACTTATATTTTTGTTTTTATTTTATTTTTAAATTAAGTCAAAATGATTTTAATGCATTTTCAAAAATAATCTTATTAACTATTTAATAATAGATTTTTTTTAAAGGAAAAAACTATGTAATACCTTGTAAATAAAAATTAAATGGGATTTGGATAAAATTTCATAATGATAAAATTATAAAAAGTATAAGTATAATCTTTATTTAGTAGTAGAAGTAATCTTAGGACAAACAAAAAATGACACTAGACTTAAGAATTTTTAAGATGGATGTAGCTTAATTTTATATTTGTCATATAATTGGATGAAAATTCTTAATTTTGCATTTAATTAATTAAGAATGGTATATTAGATAATATAATAAAATATTTAAAATATTAAATTAATTGATGTCTCATTTCAACCGCCCACACTAATTTTTTGGAGTGTCTCATTCCAATGGTTTATTTTCTAATTTTAATAAGTAGTTTTACAATTATAATTTTGTTATTAATAAATAATTTGGATGATTTATCAACTATTTATTGGAGAATGCATTTTCTAAGAAAGATTAATACGTATCACTAACTATTAAATGAGAATAACTTAATAAATTTAATTGTATAATTATCATTTTTAATACTTATTTTAATTCTTGTGTGCAATTCTTAGGGTTAAATTTAACCCTAAACTTACACTTTTAAATTAAAGATATATCTTTAAATATTGTACTAACTATAATATTGTACTCACTATATTAAACAATTTTATAACAACAATTATTAGATACTGTCAAATAATTTGTAAAATCTGAGTGGTTTATAGTGAAATTAAGACCGTCAAAGTACAAGTAGCCAAGTACAAAGAAAGAGAGTTATAAAATAAAAAAATAAAAAAATAAAAAACAATTACAAAGAAGGAGTACCCCTTTTCGAATAATTAATTAACTCGTTTCAGTTCTGGTCTGCTTTAGTCAAATTTCGATTTAAGTCCCAATTGATTTTCCTAGTAAATTTTAGCCTTTTATCTGAAATGTAAAAAAGAAAAATCCTATTTAGTTTTAAATTTTTTTATAAAAGATTCAATTACATCTTTTATTTAAAAATCCATCATTTTTGGTTTTTTTTTTCTGTATATAAATTGCCACTCAAATTCATTCAAAAGTTATACTTTTTGTAAACATTTTTGAAAAAAAATCACTATTTTAGTTGTTTAACCTAAATGTTTCATTAAATTCATTCAAAAATATTTATTGTAAGCAATTAAACGTTCATAATTAAACGTTCATATTTAATTTATTATAAGAATAAGGGGAGCTTTTGATAATGAAAAAATTATTATGATATCCTTGTTATTTATATAATTAGAGCGAAATTATATGAGTTAGTGATTGAACATAAAATCTCTTAAATTAATTAAGAGGTTGTAAAAAAATTTTAAATGAAAGATATATTTATTTTTAAAAAGTGAGTATTTCATTTTGAACTAAATGGAAAAATAAATATTTAATTCCAAACGCAGAGTATTAATGTTTTCAATGAGAGACTTAATTAAAATTCTTTGAAAAATAAAAAAAACATTATCGATAATTTTTTTATATTTCAAAAGACATTTCACCTAAAACATAAGTGGTTATGGGTGATTCCCATTTGAGATTATTGTCAACTATTTTATTTTGTTTTTGCTTGTGTAATGAAAATGTAGATCAAATCTAAAACCATGAACTTCATCTGCTAAAAATAATTTAACTAATTAAACTATTGTCCTTTGGCGTGATTATTTCCAACTAATCATATACACTTAACCATTAATTTTCTTGTGTAATTCATAGGATTGAAACGCACCTCAAAGGTCATAATTATCACTAAGCATGTTAAAAAAAATGTTATTCACTAACAATGTAAACAACGTCACGTCCTCTTTCAATTTATATATATTATCGATATAAAATGAGCACTGATTAAATCTATAAAAATTAACAAAAATTCTTTACTTTCTTTTGCAATTCAATAAATGAAGATATTACTAAAATCCAACAATATTTTGACTTGCTATTTAAATCTACAACATTATTTTTTTAATAGATAATCATGTCAGCTAAAGAAATACTTTCATAAGTAAATATTCCATCCGTCTTGAACGCTAATATTTTATTTAGTTTAAAAATAAAAAATAATCTTTGATATTAAGCAAATTACCTCATTATCTATATTATTAAAGAAAATTGACATTTGACTTAATCTAAAAACTAAAAATAGTCTTTAACATTAAATAAATTACCTCGTGAAGCTATTACTAATATATGTTGTGAAGAATCCAATTTAACTAACGACTTTCATTGTTGTACATAAGACTAAACCTAATACAAAAATATTTTATGAAGAGTCCAATTTAATAGACCAAACCCTTTTACCATAATGGGTTCTACATGTGTTTCCTACGTTTCATTGACAACAATGTATGATGAGATTTAAGAATGAATTCTCAAATTCCACTCTGTTACTTCAATAAAGTACAAAACATAAATATGTTTAAATGGTGCATATGTTTGACTCCTAAAAATTTATACATAAACAAATGCTTTTAAAATTCTAAATAGAAAAATATAAAACAAACTTAGACGACCCAAGAGCAATAGTAGCGTTATTAATTTTGTGACACTAGTTTAATTACAGTAGCACCTTGACTTAGAGATAATATGAACACACAAATTATCAGCCAATTCTTGGTGTTCTTAGGAGCCATCTCTTACCAGCGACAATGTAAAAGAGATGAACATCCCTACTGGGCTTGAACTTCAATAGGAGATAGAAGAGGACTGTTTTCATTTTCCGGATTGGAAGAATATCGCAATGGTAGTAAAACTGGATCTTGATAAGCTGTGATTAAGTGATCGAAAAATCCAGCAGTGGTAGGATCATTGCAGTCAGCTCTATCCTTCTTTATTAAAATCTGTAGGGTGAAAGTTTTGAAAGAAAGTAATATGAAGTTTAATTAATTGATCAAAATGTATGAGAAGTTGATAGTGAAACTCAAAGGAGATATCTTTCTTTAATGAATTGCAATTAAGTCACTACAGATTGCAGGTATGAATATAATGGAGCTCATTCCAATGCTTCAACTTTTTCTATGTTATTCTTTAGTTGGTTGTTTAATAATTAATTTTAAACAGTGAGGAAGAGTTTCATCTTCACTAAACTAGTATCTCATGAGCTCAGTCTCCTTTATTTACATATAAAGGCTTCCTGAATATGTCTTCAGCATAAAAACTAGATTGCGAGTGAAAATTTTGAAGGTTTTCTTATAGAATTTTGTTTTAGATGGTGTATGGTGGATATAGATATGCTAAGTGATTCTGCTTAGGAACATGCTCTTAATGCATGAAACATGAAATACATAAAAACTAAAATTAACATAATTTGGATGTGGATGAAGCAAGACACTGGATCAACGTACCTCAGCAGAATATGCCACAAAAATTGGTAGAAAACGTTTTCGGCAATATTCATTGAAGAGTAGTGTTAGAACTGGAAGAGGAAAGATTAGGCTTGATGCAAGCGGAACCTTTTTCAATGCGAAGATTCCCACAGCAATAGCATGCATTAGTACAAGAGAGAAAATCATAGAATTGTGCACGATGGGCCAAAACTTCCCAGCAGTCTCATATTTGGCTGCATATACATTGATAAACTGCAAAAGAAGTTTGTTGATCGTAGTTAATGCTTGATCAAAATCATTCTAGAAGATGCAGAAAGACAAAAATACATATCATTTGTTATAGGCAATTACTACAAATGAAGTAAGGTAACTTCACTTTTTAAATCCAAAGTAGCTTCACTTCTTGAAATGTAAAATGCAGTAGAAAAATTAAAGCTAGCAAGTAAAATTAATATAGAACAACCACAGTTTTTTTTTTTCTTATGTGTTTTCCAAAGAGAGAGGTAGGGCATGGAAAGTCTGGAACTATAATGGAAAATCTTGGGAAGAGTATCCCACTAATCCATGACTCCTTGGGTCCACTAATTCGTGACTTCTGATGATATACCAAAAAGTTAGTCCAAGAGATGCTGGAGAACTTTTTGTTTTTTCCGGTCCATTTTATACTTTTCTTCAGCTTAACTATAAGCCATCTTTCTATGTGACTTATCAACCACAAGAGGGACAAAAAAAGAAAGAAAAATTCTGAAGCTTATTGCATCCTTGCCTCGCCGAAGAAAGAATCCAGGTACTATTTCTGAAGGTTTCATACAAGAAGCAACCAAGTAATAACATTTTCTATAAAGATCATTTTTGTTTCGAAAATTATTTATCTGCCACACTAACTGAAGCCAAACATAATAAGCATAAGTATCTAAAAGATAATTAGCAAAAAAAATATAATTATAATAACTTTAAAAGGCCGCATGGTTTTATGTTGCAACAATAACAAAATATCAACGGATGAAAAGGTGAATATGGAGACTGGAGATATTTGACTAACCTGGTTACGATAAATTATGTACCCAAGACACAAGTATACCAATAAGAAGGGCAGAATAAGTGGTGCCAGGAAGAAATAGGTTATACCAAGTAGTCCGAAGAAAAGAACTCTTGGAATGTACTCATGATAAGGAAATGTTGGAGGTTGAAATTCATCATCTGTATTTCGACAGAAAGGCTTCCTTATTAAGCTGCAAATGAGGGGGATAAGGCGGAAGAGTTCTGATGTAGTACTTGTCCAACCCGATGTGACAACATAAGCAATAAAGAATGATCCCTGCAACAAGCAACAAATATGAATGACAATTATGCTATCATACTGGAGTAACCATTACAGAAATAAAGGTTTGAACATTCAGCCCTTTAATAGTCAACTTTTCCATAAAAAAAGAAGGTATGCCTAATAGAGGGAAGCATCATATAGAGACCACTGATAGGGGCTTCAAACAAATTCAGATCAACCTTTCTTTGATTTGATCGTCAATATCCAGAAAGTTAATCCACAGGAGAACCTTAACAAATACAACAACTTTCCTTCGCTTTGATCGTATTTCTCTTGATTGGGTGACTATTAATAAATTAAATGCTTAAAGAGGTTCATTTCTTCTCAGGATATAATTCTAGCAACAAGTAAAAAATTTAAGCTTTCAAGTTTTCCTATAGTCCAATTATCACATTTACTCTATTTTAGACAAGTATAAAATTATCAAGAAAGAGATTCAAATCCTATGAACATTAAATAAAGTTGGAAATAGATGCCATTTATGGTTCTTTCTCCCTCCATAAAAAAGTAGTTTTTTGACTTCCTTCATAAGCCCAGGATCTGTACTTGCTACTCATCTTAAAATAAATACCAAGCATAACTAATTCCTCCAAGCATTCAAAAAATACCTGTGCTGGAACCGCAACAGCAAGTCTTGCAGGAATATTCTTGGGCTGAAGGAGGAATGATAATTGGTTGAGAACTGATCCAGAAAGGACATTTGCAAAAAATATATTCCATATTGTGAACCAAAGAAATTTGTTGCAGGCACTTCTAATAATCTCACTAAAGGAGATGTGTCCCTGTATAGAGGACAAGAATTTCATGATGGGTGGCACCAATTTCAGGAACAACTGGAGAATAAGACTGGGAAGGTATCCTGTAACCACTTGACTGACAAACGCTCTGCAAAATCACTTAAAATAATATAACATAAGGAGAAACTGAGTCAAGAAGAATAATTATCTGCATGCCATGGCAGTTATGCAATTCATCATAAAATCAAAGTTTGCATTTTTCACACCAACCAGTCAGAACTATTATTGCGTTCCAGAACCGTATCTTGTTAACAGTACTGGCCGCCCGCATCTGTGTGTCCTTTTAACAGTTTTTTCATAATGTTCTCCTTTAGACAATTTCCCTTTTGAGGTTCAATTGTAAACCAAATCTGTTTCTGGAATCATTATTATGCTGGAAGAAGATTGTTGTTTTGACCTATGAAATCTAGATCCTATCTACAGTTCCCACTGAAAAATAACTTGATGTCTCCAACACTTAAAACATGATATTTTCTCCTTGATTATATACATTTATCCAAGCCCAAGAACTAGTCTAAAGAAGATTTCCGGAACTTTTTTTTCGCCAAACATGCACTGTGGCATTGTGAGATAGATGTGTGTAGTAATAGCTTACATGGTCAGGAAGCTCTTCAGGAATGGTAACCAAATTTCTAGCTGAGACAGGTTAGTGAGTCCTTGCACAAATACAACAGGAATAATGAACAGAGCTGTGACAAGAACATATGCTACAAAAGCAGACAGTTTTGAAATCCATCGTTCCAAGAATGTAGCAGAGAAGAAAGGCCAGTAAACATCATGCGGCTCGGGGGCTTGTTCTGTTACCCATTCAGTAGGATTGTTTGATTGTTCTATGTGAAGAGCCATTGCAGCACCATAGCGAGACTTGAAAGAGACAAAAGCTGCCCGCACTTCCTTTTACATTTTGAAAATTAGGAGGGGAGATCAGATAAATGATAGGTCTTGTAAATGAGATAAATTTTCCTTAACCAAAACAATCTAACAAAGGTTACATGGTACAATTAACGAAGCACAAAATGAGATTGAGTTAATAGCTCCAATGTTATTTTAGTAATTCGATTATCACAAAAAAAAAAAAAAAGCAAAGTCATTTATAGCAAGGCAAATTTAAATGCAAAACAAGCAGTATCATTCATGAAGGAAGAAATTTACAGATTTGCCAATGACATACCAATTATTAGGTCAAAGTTAATAAAATAGATAAATGCATTGCATCTCTGGGGTAGAGACAAACATTTATTGTGTGAGAGAGAAAGAAGTAAGACAAAGAATATTGAATGTACTAAGTATATAAAGCTGATAAATCATACTTGAATGTTATGTATCATGAAGAAGCTAAGAAGATGGAGAAAAGAGTAATTTTAGCAAATTGCAATGAAAGTTAGCTGCAGGAAACATGAAAGGTGCAGCATATCATTATGTGATTTACCACATGCCAATACTGTATCAATGTCAGGAACCCATACACACACACACACACACACACACACCCACACCCACACACACATATATATATATTTCTGTGTCAGTTCTTTAAAAACGGAAAAGGCAAAGCACATACTTCCCCTGCCAATGAAGCATCTGATTGCTTCAATCTCACATCTTCCTGCAGAAATTCCAATTTCTTTTCATACTGATCCACAAGATCAGATTTGTTCTTAGACATGCCAAACAAACTAGATAGCTGGAACCTTGCTGAAGATGGTTCTTTCTGGAGGTTGATAAGCTTTTGATATAATTTTGTTGCCTCATTCTACAAGGGCATTAAATACAGAAGAAACCAGTATGTATAAAAAAATATTAGGAAACTGAATATATATTGTATAACATACATTTGACATATTCACTACCCATCTAAAAACAACTCATTATGAAGAAACTAAATAGTTGCATGAGCATGCAATATGTATCCAGGGAGGAAATTTTTCCATAATTTAGTTTGTAATAGCAAGTTAGAATGCATGCACACGAGAAATTTTCAGGAAAAATGATTTAAGGATTGCAAGAATTCTGAAAAAATCAACTAAAGATGTTCTACTGACTAATATAGATAGTTGACATTTAAAGAAAAAAAAAGTTCTACTAATTGATACAGATAGTTGACATTTAAAATGCACCCAAGTGCATCTAATATACGTTTCTGATATTAAATGTGAAAGAAAAAGATGCAATGCGTAACCTTAGACCACAATGTAAGTGGCAAAAACATATGCACCAAAAGCAAATGTAAAACCTATAGAAGAAGCCAAGTTCAAATTTTCCAAAAAATGTAATGGTTCCTTTCTTTACCATTATTTATTTGGAATTCAATTCAGGTAAACCATTATTAACGTCATATCAAGATATCAACAGAAGTAATATCAGTAATTATTGGAAGGGAAACCATTAGTAGTGCCTTAGCAGAGTTGAATAAATTTTATCTGTTTTTACCAGAATTACTTAAGAAAGCTACTGAAGAAGAGACTCAACTATTTATGCTCTTCAGTCTCATGAACAGAGAATTTCCACATTACCAAAAGAGAAGTAACTGAAGCAGGCACTTTCTGTAAAATATATAATGAACTATTTATCATTGAATCAACAAAGCACTGACGTCAATTTCATTGATGATCCTACAGAACTGAACAAGTGGTCCAGATTAATGTTGCAACTGAGGTGGAAAAGGATCCAGAGTATAACAAATAAACAGAAAAGGATTACAGCAGAAAGATCTTGTAATGAGATCTAAAATGTGTATTTATTCTATGACCTACAATGTGTTTATGATTAGGAAAAGAAATAATAGTAAAAAAAATCTTACTGTGACATGCCGAAGTTTGTTTGTCCTATGAACCACTACATGTGATAAATATGTGGTAGAATGATAATCTTGGAAAAAGTTCTCAACACTGTAGCTAACATTGCTCCCAGCAGAAACAGGTATACTGTGAACCAAAATGGTGAACTGATGCGGCTGAGGTTTTGATGAGAGGAAGTACGAAATCCTTTTAGAAGAAACATTCATGTATTCCTGCATAATATTCATAAAAAATTCAAATTCATTGTACTTATTTTATTTCTCAGCCAGACAACCTCATCTAAAAGACATATGTAGGAGATTTATGTAGAAAATACTTCATTTAAGAAGAAACATAGCATTATTTGCCTTTGGACAAGGTTTAGAATCCGCCAAGTCATTGAAATTAATCCCTGGTTTGATACTAATGATATTTGTTTCCTTGATACTCTCCTTCCTATTATTATCATGATCTTTAGAATTTGGATCCCATGAAAGGAGTGAGAAGTTTAAAAATATTCCAAACAATTTTCAGACAAGGCAACACGTATCAGAAACAATACCCCTGATATACAGTGACTTACATTATAAAGAAGGTAACAGACAAAGATAGTCATGACATATACAGCACAGAAATGTACCCATAGCCTGCCACAGAAAACATTTATACAGTGAAAGTCAATTCATGCTTTTTTTGGGTTTAGAGCATGAAAAATCCAACGTAAAATATGAGAATCACCTTTTTGAGCCATTTTTCACATTTGAAATACTAAACAAATCTAAAGAATCATTCGTGAAGTTAGAAAAGTTTATATCCTGAAGTTGATCCCCTGAGAAATTTACTGGAAGGAGGATAAAGATTCCAATAACTCCAGCAGTCGTGAAGACTCTCAAACTGCATAATTCAGACAAGATAAATGAGAAAATAGGAATCGGAAAATGTAAATAGCAATTTGTGCAATCTGCTAATATATATCTAAAATATTTTTGTATAAAAAGAAGCACCAGCAGCCAAAGTAGCAGCACTTAAAATCAAATAAGGAATAGTTATAACTATGTCCTTCGGATATGTACATTCAGCAACTAATTCCTACTTGATATGAACACATTTGCTAAGGCAAAGCTTCTGTATTTTGGACCTAGCAACTGACCAATACCTGAAGATGATAATGCGCATAAAGACAACAGCATCCAAGCCTGACAAAGATAGTAATTCCTCTTCAGAAGGCTCCCAAGCACGCTTCACCCAACCAGGAGTTGGTAATAATCTTTCAATGTTAAAACTCCTACTCCCTCGAGATTTCTCCTCAGCAAGCATGCGTGGAGCATAAACATCATGATTACAGGGTTGTTTCCTCAAGATAGAATACAGTGTGAAAAATAAAACACAAAGCCCAAAATTTATTCCCACTGATGTAAGAAGGGCAGAAACTATCATTGTGCAATCTTGAATTCTTCAATTTATCTGAACTTCACTAGTAAGCAGTATACTGCAGCAGCCAAAGGAAAACAATAAAATTTCCCACATCAACATATATAAAGCAACTAATTTAACAAAAGTTTTAGTATGAACTGAAATCAACCTAGCAAATTTACAGTCTCCATGCTCTTTTTTCTTTCAATCACACCCTATTTTCTCTGGCGGTTGCGATAAACCTCTTGAAGTATTTTACATTTTACAGATGCATGCAAGTGATAACTGTGCTTCAATTATTAAGGAATGAAGTCTAATAAGCATATTATGCACAGCAATCGGGAAGCAAACTACAGTAGAAATCCTTAAACATGCAATGAAAAACAACCCATCTTCCAAAACACAGAACATAAAAAAGAGGACTCCCATTATCCCTGCGATAATCACATTAATGTCCAAAGCAATAGAAATTCCCAAATTTCCGAATAAACCATAGATCATATATTTCAGTGTATTCGATCAACCAAGCATTATGGACAACGAACCTCAAATTTCAGCTTTTTCCAGGTGATTGAAAATGGCGAAATTAGTGAACCCCAGGAATCACTACATTTCAAGATTGGAATATATGCAGTAAGTTGTTGAATCTCTCTGTAATCTTGATTTTAAAGTGGAATTAGTAGCATCAGAGGACCAGTAGGTATAGGTATCAAACTAACTGCAAATTTTGGCTCTTCAGTACCCGCCAGTCAAAACCATACCACTAGTCAGTCACATCTCACATGGCAAAATCAAAATATAATTGGGCTAACTTTTTAAAGATAGCATGATAAATTATTATTGGGAAATTCTTAAAAAATAATTAATTGGTCTTGTGAATCACAATTATTTTTTTAAAAAAGGAATTATACAATTCTAGAAGATTTATGTATATAATTCTATAAAGATAAATTCTCTTAAGAATTTCCAATCATTATTTCTCCGATAATCTAGAAAATTACCAAGTT
The DNA here is from genome assembly GCA_019593545.1 of Apocynum venetum. Taxonomy (NCBI): domain Eukaryota; kingdom Viridiplantae; phylum Streptophyta; class Magnoliopsida; order Gentianales; family Apocynaceae; genus Apocynum; species Apocynum venetum. Next base: position 4,407,261 of record SRSM01000132.1, read on the forward strand.
GACTCTCCCACTTACCGTTGCACTCGTCACCCATCTAGGCTTGAGCTGTTTTGGTTGGAATTGGGGATTGTACATGCTTATTTTTATCTTTATTATAAAATGTTAATAGTGTTAAATTGAAGATAAAAAGGATATTAGCCTATTATAACTAATTAATTTAACAAAATAATACTGTTATATATTTTTGTATCTTTAGTCTTTAGTGCATAATATTGTAATTAGCGTGGTTCAAATTGTGCACCTATATTACTTGACTTCTTAATCGTCCATTGAACCATCCAGGTTAAAGAAACCGTAGCTTCAAATAGATATGACATAGAAAGGAGCATGTTTTGAGTCTTTTGACAATAGAAGGATTAAACAAATTAATTACTGCTGCTTGATGCAAATAATCAACCTTGAACTTCCTGCATGAAAAATTCAGTCTGCGGTGGTAGACTAATAAAGAGGACGACTTTAGATGAAGTTCTATTCCAACTTGTCTATATGGTGCAAGATGCCATATAGACAGAATTTATGCGTTTCTGGTTATAACACTACTCGCAGTTTAGTCTCTAAATCTTCAAGTAACATATCCAAATATTCTTCCCATCACTTGTTCCAAGATATGGAAAATAAACATATATCAGAAAAATTAGATGAATGGATTGAAATTCAATCGCAAAGTCCCTCCAACATAGCTCAATTGTACAAGAATGTTGATTCAATAATCAGAACTAGAGATGGTTCCAACAGTGATTCAGAAGTTTTTCCACCAAGTAATCATGAAGGCCTATTGGTTGCTTCTCCAAATGAGAATCAGCTAAGTGAGGAACAGCATCGATTCTATTCATCATCTTCCTAATCTCTATTGTCTTCTGGTGGTACTGATACTAATGGAAAGGTGAAGATGGGGAGGTTAAAGGACACATCTGTGATAAGGAATGACTCTAGGATTGGGATGTTTTAAGTATAGAATAGTCACAGTTGCTTCAAGAATGAGGAATTATGCTGTTTCTACAGCAAGAATACTATGGTCGGTTGCTTCTACAACAACTGGTGTGGGAGCATTGCTGTTTGTCTTGTTGTATTTTAGAGTTCACAGGAGGCGCAGTCAAGTGAAGTTGGAAAATAATCAGCATCTCATCCACCTGATCAAAGAAAAAGACCAGGTGCATCAAAAGTTTACTTCAATTTGTTAACCATGAATATCTCTGTTTTGTCTTGTCATTGATATAAAGAATGAATCAGAAAAATCATGGATAGAGCAGAGATTTTATTATAATACCCATATTATAATTTAATGAATTTAATTAATTAATTTATTAGTTTTAATAAACCCGATCCATTGGAATTTATTGTCTCAGGCATATAAATAAAACAAGAATTAAGAATTTTAATCTTTTTTTCCTTTCAAATACGAATCCCGATATATTTTTTTATTCTCTCATGCAAGAAAGCCACCACCAGCGATATGGCTCGATGGCAGTGGCAGCAGTAAGACTAAAAAAAAATTTTTTTTTCACTATTTAACTTTCCATATTAAAAGAATCATAGTATTTTCAAAAATACTCCCTAGTGTCTTTTTATTATTCGAGTGAGGGTTTTGGTTTGGAAGGGGCGGTAGAGAGGGGGCAGAGAGGGAAGAAGGATGAAGAGGGAGAGAGAAGGAAGGGAGAAGCCGAGAGAGAGGAAGAGAAGAAGAAAGGAGAAGATGAGAAGGGAAGAAGGAAAAAAAAAAAGCCGAGAGAGGGAGGGAGAGAAGAAGGAAGAAGAGAGAAGGAAAGGTCGAGAGAGGGGGGGCGAGCAGAGGAGAGGAAAATCGAGAGAGGGAGGGAGAATAAGGGAGTTCGGGGAGGGAGAGAAGAAAAGGAAAAGAGAAGGAGAAGAGGGAGAGAGAAGAAGGGGGGAGGGGCTGCTAGTAGGCAGAGGGGAAGGGACAGCAACTGGTAGGCAGTAGGGAGTGGCGGTGGCGACTAGGGTAGGACAAGAAAAAAAAAAAGGATTATGGTTTTGAAAAAAAAATTATATTTTAATAATTTCAAAACTCTTATTTGCAAATTAGGATTTATAAACTCTAAAATTTCTCTAAATTCAGATATGAATCTACAGTTTACCCACAAATATTTTAGAATTTTTAAACTAATCCTCAAATCTTTTTAGAATTTTCAATTTAACCCCAAACTTCTAAAAAATTATATTTTTATCCAATTCCTTTTAGGAATTTCGTTTTTATGCCACAAGACTAATTGAAATTTGATTTCAACTCATATTTTCAAAATTTTTATTTTTAGTCTCCAAACTTTCGAAAATTAAGATTTGTCCACTAAACTTTTCTAAAATTACAGTTTGACCTCAAAATTTTCCAAACTCGAAAATTAACTTTTCATATTTTAAAAGTGTTCTCAAACCTTTTTAAAATGCCAAATATTTCCTTTAAATTTTCAAAAAACCATTCTTTTTCCTTTAATATAGATTATTTATTTAATTTAAAACTAATTATTTAGTTTTGACTTTCAAGTTTCTAATTCATTAAATACTTCAAATGTAGACAACAATGACTTAGGAAATTAGTTATTCCACGCAAATTAGCACATATTTATATATGCTTTTGAGGGGAGAGTTCTAACCTTATTTAATTATTTAATTTTTTCTATTTACATATTATATGTGCTATTTATTCCATTATTAATTATGCACTTTTAAATTCTATTATGATATGTGTACAATGACTTTATAATTGTGCATATAAATGTTTATTACATATGTCATCAAACAATAGGGGCTTAGGCCTAATAAAACAGAGATTTATATTCGATTAAATAGGGACTTTAATCCGATCAAACATGAGTCTTTGACTCGATAACATACATTGATCATTTATGTTTATATGATATTTGCAATGTGTAAATTCTTGTAAAATGTCACACTTAACTCTCACTAAGTGGTTTGTATTTAATTCATGTATTATGTTTTTCTAAAATCGTTTACAGATTGATGAGATTGCAATGCGAGAATGGAGAATAACTAATTGTTTAAGAATATTGAGTTTGGATTAGTTTAAAGTATGCTCTCGATTTCGAACTATGAATATTATTGTTTATGTTTAGTTTTACTTGGATATAAATATTTTATTTTAGTAAAGTTTGTTTTTGATTTTAAATTTATAATTTGGAATTTATTTGGAAATTTGAGATTTTGATTTGCTATTTGAAAATTTTGATTGTTTTAAGTTAGAATTGTTTCATTTGAGTTGACTATTATATTATATTTTCTATTTTACTAGGATGTTACATCTTTCATGTTACTATGTGTTGGTATGATTTTTCATTATTCTCTTTTTACCATGCAAGACAAATCAAATTCGTTAAACAGATTTGGCAAGTTCTGACAGAATCAATTCCTTAACCAGGTATTCAATGTTTTATGTTCTTTAGGTCTAAGTTCTGTGATTATAGTGATTGCAGAAAATCATTGAGCTGTTGTTCCAAATTGCCCAATTGAATGATATCTGATGGCAGCGCAGAAGAGTGCCAGTTCTACAATTTAGTTGAGTGATTACATGTCAACAATACTGGAGTGAATGTTTACCAGGCTTTGAAACCAGCCCTCATCTTCCTTTGCCTCCTAAGTCTTCCAACCAGGAGAATCACAGCATTTTTTTGTTAGACTCAGCTGATCTTAAAAGTTCCACTTTTCATCTTCTACTAAGCAATACCAGATATTTTTGTATGAGTAAACAACTTGTCTAACAAAGAGTAGAGTTTTAAGACTTCACTTTCCATCTTCTACTGTAATCTAACACTAAAGCAAAGCCATCTTAACTTGAAGGTACCTCTCTGAAAAAGTTTATGGTTTCTAGATCCTGATGTAGAAGGTAGTGTTAACCAGAGACTAAAAGACACACAATAGAGCTACCATAAGCTAAGTTTTTTGTGGCATATAAGGAACATTGTTCAGCAACTTGTTTTGTGAAGAGGATAACGAGAGCCAGAGGGTGAGAAGGAACCTAAGGAAACCACAGCTACGTTTCAATTCCTTATAATCATTTGAGAAATTGAAAAGGGGATTTCTGAACAGTCGCATATGAAGAGGAGATCCTGGAAAGGAAAAGTAGGAAAGAAATACTATTTACCACTTTCAGCGGCTATCTTATCTGCATTCATCTTCTAAGCTTTCTTCATCATCTTCAACTTTTCTTACAGTGAGTTGTTCTTATCATTGTACCCCTATAGGATTCAGCAAAACAATATTGTATCCTCATGGGAATGCCCACTTAAATTTATGTACGAATGAAAGCATGTGTCTTTAAAACCTAATTAGTCGGAGGCACTAACCTAATTTTATAACAAAAGATACTATTATATGTTATTCTTTCCTATGCCAAAAGAATACCCAATTATTATCCAAAAATAAGCCGCAAATCAAGAGATATCGACAAATAATATAGAATGGAGGTGATAGCTGTATGCATACATTTGATATATAAGTTAATGTCCTTCTGTCTCAATATTTAATAAAGAATGAAGCATCTGATTGCTTCGATCTCACGTCTTTCAAATTAGCAATCTGAACCTTCCTAGCTGCAACACGAATAGGGCCCTTCGGTTGCATTAGTATCCAATCGTCAAGCAAACTCCAAATGCCACTGTCAATACTTAGTAGAAAATAACAAAGGAAAACAAAAGGGAATACATAGGAAGATAAACATCATAGATTCACAGTCATGAGATAGATAATAATAAATACATATTTGTAATACTGCATAAATTATAAAATCCTAATACCATGTAATAAGTTCAAGCATAATCATCTAATACCATGTAATATAAATAGAAGTTTGCTTTAAACAAAAATATCATCTACCATCCAAAGAGCAGAATTTATCTAAGTCCAACTAAAGAGTCTGAGCAACTGTCTTCTCTGCTTGCCTACTGGTTCTTTCAGAAGCTAACTTCTTAGCACCTGTGAGGTCTCCTGCCACAAGCATCTCCATTGCTTCTTTATCTAAAGGACGGGGCATCTCACGGAGAGTTTCCAAAAAAATTTTGTGTCTGCAAAAAAAGGAAGACAAAATTACTTCTTCAGCTCTCTCTCTCTCTCTTTCATTGCTCCAACAATGATTTCTGATAACTTGTCATTCTTTCTTATTGACTATTTAGGAAACCTTGCTAGAGATGGAAAATCAAGAAATGTACAATTGGGTAAGAGGTACTGTTGAAACTTATTAAGAACATTTTCACCTAATGTAATAGTTTTTATCTCTTTAATTGCTAAGCCAGTATTTTTTATTTATTATTCACCTTTGATTAGAACCATTTCTCATTTGCCTGATAACACAATCATTTTGTGGAACAATTGATGAATAATCACATCCAGAAGCAACAGTCGGAGATAGAATATGATCATCAACTTGACATGACTGAGCTGAAGCTTGTGGTGCAACAAACGATTTTGGATCAATTCCCATTTGGTGGAGAAGACCAGCCGAATTGCCATCTTTTCATCTTAAAGAAACGAAGGGGGGTACTGAGGAAATAGAATTGTATTTACAGAATTGTAGCACAAAGTATTTAGTTTGGCTTCATATGTTAATGAATCATGTCATGACTGTTGAATTCCTTATCTACAGGCTCAAGCCACTGGTCATGGTGTTGCGTGGAGACCATAATCCTTTTTAATTTCTAAATGTGAGTTGTTTTACAAATTTTTTGGGATATTTAGCTTTTTTGTTCTCGATATTATTCTTTGTTAACTTTATATTTATTCTCATCTCTTTATTATTCCCAGTATAGATTTTATCTTCTTTTTTTGTCTCTTCACTCCCTTCTTTATTATTATTATTATCTATCATATCTTTTTTTGTCTCACTTATTTCGAGATAAGACAAAATCAATAAAGGTATACTAATAAAAAAAGTTATGTTAATTATTCCACCCATGACTAATAAAAAGGGTCTTGAGAATTATATTTTATAATTCTATTATTATAATTATACTGCACACTGTTAAAAATTAAACTTCGTACATCGCATGGGTTCAAAATTAGTATATATATATAAAAGTTGTTCGTAAAATTCAAAGGCTGGCTAGAAGCTGCAGAGTAACGAGAAATTTTCTATCAACTATCACAATATAATATTACTACATAAGATACAAAAGATATGCCCTGTGGTCTGTTCAAAATGTAACTTTGACTTAAATCTTCTAGATACTTTCAATGTCCTATCTTCTGCATTAGTATAAAGGAGAATAAAAAAGGGGATGTTTAATCAAAATAATCCAATATAAATAATTTAAAGGAGCTAAAGAGTGAAAGAGAGGATTATAAGTTCAGTAAAGATTATATTTAGAACCTTTTTTCTTCCAAATAACATAGTGATTGGAGGCAGCTCCAAGGAGAGGATTCATTCCCTACACTGCTTGTTGAAGAGGAAGAAAAAGCAGATGAAGTTAATTCTTCTGATTCTTGTTCAACAAAGTGGAAATCTGCTGCATTTTCTTCTTTCTTGTTCTCCACTTGGTTCAAAATCATGCCAAAGTTCTGCAACTGGCCAGGGCCTCCAGGCTGTAAATTTTATCTGAATTTTTTATCCATTTCAGCCTTAGACACTCTGAGATTCCACTGAAAGCATGAAGCAAAGCAGACTATGAGTGCTCATACTTCATTCAGTTCATTGGTTCTGTGAAGGCTCATCACTCATCAGCATAGTTCTCCTATATTGGCACTGACATCTCTCCTCTGCAATCTCAAATGATGAATAGGCATAAGATGTTGCAAATGAAAATAAACTGAAACAATGGTTTTTACTTCTTCTTCTCCAATGCAATTATCAACATTCAATGTTTCATCAAAGTTAGTTCCGCCATCACACAAGTCAAATTCACTCAACCCCAGTAACTTGTTTGCCTGCAGAACCTGATTCAGAAATTCTTAGCAAGTAATCACTAGTACTAGAAGTGATCTGACTTGTGTTGTCAGCATGTTCTATATATTTTAGGGGGTAAGAGAAGCAGTTTGAAAGAAAAGATGAGACTGGTCTTTGTTCTTCTATTGTTTCCTGACTCCATTGGTGATCGTGAGAAGAAACAGGCTGGAATGTATTGGCATTTTTCCTAGCTTTATGTCCAGAAGAAGAAGATTTGCTAAAAACTTTTCCACGTCTGTTTTATGCGTTGTATACGTACTTAAGAGTTTAATATATCACCAGTAGGTAGGATCTTCTACTGTTTTCTAAATATACTAAAGAGAATATCTGAATATGCTAAACTAGAAAGATCCCCACTCTTTTGGAACTGGGAGGAGATGAATTTTCGTTAAACCAAAATAATCTAACAAAGGTACACAGTACAGTTAATGAAACTGCAAAATGAGATCGAGTTAATAGCTCCAATGTTATTTTAGTAATTTGATTTCAATAAAAAAGAAAAAGCTTAATCATTCATAGCAAGAGAAATTTAAATGCTGAACAAGCAGAATCATTCAAGGAAGGAAGAAATTTACAGATTTGTTAATGACATACCACAGGCAAATCAATGTCAGGAACACACATATATAACTTTTTTATGCAAAAATGAAATCATATTTCTGTGTCAGTTCTTCAAAAACTGAAAGGGTTAGCACATACTTCCCCTGACAATGAAGCATCTGATTGCTTCAATCTCGCATCTTCCTGACTGATCCACAAGATCAGACTTGTTCTTAGACATGCCAAAAAGACCAGACAGCTGGGACCTTGCTGAAATTGGTTGATAAGCTTTTGATACAACTGTGGCCACGTTCTACAAGGGCATTAAATACAGAAAAGACCAGTATGTACAAGCGTATCAGGGAACCTGCGTATATATAGTATAACATACAATGGGCATATATATTCACTTCCAATCTAGAAATGAAGTCATTTCTGAATGAAGAAACTAAATAGTTGCATAAGCATGCAATATGTTTCTGGGGGGGAATTCTTGCATAATTTAGTTTGCATTGACAAGTTTAAAATGTGTTGCACATGACAAATTTTCAGGAAAAAATGATTGAGGATCACAAGAATTCTGAAAAAAATCAACTTTCCTTGGGATATCTACAAAGAAAAAAGAGTTCTACTGATCGATATAGATAGTTGACATTTAAAATGCACCCAAGGGCATCCAGAGCCTAGCATACAAATCAGAGGTGATATATTACTTTAACCAAGTTCAACAAGTCAATGGATTTTATCAGGACTGCACCTACTATAGACTGCTGATATTAAAACCTAAGAACACATAAGACCACAATGTAAGTTGCAAAAACATGTGCAACAAAAGCACATGTAAATCCTATAGAAGAAGCCACGTTCCAATTTCCCAAAAAGCATAGCGGTTCCTTTCTATACCATTGTTTATTTGGAATTAAATCCAAGTAGACCAATATTAACATTCTAAAAAGATATCATCAGAAGTGATATCAGTAATCATTGAAAGGGAACCCATTAGTAGTTGTGGAAAATAGCCTAAGAAGTTATGTTTAGAACCATTTACTAGTAATATAATATTGTAGACAAGAAAACATTCTTTCCCTGGTTTATGAAGTGTGTCTTGAACTTGTCTAGTACACCTTGTATATATATTTTCTCAATTGATCAATAACATAATGAAAAAAAAAAATTTCCAGCAATAATCTACATGGTATTAGAGCTCTATCTCTGATCCATAATCTGAACCTCGCTCTTTTTATTTTTCTTTTTTCTTTGTTTCCTTTCCCTTCAAGCATGTCTGAAACAGATCAGACCTCCACAATCAGCTTCTCTTCTCCTGCTAGTTCATCATCCTCAATTACCCTTGCTATGTCTGAGACCAACCTTGTCCCTGTGACCAATCACAAATTAAATGGTCACAATTATTTACAATAGTCTCAATCTGTGATGATGTTCATCAGTGGCAAGGGGTGTGACGATTACCTCACAAGAGCTGCAAAACAACCCAACAAATTTGATACTCACTACAAGGCTTGGTGATTTGAAAACAACATGGTAATGTTTTGACTGATTAACTCCATGATCACAGAGATTAGTGAAAATTTCCTCCTTTATTCTACTGCACAAGAGATTTGGGAGGCTGCACGTGAGACCTACTCTAGCAGGGAGAATATTTCTGAATTATTTCAAGTTGAAAGTGTTCTTCAAGATCTCAAACAAGGAGACAAGTCAGTAACCACCTATTTCACTAATCTTACTCGATATTGGCAACAATTAGATTTGTTTGAAACTAATGATTGGAAGTGTCCAGATGATGGCATCAAATTCAGGAAAATAGTGGAAACTAAAAGAGTTTTCAAATTTCTCATGGGACTTAACAAATCACTTGATGAAGTCCGGGGTCGAATCCTTGCAACCAAACCTCTTTCTAGCCTACGAGAAGTTTTTTAAGAAGTTTGGAAGGAAGAAAGTCGAAGAAAAGTCATGCTAGGATCATCAGGAAGATTACCAACCTTTGAAAGTTCAGCCCTTACAACATAGGAATCTGCCTTCACAAGAAGATGTTTCTGCTCATGCTACTCGTGGTTCTCTCCAACACTTGAATGACAATAAACCTAGGAAAGGGCGACCTTGGTGTGACTACTGTAGGAAATTAGGACATTTCAAAGACACATGCTGGAAACTCCATGGAAAACCTGTGGATTAGAAGCCTACTAGACGGTCTAATGAGCATGAATATAGCGAGAATGCAACCTCCACTGAAGCAACTGCTGCTGTAACTCATACACCTTTCACCAAAGATCAATTAGAGGTTCTTCAAAAGTTGATTAGCCAATCAAACATCTAATCAACAAGTGCTATCATTGGAACTGGAAGTGCTGCTCATAGAGGTAATACATCCATCAATTATGGTGCAGCCATGACATCCTCAAATACTTGGATTGTTGACTCAAGCGCTTCAGATCATATGACTGGAAATCAATTCTTGTTCTCATCCTATAACCTATGTCAGGATTTTATCTCAATACGAATAGCTGATGGATCATGCTCAACAGTGGCTGGCATTGGCACAATCATTCTATTAAAAGAATGACAACACACTCTGTTTTATTTGTGCCAAAACTAGATTGCAATTTACTGCCCGTGAGCAAACTTAATCATGACTTGGGTTGCATAACTAAATTTACTGCAAAATCATGTGTTTTTAAGGATTTGTGATCGAGAAAAATAATTGGCAATGGTGAGCTTTGTACAGGTCTTTATCTCCTCAAGCATGAAAGCTCTCCTAAGGGAAAATCTTGCAACATAGTTTGTGTCAGCTCAAAATGTCAGTTATCTAGTATCTCTTTGTCTTCAAGTTTTTCCAATAAAGATAGAACCATTATGATGTGGCACTACTGCCTAGGTCATTCAAATTTTATGTATCTTGAACGACTTTTTCCATCTTTATTTATTAATAGAAGTTCAAAATCTTTTCATTGTGACATTTGTCAATTGTCTAAACACAAACGTAGTTCCTATCCATCTCAACCATATACATATTCTCACCCTTTTCCCCTTATACGCAGAGATATTTGGGGTCCCTCGAGAATCGTAAATATTACCGGGGCTTGCTGGTTTATGTTATTTGTTGATGATCACACACACTTAAGTTGAGTATTTCTAATGAAAAACAAATCTGAAAGTAATCAAATTTTCAAAACCTTTCACCTCATGATAGAAAATTACATTGACACACCCCAACAAAATGGTGTGGCTGAACGAAAAAATCGTCACTTTCTTGAGGTTTCCCATTCACTATTGTTTACCTCAAATGTTCCCAAGAGATTTTGGGGAGAAGCTATCCTCACATCCACTTACCTCATTAACAGAATGCCCTCTCGAATTCTGAATTTCAAAACTCCTAGTCAATCACTACTTGAAGCCTTTCCTAATTCTCACCGCATATCTCATATCCCACTTAAGGCCTTTGGTTGTTCAGCATTTGTTTACATTCATGCACAACACCAAAAGAAACTGGATCCTAGAGCCACTAGATGCATATTTTTAGATTATTCATCTAACAAAAAAGGTTACAAATGCTATTGCCCTATTACAAAGAAATTATTTCATTCCGTGAATGTCACCTTTTCCGAACATCAACCATTCTACCCCAATTCCTCAATTCAGGGGGAGAATAGTATGATAGAATATCATAATTGGGAGTGAAACTCACTTATTGAAAATACACCCGAGAATAGCCCCAAACTCTCACTTCTCCACCACTCGAATCACGTCCTTAGTCAGCTGTAACACTTGTTAGGACACCCATGAGTAGTTCTGGTCCTGTTTCTAACCTAAGTAAGAGTCCTCTTCCTATAACTCAACCAGTCCCAATGCAAACATCTAAAAATGAATTGCAGGTTTATACAAGGAATAATCGAATTCAGGAACAAACTCAAGTAAAGCCTGTACAAACTCAGCATGATACAAACACTTTCTTAGTTCCAAAATCCACTGAAAACATACAAGGTAAGACTGATCAAATTCCATATTCTTTTTGAGATCTGGATTTACCAATTGCAGTACGAAGAGGTGTTCGACAATGTACACAACACCTCATTCATAATCATTTGTCATATGCAAAGTTGTCACCAAAATTCAGAGCCTTTGTAATCATGGACTATCACAACTCTTCCTCCTGAAAAACGAACTGTTGGGTGTAAATGGATATTCTCAGTTAAACACGATGCAGATGGCAATGTGGAAATGTTTAAGGCACGTCTCGTAACTAAGGGGTATACTCAGTCATATGGCATTGACTACCAAGAAACTTTTGCTCCAGTTGAGAAATTAAACACCATTCGTGTACTCATATATTTGGCAATAAACTAGGAGTGACCTCTGTTTCAGCTTGATGTAAAAAATGTCTTCTTAAATGGAGACCTAGAGGAAGATGTATACATGGATATACCTCAAAGGTTTGAAAACATTATCACTGCCAACAAAGTGTGTAAGCTCAGGAAATCGTTACATGGCTTAAAGCAGTCTTCCCGGGCATGGTTTGATAGATTCACTAGACTACTCAAAAGGGATGGTTATGTTCAATGTCAAGCCGACCACACTTTATTTGTCAAACATGCTACTGATAGGAGACTCACCGCCCTTATTGTGTACATTGATGACATAGTTCTTATAGGGAACCATTCGGAAGAAATGGAATGTCTAAAAGGGATACTTTCAAGAGATTTCGAGATTAAGGATCTTGGAAACCTAAAGTATTTCTTTGGAATGGAAATGGGCAGATCAAGTAAGGTAGATATCAACGCCTAGTAGGGAAACTAATCTACCTAGCTCATACACAACCGAATATTAGTTTCTCAGTCAGTGTGGCTAGTCAATTTATGAATACCCTTTCTGAGGAACACATGGAGGCTGTATATTGAATTTTAAGATATCTCAAAAGAGATCCAGGAAAAGGATTGTTATTTAGAAAAATGATGACCACAACAGTTGAACTTTTCACTGATGCTGATTGGGTTGAATCGCTTAAAGATCGAAGATCTACATCAGGATATTGTTCATTTTTGTGAGGAAACTTAGTAACTTGGCGAAGTAAGAAGCAACCCGTTGTTGCCCGTAATAGTGCTGAGGCAGAGTTTCGAGCATTGGCACATGGAATATGCAAAGGAATTCGGCTAAAGAGGCTATTACAAGAGCTTAAGGTTAAGTCCGAAGGTCTCGTGGACATGAGGTGTGATAGTCAATTAGCTATAGCTATAGCAAATAATCTAGCTCATCACGATATGACTAAATATGTGGAGATTGATCATCATTTCATCAGTGAGAAAATTGAAGGCAAAGTAATTACACTACACTATGTTCCAACTCGACAACAAACGGCAGACATCTTAACAAAAGCTCTCCATCGTCCTAACTTCCAAGATTTATGTTCCAAGCTCAGCATGACAAGCATTTACAATCCAGCTTGAGGGGGAGTGTGGAAAATAGCCTAAGAAGTTAGGTTTAGAACCATTTACTAGTAATATAATATTGTAGATAAGAAAACATTCTTTCCATGGTTTATGAAGTGTGTCTAGAACTTGTCTAGTACACCTTGTATATATATTTTCTCAATTGATCAATAATAGAATGAAAAAAAAACATTTTTCCAGCAATAATCTATAGTAGTACTTCAGTAGAACCAGATAAATTTTATAGTTTTGACAGAATTACTTTATAAAAGCCACAGAAGATGAGACTCATCTATTTATGCTCTTCATTACCATGATCAGAGAGCTTCCAAATTGACAAAGGAATGCATATTCAGATGACACTTCTTGCGGAACTAAAGTAAGCGAATGAAGCTCCTTTTGCAAAATATATTTTTAATAATGAACTATATATCTTTGAATTAACAAAGCACTTATATTCATCAACTTTGCTAATGATCCTATAAAATTGAACAAGTTGGCCATGTAAAAGTTGCAACTGAGGTGAAAAGGATCCAAAATAAACAGAATAAACAAAAGGATTACAGTGGAAAGATCTTGTAATGAGATCTTAAAAGTGAATTTTTCCTAAGAACTATAATGTGTTCTTTATGATTAGGAAAACACATAGTAGTGAAAAAAAATTCTTACAGTGAGATCTCGAAGTTTGTTTGTTCTACGAACCACTGCATATGAAATATGTAGTAGAATGCTAATCTCTGTGTTACGAGATAATAGTTGTAAATGTGTAATTAAAAGCTGTAAATTATGAACAACTTGGATATAGGAATCAGCTTGATTGTAGGAGTTATAATAGGAGTAATTTTTAGAGTAGGTGATTGATTTACTTTCATAATTTAGTCTCTACAAAGCTGTATATATGTGTACTATTCTCTTAGTAAGATCTACAAGAATTCTTCCAATTCTCTTGTTTTATACTATGGTATTAGAGCTGGAGACACCAATTCTTGTTTGAATCACATCATTTTTTGGCTTCTTTTCTTGCTTTCCAAGTGAGCAGCTTCAGTTTTCTTTGGTCTGCCTAAGTGAGTAGTGCTATTATTAATCAAGTCACCTACTTTGAGTGATTTTTGCATCTCATGTGAGACAATTCCACCTCTCAAGTCTTTATTCCGTCGGTCATCTTGGCTTCTGTCTACCCTTGTGGTATTAGTCAACTCATCAGGAAAGTCCTCTTTTCTTCTATTATACAATGTGCTACTAGTTTGGTTTTTTGTTGGTTGAAGAGTATTTATTATGATGACGGATGAACAAAAGAGCATGGCTATGCCTAGTGTTATTCCCATTCTGTTTAAAATCACAAATCAAAAACTAAATGGGTCTAATTATCTAGATTGGAGTAAGACCATTCATTTGTATTTACGAAGTATTTCTAAGGATAACCATTTAACTGAGGACCCTCCTACTGATGAGACTCATACTGAATCCTACTGATGAGACTCGTACTGAATGGTTAAGGGTTGATGCTTAATTATTTTTACAAATTCGCAACTCTATTGAGAATAAATATCTCAGTCATGTTTCTCATTGTGAGTTTAATGGAATATTTGACCTTTATGTTTTCTAGTAAAGGAAATATATTTCGTATTTTCGATGTTTGCAAGGCATTTTATCAGGCTGAACAACAAGATCAAACTTTGCAGACTTATTTCATGAATTTCAAACACACGTATAAGGAATTAAATGCGTTGCTACCTTTCAGTACTGATATCAAAGTTCAGCAAACTCAACGTGAACAAATGGCTATTATGAGTTTTTTAGCTGGCCTTAATTCCCAATTTGATGGTGCCAAGTCGCAAATTCTGACTAATTTTGAGATTACTTCTTTGAAAGAGGTTTTCAAGAGGGTTCTCCTTACAGATACTGGTGGTTCACATGCCTCACTTATACAATAACTCAGTGCACTTGTCAATCAAAATAGAGGACCAATTGGTCGATCTCGAAATGATAGTAGACGTAATAATAGTGGTTGGAATATTGGAGCACAGGAGACTAGGGGAGTAGTTTGCTACTATTGTCATGAACTAAGTCACACTAAACAAACTTGTCAGAAACTGTTAAAGAAGAATCAGAAGCCTTCTGGGTCTCGATCAACACATGTTGTCACTACAAGTGATGCTCCTCACCCATCATCAGATCACACCATTACCATCTCTGCAAATGAGTATGCAAAACTTACCCAAGATGCATTACATAACTCCTCTCAGTCTATCACTGCCCTTGTTGAATCAGGTAAAACCAATACATCTCATTTCTTCCTCTACTAAGTGGGTTATTGATTTTGGTGTAATAGATCATATGACAGGTAATCCCAATCTCTTTTCGACCTTCCAATCACATAATTTTCCTTCTTCAGTTACCTAGGCAGATAGTTCCATTAATTCTATCCTTGGTTCTGGCACTATTAATCTCACACCAACACTTTCTTTATCATTTGTACTGAATCTACCAAAACTCTTTTAACTTAGTATCTGTTAGCAAATTCACTCGAGCTCTCAACTGTTGTGTCTTATTCTTTCCTGATAATTGTCTATTCCAGGATCTTATGACGAAGAAGATTATTGGTAAATGACAAGAATCATGAGGTATGTATGTCTTGGGCACTCAAGTTCTCCGGACCATTGCCTGTTCCAATACCTTATCTCATTTTGAAGCTCATTGTCAGTTGGGGCATCCATCTATATCCTTGTTAAAGAAGTTATGTCCTTAGTTTCAGAATATATTATCTTTAGATTGTAAGTCTTGTCAGTTTGCAAAGCATCATCGTTTTATCTTCTATTCCTCGAATTAATAAAAGAGCAAGTCATATCTTTGAGTTAGTCCATTAAGATGTTTGGGGACCATGTCCTATCATATCTAAGGCTAAGTTTAGATACTCAGTTACATTTGTGGATGATTTTTCTCGTATGACTTGGCTCTACTTAATGAAATCTCATTCTGAGTTGCTTTCACATGTTAAAGCCTTTTGTTCAAAAAAAAAAAAAAACTCCAATTTCATGTGTATGTACAAACATTGAGAAGTGATAATGCCAAAAAATATTTCTCTGATTCTTTTCGAACTTACGTGGCTCAAAATGGAATTCTCTATCAATCTTCTTGAGACTCCATCCCAAAATGGAGTAGCGGAAAGAAAAAATAGACATTCTTGAGACTGCCAGGGCTCTTTTATTTCAAACGCATGTTCCCAAACAATTTTGGGTTGATGTTGTCTCTACAACATGTTTTTTGATTAATCATATGCCTTCCTTTGTTTTGCATGATCAGATTCCATATCAAATTTTGTTTCCTAATAATTTTGTGTTTCCTCTTGAACCTCGTATCTTTGGCTGCTCTTGTTTTGTTCATGATATCCGCCCACAGGTTTCTAAATTGGACCCTAAGTCTTTAAGATGAGTCTTCGTAGGATACTCTCATATCCAAAAAGGGTATCAGTGTTTCTCTTCTCTCTTGAATAGGTATCTTCTGTCAACTGATGTCACATTTCATGAACATCTTTCTTTTTTTTCCCTACCTCTATACTTGTGGGACCATAAGAATATGATGATCTATTAGTGTATCATGTTCCTAATCCAAATTCAGTTGTTGTCCCAATACCACCACCTTCTCAACCAAGAACACCTATCATTCAAGTCTACTCTTGACGACTGAATCCTCCTGTGACAAGTCCAACACCAATTTCTTTTTCGTTGTCAGATCCAATGCCCAGTGACATTGATCTTCCCATTGCTCTTCGTAAAAGTAAACGTCAGTTTACTTATCCAATTTCTTCTTATGTTAGTTATAATCGATTGTCATCGACTTCGTGTTCATTTGTTGCTTCTCTTGATTATGTAGGAATTCCCAAAATAGTACATCAAGCCCTAGTTCATCCTGGGTGGCATAATGCTATGTTTAAGGAAATGAATGCCTTGACTGAGAATGGTACTTGGGATCCGGTTGATTTACCTATTGATAAGAAAGCAGTTGGCTGCAATTGGGTCTTTACAGTCAAATTTAATTATAATAGATCAGTGGCCCATCAAACAGCTCACTTGGTGTCCAAAGGCTATGCACAGACATATGGAGTAGACTATTTTGACACTTTTTCTCCTGTGGCAAAATTGACTTCCATTAGATTATTTATATATCTGGCAACTGCATATGACTGGCCACTTTATCAATTTGATATAAAAAATGCTTTCCTACATGAGATCTTCGGGAGGAGGTTTATATGGAACAACCACTTGGGTTTGTTGCTCATGGGGAAACTAGGAAAGTCTGTCATCTTCGAAAATCGTTCTATGGACTAAAACAAAGTCCACGAGCATGGTTTGGAAAATTCAATCAGGCAGTAGAGAAATTTGAAATGAGGAAGAGCAAATATGATCATACTGTTTTTTATAAACAGTCCACTTCTGGTATCAATCTACTTGTTGTATATGTAGACAATATTGTCATCACTGTGAATGGTATGCATGGAATCTCCTCTTTGAAATCCTTTTTACAAAGTCAATTCAACACTAAGGATTTGGAGCACCTAAAATACTTCTTGGGAATTAAGGTGGCAAGGAGTAAAAGAGGCATTTTTCTATCTCAGCGGAAGTATGTTTTGGATTTGTTAGCAGAAACTGGAAAATTGGGAGTCAAACCATGTAGTACTCCAATGTTTCCCAACCAGAAATTCATGAAAAATGGAGATACTTTTGATAATCCTAAACGATATAGAAAATTAGTTGGAAAGTTAAACTATCTAACAGTGACTCATCTAGTCAGTATTATAAGTCAATTTATGTCCTCTTATAGTTGATCATTAGATAGCTTTAGAACAAATCTTGGGTTACTTAAAAGGAGCTCCTAGACGAGGAATATTGTATCAAAATCTTAGTCACAACAATATTGATATTGAGTATTTTTCTGATGTAGACTGGGCAGGTTCCAAGATTGATTGAAAGTCCACAACCGGTTATTGTGTCTTTGTTGGTGGTAATTTGATCTCATGGAAAAGTAAGAAGCAAAATATGATGTCACAATCTAGTGCAGAATCTGAGTACAGAGCAATGGCATAGGTTTCATATGAGGTTATGTGGGTTTCTCAACTCTTGATTGAGGTTGGCCTTAAAGTCTCATTACCAATGAAATTGTGATGCGATAATCAAGCTGCAATTCATATTGCCTCAAATCCAATTTTTCATGAACGAACTAAATATATTGAGATAGATTGTCACTTCGTTCATGAGAAAATTCAAGAAGGTTTGATCTCTACAACATATGTGAAGACTGAATAGCAGTTGGGAGACATTTTCATGAAAGCTCTTAATAGAACTCGGATTTCATATATTTGTAGCAAGTTGGGCATGATCGATATCTATACTCCAACTTGAGAGGGAGCATTACGAGATTATAGGTTGTAAATGTGTAATTAAAGGCTGTAAATCAGGAACAACTTGGTTATAGGAATCAGCTTGATTGTAGGAGTTATAATAGGAGTAATTCTCAGAGTAAATGATTGATTTACTTTCCTAATTTAGTCTCTACAAATCTGTATACATGTGTACTATTCTCTTAGTGAGATATACAAAAATTCTCCCAATTCTCTTGTTTTATAACACTCTGAAAAAGTTCTCAACAGTGTAGCTGACAATGCTTCCAGGAGAGACAGGTATACTATGAACCAAATGGTGAACTAATACGGCTGAGGTTTTGATGAGAGGAAGTACGAAATGTATAGCTGCATAATATTCATATTATATTTGTCAGCCAGACAACCCCATTTAAAAGACAAATGTAGGAGATTTGTGTAGAAAAAGCTTTCTTTAAGAGGATAAAAATAGCAATTTTTGCCTCTGGATGAGGCTTAGGAGTTAGAATCCACCAAGCCTTTGACATTAATCCGTGGTTTGCTACTAATGGCATCTGTTTCCATGATACTGTCCTTATTTTTATCATGATCTTTAGAATTTGAATCCCATGAAAGGAGTGGAAAAGTTTAGAAATACTCCAGACCATTTTGAAACAAGGCAACACATATCAGAACTAATACTGCTAAACACAGACTTACATTATAAAGAAGGTAACAGACAAAGATAGTCATGGCATACACAGCACAGAAATGTACCCAAAACTTGCCACAGAAAACATTTATACAGTGAAAGTCAGTTCATGTTTTTCTTTTTGGGTTTAGAGCATGAAAAATCCAACATGACATATGAGAATCGCCTTTTTGAGCCATTTTTCTCATTCAAATTCCTAAAAAAAACCAAATAATCATTCATCAAGTTAGAAAAGTTGTAAAAAAAGCTGCAGCAGCCAAAGAGCAGTACTTAAATCAAATAAAAGGAATAGATATAACTATGCCTGGATATATACATAAAGTAATTAATTCCTACCTGAGATGAACACATTTGCTACAGAAAAGCTTCTGTATCTTGGGCCTACCAACTGATCAATACCTGAAGGTGATAATGTGCATAAAGACCACAGCATCCAAGCCTGAAGAAGATAGTGACTTCTCCTCAGAAGGCGGCCAAGCATGCTTCACAACCAGGAGGTAGTAATAATCTTTCAATGTTGAAACTCCTACCCCCTCCAGATTTCTCCTCAGTAAGGATGCGTGAATCATAAACATCATAATTGCAGGGTTGTTCCCTCAAGATAGAATACAGTGTGAAACATAAAACACAAAGCCCAAAATTCATTCCTACTGATGTAAGAAGGGCAGCAACTATCATTGTGCAATCTTGAATTCTTCAATTTATCTGAACTTCACTAGTAAGATTTCCCTCATCAGTCATCAACATATATAAAGCAACTAATTTAACAAAAATTTCAGTATGAACTGAAATCAACCTAGTAAATTTACAGTTTCCATGCTTTTTTTTTCATTCAACCACACCCATGGGCCCCGATAAATGAATAAAAAAAAAGGATCAATCTTTTTCTTTTCTGTTTTCTCTGGCAACCACGAATGAAAAATGCATAAATATTTTAAAGTTTATTACATTTTACAGATGCATGCAAGTGATAAATGGGCTTCAATTACTAAGGAATGAAACCTAATAAACATATTATATATATGCAGCAATTGTGAAGGAAAACTAAAACAGAAATCCCTAAACATGCAATGAAAATCAACCCATCATCCAAAACACAGAACATGAAAAAAAAAAAAAAAAAAGAGAACTCTCATTATCCCTGTGATAATCACATTAATGTCTGAAGCAATAGAAATTCCCAAATTACCAAACAAACCATAGAGATAATGTGAAATAATCACATATATTTCAGTGTATTCGATCAACCAATCATTATGGACAACAAACCTCAAATTTCAGCGAAATGAATCAACCCCATGAATGACTAAACTTTCAAATTGGTATATATGCAGTAAGTTGTTGTATTGTCCTCGCTGTAATATTGATTTTGAAGTAACGGAAGTGGAATTAGTGTGTTGCCTTGACTTGGAGCACCAGACTACCAGAGGACCACTAGTCACATGGCAAAAGCAAAATATAATTGGGCTACGAATTTTTAAAAGTAGTATATAAAATTATTATTAAAAAATTCTTAAATAAACCTGTTTGTGGTGTTGAAAACTTGTACAATTTGTACTATTTAGAAGATATTTAAAGTTTTCTATTATTATTACTCTATTTATTCCGTTTAATGTTATATATGAATTTAGCTTTCCCCTGTCACCCCTTTGTGAGTTGTGACTCACCCACTTAGACTTGGCCCTTTTTCTTCTTGTTTTTCTTGAATTGGGAATTGTACGTGCTATTTGACTATCCCAAATTAGAGTTAAATTGAATACAAAAATTATTATTTTATTAAAACTAATTATAATTTAACAAAAAAAATCATTTCATAAATGACTTTTTATATTTTTTGTATCTTCAGTGTATTAATTAATTAGTGTGAATCAAAATGTGCACCTATATTCCTGAACTTCTTAATCTTCCATTGACCCATTCAGGTTAAACAAACAGTAGCATTGGAGGGACATGAAATAGAAAGGAAAATGCTTTCCCAATTGAAGGATTAAGCAAACTGTTGCTGAGTTTTAAGTTCAATTTGGGTGCAAACCTTGATGCAAATAATCAATTTCCGTGGTAGATTATGAAAGAGAATGGAATTTACCTGTGGTTCTATTCCAACTTATTTTTCTGGTGCCAAATGCAGACAATATGATAACAGCACAGCCTGATATTTTGCTAAAAATATCTCTAGAAGACTTGAATAATAGTGTTAGGACTTTGTTAAGAACCCAAAAAGAAAATATCCAGTGAAAGCGATACTATAAATATCTGTGGCAGAAAAAGACAAAGAAGCTCTACTCTCAGCTTAGTCTCTAAATCTTCAAGTACCATATCCAAATATTCTTCTCATAATTTGTTCCAAAGATATGGAAAATGAGCATATATCAGTTGAATTAGATGAATGGATTGAAATTCAATCGCAAAGTCCCTCCATAAACAGAGCTCAATTCTACAAGAATGTTGATTCAGAAATCATAACTAGAGATGGTCTATTTAGTGAATCAGAAGATTTTCCACCAAGTAATCATGAAGTCGTGCTGGTTGCTTCTCCAAATGAGAATCAGCTAAGTGAAGTGCAGCATCTGTTCTATTCGTCATCTTCCTCATCTTCATCATCTTCTGGTGGCGCTGATGCTAATGAGAAGGTGAAAATGGTGAGGTTAAAGATACATCTGTGAGCCGAATGACTTTGGGATTGGGATGTTTGAAGTACAGAATTGTCACAGTTGTTTCAAGAATGAAAAATTATGCTGTTTCTAAAGCAAGAATTCTATGGTTGATTGCTTCTGCAACAACTGGTGTGGGAGCATTGCTGTTTGTCTTCTTGTTGTATTTGAGAGTTCACAGGAGGCGCAGTCAAGTGAAGTTGGAAAATAATCAGCAGCTCATCCACCTGATCAAAGAAAAAGACCAGGTGCATCAAAAGTTTTCATCTATACTTCAATTAGTTAATCATGGATATCTCTATTTTGTCATGTCATCAATATAAAAAATAATGAATAAAAACAGAGAGGATAGAACTGCACTTAAATCTTACTGCTTAGCAGAGATCTTTTAACAGGAACTTCTGTCATGTTTTTATGAGTTGGTATAATTTTTCATTCTTCTCTTTTTTACTATGCATGACAAATCAAATTCCTTAAACAGATTTACTATGTTCTTCTGACAGAACCAATTCCTTAATCAGATATGCTATGTTCTGAGTTCTGTGATTCTTGTGATTGCAGAAAATCACAGAGCTGCTGTTCCAAATTTCCCAATTGAATGATATGTTATTGCAGCGCAAGAGGGTGCCAATTCTTCAAGTTACTTGAGTGATTACATTTCAACTATACTGGAGTAAATAGTTACCAGGCTTTGAAACCAGCCCCTGCCTCCAATTGCAGGAGTTTATTTTGGTTATGTTCAGCTGATCTTAGATTTTCCACTTTACAACTTCTACTGAGCAGTGACATATATTTTTGCATCTCTTAACAAAGAGTTATTGTAAAACTTCACTTTCCATCTTCTACTGTAGTTTAATACTTGAAGCAAAGCCAACTTAACAAGAGAGCTGTCTCTCTGACAAATTCTCTGTCATGGGCTCCTTGTCATTGGGATGAAAGTAAGGAGGTGCAGACCTTTGTTAGTGCAACAAAATAAAGGGAAGAAGATAAAATAAAGGCTTTAACATGAGCAATATTACTTGCATTCTATGAACTGTTGATGATGTCCTAAAAAGAATCTAAAAT
Source organism: Apocynum venetum (assembly GCA_019593545.1). Classification (NCBI taxonomy): domain Eukaryota; kingdom Viridiplantae; phylum Streptophyta; class Magnoliopsida; order Gentianales; family Apocynaceae; genus Apocynum; species Apocynum venetum. Next base: position 4,429,930 of record SRSM01000132.1, read on the forward strand.
GTTGACCCCCTAAATAAAAGGCTACATCAATACCAAACAATTAAAAACACTAACTCAGTAGGATCCAAAGTTTCTTGAAGCCCTGTTTAAATTAAACACCATCAAAATAAAGCATCCCTTAGACACATATCACCTAAACTGCCACTGCTGTCTTTTCATAATTTAGTAGTGGACTAATGATAGTACTATCACTACATTTACTCCATTCATTACAAGAACCCTCTCCAAGAGAGAAATTTACCAAATAATGAGGGTTGTTTTCTATTCAGGTCAAACCTAGAGAAGGAAAAATGAGGACTATTCTCAAGTAGAAAACAAATGATTCCAAATTTACTTTTAGGGAAAAATGGTATATCACTCAACCTACTCCCCAGAATCTGGACAGTAAAAGGAAAAATGTAAGCATAAAATTAGTCAGACAAGATACAAGATATTAACTAACAACAATTCAAATGTGGGAGAGTTTAATTAGGAATTTTACCTTCCCAGGTATTGGTGCTTCAAATGGTTCTGCAACTCTGCATCCATTTGAAGAGTTAAAATTAATATGAAATTGATGCAAAAACCAATAATATTGTGACAAGTTCAAACATTCATCTAATACCATACCATCTAGTATGAATGTAAGTATTCACCGAAGCAGAATATCATCTATCATATAAAGAGAAGTTTCTAATACTCCTACCCATGTCTCAAAATTGAATGTTCATACTTTGGATAATAATTACGAATAACTTTTGACTTTAATTAAGTGATTAAATTATCTTTTAGTGGACGGTCAGATCCATAATTTAGTGAAATATTAAATTAAGGTAAATAAGTTAATGAAATATAAATTCTTTAAATGAATGAAAATGTTAATGAAATTTAGGATACAAAATATGTTTTTTTTAAAGAAAGTTGACATTTAATTTTGAATAAATTAAAATAGAATTGTGAAGATTCAATTTTGGATTCTAGAATTAGGGAGGATCATCTAGAATGAATATAAATAGCACATCTATCATATATTACTATGTGATCCTTCATGCTTGCAGTAGAGATGATGCTCTGAGAGAGAAGTAGAATAGACTGATTGTCTAACCCTGGCATACATGATCCCCTCTGTTTTCGCCTCTATTTATGGTGATTTTGAGATCCCACATATTCCCTGTTTTCTTTTACAAAATAATTTTCTTTTGAAAAAACAAAACAAAATTTGGGAAATTGGCTAAAATTATCCTCCAGCCATTTTCCTTTCTTCATACATATCCATAAACTTTTATTTTATATTTTCTACTCTTATACTATTTTTAATTATGGAAAAATATTCTTAAACTGTTATTTCATCTTTTTTATATTTATTTCGAACACATAACTATCCAATTAAAAAATATAAATAAAAGACTATATGAACCAAACATATCAAGCATATAAACATTAGGAATAAATCTAAAAATTATTCATTTAAAAAATAAAAAAATATTACAATAAGATAGTGAAATTCAAGTAAACCAAAGCTCTCCCACAAAAGGTAAAGAAACCAAATAATTTGAGGAAGGGTAGGGAAATTATAGGATAATTCTAAGATTTTTTTCCCTTCTTTTGCTTAAATTTAATAACATATAAATAAAAAAAATATTCAAAGCAAAATTCTCTATATTGATTATTTACTTTATAGGTTTTGAGGATAATAATAGATAAAAAATTAAAGGCCACTTATAGAAAATTACCCTAAAAGAAAGGAATAAGAAGGAAATACCTTTTGAGACTTTCACCTACATGTGAAACACTTCGTATCCCATCATCATCTTTCAAATTTTCTAATCAAATATCTATTAATCTCATAAATAAGTTTAGATGCAAATTGATTACTAACGAAAGGCATTATTAAAACTTTCCAATACTTGTAAAAGGTATGTCAATTGTTTTCTAATTTAGGCAAAAGTGAGTATTATTATCATCTATTACTTTTTTTATTTTATTAAGATTATCATTTTTATAGTTATAATTATTGAAAGCCCTAAAGCTTTTAATGTCTTAATTTTGATTAATGATAAACATTGATGAGGACTAATGTTTTATTTGTACAAGTGATAGATTTTTTGGATTCATGATTTAATCCATGCAAGAACAAGATTTCAAGTATTCAAGGAAGTATACAAGTCAAGACTATCAAGATTTGAAGACAATTTTTTATTGGATTAGATAGGAACTAGATGTATAGTTTTAGAGTTATATATTGTGATATATCTAGTTCTACCTCTAATTGAATAATGGTTTCTAAAGGTTTCTCTATGAACTTAAAAGGTTATTTCAAAATGTTTTTAATATGTTAAAATATGTTTTGGTATTTCGAAAATCATGCATCGTGATTTCAAAACTTAAATGGTTCATAAACTCTTGTTGAATTGATACCATAACTTATATGGTTGATTGAAATCATCATTTGTGTGTTAGAGTATTGTTGATACACAAATGAACATGTTTTAGTCGACCTAAAGTGGTCCAGGTATCGTCCACAAGTTAGTTTATCTTGTGGATGCATGTGCTGTCAAATTTGTTAATCTACCAACCTATAGACGACCATGAGGTCGACCGCAAGATGAAAAATCATCATCCGAAGGTTGTCCAGTGAGCTTGCGGATGATGGTGCGGACGACCAGTCTGATATGCGGTCGACCGCACTTCCTGAGTGTGTTTTCAATAGCTTCATTTTTAACCGTTGGGAACAAACCTTTAAATACCAAAACCTTTGAAATTTTTCAAAAGAAGATTTTTTAGCAAAAACATTGTATATCTTGATCCTATATCATCTCGAAACATTCCAAAACCCTTTCTAAATATCAATCTTGTTAAAATCATTCAAGAAGGGTTTTACATTCAAAGGTGAATTTTGAGCAATCTTGACAAGCTATTACTCAAAGAGGTGATTGTGATTTAAATTGATATATCTTCACATTAAGGTGATATCTATCAAACTCTCTATCTCTTATTATTGATTGTAATTGTATCGAGGTTGCAAGTAGTATAAAACACTAAGTGTTAGGGTGAGCCTTGTGTAGGTTGTTTTGTATTCAAGGTTTGTTTGTAAAACCTTTGGGTGAACCTTGAATTGAATTGTATTGTTAGGATTTACTAAGGAGAGTGGTGAGATTATTGTATAATCAAGGTTGTGTTGTAAAACTCAAGGGTTGAGTGAGTCTTGATTGGTTGAGAGGTTATTTGTAAAACACTAAGGTGAATTGGGTGAGCCTCTTTTGTAATCTCATTTATTTGATTAGTGAAGAGATTTGGTAAATCCTTGAGTAAGTAAGTCAATGTAGCAGATTATGTTTTGTTGGATAAACTGAACCACTATAAATCATTGTGTTCATTGCTCTAATTTCTGCATTTTATTACAATACATTATTTCTCATACAACTAGCCCACAAAGTGTTGATATTTGTTGTCAAATAGATGTTTTATTGAGTTAAAAAAAATCAAGTAAAAACCTAATTCACCTCCCTTCTTAGGCTTTTCAATTATAAAAATATATAGTATTATGTTTATTTATTAATTTAATTTCAATCTGGTTTATATTGATTATAAATAAAAAATGAAAAATAATTCAAGACATATCTCCATAAACCTAAGCAGAAATTATTACAAAGAATAAAAAAAAGATCAAACAAAACCAGACTCAAATATGGAAACACTAACTTCAAAGGGTTTGAACGTAAATTAATAAAAGAAAAGGTTCTCACCATAAATTGAGCTAATTATCTCATTCGGGGAAACTTGCGATTTGGGTTTCTGCCTATACCTACACCGTCGTATATATACGCAGAAAGGTTTTACAGATTTCTCATTTACAATTCTTCTCCGAAACCTAGCTTTGCTCTGTCGGAGAATTAAGTGTTGAGTCAGCTCCGATTTGTTAGTTTGAGGTACTTTTGATTTATATAAGTGCGTATTGAACAATTTTGATTTAAAATTTTGAATTTTGTGACATTTTATTGTTCTTTGTTTATCTATATCTAATCTTGATTTATGTGCGTTGTTTTCTCTCTCTTTAAATTAAGACTTTGCAATAATCAGTGAAGGGAGGGCGATTGAAATATTGTAATTGTAATTGAAATATTTTGCTTGGATTTGGGCAAGCAGGTGAAGATTTGTGTGAATTCAGTTGAATGGTTGGACTGTGGCGTGGTTTTTTAGTTATGATTTATTCAGTTTATAAACTATTCTTTGATGTAAACTGTTGTGAGGGGAGAAGGTAATGATTAATTGGGAAAGGGTCGTCTGGACTTGACTTGAACACTTAGATAAGTAGTAGAGAGAAGTGTTAAAGAAATGAAGGGTTTTGGCTAATATGGGAAAGGATGAGGTAGGATCTAATTTGACTCGAAAGATTGATAATTTTGACTGGGCTTATTACTTATGGAACTATTCATGTATTTTGATAAATCAGCAATGACACAGTATGTGGAGAAATTGAACTATGCTTGGATGGTTTTGAGCTTTGTCTGTCGTTGCACAAAAATGTGCCGTTCTCCCATAAGCTTTGTGGTGAGCTTGATAGATATTTTAGGAGGTTATAACGTAGTTGCAAGCCATAGCAGCGTCACTTCATTTAAGCTTTCCACCAGTGCAAATGTGGTGACATGCTTGCTCCTTTCAGGGAAGGCATTTTATGGTATTTGGTTTGCTTGTTTCTTCTATCCTTTTACTTTTGCTTCTTTTAGACTTTTCTCTGGCACTTAGACATAGACAATTATTTTCTTCTTTTACAATAAAGAAGTCTAGGTGGTTACAAAGAGATCCATTACAGAGTGGATTACATGCTAGTAGTTCTGGTTTATTGGGGCACCTTCATGTCATTGAAGGAAATTTGGCATGAATTTCCTGAATTAAAGTAGAAGGCATAAGAAGATCAGGGTAAGAGCCCATCTTTAGTACTCTAAACCCAAATAATCAAATAATATAGAATTTAGTTGTGTGGAGTGGAGGGTTGTTAATTTTATAGATTATAGTTTCTTGCTAAACCCAATCATTTAGGTTTAATTAGGAAATTTTATTGATTAGTCAGACAAAAGAACGAAGTTCCTTAATATTTCCTAAATGATTTAACCTCCCATTTTTATGATTTTTTACAATATGTTACTGCACATAAAATTTGTGCTTGAAGTTGACATCAATTACACATTGGCCCTCATGGCCTTGCTGTATAGTGTAATTCATAGCATTTTCATCTATGGAATAAATATCGTGCCCTTTTAAATTGGGATAGAGGGAGTAGATTGTGTTCTATTTAACTTGCTAAAATGGTGAAACCAAATAAACATATCTTTTTGGCCTGAGAAATTTGAATTTCTTTTTCTCACTGGAGGTGTTTTCACCTCTTATTGTCCATGTCCAATATTCTCTCTGCAAGTAACATTTGTATTCTCACCAGTAAAGATTATTCCTTCAACTAGATTGACTATATTCAGTTCCAGAGTTCAGAAATTAAAAAATGCTATACCAGGAGCTAACTTTAAGCAGGAAAGTTTGGTTAGGGTCCACCTCCCTAGCAAGGAAGAATAGTTTAAGAGACTGCTCAAGGTATGAAGGATTAGTAAAGAGGCACACTAATCTTAGATATTTGGTTTCAAGGTAATGGATACTGTTTTTAGTTGTTCTGGATGCCTATGATGAAATTGTGCATGAAATATTATGAAGCTAAGATTGGGAGTATCATTATTGATTAAAAAATTGGCTGGAAATAGGAAAAGGTCTGGAATCCTATGATTTTGAGGCTGGATTAGTGAAATCAACAACAGCTTTACATTGGAGAAATTTAATATTTGAATTACGTCAACACTCATATCTACTAGTTTTCATTATCTTCTTGAAAATACAAATATTGGAGAAACTACTTATGGGGGCATTGTAGTATCTTGAACCTACTGCAGCATACAATAAATATTGGTCTGCAGTGTTTGCCAGTTCTCAAAAAAATCTGAGACTTGCTATAAACAAGGATATCTAACTTGGTTCAAGGTCATAGGATTTCTAAAAAATTAATCCACAGTTTATGGACTAAAAGGAATTTGCAATATACTCTGATAGTCTGATAAGCCATTTTTTAATGATTTCTATTATGTTTCTTATCCATTTAATTTCTCCTCATGGTATGTGGTGCTGCAGCCATGAGGTCTATATTATTTGATTCTCCGGAGATGTCTTATTTTGGAAAAGCTTGTAGCTTCCAGCATTATTAGCTTCCTCTCTTGTATGCTAGGCTATTTGTCTGATATTTGAGTATTTGACTCCAGAATAGACATCTTTTTATTTATTGGAGTAGAATAGCTATCTGATGGCACTTTTCAGTTTTTACTTTATTCTTCATCTCATCTCTAAATGCAACTTTATATTCCCTTCAATCGAGATCTGCTTGACCATGTGTGGACTGTTTTTTTTTTTTTTGGTAGGATAAAGTCTAATCTTGAAATTTCAACTAAAATGCAGGGATTAAACAGCTGACACTTGCTATGTCGACGTCTTATCTCCCGACTACAACTGATTCACTTGTCCAGGCTTCTGAAGCCAAAAGCCCTTCTGAGGCCATTTCTATCCTCTACTGCATCCTAGAAAATCCTTCATCCTCTCCTGAGGCCTTAAGGATAAAAGAGCAGGCCATCTCCAATCTCTCTGATCTCCTTAGACAGGAAAATAAGGCAGAGGAACTAAAAAATCTACTGACCCAACTGCGACCCTTCTTTTCTTTGATTCCGAAAGCAAAGACAGCTAAAATTGTACGTGGAATTGTTGATGCAGTGGCTAAAATACCAGGTACCTCTGATCTTCAGATTACCCTCTGCAAGGAAATAGTGCAGTGGACACGTGCTGAGAAACGAACTTTCCTTCGTCAAAGAATTGAGGCCAAGCTTGCAGCTCTTTTGATGGAAAACAAAGAGTATCCAGAAGCACTGGCTCTACTTTCGGGGCTAATCAAGGAGGTGAGAAGACTAGATGACAAGCTGCTGCTTGTGGAGATTGACTTGCTAGAGAGCAAGCTGCATTTTTCGTTGAGAAATCTTCCAAAAGCTAAAGCTGCACTTACTGCTGCAAGAACAGCAGCAAATGCTATTTATGTTCCTCCAGCACAGCAAGGCACTATAGACTTGCAGAGTGGGATTCTCCATGCAGAAGAAAAGGACTATAAGACTGCTTACAGCTATTTTATTGAGGCATTTGAAGCTTTTAACGCCCTTGAAGATCCACAAGCCATTTACAGCCTCAAGTATATGTTGCTGTGTAAAATCATGGTCAGCCAGGCAGACGATGTGGCGGGAATAATATCATCACCCAAGGTGGGCTTGCAGTATCAGGGACCTGAACTTGATGCAATGAAAGCTGTTGCTGATGCTCATTCAAAGCGCTCCCTTAAGCTCTTTGAGGTTGCCCTTAGGAATTTTAGCGCCCAACTAGAGGGAGATCCTATTGTTCACAGGCATCTCTCATCATTATACGATACTTTGCTGGAGCAGAACCTTTGTAGGTTGATTGAGCCCTTTTCCCGAGTTGAGATAGGTCACATAGCTGAGTTAATTGAATTGCCTGCTGAGCACGTGGAGAAGAAATTATCCCAAATGATTTTGGACAAGTTGTTTGCTGGGACTCTCGATCAGGGTGCTGGATGCCTTGTAATTTTCGATGACCCAAAGACAGATGCAATATATCCAGCAACTTTGGAAACAATAGAGAATATGGGGAAGGTTGTTGACAGTCTTTTTGTAAGATCTGCCAAGATAATGGCATAATGTCCTATCCTTGACTTCTATAACTTTGCTCTTCTGTGGAGGACGTGTTTAATCTTATGCCTTCGATTGCGGAACAGTTTAGACTCATATCTTAGATTTCTATTTTCTTTCATTATCAGAATTCTTGAAAGATTGTATGATGGTTTAAGTTTTTTACTTCTCAGAATTGCTCTTTTTTATTGAAATGTTCTACAGCTGCTTTTTGTTTGCAGTAGGTACAGAGGATATAGGGGTTCCGTATACTTTTTTCATTCTTAGATTATTATCCTAACGGAAACTTGAAAATTTTCTTTCAGAATGAAAATGAAGACAAAGAGGTGATTAAGCTAATTGCTTAACATTAATCTCAATCTCGTTGCAGCATGATAGTTCTACTGGCTGTTTAAGATGCAGTTGTAACTAGTAGAATTAGCAAGGATTATATTTTCCTACTCAATGGATTTTTCTTTTGGGGGGCGGTGTGGTGGGGAAGGAGGCAAGGTAGAAGGAAAGAAACCCTGGACTTTTTAAGTCTTATCCAAAACTTCTACAAGAGGAAAAGGGAAATTGTGAAAACAAATGCAAAATTTTCTTTTTCATTCATAATTCATAAGTGGTTAGTGTTTCTCAAAGATGTGTAAAATTAGTAATTTCAATTTTCATGGAAGCACAATTAATTAATAAATATTACTCTCTTTAATAACAAGTCACTTAATAATTTTTTTATTTTTTAAAAATATATATCATTTTATAAAATTTTATAAATATTTCTACTTTTAAGTATTATCTTTATTTATTTTAATATTTTCTCTCACTTCTTTCTTATTTTCAAAACAAAAACTTCATATTTTCTTTTTTCAAAACTAATTCTCTTTTCTCTTTTTTATTTTAAAATAAAATAATTAAAAATATTTTAAAATATATATATATTTAATCTATTAAAGTGAATTTAATGAGTTATATTTCTAGACTCGATAACTTATTTTTAATGACTCACATCAAGTATAAATATTTTTTTAAAAAAATAATTTTAAAGTTTCTAACTTTGACTGTGATTTCCTATTAAATGTTTTTTTTTTAAAAAAAGGTAGAAAAAGAGAGGATTGGCCATATCATATGATCACGTCCAGGAATCAGGATTCAAGACCATATGAATAAGCGTTGACAAAAACTACGCTTTCTGAGAAAAAAAAATGAAGGGGAAAACAAAGAGAAAGAAAGAAACGTAAGAAAGTGGTGGTGTAAAGCATACCGCGGTCTCTATCACTGTCCCCTAGCTCCTTCGTTCCCCATAAACCTCCGTCTCTCTGGTCTTCCTCCTCCGCCATTGACCACCACCACCGCTGGGAGGTTCCTCCCTCCGATCAAGGTAGTGGGGAGGCAACACATTGTTCTTTCTTCCACCAGTATGTAACAATTTCATTTTCTTGTATACGTAGTAGTAGCATGTATCTCATTTCATGAATTTCTTGATTAGATGCATGTGTGCGTGGGTTGTTTGTAAGTTAATCACGTGCATGTATGTTTTAGGGTTTTGATTATGAGGGATTATGGAGTAATTTTTGAATTGAAGTTCAAATTTTGGTGTTGCTGTAGATTTGGATCTTCGATCTCTATGTTTTCCTTTTTCTCTTTTCTCTTGTTCTCATGAACATCTTAGGTTAGTGAATTACTATTTATTCTCATTTTTCATCTTATTTATAGAAAAATATGTCTCCCAACTGAATTTAGCTGCTAGTGTAGTTAAAGGGAATTCCTGGGAATGTGATCGAAAGAATCATTATATAATTCAGTGAATGATGTAGGTTAATAGTGAAATAGTGGAAAGAAATTGGGAATTCATGATCTTATGTTACTGAAATAGATATCCTGTGTTTGCCTAATTCTTTTTGTTTATTTTGTCAATTGTATGCTTGCAATTAATTTTCATTCGATGTGTAAAGCCGTTACTTTTGGTATGTTAGGGTAACATTGCAAAACTTGTGCTTTTACCAGGCTTCAGCTCTTTCCCTCTAAAGCAGTTTCTGGTTAGATTAAAGTTTTATGGTTGTTCTGATTTAATCAAGAGAGATGGGTCGATTAAGGCTGCAAACCAATATTAAGTCAATTGAAGAGGAGCCTGAAGACTGTGAAACTACATCTTCCATCAAAGCTGCTTTAGCATGTATGGTTAATTCAGAAATAGGAGCTGTGTTGGCTGTCATGAGGAGGAATGTGAGGTGGGGAGGCCGCTATGTTTCTGGAGATGATCAACTAGAGCATTCCCTCATCCAGTCGCTCAAGACATTACGGAAGCAAATATTTTTGTGGCAGCATCAGTGGCAAACTATAAACCCGGTCTTGTACCTCCAGCCTTTTCTTGATGTGATTCGATCTGATGAAACTGGTGCTCCAATCACAAGCGTTGCATTGTCATCTGTTTACAAGATATTGACTCTTGATGTGCTTGATCTAAATACTGTCAGTATTGAAGATGCCATGCACTTGGTAGTTGATGCTGTGACTAGCTGCAGATTTGAATTAACTGATCCTGCATCAGAAGAAGTCGTACTGATGAAGATACTTCAGGTTCTTTTGGCTTGTATGAAAAGTAAAGTATCCATTGTGTTAAGTAATCAGCATGTCTGCACCATAGTGAACACATGCTTCAGAGTAGTACATCAAGCTGGAACCAAGGGTGAGTTGTTGCAGCGTATAGCTCGCCATACAATGCATGAGCTTGTAAGATGTATCTTCTCACACCTTCCAGATATTGACAACACAGAACGTTCTTTGGTTAAAGGGGTCAATTCTATGAAACGTGAGGTGTGTTTCTCTTTCATTCTGTAAATCCTCTGACCTACCACTTTTGCCCCCTTTCCTGCCAATCTGCAAGAATGAATAGACAACAAATTAAACAAAAAAAGTGGCCTGATTTTTATCTTAACTTTTTTGCCTGCCTTTTATTGAAGTCTATCAAGTCAACAAAATACCTTTATCTATGAGATGGTGATGTGATGTGATTAATATGATAGTAAACGTTGTAGAGATGAGCTGTCTATGTTTTTATAATTTAATCTGAGCAGATGGGAATATTATATATGTTTTCCTGGTGTTTCAGGTAACAGGGATTGATACAGACTATGGTTTAAGTAGAAAATCAGACAATGGCAATGGTTCATGTGGATATGATGACCAACTTTCTGGAGTTTTTGCTTCTACTAGCCTACTTAGCAGTGGGATCGATGACGGTGCAGTCAAGACTGTTAATGGGAAGGATGCTGTTCCTTATGATTTACATTTGATGACTGAGCCATATGGTGTCCCTTGCATGGTTGAGATATTTCACTTTCTGTGTTCATTGCTGAATGTAGTTGAAAATATGGGAATGGGTCCAAGAGCAAACTCTATTGCATTTGATGAAGATGTGCCCCTTTTTGCTCTGGGTTTGATCAATTCAGCTATTGAATTGGGTGGCCCAGCAATCCGCCACCACCCTAGGTTGTTAGGCTTGGTGCAGGATGAACTATTTCGTAATATAATGCAATTTGGCTTGTCAATGAGTCCACTGATTCTTTCAATGGTCTGCAGTATTGTTCTCAATTTATATCAGCACTTGCGTACTGAACTCAAATTACAGCTTGAGGCTTTCTTTTCCTGTGTTGTACTAAGACTTGCACAAAGCCGTCATGGTGGTACATATCAACAGCAGGAGGTTGCAATGGAGGCTCTTGTTGATTTTTGTCGGCAAAAGACATTTATGGTGGAGATGTATGCAAATTTAGATTGTGATATAACTTGTGGTAATGTGTTTGAAGAGCTTGCAAATTTGTTGTCAAAGAGTGCTTTTCCTGTTAATAGCCCTTTATCTGCAATGCATATTCTTGCATTGGATGGTCTGATTGCTGTAATTCAGGGAATGGCAGAGAGAATAGGAAATGGGTCATCCAATTCGGAACCTTCTCCTCTGAATCTTGAGGAATATACTCCATTCTGGATGTTGAAGTGTGAAAACTATAGTGATCCTGATGATTGGGTTCCCTTTGTTCGTAGGAGAAAATACATCAAAAGACGGTTGATGATTGGAGCAGATCACTTCAATAGGGACCCAAAGAAAGGGTTAGAATTTCTTCAGGGAACACATCTGTTACCTGAAAAGCTTGATCCCCAAAGTGTTGCATGCTTTTTCAGGTTTACTGCTGGGTTAGATAAAAATCTTGTTGGAGATTTTCTTGGGAATCATGATGAATTTTGTGTACAGGTTCTTGATGAATTTGCTAAAACATTTGATTTCCAAGACATGAACCTGGATACTGCACTAAGGCTATTCTTGGAAACTTTTCGGTTGCCCGGAGAATCTCAAAAGATTCAAAGGGTGCTGGAGGCATTTTCTGAAAGATACTATGAGCAATCGCCGCAAATTCTAGCCAATAAAGATGCTGCTCTCTTGTTATCCTATTCATTGATCATGCTTAATACTGACCAACATAATGTTCAGGTAAAGAAAAAGATGACAGAAGAGGATTTTATTCGAAATAATCGGCACATAAATGGTGGGAATGATCTCCCTCGCGAATTCTTGTCAGAGCTGTATCATTCTATCTGCAAAAATGAAATTCGCACAATACCAGAACAAGGTGCTGGATTTGCTGAAATGACCCCAAGTCGTTGGATTGACTTGATGCACAAGTCTAAGAAAACTGCTCCATACATAGTGTCTGATTCCAGAGCACACCTTGACCACGACATGTTTGCCATAATGTCTGGTCCAACAATTGCTGCCATCTCGGTCGTCTTTGATCATGCAGAACATGAAGATGTTTATCAAACATGCATTGACGGGTTCTTAGCTGTAGCAAAAATTTCAGCATGCCACCATCTTGAAGATGTCTTGGATGATCTGGTAGTGTCTCTCTGTAAGTTCACTACACTGTTGAACCCCTCATCTGTTGAGGAACCTGTTCTAGCCTTTGGTGATGATTGCAAGGCTAGGATGGCAACTGTCACAGTGTTTACCATAGCAAACCGATATGGTGACTTCATTCGTACAGGATGGAGGAATATATTGGACTGCATCTTAAGGTTGCATAAGCTTGGCCTCCTTCCTGCTCGTGTGGCTAGTGATGCAGCTGATGATGCAGACATGCCTTCTGAGCCCGGACATGGGAAGCCCCTGACAAATTCATTATCTTCTGTTCAGATGCAGTCTATAGGCACACCTAGAAGATCTTCTGGACTGATGGGTCGATTCAGTCAACTGTTATCATTAGATACTGAAGAACCAAGGTCTCAACCCACTGAACAGCAACTTGCTGCTCATCAACGTACACTTCAGACAATTCAAAAATGTCATATTGACAGCATATTCACAGAAAGTAAATTTCTTCTGTCTGAATCATTGTTACAGCTTGCACGTGCTCTCATATGGGCTGCAGGGAGACCTCAGAGGGGTAGCGGTTCCCCTGAGGATGAAGACACTGCAGTTTTCTGTTTGGAGTTGCTTATTGCAATCACCTTGAATAATCGGGATAGGATTGGACTTCTATGGCAAGGTGTCTATGAGCATATTGCGACCATTGTTCAATCAACTGTAATGCCCTGTGCCCTGGTTGAGAAGGCTGTTTTTGGACTCCTTCGCATTTGCCAACGGCTGCTTCCTTACAAAGAAAACTTGGCTGATGAACTTTTGAGATCATTACAACTGGTTCTAAAACTTGATGCAAGGGTTGCTGATGCATACCGTGAGCAAATCACTCAGGAAGTGAGTCGTTTGGTGAAAGCTAATGCCACCCACATTAGATCACAATTGGGTTGGCGGACTATTGCATCTCTACTTTCTGTCACAGCTAGACACCCCGAAGCCTCTGAAGCAGGATTTGATGCTTTGCAGTTTATCATGTCTGAGGGAGCCCATTTGTCACAAGTTAATCATGTTCTTTGCATAGATGCAGCAAGGCAGTTTGCAGAGTCTCGCATTGGACAGGCTGATAGATCTGTTCGTGCAGTGGATCTTATGGCATATTCTGTTTCTTGTTTAGCACGGTGGACTGAAGATGCTAAGTTGGCTGCACCAGAAGCAGAAGCTGTAAAACTGACACAAGATATAGGAGAGATGTGGCTGAGGCTTGTCCAGGCACTGAGAAAGGTTTGTTTGGACCAGAGAGAGGAAGTCAGAAACCATGCTCTTTTATCCTTGCAAATGTGCTTGACAGGAGTCGATGGAATTCGCCTGTCACATGTTTTGTGGTTGCAGTGTTTTGATATGGTGATTTTCACCATGCTTGATGACTTAATTGAACTAGCACAGGGGCACTCACAAAAGGACTACAGAAACATGGAAGGGACGCTTGTCCTTGCCTTGAAGCTCTTAACTAAGGTATTTCTACAGTTGCTCCCTGAGCTGTCACAATTGACAACCTTCTGCAAATTATGGTTGGGTGTGCTTAGTAGGATGGAAAAATATATGAAAGTGAAAGTCAGGGGTAAACGAAGTGAGAAGCTTCAGGAGCTAGTACCTGAGCTTCTTAAGAACACGTTGCTTGTAATGAAGACAAAGGGGGTGCTTGTACAAAGGAGTGCTCTTGGAGGAGATAGCTTATGGGAACTTACATGGTTGCACGTGAACAATATTGTTCCTTCTCTACAATCTGAACTGTTCCCCGATAAAGAAGCAGAGCAATCTGAGAATAATCCAGGAGAGAGAGGTGCGAGTCCCACATCCAATGAAACTGATTCTCTTTAAAAGGAATGAGATTTTTCTTCCTATGATTGTGTCCTTCTGTGTCTCTGGTGATTTAGCTTGCTACTTGCTATCATTTCAATTAACAATAGGATTTTTCTGGATTTTGCTGCCTTCTTCCTTCGAAATTTCTTCTGCAGGCAATATTTTGTATTAGAAAGCATATGAAAGGAGGAATATTCCTCTTCTTTCCTGAGCATACTTATTAGGTTACTTCTCCAGCATTGTATGCAACCACTCATATTGTACATAATCTAAATTTGTAACTTATTCTGTTTAATGTAGTTTGATCTGCATTTGAACTTGATGGTTCCTGTTCTCCCTCAAGCTTCTTAAGAATGCAGTATTAAAATCAGGACATTCTTCTGGCAATCAATTATTCATATTCTTTGCAGTTTTTCTTTTGAATTCCTAGCGTACCGAACTACGTTACTTCATTTTTTATTTTAAATTTCTGTAATTCCTCTATGCGATGCCTGTAAGTTTACTGTGTAGGATTCATCTACTTTGCTACACTAAACACTGGTGCTAGAGTTTAGACTCTGAAGTCTCTAATGTAGAAGTTGGAACTCATAACTGCACGTTACAGAGTGCCCTGAGAAAACCAACCTTAAACCATCAAAGAAAAAGAAAAATACTAAAATTCACAAACTATTGTTTGTTAGAATTCTTGACAAGATGAAAAGACTCCAGTGTCTCAACTTATCAAAATTGGTTATATTTAGATTTAATAAGCCTCACGGAATTTCTCATTGTTTGACTTTTGAAAGTTCCAACTCTTTCTTGTTCATGTCTACTACGTATATTTGTTAAATTATATGATACTCCAATTATTTATATTTTAAGATATCCAAAAATGAATGTTAACTTTTTATAAATGAATATATTTTTTTATTTAAAATTTTATTAATCTATCTTTTTAATTTAAGATATTTATATAATATAATAATTTTCTTACCTATCAATGACTCTTTTTAATTTTTAAAATTTTTAAATTAAGTCAAATATAAACATTCAATTTCGAAGTGAAAAGAAAGAAGTATTATGTTATAAACATAGAACGTATTTTCATTTTAATTTTCTCAAAACTTGGAATTCTCTTTAATGTTTCTCCGAATAGTCATTGACTCGAATTTCATGATACACTCTTTTTAATTTTTCTTTGAAGAGTCATGTATTGTTTTCATTTTAAAAAAACCAAAATCAAAATGGAGAAATGAGAGTCATTATTAAATATTTTTAAATCAAAGAACTAATTAAAGTCCTTTCCAAAAGTCCATGTTGTTTAATATCTTTATTTTCAAACTAAATATACAAATATTAAAAATGTTAAAACAATATAAATTTTAATATTAAGTTTTAAATCTATCATTAATAAATATTCCCCTAATAAAAGTCCATGTTGTTTAAGGAATTTACTAATTCCCAAATGGTAAAGAAGAGTTGTCAAAAGTGAACGTCATTTAGCAAACTAACATCATTTTGATACATTGATACGTTTGTTGTGAACTTGTATTCGATATTTAGGGCTTTAGATGAAATTTTAAAAGGAGGCATTTTTACGCTGGTCGTTAAACAACAGTAATAATAATAAAAATAATCATATATCTTAACTAAAATTTATTTTTCTTGCTTTTTTAGATGAAAAAATACTTTATTAAATTAAAATATTGTCTAAAATGAGGCTTTTTTAGTCACAAAATTCTGAACATTGGAAGAACGTTACTTTGAGAAAAGAGTGGTTAACGTTCAATTCGTTTGAGCATTAATTAGATAAGATTGAAATAAATCTTAAAATTAATTAAACTATATAAATAAAGACTGATATATCTTAAAGTTGTTGGATAAATAAAATTAGTATTGTAAAGAGTGAATGACAAAAATGCCACATTAACTGTTTTTTTTTTGCAAGAAATGCTATAATACTTGTAAAAATGATCTCTCTGTCATCTCTAGCCGCCTCCATCCATTAATTATTCTCAATTTTATTAAATTACAATAAAAGTTATCATACTTTCACTAAATATCAATTTTGATAATTTTTTTAGATAACTTATTTAAGAGTAATTTTTTATTTATAAAAACACACTTTAAATTCTTTTATACATTTTTTCTTAATTTTCATTAATATTTTCTTATACTATTATATATGTACATTCATTTAACTATTTATCTCTCATTCTCTCATTTCTAAAAATAAAATACTCTTACCAAATTTTTCCATCAAACTTTCACTAAATTAATACTAAAAATTGACCTTTAATTATTTGAAAAATATCAAATATTTTGTCAATATAATATTTTAAAATAATATATGCTTGCATTTAGAATTAAAATTTTAAATTTCTAAATATAATGAATAATTTAGTAGAAAATATAATTATTGACCAATTACAATTAAGTCAGGTCTCATAAAAATAAGATAAAAACTCATATTTAAGACCTAAAAAATAAAAATTAGGATAATGATAAATATACATATTAGGCCTAAAATGTTTTGGGGCCCTTATACAATTACTTCACTTGCCTTGTATTATCGACGAGTTGACCCTGATATATATATTTGTAACTCTTTATAATAACTTCTAGCAAGATTTCTTTTTAAAGGAGATGGAGACAAGTTAAATCTCATAAACAAAAAAAAAATACAAGAAATGAGGGATATAAATCTAACTTTCAGTACATAAAAATAACATGAGTCACAAGATAAAAGCTAAAGTTTTCAAACTTATGGGAGCTTAGTCTATCAATGTAAATCAAGACTCTAGTCATATGTGTAAATAATGTGTAAATTTGTTGTTCCCAACCCTCGGATTCTAAATCATCAACCATCTGACTTATATCTCTGAAGATGTGTGATGCAATGTCTTTATCGAAGCACATCAACTATCAAATATTTTAGAAAAACATTTGAATGTGTCAAGGTTTTCCTTCTCGTGTAATGTAATATACGACAAGTGCAGAGTTCGTCTCAATTCATAAAGGAGTCAGTCCCAAGAATGGTACAAGAACCTTAAAATAAACAAAATGTTTAAGCACAATGTCCACTACTCTTTCTGATAAATAGATAAAGTAACTCGGTGAAATTCGTGTCTCCATACCAATATGTGGGTGTAAGCATGCAAATCATACCAATGGCATACCAATGGCAAGAGTTGAGAACCATAGCTCCCACAACCCATGATCCCTATTTTAGAGTTATACTTGATTGATCTATTCAATGTATTCATAGAATGCTTTGATGAGAAACTTGAGGAATGGAAACACAATAAAGAAAAGATTTTTGGGTTGCAAAATAGAGCTGCTACAAGCCCAACAATTCAAGTAACTCATTATAAACAATTTGTTTGCTCTATAATTGAACCAAATTAGAATAAGAATTTTAACTCAGTTAATATTTGAATTAACACAAATTTAAGCATCCATGAATAATTGAATTAATGAAATTTGTTATATATATAATATCTTTTTTTGTATCTATCATATAATACTGTATTTCTTTTATCCTAAATTGAATATTCATATTTTTATTTTGTGGTGTCTAAAATTAAGTGTCTACTTGCCTAAAAAGAAATTATAATTTTCATTTAAAGTTTCACTAATAATCTACTTAATATAAGAAATTTAAATCTTGCTACTTAAGTAATTTCGTTAACGTCAAAGGGTACTTTTTAGTCTTTTAACTAAGTCAATTATGAACATTTTTTTGTGAACTGATAGAATAAACTTGAAGTCAAGTTAATCAAACTAAACTCAATTTATTAATCTAAACAAACCGAATATGAATTAAATTCAAAATTAATGAAATAATAATCAAATATTTTGAACAAAAATTTAACCTAAATTAATCAAACAAATTCAAACATTGTTCCATCAATAAATGAAGGAACTCAAAATAGAAACATTTGATTTGATTAGATTCAATTGCATTTATAATTGTAAAATTATATAATTTGTATACACTACGTACAATTTTGACTCATTAACGTCACTAATATTATGTATTTAATTACGATACTTGTTCACCAAAAATTTGAGACATACAATTTAGATTTGAGTAAATACTTCGTCGGCACCTTTTTTACCACATGGTATGCTTGCTTCAAGGGACAAAATTTGAACCAACAATCTCTTGAATATTCTCCAATTGATCTCCATAGAGGTTTCTTCCATTCATTCAACACCCTGTTGGCAAGTAATGGAATTGAAGCTTCGCAATTGTTCTATAACTAAACTCTGCTGTGCATTTATGACTTATGAGTACTCCATATCTTGAAGCCTTTGTATCCATTTAGTATCCAAGCTATTTTTGAACTGCCATAATTAAGGGATACTTACCACACTTCTCCATGGTTTCCTAAACTTCTCAGCTATGGACATCTTCTACTGAATGGATTATTAATTTCTGTAGAGCTCTGCTATCTATTCCTATGTAACTCTAATACTAAATTGGCTTCAATGCCACTTAATGATTTTACCAAATTATAAGTTTTTTTTTAAGTCTTGCCAAAATTGATTATGCAATTATAATTTTGGATTTTTTTGTTTGTCGGCACAATCTTTTTTCTTTTCTTTTTATTTTATTTTTAAAAACATTAGATCAAAATATAACAAACATATTTTTAATTTTTATTCTTTGAAATAAAAAACATCTTTTAATTAAAGTATTCTAGTTGAAGAATAATACTCACTCTGGATAGTCGAGGTTTGTAATAATTTTTATTTTAATGGCTATTTTAAAACCAAAAAATTCATTTGAATTTAAATCGTGTCAAAATTTAAACTATGCTTTTTAACACTAGCAATCCAATAAAACCCTAAAATTTTCCTTCTTGAGATAGAGTAGCATTCAGTTCTTCGAGGTATGAACACAATGGAATTAAGATCAACAATCAATGTGCATATGTAATTGATTGAAGATCATGTGGTGGTAATTAATTAGTTGTCTTCAAACAAACAAACGATAAAAAGAAGAGAAAGAAAAAATAACATTTTTTAAAGTTCTTTCTTATCGGTTGGGTTCTTAATATTGTAACAAATAACAGGATGGTTACCAAAATTTTTAAATGAAAGTAAAAAGATGACGTTTCAAAATGGATGGAATGTGTTCAAGTGTAACTTTGCTTATTTCTTTTTATCGAGGATTGATGAATTAAATGATTTTCTTGATTTAATTTTTTACTCTTCTTTCATTGAATCAAATCTTTCTTTGCTATAATTAATGGTTTAGTTCTTATTATTGTTCATGAGAAATCTATTTTATGATACAAGGAGAATCCTAGATTTCGAAGTATAAAAGGATCGCCCCATCCTTCTTTCTTTCTTTTATTTTTGTTTTTGTTAATTTAACAAAAAGAAAATTGAGTGAAATGCTTTTCCTCCTACATAAGAGAAAATTGAGTGAAATGCATCTATAAGTAGGTTGATTATTTTTTTCTTATTATCAAAAGTTAAACAGGTAAATGGAAATCCTAAGCAGAATAGACATAAATTGATTAATTGATTACATTTTTCCAATCAACAATAATACAGAGGATAAAAAATTTTATAGATTATTTTTCTTAACCATATATATTTATTGCATGTGTGTATTCATAATTAGTACCAGTAATTATCACTATAGCGTTTTAGCGTAGACAAATTTCTACCAGGCAATTATTGTAGATTAAATTAAATAGGTGAGATTTATTGGAGAGAGATTTTACAGTTAAATTCATTGAATATTTAACTTACCAATATTTATTTCCATTCATGTTTCCGTACAAGTTTACTACAAAGTCTAACAAATAAACTTCTAGTTTTACTATTTTATTCATCAATAATATTCTTTATCAACCCCGTGATGAAGCTGGAAGTCTTAAATATTAGACCTCTATATTCTTCTCTCCTCTTTTTCTTTTTCGGGGGAAATCTTTTGTTCTTTAATGGAGATGACAATTGGCCAATGGGTAATTATAAAATAAAATTCTTCCCTTGGAGTTGTTTGAAGTGTCTTAAGGTTTATCTTTGGAGGCTCACTATTGTTACATTTTTATTTTTTTCAAATTCTATTAAGATTTATTCCGACAGGAACATGTGTTGATGAACACGTTGTAACTATTCATGTGGTTGAGAGCTCTCACAGTCCAAGTACAACGACACAATTATTGGGGTGCATCTTACCAGTGAGCTAATAGCTCACATTGTTAGAATTTCTTAAATTTATGAATTTTTAAAGAAAAAATGAATAAAATTAACCCTTAATATATCGAATGTATTTGTATAAGAAATAATTGTTTCTATTGAAAATATTAATATTAGATTAAAATTTGAAAATTAAGTCAATTGTTTAGTGGTACAAAGATAAATTTGAGGGGGGGGGGGGGGAGAACAATACAATACCTTCTTAACCTCTCAAAATGACGTTTATATTTTAAAGACTTATAATTTCAATTAAGAAAATTTCCTAAAAAACAATTTTAAATTAAAAGGGGGTGAGGACTGAGGAGTAACAATTACATTGCTATAGGATTATAAGTGACAGCCTGGAAACCTCATAAATTTCAATGTACGAGTGGAAAATTATTCACTAAACCTAGTTTCATGGATCATCAACGTGTTAAAAAACTTGTGGCGCGTGTGTTGCATGTATTCTACCTTATATATGATGCATAAAGACTAAATGTGCCCGTTTTAAATCTTCCAAAAGTTGTGGGTTTGCATGGTGTAATCTTGGTAAACTAACTGAGCAACAAATGCAATTTATAAGATAATCTGTAATTTCCAGTCTTTTCTCCTGTTGAAGTAGCTGTAGCCATATTAGTACCACATCTCTGAACACGTTTTTTTTTTTTTTGAAGAAGTAGCTGTAGCTATATTGGTACCACATCTATCAACACTTGGACAACCTATTCTGCATGAAACTGAGCTCAAAATACTATTCAGACATTAGGGCCCAGCCCCAGCTTACACGTACGATTATGTACTATTCGATTGCTTCCTCTCCCTCTATATAAAGTGCAATATATAGTTGTGGAATTTCGACATCCCAATGTGTCATATCTTTATCTTCTTCTAACAATTGATATATTCTGGGTTTTTCCTGTTATTGTTTCTTTAGATCTTTTTTGGTTTGATAAGAGAATAGAATTAATCACAAGGTTTTTGTGCATTGCTGCTTGTGCTGCTAAAAAAAAAAAGAAGGAAAAAAATGGGAAGATCACCATGCTGTGACAAAGTTGGGTTGAAGAAAGGGCCATGGACACCTGAGGAAGATCAGAAGCTTTTAGCTTACATTGATCAACATGGCCATGGCAGTTGGCGCGCTCTCCCTGCAAAAGCTGGTGAATATATAAATAGTTTCTCTCTTCAGCCAATGGGATGGATGAAAATTCAAGAATTTCCTTTTATAGATCTTGTTTTTTCATATATGGACTTTCGATTTTTTGAAAAAGTATTTATTTATTTTTATTTAATTAGGACTTCAGAGGTGTGGCAAGAGCTGTAGACTTAGGTGGACAAATTATCTGAGACCAGACATCAAGAGAGGAAAATTCAGTTTGCAAGAGGAGCAAACCATAATTCAACTCCATGCACTTCTTGGAAATAGGTATTCTATGATCATCTGTTCATGCAATATTATAAGAAATTTCGTTTCTTTTTTGGACAATATATATATATATATATATATATCATAATTAATAATTAATATGCTGATTATTAATTCTTTGTGTTATATATGTTTATATATATAGATGGTCAGCCATTGCAACTCACCTGCCAAAAAGAACAGATAATGAGATAAAAAACTATTGGAACACACATTTGAAGAAGAGACTAATCAAGATGGGCATTGATCCATTAACTCATAAGCCCAGAAACAATGCCCTCGGGTCGGCCCAATCCAAAGACACGGCTAATCTTAACCACATGGCTCAATGGGAGAGTGCTCGACTTGAAGCCGAAGCTAGACTTGTTAGGGAATCCAAAGTGCTCATGTCCTCCACCAATCCCTATCCCTATCACCGTCATATTCCTATCGGCTCATCTTCTTCAGCTCAGCCGCTGACCAAATCACATGTACCTCCAATTCTACCTTCAAAGCAGCCAATGATACCCCCTTGTCTTGACATATTAAACGCTTGGCATGGGGTATGGACAAACCCTAATAATGTCCTCCTCATTCATAATTCTAATTTTGGAAGCCTTGAGTCTCCAACTTCAGTCTTGAACTTCCCGGATAACTCGAAGATGACACAAGAAGTAGCGCTAACAAAAGAAAATGTTCAAAGCAAGTGGAAGCCATCATCGTGTTTAGAGAAAGTTGATGAACTTGAATCATTAATTCCTGTTGATGTAGCAAGTGTTATTCCAGACACTTGGACAGCAGGGCTTCCAAGTTTCTCGGAGGGATTTAGTGAGGATCTTCTTTCGGATGATGCTGAAGTCTTTAACATGATTAATGGACTCAATTATGACAATCCAACTGGTAGCTGTTGCAATGGCAATCTTGAAGATAACAAGAAGTACTGGAATGCAATACTTTGAGTTGGGATCGATCTTCATCACCATATATATAATTATCAGAACTGTCCATGTTAGAATTGCTAAATAGGAAAATCCAATTAGTTGAGGCTTCAGTTTTAAAAAGTGTTTCTTAAGTTGCTTCTTTAATATTCAATGGAATCTTAGCTCAAATCCTTGCTGGTTTTTTACTAATAATAAAATTTCGAATAAAGTTAAAATGTCCACAATATGCTGGAATGCTACAAGGTTCTTGTTGTATATGTTACACCATGATTTCTAAGCATATTTTCTATATCACTTCAAACGCCAACAATATTTACACCAATTAGAGTTATAAACGAACTCAAAATCATATACCTATCAATTATTAGACATTAATCAATCTTAATTTGTCTTAAATTGCCCCCAAAAACACAATTGATTAGTTTTCTCTTGACAGGTGCAAAGTTAGAACAAGTGAGAATTTCAGCAACATCAGTTCTGATCATTGTTTCATTTGGATAATTAGGGTAACAAATCAAGCTTAACATTCTTGATTTCATGAGAAAACACATTAAAGCATGCTTAGAAAAATTAAATCATATATATTCCATGTCTGTCAGGAATTGAATGTTCATGTAATAAATTATTGGACATATAAGCTACACTATTGGGGGGGAGGTGTTGATGTAATCTTAATCACAATTCATGTGAGAAAACAAAAGTACTTAATTCTCACTGCAGCAACCCTTTGGAAAAATGGAGCTTTTTTTGCAATTCTATTCAAGTTCTTATTCTTTCTCACGTAGGAGCTGGTGTTTATGACTCATAAGAGTCGGCTTTTTCTATGGTATCTATATAAAAAATAAAAAAAAACTATTGCGTATTTTTCATTTGTTTAAACATAGCTAAGGAGTTATCATATACTAATTCTATATAGCATCTTAATTTTTCTTATATAAAATAATGAAGGGGACAGAGTGAAAGACAAGTGATTTAATTATATGTTTCGGCGATTCGGTGCAGGATGAATACTGGAGTGATTAATTATGTTATATAAGGTAATCTAATTACTATAGTTATAAAAACCTAACCCTCACCCAATCATGATCATGAGATATACAAAAAATCTACTGACATCTCGCACTGTTTCTCTACTCATGGACATGTTCAGAACTGCCACATGCCACCACAGTGCCGTTAATTAGTTTAAATTCACAATAATTTTATTCATTAGTTCCCACCCGCCGCCATTATATGCATTCATGTCTGAAAAACAGGAACGGTTAAGTGATGCCAAGTATTCATAACTCACTTCTGCCGGGCCCTATATATATATATATATATATATATGGACGACAAAGGTGGCCTTAATCTTGCAGAACTGTCTTTCTGTACAATAATGTCTCTAAAGCAAATAAATTTGGGATATATATAGAAGCTTTTTATCTAAATGATCTACTTTTTCTAACGATGTTCCAAAATAACTTAAGTTGGAAGATACCGAACTAACCAAATATGATAATGAGAATAGCGAAAACATAAATACGGTACTACCATATGCATATTATATTTGTCAAAAAGAAATATGCATCTAATAGTACCGTATTTTACTTGAAAAAAAAAATATATATATATATATATATATATAAGTGGCAAATACATATTCTATTTTAAAAATGAATATGCAAATGTCAAATGTATATTTTACTTGTCAAAAAAAGAATATGTAAGTGGCACATACATAGTTTATTTGATGCCAAAAAATATGCTGCTAACAAGGAAGAGATAAATTATGAAATGTTCCAAAAATAAAAAGGAGTCTATTAATGAAAAAAAAAAGCGTTACTCACAGCTGCTACATAATTTCTGGTTTTCGTCATTTTTACATTAATATTTAAAATATTTATTTATGATATTGCAATATTAATAAAATTTTCAAATCAATATTTAAAATATTAAATATTACATTACAACATTTTCAATATTCATAGTTTCCACCACTTACCTCCTCTCCTCTCCTCTTTGTCAATGGCGTATTTTCTAACATCAAATAGAATATGTATATGTCACTTACATAAACATTTTTTGATAAGTAGAATATGCAATTGGCATTTATATATTTCTTTTTTAAAGTAGAATATGTATTTGCCATTTACATATTTCTTTTTCCATGCATATTCTTTTTTGATAAATAGAATATGCATTTGGTAGTACCGTATTTATTTTTACGCTATTTCCATTACCGTATTGGGTTAGTTCGGTAAACCTCTTCCAACTAAGGTTATTTTAGAACATAATGAGGAAAATTAGGTCATTTGGGTTAAAAGTTCTATATATGGAACATGATGTTGGTCCTCCTATTTGGCTAAGTAAGCTGAATTTAATGTTACCTGAAAAGTCGTTATTACACATTTATTTCAAGGGAAAGAATGCCTGCAAAAACTTTTTTTTTTTTTTATACAACCAAATTTAGTCCTTTTTCTTGATACCATTTTCAGAGAATTTAATTATAATACTAGTAGTTTAATTTGCTATATATTTTGGGTGATCTCTTTTCTTGTTTGGCTAACCACATTGATTGTGAAGATACGTTTTGGATGTTTCTTTGCTAACAATGATGTTTGGAATGATAGGTTACATTTATTTTATTCTCATTAATTCTCACTGCAATCATCAATTGAATAAGAGAACATGGATTGGTTTCTAGGAGATAATTTGAATTAAGTAAAAGTACCAAAAGAATTGTATATATAGACATCCCAGAATATAACAAACAAGTGTTTTACACTATATGATCTTCAACCAAGATCCAATATATACATATATATATATGGTTAAAAAAATGACAAAATCTTCCCGTCCATGGAAGAAATTCTTATATGAATATTTTTTTCTTAAAAAAAAAACACATCATAAAGATTAAGACGTCGAACTTTTTCTATTCAATCTTTTATTTAATCTTTGCTTATTCTTGAATTTTTTTTATGTACAATATCGTGAACTTTTTTTTTTTTTTAAATACACCACAAAAGATCTTGAACTTTTATTTAATCTTTTTCTATTATTATTCCTTTTTTTTTATCATTCATTTTTACCCATACCCAAAAAATAGTCACAGTTTAAGAAGGCATGCATGTGAGCTATACATGTCTTCTTTTTCTTTCTTTTTTTTAAAGATTAGATGAGATTTTTTTCTATTTAGTTAACCGCTGAATATATGTTATTAGTTTCTATTTACGAATAATAAACTGAAAGTATCATTTAAACATTTCTCTAACTTTCTATTTTTTTATTATTTAACTCATATGTATTAGTTTCGAATATTTTACACTAGTCGAAGTTATAATTTAAACAATTTGTAATTGGCCAAAAGGGAAAAAACAAGATGGCCCATTTTTGTTCCAAAGAGGTTAGAATATATACAACTTTTCAATACTCTTTTTTTTTTCAATATTGCTTTTATTTCAAAAAAATTGTTCTACACTATTCAATTAGGTCATATACTATAAAACATAGACAAGTTATCGCATTTAAGTTATTGTTACACGTTCCCCTCCAAAAAAAAAAAAGAAGAAGAAGAAGTTATCGTTACACTTCCAATACCATTTTTAACTTTAATCCAACCTAATCGAATTTTGTAGTCTTTAATCCAACCTAATGCAATCACAATACACAATTAAATTAATGCAGTCCATGATCAAAAAATAAGGTGAGCTCGCAAATGATAGAAGAAACACTTTTTCCACCTCTCTCTCTTCTCCATTTGTTGCTACTGGCTTCATTTATTTCATTGAGCTCACTTTCTTGGTCCTTAGAAAAAAATAGAAAAATATCTAATTTAGGGGTTTTAGTCTCAATTTGGTGTTTATATCTAACTCCAGCGCGGGTGGGGGGAATTAGGATGAAAACCCTAACCTACTAAGTGTCATAGAGAATCTTGCCTATCAAAACTTAATTAGCTCACTGTCAAATTTTGTAATTTTAGATGGTCAAAATGACAGAATAAGTATGAAAAAAAAAAGAGATAATATAGGAGAAAAGATTGGAAAAGGTGAAGAAGAGAAATCAGGATTTTAATTAATTTTGCTTCAATATATACTCACTTCATCCCAATAGGCTTGTTTTTTTATTATTTGTCTCAAATTATAAATCACTTTCTCTATTAAAAGTATATATATTTTTTAGTTGATAAAAATATTCCTATTTAAAGTGAAATTGTTTATATCTAAATAATGTATTAAATTCACTTTGAAATAATAAATTATGAGCTTATTTTATGAATATTTTATTAAAAATATACATTTTCAAGAATCGGTGTTAAAAATTAAAAAAAAATCTAACAATTTGAGACGGATGAAGTATATGATTAAACTGTTCGGTTCAATATTAGATCGGCCAGATCATAATCTAATTAGCTTAACTAATATATTTAAATAAAGCTGAATACTAGATTTTCTTTTAAAACAAATTAAAAATACAATGAGATCTTTAAAGTATCGATTTCTAGATGGATTGGTTCAACTGATAACTAAAATTAACAAAAGAAAAAAAAATTGTCAACAGGAAAAAGCTGTGCCCAGAAATTATAGACCATTTATAGTTTTTGTTTTTAACATTTAACTACAAAATTTATTTTTCAAAAATTAAACACAAATAATTTTTCTCACAATTTGACCGAAATTAAATTATTTTAATTTGACACAGTTCAAAACAATTTAAATAATACTTTTATTATACAAAATGAACTACAAGAAATTAAAATGAAATACCTTTACTGAAGAAACAAAAATTACTCAATTTTTTTTTAATTACACTTTTTAAAAACAATCAAATGAAACAAAAATCAAATCAAGTTGATAGAATTTTTAATAGAATCGTTTATCAATTTCAACAAAATAATGAATATCCCCTGTACCCAACTTGATTTTTTAATATATAAAGAAAACAAATAGAAAGAAAATTAATTAATTGGCCTTATTAAATAGGATTGTCGATCGTGTCGTGTCGAGTTCGTGGGTTAGCGAGTTACTAATAAATGAATTCAAACACAACACAATTAATAATTATATTCAATATGTGAACCAAAAAATGACACACTAAAAATCTTGTCAACATAACACAACGTGCCAACCCGTCAACCCACTCAACTCGCCAACATGATAATATCTATTTAGTAACTCGTCAATCCGTTAACACAATAATGCCTATTTTAATGAAAAAACCATATTATGTTTAATATGAAATACAATAAATTAAATTGGAAATCGAGAGCCAGTGTACAAGAATGATTTTGACAAAAATATGTTCAATCTAAGAAAAAAATTGTATAGACCATGTAAAATAGTAAAATATTAATGTAAAAATTTACAAATCATGCAGATATTTGTTTATTACTCTTATATATGTAAATGCATCATAACAAAATAGATTATCATCATCACAACTTATCACAATATAAGTTTTTTTTTTTAAAAAGTCATCGTAACATTCATCACATACAAATATCGTAAGAAAAAAGTATAAAATATATTAAGACTAAATTATTTATTAAATCCTTACAGCTCAATGGAAAAAAACCATCAATGGAAGAGAGGCATTCTTGTGACTATCTTGCATTAAATTTATTTTCTTTTTTTTTTAAAAAAAATCATCATAACCATAAATGGCTCAAAAAAATCATGAATCCCAAAATTTACAAAATAAAAATGATTTAAAAAACACTACTCATTAGTTCACTATATTAGAATAAATAAATAAATAAACAAATGGGGTTAGAGATTAGATAGAATAAGTTAAATTAAGTTTAAAGATATAAATAATTTTAAAAAAAAATATAAAAATAAAATTAAAAAATAAATGGTTATCCGCGAGTTCAACATTTTTAATCGCGAACATGTCAACCTAGAAAACTTGAATCCTAACCCGCTAATATGTTGTCACAGTCGAATTTGCATGTCAAATTTGCATGTCATATTAATATTAACCCTTTCATCCTATACATAATTTTTTCATATTTGGAGGATTTAACGTGAAGGCTGGAAGAGAATGAACGCATTTCCGCCACACGCACATAATTAGATTGGATCCGTATTGGTTTGCATAACCCTTCAACCGCGATTCTCTGTTCGTACGGGTTTTCTCTTCAACCACTCTCTGCGATCCCAGTCAACTCCTTTCTGTCTGGTAACTTCTTTTCTTCATACTGAAATGCCGTATTTTTGTTATTGTGCATAAATGGGCTTGCAATTTGGTTGAATTAGGGTGGTAGGATTGATTATCTTTGGCCAGACAATACTTGATTTGACCTAATTCTTTAATTTGTTTTATGTGGAATCAGATTGGATTGAATCGATTTCAGCAGTTGAAAGGAAAATGAGTGAGGTGTTCGAAGGTTACGAGAGGCAGTACTGTGAACTGTCTGCAAATTTGTCTAGGAAATGCAATTCTACTGCTGTTCTTCCTGTTGGAGGTATTGATAAATTAATTTTGTTTACAACTTGGATGTGCTCTTAGATATTTTTTCCTTATATTTTTTGAAAATTGTGTGTAATTGTTTATGCCTGAAGAGAAATGAATTGATGAATTATGAAGTTTAGTTTTTTACTGCAAAATAATATTTATTCCCCATCTATTAAGTTGATGACGGTTTCAATATTGATTCATTTGCTAATACTAAATGATGCGCAGGAGCGTGAAGATGTAGAATTCCATCTATTCAGTTTTTGTGCTTCTGTTCTCATTGTCATGTCCTTTCATTTGCAAAACCGAATTGCATACTTTTCCTAAAAATTGCATTTGTTTGTTTTGATTGATTCTCCTTTTAATTTATTGTGGTTTGAATGGATCTGATTTTCTTTTTCCTTGATTTTTTTTTTCTTTTGATCATCTACCTGTTAATGTTTGGTTATGTCAATTAACTTGCTTCTATTGATATTACTTGGAGAAATAGCTGTAATTTGTGCCAGAATTCTTTATTTTTTTCTGAAAAAAAATTTGATAAATAAATAAGGGTTGAAATTGAGCAATGTGGTTTTCATTTAATCATTTCTTAATATTTGCTTTGCAGAGCAAAAGAAGGCACATGTTTCTGAAATTAAAGCTGGCATTGATGATGCAGATGTTTTGGTATTGCTAAATACTTTTTCTGTATTGTTTTACTGAAATTTCTCTGTTGTATACTGATTCTTTGTTCTTTGCCAGATACGAAAGATGGACCTTGAGGCGAGAAGTTTGCAGCCGAATCTAAAGGCAATGCTGCTTGCTAAATTGAGGGAGTACAAATCTGATCTAAATAAATTGAAAAAGGAATTTAAAAAGATCACATCTGGAAACTTGAACCAAACTGCACATGAAGAGCTATTAGACGCTGGAATGGCTGATTCACATGTGGTATGTTCTCATCTTAAGAAGTACATGATGGATTTATCATGATTGCAGGCCTATTTATAGATGGCTTTTTCTAGATGGTATTTTAGCTGCATTTTTCTACATTTTTATTGTTGAATGTATCTCTCGAAATGTGTTGATTGTGCAGGTACTCCTGAAACTTAGATTAATATGGAAATCTCTTATCGGAAATTCCTAACACTGAATTAAATGTTTTGATGCTTACGCATTGAAAAGGTTAGAAACATTACGGATAATGTAAGAAGCTTGGAGGAATACACATGTTTAAAGTCTTTGCATAGGCATTGGCAATATCTGGCCAGTTGGAAAAATTAATGTTATTGGTGGAGTAAAATAGTTTTTACCCTGCTGAATACTGCAACAGTAAAGTTGCATGCATTAGGGAAATTGATTCTTATAAAATGGATGTCATTCATGTTTTGTCTTACTGCTTTAAACCTCAATATTTCAAAGCTACTTCTTTTTTTTAAAATTCAAATCACCTAAATTCAGAGTTTTTTTTCTTTGTATTGCTGCATAAGCAACTTGTGGAGGAAATTTTCTTATAGAATTGGCCACCCTCTCCTTTTAACAGTAGTCCTAAAGAGACCTCTAAACTTGTTTTATGAGTGAGGGATGGGCAAATTGGCGTTTTTGATATGCTATCTTTTTTAGTTCGTTAACTAAGGTACCTTGACATTATTTTTCATTTTTTAGGCATCTTAGCTTTTTTCTTTTGGCATGTAAGGTATTTCCGTCAATTTGAGTTTTAGGACAACGTTGTTCAATGGTGTCCAAATTTTTAATTCAAACAAATCAGGGGCATTTTTGTCCATCTATCCCAAAAATTTGACCTTTCGAATTTTCATTCATTCCCTCATTATCTGAGGGGTATTTCGGAATTTCATTATAGCAACTTCAAAACAAAAAATGCTCCATAGCTCGAGGTCGCCACTTAACTACTTCTTCAACACTTTTATGTCTACAATTACCCCTATTTTGTCTCTCTAACTTCATCAATTGACAAATTCCTCTTCCTTTTTTTGTCGAAAGAAACCATACATCAGGTTACATCTCTTATTTTCAAGTTCTCTTGTTATATAAAAAAAAAATCATTGTTAGTCCCTCAATATGTAAACACACTAGAATATACAGTGAAAATTCTAAACTAGCACCACAAAAAATATATCCGATCTGCAACCTATCACTTCCTTCATCAGCTGATGACATCTTAACTTTTTCTAATAGTAAAACAAGAGAGGTGAGGTATAAGCGTAAAGGAACTCAAGACTTTATGAAAATGAAATAGAAGATTCTGAAAAATCATACCAAAACAAAGTAACTATTTTTAACAAATACATTAGATGCAGTAGAAGTTGGTCTTGTTATATAAACAATTTATATCATCCTCATTTGAAACCTGAAACTTCTTAGTGCTCAAATCACATTCATCTAGAATAAACCTACAACTATGCTTACTGTCTAAACAAAGTGGAAAAGGCCACACATCTAATCACCATAGCCAATCCCCTTTCCTCAACAAATCCACACCATCTGTCACTTTTCCTTCCACAAATCTCTACACCTCACCGCCTTGTCTCTTTACAGACAATTTCTTGCAACAGAAGACAAAGATCAGAGATTGAGAATTGGGATTAGACTAACATCACTTCCACGGCTCTCACCTGAGAATTTATTAGCATGGCAACCATTTTCATCACTTCTGTTTTTGTCTGTAACATTACTAACGTCTCTTGCGTGCATCTTATGTTTGATCGCATCTGTTTTTGTCCACTTGTCTTTTCCATAGATGTGTTGGCATTCATGGAACAATTCAGTTCTCTTTAATGAATATTCTCTTAATAATGTTTGATTTGTCAGTATCAATGGAATTCCTGTGCTAGAATTTTTCTGTCCAACCCACATTTTGCTTATTAATACCTACCCTTTGTTTGTTTTCCCCACCTCTATTTTGTTTGAGTTTTTTTTTTCTCTCCTCTTTGTGGGGGGGAGGGGGAGGAGGGTCTTCAGCCTTAACTGCAAATTGAAGCTTTTTGAAATCCCAGCCTATTATTATTATTATTATTTGGGCTTGTTATACCTCTGAATTTTGTTCATCAATTTTGACTGAAAAAGGATGTTTGCAGGCTGCCGCAAATCATCGAGACCGACTGATGATGTCAACTGAGAGAATGAATCAGTCGACTGACAGAATCAAGGAGAGCCGAAGGGCTGCACTGGAGACAGAAGAGCTTGGTGTCTCAATCCTTGAAGATTTGCATCAACAGCGGGAGACACTTCTGCATGCACACACAAAGGCAGGTTCTTAACATTTACAACCAGTTTTCACTCGAAATTCTTTGTCCATATAATAGTAGAGCACAACATTGCAAATCTTAACATGCCATTCGCTAGACTGTGAGGCAGTTAATTTTACTTCTTTGGAGGTATTAGTTGGACAAGACTGATTTTTCTAGTATCTGATAGCTGCTTTCTTTTGTAGCTTCATGGTGTAGATGATGTCATTGATAAGAGTAAGAAAATCCTGACTTCTATGTCCAGAAGGATCAGCCGAAATAAGTGGATTATTGGTTCGGTTATTGCAGCCCTTGTCCTGGCAATTCTTCTTATCTTGTATTTTAAGCTTTTCCATCATTGATTGTTATATAATCCACTTGAGCATGTATATATGTTATAAGAGGCTTCATTTGGGCTGTAATATTCCTGTATGAATTATGAATTTGGTTTAATACTGGTGTAAAAGCATTTTACCACTTCATAACTTGATATTGAATACTGGGCAAAATAAAGGATGTTTGTTTTGCAACTATTTGTCCGAAGGTATGATATTCTGCTTGAAGTTCTATTAGCCATAGAATGATGGAATGAAAAATCTGTTAGGTCTACAATAACTAAATTTTTTAGCAGATGTCTTGTCCGACCGTATAAATTGCTCTTTCAAAGTACGATAGATTCTACTTATAACCACTGATTTTCATATCATGGCTTACTCATATGGAAGATATGACCGGTCAAAGGAAACTTCAGGTTTTATTAATTTGTTTCAATTGTAGTACAAATTTATCAATTATCAGCGTGAAGTTCAAGGCTTTCACCTGAACAAATTCAGAATGTTTTCTGGAAATATAATGGATTAATATGGGATAAGTATAATTTTGCAAGAAAAATGATGGAATACTTTAAATTCTATGATTTATTGAAGAGAACCTAGAGATTCCCGGCACCTATTTCCTATGGTATTTCTACATCTGTGCGTGATTTCAAGGAAAGTACTGTTATTAATTCCTGGGAATTTTGCATCATACAAACTTGAGAGTTTTGCAAGAAAATAATACATTTTTCGTCTTTTAGCTCACTCCTTTTCCTTCCTTGCACTCCACCAAATCCTCTCTTTTTCAATTAGCAAAGCTTTATCCAATTATCCTCTAGAAATTGCAAAAAGAAAAAAAAAAAATTCCAAGAACGTTGGTGAAATATTCAGTTTATGCAAAGCAAATTTCCCTCTGCATTGGAAATAAATAGCCAGTAGCCCAGTAGGATAGACACCTGGAGATTTTCTGAGGCAGCCAATTTGACTTGTGATTCGTCCCTTCTTGGCTCCCTGCCTCCCTCCCCTCCATAAAAATATCTTCCTTCCCCCTTCATCTCCCATCATGTTATGACACTCTACAGTACCTCATACGCAACGCCTTCCTCCTCCAAAGATCTTCCACATTTTCACACACTCCATTGATTGAATCACAACAATTTCAATTTCATTAAGTTTGAGTTAGTTTTTGTATCAAAGATAAAGTTTCATGGATTCACTTTCCTCATCAGTTTCACCATCCATAGTTCTACCCAATAGCAACCCAATTCACAACCACCACCTCCTGCAAATCCCGTTTTCTTCACCGTTTCTTAAACCCATATCTCAATTTCGTCTTTCATGTTCAGTAGAGGCCTGTAGGAGTAGGAGACAGAGATGCCACAACAGGGAAGTCTGCTCTGCTCGGTTGAATGGTGAGGATGAAGAAGAAGAGAGTATGAGGAGAGATGAAGAGGTAGAGAAGGCTCTTCGTATGGATGGTACTATTCCAGGGAGTTCTAGTGAGTTTCTTGAACAAGTTTCTTCACGTGCTTATGACATGCGTAGACATCTCCAACAATCATTTGACACGTGTAGCTACGATGGTACCAAAAATTTTCTTCTTAGCTTAACTGAACTGATTTTTAGTAAATTTTTGATCAATTATTTGATTCCGATATTAAATTGTGTGCCATGGAGATATTCTAGTGGTGCTACCGTCGAGATTATGCTATTTTTTGCTTGTTATTCTGGAATTTTGTGATGCCTCTGAATCGTCAGGGCTAGGCAACTATAGGCTTTTGATTTCCATTTCTTAATCTCTTACTTGATTCATTATCTCTGATGAATAAGGTGATTTGAACTATTGAATTTATAGAATGGAATTAGAGAAAATTTCCAAATAATTACCAGGGCAAAAAGCTCTTGACTTTTGAAATTGAATATCTAGCAGTGCTTTGCTCATTGATTTTTTGTTTGAAAAGAATATTGTTAGCATGTGAAATAATTGAAAATTTTGAGTTAAACATTCATGATTATTTGACGAGTACTTCCATCTAAGTGAGATTGAAAAGTTGTCTATTGATTTAGAAGAAAATACAAGTCTTTTTCTGTATTTCTAGCATAAATTGTTTAGCATTCTGGAGTGTCTGCAAGTGGTAAAGTTGCTTACTTTCTTAGAAGAAAGAAAGGGAATGTGAAGGATGCTTCTGCGTACACCATCTCATCTGCTATGACTTCTGATCTTGACCCTTAATTTGTTACGGGAAGGTTTCATTAGTTTTGTCTCCTTAACTTTGAAATTTATCTTGCACAGCTTCATGGGTTTTTAACTTCGGTAGTTACCTGTTTGCAGTATTGGAGGCCAACCCTTGGAGATCAGAAACTGAAAAACCTGTATATGTACTAACCCACAGTGAAAACCAATTATGTACAATGAAAATCCGAAGGGATCGCAGGTGAATTTCAGTCTATTTTTTGTCTAGTAAAACCATTCAGTTGGTTGCTGAGATTCAGTTCTTGCACAGTGAAGTTGAAGGAGAGCTTGGACAATTGTTTTCTTCCAAAGGGGAAAAAAGGAAGAATCAGGACAAGCAGTCAGGGAATGACACAAATTTTGAGATGCTAATTGAAGATATCAGAGAGGGCGTGCTGGTAAGTTTTTGAACCTAATGTTGCCTTATCTTTATGGACTTGTAGAATTATAGCTTTTGATATGATGTGCATATTTGAACTTGAACATCTCCAAATCTAATAAATATAAGAGGAAAAGGGAATATTGCTATTTTGTAAAGTTATTAGTTTCCCATTGAGAGGGAAAATAAGGAGGGTTTCATCAATAGAGGACTTCAATATTGGTATCTATTTCTCTAGTTGTTTTCTATGTTCCCTGAAATAGAGAACTTAGTCCCAGAGGGAATTTTCCAATTTTTGTTTAAGTGATTTAAGTGTTCTGTCCATTTGTATTCATTACTTCAGACTTCAGAGTGTCAGATTATTTGGATAGATTGAATTGATGGGCTTAGATCCTATATCTTGTTTCTTTTTCGCTTTAGGTATATTATGTCTCAAGTTTTGAAGAATTTTGTTTGGCTGTTGTTTACGTCAAATGGCTCCTGCTTACTGTAAAAGAAGGAAGAGGCATTTAGGTGTATGCATTAGCACGGTTGTGGATAATGGAAGATTTGAGTAGGGAAACATCAAAATGACTATTGAGATAATATTGAAAATAAACCTAACTAATAGGGATTGTTCAAATAGGGAAGGAGGTGGCTGTCCACCTTTTATGGTAGTTAGCCAATTGTAAGTAGCGGCTCACAAATAAATCTCACTCTGATCACTGTAAGAAATAACACTTTCATGGATTAGAAAGTAATGCCTTATCCAGGGTATCATGTACTTTTAAACAGTTTTTGAAGCCTAAAGAAAGATTGTTCTTGTTCTAGGTATTTGAAGATGAAAATGAAGCTGCAAGATATTGTGACTTGCTTCAAGGCGGTGGCCAAGATTGTGAAGGAGTTGCAGAGATAGAAGCCTCCATGGTGAGAGAAGTCTGAAAACCAATAGAACCTCCATTTCTCACTTCTCAAGCAATCACAAGTTGCTCGCCTTTTGTTTCTTACTACTTGCAAATGCTATTTAATTTTGACCATGATCTGTCTCCAGGTTTTTGATCTCTGCCAGATGACAAGGGCTCTTGCAGTTTTGTTTCGCAGAGGGAGGACACCACCTCTACCTGAAAGCTTGAAGCTTAAATTGGGGTCACGGAAACGGTCCCTTGAAGACTAATACTTCTTCTGGATTCGCATTCCTAAGTTAATCAAAGTTAGACTAATATCACAGTGAAAACAGAAAATATTAACTGCATATAGAAACATAATTTCTCTTGAAATTACCCGAAAGGAATATTCTTCTACAGTATATATATATATATATATATATATATATATATATATATATTGCTTCAATGACTAGAAATTCTGCTCTCTTTCCAAAATACTAGTTCAACATCATTATGCATTGTGAACTTGATAAGCTCAAAAGCTGCATACGTTTCATAGTTGACTTCTGTGAGGAGATGCATACCCTAAAGTATCGTCGACCATTTATTTTTTCTCTGAAATTTCTTATGTGAACAATGCAAGAAGCCCAAATTTTAGCTTCTACACACACAGCTCTGAGGAAGAAGTCAGAACAAAACCAAGAATATAGCTGCCATCGGCCGACATAATTGATTAGGCAGAGTAGATAATAAAGAAAAATGTTCATATTTTTTCGTGGATAAGAGTAAGATCCCTTGACTTAGCATTGAATCTGATTTCGTTTCCTTTGGGGTTTGAATGTTCAACGCTTAGCAAGTGGGAAGTTATGAAACTGACTTTGATTCAATGGTACAGCATTTTGGTTGGCGTTCACAATGCACCACTGTTTTTCACATTTCGCTTACCCTGTAAATTGACATGGGATATTGGGATCATTGAATTTGAAGGTCACGAAGGATTTTTTAATTCACAAATTGAATTACACTGAAATACAATATATTCACACAGACATACATAGCCACTTTTGCAGCCAAGACAAACCACATTGTAGATGATCTCTAGGAGAACATAGTTCAATAGCATGGCCTAAAGGTTTGCAACCCATTTAAGGAATACTTGATCATTGACAAATACATATTTTTAAATATGTCTAAAACACTTGTATGAAAAATTATTTAATATCGACTTACATATAAAGTATGTGTTTATTTTTTTACTTTCTAATAGTTCAGAATTTCCTTTCAAAAATAGTCTTTCTTACTTTTATATATGTATCGGGCAAACCGTCTTAAGTTCTTTATTATCTTTTCTTTAGATGAATACTGCCAAGTTGAATTAAAGGAAGATTCCGAAAAAACCCATACATGTTCATACAGCTTTGAATCCACATTAGCAGGGTCAACGACAGAATCTAATTCCCATCCAAAAGGTAAAGGCCTTACCAGATATATATATATATATATATATATATATATATATATATATATTGCTTCAATGACTAGAAATTCTGCTCTCTTTCCAAAATACTAGTTCAACATCATTATGCATTGTGAACTTGATAAGCTCAAAAGCTGCATACGTTTCATAGTTGACTTCTGTGAGGAGATGCATAACCCTAAAGTATCGTCGACCATTTATTTTTTCTCTGAAATTTCTTATGTGAACAATGCAAGAAGCCCAAATTTTAGCTTCTACACACACAGCTCTGAGGAAGAAGTCAGAACAAAACCAAGAATATAGCTGCCATCGGCCGACATAATTGATTAGGCAGAGTAGATAATAAAGAAAAATGTTCATATTTTTTTCGTGGATAAGAGTAAGATCCCTTGACTTAGCATTGAATCTGATTTCGTTTCCTTTGGGGTTTGAATGTTCAACGCTTAGCAAGTGGGAAGTTATGAAACTGACTTTGATTCAATGGTACAGCATTTTGGTTGGCGTTCACAATGCACCACTGTTTTTCACATTTCGCTTACCCTGTAAATTGACATGGGATATTGGGATCATTGAATTTGCAGGTCACGAAGGATTTTTTTAATTCACAAATTGAATTACACTGAAATACAATATATTCACACAGACGTACATAGCCACTTTTGCAGCCAAGACAAACCACATTGTAGATGATCTCTAGGAGAACATAGTTCAATAGCATGGCCTAAAGGTTTGCAACCCATTTAAGGAATACTTGATCATTGCCAAATACATATTTTTAAATATGTCTAAAACACTTGTATGAAAAATTATTTAATATCGACTTACATATAAAGTATGTGTTTATTTTTTTACTTTCTAATAGTTCAGAATTTCCTTTCAAAAATAGTCTTTTTTACTTTTATATATGTATCGGGCAAACCGTCTTAAAGTTCTTTTATTATCTTTTCTTTAGATGAATACTGCCAAGTTGAATTAAAGGAAGATTCCGAAAAAACCCATACATGTTCATACAGCTTTGAATCCACATTAGCAGGGTCAACGACAGAATCTAATTCCCATCCAAAAGGTAAAGGCCTTACCATATATATATATATATATATATATATATATATATATACACACTCCTTACCTTCAACAGGGGGAAAAAAAAGAAGATAAACAGCAAAACATAAGAAAAATAGAGATAAATATATATATTTTTCCCGTCCGTTCAATGTGAATGATGATATAAACTGACGCAATATTTCTAACTTTTTTTATGAGCTATGTTCTAAGTAATAGTAAATAATTTTTAGAAAATCTTTTAAATTATACTTTTTCAAGAATTAAACATTTATATTTGAATTTTTAAAACAATTTTTTTATATTAGAATTTGACTTAATATAATAGTTAAGAATTTTGACAAATTTATCGCAATATCTTTTTATTATTAATGTTGTATAAATTAAGAATGCATACATTTTACATCAAATATTTTAAAATAGAAGTGTACACATTTAATACTAGACAAATTTATATGCTAACTTAATAATTTACAATTATATACGATTTAGTTGGTAATTAAGTTGTTTAGCATGTTCATTCTACTTTTTTTTTAAAATGTATAACAATTATCGATATTACAACTTTAACACATATTTTTTAAATAATAATTTAGTCCACTTACCAACTAAAATCGCCCCTTATTTCAAATATATATATATATATATATATATTCTAAATAAAATTTTAAAATTAGATTACCATCCTCATTTTTTCCTTTTTATAAAATTTTCGAATTTTATCAATTTTCATAAAAAACATATAAATAAATAATATTTTTTTCTAAAATTTATATAACATCAAAATTTAAAATTTTCTCATAACTCAATACATGAGTCTAGCATATTCACATAAACAATATTTTTCATTACTTTTTAATTTAAAACGCAATTTTATCTAATTTATTAATTATATTTTATATTATTATCAAACTTTCAATTCCTTAACTTCAAAATAAATTACTTTCAATTCTCAAAAAAATTATTATTCAAATTTAAAATTTATAGTATATTAAAAAACAAAACAGGATAGTCAATTCAAATATTAATCCCAAATACACTCCAAATTTCCTATAAAAAAAATGAAAGTGTAAATAATAATAATAATAAAAGACAATATCCAAAGAATGCAAAAGCACGCGCTTATATATATACAGTTAACCGCTGCAAA
Organism: Apocynum venetum; assembly: GCA_019593545.1. Lineage (NCBI taxonomy): Eukaryota > Viridiplantae > Streptophyta > Magnoliopsida > Gentianales > Apocynaceae > Apocynum > Apocynum venetum. The sequence goes on from SRSM01000132.1 coordinate 4,470,044, forward strand.
AAAGGAGATACAATATCACAGTGAAGTTCACATAGAATTGTAAAATCATCGACTTCCTCAATCAGGTCTGATCCAAAATGAGCGGGAGCGAAAGTAGCTCAGGTCACTCCGCCGGCGGGGATGCGGCTGCGCCTTCTGGTAAGAAAAAGGAGAAGGCTAGAGTAAGTAGAACGTCGTTGATATTATGGCACGCGCATCAAAATGATGCCTCGGCGGTTCGGAAGCTTTTGGAGGAAGATCCGACGCTGGTACATGCTAAGGATTACGACAATAGGACGCCGCTTCACGTGGCAGCTCTACATGGTTGGATCGATGTTGCTAAGACCTTGATCGAATTTGGAGCTGATGTCAACGCTCAAGATCGCTGGAAGAACACGGTAAATTTGTGCGCACTGTATTTTCATTTATGAATGCTATGCGATTAAATACGTGCAAAGTGGCATCAGTTTGTGGTCTCGTTGAAGGATTGGGGGAATGATTGCACATATATGCGTGAGCTCTTATGGAAATTTGAAATATACTTTTCATTGTCACTGTTATCATGTAGTTATGTTTCTAGCAATAATTCAGAAATAATCAATCATGTTTTTAGGATAAAGAATCTTGTTCTTTTTTTTAATGCTATTGAATTAACCTAAAATGTGGATTTTTTACATATTTTCCTCGAGCAAGACGGAAAACATAGATTGAAGAATAGTTGTAGTTTCGTACTTAATGTCATAAAGTTGGAATCTTCTTTTCTAAAAGAGGTAGGAAGGTTAATGGAATTTCTAGTGATTAAATGTTGTGACTTCAATGGAAGTCTTAATGTTAACATCCTTCTTGTATCGAAAGTGTGTTGTTCAGCGTGCTTAATCTTTGGTCATTATTGATTGTTAAAAGGAGACTGTAACAATGAAAAATTGAGTACAATGTTTCTTTGAGCATTAGAAATTTTCTGGTTTCTTATGATGATCGAAATGGTCAAATAGGTTCCCTGGCAATAGGAAAAATTATGAATGGTATCACCTGTTTATTTCAATTGCATGTTTGCTTTCTGGATTCTTTCTTCTAAATTGATCTCTTTCCCCTTTTGGTGTATTTGGATTGGAATTTTGAATCAAGTTTCTTGCTTTGTTTTTTAATATAATTTTTTTTTTTTGTGTTTGAAGAATAATTTTTTTATTGGGAATTGAAAGGAATTTTTTTTAGAGTTAGAGAATTGAAAGGAATATTTTTTGGAGTTAGGGATTTGAAAGTTTGATAATGATATAAAATATATAAAATAATTAATAAATTGTTCGTAATTGTGTTTTTAATTAAAAAGTAATGAAAAAATATTATTTTTGTGAATGTGTGGGACTCCATTTATTGGGGTAAGAAAAAATTTAAAATTTTTATGTGAAAGAAATTTTGATGGCAAAAAATTGTTTATTGATATGTTTTTTTATGGGAGTTGATCAAATTTGGAGAAATTTTAGTCCAAATATAGCCATTGCTTTTGCTTTCTTTAGATCCCTTTTCTGTTTCTTTCTCATCTCACCTCCATGTTCATGGTGACAGCCGCTAGCTGATGCAGAAGGAGCTAAAAAGCACAGCACCGATTGAATTGTTGAAATCATATGGTGGTTTGTCTTTTGTAAGTCTCACTTTCTCGAAGAATTATTTTTCTTATTTTCTCTTCAATTTCGTTAACTCGATGTCTAATGTCAAGACATGCCCATTTTCCTATTTGTTACTTTCTCAAAGTTTATTTATTTCTTTCTAGTTTCTGGAATGTTGATTCTGTGCGACACTTTCTGCATTTCTGATTAACTTATGAAAAGTTTGTTCATTGCTCTGGGGAATTGATCTAAGATCCAGTACAGCACTGGTAGTATATTTTTAACCATGATTTCATTAATTTGTCTGCCACTACATTGTATGGATTTATGCCTAAACAAAATGTGAAGGGGCATTTATTATCCTAAGTATGTCTTGTGCACCATGTTTGTGTTAATAGTTATTGAGATCAACCATGTGCTTCTTAATCATCTCTCTGGAATGTTATCTGGGACCATACCAAAGTTGTCCTCCATAACTTTTTAAGGAGTATAGTTGTTGCTTTGCATATATGATGAACATGAATTACATCAGTATAGTTATATGATTAACTTTTTTTTTTCCTTTTTTTTTTTATAAAGGTAAGAATTTGCATTGGAAGTCAATCAGTTATGAGTTATGTCAATAGATAGATTATGAGGCAGGTCAAGAGAATTGATCTCTCTGGCCTCATCATGCTGTTACTATTCTCCTGCTGCTCTTTTATTATTATTATTATTATTACTACTATATCATCCTCTGTGCCACTCAAGAAGCAATGTATCTGGTGAAGTGTATATTATCCTCTCTGATGTAAATTTTACTCCTTAATTTTGCAGGGCCAGAATGGCAGCCATTTCGAACCAAGGCCAGTGCCTCCCCCTCTACCAAATAAGTGTGACTGGGAGATTGATCCTTCAGAGCTGGATTTCTCAAATTCAGCAATTATAGGAAAGGTATGTGTATGTGTGTGTATTATATGAAGTTCAAATCACTGTAATAAGATTGATGTGCTTTCTTTCTCGGTGAACTTTTCTAGCCTGATTGTAGTTCTTTTTCACTATTTTTTAAGTATTCTCGATAAGATATTCCAGGTCATTTGTTTCCCTTCAAGTTGCTTTTGATTGTGTATGTTTCTATGAGATGCCATCACATGGGGCAAGAAAGTTGCTCAAGGCTGCATATAAACTATATTGAACACTGGTCTGTGCTTTTATGTTACTATCTTTATAATGCACAATCATTGTTTGGCTGGGAATTCTGCAGGGCTCCTTTGGTGAGATACTCAAAGCCTATTGGAGAGGAACACCTGTAGCTGTCAAACGTATCCTTCCAAATCTCTCAGATGATAGATTGGTGATGTAAGTTTCATACCAGTGGTATATAGGAGCATACTCAAATAGCCTACATGTTTAATTTCACTGTGAATTCTGTAACCATAAGCCTATAGGTAAAGTTAGATTTAGCAATCTACAATATCTTAGTTATGTGACTGTAATTAGAAGCATTATCCCCATCAACAGAGTGATCTTCATTTTTTCTTCTATTGCTTAATGTTAAGTAACTTTAGTTTTTGTACTCAACAGTCAGGACTTCAGGCATGAGGTAAATTTGCTAGTGAAGCTTCGTCATCCAAATATAGTTCAATTTCTTGGAGCTGTTACTGAAAAGAAGCCTCTAATGTTAATTACTGAGTACTTGAGGGGGGTAAGTCAATGCAATTACTAAATTGCATTTCCACTGCCAATATATGCTTCTCCTCATAAAAGTGAACATGCTACGCTGACCACCTGCATTTCACATTCTATTGCAGGGTGATCTTCATCAATACCTGAAGGAAAAGGGTGCACTTAGTCCATCAACTGCTATAAATTTTGCATTAGATATTGCCAGGTACTCAACATTTCCCTTCCATGTCCTTTTACCTTCAATGAAGAGCTTCAGACAAAATGAATTAGCTGGAAAATGTAATTCTGACATATTTATATATTTCTTCCTCTTTTTTGTTCCAAAACAAATCATGTATACAGAGGCATGGCTTATCTTCACAATGAACCAAATGTTGTTATTCACAGAGATTTGAAGCCAAGGTGAGTGTATTCTCTTATTCAGGATCAAATGAATCCATGAGCCATTTGTTAACTGAAAATGTGGAACACAAAGATGCAGACTCTCTCTCTCTCTCTCACACACACACACACACTTGCATACACACTGCATGTAAATGCACTTCTAATTTTCTGGGCTTCCTGTCTTATTTTTAAGAAGGAAGAAATATCGAGCTGTCTGCTAAATAGATTTCTTTTCTCAGGAATGTTCTCCTTGTCAATTCCAGTGCAGACCATTTGAAAGTTGGAGACTTTGGATTGAGCAAACTCATTAGAGTTCAGAATTCTCATGATGTGTATAAAATGACTGGAGAGACGGGGAGCTGTAAGCAACCATCTACATGTTTCTGTCTGCTTTATGTACTATCTCTTTAATCGCTAACTTTTTCTGACTTTCATGTAAAAAAAAGATCGGTACATGGCTCCTGAAGTATTCAGGCACCGGAAGTATGATAAGAAGGTTGATGTTTTCTCCTTTGCCATGATACTATATGAGGTAACTGACTCATTGTCAATTAAAATAGTATAAAATAAGAAATAAACAGTGGAATATATGCTGAATGATTAACAAATGGTGCAGATGCTTGAAGGTGACCCACCACTTTCTCACTATGAACCATATGAAGCAGCTAAATATGTTGCAGAAGGACACAGACCTCTATTTAGGGCGAAAGGCTTTGTTCTTGAATTGAGACAGTAAGTGAACTCAGAAGCACTGGACCTTGCCCTTTTTGTAGATTTCCATGCATGTCCTATGAGGATCTCTTGTTTTTTATCAAAAAGTTCCCCACACCCCAAAATGTGAAAATAGAAGTTATAAATCTTTGGTGAAAAAAACTGGTCGCTATGGCTTTCCTTCAATTTTTTTAAAAGGTTAAGTTGTATCACAAAAAAATTGATATAAGACTAATTTTTGGAATTATATTTAGGACCGGGTAATTGAGCATTGTGTTATCAAGAAGCCAAACTTTGATTAGTATCTTAGCTCCTATACACGATCTGTTATTTTGCTTACTATTTTGCTAGCTGTGGCAGTGCTTTCTTTAGCTTCAAATATTATATGTTTTGATTTGTAATTAACAGGTTGGTTGAGCGGTGCTGGGCAGCAGATATGAATGAGAGGCCTTCTTTCTTGGAGATTCTGAAGAGTCTGGAGAAAATTAAGGATAATTTGACATCTGAGCATCACTGGCATATCTTTACTTCTTGACATCAAGAGCCTCAAAGAAAAATGTTCTCATTAACCTTTACCCCCAAGCATAATCTGGCGAGGGGGTTGTGTATAGACTAAAGCGCTTCAGATTTAAGGCTATTTGTTGCAACCGATTCTTTTGTCACCCCATTTGTATTTGTATTTCAATATTGAATGTAATGTTGTTTCTGCAAATATTTATTATTGTAGTTTGAAAGCTCATCTTCAACTAAAAACAGCTTCCAAGTAGCCAGGAAAAAAGTGTTTCTAAAAGTTCTGTGGCCTTGTTATTCCATTCTTCCCCTGTTTTGTAATTTGTTTGCTGTTCTTGATGACAATCCGTATGGACAAGCGCTATTCTATATATGCTAACTTCCCTCTTAATGCAATTGATTTTCATATTGCGAAATGTAAGAGAAATTGGATGTAGTTCGTGATTTCGTGTGAATTGCCAGTCCATGGTATCGAGTCCAAGTACGTTTATACTACTTTATTTTGTGTCTCTTATCTTTGTAACTAAAGAAATTTTGCCGCTCAGAGCCGGAAGGGGGGTAATATTTTGTGAATAAAGGAAATGCATGGCATTGTTGACACACTGACATGCTCTGCTAAATGATCATCTCCTGCTATCTATCAGACAAAAGATGTGAAACTTCTGTCACAGCGAGTTTATTTCATCATCCATTATGATCAGTTTTTCTGGATCGAAATGGATCATGTCAGTTGCTACGCTCATTTAGCTGGCCAAGTCCTAAATTCTAGCATGAGGGACAAACATCTGAATCGGCATGCACTGATTCATGTTAAGAATTCATTAAAGACAATTAACTGAGAGAGCCGGACATCTTTCTCCCTCTTACATGAGAATCAAACCCCCCCACCCCTCCCCGGGGGCCAAAAACCTAAAAAACAGATAGAATTTAGGATGAGCCGGTTGAAACTCCTCTCGTATTGTTATGCCAGCATATGACAGGTCCATGCATATAGTTGATTTGCACCTTGGCTTCTTAACACATAAAGTTTCCTTACAAAATGATAAACAATCGTTCACCAACAATTATAATCCGAATATTATTGTCTATCTAACTTATGTCATAAGAAAGCCAAGTGCTTCTTCTGTCATTATGATGTCAAAAAATTTTACACAAATGAGAGTACGCAACTACAATGTGTCCTGGTTAACTTTAAATAAATAAAATAAAATAAAAAGTTAACTTTAAATAAGTTTCTTCTTCTCGAAAAATGTCTTCAAGTGTATTAGCTGTAATCCGGCCACCAATGAGCAAACAAAAAGTGACAGAAAACTCAACCAAGCCATTTTAGAGTTGGTAGATCGGTTGAGCTCCTGCATTTCTTCTTCCCTGCGGCCAAAGATTATGAAAAGAAAAGAGGACACATGTCAGAAGATACACTCAAATAGTGTAAGATCATTTATTTGAGACGGCAGTTGTCAATCTAGGATTACACAACTCACCTCTCACGGAGATAAAACATCTCATCATGAATTGATTGAACAGTTTCATACATTTTCTTCAGTTCCAATTCCATCAGCTGGTAATGAGGGGAAAGTGAGCAAAAGCATCATGAATTAGTACCATTCATAGTTCCAAGAATACAAAAATGAATATAAATTAACTTGGAAAAGTTAAAAGCTGTTGCTAATGATGAAAAAGTGATTGCTGCTTTATGAACTAAACATTTTAAATTTGTTAATGGGAAATCTCATTTTTACCATCCATTTCATAGTGGTTCCTGACATTGTCGTCCAAATCGCCAAGGTTCTCTAAATGGTATCTAAACATTCAAAATCAGTTCAATTTGCCAGTCTTAATAATATTCCATCAGAATTGCTTCAATATTTACCCATTCCGTTACTTTTTTTTAGTGACATGTAACATGTTCAACATCAACAGAAATGGAAAATTGAACAATATTCATTCATACATTGATTAGAGAAAAGCTGAAATTCAATAACAATGTGGGGAAAGCACAATAACTTTGATAGGCAGAGTGAATTTGTCTCCTAAATTAATCAAATATTTGAATTCTCCAAAATAAACCTAAAAGCTTATGTAAACAGCAAATGAAATGAAAAGTGACTTTCAATATAGAGCACCAGAAAATTCAGAAGAATAGAATAGCGCCATTGCAAAATCACATAAATATCTACACAAGCTATGATACTCAAATAGGTAACTTATTAGGAGAAAAATCAGCCTCCCCAGAATAAATATGGTAAGAGATTCTTAAGTCAAAAATACGTAATAAGTATAGAAGATATTAATTCAAGCAAAACAAGAAAATTGAATGACAAATAATACTCAAAACCCAAAGATCAACCTTAATCTGACGAATTTACACATCCAAACACTTTCTACTACTCATGAAAATCAATATACTATAACTGTGTACATTCTCAATCAGCAAAATGGAAAAGAAAGCATTAGAGCATTCTAATAATCGTTTAATAAAGTGGTTCTTCAACTTGAAGTTCATATATGAGTTAGTACTGTAGAATCAAATTGCAAAGCATCTTTTGGATAAAAGTGAAATAATGTAGTTAGATGGAAGGAATTATGTTGTTTGTCTTTTAAGGCCAGCTTAGAGGGGGAAGCCCCACTTTGACCTTTTCTCTGTTTCCCCATTCTAAAAAGAATAAAAAGCACAAACACTGCAAACATAGAACAAAAAGACATGAGAGAGTTGCAAAATTCATTACAGAGAAGAAATGCTTAGTTCAATAAATAGAACTATTCCCTTTTTCTCACTAATGATGAGGTGTAAGTAGGGAGTACTTTTTTTTTCCGCAAGTGATGAAGAATGCAACTTTATTGACCTCGTCTAAAGTAGCAGAAGAAAAAAAAAGCAATGGCAATTAAAAAAAAACAATTGAGAAAATGATACTTGATCTTAAAGATCTATTAGATGTTGAATCCACACACAAAATTGTTAATCAAACTAGCTTGCATTGCAATAATTTCTCTCATTAATTCAGCTAGCAAAACATAATGCCTGAGTTCCAAAGTCTCACTGCCACACAAAAAGAAAGGAACTCACAGTACCCTAAACACAATGTTGTCATAAACCATGAAAACCTCCAATTGGCATACCTAAGGCAGTTGTTTTATTGCCAATATTTATGGCATCATCTTAAGGTACATGAGACTGGATAAATATTACCATATGTTATGTTCTATCATAGGTTACAAATTTCTTCTGTTTTGGACCTGTTCTGTCACTATCATTGCTACCAGCTAAGATAAGTGCATCACAGGAATGTAAACAGTAATTAGACAATTGGCACACAGCCAAGGATAAGATGTGCATGAGAGTTTAGTATTCCACTCCAGACAATTACTAGACCAAATGGACAAAAGAGAACAACTAGCAGCAGTAAATGCTCTTAGACCTCAAAGCAAAACAAGATATATAAAATGGAAAAGAGGGATTAAACCACAATCTACTTCTCAATTTACTTAATTCCCATTAAGATATCCACAGCAACCAACAAGGAACAGTTTTTGAGTTGCCCATTGTAGTTGATACAATACCTACTTAACCACAAATGTAGGTTCACATCCAAACAAGCCTATAACTTATATCACCCTTCATACTATTACATTAAAAATTTGTACATAACCTGTTAATTATAACTTTTATAAGTTTGCAAGCAGGTTAATTCATATCTTTATCAGGTGAGGACTGACAAGATACTTACTTCAATAGAGCCTTTCTTTGCAACACTAGACCAGTCCTTAGCAGCAACACCGGATTTCCAATCAAAGTCAATCGTCATAGTAACAGAGGGTTTATGATCAGCTGCGAAAAAGCAAGCCATGTAGTCACCAGCTTCCGAAGCTTGAAAAGCAAACTGCCCAGAGTTCACATGATCCGCATAGTGATAGCTATTCCCATAAGAAGACGTCACCTACAGCAAGATATCCAAATGAAATTTCAATATCAGAACATTTCCCACACTAATTTCCAAGTTGACCAGAGTTAATGCAGCACAGCTCGTGTTTAATAAGAGAGAGAGAGAGAGAGAGAGAGAGAGAGAGAGAGAAATGGAAAGTTTCAAAGAAAAGCTGGAAATATCCTCCTTGATAGCTGAAACGAGCTCGGAGATTGATTAAGCCAAATATCAAACATAATCACATGAAGATTTAAGATTCTTTCAACAACCAAAGAGTAGCCAACTTTAGGACAAGAAGAATTCTTTAACCAAACAAAAGAAATCAAATACATTAAAAACAAGCAAATCAACACAAAAACCAATTCCCCTTCCAAATTTGCACAAAAATTCACCTAAAATTTTAAAAAAATGCAGAAAAAGAGCACAAATTTGAAAAGGTACCCTAACGGTGACTTTGTGAGAATCAGGCAAAGGATGGCCTTCGCTAGGGTTAACGATGTGATATTTGCCAACAGTCATAGAATTCGTCTTGATATCTTCAGCTATACATTTCGTGTGCCCCGATTCCAGATCAAATCGGAGCGATTGAACCCGGGAGATACAGATAAAGGCCAGAATCATCATGAAGAGAGAAAAAGCGTTTCTTCCATGACAATCCATAGCTAATAAAACAAGATTCACAGATCAAAAGAAAATCCTTGTCTGATAATTGGGATTGAGCTTCGATTTGCCTTAAATTGAGGAAGGATTACGGCTAGATTCTGGGATGAATCGCCGGAAGAAAGAGATGGAGAAGATTTCCGATGGTGACTGCGAAGATGATGGGTCTGTTTTTCTTTGTTTTAGATTTCGAATTTGCGTTTTCCCAAACCAAACAACCAACAGATTACTAAACAGTTGCTAAAATAAATGTGCGCTAAATAAAATAAAAGGTAAATAGCAAAAAGTCTTCTGAATCATAAGAGTTTGTATTTCAATTGGGACATTAATGTTCCAAAATAAAAGTGTTGGACTTATCTTAACAAAATTAACTAGTTTAGAGACTAAAATTACAAATTTGCCAATAAAAATGTCATAATAACTATATAAAAAATTATTATTTCTTAAAAATTAAAATTAAAGATTATATATCTTAATTACTAAAGTAAAAAAATAAATGTCAAACTTTTAGAAAGTTACATTAATCACCAAAGTAAAAAAGTTTGAGTATTTTAAAAATTGAAATTAAATATTAGATATCTTAATTATCTAATTTAAATAGTTTGTGTGCTAAATACATTATTAATTATTGTAATAACTCTTTTTCTCATGTTTGTAAATAATGAATTATGAAAAGATAACTATGGAAAGAGGTGAAGTTACAATAGCTATTTAATATGTAGAATAATTTATTTGAAAAATTAATTCATTAATATGGATAGAGTTGAATTGTTGAGGAAAGGGAAGCAAATGTCTATTAAGTTATACTCATTTACCAACAAAGATATAGTCAACCTTTTTTTTTTTTTTTTACTTTTGATTCAAAATGATCTTGATTGTGGGTAATAAACAAAAATAATATTATACGTTATTAGGAAAAATGTTGAAGAAGTTTTGGAAGGAAGATGTTAATGCAAGTGACGTTGTCCAAAGAAAAACAATAAAAGACAATAATGAGAATTCGTTAATACGATTAACATCGTCCTAAAAAAGAAATAATGATGAGGGCGTGAATGGTAAAAACATCTCTTAATCAAGATTATTTTTTTAAAAAAAAAATCTCACTTCATTAACCACATTTTGCTAAGCCACCTTTTCCTCTACTTTTTTTTAGTAAACTAACTAAACAAGCTGAAAAACATTTACACTTTTTCTTTTATTCACTTCATCATTGTTTTTTTTTTTTTTTGGACAACGTCACTTGAACTAGCATCTTTCTCCCAAAAATTGTTTGACATTTTTCCTCAATAACGTATAAGGTTATTTTTGTTCATTCCTCACAATTGAGGTCATTTTAGATCAAAAGTTTAAAAAAAATGATTATTTTGGTTAAAAACTTGCCAAATCATCTTATTTTCGAAACTCCAATCAATTTCAATGTATTTTTGGAATTATTGATAAAAATTAACTTATTTTATATAAAACTCAAATATAGCATACCTTTTTATTCTAGCATTTTAATATTCAAATAAGTTACAATCAGCTAAAAGTCCTTTTTTTTATTAAATATGCTATTTTTTTATATAAAAAGAAAATATATGAGCTAAACCTGACCACGATTCATGAACCGTCAGTTTCAATTCATAAAAATGAAAAATCTAAATCGAAACCTTAAAATAATGATGTTTAACGGTTTCAACAAGGTTATGATTTCGATTTTGGTAAAAAAATTCAAAATTTCAAGGTAATTTTTTTAATTAAATAAATAAAATTTTGTTATTAAAATGGGTTAATTTTTGTTTTAAAAAATTAAGTTATTATTCAAAAGTATAGATGAATCAAAACCCTCATAGTTTTTTTACAATTTTACCTCTAAAAGCTTTCTCACCTCAACCGATTATTAATGGACTTCTGGCTTCAATCCTAGTAGGAGTTCACTCAGTGTCAATATATTCTCATTAATCATGAACTTTTTGTTTACAAGTAAAAAAAAAATTTGATTCCTCAATTTGAATTGTATACCATAGTTAGAACTATACTCCAAATAAAAATCAAATATATTTCTCCTAATATTGTTAATTATTCTTGAAAATAAGGTTTTATCATAATTTTATCATAAAAAACATAATATATATCTATGTATTCTTCTAAACCTTTTATCTTAATTTGATGATAAAAAATAATTACAATTAGATTTATTACAGGTATTTCCTACGTTCTTTCTATAAAAATAATGAAAAGTAACATAAGTATTGAACAATAGACAATAGCTGTTTAAAACTTATAATAAGAATTTTGTAAAACATTTCAAAAGTTTTAAATTTGAAAATATAAAAATTATTTTATTTTATTTTACATAATTATGGTAAAATGGTGACAAAACTAATGTATAAAAAACATAACATGTTAAATAAAATTATATTTTAATTTTTTTAAAAGATTGAACCGTCGATTCAACGATTCATGAACCGTAAATCTAGTCAATAATTTTTTAATCATTAATTATGATTCAATTCACCGATTCAGGTTCAACTGTCATTAGATCCAGTATGAACTACTCATATGTAAGTTAGAGATTTTGAAAAGAAAGCTTATCAACCAAGTAAATTATCCTCAAAAAGTTTCGACAAAAGCAACTGGTGCATTTTTGTAAATAAATGCTAAATAGATTATTCTCCTTTTGAGGAAAAAAATTATATAAATTCTACTCTTATTTAAAAAGAGAACATGTAATATGACACAAGTGGAAAATAAAACAAGGGCATGTTAAAGAAAATGAAATATATGACATGTCATAAAGAAAAGGAAAAAAAAAAAGAAAAAACAGAGAGTATACATTGTGAGAATGTAAATATGTGAATATAATGCATGCTCTACTGTTTATTTATCATATGTTTCTAATTAAATGAATTATTATTTCATTATATTATTTAATGTAAACATAATTAAAATTCATTTTTATTATTCAAATTAGATAATTAAAGTAAATAAGTCAAATTCACATGAGATCCTAGTAACTGAGTTGTATTGTTTGTAAAATGTGTTTTTATATTATTTTATTGTCAGAAAAGGTAATAGATATATAAGGTTAAATGAATCTACATTGATTATATAAAAATGTTAGTACTTTATATAAAAAATATTTTTATAAATATAAATATATTTTATTTTGTTTGAAATTGAACATTCATTTTTTACTTAATATAAAAAAAATTAAAAAAACTTTGATTTTCAAGAAATTATTATATTTTCCATGTTATTAATATAATAGTGAACCCACAATTAAGAAAGTTAATATGGGAAATTTATATGAAAAAACACATTTTTTTAAAAAATTAAATATTTAATTTTATATATTCTAAAATAAAAATATCAATATTCAATTATAAAGAGAAAATATTTGTTAAAAACACAGTGATAAAATAAAATAAAAAAAGTTAGGAGTAACATTGGTTGTTTATTCGCTTAAGAACATAAATTGAGTAACATTGGCCCAAAGTTTTGTGTGAAGGAAAGGAGGTTTTATATACTACTTCATAATTATAAGTTTTTAAATGATTTTTTTTCTTATCTAAAAATATATGTCATTTTACGAAATTTTATAAATATTTCATCATTAAATTTCAATATTATCCTTATTTATTTTCATATCTCCTCTAACCTCTTTCATATTTTCAAGATAAAACAGTTATATTTTCTTCATATCAAAACAAATTTCTTTTATCTTTCTTATTTTAAATGCATAATAATATGAGTATTTTATGAATAAAAAAATTCATTAATCTATATTAAAGTGGGTTAAACAACTTATATTTCTAATAGTTGTATTATGCAACATGTGTTTAGAATAAGTAACTCTACACTTTATTTTCTTAATGGGCAAAGTTTGTGGCTTGTATTGCTCTTGAGTCTTAGAATTCCTTTCCTCCTTTTTTATGGGATAGGAGAGGCAAATTTGATGCAAATGGTTCTGCTCTCTTTCGATGATTAATGCAACCATTAGTCTTTGCTAAAATAATACTACTTGGATTGAAGGACAAAATGATTGCTTCATGCTTTTTCTCTTCATTATGGATTATTTTGATGAGGTACAGACAACTCGTCCAGTTGTATCAGAGGTTCCTTAATTAGTCGAGTTGGAATGTGCTCGAATAATAGACACATAGTGAGAAAGCCAACATGATTCAAATCTCACGACAAATCTTCACAATATTTCAGTGAAAATTTGCCCCACAAGATATTCGAAACTACGTTATCGGAGGATTTCACCCCACATCACCACGTGCCGGAGTACTTCATTATGCATTACTTTTTCATATCATTGGTACTATGGTGAAGGAATTTTAATGCATTTAGCCGTGCTAATTGATCAAGAACTTTCAACTAACTTTTATTAAATGAGCATAAATAATACTCTTTTTTTAAAAAAAAAATTGACCATACATAATTTTTATTTTGGAATAATATTCACTTTAAAAAAATAAATATATTTATTATTTAAAATTCACTAATAAATTTTTTAATTTAACGAATTTACATCCGACAAGTTCGCCACCAACTACATTAATAATTAGGATAATATTAATAATTTTCTTAAAGTCACATTTTCAATTTTAATTTTTATGTTAAGTAAACTATAAACATTCAATTTCTGATTAAAAAGAGTTTAACCAGAGCTCTATCAATTGGACAAATCAGTGTTAGCGAAAGAATGAGCTATGCTCAGTTCTTGAATGGGAATAAGCTATTTTGATGTTTTTTTTTCTTCTTTTTAATACACTCGCAAATTCTAATAATAATCTTTTTCCTTAATCCTTAAAGAAAATAGAACTACTATACTCTCTGTGGTCGTTTCGTTTGTGCATTTTAAGTTTGCAAGCTGCTATTCGCTTCGATGCACTTCTAATTTTTGCTATGTGGCCACTTTTTTTTTCTTCATGCACGCTTCTTTATTACTTTTTTCCCTACTGTAATTACTACTCATTTAATTAGTAAGAATAAGTTAACACTTTGTATATGGTTAAATACTTTTCTATATCTTTATGTCAGTCAATGTAAATTGTTAAGACAGCCGATTATTAATTTATTGAACTTATCATATATAGCTACAATTCCATTTGAGTGAAAAATAAATTACAAAAAATTTAAAATATGTAACGTGTGTTCATATAGTTTGATGCATTCTTTACGTTTGCAATGTTATTATCCAAATTAATTCATTAACATAAAGTATAAAGGACTTACAAATCAATTAATGAAACAACCTTTTTAATTCCTCCAAGCATCTATCAATTCTTTAGCTTGATTGGAAGGTCTTTACTACCCTTCCTCCTACTCAGCCTCAAGGGACTTGGTTGCTTGAAAAGAATAATGTAAGATACTTGGGATGTAGCACTCGAGCATGTTTAGTAATTAAACAAAATGAGGTTTCTGATAATTAATTATTGTCCTACAAACAGATGATTTAAGAGTTTCACTCATATCTTTTTGTTAATACCATGATGATTTTTATGTAGCCAGTCAATTGAATTAGTTCTAGTTGGATTGAATTTTCTTGTTGCTTGACACCACTCCTTGCTCAATCCAATCAACCGACGATATCCTATAACGATTTGAATCCCAACCAGATTTTGATAACTGAAGATTTCTCATTTGTATTTTGACATTAGAAGTGTCTATGAAGTAATTATCAACTTAATTAGGAGTACATCCCTAAAAACTAAAAAGTCAGATAAAGTGTCCCTAACGTAAGCATAATAAAGAACATGAGTAAATATAAGGTACCCCTTTAGTTAAATATTACTATATCAGTACTTGTCATATAGAGTATCTTCAATAAGTGACAATAATCAAAGCAGCCTTTATTGAATGATCAAGAACATTATGAGTAAAAAAGGGACGTCTTAATTGTCTTTTTTTAAAATTAATTATTAATTTTACCAAATTATTTGTTCCCATTACAAGTAAAGAGAGTATTTATGATTTTTTTAAAAAAACATTACCATTATCCCACATTAATAAATTAATTTTCAAGAATACTAATACCTTCCTCAAAAAAGAAAAAGAAAAGAGAATACTAATACCTATGAAATTCTATCAATTAATATTGATTTTGACATTTTTTTGTTAAAGAGAAAGAAGAAAATAGAAAAGAGGAAAAAAATAAAAAATGATGTTTATCTTGAACAATAATATATTTAGAATAGGTTCGCTGACTATTGAGAATTTACTCAAAATAGGTCCTACAAAAAGCATTTAGTTGTAAAAGTATATATATATATATATATATAGAAAGAGAGAGAAAGACCAAATAAGTAAATAGGATTTTGAAAAAGGCGAGTTCGCCTATTTCACCATTCTCAAAAGAGTCTGTGTACTTCGATTTGGTCGCATTCTGGATAAATGTTAAGAATTTCAATTTTTTTTTAAGAAAAAAAAAACCAATCTCACCTTTGAATGAGAGAAGGAAAAAAATATATTTCATCTTCCTTATTTCAATTATTCATTTTTTTATTTTAGTATGTAATATTTTAATTATTTCATATTTAATTTTAATATATACTTTTACAATTATACCTTTATTATTAATAATTTTTTTAATAAATTGTTAAGTGAATAATGCATTTTTTAAGAGAATTAATACATATACATTAATTATTAAATAAGAACAAATTTAAAAATTATAATTACATAATTATCATTTTTAATAGTCGTAGGAATGAAAAGTGAATAATTTGAATTACAAGGATGTAGTAAAATTCATAAGTGAAATTCAATTAAATAATCTGCCTAAACAATATTATTTTAATTTTCTCTTCCTGTTATATTTATATTTCCCATAGTAATCATAAAGAAAATGGCAGTCTCCTAAGATTTATGTGGTTTCCAATAGATCTAGAATTCTCGATGCAAAAAAAAGTACAAGTATCTAGGACCAAAATTGACTTTCTAATTATAGAATAATTATCCATTAATCTCAACAGACTGGCAACCCCGTCCACCCCCCACCACCGTTTTCCATATACTATTATACCTGTCCTCGCTTTAAATATATCGGTATATCCACCTTTCACCTTTGTCCCCATCCGCTTTCTCGTGCTTTAATTTTTTTTAATAAAAATCTAAAAAATAAATATTTTTATACATAAAATATTCAAATTTAAAATCTTAAATAATATATTGTGCAATTTCAACATTTATTTAATACAATTATCATAAATCATACTATTTTACTTCGAATTGAGTATTTATATTTTTATTAAAGAATCTTTAAAATTAAATGTCAAAAATTTTAAAATAAATATATTTTTTATCTAATATTTTACTAATAATTCTTTAATTTTAAAAAATTATATTTAACTAACTAAATGTTTCAATAACTAACTTAATTAATAATAAAAATAATTATATAACTTTATTAAAATCAAAATCTCTCCTTAATTTTTATACTAAATCAAATATAGATATTCCGAATCAAGGGAGTAAATTCTTAACATCCATAACATTAGAAATATAAATAACAAACAACTCTTTTAAATTTTATTTCCAAACTTTGTTTATATAGTTAATGGTATAATTCATTTTTGCCTTTTGCATTAAACTTTTTGTGTAATATAACTTTTTTATAAAATGTTAACTGTTTTTCATAAAATAGAATATATATAAGTTATGAGTAGTTAATGTAAATATATTACATAATCATAAATATGAGTAATCATGAGTAATTGGTAAAAATAAATATATCTATATTATAATATATATATATATATAATAAATAATATTGCCTATTGCATTAAACTTTTTATGTAATATTAACTATACAATATTTTTAAAAAATTATAAAATAGAATATAAGTTATGAGTAGTTAATGTAAATATATTATATAATCATATATATGAGTAATCAGATGTAATTGGTAAAAATAAATATAACTATATATATATATATATATATATATATATATATATATATAACATCCTCAAGCACGTACTATCAAAATTGACTCTCTTCTACCTAGAATGAAAAACAATTTAATCTCTTTGCATTTTTAAGGGAATTATTTTTTTTGAAGTTAAATAGTATTTTCTAGTAAAAATACTAAAATTACTCTTAATAAACTTCAAACCTCCTTACTTATTTTTCTCTCTCTTGATTAATAGATTATATAAAAGATGGTAAAAGGAAGGAAAAAGGTTGGAGTCAGTCAAAATTAATAATTAATTTTTATTAGAATAAAAAAATTTAAAAGAAAGAATAAGCAAATTCCCTTTAAAAAACAATAAACAAATTCATTTTCAAGTATTAGTGTGATTGAAAAAAACAAATTATTACTGTAATAGATTTTAAATAAGGATAAAATTAAAATAGAAATTATAAATGTAACTTCTAGAAAGTGAACAAATATTTTAAGCATCCAAATAAAGAAACGATGACAAATAGCAAGGAATAAATTAGTTAATTAAATATATGCAAATATTATAATATTAAAAAATTTCTCAATCAATTAATGAATTTAATCAACTAGGTCTCTAGAGCTAATTATCTTCCACGTGTCATTCCAAAAATTAATTTCTTTTATAAGAATGAAATTAATGAAATGTAAGTTGAAAGCAGAACTGTATATCCTATTGGGTTTCTTCATTTTTTGTTTTGAATAAATAATAAATACTAATAGTTTTGGGTTGGTAAACACAATTAGTATTGTTTATAAAATGACAAATATAAAATCGAAGACAAATTATTTCTCTTTCCCCATCACACTCTGAGATCTTTCTTTTTCACTGGGAAATTCTTAGGGAGACAGGGAGAAGGAGAAAAGATCGAAACTTTTCGAAGAAAATCGCAAGGAATCTGTAGAAGTCAATGTTAACACTACTAGTGTCTGGGGTCGCTTTTGTTAGGAATTTTGATTTATTTTTCCACATTGTCTCCTGTGAATCCACCGGTCTCTCTTTCTATAGATCGTCTTTTTTTTTTTCGTGTTAAATTTTATTTCCTAGATTTCACATTCTTTGATTCAGTATCTACTCTTATTTTTTTTTTTATTTGAATTGGGGTTGTTTGAATTTCAAAATTAGATATATTTTGTCTGTATTGCCATTCTTTTTCCTCTGATTATTTCCCCGGGGTGGTCATTGTTTGAATTTTTTTTAAGTTCTTGAATCCGTTTGCATCTTCTTCAGTTGGGTTTTCCTAACAATTTGTGTCCACAGTGTGCATTATCTCAAAATTTGGAAAAAAATTTGGGTTCTTTTTGTCGATTATTATCAATAAGTTAGGATCTTTAACAAATGTGCATGTTCATTGTACTTTTTGGGTGGTAGTTTTGGGATGAAGTGTCGTCGGTCATGAGGAGTGAAGAGGAAGAGAAATGGAGATTAGATCGGAGAGTGTGGGGCAGGCGAGGTTTGATAAAACTAAGGCACCTGTACAACCAATGCAACCGGTGAATCAAAGAACTCGGTTACAAGTTTGGTTTATAAGGGTCTGTTCCAGCATTTTGATATGGACCTGTTTGGTTCAGCTGGTGGCAGTGGGGGAGCTATGGCATCCTCGGTTACTGACTGGATTGACGAGCCGGTTCACTGGGATGTCTATAATGCATGTTGAAGATTCCGTGCCATCTCCTCAGATTCTTCTACCAGCTAGTGAGTCCCTCAAGACCCGGGAATTGATTTTTGTTAGTAGTGATTAGGTTAAACATTTGCAGATGTAGTTCCTGGTATGACTGAAATAACAATGTTATCTGGGAATTTGTGATTTTACTGTTCAGATTTTGTCCTAACATGTCATCTTCAAAGGTAAGAAATTTGGATCATTATATCTGAAGTCATAAGTATAGTTTGGAGGTGCATGTCTGAAAATATGAAAGCAATATAGTGAACTGGCTCTTTAAGCAATCTAGCAATCAACTGAAATTTGGAGCATTAATGTTATCTCTTTAAGTTTCCTGTCTTCATTATAAACTACTTGGCAACTTGAGAGAATTCCATGGAAATGGAGAAAGGTTGTTCTGTAGTTAAATTGATGTTCTGTTATCATATCCTCGCATCAAATGATAAACTAGTCTAACTCTAGCTTGAAAAAAGCTCTTGTGATCGCACAGTAGAACAATTTACCAATTTTCTCATAGTTTGTATCTGTGCATATCAGTTCTAGGTTTTGCGGAGCAGGATAGGGAGGATCTAAATGAATTTACTTGTAATTTAGCTTTTTGCTTTTGAAATTGTTAGAGGAAGCTTCTAAACCACTGGTATGCTTACATGGTAAGGAACAAAAGAAGCTACTAAATCGTGATGCAGGGTCACATAATAGGCTGCTTAAAAGGTTCTATAATTTTTTTTCTTGGTTGTTACTCCAAAGTGGTTTTCATGAGGCAATTCACCTTTAGGTGCTGTTATTGTTATCATAGCTGTTAGATTTGCATTTTCTTAAGTATTTTATCCTATCTGTAGTTCTATACCTGCCTACAAGATGTTTTGATTAGACATAAGTAATAGAACTTTATAATTTTGCAGGGAATTATACAAGTAATGGTTTTCTTAAGGTATCTTGCAATGGTGGGTTGAATCAAATGAGAGCTGCGGTTTGTACATCTTCTTATGGTATTTTTATTTTTATGATCTTCTTATTCTTGCACTGAGTAAAGTAATCAATCCAATGATAGATATGTGACATGGTGTCAATCGCTCGGCTACTAAATCTCACTTTGGTGGTCCCGGACCTTGATAAGAAATCTTTCTGGGCTGATCCTAGGTAATTCTGTTATTATGCAAAGGCAGTTGCGAAGATCGCCATTATTTACTGCTTAAACTTTTGGTATTATACTTGCAGTAATTTTGAAGACATATTTGATGTGAAGCACTTCATTGCATCAATGAGAGATGAAGTTCGAATAATAAAAAGGTTGCCAAAGAGATTTGGAAGGAGATATGGATATCAAACTCTAGTAATGCCTCCTGTTAGCTGGTCAAATGAAAAATACTACCTGGAGCAGGTTTGAATATTTCATCGTCTAAAAATAGTGAGGTGCTGCAACCTTATGGATTGATGAAAAATTTAGATTATAATATGCATTTTTTTCCTCGTATTGTAAATTCATTACTGATTTCTGATATTTGTAAACCTTCTGCTGTCTTGGCAGTCAGGGGCTGTGCCCTATAAATACCTCATTAATTAGGTTTTGGCCAGCTTATGGTGCATGTGGGACTGTGAGTCTTGTTTGTTAAAAAATGAGTTGTATGAATCAATAATCACCCCTTCATACTGGGTGGCTTGTGAATCAGACAAGATGCAATTGATACTTTCTGCTTTTGGTAAGTGTTTCCCAATGATGAAAATGAAACTGCTAATAATAATATTCTTCATTTTAAACAGAGAAAAAAATAAAAAGCTTGCACCTTCCATCATTTTCTGTCTTGTTCTGCAGATTAGAAACCTTCCCTTAGTTGGTTTATTTCTGGATCATGAATACATACTTTTGAGCCCCTTGGATGAGGAATGTGAGATTGCCTCCACAGCCTCATGTTAGTGAGTATGGCATTGTGGCCATTGAACTGTCCCCTTGGGGAGATTTAAGCTTCTAAACAAAGGGCTTCAGATATCTTCTTGTTGCAATCTGGTTATGATATGACTCCTAGTTGGTTTATTTGAATGGATTGCTACCTCCTTTCCAAATATAAGTCATTTTAGAGTGAAATAGTCTTCTCAAACTGCAAGTTATTTTATAAAATTTGATGTGTATTCTTTAGCTTTTTTCTAGTGTTACCCCTACTAGTCTTCAATATTCTCCAACATTATATTGCACATGAGGCAGTAAACTACATTGTTTTTTGAATTCTGAATTTATGCACATGAGGTTAAAACAACTCATATTTTGAAATGGAGGTAGTAGTTAATTTCATTGGTTGCTCATTTGAAATTCTCTCTTTCTTTTGATATCATAATACAAAGAATAACACATGATTGTCTGATGTCTTTCATTTGAACATGCAGATACTGCCTTTATATGGCAAGTACAAGGTGATACATTTTAACAGAACAGATACTCGGCTGGCAAACAATGGGATTCCTCTTGAGCTTCAGAGACTTAGATGTCGTGTCAATTTTCAAGCACTCAAGTTCACACCTCAGATCGAGGCTCTGGGGCAGAAATTGGTCCACATTCTTCAAGACAATGGACCGTTTCTTTCATTGCATTTAAGATATGAAATGGACATGCTGGCCTTTTCAGGTTGTACCCATGGCTGCTCTGTGGAAGAAGCTGAGGAGCTCAAACGGCTGAGGTAATTGCATGTTAAAGTTGGTGATTTATTTGCATGCATATACCCAAGAGGTTGTTTTTTCCATCTACCTGCACTATATTTATCCACCCTCATATATTTCTTCACTATATATATATATATATATATATATATTATTATTATTATTATTATATGCATGAGTGTCTTTTGTATGTGTGATCAGCAAAGAATATAGCCAAAAATAGAGTAGATTTGAAAAAGAGGGACTGTGTAGTCGGTTGCTGATACATGTATTGGCTTATTGTATGAGTGCTGAACCGGTTTATGCCTAAGATGTGATCCATTTGCTTATTTGTCAAGTTCTGAAGTTCTACAAGCTCTTAGAGAAAAACAATCCTCGTTTAAGTAAGTTTTTTCATTTGTACCTCATTGCTAATGGAGAAATGATTGGAAGTTCCAATGTTCCAAAAGCGACATTTTTACAGTCTGAACTTGTCGATTGTTTGTCATTACGTAAACTGGGATAAATGTTCTGAATATAAGGTACCTTTTCTACATGGATGTCTGTCTTACTGGTTTCCATTCTCCATAGTGAGGAGAGGTGACTCAGTGAGCTTGATTCTTGCCTTGAGGTGGAATTTGATCCCAAGTCTCTTGGTATACTGCTCTGTGGTTTTATAGATTCGGCTAATGTGGCCTATGATTTTGATTCAGCTCAATTAAGTCATAGCCTAATGGGATTTTTGGGTTGTAATCTGTATTTGGATTTCTAACATTATAGTCCCTGAGTACTGAATGATATATTACTGGATTTCAAACCTTCAATCTGGGCAGTGATCTTATTGAATATGATCTTATCTTTCTTGTCTGCAATATGTTCAGATATGCATTCCCTTGGTGGAAGGAGAAAGAGATATTATCTGAAGCAAAGAGATCTGAGGGTTTATGTCCACTTACACCGGAAGAAGCAGCTTTGATTTTGAGAGCATTGGGTTTTGACAACAATACACAGATATATATAGCATCTGGTGAGATATATGGCAGCGAAAAGAGACTTGTGGCTCTGAGGACTGCTTTTCCAAGAATTGTAAGTAATCACAATCTGCAGTGTGATACTTGTTATGATGTGAATTTGAACCCTTTAGGTTTTATGTTCTACCAAAGTTTTGTGTACCTCATGACCGTTTCTGGGTGCTCCCCACTTCTGGTGGCTGGTTTTTCAGTATGGGGGATCCAATATGAATCCACTGATATGATTCACCATCATTGAAGTGTTCATTTGATTACTTGAGTGTTTCCTGACAGCTGGGAGTCTTTTTTTTTTTGGGGGGTGGGGGGGTGGGGGAAGTGTGGTGTCTTATAAGCTGACAGAATCAAATTAAGAGAGCTTATTAATCCCCAGTTCAATGAGGCTCACAAACATAAAATCTAACTTTGATTGGTTAGCATATACCCCACCTCCTAATTATTTGGAGCCTTTCTCACTTGGTGTACCCTAAGATCCTGAGGCTTGGGGATCAAATTATGCTAATTAGTAGCTGGGCAATTTCTGATTGTCAAATCTTGATTGATTTTGAGTGGACTGTAGTACTAGAATTGCACTTTTCTGGTTACTATAGGGATGTAGAATGTCCTGAGTTCTTAGATTTCTTCATTTTTATACTTCAGGTGAAAAAGGAGATGCTGCTACATTCTGAAGATTTGCGACAGTTCCAGAATCATTCCTCCCAAATGGCAGCCCTAGATTTTATTGTTTCAGTTGCCAGTAATACATTTGTTCCCACTTATGATGGCAACATGGCAAGACTAGTGGAAGGTCACCGAAGGTATGTACTGCAGTTCTGACATATTTGCTGGGCAGTTGAGACCCAGAACTTCTAACCTTTCGAGCTATTGTATATTTTGCAGATATCTTGGCTTCAAAAGAACCATCCAACTTGACCGCAAAAAGCTTGTGGAATTGGTGGATTTGCATGAGAACGGGGCACTCTCATGGGATAAGTTTTCAGCTGCTGTCCAATTGGCCCATGAAGGAAGAATGGGACAACCAGCTCGCAGAAGAGTGATAGTGGACAAGCCCAAAGAAGAAGATTATTTCTATGCAAACCCTCAAGAGTGCCTTTGTGAGGGAACAAGTTGTAGTGGCTTACCAGTCCCCAGTAATACAACTACAGCCAGGTGAAGTATGCCATAGGTCCAGGCCTCTATTTCATATTCAGCAGTACCATGTCCCTTGCCTTGACAAAATGATGGATGGTAAAGAAACAATGATTCTTCAATACACAAAGGCTTGAAAAATGTATCTATGCCCCTGAAGCTTCTGGAAGTTTGAAGAAGCATCAAACTCTTACAGGCATTTCAAAGGGGTGCTATGTATACATGTAGAGCTTGCTGGAAACAGTGCGAAGTACAGAGAAGAATTCAAGATTTATAAGTTGCCACTAGGGAATCAGAGTGTATTCATTCATTTTGTTCATATATAATTTCTTTGTAATTCAATTTCACCGACACCTGTGTTTGACTTGAGAATGTGATCGACAGAATTTGAGGCAAAAGGCCAGCATGATACAGTTAGTCTCCATGTCTACCTGGATAATGCAAGAAGCAAAGGTGGCTCTAAACTTATAGATAGCTTAACCAGTTAGATTTTGCAACAAATTTTGTATACTGGATTTAGTATCTGTGTACCCACAGAGATTCATCTAATGAATTGTAAAAGTTTCTGAGAATCAGCTGTGTAATATTGGTTCCACTTCTCAAACAGAATCTACGAAAAAATGAATAGAAAAAGTAGTTCCAATTTTGTTGGAAATTGATCCTGCACTATAAAAAGCTTACAGTTTCCAGTTTCCAGTTTCCTACTAGATAAGTCTCCATGTAGTTCAGATGCAGCTGCTGCCCATTCCATGTACAACTCAGTTTCATGCTCTATGTAGAGGGCAACCCCATGATTTTGG
Source organism: Apocynum venetum (assembly GCA_019593545.1). Taxonomy (NCBI): domain Eukaryota; kingdom Viridiplantae; phylum Streptophyta; class Magnoliopsida; order Gentianales; family Apocynaceae; genus Apocynum; species Apocynum venetum. The sequence continues at coordinate 4,494,656 of SRSM01000132.1, forward strand.
GGGGGGGGGGGGGGAGAGGTGGTGTGTGGAAAAGGGGATGGGGTTTGTAGAAAAGGCGGTTACACGAGGTCATGAATTAAACAAGAAGAGCCTCTGTGGGGAAGAATATGGACAGCCATCCGAGATATGAAACCATTAAAATGACCAGCCAATGGAACAGTTTTTTTCCGAGGCAATGTATCCTAGCCCCCATATAACATTTTTCAAGGACGTTTTGCTCTTTCGACCCCACAATTGAGGTAGCAAGTTCGATCTCGTCTAGAATATATTCTAGCACTATTCTAGGACGACTCAGTTTCAGAAACAAAATAAAGCAGTTGTCTCTCAAAACCTGTGTATGCTAGACTGCTGGTGCCTTTTCCACCAAGAGAAGAGGAAAAATGTACAAAGAAGAGGTAAGCTTTTCCATACTGCTATTCCCAGAAGATTATTTCACCTTGCTCCCCAACAAGACCAAGATCCTTGAGCCTTCTTTCTTGGTAATAGTCCAAGCCATCCAATTCTGATTCCCTCTCTCTAAATACTTTCTCAATGTGCTGCAGCACCTTCTTCTCCCCCATTCTAATCTTAACTGCCATTTCATGCCTTGTACTGAGATTTCCTTCCTCTAGCAGTTTCTCATCCTGTCATTCATCTCATGATTAGGATTACCAAACGAATTGAGAATATGCAAAATCTTTGTTTAAATACTATGACAGAATTTTCATCCTCAAAAGAGACACGTGAGTGGATTTAAGCACATAGACAAGATAAAAAGATAATGATGAAAAAGAAATTGCAGTGTCTATTCTGTTGCAAAGGAGTTGAAAAGACTAATCACTATCTGTTGCTTCATTGTATTAGCTTCAAAACATACATTGTCACTAAAGACCTTCCCATTTATTTACCTGAAATATTATGAGGATCATTGCTTTGAGATAGAATGTGGGGATTGATGAATATTAGAATGCGATAACACAAGATTGCCCCAAAGCACATCATTTGAATTACCTCTTCAATGGTGGTATGGTAGCCATCAAGTGCTGACTTGCAGGCGTTTTGAACCACTTGACATATGAGCTCCTCATTAGCATGGCTAACAGGCAACTCAAGGTGACCCCAAATGGAATTCCGGAAAATTGACTCCAGAAGGAAAGCATCCGATCCTCCAAGTGCTAACAATCGGAGATATGGAAGCATTGCTGGGGGAAGAGGCTGATTCAATTTGATATCAAAGTAAGCAGTTTCACCCAAACCATTAGACTCGGCAATATCCAGCTTGTCCCCAAAAAATACATCTGACTCTGGTATTTCTAATGTAAATGTGAATGCATCACGCTTTGACCCTGATTCAGTGAATCCATAGTCCAAAGCCATGTCGGCATTGCTTTTGTTTAGATCATATTGGATAAAAACCTGTAGAATCATGTGTCAGTTTCCATAGCTGGCTAATTTCACTGTGTTCTGAAATGCTGACTGGTGGAGATTGCTTCAGTCATTGTGCACTCTAAAGTACTTAGCTTTTATAAAACATTATCAACTCAGGAATTAGATAAAAAGGAATCAAGATCTGTCTTTTATTTCCTGGTTCACTTACTAACTCTTGTGCTTCATCATTCTCACAGTTTATCCTTTTCTAGGCTCATCTAATGCTTTTATTCTCTTATAGGGTTTAGATACCTTTCCAACTTGCTTGGGTTATTTCTTTTATATGCAGCAAGATTGGCTTATGGTTTTGTCAGCCTCGTAATCCATGGTATGACCAATTCTGGCTCACCTTTGAGTGTCGTAAATATGTACTTCATTCTAGTAATACTATATATTTTCTATAAAGCTTCTAAAACAAGGTAAACAAATGGCTTTAATTTCAGCTGATAAATTCTCACCTGCTCACCAGCCTTGAGATTTAATGGACTCCTCAAAGAAAAAAGGTAATCCCAAGAGAAAAGGCCAGCTGCTCCTCTAACCTCATGTGCATGATCTTCTGTTGTAACAATATCACTGTGGTTGACCTGATCCCAAAACCAGTTATTTTAAAAGTAATAAGTGATTTTATCACAGAAGATGAAAATGTTTCATTTCATATTGTAAGGTATGAAGAACATATCATAAGAGAACAAACAACAAAGCATATGATGGCCTTGTTTCTATAAAAAAGAGAAGCATTGGCTCTTTAAAGATGACGGTTTAACTTTTGTGAACATCTGTGCATAAGAAGCATTTAGGTTTATATATCCTGCTAACCTCCATCTGCAAATAGTATATATTACATAGCTTCAACATAGCACTTAATGAAGTAATTACTTTTGTCTCTTTTCGGTGATACTAAACAATATTTTTGGAATTGTAACTCTGAGACAAGTAAAATAAGGACCGACTCAGAGACACAATTCTGCTAAATTATAGATATGTCTACACTAGCATGCAGGATTTTAAAATAGCAATTTTTCAATGCTGTCAGATATATTGTCCTGGATCTTGATACCTCCCTTGCATAAGATGAAGCCAAAGAGCAAAACATTTCTGATCCGAGAGGAAGTAACAACATCAGCAAAAAGACTCAACCATGTTCAACTAGCAAATTGTTTTAGCTCAGTTTCTTCATTTTTCCCCAATTCAGCACCAATTTCAGGTAGTGGAATCTAGCAATAAGTTGAGGAACTTACCAAGTCTGCAAAAGGGATTATAACAAGATTCTGATTACGAAGCCGAGAAAACGCCCTTGATCTGAGAATACCAAATGCCCAAAAGAAGTCATCCAGTGTTATAGGAAATGAAAATAGCTGCTTGTTTCGAAGAATGACTTCCTCTTGCACTTTGACAAATTCATTCTCTACATACTCTTTCACACCCAATGTTGTGCTCAATAATTGGGTCCCTGGAAGCTCAAAATACCATAAAAACTTTAGGCATATATAGCAGTTAACACCAATAGCACAAGAACAGTTGAAAGAAACATCTGGAATGAAAAAGAAACTCATAATTTATTGACAAAATTTCGGTCCTTGGTTCTGAAAATAGAAGGCTACCTTGAATTTCACCAAGCTCCTCTTCTGACCTGCGCTGGAAGAGCATATCAAACATCAGATTCAGCTATAAACACATAACTCTAAATTCTCAAGAAAATTTTGCAAGAAGAGGTATGCAAATGCATTTAATAAAGTAGTCTTATCAACAAAATTCGAGCTTAACCCACCAATAAATAGTAGAATCTGTGGATTCTGGAAGAATATCAATGTAATATTTCCACTTGGAATCCTCCCTAGACCTCTCTCTAAGCAAGAACAGAGCAACTGAAATCCAAGGCTTGAGGCCAAAACAGACATTCCCAATCTCTGAAGCTGCAACAGCATCTGGGTTGATCCAGAACCTTTTGGGCACCTCCAAAACAACCTCACCTTTTCCTATGTTCCTTGTGGCAACAAGTCCAAGACCTTCTGGTACAACACCTGGCCTGACTGGAGTCTTTGCTGAGACCACTCCTTCATCATAAAGCCACTGCCAGAATGTCTGCACAGACTGTGGAATTTGTTGGTCAGTTGCAACTGATAGAGCCGAGCTCCTGAACTTGAAATTGGATTTGGTTTTCAAGAAAGAGAACTGGTTAGAGGTTCCATGAGCAAAAACAAGAGAGGAGGAAGAAGAGGGTACGACAGAAAAGAAAGTAGCCATTTCTGCTCCCCCTTTGCCCTGTAGTTGCTAGCTTGTGGTATTGACTCGAGGAGGAGAAGATGAGGTTCTGGCCATTTATTTATAGCTTCTGGTTATGGATAATCATCTCCTCCCCTTTCTGTTACATTTAATTATCTTTTAGGATGTCTTTATTATCATTTAGCCAAAAAAATAAAAGAAAATTGATGTCTTTGTTATCCCTCAAAAAGTGACAAAAGCACTGTATACCAGTAGAGGATTTCTTTTTCATATCAATTATTGATTTATAATGAATAATTGTCGTTAAAAATAAATTAGTGATATAAAACACAACTCTACTTTACTAAATTATAAAGGAGTTATGTAGAGATAATAAATTATTTGACACTGAGATACATTTCTTTTAAAGTAAATTTTACTCTTGAAAATTTGTCTTGGGAGCTGAATAGACTATTTCTCTCGATTAACATTAGAAACATTATTTTGATAGGTAAGTTCTTCTTTCAGAGCTTAATTGAAAAAAGAATATTTTAAGTTTGGAATCGGAATTCAAAAGGAGCTCCGAATTGTTTCAACCTTCAGTCCTTCACTGCTTCCTACGCTTGACACTTTAATCTTTGACCGTAGGCATGATTCACTCACATCAGAACCAAATGCATGGCTTAGGCATGTCTGAGGTTGTTCGATCTTTTATTACCCAAAAGAAAAAGTCTTTGTGCTCTGTTCCTTGTTCAGGTTATCTTAGAGAAACTAAGATGGTTCTCTTCCATGTGAATTTTGCAAAGGATGTCCTCTATGTAATAGTGACGAATGTGGTACAAAAAAAGAATTCATTTTATTGTCAATTTACCTTTACAGGCTTTAAAAGAGGAGGGAGAATCGAGGATCAACAATAGATTTCATGACTGCATAGAGATTTTACTGCAGATACTGCATTACATAACATTACATACACTGGCAGTTCCAATAACGCCATTTTTTAAAAAGAAGAAGAAAAAACTACTTGAAATGCTACAAGCTGCAGAATTGAATATAGACAGCCACAAAAGGAACATGTCCAACAGCTAATGTTTACATAATCTGTCTTCAATAGTATATGGTTAGCAAAATCCATATTATGTAGGTGACTCTACTGCCCATCAGTGTAAAAATGCCAACCACGTGGGGTCAGATAGGTATTTACCTAGATAATGAACATGAGGACTTTTGCTAGGAGTTGTTATAGATGCACTGGAAACAGCAGTATAAACATGCATGTGGCAAGATAAGAAACATATGAGAGCACTTGCGCAAGTTATTGCTAGAGATGCACTTAATTCTTTAATAGAAATACACAACTTACATGTATGTCACTACAATCACTACTCGCATTAAGCTTTTGCCAAATAAGCAGGTACACCTCACGGTATGGAAGAACAATGGATACAAGACAGGTTACACACAACAAACATTGAAAACACAATATGCCCGCCCCTCAAAAAGATAGTAATAAGAGGAAGACAAAGAATGAAAGAATTGTACAAACTTTTGGGTCGGGAGGGGGGGGGGGTTCATTCTTCATTACTTTGTATACATGTATATTGTTAATGCATTTAACTACTAACAACTGTCATGGACTAATTAGGTATCTAGATTGCAAAGGACTTCTAGTGATATTGCTTGCAATGACATGTAATCTAAGGTATTAACTCATAAAATTGGAGCCATGGAAGTTAAATTTCATAGATCCTGCAATCCTCAAATGTCATCAGAGCATCAGCGAGAGCATTAAAACATGTTAGCCAGTTTTTATGAACTGGAAAATGATGTATGCATGTATTGATTGACCAAGTGGTCAAACAAGGTCATAACATTGCAAATCATTCTCCCAAATAAGTGTGCAAACTTCAACACGATTGAGGGACATAAACATTCCCAGATACAAAGAATTCTAAACCTACACCTAAGAAGCAAACAAAGACTACAGTGACGCAAGGTGCTAAATGACTCGAGTTGAGCGAGCCCAAGTCTCTTCAGTGACTTGAGTTGCACTAGAGCCAAATACCATGGGCTAAATGGAACCTAGGCAACACTTGAACTTCAGTACCTAGTTATTTGACTCAATTGAGCCCTGAAGAGCACTATTTTCCAGTCCAAATTCTTAAACCTATTGTTCAGGGGCAAGAGTATGATAGAACATAATGATTATGTCCCATCTACTTTGAAATTCAGAAAGCTCTATTTAAGTTTGTACTTAATGATCTCACCTACTCCCAACGCAACAAATATTAAGTACCTCCCAATTCTTCTCCTTCAAGAAAACAAAGAGATTGAAGCAAAACAGTTCATCAAAACAACACAAAAACAATAAGGAACCACAGGAACATTCAGTATCTGAAGCAGAAGTGATAAGCCATAACATGTAAATTTCTTTGTCTCCTGGTGAAATCAGTTCAATTCTAAATTCTACTCTCAAAATATAGCAACAAATTCTCAAATATCCTACTCATCACCCTAAAACTATAACAAACTCCACTTTTGGTTTACAGGCTTTGTTACCGGACCGGCCGGTGTATAAAAAGGGGGAAGTTTCTGGCTACTTTAACTACATAACTCCCTTTTACGGACTTACTAGAGCTACTACGCATTCTAGAATTGAGGGAAGCCACCAAAGTCTGAACTTTGACCAGATTATTTCATCATTCACCGATAATAAATTCTAAATGAGTTCTGATTTCACAGACCCATCATAACTACAGAATACATATTTCGTAATCCAAAAAGCAAACAACGATACCATAAACCACCAAAACTTACTACAATTTATTCATAGAAAAAATATGCATTCAGTTGAAAGGGTGAATACTATGGTTTCCAATGGGGGAAAAAATGTTTCTAGTAATGTTAAGATACAAAAATTTAGGATTTCAGTTGCTGTCAGAAACTTCAGTTTCCCTTTAATTTACCTAAAAAAATAGAACTCCTTAAATCTCACTGCTTTCATCCATCCGTAAAGTAATCAAATTTCAAAAATTGGAGAAGATCGAATCTTGAGTAAATCCCCCACTTTCAAGTACTCCCATTAACCGTTTTCTCCTGAGAATCTGTCTCAGAACCATTTGATGCTTCCGATTCATCACTCCCATTGTCTTTCTCAGATTGTTTGGTGGCTTCCTCTCCTTCTTTCCCTTTCCCTTCCAATTCCTTCATGGCCTCTTCTTCCGCTTGCAAAAGTGGAGCATAATAATCACGATGAACCTCCATACACTTCTTCAAAGCACCAGTAACCTCAAAGCACTTCTCCACAATATCCTCGTTGTTCTTTTCACCTTCCTCAACGCACTTTTCCCATTCAATAAATTCATCCCTACAACCTCCCTCTTTCATAAACAAACAAAAGGGACATTCACCCACCTCCTCTTCTTCTCCTTCTTCCCCTACTACCGCTCCTTCAGGAGCTGCTCCATCTTCTTTGATTTCCAAGTCTGCAGGCGTTCCTTCTACAGCTGGATCTGATGATTCCTTTACGGAGGCTTGGGATTTCGGCTCCTTTTCCTGCTTTGATTCATGGGCTTGTGAGGAATTTGAGGAAGACATATCGGAGATAGGGGAGGTTGAGCTAGGGTTTGGTGATGCAGGTGAAGAAGGTTGGGACAATTGGGCTCCCATGGCTGCTCTCCTAAAACCTCTCTCTTAAACCCTCTAGCTATTTTTTTTGGGGTCAAATAGAAAAGCTTGACTTTGGTGGGTCTTCTATTTATAAGGTGGGTTTAGAAACCTTGGAGAACAAGCCAAGCCAGTGAACAAATAAATGAAGGATTTGGATTAAACTTATGATTTTACTTATCTCTTGAGTCTTGCTGGATAAGAGATGCTATACTATTTTTCTTTAAAAATAAAAAAGGGATTTTTTTTTTATGTTGGTATTATACCATAATTAAACTTATTATATTACTCATCTATCACATTTTTATTTTGAGACATTGAAAAAAAAATTAAACATATTTTTACCTAAAAATTCATAATCAAAAGTATAAATTTAATTTTAGATAAATTGAAGTTTTATTGTTAACAAGGGTGTTCATTTGATTTTCAGTTCCAAATTTCAATTTTTTTTAATTTTTCTTGATGAGAATTAAATCAAATCGAATTTCTCATAAAACTGAAATAAAGAAAACTAAATTATAATATATATATATATATATATATAAATTATACAAATATAAATTTTTACTAAATTCTTTTATTTGATTGAGTTTTGATTGAACATATTTATATACTTTGATAGAATGGTTTTTTATATTTATTTGATGACTGGTGTGCACTAGTTTTAAAGGTTTTATTAAAAAAAAAAGTTTTATGTTAATAGAAGTATTTTTCTTTTTTCATATTTTTTAATGTTTTCCAGTAGTGATTTTAGAGGTGAGAAGGAACGGCCGAGTGACGAGTTTTCTTCGTTTGCCATTGTTTGATGCATGATCGAATCTCAGTCCTCTCCCTCTATCTCCATCCCTTCCTCCTATGCAATAATAATAATAAAAATCTATATTTATAAATAAGTCAGGAATGGGGATAATTTTATCCTTTGATGAGTCAAGAATAAAGATCCTTGTCAATTCTTCGAAATAGGAACACCAAGAATGAAAAATTCAAACATTTAATTTTAGATAACATTAACGAAAAGAAAATATTTTGCATTGAAAAATATAAAACATTTTAGGTAACATGATCATTAATTATAACCTTATGTGGTCCAAAAAACCAATATCACATAATAATTTTCCTATGAGAAAAAAAGAAGCTATTTCATCATTATTAGCAACTTAAAAAATACTAATAAAGAAAGAAAAATATTCTTAACTCTATTTTCTTCCATTTTTGAAGTCGAATTTAGATTTAAAAATTATTTCCTATCAATGAAAATTGAATAAATTTATAAGTAGAAAGTGGCAAAACAGTTCTTGAATGTTTTTCATCCAAACAACCAAAGTCACTGAACACAGGAAACAAATCCATACGATTCCCTCTCTTGTTACTCATCTGCTCAATTTGTTCATACTAAGGATCCTTTCAACAAATGTGATCTTCCTTCCTCAATCATCCTTAAAAAACATGTAGCTAGAAGAAAGTATATCAATATTTGAACAACATTTTAATTTTAAGATAAGATCCAGGGGTAAAATATGTTTATTTGAAATCCAGTATAGAGTGTCTCCTATATCAAAATGTTTTGTTATCATTTTAATTAGGACAAACAAAACCATCAGCTACAAGTGAAGGAGGTTTCTGATGTAACCAGAAGCCAAATTTAAACATTGCATGAACCACACAGAAATTGGCTGATTAAAAGACGGATTCGTCCCAGCATATCTTTCAAAAACCTTTGGCCGTGCTCTGCCTTGGTTTCATGAAGCCTGTTAAATGAAGCTTCTCATACTCATATACAAAGTCTTGTGCATGTGAAAAGGTTTGGATCTCAGAACAACAATAAGGGTACCAACAGATTTTCTCTGGATGACTCTATGATCACAAATAAATATTGATAGCAGGGTTCTAGTTTGTATTGATTGGTGGAAGGAGATGTTGATTCCTATTCATCCTTGTCCTCATGCTCATCGGTGTAACTGAAAGGAAGTGGGACGGACTTGAATGCTCTGTACTTCCCCACATTGTTCAAGGGCTCATTCTCCAACCTGACAGAGTTGCGACATTTAATCAAGACTTTACAGGTGGTTAATTTTTTATCCTATGAGAACTAAAGATGTCTTTCTCTGCAATGTAACCATTAGACAGGCATTGCCCCAACTTTCAATGTGCAAGCAGCGCTCTAGTTCATGTATTAAACTACATTAGCTGATGCCGAGAAAAGGGGATACAATACTTTTAACATTCAAGGTAGGGAAAACCAAAGTTAATTTGGTGTGCATTTTCAAGGGAAACCCCCTAAGGTCACAATAAACACCCATACCATTTCTAGTTTTACTATATAGCACCAAGTGAAAGCTAGTGTGAATACCAGTTTGGAATTGTAAATTACCTGAAGAAGTTCCACATGCCACGTCGGAGAATTTCCAAGAAGGCAAATATGCTCAAAATAGCATTTCCCCGCAGACAGTGCAGATTAATAGTCATCAGTACAAGTTGTAGCCAAGTTAATCTAAGAAGAACATCTAAAACCTGCAAATAGAATTCCAAAAGTTGTCGTAAACAACTTAAAAAGAAATCATTTACCAAAAAAAAAACTTAAGGAAATCTAGTAAGCTGCTGTAACTAGAGATACTCGCATATTACCATTGCCACAAAATATACAGTCTTATGAGGGACTAGAATCTTATCTCTTAACAATAAATTATTTGACTTCCATTGCAGAAGGCCCCAATCCACTACAATATCCCAGTATGTGTTCATCAAAGTTGCTAGAGTTGTGGCCAGGATAGCCAAGACCTTCCAAACAAGGTTTCTTCTCAGTTGAGAAGCTGTTCTGATGACAAGTGCAATAATTGTCAAGAGATATCTCAGAGCATTACAGGCATGAGAAGAGTCTCTCTCATCAAACAGCCTGCGGACACACTACAAGTAAATAGGTAATCTATCAGTGCTTCTTTGACCATGAATTTTTTTTTATGTAGAGAAGGCACAAAGAGAATTACAAAGCAGGTCCTAGATTTGAGCGCACAAATGAATCAAAAGAAGCCACTTGGCTGGCGGGTTAACCAATTCTTCACACAAAAAAAATAAAATTCAAGCACAACAAATTATGATGATTTGTCTCTTCAATGATGATCAAGCATGGAGAGAAAAATACACTATAGCGATCTCAGGGTAAGCCAATTGTTATTTAAGTTTCATGTTGCTTTTCAGTCAGAATAAAAACGGGTGTTGAAGTAGCACATAGCTAAAGTACCCAGCCTCCCTTCCCACAACCCCCCCCCCCCTCAAAAAAAAAAGAAAGAAAAAAAAAAGCACCAAGTACTTTGGATTTTACAACTTTCACAAGTAATAATATCTTCAAGGTTCCCTCTTTTTTATGTAAGTGTTGCAAAGAACGCAAGCTATCAATGCAGGTTTGGACCTCAGATAACAGGCACCATGACAAGAAGAAGAAGATTTTTTGCCAGGATGATACAAGTACATAATTATGACTTTCTTATTCAATTTTTACAACATGCATGAAAAGGAGAAAAATATTTAAATGAGAATATTAAATAAGGTGTGAGACCTGAAGGAAGCGAAGCCAAAATGGCATAACTGCCATAATGAAATAGAAAACTGTATAGATATCACGACTGTGACATTTCTTTGGTTTCTCAGAAAGCCTTTCCCAAGTATAGTAGCAAATGTAGTACTCTAAGCACCTTATTGCTTGCACCTGCATTTAGCCAAAAGCATTATGAAACCATTACCAGACAAGCAGATAACATTCTGGATTTTGACACAACAATAGTTCAGCAAGATCAGAACCTGACTGGTGAGTTGGTCAGCCAAAAAATCATCCGGAAGTGTAACCTGCAAAGAGTACAATCACTTTCTGGATCCAAATTTATCATGATTAAGATGGAATCCCAGTCAACATACCTTGTAAAGCGGAGCGCAAAAACAACGAATTAAAGCTTTTGATAAGAAATAAACGACTTGAACGATAGATGATGTTGAAGGGGCAGAGCATAATGACAAAATTAACCTAATCAAAGAATGAGTTAATCCAGAAATGGATAATAATAAGCCTAGACCAAAAAATTATCCATGACTTTAATCTTACAGTGATAAGGCCTAAAGGAATGAATTCAACATTTGTACGTTGATCTTGACTTCCCGATTCCATCTTTATGTGCAAATGTGCCAGGAAAGTACCAAGAACAAGCATTGCAAGACCATTACTGAGGAGAAAAACTTCTTGGGAACCTAACTCAGTTTCACGCTTGAAACCAAATATAAAGGGGTAGTTGATCCTGTAGCGCCTCCAGAAATATATGTTTGCAGCATACAAGAAGCATATGTAGAACAATGTAGGCATGGAAACTGCAAGATTCTTATGCCATATCTTCAGCATATAAATAATTTTTTAAAAATTGTTTATTTATTGCAAATGGCATATATCCCAAGGGAATAATGTTTGTGAAATCCAGTTTTACCTGTAAAGTGGAAAAATATTGTCCATGTACAAGTTCCCCTCCTTTTTATCAATTAATCTTTTTGCTTCTATTAGTAGGACTGCAGCAATCAGTAGAGCATTGGCTAAACCAGAAAAGAAACCTGTGAAATATCAGATTTAGAAATGAAACTCCAATCTCCTTCGACATACAAAGCAAGCTTTTGTGAAAACTATTTATTTACCTGAAAAGAATGTAATGTGGTGCTTTTCTTTTTTGTGTTCTGGCCTCAGTAATTTCATTCCTTCACTGCGGTTAGAATTTGAAAAGTACTGAATAAAAGTAGCCTCCACTTTATTCAAAAGACCATTAACCTATGACTGCACAAATTAAGCAGGGAAGATAAACAAGTGTTTTATTGAGAGATGTAATACAATAATCAATAATCACTAACAAAAAGGAAACAATTCTTTTGATAGGTAAAACAGTCATAGATGCAGATAATGTCGGATATGAATGGGGATATCCCGGAAACTCACACAGAAAAAAGGAGGATTTTCTGATCCATGTTATGTAGGTAACGGGTACAACAGGATATAAAAGATTTGTTTATCCAGACACTTTCTTCCTTTACTCCCATTTATGCAAGACTTATGCAATGTGGCTCTATGTCTACCACCATGCCTTCTTGAGGCCTTTTGTCTCCAACAAACATGATGAGGCAGAAATTCCTATCTGATCAGTAAGAAATATACAATCTTACCATCATGGTTTAAACCATACAAGATATCCGCGCACAAAATCTATCAACTAGCAAAGCTTTTTTAAAAAGTAGTTTCTGGCTTGTAAATGTTTTTTTTTCCTCCACATAAAGAGTGTTGTGGCTTCAACTTCTTAGTTATGTCATACTTCAAGCTACCAAAAGAAGTTATCAATGTTCTTATCTCTTTAACATGGAATTTTCGGTGGTGTGGTGATTCTGAGGCAAGGGAAGTATCAATGAGTCCTTGTTGCATCCGAATGAGTTATGTTAAGCTATCTAAATTTATACAAAACAATCTGGAGTACTCCACCGTCAACGTCAATGAGAGAGAACCATAATATACCTTAGAGAGTGAGATGTAGAAGTAAAGGGGCAAATTCATGATCCTGCCTAGATGTCTTTCATCAAAGATTCCAATACTCTGTATAGATTACGCATCTATAATTGTTTGAATAGAAGATAAAATACTACACAGACCTCGTCAGAGATCCCAAGATAGGAATTGTCCACTGCTCTCATGTATGACCGTGCTGCTTTCCTTGTCATAATCTGAATTTAGTTGGAAGGTAAACTATGTTATCATTTCTACATGTACTGGAACTGGATTCAGTATGTGTGTATCTAAGATATGCTAGATTCAGACCTTAAAAGATTGAAGTCCAAAACCCAATGGCATACCTTCTCATACTTCTTCAGGATTTTGGAAAATACTGACAGGTTCATGAAACTGTTTATCATCAATTAAATGAATAAAAAAATCACAATCAGAAAGATGAAAGAACAGTTGTTGGGAAGAATCAATAGAATACTTTGAGAGATCCAGAAACAGAAATTTTCATTCATTTACCTGTAATGCTTTAGAAGACGAAGCTTCTGATAGAACTCAGCAAAGGCAGTCTTCAGCTGTTTCTCAACCCTCCTTAACTCTTCTTTGCTAAAGTTCAAATCTTTCTCCATTACGTCGGTCAGAAAACCTTTAATAGTAGATATGGGACTTTCAACTGAATTTATGATCTTCACTCTATCAAGGATATCCAAAGACGCTGGTTGATGTTCTTGATCGTTTGCGAGCTCCATTGGATAACTTCCATTTATGTCATCATGAGTTGACTGCTGTGATCGTGCTTCAGGCATCAAGTCTGTGGCCCTTATCTCTGCATGTTGGCAATGTAATGGTTAAATCTAAGGGCAATTAATCATCTACACATAAAAATGGTTATGATTATGATCAGAACTGCATCATCACTAGACGAGTCAGTTTCTTGGACACTGTTATTCATCCTAATTCCAAGTCTTTCATTTCTTTTACTTTTACCTGCAATAAGATATAAACACGCGTTCTACATAATATATAACGAAACAATAATAATTGCAGGTTCATATTCTGTGCCAAGTTTATGGTGATGTTTCCTCCACAGTTAATTATGAAATAGAAGTTCCAATTTTATTCAATAGTGCGCAGACTTGTTGAGAAATATAGTGTTATTTACTGAAGTCTTGCCGAAATTTTGGACCATTTCTAGAAAATGTATTGCAATCTGTTCAGACTTTTGTCAATGCCACACAAGTATTGGCCTTAAACATCCCTTGACTTAAATTGTGATCTCAATTTCATCAAATTTTTGTATGACCTGGTCATCCCCTTAATTCCAAATTTGAACTTTCTATTAACATGATAAAAGAAAATATGTTCTTACAATTGTTGTCACCTTGCATGGTCCAAACATATCCAGCCAAATAAAATCCTAGTTTCTGACATCCTTGATCTTTGTATTGGCAAAATTTCTAGCCAAAGTCTAGAGCTCTATACTAGAAGCTATTTTATGAAGTTGAATTATTTGCTGATTTAGAGTCCAGGCCTTCCACGAGATACTACTCTCACATTTCAGAAACTTCACAAAATTGTGAACTGGGTATTCTTGAATTTACCAGTTGTCTGAGGATTGCTTGAAGAAGAAATCTTCGAGAAAGATGAATTATTGATATCCATTGTGGAAAATCTTGGAGAACCTGATACATCATGGTTTGGATTAGTCACCCTAATTCGGAAGGCTACCAAAGCATCCATCTGTTTATTCAGCAAGGTTGCTTCTCTAATCACTCCCTCCACCTTGTCCTTGTAGAATCTATTCACTTTGTTCAGCTCGTTATCAAGTTTCTTGAAGAACTTCAACTCATTCTCTCCTCCTCCTCCAGGGGACAAAAGGAATTTGGTGTCATATAACTTTAAAGAGGTCTCTTGTTGCATCTTATCTACAGCAATCACTTGGTCCTCTATATCATGCATACTCCGAACACCCTGACATTGTTGATTCAGATCACTGAAAGACCTCTGTAAAGTAAACTTTTTCTAAGCAGCTCTTAGTGGAGTTGAAGGTTGCTTATTTTGTTTGTCTTTACGAATCTCTTGTAAAATATGTTTTAGCCCATTGTAGTCAACATATGGCTTCTATCCACTTCGGCACCTTTTGTTTTTTGAACTCTTTCCCAAACTTCATTTCTACCTTCTTTACTGCGAAATGTTGTTGGAATCTGGTCGGTTTTCTCTCTATATGATTTCTAGACAATGGAAACAAAGAAAGAGGAATAAGAACAACATAGGGTTGTTATTCTTGCTACGTAAATCTTGATAACCTTCTTTTTCAGTTCTTTCAAAGTGGAACACAAAAACACACTATACTAGCATTATTACACCTCTTAGGCAGTTCTTCTATGTATCTTTAATATGAAAATCCAACAAGCGATGCCAATCAAGAAGCCAAGAAACACAAATGGATTGATATTCTCTTTAGCTTGTGACTGTGAGGAGCAGTTCCAAATTCAATATCATCTTGTTAAATTACCACGTCATTTAAAAGAAACGCTAACGATAACTAGTTAATAGGCAAAAATAAAATTTGATCACGGACTCTTACTATTATTCTGATACAATGTTAAATATATTTTTCAGAAAGGATACGATTTGTAAATTTATCACATCTCTTGAGCAAAATTGAGAAGAAGTTCAACTAGAAAACTTCAAACAACCTCCTACTAGTACTATTTACAATTTAATTCTACCTAAAATAACCCAAAACCCAAATTATAAACGGAAGCTCAATGCCTAAAAACCCTACAATAAGTTGCCATTGCCTAATATTTTTAACTTTTACATCAAAATTCCGGGAAAAAAAAATGAAGCATACATAAATACGTAACAACTAGTATCTAAAAGATTTTCAAAACATCACAGAACTGAAATTCAATAACTAAACCTCGGAAAAACATGTAACATTTAACTTCAAAGTTCAAATTATAGTTCAATGCATAACTTAACATTATTAAAATTCTATCCAATTCTACATTAAAAATTCAAGCTAAAAGTTAGACAGAGATGAAAATAGAGACAGAGAGAGGGAGAGGAAATACCTTGAGTTTATTAAGAAGGTGGCAACTGGTAATACAAGAGACTTTTGGTATTTAAGAATGGAATGTGACACCTCTATAAGTTGGGTTGAGTTGGGAATTGAGTTGTTATTGAGATCACTGTAACATGGCAGACTCACTGTAGAAAAGGGTTTTAAAGGGTTTATGGATTTAATTTCTTGACTTTGATTGGATTTCTGGCTTGCATCATATGCAATTACGCACAGCAAACTATAAGCCTTAGCTTTCGGTGAGGTGATAACAATTTTGTAACCCACCCCTGCTTGACACATGTTTAGCCACGCAAGCTCCTTTCTTTCTTTGAAGGGTAAAAAGCACGCGTAATCCTTCAACTTTTTAAATTTGAAAAATTATCAAATTATATCTTAAACTATTTTGGATTCTCATGATTCATTCATTTTCATTTTGTTTATCTAATTTTGTCCTAAAACTATTTTCGATTCTCATGATTCATTTCCTTTTATTTTTTTATTCGATATTATCCTCAAACTATTTTTAAATCACAATTTTCATTATTCCAAGTAAAATCGTACCAAAATCATGCAAAATCACCTATTTTCTTTTTCTTTTTTTATTGATTAAGGATAAAAAAGTATTTCAAAAACTAATTTCAAGTGACAAAACTTATTTTCTTCATCACATTTCTTCTTCTTTCTTATTTATTTCCCCTAATTCTTCATACTAGAAAGATGGAACATGGAATTGTTCCATAACAAAATAAGAAAATAGCTTCTCCAATATTTTCATATACATATCAACTAACATAATTTGCACATAATTGTTTGACACAAAATCAATCTTATTACTATAACAATGTAATTGTTTTCCTAACCGTAGTTGATTCAATTTTCCAAAGCTTTGATAATTGATGAATAGGCGAAGGTATCAAAAGAAATGAGTTGACAAAGATGTTTAATGTATTTATTCTCATATTCAAAATTTTGAGTGCCTTCAAATTAAACAATTGGATGAGAATTTCAAATGAAATACCATTATATATATATATATATATATATATATAACAAGTGATTTCTCAGGATTTCAGTAATATTTTAGTCTGAAGAAGGAAAATTGTAATTTAAAAATAGTTTAAGGATAAAATCGAATAAAAAAAAGATGAATCATAAGAATCGAAAATAGTTTTAGGACAAAATTAGATAAAAACAAAGAAAACTGATAATAATGAGAATAAAAAATAGTTTGGGAATGTAATTTGGTAATTTTTCTTGAAATTTTAAATTTTAAATTTTTTCACTTCTAACTTATTTCACCTAATTATTACCCTCAAATTTACTAAAATTATTAAAAGTTTACATTGTAAATTTTGGTTGTTAATGTTATGTGCAAAAGGGAAGTCATCATGTAGATTTTCAAGGGCAATTTCGTGAAGTAACTGACTTTCTCCTCCACCATTTTTGTTCCGTTGCCTATTGAGTAGAGACTAGACCTCTCCCAGAGAACTCCCACTATTGAAGTCCCTCCTCCACCTTCGTTTCAGAATTGTGTTTGATGATCTCAAAAAAATATTGTGATATGCTCATTGAATTTCTTGAACGCGGTGGGGCTGCTATGGAGATTCATCAAGCACTCCTCCAAAATCATCTCCAATGTCCCATGGCACCATGAGCCAGGTGTTGCAGAGAGCTGCTCGTGTTTCCAGCAAGCTTGGTGTCTTTATAGCTACCGCTGGCCCATGAGCCACGAATCTGGTTAGTGCCTTGGCTTCAGTGAGCTTCTTATCTGCAATTCAAAATCAAAGTTTCCACAAACAATGTCTTGTTGTGAGTTTCTTGTTCTTCATACATTAGGAAATTTTTTAATGAATTTTCACATGAAAATTCCCAATTTTGCCAATAGAGATATAAAGAAATGTTTCCCAAAGTATAGTAAGGGCCTCAAAAATCTTCTCTTTTCCCCCTCCCAGAAGATGTTTTCCTTCAACTAAATGGAACCCGTTATTTGAAAATGAAAAAGGAAAAAGAAAAAGAAAAAAAAGAAAGAGAAAGAAACAAAAGCCCACAAATCGATGATCATCAAGAACAAAAACAGCCACAAGCTTACTGACAACGAGGATGGTAAAGCATGGCTGAAAGGTGCAAAAGGACTAGGAAAGAAAATGGGCAGGAACAACAACGAAAGACTAGCAATTGTTCCTCCTCTAGGACAAAAGAGAAAGTGGACATTGGAAGTTATTGTACACCGTATCAAAAAAGAGAAGGTAGCAGAAAAGGGTGGTTGGCTCAACAAGACATTTACTGTAATGGCGATTCAGCTTTGATTTTGGCAATTTTTGCGAAGGATGAGAGGAGAGGAAGATGACTGTGATTGCTCATTGTGTTACAAACAATGAGCATTGTCGGAGGGTCCGAAAGCACAGGCAAGTGAGAGGTATACTATCTACTGATGAAATTGGGTCGGTGAACAATTCGTTTCTTTTTTTAAAGGATGACTTAATTCTTTTATACTACCTTTATTTAATTTCAAATGTACAATTTGGATTTGTATAAAAATTACAAATATTATAAAGAATAATTATGCAACTAAAATTTTTAAATTGCTCTCATTTAATAACTAATGTAAATATATTAATTTTATTAAAAAAATACATTATTTACTATTTATCAAAATCACTCATTAATAATAAAAATATATTTATAAAAATTTAAATTAAGCAATTAAAATGAAAACACCTCAATTAACTCCAGAGTTTCTATTGAGGTCCAATTAAAAAGGAACATCAAGTTGAACTCAAATTAGTGGATAAACGTTTCAAATGAAGTGCTGATCCAATCCATCTATCTCATGCTCCGTGATCGCCTCCGAGTTGGAGTTTCTATTGGGGTCCAATTAAAAAGGAAGATCAAGTTGAGCTCAAATTAGTGGATAAACGTTTGGGCTAATAAAGTGCTGATCCAATCCATCTGTCTCATGCTCCGTGATCGCACCTAAGCCCAATGCCCACAGATAGTCCAGCGTAGCTTTTTTCCTTTTCTGTATTTTTTTCGTTTATAAATTAAACCCTTATTTATCAGCTTCAACTTTTAGAATATTTGAAAATTTAATCAAAGCAGAAGATCTTGTATTCAATTCCTTTGATTATTATTCACGTATTATGTCTGTTTTTAAAAAATTATATTCAATCCACACGTAAAAAAACTTATAAAATGGTTAAATTTAATTAATCTCCATCAGTTTAAACTTTTAGATAATATTTAAATTTAACAATAATTTCAAAAGAAACATTTGAAATATTTCTAAAATATCTTCTTCTTCCAGGTTTGATTTTTCTGATTTTGAATTCCAATGGATGTTATTAGTGGGAAAATAAAGGTCAAAGATTAATTAAACCAACAGAAAAATGAGTCTTCTCCCCATTCAAGTTTTATACTAATATTTATAGTTGACGTTTATTTTGAATAATTTGTGGGGGTTTACATTTTACCTCATTTTGAATTAGGCTTGTGAGATAATATATTGAATTATTTTTTATATTAAAATAGTAAATAAATCAGAAAATTATGTCAATATAAGAATTTTAAAATTTTGAAGATACACTTGCTTAAAATTGAATTAGATTAATTAAATCAAATCATATTTTCTATTAAAATTTTTGAATTTAATATTTTGATGATATACTTATTTTCTTTTAAAAATCTAAAGATTCTGTGAATTGTTTTAAGGAAAAAAGATAATGTGAACTACTTTTCAGGCATTGTATTAGAAATTAATTTTAACTAAAAATAATAATATATTGACACACGTCATTTAATAAATAAATTTTTTTTATACACATGCTAGTTATGCACCTATGCAATATAACCAAATTTTACCTAATTTTGTGTTATTTAATCATATAATACTAATTATAAAATAATAATTAAGAGAATAAAAAATTATGTATCTTTTAATTTAGTTTTACATCCATACAATGCATGGAAGTTGTTTTTAACAAATATTTAAATATAATGCAGTCAATTTTGGAACAAAAATTCGTTCATATGAGAATTGGATTTTCATTTTTGAGCAATAAGAATCAATCTTAATTTCTAAAAATAACATTTCATGTACAAATATATAGTTAATTTTAGATAATTATTCACCCGCGTCACATGATAATTTTATTTTTAAAGGGTTTGAAGTATAAGTAAAATGTTATAGTTCTAGTTAAAATTATGCAATTGTCATAATAAAATTATACTCTCTTCGTTCGGATGTAAATCAATCTTTCATTTTGAGCAATAATAAACAATATCAATTTTGGAAGAGATAGATGTTGCAGATAGTTAAATTTTGTCTATATCATTCAATTATGTGACATAATATGATCCAAAATAACATAATTTAATTGAAATTTAATCAAAATAACATAATTAAATAACAAAAAACAATTAGTTAAATTTTGTCTATATCATTCAATTATGTGACACACGAGAATTTTATTTTTAAGGGGTTTGTATATAATAAAATCTTATACTTCTTTCGTCCAGAATTGAATGTTTACATTTTCATTTTGAAATATTTAGAATTGAATGTCACTTTGCTAAAATAAAATATTTTTCATATGAAATTTCAATAACAACTTCTTTAATTTACATCCCAGTAACTAATGGTCTTTCTCACTAACCTAATTAATAACAAGGATGATGATGTAATTTTCTTAAAGTAAAAAACTATTATTAATTTTTAGACTAAGTCAAATGTGAATATTTAATTCCTGATTTAGGGTGTAGTTATAATTAAAACTATACAATTGTCATAATAAATTATACTACCTTCTTTCGGATGTAAATCAATATTTCATTTTGAGTAATAAGAAACGATATCGGTTTCTAAAAATGAAATTCCATGCACAAATAGAATAGCTAATTTTTAGAATTTAAAATATTTTAAAATTAAGCTGAAACTTAATTGAGAGATAAAATTTAATTCAAATATGATGTGAATTGTTGCATAAAATTCAAAGATAATGTGAATTAACTTTATATGTTTTATTCAAAATTAATTAAATAAATCAAAATTTTGATTTTTATAAAGATCAAGACTTTAAATTCCTTTATATAAACTTGCCTTCGTCGTGAGATTTTTTTTGCATCAAATCAATTTTATACTTCTTCGTTTTAAGATAAATGACATTGCAAATATTTTATTTTGTTTCAAAATAAGTGTTTTCAAGGATCATTTATTTTTATCCCTATTAAATTAAGAGAGAATGAAAGTGATCATTAATTTGGATAGAAACAATGAAAGATTGCTTTAGAAACTTTATGAAGGGTAGATTTTGAACTTAATATTAAAATGTGTGTTGTTTTTGACATTCTTATTAAGTGTGCAAAATTCTAAAATAACACTTATTTTGAAAGAGATGGAGCATCAGATTTTTTTTTTAAAAAAAAAAACAAATTTGAAATTTTATGATTTCTTAGATATAATTTAAAACTTTGAAAATAATGCAAATTATACTTTTATACGTAATTAACTAATTAATTAATTAAATGGGAAATTTTACTTAATATTATAACTTTAAATTTTCAAAAATATATTTATCTAATGTGAATTATTTTTATATATTTCTATTTTGAATTGAGTATATATTTAGTTTATATAATTATATATTTATTTAAAATTGAGTATATATAAATGGAAATTTTTTATTACATAAATGTTATATATAAAATATGAACGTATATAAAAAATTGATTAATTAGATGTTATTTATTAAAAAGTTATCAAAGAAAATAATTGAATCATTAATGATAATTAGTGTTTATACCTATTCCTTCCGTATGTAATTTAATATTCACTTTTGACTTTAGTTAAAAATTAATGAAGACATTTGGCTTTAATTAAATTATTAAATTATTGTTGATATAAATCTAATTGATGGTGATATTTATAAGTTAATAAGATGTAAATATTTTAAATTAATGTTATTAGTGGTAGGACTTATAAGACAGAGAAATATAAATTTTTTAAATTAAAGTGGTTATTAATAGAACTTTATATAAAAATATGTTTATTTAAGAAAAGTAAATATTCAATTTATGATAAAGTAAAATATATTTATGAATATTTAATTTCGAATGAAGGGAATACTATTTATTTAATTAATGTAATAAATAAATAAATCTCATTCTGACACTTGTCATTATAATGAGGCAAGTAAGTCGAGATAGTTTTACGATAAATTGCAAGTTGTTGACTTTAATAAGGCCTTCCATTTCTTTCATAAATCAATCACAAGTTCGCGACAAATCTCTGGTCCTTAATAGTTTGCTACGACATAAATGCAACCAACTATATTGGTCGCAAATCTGTCGCATGCCAGTGTTTGCTACCGATTTGCTATAGACTCGGCAGCCGAAAATCAACTATTTTCCTGTGTGGAACAACTTATATATATAATAGATAGATTTTCTCATTGTTTTATAAATGAGAAGTAGTTAGTGTATTTGAATGAGAAATTTTTATCTTAAATTTAGAGGTTTAATATGATTTTTTATGGTGTCACATAATATATAATTTCATGAAATAGTTTAAATATTATTATTATATTATTTATATATGTAATTTTAATTAAAAATATATTTAGTTTGAATACGTGGGATTTATATGTAGGATGAGAAGAAAATTTGATATTTAAGTAATAATTCAATTAAAAACTACCATTTATAAAAAAATTGAAATTCAAATCATGGCAGCGAGAATCGCAATGAACATAGATGTCATTTTCATAATCCAATCTGGAATTTCTGGTGCTACGTTGTACATGCAATGGAAGGAATATCAATCGAGAAATGAGAAGAAGATGTTGGAGGACCACATTGTAAATTTGGAGATTAAGGTTTTCGAAGTGGAAATGCGAGCAGATCGTGAGGTAATTGCGATAGTTTTGCATATGTTATCGATATTTCTAGATTTTTTACCCATTACATATACTTGTTCCTAAATTATAGTGTGACTTCTAAATTATCTCTATTTTTTATGATTTAAAAATTATCACTTTCTAATTTCTATCTATCGCAGCTCACAGCGGATGAGTTAAAGAAACAATTCTATCTATCGCAGCTCACGACAGAGTTAAAACAACTTTGCCTTCCACATATTCAATTGAGAATCAATATTTCGATAAATCCAATTCAATCATGGTCACCATACCTATAGTCGCTTGCAAATTTGACAATTTGTGCTACTACCATTAAAGGGTGCTGCCAAGTTGAAATAC
Source organism: Apocynum venetum (assembly GCA_019593545.1). Taxonomy (NCBI): domain Eukaryota; kingdom Viridiplantae; phylum Streptophyta; class Magnoliopsida; order Gentianales; family Apocynaceae; genus Apocynum; species Apocynum venetum. The sequence continues at coordinate 4,517,766 of SRSM01000132.1, forward strand.
ACACCAACTTCACAACTTCTAACTACATTGACATCACCACACAAGCAACAAGGGATACCCATTTTCACAATTAACTCAGTAAGGTCAGAAAAGAACCTTTGGAACCCACTAAATGTTCTGTTGTTATCTCAACGTCTTGTTGCCCTTCAGCATCTGACAGTTCTTTTTGAAATTCCAGTAGAGACTTCGAGGACTCGGATTTTGAACTACCACACCGTGCAAGATGCATAATAGATTGGAAGTAAGAAAGATCTTTGTCCAATAGAACCGTAAAACAATGAAAGTATCACAAAAACATGATCAACTTGAACTAAAACCCAAGTTGCATATAAGACTAATTTTTTCAACATAACATCTGCAATCTCCATCAAGGTTCCCCATTGCTTCCTAACATCCTGAAAAAAATTCTCATTACAAAGGGTGAGAGGAACATCCTCTATTTTGAGCCAAATCAAATAATGTCTTTCCTGTCTTTCCTCCTTTACATCAACCCAAGGAACTATTCTAAAAACCAAATTTCGAACAAATCCATATATGGTCATCGGTCAAAGAATGCATCTGATCCTTCGAAGAGAACATGATTAAGGTAGTGAGATCACTGAGAGGACTAAGCTTAACCATGGCCCCTTGGTAATTAAAGAAGCACAGGATATAGTTATAATCTACCTTACTCTCCAGACTCCAAGTATCCAATTTCACTGTGAGTTAGCCACGTAGCTTCTAAGTATGGAATGGTAACATTCAATTTAACTGGTGGTGGTAAACATTCTTTCACCTTGCTGGGCTTTAAAATCCTCCAATTTATAAACGATGAAACTGGCCCCTGTTGAGTTCCTAAATGGACTTTATTCTCATCCGACATTCCACCAGCATTGCTACTAGCATGAAGCGTATTATGGATCAAGGCCTCTTTATACGTTTTTTCAACCCGGTATCACCAAGCCCAACAAAATCTCTACTCACACTCTCTCTAAATTTCTCTCTTAAATTTTTGATTGAAAATGTTGATTTGACATGTATGTCTGCAACAAATATTGTGAAAATATAAAAGCATAAAAAGAAATGTAAAATCACAGTGCAAATGGGAACTAGCAAAGTTGAGAGAGAGAGTAATAGTCGAATCACCAATGCCAAGCAAGAGTAGGCATAAACCCTGATTGTCGCATAAGATGCAGTTTCACAATAAACTTAATTCTGAATGATTGTGCTTTAGCTTTGAACCTGATTGTTTTCGACTCTTACATTGAAAATCTTATTGGACTCAAGTTAACAAAACAAAAGCCATATTGCCGGGATTTCCTTCCCCAGCACAACACTTATAATCACTCAATGTCACTGGAGTAATCTAAGTTTTTCCTATTTTTGCATTACACTATATAGACCGTAGACTTATCAGAAACAGTATGTGGTTGAGAAATCTCTTATTTAACTTATTTTAGCTGAGAAATCTCTTATTTAACTTATTTTAGCACATAATAAATTTAAAAATCATGTATGTACTGCAGTGTGGAATTTCCGACATACCTACCCCTTACGCATCTATCTAGCAAACTAGAAGTCAATGGGAAATCCACAGAAAATCATTAACTATCGATTAAATTCAATTTTATTAACACTTCACCCTCAATTAAAATTTAAAAATATCATTAATTTTGATTAAGCGTATAAATTATCTTTTGAGATGTTTAAACTATGCCTAGGTTATTTTGACTTATTAATTGCATTTTACTTGAGTTTATAATTTTATTGTAATTTATACATTTTTAATTTGACAAATCAACACGAAAACAATCGACTATTGTGATTCTCTAATCAAACACTATGTCACCATTAACGAGACACATTAATGCTTAAATGGATGAATTAATATATAAATTCTACCTACGATTTTTTTTTTAGAATATGATAAACACAATTAGCTTTAATAAATTTATATATATCCCATAAATTTGGCTATTATATTTATGCATGAAATTTCAGTTTTAGAAACCGAGATAACTTCTTTTGCTCAAAATCAAAGGTTAATTCTCATTTGAATGAATTTAATTTTAAAATCAACAAAATTATTTTCAATCTTCATTAAAAAATTAAATTCAATGCATTATTGTAAAATTAGATTGAACGTGGCATATTTATTTTTTATTCTCTTAATTATTATTATTATTATTATATAGATTTCATATTATAATTTTAATTATATGTCAATAACTATAAGATTTTATTTATATACTAAACCCCTTAAAAATAAAATTCTCGTGCATCACACAGGTGAACAACTATCCAACAATTAGCTATTATATATTTATAGATAAATTTTTGAAAAACCTAAGAGGGAGGGGAGTGAATTAGATTTTATTCAATTTTTACAACCTAATTCGATTATAACAAAAATCAAACATTTGATGTGTTGTTCGTGTGTAATAATGTGTTCAAGTAAAATGCATAAATAAAACTAGGAACACAATGATTTATAGTGGTTCAGTTTATCCAACAAAACCTAATCCACTATCTTGATTTATCTACTCAAGGATTTCACAAAACCTTTCACTAATAAAGTATAAAAGATTACAATAGAGGCTCACCCAATTCACCTTAGGATTTTACACAAAACTTGTCACCCAAAAAAGGTTTACTCAACACTTAGAGTTTTACAACACAACATTGATTCTACTACAATCTCCAATACAATAATTAATGAAATACACACAAATAAGATAATGACAATTATCTTCAATTCAAGGTTTACTCTAATCCTTAGAGTTTTAAGCTAAATGCAACCTTGAATGAGTTGACAAGAGATGAATAAAGATGATTTGATATAGATATCACCTTAAATGTGAAAATATATCAATTGTAGAGCATACACCTTGTTGAGTAATAACTTCACAAGATTGCTCAATAACAATGTATAAAATTCTTCTTGGATGACTTTCACAATGTAGATATTTTGAAAGGGTTTAAGAATGTTTCTAAGATGTTTTATAATGAAAGTGTATCAATGTTTTACTCATAAAATTGTGTTACTAAGTTTTTCAAACATTTGAGTATTTATACGTGTGTTCCAACGGTCATAAAAGTTTTCCCTGGATAGTTAGTGAATGATGGCTGGTATATTGGTCGACTGCTTGAGCGTCCGCTACCTCATTAGACTCCTTTGAATGGTTAGTGGATAATGTTTTACTATCATTCGATCGACCGCTTGAGCGTCCGCTACATCACTAGACTCTTCTGGATGGTTAGCGGACGATGTCTACTTTCCTCCGGTCAACCGAAAGCATAAAAAAGACATTCTCAAGTTTTCCAAACCTGCAATTTATATTTCCAATCAACTTCAAAAAGTTGTGGAATCTATTTTATAAATCTTTAAATCTAACGCATGTAATTAGAAAACGAATTTAAATACCCATGATAAGTTTTAACTTATAAAACACATTTTGAAAAACGTTTTAAGTTAATATAGTAATGCATATAATTATTACTCAAAGAAGTAAACTAGAGATGTCTAAATGATATTAACATCTAAAACTATACATCTAGTTCCTATCTAATACATAAAATGTTTGTCTTCAATTTTTGAGGACGCATGAACTTCCTTGAAGACTTAACATTTCGATCTTGCATGAATTAGACAATTGAATCCTAAAAATTCTATCACTTGTATAATAAAATCATTAGTTTGTATAAATGTTTGTCATTAATCAAAATTAAGATATTAAAATCTTTAAAGCTTTCAATCTTTCCATTTTTTATGATGACAAATTGTGATAGATAAATAATTTAAATAAAAGAATTCAAAGGAAGAGTTTATAACATGTGTAAGACATTTAATAGTGATTCCACTTTCAATATGCTAGATATTTGTAAGACATGATGCTTTTCATTTTAAAATATTTAGTTCAATGATATCTAGAAACAAGTTAATTTAAATATTTTGGAACTAATATTGGATTTCAAAAATGAAAAGATTTATTATAAGTGTATGAGATTACTTCCTAGCTTATATAGGATCAAAGAGCCTATTTTTTCACCAACCTCCGTATCTTCATTCATTCTAGATTTAATGACATATAGATAGACTATAAATATATTTATAAAGCTCCTCCAATCAATATGAATGAGTTTTGAAAAATTTTAACAAAGTTTCCTTTGTAACTTTTATATAAAAAACATTTCACAAACAAAACTCAACAATGCAAAAGAATGAGATATATCACATATTATTAATATTGTATAATTTTACTTACAACAAATATAACTATAATATATTTTTTATATATCAAATTCCTTAAAAATATAATTTTTTTATAATATTTTTATATCTCTTTTTTTCTTCTAATTTAACCTTTGCTCATATAAAATGGTTGTTACTAACTCTCCACCACTGATATTAATTTAATTTAATAGTTCTCAAAAAAAATTTCATTTAGATATCATTAAATAAAATTCAATTTATTTTGTTAAATCACTCAATTTAAACAACTAGCTTAACCAGATTATTTGGTTCCTGCCCTCGAGCATTATCGCATATGCACCCTCTTTTCTCTGCTCTTCACCTTTTCTTTTTTCTTTTATTATTTTTTGTTGGCCGAGTGATGATGATTATGAAACTGAAGATTATCGGGATATGGCATAATTATAAAAAAAATTAACTATCAATATTTATAAAAAATTTAATTAAATTATAATAAAATAATTAATTAATTCACATTAATTTTTAAATTTTGTATCTAAGAAATCACAAAATATCAATCTTAAAAAAATATAATCTCTCAATTTATGTTGTTAATTTTTAATAAATCATATAAAGTTAATTTATATTATCTTTGAATTCTACGCAACAATACACATCACATTCGAATTATATTTTATCACTCAATTTAATTTAAGTTTGAAGTTTAAAATATTTAAATTTTTTTAACTTCTAAAAGTTAACTATTAGATTTGTGCATAAAATTCATTTTCAATAACCAAGATAGTTTCTTATTGCTCAAAATGAAAGGCTGAATTGTTATCTGAATAAATTTTGATTCCAAAAATCGACAAAATTATATTTCAATCTTAGTTAAAATATTAACTTCCATGCCTTGATGTAATACTATATTAAATGAAGCATAATTTATTTTTTTATTCTCTTAATTATTATTTTCATGATTATTATTATATAGATTATATATTACTTAATATGTTCAAAATTGTATTTTCACTTTCTTTAAATAAACATATTTATTGTCAAAAATTTTACTTACGTCTTCTTTAACTTATTCCACTTTCTAATAATCTCAATACTAACTAACATATTAATTTTACTAAAGTCACAGACTTTTATTAAATTTTAGACTAATTCAAATATGGAAATTCAAATGCGGAAGAGTGAAATATAATTTATTATAACAATTGTATAATTTTAATATGCTAATTATACCTATAAGACTTTATTTATATGTCAAACTCTCTAAAAATAAAATTGTTGTGCATCTCACATGGGTGAATAATTATCAAAATAAAATTGTTATACCTATTACATTTGTACATGGAATTTCAGTTTTAGAAATTGAGAAATGAGATTGCTTCTTATTACTCAAAATAAAAAGTTCATTTTTATCTGAACAAATTTTCTTTCCAAAACTGCCAAAATTATATTTCAATCTTAGTTAAAATATTAACTTCCATGCCTTGATGTAATACTATATTAAATGAAGCATAATTTATTTTTTTATTCTCTTAATTATTATTTTCATGATTATTATTATATAGATTATATATTACTTAATATGTTCAAAATTGTATTTTCACTTTCTTAAATAAACATATTTATTGTCAAAAATTTTACTTACGTCTTCTTTAACTTATTCCACTTTCTAATAATCTCAATACTAACTAACATATTAATTTTACTAAAGTCACAGACTTTTATTAATTTTAGACTAATTCAAATATGGAAATTCAAATGCGGAAGAGTGAAATATAATTTATTATAACAATTGTATAATTTTAATATGCTAATTATACCTATAAGACTTTATTTATATGTCAAACTCTCTAAAAATAAAATTGTTGTGCATCTCACATGGGTGAATAATTATCAAAATAAAATTGTTATACCTATTACATTTGTACATGGAATTTCAGTTTTAGAATTGAGATTGCTTCTTATTACTCAAAATAAAAAGTTCATTTTTATCTGAACAAATTTTCTTTCCAAAACTGCCAAAATTATATTTCAATATTCGTTTAAAAAAAAAACAACTTCCAAGCATTACATGAGTGTAGGACTAAAGACTAAATTGAAAGAGACATAATTCATTTTTTCTCTAAATGATTATTTTATAACAATATGACTTAGTAATTTCACAAAAGTCAAAGACATCTTAAAAATTTTAGACTAATTTAAATATGAACATAGTTTTGATAGATAAAATTTGGGCATCCAAATGCAGACAAATGGAATATAATTTTATTTTGACAATTACATAATTTTAATATGTTAATTATAACTATAAGATTTTATTTATATACTAAATACTTTAAAAATAAAATTCTTGTACATTGCAAGAGTGAATAATTATCTAAAAATTAACTCTTACATTTGTACATGAAATTTCATTTCCAGAATTGAGATTGCTTTTTATTACTGAAATTTCATTTTTTTTCATTATTATTATTTTATAATTATTATTATGCAAAAGTGTTTTGGCAGCTCCCATTCTGAGTTCCATTTAAAGGAGTTATAAATTGCCTTAACGAGAAAGATGGTACGCAAATTTAAGGCTACCGTCCACTACGGAGGAGACCGGTGCTGCACAAATTACAAACAAATCAAGGCCAGGAAGTTAAAAGGAGTTTTCAATAATCTATATTTTTTCCATTTGTGATCTAAAATGAATTCGATTGTGGAGGATAACAAAATACCTAAAATATATTTTTGTTAATATTGAAATTGTTGTAAAATTGTTTTTATAAACTAACTAGCTCAACAAACAAACAAGATATTACACAATTAGTAATTTTTGTTTACACAATTACAAAAAAAAAAAAAAAAAATCTAAGTTTTAGCTTTTGCCATGTACATTTTAGGCTGAGGCTTTTTGGTGGACATTTTTCTTATGCACGCAGACGATAAATGGCAGATATATAAGTCGGAAGCTGGATTGAAAAATAGAAAAAAGTTGAATGCATAGACAACAACGTATTCTGTGTTTCTCCAAACGTACGTCGTCTCTAAGTCATTTTGATAAACCTTCCTCAATCGAGATCATTTCGGATCTACGTGTTAATTCGGTTAAAAGCTCCAAGTTAAAGCTTTTGCTTTCCAACATGAATGCTTATAATTATAGTGGCTGGTGAGAGACCTGAAGAACATTAGATGATGCGCAATAAAAGCCAAAGAAAGAATTTACTTTATTTCGGCAATTTATTTTATATAGTACTATAATTTACTTTTTCTGGACAATACAACCCGCCGAGTTTTCATTTTCATTTCAGAAGGGGGCAATGAGGGGTCCAGTCCTGTCCAGCAAGTTGTTCTAATTTGTCAATCAAAGTATCCCCCAATTTTTATTTTATTTTTATTAAAACTATGGCTGAAAAGTGCCAGGGAAAAAAATATTTCTGTTAAAAAAAAGGATTTACTTAGATAACGTTCCTTTTGTTTTATGGATTGGATGAATGATTTGATGTTTAGTGAGTTTCATATATTGATTTTGTTTTGGTAAATTAGTTCCATCATATATTGCATGCATTAAGAAAATAGTTTAAATAGAGGATTTTTATTTTATTTTTTCAAAAAAAAAAATGAGCTTGCATGATTACTTATCCTCAGTTCAATTATAGTTAATAAAGTAGTAAATGTATGAAGCTTTAAATTAAAAATATTTAAATATGATTATTAAATGTGTTATGTGTGAGAGCCCAAATTTTATAATTTTAAATTTTTGAACGAATTTTTATGAAAACATTTTATTTGAAAGATGATTAGAAAATGGAATAAGTTGAGCCAAAATAACTGCCGATTAAGATCTTTGGGCTTTTTCCTTTTCTTTAATCATTTTCAGAATATATTTTCTTTTTTTTCTTCTAAAAATACTCTGGAAAACAAAAACTTTAAAATTTCAACAACAGAATTGCACATTACACATTTAATATTCATCTTAATTTGAATTTCACACATTGACTACTTTAATAACTATATTTTAATTATGTTTTAGGAAATATTTTATTTATTTATTTAACGTATAAGATTCATTATTTTATTTGAAAGACAATACTTCTTCGTCCTATTTTAATTGTTCATTATTCTTTTTTTGAGTTATCATATTTCAATGATTCTATTACAAATTTTAGTACATACTTGTATAATTATACCCTATGTAGTCTTCAAAATATAAAATTTGACCTATTAATTTTAGTTTATCTTAGTACAATCTGACAATTTTAATATAGTGAACAATTGAAATGAGAGAATATATTTTTGTTAATAGGAAGAGATAGGGAAAAGCTACAGTCCCTAAAAAACATAGATCCCCACTCCAAAACTACAACATTAAGCAGCAAACAAAACTCACTAAAATTTTTTTTTTGATACAGCAACCAAAATACACACTACATCATGAGACTCATTATACATCAATCTTTCTTCTTAGTAACTTTGTTTTGCTGATTTTCGTAATAAAACACTCCGTATTGCTTTGCCTTTTGAGAAATAAAAATTAAACCATTAACCCCAGTCACAAATCGGATTCCGAAAAAGAAAAGAAAAGATTATAACGCAACAAATCGGATTATAATTTGAATCTTGTTTTTCTTTTTCTCTTAAAAAAAAGCTAAAAGAAATGAATTTAACAATGTTGATATTATTGTGGATGTCATGATATATCTAGCCTCAATAATTTAAAAATTAAAATAATGACAATTTTTCCTAAAATTTAATTATTTTTTATGTGGCACACCTGGCAAAAGTTTCTCATATATTCATTAAATTCTTTTGGAAGTGTATTTATAATATTAAATACCTTTTTTGTAAATTTATTCTTTACAATAAATATACTTCATAATGTATAATAATGAGATTTTTTTTTAATTACAGTTCAATTACAATTTAATTACCAGTGAATTAGGAGTGGACTAATTAACCGTGAACAAGATAAATTTTCCAATTCTAGGTTCGGCCCATTTTGACAGCATTTATATTTTTTCCTTTTCTAATGGCATGGACTTGGCGGGTGTTGGGGTATGGTCCCCCGGTAATTTTATACTCAAAAAATAAAATTTTCATGGCTACGCAATCGTGCGGCTACCTGAAATTAATGCTCGTAATTTAGGCAGGATATATTTTTCCTTGGATAAAAGTTCCATCTCAAGTAAACAGGCAAGAGCTGGATATCCAGAAGGATAAAATTGAGATTTTACTGGGCACATTTTCTCTTGCAGAATTACACTGCATATCTTAACTTTAATATGAAGTGAATAAATGTTAGTTTCTGTAAATTAGAAACTGCTAGTAATGAATTTCTAAGGTTCCGCGGACTAAATAATCTTACACAGGTTTGCATATGTTCATCGTATTGCTAAGAGCTCGAGTCATTAAAGCATACGGAATATCCATAAATGTCAAAATTGATTTGTTTAATAAGTATAGCAGCGGCTTGTTTAGAATACCAATCACATGCTTTTTCTTGAGACTACACTGATTTAATGAACATTGAATGATGAGATATATATATATATGTTCACTGCATTTCTCAATTTCTGTCCTTAATTTGGAAATACATCTGTAATATGGCAGCAAATCACCGATCTCCTTCTTTATGCAATATTTACAAAAACTGTCGGCCAGAAAGATAGAAAACGTGGCAATATATTGTTTTTCTTCAAATGAATCAGACAGAAAATGGAAATTAGATGATTTTGTAAGCTACAAGAATGCATGCAGTCATACCCACAGGGTCATTTCTCTCCTCTCACACTTCATAGAAAACTATCATGTCACTCCTCTTATTTAAAATTTGTCATAAAAAATTATTTAGACGTATTAGAATATTATTACATAGGACATAAAAGAAAGATCCGATATACTCCTGTCAAGGAGGAGTAACTTAAGAAAAAACTTGAAATTGAAGCCTTAACAATAACATTAAACTAAGGAGAAGGATTTTCATATTGGAAAACCCTAACACTCATGACTATTTCGTAAATTAAGCTCCCATTGCATTGCAAACTTTATCCCAATACTTCTTGTTGTCTTCAAGATTATCACCACCGCAGCAGCTCTCAAGGTTGTCTAAAGTCCAGTTATATTAAAGACCCCTCCAGCATCATCCCAAAGAAGATCCTCCGCGAAACTTGGAAGCCCTGAAGAAGTGTCCCCAATGGATGGAACATCAACAGGAAATGATCCAATCCCATGCAACAGCGCTACGTCCACGACATCATTTAGTTTCTTTGAACACCTCCAGTTGTTACTTTGCACATCTTCTTTTCTTATCATTAATTCTTGTGGCTTCGAGTTTTCAGTAAAACTAGCAGTAGAAGGGAATGTGAGAATGCTATCCGAGAAGTTCAAAACTGATGTTGGAAACTCAAGGGTTCCATTAACATTAGGGTTGAAATTATGGACATTATTAGGCTTATTTGCCCATAACCCTTGCCAATCTTTTAATATATCAAGGCATGAGGGTATCATATTCAATGGTTGTTTTAACATTAAAGGTGGAAGTGAAATAGCGGCTTTTCTTTGCGGCTGAGTCCATGAAGATGAGCCAGCTGTAGTCGGCTGATAAGGCTTGGAGACAAGGAATTTGGAGTCCTTAACGAGTCTAGCTTCGGTTTCGACTCGAGCACTCTCCCACTGAGCCATGTGGTTAAGTTTGGCGGCGTCTATGGAATATTCACTCGAGCCAAGGGGGACATTTCTCTTTGGCAGATGAGTCACTGGATCTATTCCCATCTTGGTTAGTCTCTTCTTCAAATGTGTGTTCCAATAATTCTTTATTTCATTATCGGTTCTTTGTGGCAGCTGAGCTGCAATGGCTGACCATCTACAAAAGATTCATGATATTATATATTATTCTTTGAAATATACTATAGAAGAAATTAATTTCTATTGCCATGACCAAATAATTACCATACCTATTTCCAATGAGTGCATGGAGTTGAATTATGGTTTGCTCCTCTTGCAAACTAAATTTTCCTCTCTTGATGTCTGGTCTCAGATAATTTGTCCACCTCAGTCTACAGCTCTTGCCACACCTCTGAAGTCCTAATTAAATAAAAAATCAAACAAAAATAAAGAAAATTCAAACAACCAAAAGCGCATATAAGAAAAAACAAGATCTATAAAACGAAATTCTTGAATTTTCAACCATCCCATTGGCTGAAGAGAGAAACTATTTATATATTCACCAGCTTTTGCAGGGAGAGCGCGCCAACTGTCATGGCCATGTTGATCAATGTAAGCTAAAAGCTTCTGATCTTCCTCAGGAGTCCATCGTCCCTTCTTCAACCCAACTTTGTCACAGCATGGTGATCTTCCCATTTTTTTTCCAGCTGCAAACAATCAAGAAACTTCTGAAAAAGAAAAACAGATGATTTTCTTCTCTATGAAAACAAAAGATCTAAAGAGAAAAAGAACAGAAAATCCCAATATATATTGGAATGACAACGGTCTCATTATATATCAGTATAAGTAAGCTTTTGTATTAAATGAATTATTCACAAAAGAAAAAAGAATTAAATGAATTAGACTAAGACATCTCGCTCAATAAAGTTCAACTATTTAATTTAATTAAGATTAATTGCCTGGTAGAAATTTGTCAATGCCAGTAGTAATTATTGGTCCTCTGTACCATAGTTTATCAGATTATGCAGTAAATATACTGCAGTTGTCATTTCCTTTTCGATACACACCCTCAAATTATTTATGATTTTTCTATCATATTATTTATCTATAAAATAATTAGCCAATTTGATATTTTAAGTTTAACTTTGTAGCCATTTTAGTACCTTTTTTTTCCCGGTCATTTTGATTCTCCAAACTATGGCAATTTTGGTATGTGAAAAGCCTAAGTGGGAGGGGTGAAATAGGTTTTATTTGATTTTTGCAATCTAATTCGTTTATGCACTTCTAAAATAACAAATATCAAACTTGGTGTACAGTTCATGTGTGTGATAATGTGTTAAGTAAATTGTAGAATTAAAACGATCAACATAAAGATTTATAGTGGTTCGGTTTATCCAACAAAACCTAATCCACTACTTTGAGTTATCTACTCAAGAATTTCACAAAACCTAATCCACTACTTTGAGTTATCTACTCAAGGATTTCACAAAACCTAATCCACTACTTTGAGTTATCTTCTCAAGGATTTCACAAAACCTTTCACTAATCAAGTATAAGATATTACAAAAGAGACTTACCCAATTCACCTTAGGGTTTTACACAAAACCTCTTAACCAATCATGGTTCACCCAAGACTTTGAGTTTTACAAGATAACCTTGATTTTACAACAATCCACAATACACCAATTAATGAAATGCATATACAAGATAATCACAATATGTAATACCCATTTAATAAATTAATGAGTTTCATAAATTACTCCATTAGAATTAATTAACCCGGCCCATTAGGGTTTATTATTTCACACATATAAATAAACGAGGGGTTAAGACTTTCAATCATTTTCCCCCTTAATCACGAATCCCGAGTAGGTAAATCTCTTTACCTTATCATGCATGGCAGACACCATCGGCGCCACCATATGGCTGGCCGACGACGGCGCCAATAAGCCTAAAAACATCCATTTTTCCTAGCCTCCCACAAACTATAGCATTTTGTTTTTGAAAAACAAAAGAGAAAACCGTGAGAGAGAAAAGAGAGAGACCGAGAAGAAGAGATGGGGGAAGAAGGGGGCGGCAGTGGGAAAGGGGCGGCAGAGGGAGGCTGAGGGAGAAGGAGAGGGGAAGGAGAAGAGGTGAGGAGGCGGGCTGCCATGGAGAAGAGGGAAGGAAGAAAAGGAGAAGAGAAGAAGAAGGGAGAAAAGGGAAGAGGGAGAAGAAAATAAGAAGGGAGAAGAGAAGAAGAAGGGGGGGGCGACGGTTGAGGGGAAGAGGAGAGGGAGAAGCGGTGGTGGCAGTGGGAAGGAGTAGATGGGGGCACGGCGGCTGTGGGAAGAAAAGGGGGGGTGGCGGCTAGAGTTAGGGGAAGAAGAGGAAGAAGAAAATTAGGGTTAGGGTTTTGGAGTTAGAAAGACATTTTAGTAATTTTCTCAAAAGCTTATCGATTTTTACAAATAAATCCTTAGGGTTTACAAACCCTAAAATTCCCTCAATTTCATATACTAATTTACAAATTTACCCAAAAATGTTTTAGGATTTCCAAATTAAACCCCAACTTCTTAAAAATTATATTTTTACACAATTCTTTTAGAAATTATTTTTTTATACCACAAGACTTATTTAAATTCTTTTTCAACCCATATTTTAAAAATTTTCATTTTTAGTCCCCAAACTTTCGAAAATTACGATTTGACCACTGAATTTTTCTAAAATTACAATTTGACCCCAAACTTTTCCAAACTCGAAAATTACCTTTTTCTTATTCCAAAAGTGTTCCCAAACCTTTTTGAAATGCCAAATATTTCCTTTAACCTTTCAAAAAGCCATTATTTTCCTTTTTATTAGATTATTTATTTATTTAAAACCAATTATTTAGTTTAGCCTTTCAAGGTTCTAATTCATTGAATACTTTCAATGTAGGAAACAAGGACTTAGGGAGCTAGTTATTTCACGCAACTTAGCACGCATTTATATCTGCATTTGAGGTGGGAGCTTTAACCTTATTTGATTATTTAAAACATTATATTTACATGTTATATGTGCTATTTATTCCATGATTAATTGTGCACTTTTAAATTCTATTATGATATGTGTACAATTATTTTATAAATGAGCATATAAATGTCTATTGCATATGTCATCAAACAACAGGGCTCAGGCCCGATAAAACAGGGACTTATGTCCGATGAAATAGTGGCTTTAGCTTGAATTAAATAGAAGTCTTTGACTCGATAACATATTTTGACTATCTACATTATTATGATATTTTCAATGTGTAAATCTTTGTAAAATGTCATATTTTACTCCCACTAAGTACGTTGTACTTAACCCATGTATTATGTTTTTCTAAAATCATTTACAGGCTGATGGGTTGTGATGCGGGGACAGATAATGACCGACTATTTATGAAATTTTAAATTTGGTTTAATTATATTCTCGTTTACGAATTATGAATATTTATGTTTATGTTTTAGTTTTATTTGGTATAAATAATTTTATTCTTGCAACGATTGTTTTGGATTCAAATTTATAATTTGAAATTTATTTGGAATTTTGGGATTTTGATTCATGATTTGGGAAATTTAACTATTTTAAATTTGATATATTCTTTGACTTGACTATTATATTATATTTTCTATTTTGGATATTTTTGAAAAAATCTGGGATGTTATACAATACCTTGAATTCAATGCTAACTCTAAGCCTTAGAATTTTAAGCTATTTCCAACCTTGAATATGTTTACAAGAGATAGATAGAGTTGACTTGATATAGATATCACATTAATTGTGAAGATATATCAATTTGTAGAACTATGACCTCTTTGAGTATTACCTTGATGAATTTTGCTCAAGAACACCTTGATGAAACTTTTCTTGAATGATTTTCTCAATGAAATTGTTTAGAAAAGGTTAGAAAAATGTTCTCAAGATATTATATAATGTAGGTATATGAAAAAATAGCTCAGAAAACGTTAGTTCCTTATTTTTCAAAGGTTTAGGCTTTTATATGGCCATTTCAACGGTCACAGACTGTTAAAATTCCACTCAGAGGCTTGCAGTTGACCGCATGGTTGTTCGAACTATCGTTTGCAAGTTTCATGAAGTGGTCATTGGATACATTTCAAATGGCTTACTTTGGTCGTTCGAACTATGGTCTAGTTGACCACATATAAAATTAGGTCATTCAAAACAATAACAGAGACATACTTCTTGTTAGACAACTTGTGGACGATACTTGGGAAACTTTTGGTCATCCAAATCACATCATTGGTGCATCTTAGACACTTAAATGCACAAGTAATGTTACCAGAAAACTATACAAGCTATGTCATTAATATTACACTAGTTTGTAAATCATTTTAGCATAGAAATCAAGAAGTATGCTTTTAAGAAGCTTTTTTAAAATTTAAGATAGGAAAAGTTGATTTAGATCTTTTCGAAAAATGATTTAAGTTCAAAGAGCAATTTTCTTAGGCCAATAGTCAATCAAGGTGAACTAAAGGTACAAAGATATAATGAAATCTAGAAACTATACCTCTAATACCTATCTAATCCAACAAACGTTTGTCTTCAAACTTTGATAGTTTTGACTTGTATACTTCCTTGAAGACTTGAAACCTTGCTCTTGCATGGCTTTCAGATTCATATATTTTGTTTGAGTCATTTAGAACCCCTATGTATTGTTTTTCAATCATTTTAATCCTTTTCATTATTGATTTTTTATCTATTTGGTCATGTTTTACTTATGAGTAAAATGAACCAAAATGGCTGAAAAATAATACATATGGTATCTAAATGGCTCAAACAAAAGATAAGATACTAAAATTACTATTATAGTTGAAGATGAAGTACCAAAATGAGGCAAAGTTAAAATTGAAGTATTGAATTGACTAATTGTCCTTTATTTTATGGTTTATATCTTCAAAATATTTATGATTTATCTTTTATTTTATATGTTTATTTTCTTAAACTAATTTTGATTTTTTTTATATTCATCTATAACTAGATGTGTAAAGGATATAATTAAATAATCATAAACAGTATAAGGATATAAAACAATAAAAGAAAATATAAATGACGTAATTCAATAATAGTAAATATTTTGGGAATATAAAAATAAAAAAAATGATATAATTGAAGAATCATAAATAGTTTGAGGGTATTTTTCACTATTTTCGCACCAAAAAAACAGCAAAGAAATTAAAATTGCCTTTTTTCCCCTCGAGTTTCGAAATTTTAAAACCACTGAAGATATACTAATATTATAAAGATTTATAACTATGATACTGAGCCTTTAACAATGTTTATATATATATATATATATATAGAAGATATTAGATATATATAAAATGACTGGACCGGAGGTAATTATAGTAATTTTGATTGCTAGAGAGGGCAATATAGTAACCTCATCTATGATTTTATAATACAACTTTCTTAAAGTTGGAGAGTGAATTTCACTCTCCTTTGAAAATTACTTAAGTACCCTTATTTTCTGTCTTTTAGTGGAAGTGATTTTCACCTTCCTCTTCTTACTCCTTGCGTCTGGTTGTGTCAGGGGCTACTACTCTGAACGAAAGGTGGTGGATGCAATACAAGCTTGAAATTACTCATTAGTTTGAATCCTACTTTTTGTTGTAAAGTTTGGTGTAATTTGTATGCTCAATATGATGTTATTGGAATGTATAGGCCCATAAACTAGGTAAATTGGATTACTGTCTGTGACTGATTTTCCAAAAGAAAGATTTATGGTGGTTTTCTACTCATTGTTTCAGTATGTTGATGGTGCTTCCGAGAAAGAATAGGTTTTCTGGAAACAAAATTGGGATTTTACAAAACTGAGAAAGAGGAGAAAAATTCGCCTTGGCCCCCAAATTGTCAGGGCTGGCTCTGGGTTGTGTTGTCAGGTCGTAGCTGCAGTCTGAGTCTCTTCTTTTCCTCTTTTATCAACTATTTTGAAAAACATTGTTCTAAGGCACTTTGAGTGATGACCGAATCTTCCATCAAGAACACGACTACACATTAAATAAATCATAACCTAATTTCTTCACTATTTCTGCCCCATTATCAAACTAAACATAATTTTTCCACCAATCCCCAATTAACATTGCAATCCACCTCACCTATTATCACTACTGCAAATTTTTTAAAATAAATTTTTTTTTCAATTTTCAATCACCATCTACATACGGCTGTGAAAATCTAATGATTATCACCAAGAAAGATACCATCTTTCAATTATAAGGTGAGAAGAAGCTGAAGTTTTATCTTTTCTTATTTCTCCCTTACTATGCCTTCAATATTTCCTTTCTATTCTTTCTTCTTCATTTTGCTACTGCCACTGTTTTTCAGTAGCGGTGCTTATGTATGTGTATGCTTTCTGTTTGAGGAAAAAAGGGGAAGAAGGCGACAAATAGAAAGGGAAAGGGGAAGAAGGAAAGAAATAAAATTAGGGTTTTGGTGATTAAATGGGATTTGGGGTTATTTGCAATTTTCCGAAAGATTTGACCTCAATTAGTTTTCCTCAAAGTTTCAATTAGATCCATAGATTTCTTAATCCTAAAAGCCCAAATTATATTTTTACAATATTGCAGAATTTCCCAGTCGTATTTTATGAAATTTTCAATTTAACCCTCCCAAAGTTTCAAGCCTTTCAAATTGACCCCAAACATTTCAAAAAGTATAGATTTGCTTCAGAATCTTTGTAAAGCTTATAAATTGTCCCCAATATTCCAGAAAATCCAGATCTACTTTAGTTTAAAATTTGTTCTGAAATTACATAATGACCCAAAATTTTATTGAAGTTTCATTTTTACCCCTAAACTTTTAGACATTTCATATTAAGTCAAAATTTGAATTTACCTTTGATTTTATTTACATATCTACTCAATTATTTCAAAAAACTTCCATGTTTACTTTAATTTCATATTTTAGAAATTCACAATTTGACTCCTACACTTTTATAAAATTACAGTTTGACTCCAAAAATTTCTAAACCTTCCAAATCAGTCAAATTATTATTTTAAAAGTTTTTATTCATATTGTAAGAAAGGTTTTTCAAATGATACTTTGAGCAACATTTAAGTGTAATATAGGATGACAATATGCAATGTCATCAAAAGTGTTTTCAACCAACACTTTATAAATGTTATTCACCACTTTTGTATATGTTATGACGATGTAACTTGCGGGGAAATTTTTGTTCCCACTACATTCACAAGTGTGGTGATAAAAAACAAATAAGGAAAAATGGAGTAAGTTAAAAAAAGCTTGTCATTTTTTTAGATTGGAGTACTATATTTTTAAAAATTATTTTTTCAATTTTATGATTAATATTAATATTAAAATTACTCATTTGTGGTACAAATACTAAATTTTTCCTTGAGTAACAATAACATACAATTATTGGGTTGGACTTTGTGGTTTAATAGTAATGTTGAAGTTTTTCAATTAATTTCCTTTTTGTTGAGACAAAAAATGAATGAAGTTTATTTTTTATCCTTTTTAATTTTTTTAATGAATTATTTTTCAATATATAGTTTAATACAATTTAATATAGATTTTGATAAGATAACTAGTAGAGTTGGGTTTTGTGGGCTTAATAGTAGAGTTTTAGCTTCAGAATTAAGTTTCTTTTTTTTTTTTGAGAAAAATGAATTAAGTTTATTTTTTAAAACAAATATATGTTAATATTTTATTGAATATAATCAAATAATATTTAAATAATTTAAATTATTAAGTGACAATAAGTGATTAATATACAAATTGAATCACATGATATAAAAATATAAACACAAACATTATAGACATATTAACAAAAAAATATTCTTGTTAAAATATTCATCGTACACATTTTTTATTGTGCAATAAAAAGTATCATTTGAATCGCTATGGAGAGGAAAAATATTTTAAATTACAACCTACAAGCTATTGCTTATGAGTCAACTCATAATTAACAACCGTAGTCGATTATGATTGTTCATTATGAATCAGTGGTCATAATCAATTATAATTGTTGATTATGAGTTAGCTGTCATAATCAACTATGAGTCAACAATCATAGTTGATTATGGAGTCAATCATCATAATCGAGTATGAGTTAGCAATCATAGTATGATGGCTGACTCATAATCGAGAATCATAGTCAACTATTAATAACTATCATAGTTGGCTATGATTTATGTTGAATCCTAAGATTTTGAGCAAAAATAAATTGAATATAATATGTCAACTTATGATACAAATGTCATTTGCAATTGTCGCATAAATTTTCACATATCATAACGTTTCAATGTACAAATATAGTATTATCCAATCTTATTCAGACATAATGTCAAATGTCATTAGCATGTCACCTCCAATTCATATTTATTACGATATTTCCTCTCAACATATAAAAAAGTTGGCATAAAATGTGTTTGTGTCAACCCATGATGCAAACGTCGACCTTATATGTCATTAAAATTTCACATATCAATGCTTGACAAATGTTGTATAAATGTCGCCGTATTCAATTTTTATTGCGATTGAAGGTCAAACGTCCTCAATATATTCTTACCAATGAAAAATCTTATGGTTATACCAATTTATCATAAAAATGTCAATTGTAAATGTCATCTAAAAGTCAACATATAACTTCTTAATGTTTTGCATACAATGTGTTTGGTTGTTGTTCTATGTGAAAGAACAAACGAAGGCTCTCCATATATAGTTGATCTTCCATTAAGCAACCCTGTTTGACAAAAAAAAGACCGACCATCTCAAAAGACTTATCATTACTGTTAATAATTTTTTTTCCAATACAATCATAACTCCAACATGCTATTAAATCAAGAAGGACCTAGCATTTTCACAATGCCTGTCCACATGGGTTATTGTTTCTCAATAAGAAAAGCTAGAAACGTTTTAGCCTACTAATTAGTTATGCCATATTTTTAGGTTGCTGCTAAGCAAATTTTGTTACAATAAATGATTAGGATCATCTCTTTTAATTAAGATATTAACTTGGAATTTTGCAGAGTTTTTTTTTTTGGTTTCATGAATTCTATATTGAAACAAGATTAACACATTACTCCCTGCATCGTTAGAATTTTTACTGAAATTTTATCTAAAAGCACCATGATATGGATGTTCTCTTTTTGGCCATTTTATTAAGCTCTTTTAGAATAACAAGAACATAGCACATGTTAACTTTATATGAATATGAATTATTGGAAGAAATTTAGGACGAGATATGTTGTGAATTCTTGAATGTGTGATGTATACTTAGAACATATAATTTTATAAAATGGTTAAAATATAATTATTATATTATTTAGAAATGTATTTTTAATTTAAAATATATTTAAAGTGAATATGTGGGATGTATAGGTAGGATGAGAAGGAAATTTGGAATTTTAATGTGATAAAAGTTTGGGAAGTAATAAGTATTTTGGGTGTTTTGGAAAATTATAAAAAATTTATTGTAAATGGTAGCCAGTCTAGAAGGCTCGGAATTTGGACCTTAGGGCTTCCGATTGGGTCCAATTAAAAGAAAAGCAAGTTGAAGTCAAATTAATGGGAAACATTTTGGGTGATGGAGGTGTTGATGTAATCGACCTATCTTATGCTCAGTGCTGCCAGCTAAGCCAACAGCCCAAAGATAGTTCAGCGTAGTTTTTTCCTTTTCCGTTTTTCTTTTTCTTTTATAATGGAAAATAATTTCAAAAGAAACATTTGAATTATTTTTTTCAAAACAAAATAGTAAGGATTACATTAGATGGAAAATGGAAATACAGATGGTTCACCACCAAATACTTCTACAGCCAAGTGGAAACCATTGCCTCAACCTTACCTTAAGCTGATGGTGCCTGGAAGAAGGGAAAGGCTGATTATAGCTTTCTCATTAGTGATTTCTGTGGCAAGGCTCTTATGGCAGGAGCTATCAAATTGGGCAGTTTGGTTTCACCTCTGCATTCGGAGATTGAAGCTGCCTTAACAAGATTGTTCGTAGCTCATACTCATAGTTTTGACTTTTAAGCATATTATTCTTGAGAGGGATTGCTTAGAGGTGATAAATAGAATTTCAAATAAGACAATAATTGTTGCTCCTCTCAGGCATTTCATGAATATTCTAATTTCTTCACAAGGGTATATTTTTACCTCACCTTTGCAGACACCTAAAGTACCAAATCAACTGCTCATTTGCTTGCACAACATGGGCAAAAACAATCCTTAATCGCATGTTTGGTTTGAATTCTTTCCAGATTTTGAAAATTCTTTTATTCATGAATGATTGATGCTCTCTTTTTTCTTAAAAAAAAAAAAGAGAAAGAATTACATCACATGGAAATTCATCAGATGGTTCACTTTTGAAATTACTGTATCATTTTTAAAAAAAAAAAAATTCTGTTACATTATGGCCCAGCTTTCTAAGAAAATGAGAAATAACTTGAGTTAGCAAAAGAACCACTGTCAAGAGCCTTTGCAATATTTTCTGATCACAAAGAATGTAATAGGTAGCTTTTCACCTTCTAGATTGTGTTTATCTGAAATCTTTCCCAGGCGGGTTTGAACTTCGAAGCATATGAAGTAAAAGTGTAAAACTAGTCAGTGCTACCTTTCTTGAGAAACAAGAGTTCCATGACCTTTACGCTTTTTTACTACCATTTTACACTTGGAAATAGTTCCTTTTCACTTTATTCACCAAATTTATGTCCAATCATTCCTCATTTTGCTGAACTTTACCTCAGATCTCAGATGTATAATCTTGGATTTCCACTTTGTCTTGTGCATTTCTTTATCCTTTATAGATCTTTGTCTCTTTCACAAGTTTGAAATTTTTTACTTTCACTTGTATACACCACAAAATCTCCTGCAGTTCTCAAAGTTTCCCTTCTCTGATATACTACGCATTTACGCGTCAAATTCCCATTGGCTACCCAAAATTTTGATCTTTCCTATCAATCTACAAAGTTTCTCTTTTTCCCTTGCAGCAATGGACTCTGCATCCACAGCGGCGCTCAATAACATGAAGGCCATGAATTCCTTAGCAGCTCCAGCCAACACAAGAATAACGAATTTAACTACCTCAACCCCAAATTGGGCTTGTGTTTCCAGGCCAAAAGCTCCTATCAGTCTTCAGATCAGGAACCAAAAGAGTGAATCTCTTTTAGTTCGTTGCTCTACCAAGCCAAACACGGACAGAGAAAATGCGACAGATGACAATTTGACAATTGAGCCCACTTCAAGTTCTAGTTCAAGAATTCAAGCACAAGCAATATCAGGTTCAAATCAAGTACTTTCTTCTTCCAGTACATCTTTTTCTAGGGGTTTGGTTTTTGATTTGGGATCTAAGGATTCATGGGACAGTGCTGAAATTGGGTGTCCTGTGGTGAAAAGGTACCTCAGCGATGAGGAAGAAAGATGGTATATGTGGTACTATGGAAGGTCCAATGGGAGCCCAGTTGCGAATTCCATTGGATTGGCAGTTTCAAGCAATGGAATTCACTGGGAAAGGGGTGGAGGAGCTGCTAAATCTGCTTCTGATGTTGGGGTAGTTATGAATTGTAGCTCAGATTGGTGGGCATTTGATACCCAAGCCATTAGACCTTCTGAGGTTGTCATTATGTCTAGTGCCAAGGTCAGAGTAAACAATTCTCTTTATTGGCTTTACTATACTGTCTATAATTCTGAATATGTTGAATCTTTGAACAATTCTTTGAAATTAAATCTAGAAAATCTAGAGAGGGTTCGAACTGGTGCTAATGATAGTCAAGAATCAAGGGTTGTTGACAAGGTGCATAAGTCATTGCCAGGCTTAGCAATGAGTCAAGATGGGAGGCACTGGGCTAGAATTGAAGGGGAGCATCACAGTGGAGCTTTACTTGACGTGGGCTCAGAAGGTGAATGGGATTCTTTATTTATCGCCTCACCACAAGTAGTTTTTCATGGAGCAGGTGATGTAAGAATGTATTACCATTCATTTGATGTGGAAAAGGGGCATTTTGCAATTGGCATTGCACGATCCAGAGATGGCATTAAATGGTTGAAATTGGGTAAGATTCTTGGAGGAGGAGGGCATGACATGTTTGATGAACATGGAGTGATGAATGCTCGTATTGTGAGGAATAGAAAAGATGGGAAATATGTGATGGTTTATGAAGGAATTGGTGCAGATGGAAGTAGGAGTGTTGGATTAGCATTTTCTGCTGATGGATTGAAGAATTGGAGGAGGTTTGAGGATGGTCCAGTTCTAAAGAAATCTGGAGGAGGATGGGATTGTGAAGGAGTTGGATCGCCTTGTTTAGTACAAATGGATGGGGAAGAAGATGAATGGAGATTATATTACAGAGGAATTGGCAAAGAGGGGAAAACAGGCATTGGTATGGCAGTTTCTGAAGGAAGTGAAATTTCTAAGTTCCAAAGATGGACTGGTTTTCACTTATGAGGCATTTACGTTGTTCCCTTTTCTTAGTATAAATTCATATTTCAAAATGCAACTTTTTATTGCTCTCCAAATACACTTGCATAGTCAGGCAAAATGGTCTTTAGATACGGTTTGATGATTTTTTTCACCCTCATTTCCTATACTGGTTGTCTAGTACAAAAATATGTGGCGTGGTAGTAATTAAATATTTTTTGAGTTTATACAACCTTGTTAGGACATATACGATTTATACTTATTAAAGAAGTTCACATATTCTAACGGGAGTTCAAAGATCTCTTAGATGATTTTGTTATGGGAAATTGGCCAAAATAGTCGATTTCATTTGGTGTTTTAATAATTTTGGTTCATTTTGTTTTCGATCGGCCAATTTGATCCGTTTCATTTCAGACATTTACCCGTTTGGTCATTAGAACCAAAATTCTAAAATTACTCGTCCAAACTTTGTTCGACCCGTCGAAAAACCCATATTTGAGGGGCAAAAAAGGAAAATCACATTTGAGGGATACACCACCACCATTCTTGTGGATATGCAATATCCTTTGTTCTCAATTCGCTTCAAAATGTACAAATAAAAAGTAATCAATGCATTAAAAAAGTGTAAAATGTCTATAAAATACAAAATGAAATAACTTCATTATATATATTTTTTTCTTCTCATCAAATTTTTGTATAAATTGGCATACAATATCATTTAAAGTAAAATTTTCGGGATTATAATGTTGTTCTTCATCTTTGAATTTATTCTATAGAAGAACTTCTCATCGCACACGTACACAAGGGTGCATCTTAAGAGTTAATCGGATGTCATCCAATGACTCATTTCTAAGCCTATCATTTATGAATTTAATTTTATCTTCTCAATTTATAAATACAAATCCGTGTCAAAGACATTGCGTATTACAAGTCTATCTTGTACATTTGTAACAAACTTCTAACCGCTTACATTTTCTTTTCTTTGCAAAACTACTTTTACCCAATAAAAGTAGACGATTGAGAAAAGTATATAGATGTTTATCACTTTATCGGACCTTATCTTCAATTAAGAATCTAATATCTTTAAACATTACCATAGACAATAGACACCTCAATTGCTCAATTTTTCTTAATGCATTATTAAAAAGTATAGGGAAATACTTTTTAAATTTAGGAGCGAAATCATCCATTTTGGAAAGAAAGTAAGAAGAAGAGAGAAAAGTTAGCTATGGATAAAGAAGAAAAAGAATATATGTTTCTAAGTGATTTGATAAAGAAGAAGATGAAGAAATGAAAAAATATCATTTAAAGACAAATAGGAAAAAGAAGTGATGTGATATAATAATACAACAAATTTGAAAAAATGAGTAGAAGATAAATAGAAAAAAGTAGTGATGAAATATAATAATACAACGAATTTGAAATAAAAATGAGTCAAAGAGAAATAGGAAAAAATAGTTATGGAATATAATAATACAAAATATTTTTAAAAAATTAGTAGAAGACAAAAAAAAAAGAAAAAAATTTGTGATGGGAAATAATAATACAATAAATTTGAAAAATGAGTATAAGACAAATATAGAAAAGTAGTGATGACATATAATAATACAACGGATTTGAACATTTAGTCTATATATATGTGTGTGTGTGTTCTTTTTTCTCTATATACAGAGTTGTTATTTTACAAAAATCTTCTCATTCTTCTTCTTCATTTATTTTTTATTACTACATATTTAGTTCTCATAATTTCAAATAATTTCTTTCCTTACATCTAGTCTATTCATATCGAAGGAATATCATCCAAACATGTACAAATATGCGACGGTTCAACTTCTCAAAGAACTAAAAAAATGAAATAAAATACAATACAAAAAGTAAAAATAATTGGTTTTTTTTTAGGTGTAACAGTTGGAAACAAAATTTTATGTGTCTGCTGCAAGAAATTGAAAAAAATATTAATCACTCGCAATATTGATCTTGTTTATAGAGGAAACAACTGTGGAATAATTAGAATAGTTGCTCAAGTAGCTCATTATAGTGATATTTTCACAGTAGGTATAATTTCAATTGCACTTAGTACCCACTTATGTCAAGTCAATTGGGTTTGAAATACAAACAAATTCTATATATAAACGAATTGCTATAATAATGTAACATGTTGATGCATTCATAACTTTATCAGAAGATTATGATATGTTGGAACAATTATTCAAAATCATTTTTTAGTTCAACCTCAAATTGCACACCAAACTAATTGACATTTTGAATGCAAATAACTTCTTTGACGTTTTACTATCATTTCTTGATATAGCTGTTGAACATAAGTTGATATTTCTTATTGGACAAAAAATTATTGTTGTAGCAACCTCAACAGAGGAGCTGTTAAATAGATTTGAAGATTTTGTCTTGTAATTTGATTTCGAGATACCTCTAATCAACTAAAACGTTAATAGAAATATGCAAAACAAAAACCCGAAAGAACTTGATTTAGAGTTAAGATTGTGAGCGAGATTGTTGTCCTATTTGAAATTTGATATATTCTTTCTATGTTTTAATATGTATTGTTTTCATATTGATGTATGTTTTATGTTTTAATATGAAATGTGTAATATTTTATAATTTAATATGTATTGTTTTATATTTTAATCTAAAGAATGTTTATTTATCTTTTTAGAAATAAACATATTCATACACTTATATATAATTAATGATAAGTAATTAACAATAATTAAGTAAAAATATATGCGAGTACAAAGTATATATGAAGCGGGTGCAGGTACATGTGGATTACACATTGGATACAACAATATCTTCATTCACATCTTCATTTTCACTCAAATTCGTAATTTCAACTCCATCCCCATTTCTTTCCCTAATAAAATTGGATAATTTCTTTTCCTATCAGGGTGGATACGACTTGAGACCATTTCAACCCGAATCACTACTTATTCCTACCTCCTATAAATGAAGAAGGACAATTTTGGCTCAGTTTGGTTTATAATTCAAAATAAGATTCATTATTCCCCATAAAATAATATTTCAAAATAATTTTTTTACCTTCAAAATTCTACCATATTTAAATTTTAAATTTTCTTCTACTCCACACATATATCTCACCCATTCACATAAATAATACTCCTATTATTCATTACTTTTTAATTCAAAATACAATTTCAAATAATTTATTTATTATATGTTATACTTATCAATAATGTGGGACAAAAAAGTATCAACTTTCAATTCCCAATCAAATTATTTTTTATTCAAATACAAAAAAAAAAAATTATTCTCATTTCAAAACTAAAACATAAAATACTTTTCAAATTTAGTTCAAATGAGACTTTTATAATGTTGTCCAAAAGTCTACATCAAGGTGAAATGTCTTTTTTTATTAAAATAAAAATAAATAAAATATTTTAAACTTATTTTAATAATATAAATATTTAGTTTTAAACGAAAATAAATTTTTTATATAAAGAGTATAAAGTAACCGTATTTACGCTACATCCCCATCGTAAGGTATTGGAAAGAATTGACCCATAACGATGCCTTCTCATCTACCATTTTCTATTTAGCTTTGTTTTAGGTAAATTACACTATCTTTCTCGTTTTAAAAATTAAATTCTTATCATTTGAAATTAAATATTTATATTTATATTTTAAAATATTTAAAATTAAATTTTTATTTTTTAGATAAATATATTTTTCATTCAAAACTTTCTTCATTAATTAAAAATTTACATCGCATTAAAAAATTTACATCGCATTAGCTAATGCATTTACACTATTAATCACATTAATGACATTAATAACACATGTATTGTGTTAAATTTATAAAATCAATTTATTTTAAATTTTTTTGTATTAAATAAAACGTGAATATTCAATTTCAAATGAAGAAATATCAACTAAATTTAGGTTTTAACTACTAATTTTACTCTTTTTTTGGAAAATAATAAAATTGCATAAATACCCTGAAGAATTTTACTCGTTTGCCTTGCTTGTGAATCTAATTTTCAAGCTAAAAAGGCTTAAACTGAAATTAAAACAATATATAATTTTTTTTTTAAAAACTAAGATATAAGACCTAAGTTATTAAACCTAAAAAAAGATTAGGGACTAAATTTTCTAATTTGCCTTACAGTATAAGTCAAAGTTATCAAATTCAAGAAAAAAAAAAATCACTGTATTTGTTTTTCCATGAAGAAGGAAGAACACTGTAATAAAAAAAATTTCTTGGGAAAATTATGAGCACTATGATTGTATTTAAAAAAATGTGTGTGATTTCAAATGTCATGCTGTGCACATGGTACAAAATAGCTAAAAACTGAAATTCCTTTCATATATACTTGCCTTAAGTTTATCACTTTTTTTTTTTTTTTAAATATTCAAAGAGTATCGCGCTGAATGGCTTCTTCAAATATTGTTCTGACCGGCGTGAAAACTGCCATGGGCTTCGACAACTTCATGTCGTTGATTCAAATGTCAATCTCTGCTGGAGCATTGCAATCAGGGGATGACAATTTGTGGTTGGCCGTTAGTCTGAATCGACTTTTAGATTGGATTAAGCTTTATTTTAGGATTGAAAAAATTCGAAATGATCTGACCTGATCCGACTTTCTACTTTAGCCAGTGCGTGCTAGCCTATTCTGGCTAATTCTTGAGCCGGATTTGGTTAGCCTGCGGGCCAAATGAAAAGTCATGTTTTAAGCTTAAACAGTGTCATTTTGACCATTTTGGACTAAACCAATTGACTATAGAGTCTAAATTATGAATCATAATTATAAAGGCTCATAAAAATTTGAACTGACCTGACATTTCCTCTTACCACCCGAACCTACCTGCATTATAAGAACTATCAATCAAGGAACAAAGGGTTTTCCAGGGGAGAATTTCGTAGTTGGTGAGTAAACTTTATTTATTGGAGATAGGAGGCAACACTGGAGGATCAGTTCCAAAGGTTACTAATGAAACGTGGCGTGGAAAAAAAACATTTGAATAGCAATTATAAATTGGAAAATAAATTACTCTTGAATGTAATTTAAGTTTTTGATTTTCAAATAATTTGGTCTATAGAATTCAAGGTAATGTGGAACATTTAATTTCCATATATTATTATGGATAATTTTTTGCGATTAGAGCACAAAATAGTGTTTGAACTCCTTAATAGGCGTAGAGTGAGACGACGTCTAAAGTGCCTAGAGTGATATGACGTCTGAAGTAGGATTTATCCATTACGCAGTCTACAGCATCTATCTGTTTGGAGTCATTAGATATAGAGGCTTGGATCTGGGAGCGTGTGAGGTAACACGTGGACTTGCAGGTAGACATGGAGGTGGGTATTATATGGAGGAAGTTCGAAGACAAGTTTAGAGCGATGAAGTCCCGAGAGGATAGTTTGCAGGCATACCTCAAAAACTTGGCTATCCAGATGGGATTTCCAGCTTCACTAGTACTACCTTCTATACCCGAGGATGACATGTTTTTTGAGGATGAGTATGTTGCGGAGGATGAAAATTTCACTGTGTTACCACCTGATGATCATCCCAGTCCGTCAAGTCATTTTGATCCCTCCTCCATCCTCCCCCTGCCTCTGCATCTAGACAGACACATTCCGTTATTGTTAGTTGATATTTATGTAATATCTTCATATACTCATTTCACATACATATTATTTTAGTTTTATTTGATAAATTAATTTCGGATATATATTATTTTAGTTTTATTCATTAAATTTATATTATTTTACAGATTTAATTATTAATTGGGTGTTTTTAATCCAAAATACAGATTTTATTCAATAATCCAAAAATTTTAAATTTTCGACAGATTTCCTACATAAATTAATTCATCATAGTAACACTTTCGACGGATTCCCTACGGAATTTGTTTAATTTTAAGAATTTAATAAATTTGTGCAATGGTTTCCCGACGGAATTTAATTTTTTTTAAAAAAAATTAATAAATATTAGTAACGGATTACTGACAGAAAATAAAATTATTTTTAAAGATAATAAATGTTGCTATGGATTCCTGACGGAAATTAAAGTAATTTATATTGGCAACGGATTGCCGGCGGAAATTAAATTATTTTTAATAACTTAATTGATATTGACTACGGATTCCGGACGAAAATGTAATTATTTATTGAAAATTAATAACTATTGCCCATGGATTCCCTATGGACATGTGATTAATTATTTTAAAAATTAATAGATATTAGCGACGGATTTTCGACGGACGTATAATTATTTTTTTAAAAAATAAATATTGGCAACAGATTCCCGATGAAAATGTGATTAATTATTTTAAAAATTAATAAATATTAGCGACGGATTTCCGACGGATGTATAATTATTTTTAAAATTATTAAATATTGGCAACTGGATTCTTGATGGAAATATTTTAATTTTGTAAAACGTTTTTTCATAATTGCGACAATTTCCCTAAAGATTTACTTATTTTTATGATGTTAAAAATTAAAAATTAAATAATATCCGTCGGAAAGCTGTCTGTAAGATTGACGGATTTGAGACGAAATATTTTGTCGTTGATCACTTCTCGTCGTTTACTCTGCCGTCGAAATTCGATCGTAAATAACGACGGATTACTCAGGCCATTGGTATTACCGACTGCCTAATCTCTGACGTAATATTCGGTCGTTAATTTGTCTAAAACCGTAGTCAGAGACGACGGATATGTTCGTTGAAAAAAATGATTTTTCCTGTAGTGGGCAATCTCAAGAACTCTTAATTTTTCTTACATGATTACAAAATGATTCTAAAGACCCCTATTTATACTAGGGCATTTTATTAACCAATGGTTAAGATTATGTTACACAATTTTAATCCAACAGCTACAATTTATTATTTATAATTTTATCTAAAAATATTAAGATATTTAATCTAAGATAATTCTAGTTAACTATATTTTTTCAATAAGAATATCTAGATATTTCAAGGATAATTCTAGTTAACTAGATTTTTCCATACAAATATCTAGATATTAGTTTATAGATGATTCTTGAATTAGGCCAAATCAAGATTATGTCCAACATGCTCATGATTTAAAATATCTAATCTCTTGTCAGTTGACGTAGAAGTATATCAAATATACATCTTACAGGGCAATACGAGATTAATTTGTAATACATAGATGAGTATTATAATGTAAGATCTGTTATCTACTTTCTATGTTTCTAATTATAAGTTATTGGAAACCTTTTTCATATGTATTAGGTTGATAAAATTAACATACATATGTAAATTTTATCCCTAAAATAACATTATTTATTCTTTTTGATAAAATTCCGTAATTAATATGATTATGGAAAATTGTCTGATTTGGTCTCTCATCTTTGCACTTTTTTCCAATGTAATTCCACTTGATTTTAATTGAAATTTTTAGTTCATCATCTTTTTATATATCACCCAATGTGATTCTTTTGGCGAAATTAATGCCGGAATTCAGTAATCATTAAGGAGAATTACCCTATTTGGTCCCTATCTTTGCAGATTTTTCCATTGTACTTCCACTTCATTTAATTGAAATTTCAAGTCTTTCATTTTTTTCACATATCACCTAAATATCACCTAATCTAGTCCTTTTGGCAAAATTAATGATGGAATTTCATAATCATATTAAAGAACTTGGCCACATTGTGTGAACTCAAAAACTATTGAAAAATCGTATCTACTAAAACTTACAAAAGTATAAATTGACAAAATTTAGATAATTAAATATAAAAATATGAATTCTAATCAAATTAAATAACTAGTAAAATGCAACCTAACCTTATGGAGTTTTCTCGTAGGCTATAATGCATTAGATTTTCACTCCTATGAAGAAACCCCATAAGGTTAGGATACATTTTGCCACTTATTTAATTTGATCAAAATTCATATTTTTATGTTTAACCATTTAAATTTTGTCAACTCGTATTTTTGTAGATTTTAGTAGATATGATTTTCCAAAAGCTCTTGAGTTCTTTAATATGGGCAAGTTCTTTAATATGATTATGAGATTTTGTCATTAATTTTGCAGAAAGGATCACATTGTGTGAAATGTGAAAAGATGATGGATTAAAAATTTCAATTAAATGAAGTGAGACTATATTGGAAAAATATGCAAAGATGATGGACCAAATATGACAATTTTCCTTAATGATTACCGGATTCGGTATAACTAAAAATTTCAATTAAAATGAAGTGGGACTACATTGGGAAAAAGTGTAAAGATGAGAGACCAAATTAGACAATTTTCCAACCTTTAATTTGGATAGAAGACTCAGAAATTTTTTGAAGAGATTTAAGTGGGAGAGATGAAAAGAGAGTTTTTATTTATGAGAACTTAGAAATTGAAATGATGTGAGAGGAGAGATAATAACAAGGGCATTATTATAAAAAAAAATTATGAAATATTTGCAAAAATCTGTAAAATGATTTATAATTAGAATAATTTTAAAAAAAAACTTTGATAACTTGTCCACATAATGCATTTGGAAAATGAATTTTAGTAAGACTACAATTGTCTTCTTGTTGCATTCTATATTCAAAAGAATGAATTTTGAAAATGTCTTAATTCAGTAAGAACCTATGTGCATTCATTCTCTTATTGAGGTATTGTCTGTCTATGGCATAGATCACTCTAAATTAGTATATAAAATGAATTAGCTCTTATTTTTTGGGACCTCAAATCTTTGCAAAAGTAAATGCCTTCCGAACAACCTTTGCTTAATGTAAAAGCTTCAGAATTTTGAAGGCGGTAGTCGAAACGTGGCCAGTAGCATTGTACAAATCCATTGGCCATTTATAGTAGAACATGACAAATGCTTTTCTTTTTGTTTAATCGTCAATTAAAGAGAATAAAGTATCCACGAGAGAGAGGGGGGGGGGGGGAATTAATTTCATAGCCCCTCCTTCAATAGTATTAATTAACATTAATGGGTGGTTATTAAAAAATTATTACTACAAGTTCTAGGTAAGTACATAGGGTTTAAGTCTTACTAGAGAATTGACTTCCCCCCTGCATCGGCTGAATGGTGGGTGGTTTTCGTGCGGTCTATGATTCAAGCAACATGTTGCCGACAAAAACGATTGAATTCAACAGTGTGAAAAAATGTTTTGGCAGCTCCCATTTTGATTTCCCTTTGACACACTACTTTTTGCATCAAAAATATAAATGATTAAGTTTACTTTTACATAAATTATAAAAAGAATTTGTTATTAAAAGGTACTTAATTATTAAGGATATGTTTTATGAAAACTCATGTTTCTTTTTTTTTTATAAAGATGAGAAATGTGAGAAAAAAATATATGAATAAATAAGATTATTATGAAAAAAAGAAAAGTAAAATATCCTTTACAAAATTATAAAATAACTTATATTTTGTGGTAAAAATAAAATAACTTCACTTATATTTTGTAATTGAGGGAATAGTAAATTGAAACAATGGCAGTAGAACTAAGGCCACTGTCCACCACGTAGTAGACCAGGGAAGTGCAGCACAAGTTACAATCAAATCAAGGCCAAGTTCTGCGTTTCTGGATGGCTCACAATTAAAGCTTTTGTTTTCAAACATGAATGCTTATAATTATAGTGGCTGGTGAGAGAGCTGGAGAACATTAGATGATGTGCAATAAAAAGACAATATACTTTAAATAGTACTAGAATTTACTTTATCTGGACAATACAAACGCGGAGTTTTCATTTGTTCCAATACGCTGGTTGTAAGATGATGAAATTTGAGAAGCAGAACAGAAGAGGAGGGGGGGGGGGGGGGGTCCTGCCCAAAGCGGATCACGTTTCAACACGAGGCTAAATAATACTATAAAGGGTAATTGGCCTACGGCAATTAATACATTTTGAGGCCAAGGGACAAAGGTTGATAAAAATATGTTTTTATTACTCCCAACCTATCATTTCAATAGTTCATTTTGTTTCATTATAAGATTAAAAAATTGTATTGAAAAATGAAAATTACACAAACAAACTTTTTAAATACATTGTTTTTAACATTCTCATTCAAATATATTAATAAATGCTTAGTATATTTTCAAAATTAACGAATGGGTTAATTTTGATTTCGACCCTAAAAAATGGGATAGTTTGAATTAAGACCCAAATAATTTACTTATCATCTATTTTTAAAGTTAGTCCTTCGTTCCATTTTTATTAAAAAATTAACTAAAAAGGTGCCAGTTGTCCTTAAATTTTTCTAAAATTTGGTGTTTGTGCTCCAACATTTTTTGCATCCAGTTTTGCACTCAAATTCACAAAACTTAGAAAAAGTTTTCCTTCCAACTTAAAATATTAAAATATTCAGGATACTATTATTAATTCCAAACAGTCTTGCAAAAACGCATCTTAAACATGAAA
Organism: Apocynum venetum; assembly: GCA_019593545.1. Lineage (NCBI taxonomy): Eukaryota > Viridiplantae > Streptophyta > Magnoliopsida > Gentianales > Apocynaceae > Apocynum > Apocynum venetum. The sequence continues at coordinate 4,551,377 of SRSM01000132.1, forward strand.
AAAATATTTTTGTTAAAACTCAAAAAAACCAAGGATAGAAAAAGAATCACTTGGATAAGATTCTTTGTTTTTTAAAAAAAATTGTTTTATAGATTGGATGAATAATTTGATGTTAGGCTGCATAAATTAATAAAATATTTAAATAGAGCTTTTTTTTTCTTCTTGAAAACAAAATAGAAGCTTTCATTACTTAATTATCCATAGCTAACATTTTTTTTTTGGAGAGGCATAGCTAATATATAGTTAATAAAGTAGTAAATGGAAATTTAAACTAAAAATATATAAATATGAGTATTGACTCTGTAATGTGAGACCGACATTTTATAATTTTAAATTTCAAAATTTGTAATGAATAATTATGAAATAATAGTTTTGAGAGATTATTAGAAAATGAAAAATGTTGAGCAAAAGTAACTGCTCATTAGGGTCCTTTTAGGATTTTTCCTTTTTTTTAATCATCTTCAAAAAATATTATTTTTTCTAAAAATTCTCCGGGAAACAAAAGCTTTTAATTTTCAACACAAGAATTTCACATTACACATTTAATATACGTCTTAAGATATATAATTTTAATTCAACACATTTACTACTTAATAACTATAATTTAACTATTTTTTTAATAAAAAATTAAAGACAATAATTTTATTAATTGGAACAAATAGGAAAACTAAATCCCTCAAAAACATACAGCAACAAACAAAACTCCCTAAAAAAGCTACTTTGACAAAAGTGCCAAAATATATTCTACATCATGATGAGATTCATTATACATCAATCATTTGCTTGGATTGTGATTCAAAAACAAATTTCCAATTTCTCATAAAAATCTCTGAAAATATTTTCTTTTGTATATATGTGTCTCACTAAATTATATAAACAATATTTTTAAATTACTTTTAAAATAAAATTATAATTTCAAATAATTTAATAATTATATTTTTTACTATTATCAGTGATAATATATGACTAAAAACATACTAATTAACTTTAATTTTTTTTAAAAATTATTATTCAAATATAACTCTATTTTAAAAACAAAACAAAAGCCACCCTTAAAAATCCAAATATAATGATATAAAGCATTTGAGAAGCATAGATACTAGCTTTTGATAAGACAAAGTTAATTAAAACTGAGGTGCATGTAGTAATAATAAATTAAATTCGTTTCGTACCGATCAATAAAACCATTCACCCCAACCACAAATTGCATTGCAAAAAATATGAACATATTTTTTGTTTTATTTTAGGGAAATTGGCAAATTTTGTCCCTTATTTGTCACTCGGCAACATTGACCCCTTTCTTATTTTTTTTGTACTATTAGATCCCCTATTCATCAATGTTTGATAACTTTTGTCATTCAATATAATTTACTGTCAATCAACATTTGTTGACTTTTGTTGTATTTTGAAGAGGGGCAAATTTGTCCACACAGTGTGCTCATTTTTCCTAATAGATCAATATCACCAAAAAATAAAAAATAAGGATAATACAAATCCCTAATTTTTTTTTTTTTTACTTTCTCTCTTTTCTTTCCTTTCTTCTTCCATCTTTCTCATTATCTTACCAAACTTGATGAATAATTATTTTTAGTATTTTAATATAAAAAGTTGAATAATACAATAACCTATTTTTAGTTATCGATAATTATAAAAATTTATAAGCTCATATTATCGTAGGCATATCATCAATGCACTTTATAATCTCTATGAAAATAGTTAATATAATTGATAAAAATATTTTTTATATAAATAAATTGATAACAATATATATCTTATTAAAATATGATCATCAATCCTCTACTTATTTTGATCAAATAAAATATGAGTACAAAATCAAATAAAAGGGAGAAAATATATAAAATTTGTGATACTGTTCATTTAAAAATTCTATCACAAGAAATTATAAAATAGTACAAGAAGAACTATATTAGCTAAAAGTTTATTTAACTATACTAATTATAGTTCATCAAATGCTATAAATAACTAAACTAAGAAAAGTTTAATTAGTTATATAATTTTTTTCATATTACAACACGTGCTATTAGTACTATATCTATAATAATATGAGCTTACATTTTTTTTTATAATTATCGATAAATAGAATTAGGCTAATGCATTATTCATCAAATTTTCGTATTAAAATACTAAAAATAATTATTCTTCAAGTTTAGTAAGATAAAGAGTAAAGAAGGAAGAAGAAAGGAAACATAAGAGAGGAAATAAAAAAATAGGGGATTTAAAAATAATTTTGACAAATTATACATTTGGTGAATTTGATATCTTATTTTTTATTTTTTTGACGACATTGCTCAATTGGAGAAAATGGACACAGTGGGAGGACAAATATGCCCCTCTTCAAAAGATTATAAAAGTCAACAAACATTGATTGATTTATGACAAATTGAACGGAATGACAAAAATTGCCAAACATTGATAAATAGGAGATCTAATAGTGGAAAAAAGAAGAAGAAAGGCAACAATGCTATGAAACTCTGATAAATAAGGGCCAATTTCCCTTTATTTTAATTAGTATGTTCCAAAGTCAAAAAATAATTCTACCTAGCATTATGTGAGGGGCCATAAACTAACGGTCCAAAAATAGACATTGTTCATTTTATTTTATTTTCTTTTGGTTTTGTAAAAATTTTAAAACAAAAAATCGAAAACCCACGTTAACTTGAGGTGACTTTTCTAAGTAGAACTTAACCCCCACGAGATGTTCATGTTGGCACTATAACTGGCTATTGTTATTGAAAAAGCTATTGTTAATTCTAGGGCCAAAAGAAAAGAAGAAAAAATAAATCGAAGTAACCACAGTTTTATTTTAAAAAATTTAGTTATTGTTTCTTTATTTTAAAAAAGTTCAGTATTTATCCTCAAACGTTTAATTATAAAATGTCTGAGTTTTACTTTTCCGCTTAATTTTTCTATTAAAGATATGGAAGAAAGAGCAGCATTTGGATATTTATTTAAGTTAGAGGGAAAAATTGGCTTCCAAATAGTTGGAGAGTAAATTGCATTACAACTTATTTTGTAATTGAATATTTTTTTTTCCTTTTTCTCTAAAAAATGCTGTTAAAACAAATGAATTTAACAATACTCTTATAATAATGTGGTTGTATGATATATATATATATATATATATATAGTCCCAATAATTAAAATAATGGCAACCCTACTCAAAATTTAATTATTTTATATCGTACGCGAATGACAAAAGTTTCTCATATAGGCATTATATAATTTTGGAAGTATACATATAAATAATTTTCAAAATAATTTTAAAAAACGACTGAGTAATTTTCAAAAATAATTTCATTTTTCATTTTTGGGTTTTTTTTATGTATAATTTGAGTTGAATTCCAACTAAATTTCATAATAATAGTATGATAACTATATATATATATATATATATATATATATATATATTCAATCTTTTAGAGTACTCTAATTAGTAAGTCTTTTTCCCCCTAAAATTTGGTTCCTTTTTTTATTATTTTCCGTCATATCAATTTTACATCCTTGAGTTTCTTTTTTTCTTTGGAAGGCAAAGATGAATTATTATTGATAATGAAGGAGGAAAAAACTGCAGAAACAGCCTAACAACAGACAAGCGTGAACAAAGTTAACAACCCAAACCAAGAACCTAGACAACACAGGACCTGAAGCTACAAAGCAGAAATGGAATCTCAGTCAACATTGCAGGAGCTGGGGTAGCCAAAGAGAGCAGCAGACCATCCTTGAGTTTCTTACTTCCGACCGAGTAGGGGAAATTTATTACCTAATTTTATAAATTTTTATTTAAAATAAATATACTTTATAATTCATAATACTGAGATTTTTTAAATTACAGTTCAATTACTATTTAATTACCACTGAATTATGAGTGGACTGCTAAACCGTGAACAAGATAAAAATTTCCAATTCTAGGTTCAGTCCATTTTTTACAACATTAATAACTTTTTTTCTTTCTAATGGGACCGAGGGTGTCCCTCCCCCCCCCCCCCTTTCCGGTTTCCATGTGACTCCAAAGGAAGCAAGCATAAATATAATTATCTCCATTTTGAGTATATATGGTCCTTGTTATACTCAAAAGAAAAAAGAAAAGAAAAATAAAATCATGGTTATGCAATCGTGCGGCTGCCTAAAATGCTCGTAATCTAGGTAGGATATGTTTTTGCTTAGATAAAAGTCCCATCTAATTAAGTAAACAGGCAAGAGGCGGATATAGCCATAGGGATAAAAGTAATTTTTCTGGGCACATATTAATGCATTTTCTCTTGCAGAATTCCACAGAATATCTTAACTAATTTAATGAAGAAGTGAATAAATGTCACTCTCTCTCTTCCCCCCAATATATGACATTTTGCTTATTTTTGTATTATTACTAATATTATCTCTACTTATTTTATCTTTTGTATTAAATGGTTTTAGATTCAAGAAAAAAATATATACAATAAATGATGAGTATTTTAGAGACTAAATGTGTGTAATTCTTTGGAACGATCTTAGATTTTGAAATGAAGCTAGGGAGTAGTACTAAATTTCTAAGGTTCCACGGACTAAATCTTACAAAGGTTTGCATGTAGTGCTGCTAAGAGCTCAAGTCATTAAAACATACGGAGTGTCCATGAATGCCAAAATTGATCTGTGTTTAGTATGACAATGACTTGTTTACAATACCAATGACCTGCTTGTTCTTCAGACTACAGTGATTTAATGAAACAATGAATGAGATATGTTCAATGCATTTCTCAAGTTCTCGATTTGTGCATTTCTCAATTTCTTGATTCGGAACGAATGCATTTCTCAATTTCAGTGCTTCTTAATTTTGGAAATACATCTACAATATGGCAGCTAATCACTTCAAGATTACATGCAGTCATGCCCACAAGATCATTTCTCTCACTGTGTCTCATTCATAGAAAATTACCATGCACGTCTCTTCTTTTTTAGAAACTGTCATAAAATTAACATTAAAAAGCTATCTCGAAGGAATTAGATGTATTAGAATATTACCATAAAGGGGGAAAAAAAAGAAAGAGACAGAAGATCTAATAGTCCGATCTCTTGTCATCTTGTCAACGGAGGTGTAACTTAAGAAACACTTAGAAATTGAAGCCTTAATAATAACATTAAACTAAGCAGATAGAGATTTTCGCACTGGCAACCCTAATACTGACTATATTCCAATGATCAATGTAAATCTCCCATTTCATTTCAAACTTTATCCCAATACTTCTTGTTGTCTTCAAGATTACCACCACCGCAGCAGCTCCCAAGGTTGTCATACAGTCCAGTTATATTAAAGACTCGTCCAGCATCAACCGAAAGAAGATCCTCCGGGAAACTTGGAAGCCCTGAAGTAATGCATGGCACATCAACAGGAAGTGACCCAATCCCATGCAACAGCATTACGTCCACATCATCATTTGGTTTCCCTGAACTCTTCCAGTTGTTATTTTGGACGTCTTCTTTTGTTATCACTAATTCTTGTGGCATCGAGTTTCCAGCCTTATCAGTTGTCGGAAAGGCTGAGTTTTCAGTAAAACTAGTAGTAGAAGGGAATGTGAGAATGGTATCCGAGAAGTTCAAGACTGATGTTGGAGACTCAAGGCTTCCATTAACATTAGGGTTGAAATTATGGACATTATTAGGCTTATTTGTCCATAACCCTTGCCAAACTTTTAATATATCAAGGCATGGGGGTATCATATTCATTGATTGTTTTAACGTTAGAGGTGGAAGTGAAATAGCCGCTTTTCTCAGCGGCTGAGCCCATGAAGATGAGCCAGCTGTAGTCGGCTGATAGGGATTGGAGGCAAGGAATTTGGAGTCCCTAACGAGTCTAGCTTCGGCTTCGACTCGTGCACTCTCCCACTGAGCCATATGGTTAAGATTGGCAGTGTCTATGGAATATTCACTAGAGCCGAAGGGGACATTGCTCTTTGGCTTATGAGTCACTGGATCAATTCCCATCTTGGTTAGTCTCTTCTTCAAATGTGTGTTCCAATAATTCTTTATTTCGTTATCGGTTCTTTTTGGCAGCTGAGCTGCGATGGCTGACCATCTACAAAAGAAATTATAAATAATTACCAGCAGATTTGAATGATATTATCTTTGAAGTAGTATAGAGAATAATTATAATAAAATAAAATAAAAGTAGCATAGAAGAAATTTCTAATGTCATGACCAAACTGCAACACCTATTTCCAAGAAGTGCATGGAGTTGAATTATGGCTTGCTCCTCTTGCAAACTGAATTTTCCTCTCCTAATATCTGGTCTCAGGTAATTTGTCCACCTAAGTCTACAGCTCTTACCGCACCTTTGGAGTCCTAAAATGAATTAATTTGAAAGATCTCAACAAAAAAAGAAAAAAGAAAAGAAAACAAATTTGCATCCAAGAATAAGAATAATAATGAATATATAAAAGCAAATCCGGAATTTCTTCCATCCCATTGGTCGAATAATCCATTGACTAGTCAACGGGATGGTCAAAATTCCGGAAGAGGAGGAACCATATAATTTTTGTTCACCAGCTTTTGCAGGGAGAGTGCGCCAACTTCCATGTCCATGTTGTTCAATGTAAGCTAAAAGCTTCTGGTCTTCCTCAGGTTTCCATGGTCCTTTCTTCAACCCAACTTTGACACAGCATGGTGATTTTCCCATTTTTTTTCCAGCTGCAAACAATCCAGCAAATACTGAAAAAAATAGATGATTTTCTACTCTATCAAACCAGACGGTCTAAAGAAAAAAGGAACAGAAAATACCAGACATGATAGAAAAAGAAAAACAAGACAAAGATAGAGCTCGATTGACATATATATATATATATATATACACACATATTAGACAACTGTCTCATTATATATTAGTTGTAAGTCTTTGTATCAAATGAATCCGACTATGACATCTTGCTTCAATAAATTTCACCTATTTAACTTAATTAAGATTAATTGACAGCTGGTAGAAATTTGTCAATGCCAGTAATAATTGTTAGAATGATCAATATAGAGACATGTAATAATTATGAATGTATAATTATGCAATTAATGATAAATAAAATGAAATCTATCAATATTTTATTAGTCCTCTGTACCATAGTTTATCAGAAAATTTGTGCAGTAAATCTACTGCACTTGTCTTTTCCTTTGAGTATCTCGACAAACACTCTTGTCTACTATAGTTATAATTAAGGATAAATTGCAATAAAAAAAAATGCCCTCAAATTTTTTACGATTCTTCAATTATATAATTTAATTTTTATATTTTTATACCCTCATTAATCATTTATCTTTTCCTATAATTAAGCACCAAAAAAAAGATCATAAATTTTATTCTTTTTTTCTCTTGGTTTTGAAAATTTTCAAACCACTGAACTTACATATCATGATCTAAATAGTTTTGGGTGAGGCGAAAGTTTGTTCACCAATCGAAGAAACTACGAGGACAAGATTAATTTGGCCTTGGAAAGGAATTGTCAGAATAATATTCAACTGGCAATTATGTCTGACAAATGGAAAGACGTTGTGTGCTATATGGTGATCATTAAGTCTGTGAAGAGGAAGGAATAGAGAAAATGCTTCAGATTAGAATGAAATTGTTTACCTTTGTCCTTGTGAGGTATGAAAAAAAAATATATATAAAGTAGGGAAAAAAAAGGAATTTTTTTTGTTATTTCCTAATCTTGATTTCCCCTAGGTTAGAGGTGTGAGGCAACTATTGATCCCCAAGTTATCGGGATTGATCTTCATTTCTTTGGACTAAATAAAATCATGATATTTTTGTGTGAGTTTATTATTTTGATGGAATGGATCTCTCTTTCGGGTTCATAATACTCTCAGTTAGTTCCTAATATTGATTATCTCTTTTAATTAGGTCGGACACTCGTATGAATTGTGCACAGCACATCAAGTTTGACTTATATGTCACAGCACAATTTAAATTAATGAGATAAACATAAATCATGTGGAGGAATTTTTATTCAGGCAATATTACCTCTCATCAATGTTGATATATAGTATATTATAAAGTTTTTACAACTATAATGGGCCTTTAATAACAAAATGCGTTTTTTTTTTAAAAAAAATTATAAAGGCAGAAGATGTATTGATAAGAATATGCAACTAGCTAGGAATCGATAATTTTCTCTCATCAATGGTTGAAATAAAATTGGAGACTTCATGGTCTTAGTTTAAATTAAGACAACTAATTACAAGCTAAGCTACATTAAGTGCACATAATTGAATGTTGAATCTTAATTTCAGTTTATTATTTATGCCCTCCAGAAACTGAATGCTGTCTTTCAACATCATTACCATGTCTTTTTTTTTTTTCCTGTGTTTTTTTTGAGGAGTACATCATTACCATGCCAAGAAGAGACAGATGGTAGTGTTTTGGATTCGTGGTGTCAATCAAATTTGGAGAGTTACAAGTAGTTCGACATCAAAGGGCAAATTATGATCTTTGGTTTGTACTGCTCATAGATTGATATAATCCTAGTGCAAGCTCAATTGACCCTTTTTTTGTTCACATATTTTTTCATATTGAAAAAAAGAATAAGAATGAGAGGTTTAATTTTTAAACTCTTTATCTAGCATCGAGTATTGTTTTATTTTTTTTTATATATAGGACCTCCCCTATAATATGATCACTCATGTAGGAGTTTAATATTATAATTACCAAGTTCTTCTTGGCTTAAAATATCCAACCACGAGCATGTGTGTTAAAGGGACGAGAGAAACACGTTGGCTAGTCTGAAACCATGAAAAGTTACAATTTAGAATTATTATCATTGTTTAGGTTCAACCTAAAAGAAGTTGGGGCTTGATTTAGGTTAGTCTGAAACTGACATTTGACAGTCCTTCTTTTGTTGAATGTTGATGTTAAATGTCCTTAAATGCATATGGCTTCAAGGACTTATTTAACTTAATTACTACCTTTTTATGTTACGTCTATGCTGAGGTTGCAATCCAAAATTTTGCTTCGTGATGATTTAATTCTTTAACAGCTACATTTTGTTTTTTGTCTTTATTTTTGAAATTACAACCAAGAAACTATGAACAAAAAAGACATCTAACTTAATTGGCAAAGGGAATGACACGTCATCTCTTTTATTTTTTGGTCTTTTGTGCTATTTTTTTGAATTGTGTTAAAAAAATAGCATAAAAAACCGAAAGTGAAAATAGGGAATGTGCAATTTTTTCAAATTAGTTTGAAAAATTTGTACAAAATGATGAATTGATAAAAACGATGGGATATTATATTCAAACGAAATTGAATTTATTGGTTTAAAAATGAACAAAATGTCAAAATGAAAATAGAGATGATATAATATGATATATATATATATATATATATATATACATGTGTGTGCTCTCTCTCTATATATAAGGATTGTTATTTGGCAAAAAATATTTCTTCTTCAACCCAAGAATTATTATTTCACTTCTTCTTCTTCTTCAATTATTCAAATAAAAATTTCTTATTCTTCTTACTTTCTTTACAAAATGGATAATTCAATCCATACACTTCAAAATTATTATCCTTAACTCTCCATTAATGCATTGACAAAAATATATCACATAAGAATGAAGAAATTGCGATTTCTAATATCAAAATGAATGCTCGAGTACATTAGATGTTTAATTGAAGTCAATGTCCGATTAAGTGTTGATCATCTACTTACTTTTCTCAAACGTCAACTTAATTTGGGTAAAAGTATTTTTGTCAAGAAAATGAGAAGTTACAAATGTGCCATGTGGAATTGCAATTGAAAATGTTGTTCCCTTGGATATTTATCTAGAAATTGGGAAGATAAAATTATTTTCATAAAAGATGGATTGAGTAAAGAATCATTACATGACATTTGAGTGACTCTTGAGACACATTCTTATGGAAGTGTTCAATGAAAACTTCTCAATTATAGAACAAATTCAAAGACGAAAAACAACGTTATAGTCTTGGATATTTTACTTATTGTATGCAAGTTTATATAAAAACTTGATGAAAAAAAATCAAATATATAATGTGAATGTATTTTATGAATTAAGTTTATTTTGTATTTTATGTACATTTTTATTTTATTAATGTGTTAGTTTTTTTTTATTATGAACATTTTTTAGCAAACGGAGACAAATACGGTGGCATAGCCACGGTGATTTTGGTGACTTTACCCTTAAGGTTTATACGGAGACAGGAGAGAGGACAAGACAGACACATTAATTTTAGTTGGGGATTGGACTGGAGAGATAGTTATCCCAGACTTCACCCATCCACCCTGCTAAAAATTTTGGCAAGAGAAAGGGCATCCATAACAATCTGTGCAACCATTTTGGTAGTAGATTGAGAGAGATGAATACGCATAAAGAATGGCATATGATTTTTGGAAAAGAATCCGTTTCACATATTCCGCAATCTTTCTATTTTAATTAAATCACTTCTTTCTATTTGTAAAAAACTGTTAGCGTGTCTTCCCTTTTATGTAAACGCTGTCATGAAATTAATGTATTTTAATTTTATGCAATAGACTTTGAAATAATTTGAACATCTCACTATTTTATTTTTCTCAAAAAAATTGAAAAGATCAAAATTGATGTGAAGTCAAGATGTTGAATTTTTTTTTATATTTCCTATCATTTCAAGTTATTTCCAATGAATAATGAACGAAAGTCAAAATATCTTTGATTAAATGAAGACCTATGATTTCAAGTTATCAATATTAGAATATTAAAAAAAAAATATTCTGTTAAAATAAAATAAATTCTTATTCCCAGTTTTGATGAATCCCAATCGCATTTATTAAAACTCATGGACTCTAGCATTCCATTATTGTTTCTATTCCTGGGTGGAAAACAATAACTTGCCATTTTATGGATGATTATTTTTCGTTCATCATGCATTCTTTTTTAAGTTTGAAAGAAAGAACTTTTGTTCATTATTCCTTCATAATAATCTAAAAATTTGTTCTATTTTTCTAACATTCTCACTAAAGTGAAGGTCTCTCCCCAGTTAGAATGTTGTTTGCCCGAGAATGAGGAGTAATAATTGAATGAACCAGAACAACTCAAAAGTTTTGGAAGAGATAGGGAATCCACAATGATCCTGCTGACTGATGCAACCACATAGGTTGATCAGGAGATTTGAACACACTGGATCAAGCAAGACAGGTAATGTTTGTTCATGATTAATAGATACACTAGAAGGAAGACAGCCCTGCGATGTGTCGGAACTTCTCATATGAGACCCAGAACAGAAACTGCCAAGGACCAAGCCTAGCCCAAGTGGGGAAGAATCCCTTGAACAACGCTCTGAAACCTTCAACTCTAACAGTTTTCACAAGACAATCAAAAGAGTTCCTATATTTAACTTGCCCTTCCCCATTGGCTGTCTGATTCATTATTCTTGTCTTGACTACATCTGCTGGACAACTCAATGCAGTTGCTGAAAGGCCTGACATAATTGCAGATAAGGTGTGGGCATAAATATTATCATCAGCAATCTGGTTTTCAATAATTAAACGTTTTGCATGATCATAACAAGCTAATTCGCCCATATTAACCAGGAATGCTCTTTGTACATTTGGGAAAACACCCTTCCAAAGTCCAACTAAGCCCTCTGTACGTATAATTGAGTTGAAAGCATGTAATGGCCCTGAGTATCTAGGTTTTAGACCTTGTTTAACCATACGAATGTCTGCTTGCATCCTCACCTTGATTAGGTCAGCTGGACTGGCTACCATCTGCAAGGCAATGCACAAGGTTAAAATAGAAACGTCTCTGTAAAATAGTGAAAATAACATCCGACGCAGGCATATCTTAGCAATTAGAATCCTTAAAAATGACCATATTACCAAACTATGCACTAGAAAAGGGAAACGTAGTTGATGACCCATCCCCTCTATTTCTTTGTGCTTCAAATATTCTCTTTATAAAATATAGTAAAGTTCTATGCCAAAATCCAACTCCTTAACATCCAAATTGATTCTCTGTAATAAAAGAAAACAGTTGGTAACATGTGGGTAGAACTATTGTGCAATTTGCAAGTGAAGAAGCCATGTTTTCCTACTAAACCAAAATGGATAAACCTCTCCACTGTGAAAAGGCCCTTAAAAGCTAAAAACAAATTTATCAGCAAAAGAACACATGATTCAGTCCAGCAAAGCACTTGAACATTTATTTGAGGAACCATAAACTTTGCCTTTGCAAAAGATGGCAAAATCCACTACAAAGGTTATACGATACTGAGGCCACTTAAACAATTCATACTCATGTTGCCTTCATTTATGCTTCCAGGTCCTTATTTACTGACATTCATTCTGAGCATGGCTCTAAGTGGTACACCATAGGGACTAATAACTTTGTTGGCTCATTCCAAGTTAAAAAAAGGAATTGCAGAACAGAGCACACAGACAGAACTCCCATCCCAGGCACTGCCTGCACACATGAAAGTTTGAACTAGATTAAAAATTACGTTTTTGTCACTTTGAAATGTTCAAAAGAGTGATTTGTCACACTGAAAGAAGGAGCAAACTTCACTGGACAAAAGAAATCTGGAACAGAAGGTCAAGATTTCCTCAATATGAAATCTGAACAAAAATCTTGAACATATGAATCTTGAGTTCGTGAAAATCATACAAAGACAAAATTCAGCCCAATTGAAATCAATAACAATAATTCTAAGATCAAGATAGAAATTTTAGAAACCTCTCTCATACATCATTATTGCTTACTTTTCCTCTCCAATTTTAGTATTTGCAGCTTCAATAAGTCCCCACTCTGATCTTGGAAGCTTTTAATCATTATTCACAATCCTATTCTTCTTTCCCTTTTTTCCGTTTTAATCAGATAATAGATAAACATAAACTAACTACACAGTGATCTAATATTTCTCATTGTTATTACACTGGCACCCAAGCGCTGAAGTTGTCTTAGAAGACAGTTTTATTGCAACACAACCCCCCGCTCCAATGGACAAAATAAATAAATGAATAACCAACAACAACCTTCCTGTTTCTTGTTTTCTGCCTTAAAATGTTTGGCCCTAACCATATCATCCAGATTGCAAAACAGCCAACTCATATGAATAGCTAGTTACATTGGGGAGGAGGCTGACATACTAAATTGGGGAGGAGATTGTAAAGCCAATGCCTCCAGTTATCAAATCTTCCTGTGATAACCAGGAATGGAAACAGGTTGGTCCATCGCACTATGCATGCCCTATATTTAGATAAACAGTTTGCTAAGGATAACTGAAATTTAGAGACATGATGAACCTTATCACATTAAGTTTTATCTGTTCCAAAGATGAGAAACTACACATTTTTAGAAAGATAGTGTTGCAAACCATAGAGTGACACTGGCAAAACCAACTTTTTTTCCCTCATCTTTGCTGCTGTTGTGAAATTTGTATATCAATGTCCAGTTACAACTCAACTTTTGATGTCAACAATGGTCATGCAAATTAAGTGACAATGTTTGTTCCCCATGAAAAAGATAAGTAGAAACAGGCCTATAAATTTTATCTTTTCTCGAATCACAATTTCGCTAACCATCATACTCTGTAATCCTCAATTACATTTCAGTTCAAGAAAATTACAACTTATGCATAACAATTAAACATAAAATTTAAATATTCCTTCTACTCCTGGAATAAGAGGACAGCTGCAAAGGAACATGGCTAAAATTAAACAAGAAACAGAAAGAGAAAAAAAAAAGAATACCTGAGCTACAATGCCAGAAATGCCGCCAACAATTGCTTTTGTAGAGAGTGAAAGAGAATGATCAGAAGGTACAAACCGATTCCTCAAGTACTCATAGCCCACAATTCGAATTGGAGTATAAAACAGATGCCTAATAATGGCCGGCGACAGCCCCTTATAGAGCCCTAAAACGCCATCTTTGTTAATAATCTCCGTCGCAACTTTAAAGGTATTGATCCGGCAAGTTGCGGAAGCTCGGAAATCAGACTCACCGTGGAGCTGGAGCTGTGTTTTGATGAGGTCAATAGGAAAGGTGGATGTTTCAGCCACCATTGCTGAGAGTGAAGTCAGCAGAATCTTCTTTGAACTTGTGCTATTGTCTCTGCCATTTTTCTTCACCTCCTTGGTTTTAGCTGCCATTTCAGGCCTTCATCTGAGCTACTGCAAGTGGCGGCGGCAGAGGCGAGACGGTGGTTTTCAGTGGACCGGAGAGTAAGAAAGGCAGAACAAGAAGGGATAATTGTAGTTTAGTCCTTTACACTTATTGTTATCTAGATTAAGTTTTCAAGAAATTATTTATACTATTTAAGCCCCGATAAAAGCTCAATTATATTCTAATCAAGCTGCATTATTGAAACTCGTCGAAATTTTACTTTTTCAATATTACAGACATGCATGAGTTGTCATGATATATAATTAGTTAAAAAATAGTTCTTTTACTTATAAAGGAGGCCCGCACAAAGCCCGGACTTTGGCATTGTAAATGTCCGTTTTTGAGAAATGCGTTCAGTAACTTTTACTGTGTGCAAATAATCTTTTTTTGCATTTTTTTTTGTTTTCTTACTCGTTGAGTACATTGGACGACCCAACAGGTGGGTTTTGTGGTGGATCTTTTTGTTCCTCAATACTCTACTCGGCAATATGGATGGAGTAAATCCAAATTTGCATTTGTTAGATTTAAGAAGGAGATGGAAGCTGCGAAAGCTCTATCTTTTTTGTTTGGAGCTGTCCTTGATGGTAATGCTCTTACAGTAGAAGCAGTAGTTCCTTTCTCACAACTAGTTTGGGTGAGAAGGGTATTAAATTTGATGAGGCGCAGAAGCTCACGTGGGCTCCACGCATTCAAGATAAGACCTTTAAAGAGGTTGTTGTCCAGGAGAATGAGCGAGGTAGTGGGTCTATATTTTTTTTTTTTTTTTGATGAGGGAGAGAGAGAACTCCCCCACCTGTATCAGAGGTCTCTTGATCAGGTGGGTTGTAAATCGAAGGATGTGTCACTCGATGTGCCCAAGTGACAGACACATGTGGGAGAGAGCCAACAGAATTCAAATCTCATGACAAACCTTCACAATATTTCAGTGAAAATTTGCCCCATACGGGATTCGAACCTGCGTTGCCGGAGGATTTCTCCCCACATCACCACATGCCTTACCAACTCGGCTATGCCCCTGGGGACTAGTGGGTCTATATTGCATATAGGAAAACTTGTTGAGAAGCTATATTTTCCTTCCTTTTTGGATAAAGGAAAGCTTTTGGTGGAAAACAAATTTTCCTCTAGCTTCTTTGTTGATTTGTCAGTGTCAGAAAGTACCGGTAAGGATGTCTTGAGTATCTGCTTTCCTTCTAATGAAGAATGACTCCAGAGTAGTGCACTTAGGGTTCCTAGAGGGCTTTGGGTTGGGAAAACAATTAACTATATTTAATGTCTAAAATATACCCTCATAAATAGTACTGTATTTGTGAATAGTATTATATTAAAATATTTTTTATTCTATAATCGATACACCAATTGAGTTCTCAGGAAATAGATGAGAGTCACAAACGAATTACTAAAGTTTAAGTCTTTCCTAAGTCAGAACCAGTTCCCATGAAAGAGGGAGAGTTCCTAACTCTTTTCTTAGTCAAAACCTTATTGATGAATAATCACTCTACAAATATAATATAATACAAATAAACAGTACATTACACAATGAAATAAAACTCAACTCAAAAGTATTTAATATTATCTAACAATGAAAAAAATAACAGCAATTTAATAGCTAAAGCAAAATATAAAGGAAAAAACAAACAATAATTGATAACAGAGTTTGGACAATATTGTCTACGTCTCTGGGCCCTACCACAATAGCAAACTATTTTACTAAATGCTTAAAGTATTACAACTAGGATATCCTAATTAAATAATTTCCACAAATATAGAAGATTAGATGTTGAAGAGATAAATCTAACAAAGGGGGTTAGGGTCCTTTTATAGGATTAAGAATCTAAGCCAATTTTTAAATTGCAATAGTAAAAATAGCCAATTTCTAGCAAATCTCCACATTGGCAAGTTTATTCAGTCTTCTCAATTTTTAAGTCTTTTATCTTCAATATCGAATAAAGTAGTCTTCAGTGGTGCCATCAAATGCGCCCTCAAACGCTAACTTAACCATGTGGGATATTAACCAAGTTCAAACAATGATTGAACTTAGTTGTTGTTACCACTTTGGTCAATATGCCTGCGAGATTCTCTACTGTTGGAATCTTTTGAATAAGTAATTCACCTTCTTCAAGAATCTCCCGTACAAAATGATAGTGTACATCAATATGTTTCGTCCTTGCATGATAGACTTGATTATTTGCTAAGTATATAGCATTATGACTGTCACAATATACTGTAATGTGTTTCTGACCAATTCTCAAGTCTTCTAGCAACCCTTGAAGCCAAATTGCTTCCTTAACAGCCTCTGTAATCGTCATGTATTCGGCCTCTGTTGTAGACAAAGCTACCATTGATTGTAAGGTAGATTTCCAACTAACTGATATCTTGGCTAAGGTAAACAAATAGCCAGTTATAGATCGTCGCTTATCCATATCATCTGTATACTCAGAATCACAATACCTAACTACACATTGACTAAGTGATTTGTTCTGCTCAAAAACTAATCCAATATCTATTGTGTTTTACAAATACTGTATAATCCATGCCACAGCTTGCCAATGAGCTTTGTTTGGATCATAACTCCATCTGCTTGTGAAATATCAGAACGTGTACGTACCATTGCATACATCAAACTACCAACTGCATTAACATACAAAACTGTCACCATGTATTCTTGTTCTGTGTCAGTTTTAAGAGATAACTTAGCACTAAGCTTCAAATGAGGAGCAAGTGGGGTACTTACAGGTTTTGCATTTTTATTCATGCCAAAACATTGTAGCACCTTCTTCAAATACTATTTCTGAGTCAAGCAGGACTCAAACTTTGCCACTATTTCTGTCTCTGCTTATCTCCAACCCGAGAATCTTATTAGCTTCTTCTAAATTTGTAATCTCAAACTTTTTGTTCAACTGAGCTTTCAACTTGTTTATCTCTGCTTGGCTCTTCGATGCAATCAACATATCATTGACATATAAGAGTACGTAGATGTAGGAACCATCTTGTAGCTTGCGCAAATACACACAATTATCATATTTGCTTCTGATGTACTTCTGTCTCATTATAAACTTATCAAATTGTTTGTACCATTGTCTTGGAGATTGCTTCAATCCGTACAACGATTTATCTAGCTTGCAAACCCAGTTTTCCTTACTAGCAATCTTGAATCATTCAGGCTGCGTCATATAGATTTCCTCTTCCAAGTAGCTTGTAAGAACACGGTTTTCACATCTAGTTGAGCTAGCTCAAAATCCATCTATGTTACCAAGGCCAATAAAACTCGAATTGATAAATATTTTACCACTGGAGAAAATACGTCATTATAGTCAATTCCCTCATTTTAAGCAAAACCTTTACCCACCAATCTTGTCTTGTAGCGGATGTCATTCCTTTTAAGAAATCCATCTTTCTTTGCAAATATTCATTTATAACCAATTACTCTCTTCTTCTTAGGTATACCAATTTTCACGTATAGTTCTTATAAAGAGATTTCATCTCTTCATTCATGGCATCCCTCCAATTTTCACTTTATCAATTTTGGAGTATCTCGTAATATGTGGATGGAACATCGTCTTCAACAATTGGAAGTGCATAAGTCATCATATCAGCAAATCGAGCAAGCTTTTGAGGTTCCCGTCTTGTTCTTGTAACTGCAATTGGTAGTGTCAGATCATATTCTTATTGGGTAGAAACAACGTCTCCTAACTCTGTTTCTGTTGTTGAAATGTCACTTTCAACTTCTGTTTCTGATGTTGAGATCATTCTCATATGTTGAAACTCCACCTGTTGTGGAATATTATCGGTTTTTTCATCTGCTACTTTATTAAGCATAAAAGATTCATCAAAGACTACATCTCTACTAATCATTGTTTTATTTTATTTTTGATATCATAAAGGGTATCCTTTTACTCCAGAGGAAACTCTCATAAAGAAAGCTTTATTTTCCCTTGGATCTAACTTTGATTTTTTTAACATGATAATAAGCAGTATAGCCAAATACACTTAAAAAATTATAATCAGTAATAGGTTTTCTAGACCATACCTCCATAGGTGTTTTTTCATTTATTGCAGAAGATGGTAGTCGATTAACAATGTGTTGCGCATAATTCACAGCTTCAGCCTAAAATTGTCGTGCTAGCCCAACATTGGACAACGTGCATCTAACTTTTTTTTATCAAAGTTCGATTCATGTGCTCTGACACCCTATTTTGTTGTGGTATTTCTCTGATGGTGAAATGTCGAACAATGCTATATTTTTGGCAAACTTTTTCGAATGGATCATTTCGATATTCTCTACCGTTGTCTGTTTGTAAAACTTTAATTTTTCTCTCTGTCTGGTTCTCAATCCGCATTTTCCATTTAAGGAAAATTCCTAGCACTTCATCATTCGTCTTCATAGTATGCACCCATACTCGTCTAGAAAAGTCATCTACAAATATGACAAAATAATGTCTGCCACTTAAGGACGTTGTTTTGGAAGGTTCCCATACATCTGAGTGAACATAGTCTAGAATACCCTTGGTATTATGGATAACAGTGCCAAACTTCACCTTTTTCTGTTTTCCCAGAACACAATGCTCATAGAGCCTATCTTGCAAGTCTTTGCACCTTTCAACAATCTTTGTTTGTCAACACCTGTAAAGATTTTTCACCAGTATGTCCCAAACGCAGATGCTATAATCTGGTAGTTTGTGAATCCTCATCTTTATCTGAAGTTGTTGCTACAGTTCCAACTTCAGTATTACTTTGATAGTAATAGAAGTTGTTGCTTCTAATGCCCTTCGTCATCACAAGTGTGCCAGATATGACTTTTAGAATTCTATCTCGTATATTCACAATGAAGCCTTTAGAATCTAAGGCTCCCAAAGATATGAGATTCTTTTTCAAATTCAGGACGTACCGAACATTTGACAAAACTCTAGTTGATCTATCATGATTCTTTAGTTGGATCGAACCTATCTCCATTGTCTTACAAGGTCTATCGTTGCCCATATAAATAACTCTACCATTTAGCTCTTCAAAATTGAAGAACCACTCTCGAACTAGAGACATATGATAGTTGCAACCTGAATCCAAAATTCACTCATCAGAGTGAGATATTGATGATGAAACAACTAGTGAAAATTCTCCTTCACTATTGCATTCAGCTACATAAGTATCTGTATCAGTTTTTTCTCTTTTCAACTTTGGACAATCTTTCTTCCAGTGTCCATTTTCACAACAAAAGACACACTCATCTTTTCCAAGTTTTGACAGTGACTTGAATCTTCCACTCATTCCTTGTTTCCCTTGCTTCTGGCTATTTGGACGACTTTTCACAATCAATGTTTCATCAGTTGAACAATAGCACCATAGCTAAACCTTCTTCCTTAAAATTTTCGCCTAATTTGAATAAGTTTGCTTTTAAACGATTGAAAGTAATGATATGGTCATTCATAGATGTACCTAGAATGTATTTGAACCGGAACAATTTTTTCTTCATCAGAAGTTTATTCTAACTGGTCTTTTTCAATAATCGATTTTCCAAAGCATTCAATAATTTGTATGTGAAATTTCATTCTTGGCTGGATACTTATGTTCTCTAGACAAACTCGTTCAAATTGTTCCACACACTAGTCAATTGATCATCTTCCAATCATTTTCTACTATATCATCTGGTTTCTCTTATTCGATGACAATATCTAAACCTTGTTGAAAGTGAGAGTCTTGCATCTTGCCTTGCCACATGTCGAAATGACCGGTACCATCAAATATATCCACCGCAACTTTAACACATGACATTGGAGTCCTCGCCTATAAAGGCGAAGATGTTGAATACTGTTGGTTCTGTAATCGATACACCAATTGAGTTATCAAGAAAGATAGGAGAGTTACAAACGAACTACTTAAAGTTCCAAGTCTTTCCTTAGCCAGAACCAGTTCCCAGGAAAAATGGGTGAGTTCCCAAGTCTTTCCTTAGTCAGAACCTAACTTGATATATAATCACTCTACCAATACAGTATAATAAATAATATAATGCAAATAAAAAATATACTACACAACAGAATAAAACTCAACTAAAAAGTATTGAATATTATATAGCAATGAAAAGAATACCAGCAATTTAATAGCTAAAGCAAAATATAAAATAAAGAACAAACCAGAATTGATAACGGAGTTTGGGCAATATTGCCTATGTCTTCGGGCCCACCATAGTAGCAGGCCACTTTACTAAATGTTCAAAATATTACAACTAAGATATCCTAATTAAAGGATTTCAACAAATATAGAAGATTAGATGTTGAAGAGGTAAATCTAACTAAGAGGGCTAGGGTCCTTTTATAGGAGTAAGAACCCAAGCCAATTTTTCCCACTTCTAATGTGGGACTAACTTGCAATAGTAAAACTAGCCAATTCCTAACACTTTGGTGATCTTGATTTGATTCAAGATGCTCTTGCAAACCAAGGAGTGCATGCTCTTTTGAGGCCACTATCAAATTCCCCAAATTCTTATTACTTTTGTGTCTATGGATAAGATGAATGTTATCATTGGGGAATATTCAGATTTGTTTTATATTTGGTTTGGCAATGAAATATGAACGGAAGAGCAAAATTTGGTTTAAACTTGATGAAGTGCCATTATATTTATGGCATGAGGATTTCTTTCGTACTATTTGTTCTTCATGGGGAGCAGTGATTAATATTGCAGAAGTTAGTTGGACAATTCTGTGCTCTCAATGGTTTGGGTGTTCAAGGAAGAGAATGCGAAGTCTCAAGTACCAATTTATTTTGAAAAAATGGTGAATAATATACAATGTAGAATTTATATTTCAACTTCAGCACAACACTATGTGCCAAAGCCAAGACTGGATATTTGTGCACCGTATATACATTTTTCCGATTCTGGGCAATTGGAGTTGAATTCACACTGGGATAAGTTTGTAGAATTTGATAGTCTTATGAGCAAGCTGTCAATTGGTGAATGAGACGTTAGTTGGTGGGAAAGAGATGTATGGTGGTTTTGATAGATTGGATGACCAAGAGTTGGGTGAAAATTTGAATTATGATAATGTGGGCTTACAAAATTCGAACTTAGCATTATTTATTGAGCCTTTCTATTCGGATGTCCCACAAGTTGACTCAAGTCCTATTGGGGTGCTTTTTCCTTAATATATCTACGATGGTACAATGTCAATATCAAAAGTTATATGTCAAATGTCATATCACTTTCATACATTGTCAAACTAAAAATCATCTCCAATGGATACAGTTAATAACCCAGTTTAATTTACTTGTCATTTGATTCTTTCAAATAAACTCAATTTCTATTTAATAATATTTTTTAAAAAAGAGTTTCATTACCCAATTTCTGAGTCAGCATGTCAAACACTCTGTCAAGATATGACAGTCTTCGTGACAGTGTCAAGACACGTCAACATAACATTGGATTAATACTTTGTGTATTGCAGATAAAAAAATAAAGACACTGATCATTTTTACTGACGTGACATATAACTTTTGACATTGACGTTGTAGTGTCGTAAATGCCTAGTTTTCCTCCTAATTTCTCTTTAAGAGTTAACTATCTATCATAATCTTAATTCAATCAAATAGTTAGTGAGTTTTTTACAAGAACACATTTACACAGTTTTGGTGTTCACTAACATATATTTTTAATATAATATATTAAAAATAATATATCTAAATTATGTATCCGTCTTATCAAGAGTTTTTCCCCCCTTTCATGAATGCTATATTTTCCCCTATTCCTTTAAGCAAATCGAAAGTATAATTCTATTTTTTGCAACTCCAATCTAGGCAAAAAAATATTAAGTGATTAGATGAAACTAGAAAGCATATTCTAAAATGGCAATCATTTGTAGGGATGAAAAGAAACCATAAACTTCAATTTTCAATTTACAGGTAAAATAAATAAATAAAGTAACTTACACAATCAAAACAATGTGTACACAAAACTGCTCACATCTCCATCACTATGCAACCTATAAAAAAATATAATAAATAAGAAAAATTATCTAATTTGACCACAAATACCAAAACAAATAACATGTAACATCCCAGATTGTTTTCCAAAATATCTAAAATAAAAAATATAATATAATAGTCAAGTCAAATAAACAGTCCTAATTTAAAACAGTCCAAATTTCCAAATGGTAAATCAAATCCCTAATTTCAAATAAGTATCAAATTATAAATTTGAAACCAATAACACACTTTACCATAATAAAATTTATAACTAGGTAAAACTAAACATAAATATTCTTAGTTCTAAATTAAGAACATTATTTAAACCAAGTTCAAAAATTTATAAATGAATTGTCATTCTCCATCTCCGCATTGCAACCTGTCAACCTGCAAACGATTTTTAGAAAAACAAAATACATGGGTTAAGCACAAAGTACTTAGTGGGAGTAAAATGTGACATTATACAAGGATATAGACATTAAAAATATCATATAATCATAAATGGTCAATGCATGTCATCAAGTCAAAAACTCATATTTAATTGGGTTAAAGTCCCTGTTCAACCAGACATAAGTCCCTGTTATATCGAGCCTAAGACCTTGTTAATTGATGACATATGTAATAAACATTCACATGTACAATTACAAAGTCTTTGTGCACATACCATAATATAATTTAATAGTGAACAATTAAACATAGAATATAGAACACATATAACACATAATTTTTTTTTAAAAAGTAGTTAAATAAGATTAGAACTCCCATCTCAAAAGCATATATGAGTGTGTGTTAAATTGCATGTAAAAATTATCTCTCTAAGTCCTTGTTTCATACATTGAAAGTATTCAATGAATCAAAACTTTGAAAAGACAAAACTAATTAATAATTTTTAAATAAATAAATAATCTATATAAATGGAAAAAATGTCTTTTTGAAAAGTTAAAGGAAATATTTGGCATTTTAAAAGGTTTGGAGACACTTTTGAAATATGAAAAGGAAATGCTTTGAGTTTGGAAAAATTTGGGACCAAACTGTAATTTTAGAAACGTTTAGGGGTCAAATCATAAATTTCAAAACATTTAGGGACTAAAAATAAAAATTTTGAAAATATGGGTTGAAACATAATTTCAGTAAGGTTTATGGTATAAAATGGAATTCCTAAAAAAATTGGATAAAAATATAATATCTAAGAAGTTTGGAGTCAAATTGAAAATTCTAGAAAGATTTGAGGACTAATTTGAAAACCCTAAAATATTTGTCATAAATCTGTAAAATTGTATCTGAATTTGGAAAAATTTAGGATTTATTAACCCTAATGGCCTAATTGCAAAAATGGATAAGATTTAAAATTACAAAAATACCCCATTTTTATATAACCCCTTTTCCCAAAACCCTAACCCTAATTCTATCATCTTCTTCTCCCTCCCTAGCCACCGGCTGACACCCTTCTTTTCCAGCCCTCCCTTCTTCTTCTCCCTCTTGGCTGCTACTCACCCTCTTCTTCTCCCTCTTGACTGCCCCCCCTCTCCCTCTTCTCCCTTCTTCATCTTCCTCCTTCTATCTTCCCCCATAGTTGCCGCCCCTCCCATTCCCCATTCTCTAACTGTCCGCTGCCCCTCCCCTATTCTCCCTCATTCTTTGCCTACCTCCCTCCTCCCGCTCCAAACTCCCTCTAACCACCCCTCACCCTCTTCTCCCTTCTCCCTTTTTCCTCTTTCTCTTTCTCAAACCAAGACAAAATGCTAAAAATTCATCACTGAAAAATAAATAAAATGGTTTTCAATATTGCTAGGGAGTTTTTTTTGAAAAAACTATAAAACTTTGAATATGAGAGGATAGATGGTGAAAAAAATTGATTATTTAGACTTATTGCCTGTGACGGCAGCCAATTATATGGTAGCGCCGGTGGTGGCTGCCATACTTGAGAGGCTAAGGGATTTTTGGCCTACTTCGGGATTCATGTATAAAGAAATATATATATATATATATATATATATATGATGTAAAAACCCTAATGGACTAGGTTAAGTAAAACTAAAAGAAAAAATAATAAAGTCCATTTTCTAAAAAAATTAAATTGTAAAATGGGTATTAAAGAACATCACTCCAAAATGTTTTATGTATACGAAGGAGACCATTTCCATATCAAATAGCTCTAACAAAAACTCAAGAAACAACCAAAAGCAAATTCACAAGGCAACAAAACTTCTAAAAAAATTTGGTACTTTTAAAACCCCTTGATACATGAATACATCCAAAACACCCATACCTTCAATTAGGGGTGGCAAAATCGGCCCAGCTCGAAAAACTCGCAAAATAAATTTGGTTGGACTCCAATATTTGTGGAAAAAAAAATCGAGTCTAAATGGTCCGACTCGTATAACCTGTGGGCTAAATGGATTCGGACCAAATTAGCCCGCGGGCTCATGAGCTACCCTGATTCCTTATTTTATATATAAAAAAAAAACAAACATGACTTAAAAGATATGAACTTATTTTTTGGATGAACTTGTTTTTAATCTCAAATTTGTCTTAAAAGTTTTAAAACTTTCGAGTCATTTCGCCCCGTGACCCATAGAATGATTCAACTGGATTTCATTTTTCTAGATCCGTGTAATTTTGGCCCAGCCCGACCTGATTGTTTTGCCACCCGTATCTTCAATCACATTATTAAAACACTATGCGCACAAGAAAAAACAAAAATTTCACAAAATTGAAGATGGGCTTTAATTAAAAAATTATTACCCCTCTTGGATTCAAGAGAAATGAGCCCCTAAAGTGATGGTCGCCGTCAGAGTACAGTGGACGACCAAGGACTATAAAAGAGATGATTCTTGGGTTGTTGAAAGGAGAAAAAGTTGTGCAATGGATGGAGAGATAAAGAGAGAGGGTGTGAAGAGAGCGGAGATAGATATGACGATGAGCAAAGGCCAAAAAGTGAGGAAATGAGAGAAGGATGAGTCATAAGTGGGTAGGGTTTCTATTATTCAGATAGAGGGAAAGCAAAAGAAATTTGGCAGAGGCAAGATAGAAGAGGATAAAGAGGGAAAACGAAAATTTAGGAAGTTTTGTGATGTATATATTTTCTTTTGGTCCAAAAAAACATATATATTCTTCCAATTCTTGAAAGGGAATAACATATATGTTCTAAAATATTTTTTTAAATTGTCTAAACAAAATATTTGAAATACTATATTATTAAATTTAGATGAAATACAATTATTTAAAAATTATATTTATGGTTTAAATAGAATGTATGTATTTTAAAATATTCAATTTTGGATTCAAATTATTTTATTTGTCAATATATATATGGTATTATGAAATTAATAAGTGAAATGTAGCCTTAAAAAAGTAAAATTTAAGTATCTGTTATGAGTATTTACTTTTCAAATAAATGTAGTTAATATAAAATAAAGGAAATTGGTACCACTAATAATTAATTAACTTAAAAAATTAAACTCAAGTAGCCTAAAATTTTAATTAATTATTTATATGTAAATAGTACTTAAAAGGAAATATTTATAAAACAAGTGGAAAATTAGGTATTAATAATTAATTTACTTTCCTTAAACAAATTATATAAAATGAACTTAGATGTGTATATAACTAATGAATAACTAGACCAAATGTTCCACTTTAAAAAGAAATGCATCAATAGTTGGCTTGTTAAAAATAATGATTATTTTTCATGTGGATTAATTTGGTAAGAAAAGATCAATGAATATATTACAGATAAATATCTGTATGTATGTATATATATAACACAACATACAAGCGATCATGTATTATGTAGGAAATTAATGTTTTGATTAGTGGGAGCTTAATTTTGGTTTTATGTGTTTCTATATGCTCTATATAGTACAAAAGATAAAATTAATGTATGAAAATAAATATATATACTTTTTTTAATCTAAAAATACATATAAATAATTGAAAAATGAATTACATATATGTTGAGGTTAAGATGGTCTATAAACCTTCATATATAAACCACTTTTATACAACGGGATTGTTGTATATACATGTTATTTTATGACAGTTCATCATAAGAAAATGAAATGTTCTATAAACTTAGGTTTATACCATGGATTGTCCGAAAAGACTTACCATATACCACAAACCTTTATAAAAGGTTCTTATATATGATGGCTTGTGGTTGAAAGTGTATTTATAAACAACAGACAAAAAACAATTGTAAATAAGACTTTAAAATGATGGTTCGTTGTTTAAAACCATTATTTACGATGGTTTTGAATATGTGGTATAAAAGTGCATCGCATAAAAACATTTTTCCTATAGTGTTATGAAACTGAAGTTTATCTAGATATGGCATAATTATATAAAAAAATTAAGTCTCAATCTTTATAAAAAAAATTTAATTAATTTCTAATAAAATAAAGAAATAATTCACATTCATTTTTAAATTTTGTATATAAGAAATCACAAAATCTTGATCTTAAAACATAAACTCTTTCAATTTATTTTGTTAATTTTTAATAAATCATATAAAGTTAATTTATATTATCTTTGAATTCTACACAGCAATTCACATCACATTTGAATTATATTTTATCTCTCAATTAAATTTAACTTTGAATTTTAAAATATTTAAAATATTTTAACTTCTAGAAGTTAACTATTATATTTGTGCATAAAATTTCATTTTCAGTAACCAAGATAGATTCTTGTTGCTCAAAATGAAAGGTTGATTTTTATTTGAAAAAATTTTGATTCCAAAATTGACAAAATTATATTTCAATCTTAGTTAAAATACTAACTTCCATGCATTGTTTTTGAAAGCCCTAAAGCTTTTAATATATTAATTTTGATTAATGACAAACATTGATGAGGACTAATGTCTTGTTTGAACAAGTGATAGAGTTTTTGGATTCATGATCTAATCAATGCATGGACAAGATTTCAAGTCTTCAAGGAATTATACAAGTCAAGACTATCAAGATTTGAAGACAAGCTTTTATTGGATTATATAGGAACTAGAGGTATATTTTTAGAATTATATATTTTGATATCTCTAGTTTTACCTCTAATTGAGTAATGGTTTCTAAAGGTTGCTCTATGAACTTAAAACGTTATTTCAAAATATTTTTAATATGTTAAAATATGTTTTGGTATTTCGAAAACCATGCATCGTGATTTCAAAACCTAAATGGTTCATAAACTCTCGTTGGATTGATACCATAACTTATATGATTGATTGAAATCAGCATTTGTGTGTTAGAGTATTGTTGATACACAAATGAACATGTTTCAGTCGACCTAAAGTGGTCCAGGTATCATCCACAAGTTAGTTTATCTTGTGGATGCATGTATTGTCAAATTTGTTCATCTGTCAACTTGTGGATGACCATGAAGTCGACCGCAGGTGAAGTGAGGTCGATCGCACGATGAAAATCATCATCCGAAGGTTGTCCAGTGAGCTTGCAGATGATGGTGCGGACGACCCTTCTGATATGCGGTCAACCACACTTCTCCTGAGTGGATTTCCAACAGCCTCATTTTTTACCGTTGGGAACAAACCTTTAAATACCAAAACCTTTGGAATTCTTTCTAAGAACAAATTTTGAGCAAAAACATTGTATATCTTGATCCTATAACATATTAGAAACATTCCAAAACCCTTTCTAAATATCAATCTTGTTAAAATCATTTAAGAAGAGTTTTTACATTAAAAGGTGAATATTGAACAATCTTGACAAGTCATTACTCAAAGAGGTGATTGTGATTCAAATAGATATATCTTCACCTTAAGGTGATATCTATCAAACTCTCTATTTCTTATTATTGATTGTAATTGTATCAAGGTTGCAAGTAGCATAAAACCCTAAGTGCTAGGATGAGCCTTGTGTAGGTTGTTTTGTATTCAAGGTTTGTTTGTAAAACCTTTGGCTGAACCTTGAATTGAATTGTATTGTTAGGATTCATTAAGGAGAGTGGTGGGATTATTGTATAATCAAGGTTGTGTTGTAAAACTCAAGGGTTGAGTGAGCCTTGATTGATTGAGAAGTTATTTGTTAAACCCTAAAGTGAATTGGATGAGCCTCTTTTGTAATCTCATTTATTTGATTAGTGAAGGGATTTGGTAAATCCTTGAGTAGGTAACTCAAGGTAGTTGATTAGGTTTTGTTGGATAAATCGAACCACAATAAATCATTGTGTTCATTGCTCTAATTTCTACATTTTATTTGAACATATTATTTCTCACACAACTAGCACATCAAGTGTTTGATATTTGTTGTCAAAGAGGTGTTTTATTGAATTAGGTTGAAAAATCAGGTAAAAACATAATTCACCCCCTCTTAGGTTTTTCAATTTTAATACTAGATTAAACGAAACATAATTTATTTTTTATTCTCTTAATTATTATCTTCATGATTATTATATATATATATATATATATTACTTTATTTGTCCCAAATTGTATCTCCATTTTTTTAAATATACATATATTATCTAAAATTTCATTAACATGTGTTCTTTAACTTTATTTACATCCCACTAACTATAATTTCACTACTAACTAAAGTAGTAATTTTACTAAAGTTCGTACAAAATAGGATTTCCTTCCATCAAAGAAATTAGACATCTAATTGAATTGCAAAATTAATTAAGATTTGACTATCTAATAGAGAGATATTTAACAATTGACTAACTCACAAAACCAATTAGAATTCAACCAAATCTTTAATTGAAATATTCTAGAATCAATTTAGGATTTGATCAAATATCTAATTAGATATTTTCAATAATTTACTTAATTAAATAATGTATGTATAAAAGAGACAATTCTAACATTTTCCAACTTGATTCATATTCAATAGCCAAACAACTATACAAGTGACAAAAATTATGTACGGTTATAATCCTTATTGTCACTTAAAATAATGTGAGCACACATGAAGTCTCTAAGAGACACAATGCTATTGTACGGTCTATGATTCAACTGAATTCATCAGTGTGAAATGTTTTGGCAGCTCCCATTCTGAGTTCCATTTAAAGGCCACCGTCCACTGCAGAGTAGACCGGTGCTGCACAATTAATTACAATCAAATCGAGGCCAAGAGGTTAAAAGGAATTTTTAATAATCTATTTTTTTCATTTCTGATCTAAAATGGCATCGATTGTGGAGTATAAACCAAAGTAACAACGTCCCAATTTTTAGGGAGAAAGACGTTACTGGCAGTAATGCCATTTTCATTAGATGTCCAGTAGTATTAACGTCTTCCTCATTTAACAAAAGAATCCACAACTACAAGACGTTACGTTCACCTAATTTGGGCACACGACATTAATACTCTATTAACGTCCTCCTTGGTCTTCTTTAATTAAGCCACATTTTCTTTTATTTTTTTACAATAAACTTTAGATAAACTCAAAAAAATAAATTACAAAATTATTTTTGTTTATTATATAATGTCTTCTTTGCTTTCTTCAATTATTATTTTTTAATAAATAAATTAGAGAAGCTAAAAAAAAACACGCAATTAGTAATTTTTTTATTATATAAAATATATTTTTAGATTAAAAATTAGGAAATGTATTTTTGTTAATATTGAAATTGTAGTAAAAATTTTTTTATAAACTAATTACCTCAATTTTTAATCGGACAAAATATTACAAAATTAATAATTTTTGTTTACATAACTAATTTTTGTTTACACAATTACACACACAAAAACAAAATCTAAGTTTTAGCTTTTTGCCATGTCGTTTTAGGTAGAGGCTTTTTGGTGCACTTTTTTCTTACACACGTAGACGTAAATGACAGATATATACATCGAAAGCTGAACTGAAAAATATAGAAAAAGTTGAACTCATAGACAACGTCTCCAAACGTCATCTCTGAGTCATTTTGATAAACCTTCTCCAACCTAGATCATTTCGTTTCTACCGGGTTTATTTGGTTTAAAGCTCCAAGTTAAAGCTTTTGTTTTCAAACATGAATGCTTATTATAATGATAGTGGCTGGTGAGAGAACTGAAGAACATTATGATGTGCAATAAAAGCCAATTAAAGAAACATTTACTTTATTTGGACAGTTTACTATATAGAATATTAATTCAAAGAATAAATAAAATAAAAAGTATTACTATAATTATAGTACTAGAATTTACTTTTTCTGGACAATACAATATACAAACCACGAGTTTTCATTTTCATTTGAGAACCGGACAGAGGGGTCCAGTCCTGTCCAAAGGGGATCGCTTTTCAAAAGGGGCTTAAATAATAAACTCTCCCAAATTGAATATAATTATTTAATTAAAATTAAAAATTAAAAATAATAATTTATTAGTTATGAAATCATTAGTAATTGATGTGATTTTTTTAAAAAAATTAAGATACTATTAATAAAATTTTAAATAAAAAATATATTTATTTAAAAATTTTAAATATTCAATTCTAGATATTCTAAATATTTAATTTCGAATTAAGAAAATAATATAAAGTAAACATATGAAAATTAATATATTTTAGGGCCGAAGGACAGATGTTCGTAAATGTTTCTATTATTAATACAGGGTTAATTTTGATTTAGTCCCTAAAAATATAAGATTATTCAATCAAGTCCCTAATAATATACTTATTCTAATTAGTCAATCAAAATGTCATTTTTTTAAAAAAGAATTAGTTCCATCATCCTTTTTTTTTAATTAAAACTAAGGGTGAAAAGTGCCAGGGAAAAAATATTTTTGTTAAAAATAAAATTATTGTTAAATAAAAGGATTTACTTAGATAACATTCTTTTTGTTTTCTGGATTGGATGATTGATTTGATGTTTAGTGAGTTTTATATATTGATTTTTTTGGTAAATTAGTTCCATAATATATTGCATGCATTAAGAAAATAGTTTAAATATATTTTTTTCAAAAAAAAAAGGAAGCTTTCATGATTACTTATCCTGAGTTCAATTATAGTTAATAAAGCAGTAAATGTATTAAAATATAAATTTGTGGCACTAGAGGTCGGTCACATGTAGGGGTGTGCATTATATGGTATAAATCGAAATATCGTAATGTATTTTGAATTCAATTTGGTATTATGGTTCAATACGACACGATTTTGAGAATGAAAAAAATTATGGTACGATATTCGTTTTTTAAAATTTAAAATCGTACCGTATAGTAATATTGAAATATGAGTTTACAAATAAAAATAATAATTATTTTTATAAATGAATAAAATTTGAATATTTTATTTGTTAGAGTTAAAAATCTGATGGATGAAGTTGTATTTTGTTTTGTATAGAAATTGTCTGCAATATATTTGCTTAATTGAAGTTTAACTTTTTCCTTTTTAAAATTTTTAGTGTGAATTTTTGCAGGCATATTATCTTGCTTTTACATGTCATTCCTTGGGTTTTTTTGGATAAAGTAGCAAGTATTTTAATTATAAAAAATATTTAAAATAAAATATACAAAATTCGGTACATACTGTATCGTATTGTACTGTACCAAAATATTTTGGTACAATATGGTACTATTTTTTTTAGAAAAACGGAACAATATGATTTTCCATATTCTCAAACCGAAATATCAAATTTTAAAATCATATACCGTAGTGTATATTTTATGCTCACCCCTACTCACATGAGTGAGAAAGGTTATCTACCGTGATAAATAAAAAGTTTATCAATGTTGACAAAGATGTTGCACTGGATCCTTGCAATTATTGCCTATTTAGTAAGCAACACAGAGTTTCGTTCAAATCCTTCTCAACGAGAAGATCGGAGTTGCTCAGTCTGGTATTTGCAATCCCATAGAGGTTGAGTCATTAGGTGGGAATAGATATTTTTTGACATTCATTTATGATGCTTCTCAACAAGTGTGGGTGTATTTGTTGAAGATGACGAACCAAGTGTTTGAATATTTCAAATTGTTTTATATCATGATAGAATGTGAAACGAGAAAGAAGTTAAAGTGTCCCCGTTTAGATAATGGAGGTGAATAAAACTTCCAAAGCATTTGATGCCTATTGTAAAACGTATGGCATTTAGCATGAGAAGACAATCTCACTCACCACTCAGCACAATGATGTATTTGAAAGAATGAATCGGAAGATCATGGAACCTGTTCGGAATATTCTCAATATGGCTAAGTTGTCAAAACCATTATGGGGAGAATCTGTTAGAGCCACTTGCTATCTGATCAACAGATCACCATCAGCACCATTGAATTTTGAAATTTCGAAGAAAATGTGGATTGAGAAGAATCCATCATACTCTTACTTAAGAATATTTGGATGCTTAACATATGGACATGTATCTAAAGAGCTCAGGCTGATGCCTGATGCAAAGACCACTCCATGCATTTTCATAGACTATGGAGATGAAGAATTTGGATTAGATTATGTGATCCAAAGGAGAAACAGGTGATTAGAAGTAGAGATGTAGTATTCCATAAAAGCTAGACAATAGAAGATATTGAAAAGCCCACAATGTCTCATAAATCAAGTGTTGGTGCTCATATCTCAAATATAACAACAAAATAGTTGTTGAGAAACGATAATGCAATACCAGAAGAAATACCAAAAGCAGAAGATGAGGAAGAAGAAAAGGGTGTTGAACAAGAGGAGCCACAACCCATTTTGCCAGAAATTTCTAGACCATTACAAAGCTCAAATGATTGTGAATCTCCTCAAATTTTTAATTCAGAAGTTCAAAGATTTGAATGAGGCTAGATTCCATCAAGAAGATATCCATAATCTGAGTACCTTTTGCTTACTGAAAATAGAGAATAAGAGACTTTTCAAGAAGTTGTATCTCACAAGGATAAAAAAAAATGGTTGCTAGCAATGTAGGATGAAATGGAATATTTGAAGAAGAATAATACTTATGAGATCGTGGAATTTTCAAAAGGAAAGAAGGCTTTGAGAAACAAATGGGTGTTTAAGCTAAAGAAATATGACAGCGAAAAGGTAGTGAAATACAAAGCTCGATTGATAGTCAAAATAAATGAATCGATTTTGATGAGATTTTTTCACCGATAGTCAAGATGACTTTGATGAGAGTTATTCTTGATTTGGTAGCTAGTATGAACTTGGAGTTTGAACAAATGGAAATAAATACAACATTTTTTTATAGAGATTTGAAAGAAGAAATTATATAAAACAGCCACAAGGATTTAAGGTTTTTGTTGATAACCTCGATTTCAAGCTAAATAAAAGTTTGTATGGTTTGAAGCAGACTCTAAGACAATGGTGTAAGAAGATTGATTTATGCATGAAAAATCAAGGTTATAAGAAAACTACTGCAGATGAGTGCTTTTATATTCAAAGGATTTTAGACGGAAATTTTGTTGCGATTCTACTATATGTAAACGACATTTTGATAATGGGAAAAGATGCAATGAAGATCAGTCAACTGAAGAATGAACTCTCAAAGTCTTTCAATATAAAGGATTTAGGACTGACTTAACAGATTTTTGGAATGCAAATAGTTCAAGACAAAAAGACTTAGAGGTCATGGCTATCTCAAGAAAAATATATTTAATGGGTGCTCAAGAGGTTCAATATGAAAAATGTCAAACCAATTAGCATCCATTTACCAACCACTTCAAGTTGAGCAAGAAAGCATGCCCTTCATCTATGGAAGAGATTGAGGAAATTTCATTAATACCATATTCCTCAACAGTTAGAAGTTTGATATATACAATAGTGTGTACAAGACCAGATATTGCTCATATTGTAAGTACAGTGAGTCATTTTCTCTCTGACCCAGGAAATGAGCATTAAAAGAGAGTCAAATAGATTCTTAAGTACTTAAAGGGTACATCAAAATTATGTCTTAATTATTGGGGAGCTAATCCAATACTGGAGAGCTATACAAATGCAGCTATGACAAGAGATCTTAATAGTAGAAAATCTACTTCGGATTTTCTCTACATTTTTGCAAAAGGAGCTGTTTCATGGCAGTCAAGATTGGAGAAGCGAGTTGCTTTATCCAAAATGGAAGCATAATATATTGATGCCACTGAAGCTGGAAAATAAATGTTGTGGCTAAAATGTCATCTCCAAGAACTTGGAGTCAAGCAAAATGATATATTGTGATAGTCAGAGTGTTCTAAATTTGAGCAAGAACTCTATGTACTATTATCGTACAAAGCACATTGATATTCTCTATCATTGGATACGCGAGGTTATGGATCAACAACTGTTGAGACTTGTAAAGAACCATACAAAGGAGAATCCAGTAGATATGTTAACGAATGTGGTCACATGAGAAAAGCAAGAGCTTCAAAGAGACATGGTCAGGATGCTTGTTCTTGATATGCCTGGAGGGGGAGAATTGAAGAGTTAGTTCCAAGAAATATCCAAAACAAGGTAGGCAACCAACCTTCTCAACAACCAACCCAAGTGACTGCTTTCGTGGTTTTTGAAGCTTCACCGCCATTTACTGTCAATTTTTTTGGCCGTTCACACCTTCTTCAAATGACTAGAGAGCTTTCTTTTTATTATAAATCATCCCCTTGAGAGTAGTGATTGTATTGTATCAATTCAAGAAGAGTTTGAATTAGTTTTTGGAGAGTTTTTTTTTTCTCTCGTGAACCATCCACTGTAATTTCTTTTTGTGAAATAGAATTTCATTATTTTCTCTCAATTTTTTTTACAGCATCATAATGATGCTTTAAATACTCAACAATTGAGGCCTACAAATAGATTTCCAAATTGTGATTTGAATTTATCCACAATGGGCCCCTTGAGAGTAGATAAGACAACGTTTTTCTAATTTCCCAATTGTGATTTGAATTTATCCACAATCGGCCCCCAAATATCAATGGCCCCATTTCTACCTCCCAAAGGTAAACCCAAAGTACACTGCCGGTAAACTCGCAACTTTGCACCTAATCAAGGAAGCCCAAGTAGTTCCCACCGAATTTTCCAACCCCATACAAAAAGGTTACTTTGATGGAAATTAACCGTAAGACCAGATATAATTTAGAAGCACTAAAGTAACCTTTTAACATTCAACAAAATGATCATCTGAAGAATCACGAAAGATGAGTGTACTGTCCGCATATTGGATTTCGGAGACCTGCAAACCCCTTTTCCCAACAGAAATACCAGAAAACAGCTTCAAATGAACGGCCTTATCAATATGGGAGCTAAGAGTTTGACCCACAATACAAAATAATAATAACAGCTTCATTCTTTTTCAAATTTGAAAGAAAGAACTTTTGTTCATTATTCATTTATAATAATCTTAAAATTTGTCTTATTTTTATAGCAATCTCATTAAGCTACATAAAATATGAAAATAAATAAAACCAACACGAGTCAAAAATTGAAATTCCACTTTTCCTTCTTTTTTCTTTTTTTGTTTGAAAAGAAAGGGG
This sequence comes from Apocynum venetum, assembly GCA_019593545.1. NCBI lineage: Eukaryota > Viridiplantae > Streptophyta > Magnoliopsida > Gentianales > Apocynaceae > Apocynum > Apocynum venetum. The sequence goes on from SRSM01000132.1 coordinate 4,586,812, forward strand.
TAGTTGTATTGATGAAGGCCAAACAGCAGTACAAATAACGAGGCTGGACAACCAACAAGAGCTGAAAACCACCTAACACAACAAAAAAAACCATACAGTGAAGCCAAAACCAACTCTTACTAAGGAGGCAAATTTGTTTCACTCCAACACAACCACAACAACTAAGCCTCAAAGCACAACAGCCTCCACAGCTGGAGAGAAGAACAACACACATGCCTACTACTAACCAAATAGAAATTCCACTTTTACATAATAAAATCATCGAGAAATTTTTTGAAAGTTAATGAGTACTTTTATTATTAACGTGGTTAGTATATTATATGAATTCTTGAAATTATAGATGCTATTTATGTAATTTTAGATGAAAAAATAAGTTTATTTTCTAAAGGTAACAATATAATATTGGATATTTCAAAAACCTAAACATTTCATGTACAACAGTTTTGAACTATTCTTTTCCTCTTTTTCTCCCGTCTCTTTCTCACTTAAATGCCTGGGTAATTATTAATCATCTTCATTGATACCAGAACAGGCTTCGGTCCAAAGCTACATCTGTAGGTGTACGGCCGTAATTTACCACACATCACGGAAGATCTAGGGACTAAGACGTGCATGATTCATTTAAGAAAAACTTATGATTTCAACTACAACTACAATTTACTTGCAGTATATTAAGAAAGGTGTCCTTCAACTACAACTACAATTTCAATCTCAGCAATGTACTGCTTCCCGTTGTGGCCAACTACTTTTTTGCTCTCTTTTTCTGTTTCTGGATGTTTCCCTTTAACTCTAGAATGGGGTTTGTTAGATCCGTTGTTTTGGACCTAATTTCTTGTTTTGGTTAATGTATTATTGCCTTTAAAAATAATAATAAAAGGAATTGTACTCTAAATAAAAATTAAGAATAATATTTAATCTTAAGGAATTTATCTCACTATCTTTTATTTTTAATTAAATTAGTGGTAGGGTTCATTAGTTAGTGAAATGAAAATTTTTAAGTTAAAAAAATTATTAATGAAATTTAGATAAAAAATATATTTATTTTAGAAATCAAATATTCAATTTCGAACTTCAAATTAGAAATGTGAACTTCAATTATGACAGAATGAGTATATATAATGTTTGCTTTCTTTTGAGTTTCGCGTAATTGAGTCAATATTTGAGCTTGATACGCTAAAGTAAAGGTCATGAACTCGATACTGAATTTGCTATCCTCTCCTAAGGTATAATGTAACATTTGCCTCGTTTTAAGTTTCTGGTAACTAATATACAAGATTTTTCTTGGTTATACTCTTTAGCACATACTAGAACTGCACAAGCAAAGCTGGAATAACCAAAGATAAAGGCAAAAACGGGTTAATTACAATAAGGTGAACCTGACAACCTATGATTTTCGAGGCACACATTAATGCATGTTTTATTCTTTTTTAGTTTAGGAATGATTATAATTTTCCACCTGATATTGTTGGAATGATATATATATATATATATATATATATATATATATATTCAAGGGCCGGGGAATGTGTAGTCAGTTCATATAATTAGAAACTATCAATGATTTGCTCAGATTTCAATGACTATCTTGTAGTACTATATCATTTGCATGACACAGTTATTGATAATCACCAAAAGAATGCACTTACCTCTTATAGTTTCAAAACAATTGTTGGAACGAATTATGTTGATAAAAATAGTTGCACTTCAATGTTTGTAGGGGCGACTGACCGTAACAGGAACCGACAAATCCAATAAGAATTGAACCGTACCTAGGTCTAAATGTTTGACTCTTTTATTTCATCTCCAGGGAAAAAATAAAAAAGAAAGGTAAATTTTTTTTATTTGCAGTCCCTATCATACAAAAGAAAAACAAAAAATATTTTCAGTTTGACTTTATAAGCAAATATTAAAAATTATATAATTTCATGACTCAACACATATTTGTCCTTAATAAAAGTGTAGTGTAACTGATATTGAATAAATAAAAAAAAATAGTGAGACTAATAGTAATTTGCAAACTAACTGATTAAGATAAGTAAATGCAATAGTAAATGTAGAATTGAAAAAACAATAGTAAATGCAATATTTATTTAAAATTAGAACAATTAATTTGAGACAAATATAAAGGAAAATAAGATCAAGTATTCTTTATCCGACCGAGTATTAATTAAAGCAATAACTTATCTTTATCCCATTTTCTGTCTCTTGTTATCCCTCCATAACACTGACAAATATTTCATACTAATATTCTAAAAATCATTAGAACTAATAAAAACTTGGCTTAGAAAGGCAACACATTATTTTTATGTAAGGAGAAAGGAAAAGGGGAATCGAGAAAAAAAACCAGGACTGAGTTAAACATATGAATTTCAAAAGTTTGAGTTTATTAAGAAAACGACATGTCTCTAATGGGTCACGTTATTTAAGGTACAAGAATCATTAATCAATGTCGTATTCCAGTAGTTCATGTTGTCTTCAAGATTACCACTCCAAATACTGCCAAGATTAATATAATTGTCATAGTGCCCATTTATGTTGAAGAGTTCAGCATCTACATCCCACCGTGGATCCCCAGTAAAGCTCTCCGTGAAACTTGGAACCCCTAAAGGCTGATCTCCAACTCATGCCATTGCATAAACTGCAAATTATTCCACTTCTTGGAAATAGGTATACATGTTTTTGCAATGGTATAACAAACTCTTTTGTATATTTCAATGCCGAGCTGCAGCCTTTATAATCAGTTTACATAAGCCACACTCAAAAGTAAGGTCTCACATATTTATTCAATCCCTAAGAGAATCTTACTTAAAATACACGATGTCTTATCTCAAAAAGCAAGAAAGATATTTAGTTAAAATATTTATTATTATTCTTCTTCTTATTATTATTATCATCAAACATAAAATGTGTCATTCTAAACATTCGCTCAATGCATCTTTGAGACTATCATATATAGTATAGTTTCACAGACAATGATGAATCTGGTTAATGTTATTTATAGATGGTCAGCCATTGCAGCTCTGGTGCCAAAGAGAACTGACAATGAGATAAAGAATTACTAGAACACACGTCTAAAGAAGAGACTAATGAAGATGGGAATTGATCCAGTGACTCATAAGCCAAAGAGCAACGCCCTTGCCTCTGGTCAATCCAAAGGAACTGCCAATCTTATAAACCACATTGTTCAGTGGGAGAGTGCTTGAGTTGAAGCTAAAGCTAGACTTGCTAGGGATTCCAATTGCTCTCCTCCAAATATCCGTACGATGCCCCAATGATACCTCCATATTCCACTAAAGTTAGGACTGTGAACATGTTATCCGAAAAGAGTAAGGAAGATGTTGGAGACACAAGGTTTCCAACTTTAGTTAACAATGGAGGTATCATTGGGACATCGTACGGATATTTGGAGGAGAGCAATTTGGAATCCCTAGCAAGTCTAGCTTCAGCTTCAACTCGAGCACTCTCCCACTGAGCAATGTGGTTTATAAGATTGGCCAGAGGCAAGGGCGTTGCTCTTTGGCTTATGAGTCACTGGATCAATTCCCATCTTCATTAGTCTCTTCTTTAAACGTGTGTTCCAGTAATTCTTTATCTCATTGTCAGTTCTCTTTGGCACCAGAGCTGCAATGGCTGACCATCTATAAATAACATTAACCAGATTCATCATTGTCAGTGAAACTATACTATGATAGTCTCAAAGATGCATTGAGCGAATGTTTAGAATGACACATTTTATGTTTGATGATAATAATAATAATAAGAAGAATAATAATAAATATTTTAACTAAATATCTTTCTTGCTTTTTGAGATAAGATATCGTGTATTTTAAGTAAGATTCTCTTAGGGATTGAATAAATATGTGAGACCTAACTTTTGAGTGAGACTTATGTAAGCTGATTATAAAGGCTAGAGCTCGGCATTGAAATATACAAAAGAGTTTGTTATACCATTGCAAAAACATGTATACCTATTTCCAAGAAGTTCATGGAGTTGAATAATAGTTTGCTCCTCTTGATGGCTGAATTTTTCTCTCTTGAAGTCAGGTCTCAGATAATTTCTCCACCTATGTCTACAGCTCTTGCGGCATCTACGAAGCCCTAATAAAGATCACACAAATAAGAAAGATTTTCAAGAATAGAAAGCCCATGTATAAACAAGATTAGAAAAGATGAAAGCTAATAGGAAATTTCTTCCATCCTATTGGTGAAACATTAATCATCCATGTATTTACCAGCTTTTGCAGGAAAAGTGCGCCAATTGTCGTGGCCACGTTGTTCAATGTAATCTAGAAGCTTCTTGTCTTCCTCAGGTGTCCATGGTGCTTTCTTCAAATCATCTTTCTCACAGCGTGGTGCTCTTCCCATTTTTACTACACAAACAATCAGAAGCCCAGAATGACAGATAAAGGGTAAAAAAAGAGGGTTTGGCTGCGGATAACTATAGGATCCTTTCTATCCTATATATATAGGGATGGAGCGGGGGCCCCACCTCCATTCCCATCCCCGCATAAGAATATCATTCTTGTCTTCATTTTCGTCCTCGCAATTACCCGCTAATCACTATCTATTCCCACAAGTAACTCCCATCCCCGCTTCCCCGCCCTCACACGACTAGCCTTAATGTTTTTAAATATTTTTGAGTTTGAAGTAATTTTTTTTAATTCATAGATTTAATTTTGACTGTATTAAAAATTTATTTTGGATATAATCCGAAAGACATCATTTATTTTGGCTTTATGGTTTAACTTTCAACTGGATGTTTTCCAATTCTATGTTTTAACTTTCATGAATGAAAACTTTCCTGCTCCATGTACATTCATGTTTTGCCCCCAATAGCGGGTTACATAGTGTATAAAACATACATTCAAGCTTTCTGGAGTTACAAAATTGGAGGTGTACATTTTTTTATGAAAAAGAAATATATAAAAATTTAAACTGTCCGAAGTAGCAAAACATAAAATAAATATATGTAAAACATACATATATAACTTAAAATCAATATAGAGTTACATAAACATTGTCACCACATATTGAAGTCCTCCAACTCCATATCATCCGACAAAAGTTGACGAGAAGCTTTCATGTTGTCTGACAAAGGTTGATGAGGAGCTTCAATGTCGTCTAGAAAGAGTTGATGAGAAGTTTCCATGCCCTCTTCACCAAAGCTAATGGAAGCATTATAGATATTTTTTCAAGTTAAAAGACATTGAGCTGCTTGTTCTTTCATAATAGTAAATTGTGCTTGTAAATACACAACCTATTGTTGGAGGGCAAAACTTTGTGAGACACCGTCACAAATGGGGTTTTGAAGTTTGGCTTGAGCTTCATATCATATTGTGTTAGTGGCTTCCCTACGATCATTTTCTTGCAAATGAGCAAAGTCTTGAGACATTACAAGCTCTAAACACTTTATGAATAGCAGTAAAATTCATTGATTCTTGTTCATGATAGAAATAAAGTTTTAAAATACAGCCTTTCACACATTTGTTTCTCAAATATCTACAAGCACCGCGTGAAGAACTGGTTCTTGTCATTTTTTTCTTCCTTACTAACCACCAACGGATATAATAGAAATAGAAGAGGATATCAAAAATGGAGAAAGAGAGAGAGGAGCAATAGGAAAGATGAAGACGAGATAGATTGTTTCTTCCCATTTTTCCACATAAAAAAAATGAAAGTAATGTACATAGTTAACAATACCCAAGTAAAGGGATATGAAGAGATGACGTATTCTAGTTTTTAATATTCATCATATTTTTTAATTTGGATTCTCCTTTCTAAAATAAATATATTTTCAAGTTTAAATAACAACATGAAAAAATGTCAAATTTAGTCTATCAACTATTTTCGATTTTTAGCGTAGGTCAATTATCTATTTTTTAATTTTTTAGATCCATAAAATATTTTTATTTTTTAACTTAGGTCCTTGAAAATTATTTTATCTTTTCAAATCCATAAACTATTTTCATTTTTTCAACTTTGGTCCTTGATCTTTTTTTCTATCTTTTTTTATCACTAAACTATTTTTTATTTTTCATCTTGGAAAGACCAAACTTGAAAATAAAAAATAGTGCAAGGACCAAAATTGAAAAAATTAATATAGTTCATGGATCTAAAAAGACAAAAAAAATTATCAAGGACCCAAGTTGAAATGAAAAAATAGTTTATGGATCTAAAATGATAAAAAAAAGAAGATAATGGACCTAACCTAAAAATGGAAAATAGTTCATGGACGAAATTTGAGAATTATCCTAACAACATCCTTTCCTTTTATCAAATTAATAATAAAGATAAATAATCTCTCTGCCCTATCCCAATTATTCTTCCAAAAGCGGAGAGAAATGGACGGATAAGGAAGTTATACTTGTTGTTAATGGATGTCCTGAAATGATGAAGAAGAATCACGTTAAGTGCATCATTGAAGCACCGAATATCATTTGATTGCCTTTGAATTAAAAAGGAAAAATATCATTTGATTTTAAATTCTTATTTCGTTTAATTACCATAACCCTCAACATGCTTCTCAGATCCATATTGAATTGTGTTCACCGAGTATTACAATGGCACCCGGTGCCGGTGATGGTGGAAGAAGACAAACCGCCTAAATTGTGTTAGGAAGAAGATGAACTGAAAAAGAAAAAAATTTCAGAGCTGAAAGTTTAATATCGAAAATTGGTGGACAAAATTTAAGGTTTTCTATTAACTCATTTAAAATAACCAAAATACCCATAAAGTAATAACATCATGTAAGCTTTAGTACTTTTTCCCTTTTTTTTTTGGGAATAAATATGCTACTCCATGTGCTAGTATTTAGTTGCTTGGAAAAAAAACGTGGAGTAGTTTTAATTTCATTTTTAGTTCATTTTGTTTCTTCCATGGCCACCATGAAGAAATGTTTAAGTCCGTGTGGAAAATGACAGAAGCCATGCAGAATATTATGGTAGCATCTTTCTTACCAACCGTCGTACTACGAAGATTATTTTGTCCCCTTGATTGTAGTAAGTTGTTAGATGCAATTATTATAGCAATAAATAGAAACTCATCAGCATGGGAAGAACCCGAAGATTAATTCTTCAAATGACAAATATGAATGTAAATGTAAAAGAAGGTACTGGTTGTGACGTGGAGGAGAATGGATATCCGGTGGTGCAACGGCTAATGAAGAAGAATGAACATGTGATTTCTAGTTGTAAATTTGAAGTATTAATATGATTACTTGGAACAGAAAGGGAAGAGGGAAGGTACTAATAGGAGAAGAAAGTGACTTCGACAAAGGAATGGAAGGTTAAAAATGGAAAAATGGAAGGCAAAGACTTTAAAATTAAATACTCAATCTGTCCATAAATGTAAGTCCATGGTTCCCACTTTTATAAAGATCAATAAAAAATTTTATTTCTAAAATGTCCTTAATTATTATGATTTGAAAATAAGAAGATTGAAAATATAAATATTTTTTGTTGGAAATAAGAAAGAGGTGAGAGGAGAGATAAAAATAAATAAGGGTAATATTGAAAGTCAATGGTAAACTATTTATAAAAGTCCATAAAATAACCTATATTTTAAGACAATAAAAAAGTCATCTATCAACTTATATTTTTTGACAAAAGAAGAATATATTTTCTTTAAAATAAATATAATTTTTATAATCTAAAATTCTATTGGCATAAAAATATTTACATTCAACTAATTTATTTAGTCGGACCATTTACTATATTACTATATTAATAATAAAGATAAGGAAATAATTTTGTATTGTTGATGTACTCATAAATTAACTGATTTTTATGTTATTTAATGACTATATTTTGTTTGAAAATCGATTAATTATGTTATTTAATGGATATATTTCACGTTTTCCTTCTATTTCTTTGTTTGTAAGTTTTTCAGTGTATTTTAGTTTATTATGGAGATAAAAATAAGAAGATGAAGAAATGTTGGAGAAGATAAAAAAAAAATAAAAAAAAAATCTATGTCATCCGATGACGTGGCGCAATGAGAGGATGACACGTGGCGCAATCAGAAGATGACAAGTGGCGCAATCAGAAGGTGACAAGTGGTGCTTCTAGAAGCCGCAACTTGGACCAATGAGGACGCGACATGTGGCGAAGTTGGGGAAATTAGGCCACCAACTACATTTTCAAGACTTTGGGGTGCAAAATGACCATTTTGCCCCTGATTTTTGTGGCTATAAATAGAGAGCTTATTTTTATGATTTAGATACCAATTTAGCTCCAATCTTCTCCATTTCTTTTATTATTGTCTTCATCTTAGTATATTTTCCAGATTTTTTAGAATAATATTTCAAGGCTTTTTGTAATAATATAGTAAAGAAATTCTGTCCGGATAATTTCAATATTTCCGGGGAGTTTATCTTTCAAATTCTCTTTCTAATGTTTATAAATTCCATCTTATATTTATTAAATATGTATTGTGAGTAATTTTCTTTTGTTAGCAAGGATATGTGTTAAGTTATTAATAAATGGGATTATGAGATAATTTTCTTTGTACTTAATTTCTATTTGGTTTTATTTAACTGGACTTATGGTCGGTTTACCCGCCTAGTCTTTATTTATTTTGCTTTATGCACTTTAAATATCGCAAATGGATGGCCGAGCCTCCTAACTAGTTTAATATATTTTTATGTCTTTAATTCTTTTTTTTTATGGAAGGCCGAGCCTCCATACTTTTAGTTTAATTTATTTAAATGGCCGGTTGAACCGCCTAATTTCTTTAGTTAATATAAATTCAATCTTTCTTTCTATATATATATGTGTGTGTGTATTTATTTAATATACTTATATATATTAATTAAGTATTTATATAATTCCTGTTTTAACCAATATAATTGTGTGAATTAATTGGATTGACAATCTAGTTAATGAATGTGATTATATAGCTAGGATTATTAATCTTGTATTAATAATTCAAGTAGCATCTACTAGTTTAATTGAGTTGCAACTCTTGGCTTAATTAAATTAGTAGCGGAATTATATAATTTAAATTGTATATAATTAAGCTGATTGTTATATACAATTTAATGTTGGTGATGCCTTATTTGTTTAATGCAATTTGATTGAGCATCCTATACACGCTGGTTGGTAGTGTTGTTTAATTAAATTAGTGATTAATCTGTCTGAGCTGATCGGGATTAATCTATTTTGTAAGGATAGGAATCTGTCTGAGCTGATCGGGATTCTAAAACCAACTACTTAATAATGTATCTATCTATGATTAATCCCATGAAAAATATAACTTGATACTAGTTCCTTGCTAACGCTTTTTATATCATTTGTATTCCAAATTTCGTTTTAATTCTGTTTACAAAATCCAAAACCTCAAAAATATTTATTTTAATTGTTGTCATTTCCTTATTCTCAAAATACCAAAAAAAACCCCCAAACCTTTTCCGATTAACGATTTTAATTTAAGAGTTGACAAATCTCTGTGGATTCGATCCCTACTTTCCCTATCTACATAGGAATTCTTAGGTTTAAATTTGAGAGCCGTACGACAGGCTTCGTCAATTGTCAAAGTCTACTTAATTCTTGTACTTATACTATGTAATTTTTGTTCAATTTTGGATGGAGAGATAACATCTTTATAGATAAGTAATTTATTTGCAACTAATATATAATAGAATGTAATTGTTAACAGTAGAAGATAAATCTAAGAAAATAAAAAAGTTTTGGTCTTAAAGGGAAATTGTTAGCATTAGTAATCATCTCTAATATTGCGTGGAAAGAAAATGCAGATGTGGAAAGAGAATGGTACCATTGATGAGTGATGGCATTTAAATTATTCACTCTCTTTCTTTTCACTCTTGTGGAAACATCCCAGCCAAAGACAGAAGGAGCTCGAGTAAATAGAGAAAAGAAAGGAAATAAACACAAACGTATAGTAATGTGGGGACTTTTGTCTCCAATTAATTCAAAATAGCACCGCTAGGATGTACATACAAGAATATATAGTCTCACCATCATAGGGTTGGTCTTTTTTTCTTTTTTCTTTTTTGGGAAGGGGTAAGAACCCCATGATTTTCATAGAAAGAAAGGAAATAAAATACAATGAGGGGCATGAACCTGACCTCTAACAAAAGTAAATAAAGAGAGTAACTGAAAGCTATAAATAAGGAGGCACAACCTTCCGTACAATACACAATAAAGCCCTACGGTATATGTAAAAAACGTGTATGTCTTCGTATCATTATTCGAGGGAAAGATCTAGATTGGCGACTAAAACTCTCGGGAATAACAGAATCCTCATCATAATCACACTCAAAATCATCATCCTCATTATCATCATCTATAGTAGTGTAATTATAATCATCGTCAGACCATCTATGTATAGGCTGATGAGGAACGATACTCTCCATATCAGATGGGGGAGAAGCCAGCCTATTCTCGAGGCAAATAGTCAGATGACTATCTGCTCGAGTACTCTGTGGAAGAGGAATGGGTAGAATAAATGCTGGTCTCAGTGCCCTGGTAATGATAAGAATAAATGCTGGTGCCTGATGCCTCAAAACAACTATGGCAGAATGAATTGCTTGTGCAATAGCAGGAGCAGAAGTAAGCACGGGTGCAACTAAGTTGGTTGTGGTAGACTGAACTGCTGATGCAATAGTAGGAGCAAGTGTAGTCACTAAAGTAGCAATAGAACTCATCCTACGGATCCACTGTGGAGGAGGCTATGTAGCAATGCTCTTACCCTTACCTCAGGGGGGGAGGGTCAGGGTGCAATAACAGGTGCTAGAATAGTAAAAGTAACATGATGATGCGTATCGGTTCCAACACTGACAGATGTAGTGGGCAGTACTTGTAGATGTCGTAGGATGAGTTCGAGAGATCCCCGAGACACACTTTCCTATACTGTGGCCCAAATGACTACAACGAGAACAAAAAACTGGCAAGTTCTCATAGACTACTGACTACCAAAACCTCCGACCATCCTCTCGATTAATCCAAATGAGTTCAAGTAACTTATGCTCTAAGTTAATCTCAATACAAACTCTCACCTCGCTAGGGCGACAGAGATCCACAGTAGGCCTCATCAATGTGCAAAGGAACTCCAATGGCCTTAGCCAATATATATATATATATATATATATATATATAAAATTGTTTAGCTCTAAGATGCACTTGGAGTAGGGGAAAATAAACCTAAATAGGGACAATAGGGGTCTTCATATTGGGGTGAAAATCAGTGGTCCATTTCAAATTTCTCATAGGACACCCAGCAATATACCAAGTTGGTTTAAAAAAAAAACTTAGAATAATCGATCTCATGTGACAAATTAATAAGTATATGCTTATAATCAATTAATCCAATGACATGACGACCAACAAAATTGAATTTCTCAAATGTAGTACGCACCTGCTCTATTTTTGGCTTTCTGTGAGAGAACCCATGAGTGTGAACTTGAACGGTTCTACCAAAGCAACCTCCAACTCTAGCGAAAGTGCAACAACGGGCTCTCCATGATATTTCTAGGAGACATGGACATGAAAAATTCCCGATGATGTAGAAATAATCTCTTCAAAAGATTTCTTCAAAGTGCGCTCCGAATGAGAGACAATCTACTTCAATCTATTGACGCACAAGTAACCCCAGATTTGACGGTAGGTTGGGCGTCCTATGGATAAGGAAGGTCCTGGAAAGCGACTTGTGGTCTTCTAAGTGCATCATGATAACTCATGGAATGTGTAGATTTCAAAGCTCAGGTCATCTCAATTTGTATGCCCGCAGGGCCCTCAACCTGAGACGGACCTCAAGAAGCAAATAAACTACCTTGTGCCAAATTACGACCATCCGGGTCATTGATTGCATCATTTTACTCCAAAAAACCTATATTTACACAAATTTGAATAATATTTTCGAAAATTGATTGTTCATGCACAGTAATGGTATTTTCCAAATTCTCAATCATCCACTGGGAATCTTTTAATGTAGTTAGTGGCTTTGGAACCACCTCTTCAAGGCTTATCTGTGGGTGCTGACTGATTGGAATTTCAATGCCGAAAATCGAAGATATGGCTGAAAGAGTGCTTGCGATTTTCTTAAGATTACCAGCAATTGGCTAGGTAGTTTTTTATAAAATTACTGGCATTAGAAATGCATCTTCAAGGGAAATCTTTGAGTGTTGACCAATTTGGATTTTGTTGCTAGATGACAGAGACATTACAGTTTGAGTTCCGATGGATGTTGCACTTTTGGAGCCTCAATATTTTCACGCTTTCTTGAGATCCGCTCGGTCATTTTGGTTTCACTAAGACGCATCTGTGAGTTTCGTTCAATCGAAGTTTGGACACCGGAATCTTGAGATATCGGTTAAAACGTGAACCTAGGCGGAAATTGCACAACTTTTGTATTTTTCAAATTTCCTGTGATCCCCTTTGAATTTTTGGACGTGTTTTGTGGCAGTGGAATTGTCTCTTCATGAGAAATCCTTGGGCTGTGACCAATCGTGATTTCATTGCCGAAATACCCGAATCGTAAAGCTATCTGCCATAACTTTTTTTTCATAATTTCCGTTTATCCCCATGGAATTTTTTAACATGGTTGATGAACTTGGATTCGTCTCTTCATGGGGAATTTGTGGGTGTTGGCTGATCATCAATATAATGTCGGAATCTTGAGATATCTTTGATATAAGTGTGTTGGTCTTTTGTAGATCTATGGAAATCTTGTTAGAATTTTCACATACCGTTTGCGGCAACGTATTTGTTGTTTCAAGAGGAAGTGATTTGGCCGGAGGTTTGAACTAGACTCGAACGACTTGGTCGGAGTTGGCGGCTGTCTTGTGTCGATGTAGCAGCATGTCCGGCAGATTAGCGATTGTTCGTCGTTGGAGCAGTGGCATGTTCGGTAGATTGGCGGTGGTCCAACGTCAGTCCTGTGGCATGGCCGGCGACAATAGTCGTGGTAGTTGGACAAGTTATAATATGGGATTGGTCTGAGTAAAAAGCTAAAATATTATAGTTTTCTTTTAAATATACTAAAATAATTGGACTTTAAATTATTTGTAACACTATTTTTCTAATTAAGATGCACTATTTATCAATAAATATCATAGTTTTTCAAACTTTTATTTAAGTTCATCATTTAAAAAACAAAATATTTTTTCCAAATGTTTTATTTGTACTAGGTTACTTAGTTGTATAATAGACACACACAAATATACATATATTGTCATAAATTTTTATTATATTTGTTCCAAGTGTTATCTTCTCTTTAGTTAAAGTTTTATTTAAAAAGAAAAGTTCACATGTAATGCTACTATTAAACTTGTAACGAAATGATATATTTAATTCCAATATTAAGGGTGAATATTCAATTTTGAATGAGTGAGTAATAAATTTTTATTAAAGAATTATTCAAAATTTTACTCAACAAAACCCAAAAAAGAGAAAAGATTATAAAGCACTTAAAAAGAGTACTACAAGATTATAATATCTTCTATAGAGTAGTTTTGTGTATTGAAAGTAGGGACTATTACTCTTTGAGATTGGAGAAGCATTCGCTATATATCGTATTTGGCCTAAGACTTCAAAAGCCTATAAGTCCACCTTGCCTTACCAGTTACCAACCTAATCCTTTGTATATGTCATGAATCATAAACAATATTCCTCTTAATTACTCTGCCCGTCTTAAAATATATGATATTAAAAAAACTGTACACATATTAATGAAGCATTTTAGTTCTTAAAATATTACTCATTTATTGTATCTACTTTTTCTTGGACTAAAATCATTTAATATTAAAGATAAAAAAGTAAACTTAAATATTAGAATTAATATACAAAATAACTCTAAAAAATAACAAAACCTCTTATACCAACATCTTATATTTTAAGATACATAGTAATGATTTTCATGTGATACAATGCTGCACAAACATGTCTAACCTATACATCAATGCTCGAGATGTACCATGATCGAGTGCTTAGCGGCCCCTTTTTTTATTAAAGTTATCCAGTGTGGTCTCTCTATGAGGGGTTGAATCGAAACAATCTATTATGGTATTGACAGTGACGTAAAAGTTTATTATACCTATTACGCAATTGACAGTTACCTAATTCTAGGTATTGTACAATAGCCAGTTGCATAATCATAGGTGTTGATTCCAAAATATAAAATAATGTCAATTAGAATTGTAAATTTGTTATGATTTGTTTTCTAGCAAGATCCTATGTGTCCTGCAACTTTAAGTTGCGTGCTAGAATATTCAATTAAGTATTCTCATTTCTTTAGGTGAAAAAATGAATTAAAAATCAAAAACATTATACATTTTAATGCAATTTGTTATTTTCATTTAATATAAAACAATTTTTCTTAATGGAACTAATGTAAAATTACATTAAGAATGCTTTGCATAAAATTATTTATTGGTGTAAAATGTTTAATGTAATTTTGCACTAGTTCCATTAAGAAAATTATTTTATAATAAATGAAAATAAAAAATTCCATTAAAATGTGTAATGTTTTAGTTTTTTCATGCTTTTTTTCCAAAAGAAATGAGAATATTTAATTAAAAATTTATAATTATTACATTTTAAAATCTATCACCTAAAATTATGGTAGTTGCATGACACTGTAAGATTATCCAACTTTCACTTGCGTACAAATAAGTTTTGCTCACGGCTAATAGCACCATTTCCGTTTAACCCTCCCTTCTCAAAGGCCCAAAGCGGATAACTTTGATAAAAAAGGGGCCCAATACATTAAAAGCCCAAGAAGTACTCGAGAAGTTACAATCAAATCTAAAGGCCAAGTTCTAGGTTGAAACATGAATGCTTTTAGTTAGCGGTGTTCATTCGATTTTTCGGTTCGATTTTTACAATTTCGGTTCGGTTTTTCGGTTTTCGGTTTTTTTACTTGGATAAACCGAACCAAACCATATTAACTATACTACGGTTCGGTTTTAAATTTCGGTGTTCGGTTCGGTTCGGTTTTAAACCGAAATTTCACTCTTTTTTTGTTTTTTAAAAAAAAAAAAATTCAATGAGTTTTTTTTTTTTTTTACAAAAAAAATTCAATGAGTTTAAATAAATATGATTAAATGAAATGATGATGTCAAATACACAAGCACATTCAAAAAATAGGCGAAAGAAAATTTATCAATTAAATCATATTATTATATTATTTACACATTTTCAATGAGAAAAATATCGAAAATGATTCATAATATACCAAAATATGATGAATGAACTTCTTTTACAATACTTAATAATCATCTTGTGGATACAAAAACACTTCAAATAGAAAAAGATATAAATAATTTTTTAAGTAAATAAAATTGGTTAAACATTAATTACAATTTTTTTTTATAAAAAAAAACTTCGGTTTTTCGGTTTAACTGAAGTTTCTAAAGTTGAAACCGAAAACCGAACCGTAATTTTAAAAAATTTCGGTTAACCGAACCGAATAAACCGAAAAACCAAAATACCAAACCATTTTTAAAATTTCGGTTCGGTTCGGTTCGGTTTTTCGGTTCAGTTCGATTTTTGAACACCCCTACTTTTAGTAGCGGCCGGTGAAAGCTGCAGAATAGGAAATTATGAATCATTGTAGCTGTAATATTAAAAACAAAAGAAAGAACATGTTAATTAGGTAGTTTAGTACTATCTTTTTTTTGTACAATAAATGTATTGTGTACCTAGTACTAGCTAGTATTTACTTCTTTTTTTATAAGGAAGAGAGGAGACCTCCCCACATACGTATCAGAGGTCCCTTAATCAATCGAATTATAAATTGAGGAATGTGTTTGAGTGATAGACACATATTGCAGAGATTCAACATGATTCAAATCTCATGACAAACGTCCACAATATTTTAATAAAAATTTGCTTCACACCAAATTCGAATATGTTTTGTCGAAAGATTTCTCTTCACATTATACCTTACCAACTCGAATGTACACTTGAAAACACTAGTATTTACTTTGATCGGGCCAATTCAAAGGAAGTTTACGTCTACTCTTACAAGATTGCGTGATGGGGAAAAGTAGCATTAAAAAAATATATTTATGAAATATAAATTCTTAATAATTATTAATATTTCTAATATTAAAGAGATATTTTTAAAATATTTTATAAAAAAATACCTTTTTAACAATATTAATTTTTTTAATCAATGTAAAAAATTAATCAAGTGTGCCATTTGAACGGGATTAAGTATATTATATAAAAAAAAACGCTAAATGCTACTGAAACGAACGGCCACCAAAATAGAAGGAAAAAACCTCCTATCCAAACTAAAGGCGAAATCAATACAGCCAACGAAAAAGCAAAACAGCCTAATCAAACAAAGTTAAAAAGTACATATTAAAGTCATCTGATAAGATCCAAGCAGACAAAGACAACCAAAATAGATATCATCCATTCCCAACAGATGACAAGATTTCTGAACCACCAATATTAAAAAACTATTAAACACTACCAGCATGCCATCGATTCAGCAGCTCTTCTTGTCGAGACAGTACACTGTTCATCTTCATCCAAAAGGTTGTATATAGTAATCAAGTTTCATCCAGAAAGGGCTTCACGATCATCACCAATTATGACCATTTTATTAAACTTGAGGATCTGATCTGTTTGGGTGGGGGGTTTCGGGGGAGGGGAGGGGAGATTTGTTTTTTATTTTTTATGCATCCCTTGTTTTGGTTCGTTTTTTTTAAGAGACTTTGCCTCATTTGGTCCTGCATCTTTTAACTTTTCCTCAATGTAATCTCATTTCATTTTAATTAAAATTTTTATTCTCACATTTTTTTAACTTGAAAGGAAAAAATGGAACAATAAAAAAATTTCATATACCCATTTACATTCCCGTCGAAATTTCCACAAATCAAATATGCTGTATGAATCTATCATTTATCTAAACCTTTATTTATCATAATCCATAACTGTCTTGCAAATCTAGTACTTTGAAACTCATCTAAATCGCTAAGAAGTAACTCTCGAATGGTCCTGATTGATTGAGTATTGAAGGAGTGCATTTCGACGAACGCGCGGGTTCAGTGAAAATATTCTTTGTGTTAGATTTTCTGAGTATGAAGGTGAGTTTTCTCATCTTGGAAAAAAAATTTGGTTGTTAGGTTTTTGTGTTTGCCTGAGTTTTATAGTAGAGAGAAATTTTCCCTTTCTACTTTTCTGGTCCTATTTGTTATTTTCATATTGATGTTGCTTTCTATGTTCGCCATTGTTTTTTTTTTCAAGCAACCAATTAAACAGGACTCAGAAAGATAATAGTATTGTGCTCTTAAATTCAACTCCAGATCCGACTCATTACATTTAATCCACAAGAGATGTAGAATAATCTGGAAGGATCAAAGCACGGTTACAAAGTCTGGCAGAAGTAGGATCAACAGAAAACAGGGTAAATTCATGCAGCAATTGTCTACACCTGATTCTAATGTACAAGAAAATCCAAAGCTCGGGCTTCTAAACAACCATCAAAATGAAGGGGAACAAAACATTTAGAAGTAATGTACAGAAGATTGTGGTTAGTTTCCAAGACCAACAAGCCTGTTCTCTACCACTGATTGAGTGAATGTAGATCTGTAGAAGTATCTTAGAATGAAAGGTCTATCCGAATCATGCCAAGTACTTAAACAAGTTCGGGTTATCCTTGTCCCTCTCCAGATAGTCACGGGTAATCAAATCTTCAATCCTCTTTTTGATAGCTTTCACATCAGGCTTGAACATGCGGCCCAACTGCTCTACACACTCCATAACCAACTGCTGATAGCCCAAAAAATTCCGACTCTTCATAATCCGCACAATTGATGCATCAATGGCATACCGTCTGTTTTTATCTACATCTTCCATTACCTTTTCTTCTCATCCACAGGAGGAAGAGGAATCTTGATCCTCCTCATTTTGTCTGTGAACTTTGAGTTGAATTCAAAGACATCAGTAGGAGAAATTGTTTTAGTGTTGGGCTCCTCGTTAAGAATCTTGTATTTTGCACAGGAAAGGGAATGAAGCAGTCTCACAACATCATCATCTGATAGATTTAATTGAGCCATAATTTCCTGATAACTCAGTTTGTCTGAAGCATTGAATAGCAATAGTGCAGAAGCCTGATATGTTGGTACAATCAGCTACATAGTTTTTGGTTCAAATTTTCCATTGATGTTGCAAGTACCCAATGAATATATCCACGTGAGTTTTCTATGCTTTGTCTTGGTCTGATAGAACTCTCGAAATACTTCAACACACTTAACCATCTGAGCAGGGAGGTTAAGATCAAAAGACTTGTAACTGGGCCAGAATCCAGCAGTCAGGACAGTGACAGTCAAGTCAATACCCGGATTCGCAGGTGGATTATTTCCGAGATACTCAAAGCTGGCTTGATTTTCCCTCGCTAGTGTCAAATCTGTCACCATCCCCTCCATCTTTGACGTGAACTGACCACCGCATTGCTGCTTCAATTTTGTTAGAATACTTCTCTCATGTTCATCATTTGCGCTCTTATCAAATAACAATCGCCGAGCAAGCTTTTTCCCGTAAAATTCTGCAAATAAGTCCTTATCACTGATATAAGCAAGCAGCTTTACTACCTTCTCCAGTGTCTCCTCAATGGCCTCATCACTTAGCTTCTCACTTCCACCTTTCTTCAGAATATTGTCACAGAATGTTGCGAGAAGTTCTGCACTTGAACTTCCAGCAACACCTTTGTTGCAGAAGACTTCAAAAGCTTCTTTGAGTGCCTTGTGAAAAAGTGAATGGTTCATAAAAACAGTCATTTACATAGACCAGGTACTTGTCGTGCAATTCAATCACCTTTCTAACAAAAACCTGCTCCTGCAACCCAACCACATCTTTCTTGTCTGCCTTCTTGTTGCTTGCAGCATCTTCTGCCTGTTTAACCAAAGCTGTACCTTCAGCTGTAACATACTGCTTGAATATGTTAGCAACGAGCTCCAAACCTTTAGGTATTTTGGAGAAAAGCCTATACATCCTTGACAAATCTTCCACCTTATCATCTCTAAGTAATGCGTGACATCCAGAGTGCTCCTTCTCTAGTAGTTGAGTGGCATATACAGACAACAATTCATGTTGTACTTTCTCGAGCAACTTTGTCTCACTGCTTGAATGCAGATAATGGGAGACCCTATCCTTTTCGCGCTTTAAACACTCCTCAGCTTTCAACATATAATCTGGACAGGAGTCTTCTAAAATCCAGTTAGAAGCCTTCCGAGAATAATAAGCAGCTGTGTCCTTCAGCATTGCTGCCTCAAAATCGTTTTCATAATAGTTCATCTGACCCATACCAATTTCAACAAAAATATCTAGAACATTCTTCAGCAATGCTCGATCAATTTGCTTTCCTTCACGCTCTTGATCAATCATAGATATAACTGCATCCCGTACTTTTCCATTTAATTCTTGATACACCAGATCACGGAAGCAAGTCAATCCAACTTCATTTAGTGCAGGAAGCGACCTTCGAGCAATGAAATACCGATCCAAATAATGAAAAAAACGGGAGAGCCATCTAACCATGATTTTATGATTCGACCACCTTTTGACAAGCTCCCTTAACATGAATTCATCATGTTTTTCACGCAAAGAAGGAAATACCGTGAATGTGATGTAATCTTCAAAAGACTCCCGGTATTTATCATATAATTGTTGAGAATAATCATGTGGCGGTTTCTGGGTGCACATGTTGTAGATTGTTGTATAAAGCATCATGTAATCTTCTGGGCTGAATTGTGGCTCAGGTTTCCCTTCAAGAATGTTCTTTAACTTCAAGACCCCCTTCTGCATAAAATCCCAACCTTGATCTAAATCAATAGTATTCCGTTGATTCATCGTCATCTTGACGCCACCACGAATGATTTAAGACTGGGATATTCTTTATTGAATACAAGATCTTAAAGCAAAAGAAAGAAGAAACCTGACTTGATGATTGATTGGAAACCCTAGAATCGAAGAGAAATTCGAAGGGAAGAGAAGACAGAGAAGTGGGTGAGATGTGAATTTCTCTCTAAACTCTTCATTTTAGGGTTGTCCCAAATAAAGAATTCAATGGAATTTGAGAGATTTATGAAATTTTATGAATTTTAATATAATTTCACATAATATTCCATATTCAATAGAATTTCATCGAATTCTATATTATTGATTTTAGTCGAATTAGATGGATTATTGTTCTTTTATTATAATTATACAAAGGGATATGAAGTTTTTTTTATACAAAAATCTTTATGAATATATGCTCTCTTTTTTAAATGTGACTTTTTTATATGAGAGATAAAAATATATTAAATAAAGTTATGCATGTGCTTCCTTATCATAAAAAATAAAATAAAAAAGAAACTATAACTATATCATTTAAAAACAAAATAAAAACTTGTCTTTTACTAATGAAAATCTATAAGGTATGGAATTTCTTAACTTTGGAAAATAATGACTCATTAATTCTTTTTATTCAATCTACATTCACTTCATTCGATGCATTTTTCCACATATCTTAAGCAAAATTATTTCTCCATTCATTTGCATGCTCGCTTTGTTGATCTTGAGTTTCAAGAATGCCATCATCTACATCATCCTCAATTTCTGATGGAGATAAATCTTCATCATCTTGTTCAATAGGGAACTCATCAGAACGACATTTTTTGCGAAGAAAATTATGCAATTTTGCACAAACTGACACTAGTTTTTCTTGTGTTTTGAATGGAAATGGAGGTGTTGGTTTAAAATATTGCGAATCGCAATTTGAACATACCAAATATTCTTTCAACTACATTTCGCAATGAAGCATGGCGCAAGTTGAATGGTTCACACGCATTTTCAAGATGACGATCTTCGCCACCAAAATCTTGGATATGATATCTAACACTTCGAAATAGAGCTAAAAATTAGCGACGATTTGGAAATCCACAATCCACAAGGAAAACTTTTCCTGAATATAAAATACATATAACAATAATGTGTGAATTTCAACTTCATGTAAATGAAAAGATAAATCATAAATACAACATAGAAGTATAAATTATAGCCAACTAGAAAAGTGAAAATGATATGTACCTCGTGGTACTTTAAGTTCATTTCTTCTTACTAATGCATCATTTAGTAGTTTTGAATCATGAGCTGAACCTTCCCATCCACTGAGAATGTAAATGAATTCCAATTCAAAATTGCAAGCCACCAATACATTTTGTGATATTGTTCCATGACGGTTATAGTAGCTACTCACATCACGTCCAGATACCATAGCTAGTATGTGTGTATCGTCAATAGCTCCAATGCAATCCAAAAAAAGGAAAAAATTGCATTATTTATATTAATAATAATTAACATTTATGAATAATGTTGCATAGTTATTACCTTAAAATAGAGAAAATCTTGTATTTTCTCTTATTTTACTTGGCACTGCAGATCTAAGTTTGACCACCATATCAGGTGCAATTGTGTTCAAAGCCTTCAAAACTTTGTTAAAATTTCTACTAGCAATAGAATGTGCCCGACCAAATGTCTTTCGTGTAACACAATAACGATTTTTCTGACCAACAGTGAGCAAAAATGTTGCAACCATTTCTTCAACACAAATGTAACGTGTATCTTTCAAAGGTGTTTTCACTCTAATTATAGCACAAAGCTTTTGAAAAATATTAGGGTACATCCTATGAATTCTAATTCGCTTTTTAGGACCACTATTCTCAAAAGGGGCTTCCTTGTGAGTTTTCACTATTGGTGGGGAAAAAAAATGTGATTTTCATATGATGTAGTATTGTTTGACTGATCTTCTTGAATTGGTATGTATGCTTCATGAAGCTCATCAAATGTATAGTCTTCCATTGAAACATGTGAACTCTCTTCAACTCCATATGTTCTTGCATCTATTTCATCATCTAAACCAATTGAATTTCTTCCTGTAGTAGTTGCATTGCCAATTACTATTCGTAAATCATCATAGTCAACAAATGTATCAATTTGAAGGTGCTTATAAGTTGGATGATACTACAAAGGCAAATTACACAACAATTAATACATTATGATTTGATTTGTAAATATTATAAATTATCTTATAAAACACACTAAAGTTTTACCTCAAAGTAGCTTTCCACACTTCATTAGTAGCAGTGAATTTTTTGGTAATTGGGTCCCACCCAAAACTTGAGCTAAATCTCATAAGATTAGCATATTTTTTATTCCTTTGCTTAAAAACCTTATATCGACTTTGATACATATTGAATGCCTTTTGACATCCAAGCCTTTCATTCAAAACATGAAGTATCTTTTTTCAACCTTTTGTTTATTTATCAGTCCACTACCATCACGCCATCCACGATTAGCGGCATCAACCAAAAGGTCTAACAATAGAGAGCTTTCTTCTGCACTCCAAGCATTATATCCATTTTTATCTTTTCCTTGATAATCACCCATTTGTAGAATTACTATCAAAGAAATTAATTAAATAGCATTAATATGACAATTTAAATCCACATCTTGGTTGTCTACAAATCATGTATTAAGAGTACCCCAAATTCTTTCTAGTACAGACAAGCATTGCTATTATCTTGTTTTTAGTAGAAACCAAGATAAAAATGTCTAAATCGAATCCCTACCAGTAACTAGTTTCAAGACTGCTACTTGATCTCTTCAGTGTAGATAATCATGGAATAATGACTTGCATATAACCAATTTTCATGGAAAGAAAGACAACCCATAATTATCCTCCGATACAAAATTAAATTGGAAGCATCTAGTGATTATTTTCCATTTAATAACATAATTAATCCCATTGCATTATTATCTTGGTTACTAAATCTACATTATTATAACATAAAAAACATGTAGAATAAATCTAGTAGATAGCGAAAGAGTCACATTATATGACTAACCTTACCACGGTTCAAGAATAACACAAAAGAACTCAAATATGAGTTTCAGAAATGAATGTGCAGAAATGTATAATACAAATGTATTCATTAATATTTTTTTTCATTAACAATCCAACGATTGGAGAAGTCAAAGCCATGAAAGAGAGAGAGGGAGAGAGACACACACAAAATGTTGAAAAGAGAGATCCAGGTAAATGTTCAAAGGTTTTGGGCTAAGTGAAAAATCAAATACTAGAACAATTTCTCACCCATTTTCCTCCTATTCTCTAACCCCATAATAGAGTGCTAGTTCAAATATATTTGTTTGAATATACCATACTAGGAACTATTAGCCGAAAATAGAGTGTTTTTCTTTGGGTCATTTTTCATTTTTGAGTGTACTTTATCTATTTTACATTGTCAGGGTATAACTTGACTTGTGCTTTATTATTGAACCAAATATCATCAAGAGATCTGATCATTATAAGAATTGATGTGGTTCATAAATTATGCTTAGTGAATAAGTTTTGTGTAAGATGAGATATGATAATTTTTTGTGAGAAAATTTGATGGCTTTTTGAAATGGTAATATTATTAATCCTATTATGATTAGAAACATCTAAAAGAGGTGTTTGACCAAAACTAGAAAGATTTAGCAATCCAAAATATATTTATGTCATGTTTGCTTGATAATAAGCACCTGTAATTCTTTGATAGAAAGTGTATTAAGTGAAGAAATGCTATTGTCTCCCAAGGGCCTACCTAACCGTAATCAAAACAGTGTAGCAGTAATCATGATGTTTCTCAAGTGCCTCAATTGCATTTCACTATCCCTAGGATTTGGATATTCATAATTTTGTTTTTCCCACCATATTTGTCTCTACTGTAGGAGATTAAGTGACTAATCAGTTTTATTACCATGATTATCTCATTTTCTTTCTTTGTTCTACCTATACGTCAAGTAGTAGACATGTAATGATATGTTTCTAATTTTTTATGTTCCTCATGTAACAGTAATTCATTGGTGTGGATTTGAAAACAAAAAAGAAAAAGAAAATAAAACTACACTAGACAATGAAAACTTGCATAACTTCATTAATTTTGAATTTCAAAATATTCATATAACCTCAATTGTGAAGGGTTTGTAATTCGTACCTTTTGCAGAAAAATTTTGTCTCCAGAGGAAGGAGATGCGACTAGACATAAGTGTAGGACAACGTTTCTTTCAAGTTTTTAGAGATGTGCGATATTTTTATTTTTATGTTTTTCAATGAATGGAATTAGAATTCTGATGAGTCATGGCTAGATTTGTTAAATAATTTTTCCTTCAGATTTTATGCTTCAAAATCCAACAAAATCTATCTATTAAAGAATTCCATGGAAATCTATAAATATTTGAAGACATCAGAATTTTATAAAATCCATTGAATTGCATATTGAGAACCTCATATTTTCATGGATTCTATAAAATTCCAAATTGAGAACACATAGAATCTCATGGAATTTTAAATTCCATTGAATTCTATATTGGGAACACCCCTTAATCTTCGTTTTATGGGTTGTTGGCCATTGTTGCTCTCAACCCTGTTGTGTTTGAATGTTGTACTGGTCCTAACTTTTGACATAATGTATATAAAGATTCCTATAAATGATCACGTGTTTGTGACATTGTGTACGAGGAATCGAGTAATTTTAAATATTTCATTAGAATTAGAATTATTTGCACTATTGGTTGGACGTATATAGAGATGTCATCATCTATTATTGTACTTCTCAAGAGAGAAGGTTGAGTCATAAGTGGGTAGGGTTTCAATAAAGGGAAAGCGAAATGAATTTGGCGAAGGCGAGATAGAAGAGGATAAAGAGGGAAAACGAAAATTTGGGAAGTTTTCTGATGTATATATTTTCTTTTGGTCCAAAAGCATATATATTCTTCCAATTCTTGAAAGGGAATAACAGATATGTTCTAAAATATATTTTAAAATTGTCTAAACAAAATATTTGAAATACTATATTATAAAATTTAGATGAAATACAATTATTTAAAAATTATATTTATGGTTCAAATAAAATGCATATATTTTAAAATATTCAATTTTGGATTCAAATTATTTTATTTTTCAATATATATATATGGTGTTATGAAATTAATAACTGAAATGTAGCATTAAAAACATAAATTTTAAGTATCCGTTATGAATATTTACTTTTCAAATAAATGTAGTTAATATAAAATAAAGGAAATTGGTACCACTAATAATTAATTAACTTAAAAAATTAAACTCAAGTAGCGGAAAAGTTTAATTAATTATTTATATGTAAATAGTACTTAAAAGGAAATATTTATAAAACAAACGGAAAATTAGCTATTAATAATTAATTTACTCTCGTTAAAAAATTTATATAAAATGATCTTAGATGTGTATATAACTGATGAATAACTAGACCAAATGTTCCACTTTAAAAAGAAATGCATCAATAGTTGGCTTGTTAAAAATAATGATTATTTTTCATGTGGATTAATTTGGTAAGAAATGATCAATGAATACATTACACATAAATATATGTATGCATGTATATATATAACACAACATGCAAGCGATCATGTATTATGTAGGGTTCATTATACAATATTAATGCTTTTGATGAGTGGGAGCTTAATTTTGGTTTTATGTGTTTCTATGTGCTCTATATAGCACAAAAGATAAAATTAATGTATGTAAATAAATATATATAATTTTTTTAATCTAAAAATACATATAAATAATTGAAACTTGAATTACATATATGGTAGGTTACGATAGTATATAAACCTTTGTATATAAACCACTTTTATACAACGGGCTGTTGTATATACATGTTCTTTTATGACGATTCATCGTAAAAATTGAAATGCAGTATAAAGTCAGATTTATATCACGGACCGTTGTAAAAAATCTACCATATACCATAAACCTTTGTAAAAGGTTCCTTATATACGACGGCTCATGGTTGAAAGTGTACTTATAAACAACGGACAAAAAACAGTTGTAAATAAGACTTTAAAATGATGGTTCGTTGTTTAAAACCATTTTTACGATGGTTTTGAATATGTGGTATAAAAGTGCATCGCATAAGAACATTTTTCTTGTAGTGTTATGAAATCGAAGTTTATCGAGATATGGCATAATTATATAAAAAAAATTAAGTCTCAATCTTTATAATTTTTTTTAATTAATTTAATTAATTTCTAATAAAATAAAGAAATAATTCACATTAATTTTCAAATTTTGTATCTAAGAAATCACAAAATCTCAATCTTAAAAAATAAAATCTTTCAATTTATTTTCTTAATTTTTAATAAATCATATAAAGTTAATTTATATTATCTTTGAATTCTACACAACAATTCACATCACATTCGAATCATATTTTATCTTTCAATTGAATTTAAGTTTAAATTTTAAAATATTTAAAAGATTTTAACTTCTAAAAGTTAACTATTATATTTATGCATAAAATTTCATTTTCAGTAACCAAGATAGATTCTTGTTGCTCAAAATGAAAGGTTGATTTTTATTTGAAAAACTTTTGATTCCAAAATGGACAAAATTATATTTCAATCTTAGTTAAAATACTAACTTCCATGCATTGTTGTAATACTAGATTAAACGAAACATAATTTATTTTTTATTCTCTTAATTATTATTTTCATGATTATTATTATATAGATTATATATTACTTTATTTGTCCCAAATTATATCTCCACTTTTTTAAAATCAACATATATATTGTCTAAAATTTCACTAAAGTGTTCTTTAACTTTATTTACATCCCGCTAACTATAATTTCACTACTAACTAAAGTAGTAATTTTACTAAAGTCACATACTTTTATAAAAATTTTAGACTAATTCAAATATGGACATTCAAATGCGGACGATTGGAATATAATTTTATTATAATAATTGTATAATTTTAATATGTTAATTATACCTATAAGACTTTATTTATATGTCAAACTCTTTAAAAATTAAATTATCGTGTATCACATGGGTGAATAATTATATAAAAAATAACTATTATATTTGTACATGAAATTTCATCCTTAGAAATTGAGATTTCATCTTATTACTCAAAATAAAGAGTTGATTTTAATATAAACAAATTTGCATTCCAAAATTATATTTCAATATTCATTTAAAAAAACCAACTTCCGAGCATTACTTGAGTGTAGGACCAATGATTAAATTGAAAAATAAATAATTCATTTTTTCTCTAAATTATTACTTTATAACAAGCTAACTTAGTAATTTCACAAAAGTCAAAGACCGTTTAAAAATTTTAGACTAATTCAAATATGAACATATTTTTTTATAGATTTTAAAATATGAATGTTCAAATGCAAAACAAATGGAATATAATTTTATTATGACAATTCTATAATTTTAATATGTTAATTATACCTATAAGACTTTATTTATATGTCAAACTCTTTAAAAATTAAATTATCGTGTATCACATGGGTGAATAATTATATAAAAAATAACTATTATATTTGTACATGAAATTTCATCCTTAGAAATTGAGATTTCATCTTATTACTCAAAATAAAGAGTTGATTTTAATATAAACAAATTTGCATTCCAAAATTATATTTCAATATTCATTTAAAAAAACCAACTTCCGAGCATTACTTGAGTGTAGGACCAATGATTAAATTGAAAAATAAATAATTCATTTTTTCTCTAAATTATTACTTTATAACAAGCTAACTTAGTAATTTCACAAAAGTCAAAGACCGTTTAAAAATTTTAGACTAATTCAAATATGAACATATTTTTTTATAGATTTTAAAATATGAATGTTCAAATGCAAAACAAATGGAATATAATTTTATTATGACAATTCTATAATTTTAATATGTTAAATATATATATATATTTATATACTAAACCCTTTAAAAATAAAATTATTGTACATTACACGAGTGAATAATTATCTAAAAATTAACTATTACATCTATACATGAAATTTCATTTCCAAAATTGTGATTTCTTTTTATTACTAAAAAGTTGATTTTTATTTGAGTAAATTTTTATTCCAAAACCACCAAAATTATATTTCAATAGTTGTTAAAAGAAATCAATTTCCAAGCATTACATGAGTGAAGATTAAATTGAAAGAGACAAAATTATTATTTTTCTCTTAAATTGTTATTCATAATGGTTAAATCCCACATTATTTTACTTAATCCCACATTTTTATTGACTAAAATGTCCCAACAACATTTACATTATTTCAGATTTCGATGGTTGTCGGGGAAGCAGAGTTAGGATACGATGGCCACCCAAAGAGGCGGTGGTTCATTCCTTCTCTGGTAGGCCTTGAGTCTGCCCTTAAACTCTTCTTCCATTGCCATCCTTCCTAATTCCTACTGCGCTACTATTAAGTGAAAGTTCGTGAAGCCAAAACTCTGTTAATTGCATTTTCAATTACGTGCACAAGCACTTGAAAATGATGATTAATTATAACAACATCACCAATCAGAGATCTATAAGTACACAAAATTCTTCGTCCCTGATTCGAATTATAGTGGGGTACAATTTACTGATTTGCCTACCATTCATCACTTACTCGCCACATGGTTTGGGCAACGATGAATGACATTATCTCATCTATCTACCTAACTTGGATTTTTACCTCAAATTTGATTTAAAATCCATCTGATTTGACCTCAAATAAAGCTTTCCTAATTCTGAGAAATATTATTAGAATAATAGAAAGGAAAATGAAATTCTTGTCTTTTGGAGACGGTGTGTGGGATTTAGAACAAAAGGACAATATTGTCCAAATTTAATAAAAATGTGCGATGGGTTGTGGGATTTAGTACTTCTCATTTTATTTATATATTAAACTCATTAAAAATATAATCCACATACATGGCGGGCGAATAACTTAGTTATGTAAAACTTATTACTGCAAGTTCTAGATGAGTACATAGGCTTTGTCGTTTTGGTTGGAAAATGAGGATTTGAGAATAAAGGAGAATATGTTAAACATCACGAAACATATTACACAGCGGAAATTAAATTAGAAGAACATACATTCAATCATAATTGATTAAGTACAATAATTATCCCTTTTGTTTATCCTTTGATCTTGCCTGCTTTCCCAATTTATTGAATAAGAAAGAGAATTTTAATTTGAGAGAAATTCTAGCATATGCCTATTCGAAGGTGCTTAACCGATGGTCGTGACAGACACATATATATATATATAGGTAGGTTAAGGACTCTCAAAATCAATTACTAAATTTGTACGAAATAGGATTTCCTTACATAATATACCAATACATCATCATCATTATTATCATCAACATCAACTTAACCCCATTTAATTTTGTCTTTGAAAGTTGAAAAAAACTCCTAATATCCATTGTATTTAGAGAAAACAAGATTCAAGAACAGGTTTGTTGTTCAAACTATAAAAAGAAATAAATAAATACTCAGTTATGGATCAAAAATGGGAAAGTAATCCCATATGGAGGGATCAAATGCAATGAACTGAACTGAAATTGGACATCTAATTGGATTGCAAAACCAATTAAAATTTGACTATCTAATAGAATTAGAATTAGAATTCAACCAAATCTTTAATTGAAATATTCTAGAATTAATCAAATAATATGGGTTGTTGATGTACTCATAAATTAAATGACATGTGGCACACTAAAAAGATGACACGTGGCGCAATAAGAAGATGACAAGTGGTGCTTCTAGAAGCCTCAATGTGGACCAATGAGGACGCGACACGTAGTGAAGTTTGGGGAAATTAGGCCACCAACTAAATTTTCAAGACTTTGGGTGCGAAATGACCATTTTACCCCTAATTTTCAAGACTTTTGGGTGCGAAATGACCATAATTTCAATATTTCCGAGGAGTTTATCTTTCAAATTTTTTTTCAAATGTTTATAAATTCCATCTTATATTTATTAAATATGCATTGTGAGTAATTTCCTTTTGTTAGCAAGGATATGTGTTAAGTTATTAATAAATGGGATTATGAGATAATTTTCTTTGTACTTAATTTCTATTTGGATTTATTTAACTGGAGTTTTGGTCAGTTTACCCGCCTAGTCTTTATTTATTTTGTTTTATGCACTTTAAATATCGCAAATGGATGGCCGAGGTACCTAATTAGTTTAATTTACTTTTATATATTTTATTTTCTTTATTATGGAAGGTTAAACCTCCTAATTAGTTTAATTTTTTTTTATATCCTTAATTATATTTTATGGAAGACCGAGCCTCCATACTTTTAGTTTAATTTATTTAAATGGCCGATTGATCTGCCTAACTTGTTTAATTAATATAAATCCAATCTTTATTTATATATATATATATATATATATATTTGTGTATTCATTTAATATACTTATATATATATATATATTAATTGAGTATTTATATAATTCCTGTTTTAACCAATATAATTGTATGAATTAATTGGATTGACAATTTAGTTAATGAATGTGATTATATAGTTATGATTATTAATCTTGTATTAATGATTCAAGTAGCATCTACTAGTTTAATTGAGTTGCAGCTCTTGACTTAATTAAATTAGTAGCGGAATTATATAATTTGAATTGTATATAATTAAGCTAATTGTTATATACAATTTAATGTTGGTGATGCCTTATTTACTTAATTCAATTTGATTGAGCATCTTATACAAGCTGGTTGGTAGTGGTGTTTAATTAAATTAGAGATTAATCTGTCTGAGCTGTTCGGGATTAATCTAATTTGTAAGGATAGGAATTTGTCTGAGCTGATCGGGATTCTAAAACCAATTACTTAATAATGTCTTTATCTATGATTAATCCCATGAAAAATATAACTTGATACTAGTTCCTTACTGATGCATTTTTATATCATTTGTATTCCAATTTTTTTTAAAATTCTATTCACAAATCTAAAACCCAAAAAATTATTTATTTTAATTGTTGTCATTATCTTATTTCTCAAAATACCAAAAACCCCCAAAACCCTTTTCGATTAATGATTTTAATTTAAGAGTTGACAAATCTATGTTGATTCGATCCCTTATTTACCTATCTAGATAGGAATTGTTAGGTTTAAATTTGAGAGTCATGCGACAGGCTTCGTCAACTATCATTAAGTTTATGAAAGAGACAATTCTAACATTCTCCCGCTTGACCCACATTCAATAGCCAAACAACTTTATAAGTGACAAAAATTACTTGTGGTCATAATCTTTATTGTCACTAAAACAAAATATTGGTCAAGCAACAATTACTTAATTAGAATATACTAATACATGGATCATGGCGGTTGTGCTATCAACAAAACACTTCCTTCCATGTATTACATTGTAAATTTATGCTCAAACTAAGCATTAAACTTTATGAATAACTTAAAATAAGTCATTCAGGGTTTAACTATATGTGATCCAATAATCACATATTATTACATGAAAACAAATGTGCATAGTCATGTAAACAAAATAAACAACAATGTCTATACAAAAATCAGTTAGAGAATAATAACAACTCTAAAGCACATTTGTGAGCCCTATATGCACTACATGATCTTGAAAAAATTAGCTGGTAATATTTTAGTCATGGGATCAATGATCATCAAAATAGTGCCTATAGGCTTAAGAGAAATATCTTGTTTCTTGACATGATCTCTAACTATCAAATACTTTATGTCGATGAGTTTACTTTTTCTGTTGCTCTTATTATTCTTAGAAAAGAATACAATAGATGAGTTGTCATAGAAAATCTACAATGGCCTTCATATGGAATCGAAAATCTTAAGGACATAAATAAAATTCTTCAACCACAATGCCCATGATATATTTTCACAGCAAGCTATAAACTCAGCTTCCGTTGTGGATGTTGCAACAATGGTTTGCTTAACACTTCTCCAAGACACAACACCTCCAAAAATAAGGAAAATGCATCATGAAGTAGATTTACTAGTATTTTTGCATCCACCAAAATCAGAATCTGAATATCCAACTACTTCAAAGGAGTCAGCTTGAAGTCCTTAGTTCGTCGCAAATATCTTATAATTCGTTTCCCAGCTCTCCAATTATCCATACTTGGGTTACTTTGATATCTGCCAAGCATTCCTACTGCAAATGCAATTTCAGGTCTAGTACAAACTTGCGCATACATAAGACTTCCAACAAAGGAAGCATAAGGAATACCTCTAATTTTCTCTTGCTCCAATTCATTTTGTGGACATTTCTTGAATGTGAATTTGTCACTTTTAGTAATGAGTGTTGTTATAGGTGAGGAGTTTTTCATCCCAAATCTTTCCAAAAACTTTTCAATGTAAGCCTTTTGACATAGTCCATGTAATCTCTGTGCCAATGACATAAGAGGCTTTACCCATATCCTTCATATCAAAATTTTGGGTAAGAAACTACTTAGTTTCATGTAACAACCCCAAATCACTACTTGCAGGTAGAATATCATCCACATATTGGACTAAGAAAATATATTTACTCCTACTTATCTTAAATGAAACTTACAAGATGAGAATAAAGAGAGTTTGATATAGATATCACCTTTAGTTGTGAAGATATATCAATCATTGTACAAAGACCTCTTTGAATAATATGTTCCTCTAGATTGCTCAAGAACACTAATAATTGAGTGAAAAAATTCTTCGATGATTTTCACAATATAAATGTTTTGAAAGGGTTTGAAATGTTTCTAAAATTTTCTATATTGAATATGAATAAGATTTTTGCTCAGAAAGTTGTGTAACTAAGTCTTTCAAACATTTGGGTATTTATATGTATGCTCCAACGGTTATAAAAATGACTATTTAAATCCCACTAAGAATACTTGCCATCGACTGCACCATCATCCGCAAGTACACCAAAGAGCTTTAGACATTCTGCGTACGATGAACTGAGAAGTCCGGTCAACCGCACATGCACCATAACCATGCAACACAATATTCCAATTAACGTTTAGAGTTGTTGAATTTATTTTATAAAAATTTTAAGAATATGTATGTATTTTGAAAACCATTTCAAATACCCAAGTCATGCTTTATCTTTATGAAGTACATTTTTGAAAACTGTTTTATTTTTATTGACCAACTTATAGAATAATTACTTATAGAGGTAGACATAGAGATATCTAAGTGATATCAATATTTAATACTATTCCTCTAGATCATATCTAATCCATAAACACTTATCTTCAATTCTTGATAACATACGATATTTTCTGAAGACTTGAACCTTCGATTTTGCATGGATTAGACATTTGAATCCTAAAAGGCCAACACTTGTACAATTAAGACATTAGTCCTTATCAATGCTTGACATAATTAAAATTAAGATATTAAAAGCTTTAGGGCTTTCACTGGAAATATACAATATAATCACTAGAAATTGCTGGTTTTCTAACCCTTGTGGATCTTCTTACTCCCATTAGTTTAGGAATTCCTTCACCAATAGGTTCATTTAAAATGGGTTGATCGTCATGTAGCTCTTCAAGTGGTGGTATTTGTTGCTCTTCAACCAATTCAAAAGAATTAGATTGAGCATTTGAATTATCTCTATGTAATGGTATTATGAGAAATTCTTTTACTTCTTCAAGTTCCACCTTTTGAGTCAAACCACTCCCACTTACTTCATGATCCTCAAGAAACTTATCATTTCTAGCTTCAACAAATTTAGGAGTATGACAAGGACAATAAAATTTGTATCCTTTGGAGTTAATTGCATAGCCTATAAAATAACTGTTTATTGTACGTTCATCCAACTTCCTTAGTTGTGGGTTGTAAATCCTTAGTTCAGTTAGACATCCCCAAATGTGTAAATGATTTAAACGAAGTTTCCAACCATTCCATAATTCAATAGGTATCTTAGGGACAACCTTATATGAAACCCTATTTAAAATATACACCACAGTTGTTACGGGTTCACTCCATAAGGAGAGAGGTAAGCTTGATCTACTAATCATACTTCTTACTATTTCCATTAAAGTACGATTCCTTATTTTTGTCACACCATTTTATTGTGGTGTTCCAGACATAGTATATTTGGGCAATAATACCCTCACTTTTAAAGAACTCAACAAATGGACCTTTAACTTGTCCCTTGTCTGTGTACCTTCTATAATATTCTCCACCCCTATCATATCTTACAATTTTGATATGAATTCTCTTTTGTTTCTCTACTTCTGTTTTGAATACTTTAAATAAAAAATAGAGATACATATATCTAGAATAGTCATCAATAAATGAGATAAAATATCTCACCATTCAAGCAAAGGGTAGAAAACGGTCCACAAATATCTATGTGTATGATCTCAAGTAATTGAGAACTTCTTTTGGCACCTTTAGTGGACTTCTTAGTCCGTTTTCCTTTAATGCAGTCTATACAAGTGCCAAAGTTAGAAAAATCAATAGTTGATAAAACTCCATCATTAACTAACCTTTTAATTCTGTCAATCTTTTGTGCCAGAAACTTGATGAGTTCTCATTGATAATACAACGTTTAGTGCCAATTTTATCATCATGTGACGTCAAGACATTGCATTCAAATGTGGGGTCTAGCTTGAATTTAAATAAATTTCCATCCAAAATTCCAAAACCAATAACTTTATTGTTTTTCAAAAGTTTAACAATAGAATTTCTAAAATTAAAACAATATCCAATAATTGATAATTTTGAAATATAACTAAATTTCTAGAAAATGATGGAACATAAAAAGTGTTTTCAAGATCTAATTGAAAAACATTATTTAAAATAAGTCTATAAGTCCCCCACACCTTCAACATGTGAATACATTTTGTTGCCAGAATAGATGTCTTGTTCACTTTCCATTGGCTTCTTTAGAGTTAGAAAGCACTACATTGTTTTGGCAATGTAAATTGTAAAACTAAAATAATCTACCAAGTATTATCAGAAACTTTAGTAAAATTAGATTTATAACACACAAAAATGATATTACCTTTCTTTTCAGGCCACTTTTTGTATTTCAGACAATTCTTTTTCCAATATCCCTTTTTCTTGCAGAAAAGGCAAATATCTTTAAAGTCTTTCTTCTTTATAGGAACATGTTTTCCCTTTTTTGCATTTTTCTTATCATGAGTCACCAAATGAATACTTTCGGGTGTCTCATGTTTCAACCCTCCTTCCTCTTCAACACACATGGTCAAGAGTTCATTAATAGACCATTTATCCTTTAACACACATGGATATTTTGAATGGACTATATTCCACAGGAAGAAAGTTGAGAATAAAATGCACAAGGAATGACTCAGACATCTCGACTTCAAGGGATTTGAGTTTAGCAGCAATATCTCTCATTTCCGTAATGTGCTCATGAACATATTTACTCATATTGAAAGTCATACTTGAGAGTCTTTTCATTAGGGTGCTAGCCAATGCCTTGTCAGAACATACAAATTGATCATCAATTGCCTTCATGTAAGCTTTTGACATTAATGAAATTAGGGATAGATCCCTTAATGTTTGGCTAATATAGGCTTTAATGAGCCTTAAACTTAAGAAATTAGATAGCTCATTAAACTTAAAATAAAAGTTTACTATCATTATCTAATCCAATTAATCTCATCAAAATAATTACCTCCCTACAGGCCGGGTTAATATTTAATGAGATAATTAGATCTAAATAAATATCATTAAAATTAATCACTTAATTTAATGTGATTAAAACATTATTTTATATGAAATATACTTAAGATGTTGTGGCTATTCCTAAGTACATGATATATAAACAAATAAAATGTCATTTATTCATTAAAATTAAACTAGTCAATTAAAACAAAATATTGACTAATTTCAAAATTGGCATACAAAAGAACAAATTGCCCTTACTATATTATGATAATCAATCTAAATATAATCAGAATCTTTAGATTATATAAAAGAAATATTATAATAGGCATAATCTAAAGCCATGTGTTCTTTAAGAAAAAAAGAAGACGATATCCATCATATGCATGCGTTGATATAGCAATTAGCAGCCTCACATATATGCACAATTTCGAATTGAATACGAAACATAGATAAAAAACCAAATCTTTAATTGAAATATTCTAGAATCAATTTAGGATTTGATCAAATATCTAATTAGATATTTTCAATAATTTAATTAATTAAATAATGTATATATAAAAGAGACAATTCTAACATTTTCCAACTTGATTCATATTCAATAGCCAAACAACTATATAAGTGACAAAAATTATGTACGGTTATAATCCTTATTGTCACTTAAAATAATGTGAGCACACATGAAGTCTCTAAGAGACACAATGCTATTGTACGGTCTATGATTCAACTGAATTCATCAGTGTGAAAAATGTTTTGGCAGCTCCCATTCTGAGTTTCATTTAAAGGTCACCGTCCACTGCAGAGTACTGCACAATTAATTACAATCAAATCGAGGCCAAGAGGTTAAAAGGAATTTTTAATAATCTATTTTTTTCATTTCTGATCTAAAATGGCATCGATTGTGGAGTATAAACCAAAGTAACAACGTCCCAATTTTTAGGGAGAAAGACGTTACTGGCAGTAATGCCATTTTCATTAGATGCCAGTAGTATTAACGTCTTCCTCATTTAACAAAAGAATCCACAACTACAAGACGTTACGTTCACCTAATTTGGGCACACGACATTAATACTCTATTAACGTCCTCCTTGGTCTTCTTTAATTAAGCCACATTTTCTTTTATTTTTTTACAATAAACTTTAGATAAACTCAAAAAAATAAATTACAAAATTATTTTTGTTTATTATATAATGTCTTCTTTGCTTTCTTCAATTATTATTTTTTAATAAATAAATTAGAGAAGCTAAAAAAAAACACGCAATTAGTAATTTTTTTATTATATAAAATATATTTTTAGATTAAAAATTAGGAAATGTATTTTTGTTAATATTGAAATTGTAGTAAAAAAATTTTTTATAAACTAATTACCTCAATTTTTAATCGAACAAAATATTAAAAAATTAATAATTTTTGTTTATTTTATACATAAACTAATTTTTGTTTACACAATTACACACACAAAAAACAAAATCTAAGTTTTAGCTTTTGCCATGTCGTTTTAGGTAGAGGCTTCTTGGTGGACTTTTTTCTTACACACGTAGACGTAAATGACAGATATATACATCGAAAGCTGAACTGAAAAATATAGAAAAAGTTGAACTCATAGACAACGTCTCCAAACGTCATCTCTGAGTCATTTTGATAAACCTTCTCCAACCAAGATCATTTCGTTTCTACCGGGTTTATTTGGTTTAAAGCTCCAAGTTAAAGCTTTTGTTTTCAAACATGAATGCTTATTATAATGATAGTGGCTGGTGAGAGAACTGAAGAACATGATGATGCGCAATAAAAGCCAATTAAAGAAAGCATTTACTTTATAAGCTTTTGTTTTCAATTAAAGTAGTACTATAAGTATAGTACTAGAATTTACTTTTTCAGGACAATACAAACCGCAGAGTTTTCATTTTCATTTGAGAAGCGGACAGAGGGATCCAGTCCTGTCCAAAGGGGATCGCGTTTCAAAGGGGCTTAAATAATAAACTCTCAGAAATTGAATATAAAGATTTAATTTAAATTAAATATTTATTAGTTATGAAACCATTAGTAATTGATGTGATTTTTAAAAAAAATTAAGATATTATTAATAAAATTTTAAATAAAATATATATTTATTTAAAGAACTTAAATATTCAATTCTAAATATTTTAAACATTTAATTTCAAATTGAGAAAATAATATAAAGTAAGCATATGTAAATTAATATATTTTAGGGGCGAAGGACAGAGGTTCGTAAATGTTTCTATTACTAATATAGGGTCAATTTTGATTTAGTCCCTAAGAAAATGAGATTATTCAATCAAGTCCCTAATAATATACTTATTCTAATTACTCAATCAAAATATCATTTTTTTTAAAAAACAATTAGTTCCATCCCCCCTTTTTTTAAAATTAAAACTAAGGGTGAAAAGTGCCAGGGAAAAAATATTTTTGTTAAAAATAAAATTATTGTTAAATAAAAGGATTTACTTAGATAACATTCTTTTTGTTTTCTGGATTGGATGATTGATTTGATGTTTAGTGAGTTTTATATATTGATTTTTTTGGTAAATTAGTTCCATAATATATTGCATGCATTAAGAAAATAGTTTAAATATATTTTTTTCAAAAAAAAAAAGGAAGCTTTCATGATTACTTATCATGAGTTCAATTATAGTTAATAAAGTAGTACATGTATTAAAATATAAATTTGTGGCACTAGAGGCTCGGTCATATGTAGGGGTGTGCATTATATGGTATAAATCGAAATATCATATTGTATTTTAAATTCAATTCGGTATTATGGTTCAATACAACACGATTTTGAGAATGAAAAACATTATGGTACGGTATTCGGTTTTTAAAATTTAAAATCGTACCGTATAGTAATACTGAAATATGAGTTTACAAATAAAAAAAATAATTATTTTTATAAATGAATAAAATTTGAATATTTTATTTGTTAGAGTTAAAGATCTGATGGATGAAGTTGTATTTTGTTTTGTATAAAAATTGTCTGCAATATATTTGTTTAATTGAAGTTTAACTCTTCCCTTTTTAAAATTTTTAGTGTGAATTTTTGCAGGCATATTATCTTGCTTTTGCATGTCATTCCTTGGTTTTTTTTGGATAAATTAGCAAGTATTTTAATTATAAAAAATATTTAAAATAAAATATACAAAATTCGGTACATACTGTACCGTATTGTACTGTACCAAAATATTTTGGTACAATATGATACTATTTTTTTTAGAAAAAAGGAACAATGCGGTTTTCCATATTCTCAAACCGAAATATCAAATTTTAAAATCATATATCGTAGTGTATATTTTATGCTCACCCCTACTCGAATGAGTGAGAAAGGTTATCTACCGTGATAAATAAAAAGTTTATCAATGTTGACAAAAATGTTGCACTAGATCCTTGCAATCATTGTCTATTTAGTAAGCAACATAGAGTTTCGTTCAAATTTTTCTCAACGAGAAGATCGGAGTTGCTCAGTCTGGTATTTGCAATCCCATAGAGGTTGAGTCATTAGGTGGGAATAGATATTTTCTGACATTCATTTATGATGATTCTCAACAAGTGTGGGTGTATTTGTTGAAAATGACGAACCAAGTGTTTGAATATTTCAAATTGTTTTATATCATGGTAGAACGTGAAACGAGAAAGAAGTTAAAGTGTCCCCGATTAGATAATGGAGGTGAATAAAACTTCCAAAGCATTTGATGCCTATTTTAAAACGTATGGTGATGTACTCATAAATTAACTGATTTTTATACTATTTAATGACTATATTTTGTTTAAAAATCGGTTAATTGTGTCATTTAATTGATATATTTCACATTTCCTTTCTATTTCTTTGTTTATAAGTTTTTTAGTGTATTTTAGTACATTTTGGAGACAAAAAGAAGAAGAAGAAGAAGTGAAGATGCAAAAAAAAAATAAAAAATAAAAAATAAAAAAAAATCGATGAACAGTAACTCCGGTGAACAGTACCACCGTCGATGATGACATCACTGCTTACGTCATGAACAGTATCCGTCGGCTGGTCAAAGTCAACAAGTCAACCTGCTACAGTATCCGGAAGTCAAAATGACCATTTTACCCCTAGAAATTTCCCTATAAATATGCTAGCTTCATTTCTCAT
Organism: Apocynum venetum; assembly: GCA_019593545.1. Lineage (NCBI taxonomy): Eukaryota > Viridiplantae > Streptophyta > Magnoliopsida > Gentianales > Apocynaceae > Apocynum > Apocynum venetum. The sequence continues at coordinate 4,626,390 of SRSM01000132.1, forward strand.
TTGAGACACCAATTTAGCTCCAATCTTCTTCATTTCTTTTGTAATCTCTTTCTTTTATTATTATCTTCATATTAATATAATTTCTAGAATTTTTAGAATAGTTTTTCAAGTCTTTTTGTAAAATTTAGTAAAGAAATTCTGTCCGGATAATTTCAATATTTTCGGGGAGTATTTCTTTCAAATTTTCGTTCTAATGTTTATAAATTTCATCTTATATTTATTAAATATGGATTGTGAGTAATTTCCTTTTGTTAGCAAGGATATGTGTTAAGTTATTAATAAATGGGATTATGAGATAATTTTCTTTGTACTTAATTTCTATTTGGATTTATTTAACTGGACTTATGGTCGGTTTACCCGCCTAGTCTTTATTTATTTTGCTTTATGCACTTTAAATATCGCAAATGGATGGCCGAGCCACCTATTAGTTTAATTTACTTTTATGTCTTTTATTTTCTTTTTTATGGAAGGCCGAGCCTCCATACTTTTAGTTTAATTTATTTAAATGGTCGGTTGAACCGCCTAATTTGTTTAGTTAATATAAATCCAATCTTTCTTTATATATATATATATATATATATATTTGTATATTTATTTAATATACTTATATCTATATATTAATTAAGTATTTATGTAATTCCTGTTTTAATTAATATAATTATGTGAATTAATTGGATTGACAATCCAATTAATAAACGTGATTATATAGCTAGGATTATTAATCTTGTATTAATGATTCAAGTGGCATCTACTAATTTAATTGAGTTGCAGCTCTTGGCTTAATTAAATTAGTAGTGGAATTATATAATTTAAATTGTATATAATTAAGCTGATTGTTATATACAATTTAATGTTGGTGATGCCTTATTTACTTAATGCAATTTGATTGAACATCCTATACACGCTGGTTGGTAGTGTTGTTTAATTAAATTAGAGATTAATCTGTCTGAGCTGATCGGGATTAATCTAATTTGTAAGGATAGGAATCTGTCTGAGCTGATCGGGATTCTAAAACCAATTACTTAATAATGTCTTTATCTATGATTAATCCCATGAAAAATATAACTTGATACTAATTCCTTGCTAACGTTTTTTTTATATCATTTATATTCCAAATTCCTTTTTAATTCTATTCTCAAAATACCAAAAACCCCCCAAAACCCTTTCCGATTAATGATTTTAATTTAAGAGTTGACAAATCTCTGTGGATTCGATCCCTACTTTCCCTATCTACATAGGAATTGTTAGGTTTAAATTTGAGAGCCGCACGACAGGCTTCGTCAAATTTTGGCGCCGTTGCCGGGGATTTGTTTTAATTTCTTCTATTAAATTATTAATCTTTTTTCTTTTGTTACAAATTTCATTCCTTTGGTGACACCAAACAACAAGTTCATTGTTGTATGCACTTAAGAAGTGGTAAGATCACCGGAGAAGGACAAGGGAGTAAAACACCAGTTGAGATCAGAGAACAAGCTACGGATCTTGAAGAAGGCAAGGCAGAAAATCAACCGGATACCCAACTTATTTCTGGTGATATTCTTCCTACTTATCTTTTAAATATGGCTTTGAATCAAAGATCTTTGAAAGAACTCACTGCTCCCACTCTTGATGAACAACCTTTATGCATTATTTTTCCACAAGTTGATGCTAATTTTAAAATGCATACTGGTTTTATACAATGTTTGCCAACTTTTAATGGATTACCTGGAGAAGATCCACTTAGGCACATTAAGGAATTTCATGTTATTTGCACTAATTTGAAACAAGAAGGTACAAGAGATGAAGTTATTAAACTGCGTTCTTTTCCTTTTAGTTTACAAAATAGTGCAAAAGATTGGTTATATGATTTGCCTTCGGGATCTATTCAAGATTGGACTGGAATGCAAAGAGCTTTTCTAGCTAAATATTATCCTGCATCTAGAACTGCAACAGTCCGAAAGGATATAAGTGGCATAAGACAACAAACTGGTGAAACATTGTATGAATATTGGGAAAGATTTAAAAGATTATGTGCTAGTTGTCCTCATCATCAAATACCTGAACAACTATTAATTCAATATTTTTATGAGGGTTTGATTTCTTATGATAGGATGACAATTGATGCTGCTAGTGGTGGTGCTCTTTCAGATAAAACCCCACAAGCTGCACGTGAATTAATAGCAAACATGGCTGCTAATTCACAATCTTTTAACACCAGGAATGATACTGTCAGGAAAGTTAATGAAGTAGATGCATCATCATCATCATCATCTACACAAATTGAGCAAAGATTAGATCATCTTACCAATTTAGTTGGTCAATTAGTTGGGAAAAGAATCAATGCACCAGTAAAAGCATGTGGAATTTGTTTAGGCAATGACCATCCTACAGATTCTTGTCCTACACTATTTCAAGAGGAACAAGCCAATGCCATGGGTAATTTTCAGAACCAACCTCAGAGAAGACACAATCCATTCTCCAACACATACAATGAAGGGTGGAGAGACCATCCTAACTTTAGATGGAGTAACCAAGGGGTTAGGCCACCAATGAACCCACCAGGTTTTGTTCCTAATCAACACCAAAATCCTCCTCAACCTCCTCAGAACCAACAACAGAGTATGTCTTTAGAAGATATGGTGAAATCTCTAGCCTCAAGTTCTATATCTTTTCAAAGAGATACCATGTCCTTCCAAAAGGATACAAAGTCTAGCATTCACAACTTGGAGAATCAGGTAGGACAAATGGCTTCTGAGTTAGGTCAATTGAAAACACAGCTTTTCAATAAACTTCCATCACAACCACTCAATCCCAGAGAAAATGCTAGTGCCATAACACTAAGAAGTGGTAAAGTGTTGGAAGAATCCAAGAGACCAGAGGAAAATAAAGGCACGGAGAAATCACCTATTTCAAGCCCAGCATCTTCCGACAAAGTTCCTCAAATAGGAGAATCTTCTTCTTCTATTCCCAAGGTAAGTCCTCCTTTCCCTAATAGGTTAACTAAGAACAAAAAAGATGAGGAAGAGAAAGATGTTCTTGAAATCTTCAAGAAAGTTGAAGTCAACATTCCTCTTTTGGATGCAATAAGACAGATTCCTCGTTATGCTAAGTTCCTAAAAGAACTTTGTACCAACAAGAAGAAGCTTAAGGTAACGAGAGAATCAGTGTGGGGGAATGTGTATCTGCTGTTCTCCAACAAAAACTTCCTGCAAAGCAAAAAGATCCAGGTATGTTCGCTATCCCTTGTACAATTGGTGATAAGGTAGTCTCAGGTTGTATGCTAGATTTAGGAGCCTCTATTAATGTCATGCCGTATACAATCTATAACTCTTTAAATTTGGGACCAATGAAGCCGACTAGAATTGTTATTCAGTTAGCTGATAGGTCTGTGGCTTATCCAGAAGGAGTAATAGAAGATGTACTGGTTAAAGTCAATGATTTAGTATTCCCTGCAGATTTCTACATTTTAAAAACCGAGGATAGCCAAAATACTTGTTCATCACAGTCACCTATTCTGTTAGGTAGACCATTTCTGAAAACTGCTAGAACTAAGATTGATGTAAATGAAGGTACTTTATCAATGGAATTTGATGGTGATAAAATTTCTTTTAACATATTTGATGCCATGAAGTACCCTTCTGATGAATGTTCTACAGTTTCTGTTGTGGATATTATAGATCCACTTATTGAAGATACATTTGATTTGAGCTACACTGAAATGATGCAATCCATTATGAACTTGAGCATAGATGAAAATATTCTTGACACTTTATCTGTGGAATGTGATAATGAACTTAAACAAGCTGTCAAGGATTTATCTGCATGTCCTGTTAGTAATTCTAAAATTGCATTACCTAGCTCACATCATAAAATTTTACCTTATGTTGATTGTCCCCCGTCACTTAAGCTTAAAGTTTTACCTTCTTATTTGAAATATGCATATTTGACTGAAGGTAATACTTTACCTGTTATTATTGCTAACAATCTCTCATCTTCCCAAGAAAAGAGGTTAGTTTCTGTGCTTAGGGACAACAAAACTGCAATCAGCTGGACTTTAGCCGACATTAAAGGTATTAGCCCATCAACATGCATGCACTGTATATTGTTAGAAGATGGAGCTAAACCAACCAGAGAGTCACAAAGGAGACTAAACCCTCCTATGATGGAAGTAGTAAAAGCTGAAATTCTTAAACTTCTTGATGCTGGTGTCATCTATCCAATCACAGATTCACATTGGGTAAGTCCAGTGCATGTTGTTCCAAAGAAAAGTGGAATAACTATTGTGGAGAACTCTGAAGGTGAGAAAGTTCCTACTAGAGTGCAAAATGGTTGGAGAGTCTGTATAGACTACAGGAAACTTAATGCATCCACTAGGAAAGACCATTTTCCCCTTCCTTTCATGGATCAAATGTTAGAACGTCTATCTGGTCGTTCTCATTATTGTTTCCTTGATGGTTATTCTGGTTATTTTCAGATTGCTATTGCCCCAGAGGACCAAGGTAAGACTACTTTTACATGCCCATTCGGTACTTATGCTTATAGAAGAATGCCTTTTGGTCTATGCAATGCACCTGCTACATTTCAAAGATGCATGATGTCCTTATTTTCTGATTTTGTCACGAATATCATTGAAATTTTCATGGATGATTTCACTGTCTATGGAAATTCATTTGATTCATGTTTAGAAAATTTGGAACTTGTGCTTAAACGTTGTGTTGAAACTAACCTTGTTCTCAATTATGAAAAGTGTCATTTTATGGTAGAACAAGGAATTGTTTTAGGGCACGTAGTTTCACCAAAAGGACTGGCTGTTGACAAAGCCAAGATTGATGTGATTAAGTCTATTCCTTATCCTTCTACGGTAAGAGAGGTAAGATCCTTCTTAGGCCATGCTGGATTCTATAGAAGGTTTATTAAGGATTTCTCTAAAACTGTTCAACCTTTATGCAAGCTATTACAAAAAGAGCATAAATTCAATTTTGATGAAGGTTGTAAACATGCATTTAAACTGTTGAAAGAGAAATTGATTTCATCACCTATCATTCAACCCCCTAATTGGAATTTTCCTTTTGAGATAATGTGTGATGCTAGTGACAAAGCAGTTGGAGCTGTTCTAGGTCAGAAAATAGATAAAGTTCCTCATGTGATATATTATGCATCTAAATTACTTGATGATGCCCAATGCAATTATACCACAACTGAGAAGGAACTCTACTCTGTTATTTTTGCTCTAGAAAAATTTAGATCTTATCTGTTGGGAACAAAAGTGATTGTTTATTCAGATCATGCAGCTCTAAAGTACCTGTTAAAGAAGAAGGAGTCTAAACCAAGACTACTGAGATGGATTCTCTTACTCCAGGAATTTGACCTTGAAATCCGAGATAAGAAGGGAGCAGAGAATCTTGTTGCTGATCATTTGAGTCGACTGACATATGACGGGGAAGTATCTCCTATCTCTGATTTATTTCCTGATGAGCATCTTTATGCATTGCATGGAATTATACCTTGGTATGCTGATATGGTTAATTATATTGTTACCAAAGTATTTCCAAATCATTTATCTAAGCCTCAAAAGGATAAAATTAGGAATGACTCAAAATACTACCTTTGGGATGACCCCTACCTTTTCAAAAGCTGCGCAGACAATGTCATACGCAGATGTGTTCCAAATAATGAAATTCAATCCATATTGAATTTTTGTCATACTTTTGAATGTGGAGGTCATTTTGGACCAAAACGAACTGCTAGAAAAATTCTGGAAAGTGGATTTTATTGGCCTACTCTTAACAAAGATGCATATTACTTTGTTAAATCTTGCAATGAATGTCAAAGAGTTGGTAATATATCCAAGAGAGATGAAATGCCTTTGAAAACTATCTTAGTTTGTGAACTTTTTGATGTATGGGGTATTGATTTCATGGGACCTTTTCCTTCGTCTTTTGGAAATACTTACATCTTGCTTGCAGTGGATTATGTGTCCAAATGGATTGAAGCTAAGGCCACTCGAACGAATGATTCCAAAACAGTTGTGACATTTATCAAAGACAACATATTCCATAGATTTGGAATTCCAAAGGCCATCATCAGTGACAGAGGTACGCATTTTTGCAACAAGGTAGTAGAAACTCTGTTTAAAAAATATCATGTTTCTCATAAGGTTTCTACTGCCTATCATCCTCAAACAAATGGACTTGCTGAAATCTCTAACAGGGAAATTAAGTCTATTCTAGCTAAAGTAGTCAATCCTAATAGGAAAGACTGGAGCCTTCGATTGGGAGATGCTCTTTGGGCATATAGAACTGCATTCAAAACCCCTATTGGTATGTCACCATTTAGATTGGTTTATGGTAAAGCCTGTCATCTACCTGTGGAATTAGAACATAAGGCATTTTGGGCCATTAAACAATGTCATCTTAATCTTGATGATGCACAATCTAATCGAAAACTGCAGATTCAAGAACTAGAAGAGATTAGAAATGATGCATATGTTAATTCCTGGATTGCAAAAGAAAAGATGAAATATTACCATGACAAAAATCTTTCAAGGAAAAATTTCAATATTGGTGATAAGGTTCTACTCTATAATTCTCGTCTGAGACTGTTTCCAGGAAAGCTAAAGTCAAGGTGGATTGGCCCATTTGTTATCATTAATATCTTTAATCACGGGTCAGTGGAGATAAAAAGTCTTCAAACGAGCAAAATTTTCAAAGTGAACGGTCATCTCCTTAAACCTTTTCATGAAGGTTTTGTCGGACAAATTATCGATTCCGTTGCTTTTGAAGACCCACCACAAGAAAGGAATTGAAATCTGTGCTCGTCGAGTCTAAGACGTTAAACAAGGGCGCTGTGTGGGAGGCAACCCATCGTTTTCTTTAATACTTTTGAATTGTTTGATTTTCCTTTTTCACTTTTTAGCTTGCAGGCCTAGCAGAAATTGTTGAATACGCGTCTTCTCGGATACTGAAAGACGGCGTATTTAAGTTAATTAAATGTCCAACAGTGATTAAACACGGCTTTAAATAGCCTGCTTAATTGTTGAACGAATCACCAAACGATTTCTGCTAATTTCCTTTCAAGAGTAAATTTCATCTGCAAGGTATTTCTTTCCTTTTTACATTTTAGTTTGTCTTTCCATCCCTTCTTTCTTTCTATCTCTTTGTTACATAATGGATGATTCTTTAATGAAAATGAGAATATACTATCCATTGCTCCCTATTAATTATTTGAGAAAAATCTATCTGATGAGATTGGAGCGTATGAAATTACTAGTATCCATTGGAATGCCTGAGGATATTAGGTGGATAATTGAAGCTAAGGTCCGAATTAGTGGTGAACATACAGCTTTTCCCAAACGTCCACCTGGGTTGGGGAAGAGTAGTTATGCAAAGAAACGGAGAGGTAAAAGAATGAGAGTTTGTTATACATGTGCTAGATGGAACTGTGATACCAGTTGTCATTCACTTGGGTATTTATCCGATAATCGGGAAGACAAAATTGCTTTCATTAAGAATGGACTGAGTAAAGAGTCATTAGATGATATCAAACTGACTATTGATTCGCATTCTAGTGGATACGTTCAAATGGAAATTCTCGGGTTATGGAAACAATTCAAAATTGAACAACTCCGGTACACTCTTCGGTATATGAATTTAAACGATCCCGTTTGCCAGTTTTTAAGAAAGCTGGATGAGCAGCATACCCCCGACTCATAGAAGGTGTTTGAAACCGTTACTGGACGTAAAACCAGAGGAAGATGTGAGCCACAATCACAACTACTTGTTTTTATTTGTTTCTTCCTTGATTTGTTTTATTTGTTTGTTTTCTTTTTAGTGTGTAACAGAATCACTTTTGAAGTCGTTACTATGGAAGGTTCACCAATCAGAAGTCTAACAAACATCGCAGTGTTTGGAGGAACGACCGTGGGTACTACTGTTTCGCATCTAACTGCTGCTATCCAATTGGGAAGAGTACTAGCTCATCGAAAGATCGGTCTAGTATACGGAGGAGGAAATGCTGGATTAATTGGAGAGGTTGCTCAAGCACACCAGTCATACCAAACACTTGTTCAGATTGAAACAAATCAACCAAACAAAGTTCTCGCGGTAGGTGTAATTCCTACTCCTCTGAAAGAAGTATATGGCAGAACAATTGGATATGAGGTACAAACAAAATCATTTTATGAACGCATGACACTCATGTTGCATAACTCTGATGCTTTCATAGTCATACCAGGAGGATATGAGGTTTTAGAATGCTTGTTCAATTTAACATTCTGGTTTAACATGAAACTGCACACTAAACCAATTGGTCTTTTAAATGTTGATCACTACTTTGATGGTTTATTAGCATTTCTTGACATAGCTGTTACACATAAGCTTCTATCTCCAGTAGCACGAAGAATAATTGTATCTGCACCCACAACTAAGGAGCTATTGGATGAATTAGTAGCTTTTGTACCAGAGACAGATCCAGAAGTACCTCCAATTAACTGGTCAATTTCCGGTAACAAGCGAAAAAGAGATTCAATGGATTTAGAGTTAAAGTTGTAAGTTTTTCTTTTTAAATAAATGTGTGTTATTTTCTTTTTATTAAAAGCTGTGGAATAATGTTGTTGTTTTTAAAACTTTGTGTGTTTTTACATTGAGGACAATGTAATTCCCAAGTGTGGGGGGTGGTTTGAGTAAAGAGTCAAGTGATTAAACTCATTTGATTCTTGATCCGCACCTTTAAAAACATTGTTTTTAATAATTTGTTGTTTTGTTGAATAAATAATGCATGTATTATAACTTTTTAAGATGTTAGGTAATTTTGTGTTAAATTTTTCAATCCTTTTATAATTGTACCCCTTTCTGTAAATTTTTTTTTTGAATAAATCAATTGAATATCTTAGCAATTTGACAAAAATATTCTTATTTAACTAATGTGGCTAAATCTTTTATGTTATGAAACCCAAAGTTAAAAATATTAGTATTGTGATTTGATGATAATGTAAGTTTACTATGTGTTTTAGTACATTTAAGGTCACTCTCTACACACTAGAGCTTGTTCTTTCACATGCTTGAGACGAAATTTAAATAAAATCTTGGTTGATTTGGGGATGACATAAGGCATTCTTTGATAGTTTGAGCCTTTCTGAACGAACCATACTTATATATATCCCTCGATCCTACTTTGAGCCAACAAGTATGAATGGTTTCATTACCATTTAATTTCTTTGATAAATAGCCTCGTTTATTACTTTTCTATCCAGATACTTTATTGAGAATGTATTAAACATGTGTTAATCTGTATTGAAAAGTTATGAACACTGCTGATAAAGGATTACGAGATATTGTCAAAAACCGAAAGGTAAAAAGCTCATAGATATGATCTCTTCAAAAAAAAAAAAAAAAACAAAAAAGAAAAAAAAAAAAGAAGAAGAAAAGAAAAGAAAAAGAAGAAAATAGAAAAGTGTGAAAAATGAAGAGATATCATGGCTAATTTTTCTTCAAGAGGTAGTAATTCATTCTCAATATAAACTCTTGAAATATTTTGAATATTCTTATCCTTCGTTTGTAGCCAAATCCCGAGCTTAACATTACAAGCTTAAAAGTCCTATTTGACCCAGATCGACCAAAATTTTCTATCATTAGTGGAGAGTATGTGAGTTTACAAACTTATAAGTTGTGTTGAGAAACTAAGAATGTATTTTCATTTACATAGTGACTTTGTTGTTATCTTATCATTATACTGATAGCATGTTTTAAAAAAAAAAAAAATTATTATGGGTTTTATGCTTTTCATAGTCACATTTTGTTAACTTTGAATATTAATGTTAAACTTGTAAATGATATTCAAGCACACGAGCACAATTGCTTTTCAAATAAAAAGGGGTTAATTGTAAAAGTTGTATTGAAATTAATATAACACTTTGTTACCTTATTAATCTTGTTTAAGTTATTTATATTTTTATATTGTGTGTTTATATTTTGCTTGAGGACAAGCAAAGAGATAGTGTGGGGGAATTTGATGTACTCATAAATTAACTGATTTTTATACTATTTAATGACTATATTTTGTTTAAAAATCGGTTAATTGTGTCATTTAATTGATATATTTCACATTTCCTTTCTATTTCTTTGTTTATAAGTTTTTTAGTGTATTTTAGTACATTTTGGAGACAAAAAGAAGAAGAAGAAGAAGTGAAGATGCAAAAAAAAAAAAAAAAAAAAAAAAAAAAAAAAATTCGATGAACAGTAACTCCGGTGAACAGTACCACCGTCGATGATGACATCACTGCTTACATCATGAACAGTATCCGTCGGCTGGTCAAAGTCAACAAGTCAACCTGCTACAGTATCCGGAAGTCAAAATGACCATTTTACCCCTAGAAATTTCCCTATAAATATGCTAGCTTCATTTCTCATTTGGGACACCAATTTAGCTCCAATCTTCTTCATTTCTTTTGTAATCTCTTTCTTTTATTATTATCTTCATATTAATATAATTTCTAGAATTTTTAGAATAGTTTTTCAAGTCTTTTTGTAAAATTTAGTAAAGAAATTCTGTCCGGATAATTTCAATATTTTCGGGGAGTATTTCTTTCAAATTTTCGTTCTAATGTTTATAAATTTATCTTATATTTATTAAATATGGATTGTGAGTAATTTCCTTTTGTTAGCAAGGATATGTGTTAAGTTATTAATAAATGGGATTATGAGATAATTTTCTTTGTACTTAATTTCTATTTGGATTTATTTAACTGGACTTATGGTCGGTTTACCCGCCTAGTCTTTATTTATTTTGCTTTATGCACTTTAAATATCGCAAATGGATGGCCGAGCCACCTATTAGTTTAATTTACTTTTATGTCTTTTATTTTCTTTTTTATGGAAGGCCGAGCCTCCATACTTTTAGTTTAATTTATTTAAATGGTCGGTTGAACCGCCTAATTTGTTTAGTTAATATAAATCCAATCTTTCTTTATATATATATATATATATATATATATATTTGTATATTTATTTAATATACTTATATCTATATATTAATTAAGTATTTATGTAATTCCTGTTTTAATTAATATAATTATGTGAATTAATTGGATTGACAATCCAATTAATAAACGTGATTATATAGCTAGGATTATTAATCTTGTATTAATGATTCAAGTGGCATCTACTAATTTAATTGAGTTGCAGCTCTTGGCTTAATTAAATTAGTAGTGGAATTATATAATTTAAATTGTATATAATTAAGCTGATTGTTATATACAATTTAATGTTGGTGATGCCTTATTTACTTAATGCAATTTGATTGAACATCCTATACACGCTGGTTGGTAGTGTTGTTTAATTAAATTAGAGATTAATCTGTCTGAGCTGATCGGGATTAATCTAATTTGTAAGGATAGGAATCTGTCTGAGCTGATCGGGATTCTAAAACCAATTACTTAATAATGTCTTTATCTATGATTAATCCCATGAAAAATATAACTTGATACTAATTCCTTGCTAACGTTTTTTTTATATCATTTATATTCCAAATTCCTTTTTAATTCTATTCTCAAAATACCAAAAACCCCCCAAAACCCTTTCCGATTAATGATTTTAATTTAAGAGTTGACAAATCTCTGTGGATTCGATCCCTACTTTCCCTATCTACATAGGAATTGTTAGGTTTAAATTTGAGAGCCGCACGACAGGCTTCGTCATATGGCATTTAGCATGAGAAGACAATCTCACGCACTACTCAGCACAATAATGTACTTGAAAGAATGAATCGGAAGATCATGGAACCTGTTCGGAATATTCTCAATATGGCTAAGTTGTCAAAACCATTATGGGGAGAATATGTTAGAGCCACTTGCTATCTGATCAACAGATCACCATCAGCACTATTGAAGTTGTATTTTGTTTTGTATAGAAATTGCCTGCAATATATTTGTCTAATTGAAGTTTAACTCTTCTCTTTTTAAAATGTTTAGTGTGAATTTTTGCAGGCATATTGGGGATAAATTAACAAGTAATTTAATGATAAAAATTCTTTAAAATAAAATATACAAAATTTGGTACATACCGTACCAAAATATTTTGGTACAATACAGTACTATTTTTTTTAGAAAAATGAAAGAATACGGTTTTCAATATTCACTACAAGAAAGGCAGCATTAAATGACAGTCCTAGGACCATCGTTTATGTTAGTAGGACAGTTGCTTATGCCTTAAACGACGGTTTTTGGTCCCTTGTTTTAAAGTACATCGTTTTAGGCTAATACGACAGGGATGATCCGTCGTATTTAGTATAAAACGAGGGACAGTTGTCTAAAAAGGAAAAATGTAGTATATGGCAAAATTATATACGACGGATCTCTGCCCGTCGTATATGTGTTAAATTAGATATGACGGGCATGAAACGGTCATATAAAATTGTATAGTAAACTTATATGACGGGACATAGGACCGTCATATATAAGAAGCGTGTCTTATTTAATCTAAATTATATACGATGGCTAGAAGTCCATCGTATATAAATGTTTACAACTTATGCTATATACTACATCTTGATGGCCGTCATTTATATATTTTTGTTATATGTATTTATTTTTTTAACTCTTCACATGATTCATTAAAAATAATTTTTACCCTCTTCAAAAATCTATAAAATGTTGTATATTTACATTTAATACAAATTTACATAAAATAACATATCTATAAAATAAAAAATTTACCCTATATCATGATAGTAAAGATAAAAAATTAAATATTAAATAGGTTATAGAATACAACATCCTGCTCATGTTGCACTATATATATGATATGACAACCACTATATATACCATACCTAAAAGTGTTGCACAATACAATTATAACAAAGTAGAAAAACTAGAAGGAAAACTGATTAACTATGTTTCTGCTCACATATGTTCTAGAAATAGATAAATAAAAATGGGCAACACTTCATATCTTGTTTCAAGTATTTGTTCAAAACTATATAGTATCTTCTAATATCATCAGGGTAATTTTTGCTCCACAATTAGCCCACCTACAAATATAGAAAATATAATAAGAAAGAATCCCACTGAACAAAAAACTAAAAGAGTTAAAAAGCATTAAAAAATATACAAAACGATATAGGAATATTACACAAAAAATGAATAGCATAAACATACTTTCTATCATCATCTAAGTGAATCCCATCACTTGGATACAAGGCTTGGAGCTGCATTGGGCAACCAAAATTATAGTGCACAAAAAAAGAAAGAACATTCAAAGGTTTGTATTATCTTGCATCCTCATCTTAAATACATAATAAAGATTATCATTCATCACCACCATCATAATTCATCCTACAATCTAAACTATATTAACCACTAGAAATATATAACAAAGATCACAACAATCAGGAATTCTACAACAATCAGGAGTACCATTGTGAAGGAGTTCAACAGAAGCTTAATATGGGGTAGTGATAATAACAATTTGTGAAGTTCAATGATTGATATACTTAATAAATAACTTATAAATTCCACAACAATCAGGAGTACCATTGTTTTGTGAAAATAATGTTGTGATTTATATAGTTGAAAATACTATATTTCATGAACAGATAAAACACACCTGAAATATATTATCATTTTTTTAGGGATAAATATCAAAGTTGAGTGATTAAAGCATTTGCCAATCTAACCCCATTCACCATTGGCAGATATTCTAACTAAACCATTGCATAAAAGGCCTTTCCATGCTTTGATTAATCAATTATGCTGCTGAACATTTTTGGGAAGTAGACCTTCAAGAGGGTGCTAAATCTGATAGAAGTCCAAACTCTGACAAAAACTTAAGTTCTAGAAGAAAGTTGTAGGAATTGGGAACAACAAAGTTCAATTTTTTTTCCTTTAGTATGAAAAACGGAGATTTTATTGAGGACATAATGTGAATACGAGTAAAAGAGTGTAGAGCATTCAAATCCTCAACACAGAAAAAACTACAGTAGAAGTAGAGGACCAAAGACTAAAACCAAGACCCACAATTATTTATATTTGTAACATGCTAATTATGTATGAAGTTTCCATCAAAAAATGATAATATTTAAAATTAACACCAAATAAATTATTGTTTTAAAATTACCTCATCCTCACAGTGGACTAATATCAATTGAATCTTGCTAGTGGAGCCTATAGGAGGGGAAATATTTGAATCTACATGTGGATACACATTACTTAGAACAAGAATGCCAAGATTTGGCTCCAGCTTGGAGAAAATGACATCTAATTGTTGTTGGAATTTTTTCTCCATCTCCTCCTGTTATCGCTGAAAATGAGCAAACAATTCCTCCTTTTCACGTTGTTGAGCTTTTTGTACACATTGTAAGACATGATCCATTTTTTCCTGAAACTCCACGCGCACCCATTGAACATGTTTATCAAGATTCGATACTGCAATATCCCTCACAACAGTTGCAGTAGGCCCTTTACCTATGCACCTAATCCGACCCTTTTTATCGGTGCCTATTATACTCTTGAAAATCTTCTGCTTTGCTGATTCAGTTTGCTCTTCATTGGGCAATTCCTTAGCCCCTTGCTCCAATTGGTTCTGAAATATAATTGTGATACATAATTCTTAAATTCATAAAATGAATTAAAGAGTATTATGAAAATGCATAAAACGTATTAACGAATATTATTATAAAATCTTACAATGATATCAGATGTTCCCTAATCACAAGAACCATCATTCCTCTTCAGTGTTGTAATGAAAACATCATATTGCATGATAGATTTGCCTTCAGAGGACATCTTCATAATTTATCAAATGATTAGTTATAATAGAGTTGGAGACTTAAATATTTTCTACTAAAGAATGACAATAAATTTATTTATTGTTGAACAATAGGAAATAGAGTTCTTCTTGTGAGAGGGGGAAACAACAAGCAGGCCCGGTTGGCAGAATTTTGTGAAGCCATCTCCTTAATAAAGTGAATATTTATCAAATATTATTTTTGACAAATCATATTTAAGTTTCAAATGAATTCAAGGATGGGTTTCCAAATATATATATCTAAAAACCTTGTTTGCCATTGTTGGGGATCAACTCTATCATCATGGCATGGTGGGATGTCCTCATCATCTATGAAGGGCTCAAAATATTTCTTCTTCAACATGGATTTAAAGTCCTTCTAAATTGAAGCAATAATTTTGAAGGTCACTTTTCTAGCCACATTATAATTAGGTAAGTTTGTGTTTTCGTGCAATGTCATTATTAACCACCTATCACTTGGATATGTTATGTACATGTCTATGATAGAATCACACTTATAATGTAACTTTCGAAAAATCTTGAGAGATGAAAATATGCCAGAGTAATATCCTTTAATAACTACTATTTCAGGCCAAAAAAAAAATCCACCCAAGCAGTTAGACAATTCTAAAACAGAAATAAAAAGTATTTCAATCAAACAATACCAAAATATCGTGCTACAGTGCATCTTTAATTTCAATAGGAACATCATCCCATTTTGTGTAAGTAATTGGCAACTTGTTCCCCATTCGTGTCAACAAGCCTAAAGCTGTGGTAAAGTTGTTATATTCCTCGTCAACAATTGTGCCTTCTACTGTTAAAGTCACATGTATGCGATTGCCCGTTCCCCATTTGGATGGAAACTTTGTAAATCCACGATTGTTTCTTCCAGTTGAACAAGACTCCTCAGTTGCATTAAAATTGAGACAACACAAATTATAGATAGAATTAGTTTCAATCCATATTAAAATTGATTATCTACAAGTCTAATTCTTTTCAAATATTAATGCATTTCATTAACTAAAAATGCAATTTTTGTAGTGAGATTCAATATGCTGGATATTTTTATTGTTTTAGCTTAAAGAGCAAACCAAATTCTGTAGTTGGGGTATTCTCAATGGGCTTCGTGTGCCCATTTGAAACAACTTTCTCAACTTGTTGGTCTAGAAATCTTGATTGGGGTGCTATTTGAAAAGATTGTGAGCTGCTCCCTTTTGACGACTCTTTGGTAGCTATAAGTTCCTTCATGGAACGACCACTTTGGCCTTTGTTTTCTTGCAAGGTGCAGTTGCACTCTTTCCTCCAGATGATTGATTGTTTCCCGACTTTCCTGATGAACTGCAACTTTTGGGGCCATAATCTGTAAAATAATCAATGGTATTAATCAATACCTAATAGAAAAATTATTAAACATAATATTAAAAGATAATATTCATGCTAAAAAATAGTGCAATCAATGAACAACTTATTTACACCTTTGGACAATCCACAATGTGTTCTTCTTTAATTAATTGAACTTCATCAGAGGAATGCTCATCAAATGCTTCAGCGTTGATAGAAGAGACATTTATGTTGTTTTCAACTTCGACCAAGCTTAAATTAAGAAGGAATTCATTTAAATTGTCCATCGTAAACCAATCACGTGTCATCTGTATGTTAAAGCAGTGAATCCCATCATGAATGTAACCTTAATATAACTTCTCAAAAATAAATAGAAAGGTAAAAATTAAAGATAAAGGAAGAGCTCAAAAAATAGGGATAACCACTTTTTTCCGTACTAATTATGTCAGGGGTATTTTGGATGAACTATTTAACATAATGTAGTGCAAAAACTCCACATTCCACACTGCTCAATTGCTGTGGAACCTGGAAAATAATGCTTGAATTTTTGTTTCAAAAAATCAACACATATATGTTCCACATCTAAAGACTAAAAAAAAACAAATATAATGTCAGCCACTTGCCTTGGGAATTAAATGGAACTTCAGGAAGCGATGAACAAGCAATAGACCTTTTTGCTGCTTCTAATAATTCATAGATGAACCTTTTCAAATGTGAATAAATGAATGTCAATGAAAAATTATGATTCAATTTACTTAAGCACATATTTGAATAGCTAACCACAACTTGTTTTAGAAAAATAATTGACAATATGTCTAATGAAGGAAAAAGACAGAAGTTAAATCTTGTGTATCTACTTACTTTTTTATTATAGGTTCAATGTGCGCATAACAAGACAAGTTTCTTGAAGAGAGTCAAGCAAAATCATACAATTGGAATCAGTTTGCGTGTCATCATCAAAACCACATAATATTAAAAGACTCCAATGCGACCTAACCATTTCCAGACTAAGCAAATAAATAGGTAGTTAGTACTTAAACTGTAATAAATAAAAATTGGTAGTTATTTATTGAGATTAAACTATAATAAATGAAAACAAGTAGTTAGTTACTCATAACGCACCATATAACATTTGGAAATATGATATAATGTTTGCTGAAAAAATTATTTTTCATGATCCTTTTCGCAACATTTCCATTCTGGCTAATGGCATAAGCATGAAACCAAAGTGCGTCGACATATGCAAAATTATTTACCCTATATTTGGGCAGTCCATTCCATATTATCCTGTAATGGAAATGTGAAATTGAGGTTCAAATGTACAAACAATTGTAAAAATAGACAAGTCACTTAATCATGATAAATATTCATGATTTTGCATATTGAAAATAATCATCAAACTGCTTGGTGTTCAACATTCCATTCAAAATGCTTGAGTCCGTCAATTTCCTAGATAGCCCCCCTCGACAATTTGGTCGGACATATTCTATAATAGTATTCTTCCTCTTGGTGCGTTTATTTGGCATCTTCAGGTTTTAATTTAATTGTAATAAACATTATTACATTTAAAAACAAGGAAACAAAAAATATAAAATAGGAAAAAAAAAGGAAAGAGAAAACATGAATAAATATAGAAGATAATGAAAGCCCAATTTCCACACTGTGTTCTTCCATTTTGCAACTTTAGAATATTGCTTAATAACAAAATAAATCCAGAAATACAATCCACAAAATTTCCCAAAAACAAATCACACATATATCAAGTAAATCATAATGATAAATTTTAGATCATGTTGTATATGTCATCTCACATTGTTGCTTCCATTCGTTTGCCATTTAAGTCAACTTATTTACCTTGAATGTCATCCCGAATCCAAGAGCTATCCTGTTCTTGAACAATGGGTTTGAAATATAACTCTTGGATTGGAAAAACATCAAGTACATTTTCCGTAGAGTAGACATCAAAGTTATCTCTCCTCATCATTGGCATGGCCACTTGCCACTGACTCTCAACAGGACAAGGTGAATACCAAACTTATTCAGCTTGGTTAGACAGTATGAATGACTCATTAGTCTCTTTGTTTTCTCGATTGAAATTGACCAATGTGAAGTTAAAAACATCAAGTTTCCTTCCACGTTCCAAATCCAACTAATCACACTTAAACAATATGAATGTAAGTGAATTAGTGTATCGTATCTTGATAATATCAATTAGCACCCCATAGTACCCAATAGTATTCGCTCTAGGATTCTTATCCTTACTACTAGAATAACTTATTGTATCGACCCTACAAATGACACCGCAATTTTGTGTTGATCTTGTCGACTCATGACTTTTCATGTGGAACTTGAAACCATTGACAACACAAGCCTTGTAGGACTATTCCTGGTTGAATGGACCAGTGGCAAGACACTTCATCTTGTTAGAAATATCAACTAACTTGTCATTTTCTTCAACCTAACTTTGAAGGACATGCTAGATCGGACATCATGAGAGGGAAAAAAATTCATGAAAGTAATGAAGAAAAAACAATAATCAATTAACTTGTAATTTTTTTAATTAACTAAACCTACATAAGTTTTTAGCCACGTATGAAAATTGGCCGAATGAATACATTGTCTTTCATGTTGCTTGACCCGTGGATTTTCCTTAGAGACAACACTCATGTGGATGCTACAAAAAAAATGTAATGAATCATAGTGAAAAGTAAAAGTTAACTATACATGGATGACAATCAATGTTCTGTGGGTTGACTCACTCTCTATATGAATTTAACTCATCACAATTTCCAAGCACCCAACGATGATCTTGTATCAAAATAGTACAATCAAATACCGTAATAAATCCTTTACCAAGTGTCTTTCCACCATCAAAATTATCATATTTATTACTTGGCGACCTATTTTCTTTAGTCTCCACATCATTATTAAGGTACCTAGAAACAAATGTCATACATTCATCCACGAGATATCCTTTGGCAATAGATCCTTCTAGACGTGCATGATTACGCACATATCTCTTCAAGGTCATTAAGTACTGTCAAAGGGGTAACATTATATTACTCATTAAAGAATCAGTATATTAATATAAAGGTTTAGAAAAATAAATAAAGGAAAATATTGTTGGGATTATTAATGCAGCAATAAAATGTTACCTTTCGATTGGATACATCCATTTACATTGTACAGGCCCTGCTAGTAATGCATCTTCAACCAAGTGAATCGGAATATGCTCTATAATATCAAAGAAGCCTAGTATGAATGTCTGCTAGTATGGGGAATATGCATGATAGAAAAAGGACTAAAACCATCTGCTAATAACGCAAGACAAACATTGCGACAATCACTAGCAAATAAATTATTCACCTCATCAAATTTTTCCATGCCTTCGAATCTGCTAGATGCTTGTACACACTATCTCTCACCTGTCCATCCTTATGCCATCGCATAAGAGAAGTTTTAGTGGACATGAATAAACACTTTAACCGAGGCTTAAGAGGAAATTATCTAACACATTTGAATGCCACATTCCCACATTCCTCAGTGTACCTAGGAGCTTTGCACACCTCACAAGAAGTAAGCCCTTTCTTTACCCCCTATACAACATGCAATTATTTTGACATGCATCCCAAATGTTGCATTTCATTCCAAGGATATCCATTATCTTGCTTGCATCACAATAAGTTTTAGTTATTTTTGCACTAATTTCACCAAATGCCTCATTCAAAAGTTCCAGCAACATGTCAAATGAAATATTTGACCACCCATATAAAAACTTTGCATGCAATAATCGTTTTAGGAATGACAAGGAAGAGAACTTTGTGCAGCCTGCATACAATTCAACATTTTCTTCTTCAAAAAACCTATGCAATTTTTTTAATGTCATTCGGTACTTCACTTTTATTACATGTACCATTTATGCCGGTAGCATCTCGAACCATACCTTCCATATCATCTAAACTTGCATTAAATTCAAATGAGGACTTCTTACTTGAGGTTCTGCTCTAGGCTGAAACTTTTCACCATGATAGTGCCAATTCTTATACCAATGCAAAAACCCCCACATCTTATAGTGTTGTCTTATTTCTACTTGTTCCTTATAGAAACGATTCTGACACTTAGAACAAGGGCAAGGTATTTTTACACCCTCAGGTTTATCAGTATAAGCCCATTCAAGAAACCCTTTTAAGCCATCATCAAATTCTTTGCAAAAAAAGTCAAATAGGCCGATCCAAGACATATCCATGCTCATAGTTAATTCACTGTTAAAACGATATTTAGTTAGTTTCTCATGTAAGTATAGAAACTAGTTCACACAATCAATTTTTTATAAATAAGTAGTTTATGCAAATAACAAATAGGAAATTACAAATCCATTTTTGATAAAAAACAAAATAAGAAATGAATGACCAAACATAAATTGAAACCAACATATTCAATCAGCTGAATTCACAACAATCCCCTTAATATCTTACAGCCATTCAAACACACAAAATTTTTATTTTTATTTTGCAAAAAAACAGAGTAGAAACATCCATAAACACCACAGACTATCCAACACTTAATTTAACCAACAAACAAAAAAACACAAAAGCACACCCGATACCTTTCAATGCCTATAGTGGTCACGCAGCCAAAAAGAGCAAAAGATAAGACAACTTACAGCTATGTCATTCTTTAAGTTGGTACGCTAAAGGAGTCAAAGGCCCTGCTATAATGGCGTTGCAAATCCTATCATACAACAAAAGAAAGTATTACACCATTAAACCAAACCATTGACAGCCAAATTATAACAAGAAAGAAAAAAAGATACACTAATTCCCACCTATAGAGCTTCGAATGAAAATAATTGGATTCAATCATTCATATATGCCACTACATTGCATATCCACTCAAATAAACAATAATCCAGCATAAATGAATCCAAAGACTAAATGAACTGCATCTGTATGTTCTAGCAGGCACATCAAAACTCAAAAGTAGCTTAGCTCTTACATTATTTTATTAAAAAAATTCCAAAAGGCCACTTGTTTGCACTATACAATCAGACCAACAAGTTTGAAATGACAATTAAAGGTACAGTTCCGCTAAAACTACCTTTTGATGCATAAGTGAATAGATGTCAAATATTGAATTCTATCATCTAAGAAAGTAGAATAGTTAGCCACATGCACATGTGACATAATCACTAATCAGCATGTGCAAAGTAACTTAATTTTTCAAGAAATGGATCTTTTAACAAAATTAACCAATCTTAGTTTTAGGCCGGATGCAGATAGTAACGTGACTAAGTATACACATTACATATCATTCAAGAATTTACATCTGGCATGGTATACAAAAGAATGTTACTGATTTGATTAACTAACAACCCAACATATTATGGGCCAAAGGGGTCCCGTTTCACTACTGGTATCTTCAATGGTCTGTAAAGGCTCGGAAGGATTTCCAAAGCACTCTGATCAAATTCTCTTCCCATAAGACACAATCACAGAAAACGGAATAAAGAGCACCATATGTTAATTGAATATTAAAATATCCTTCTTATGAATATTCAATTCTACCCTTTCAAAATGCAAACTCCTAAAATTCAAAGGAAAGAATGCAAAGACAGAATCTCTTAAAAAATTAGAAAATTCCATTCACATTATAATGTTTAATATTGAAGAGAAAATGATTAGGTAGAATTACAACTTACAATCAGTAAAGAGTATAGACGGATGCAATATGGTAACTAAGAGGCCTTAACTAGTTGATTTATTTAATAAAATACTACATTAAAGTAAGACAGATAGAGTTGAAAGGGGAACTGGTTGATACCTTCAAAAAGGTTGACCAAGTTTTGAAGAAAGTCAGGACTTTAGCAATGTAGAAGTAGTGACGGAGTGCAAAGGCATCAATGAATCCGCACAGCCCAACTCCTTTGGCAGCCTAAATCTACCCATGTATCGAGAACTAGTTAATTGAATGGATACAATAACCGTAGAAATTTAAGGAATTGGTCATTACCTACAACAAAATACACAATAATGGCACATATAATACTAAGGTAAACCTGGAAGTGAAGAAGAGATTTTGGCTATGAGATAGTTGATGAGCAATGGAAAGAATGGTTGGTGCTAGTCTACCGAGCTTGGAAGGTCCAGAGGCAACGGAAGGGGGAGAAAATGATGGTGGAGTAGAATTTATGAAGGCCTTGGCATAGGATATGAACCACTGAGCTAATCTTCCTGCAAAATTGGATCTTGAAGGAAATGAAAATGTGTTCCACTCTGCCTACAATGGTTGCACACTCTACTTTAGCTCTGAAATTCCACAAATGGGTTCCAAATTTGGGAGATGTGTACGCAAGGTATAGATTGAAATTCAAAATGGGTGAAGTGAACTTTTTGTTGCAGCAATAAGGGGCTGTGTTAGGGATTTATCTGGAGAGTGAAATTAGGTGAAACAATTTTTGGACTTAGTGAAATTTGGGGAGAGCTATTGGACGTATGCAGCTAGAAAACACATTTGGGTATATGTTAATTAATTAACTAAAAAATCAATTAAAAGATATAAATTATAAATAAAATATTATTTCATGCTAATTTTATTGAATTTTAAAACTGAATTATATAACATTTTTTAAAAAATAAGTATCCATTATAAAATATTTATTTTTAAAATAAATGAATTTAATACCACTAATAACTAATTATTAAGTTCAAAGAATTAAACTCAACTCACAAAAGCCAATTAGAAAATTAATCAAGTATGTATTGAAAACACTTTTCAACCACATATAACACACATAGCATTATGATCTAAGTTACATAATTCATAATCAAGAAATTCTTACTAATGATTCAATCTCAAAAGAATGAATTTCTTTATGACCTTTATGAAGAACATTGTACCTTAGTATATCATATTTGATAATGTGGATTGAGCAAATTTTTTTGACATGTTATACTGCTCCTTCATGATCATCATATTGAGTTACCTACAGAGAAGATGAAACTTTTGGTATCTAAGTGAATTTGGATCCATGAGAATTAGTCGAATTTGTTTTAACAATCCAAATACTTTTTGCACCATTCTCGATTTTCTTCTTGACATAACATATATTTACCTTATGGTCAAACTTACCACAATAGGTACAATATATTCTTGATGACATATGAGTATGTGTATGATGTGCATTACTTTATGATACGCATATGAGATATTCTTGTGTGATATATTTTGTGTGTATGCAAGGCATCATCATGTGTATCAATAAAACCAATACCTCTCTTATCATTAGAGAGTCTTTGAGCACCAAGTAATTTATTCAAATTATCTCTATCGCATGTGAGTTTATGTAAGCTAACACTTAAATCATCTATTCTCAACTTCATAGCATCATAGTCACTCATCATGTCATTCAATTTCTCGTTTCTAATAACAAGATCAATATTAGCATTTTCAAGAAATTTCACCTTGTCACATAGACAAAAAATATTTTCATCAAGAGTCACTTTGGAAGAAAGCAATAAAGTATTTTCATCAAGTAATTTAGCATTCTCCAATAACAAATTTTCATTTTGACATTTCAAGAATTTATTCTTCTTGATGACTTTCATTTCATGATAGAGTTTAGAACAAATTCATCTTGATCAAATATATCATAATTATCATCATTGTAATCATTTTCACTAACATGTAAAGCTTGTGAGGTAGAAGTAGTTACCTTATCTTCAAGAGCCATAAGACAAGCGTTTGCAATCTTGGATTGATCATTTTCTTCATTTTCACTTTCTTCTTGATTTGATATGCATGTCAATCATTCATGTGCAACTTCAAGTAATCTCCACATTTCATATGCAGAACTACAACCACTTACTTTATCGTATTCATCTAAATCAAGAGCACAACAAAGAATGTTCATAGCAATAAAGTTTGAAGTCATTTTCTTTTCATCATCTTCATCAAACTCATTAAGAGTTTTCTCAACACTTCTTCCCTTTATAATTTTAGTGGGAACATAAGGACCATTAATAATAATATTTCATAAATCAAAATCAATGGAGGAAATACAAATATGAATTCTATCTTTCCATAAATTGTAGTTATAGCCATTCAACAAAGGTGGTCTACTTATGATATTGTTGTCTATATGAGCCATAAGATCTTTACTTCTAGGTGATTAAACCTCAAACAAGAAGACCTGCTCTAATACCAATTGAAAAACCTAAGAGAGGGGTGAATTAGGTTTTTATCCGATTTTTCAACATAAATCAATAAAACACCTTTTTGACAATAAATATCAAACATTGGTGTGCTAGTTGTATGAGTAAAAATAAAATGCAGAAAGTAGAGCAATGAACACAATGATTTATAGTGGTTCAGTTTATCCAACAAAACCTAATCCACTACCTTGAATTACCTACTTAAGGAGTTTACCAAATTCATTCACTAATCAAATGAATGAGATTACAAAAAAGGCTTGCCCAATTCACCTTGGAGTTTTACAAATAACTTTTCAACCAATCAAGGCTCACTCAACCCTTGAGTTTTACAACACAACCTTGATTATACAATAATCTCACCACTCTCCTTAGTGAATCCTAACAATACAATTCAATTCAAAGTTCACCAAAAGGTTTTACAAGCAAACCTTGAAAAAAAAAACAACCTACACAAGGCTCACCCTAACAATTAGGGTTTTATGCTACTTGCAACCTTGATACAAATACATTCAATAATAAGAGATAAAAGAGTTTGATAGATATTACCTTAATGTGAAGATATATCAATTTGAATCACAATCACCTCTTTGAGTAATGGCTTGCCAAGATTGGTCAAAATTCACCTTTGAATGTAAAACCCTTCTTGAATGATTTTAACAAGATTGATGTTTAGAAAGGATTTTGGAATGTTTCTAAGATGTTATATGATCAATATATACAATGTTTTTGTTCAAAAATTGTTCTTAGAAGGACTTCCAAAGGGTTTGGTATTTATAGGTTTGTTCATAACGATAAAAAATAAAGTTGTTGGAAACCCACTAGCAATTTGCGGTCAACCGGTGCATCATTTGCAACATTATCCGCAAGCTCATTGGACAACCTTCGGATGATGATTTTCATCTTGCGATTGACCTCAGCTCACCTGCGGTTGGCTGCATGGTCGTCCATAAGTTGACAGATGAACAAATTTGACAGCACATTCATCCACAAGATAAACTAACTTGTGGATGATACCCGGACCACTTTAGGTCGACTGAAACATGTTCATTTGTGTAACAACAATACTCTAACACACAAATGATGATTTCAATCAACTATATAAGTTATGGTATCAATCCAACAAGAGTTTATGAACCATTTTCTGTTTTGAAATCATGATGCATGGTTTTCGAAATACCAAAACATATTTTAACATATTAAAAACATTTTGAAATAACGTTTTAAGTCCATAGAGAAACCTTTAAAAACCATTACTTAGTTAGGAGTAAAACTAGAGATATTAAAATATATTAAACTCTAAAACTATACATTTAGTTTCTATCTAATCCAATAAAGCTTGTCTTCAAATCTTGATAGTCTTGACTTGTATACTTCATTGAAGACTTGAAATCTTGTCCTTGTGAATTAAATCATGAATCCAAAAAATCTATCACTTGTACAAACAAGACATTAGTCCTCATCAATGTTTATCATTAATCAAAATTAAGACATTAAAAGCTTTAGGCTTTCACAAATATTTTCTGACATTCATTTATGATGCTTCTCGAAAGGTGTGGGTGTATTTGTTGAAAATGACAAACCAAGTGTTTGAATATTTCAAATTGTTTCATGTCATGGTAGAATGTGAAACAGGAAAAAAGTTAAAGTGTCTCCAGTTAGATAATGGAGGCGAATAAAACTTCCAAATCGTTTGATGCCTATCGTAAAATGTATGGCATTCGGCATAAAAAGACAATTTCACGTACCCCTGAGCACAATAGTGTATTTGAAAGAATGAACCAAATGATCATGGAACCTGTTCTGAATATTCTCAATATGTCTAAGCTGTCAAAACCATCATGGGGAGAATCTGTCAGAGCTACTTGCTATCTGATCAACAGATCATCATCAGCACTGTTGAATTTTGAAATTTTGGAGAAAGTGTGGATTGAGAAGAATCCATCATACTCTCACTTAAGAATATTTGAATGCTTAACATATGCACATTTATCTAAGGAGCTCAGAGTGATGTCTGATGCAAGGACCACTCCATGTATTTTCATAGGCTATGGAGATAAAAAATTTGGATATAGATTATGTGATCTAAAAGAGAAAAAGGTGATCAGAAGTAGAGACGTAGCATTCCATGAAAGACAGATAATAGAAGATATTGAAAAAGCCACAATGTTTTAGAAATCAAATGTTGGTGCTCATATGTCAAATACAACACCAAAACAGTTCCTGTGAAACGATGATGCAATACCAGAAGAAATACCAAAAGCAGAAGACGAGGAAGAAGAAAAAGGTGTTGAATAAGGGGAGCTACTACCCATTTTGCTAGAAATTTCTGGAGCAGCCACAAGGATTTGAGGTTTTTGTTGATAACCTCATTTGCAAGCTAAATAAAAGTTTGTACGGTTTGAAGCAGACTCTAAGACAATGGTATAAGAAGATTGATTTATGCATGAAAAGTCAAGGTTATAAGAAAATTACTGCATATGAGTGTATTTATATTCAAAGGTTTTCATATGGAAATTTTGTTGTACTTCTACTATATGTAGATGACATTCTGATGGAAAATGATGCAATGAAGGCCAGTCAGCTGAAGCAATAAGGAACTCTCAGAATCTTTTGATATAAAGGACTTAGGACTGACTCAATAGATTTTTGGAATGCAAATAGTTCGAGACAAGAAGACTTGGAGGTTATGGCCATCTTAGGAAAAGTATATTGAATGGGTACTCAAGAGGTTCCATATGAAAAATATCAAACCAGTTCGTGTCCACTTGCCAACCACTTCAAGTTGAACAAGAAAGCATGCCCTTCATCTAAGGAAGAGATTGAGGAACTTTCATTAATACCATATTTCTCAATAGTTGGAAGTCTAATATATACAATGGTGTGTACAAGACCAGATATTGGTCATGTTGTGAGTACAGTGAGTCGTTTTCTCTCTGACCCAGGAAATGAGCATTTAGAGGGAGTCAAATGGATTCTTAGGTACTTAAAGGGTACATCAAAATTATGTCTTAACTATTGGAGAGCTTATCTAATCTTGGAGAGCTATACAGATGCAACTATGGCAAGAGATCTTAATAGTAGAAAATCTACTTTGGGTTTTCTCTACACTTTTGCAAAATGAGCTATTTCATGTCAATCAAGATTGAAGAAGCAAGTCGCTTTATCCAAAATGGAAGCTGGAAAATAAATGTTGTGGCTAAAACGTCATCTCCAAGAACTTGGAGTTAAGCAAAAGGAATACAAGGTATATTGTGATAGTTAGAGTGTTCTAGATTTAAGCAAGAACTCCATGTACTATTCTCGTACAAAGTACATTGATATTCTTTATCATTGGATACACGAGGTGATGGTTCAACAACTGTTGAGACTAATAAAGAACCAAGAAGAATATAGTAAATATGTTAACGAATGTGGTCACACAAGAAAAGCAAGAGCTTCGCAGAGACATAGTCAGGATGTTTGTTCTTGATATGCTTGGAGGGGGAGAATTGAAGAGTTAGTGCCAAGAAATATCTAGAACAAGGTAGGCAACCAACCTTCTCAACAACCAACTCAAGAAGAGTTTGAATTAGTTTTTGGAGAGGTTTTTTTTTCTCCCGTGAGCCATCCACTTAATTTCTTTTTGTGAAATAGAATTTCATTATTTTCTCTCAAGTATTTTTTTCAGCACCATAATGATCCTTTAAATACTCAACAATAAGGCCTACAAATAGATTTCCAAATTGATGAGAGTAGATAAGAAAACGTTTTTCTAATTTCCCAATTGTGATTTGAATTTATCCGCAATCGGCACCCACATATCAATGGCCCCATTTCTACCTCCCAAAGGTAAACCCAAGTACACTGTCGGTAAACTCCCAGCTTTGCACCTAATCAAGGAAGCCCAAGTAGTTACCACCGAATTTTCCAACCCAATACAAAAGGGTTACTTTGATAGAAATTAATCGTAAGACCAGATATAATTTGGAAGCACTTAAGTAACCTTTGAACATTCAACAAAATCTGAAGAATCACGAAAGATGAGTGTATTATCCGCATATTGGATTTGAGAGACTTGCAAACCCCTTATCAACAGAAATACCCCTTTTGCACAATACAAAATAATAATAACAGCTTCATTCTTTTTCAAATTTCAAAGAAAGAACTTTTGTTCATTCTTCATTTATAATAATCTGAAAATTTTTCTTATTTTTATAACAATCTCGTTAAACTACATAAAATATGAAATTCCACTTTTCCTTCTTTTTTTTTTGTTTTAAAAGAAAGGGGTAGTTGTATTGATGAAGGCCAAACAGCAGTACAAATCACAAGGACGGACAGCCAGCAAGAGCTGAAAACAACCTAACACAACAAAAAAAACCATACAGTGAAGCCAAAACCAACTAAGGAGGCAAGCTTGTTTCACTCTAACATAACCACAACAACTAAGCCTCAAAGCACGACAGCCTCAAAGCACGACAGCCTCAACACACGTGCCTACTGCTAACCAAATAGAAATTCCACTTTTACTTAATAAAATCATCAAGAAATTTTTTGAAAGTTAGGGAGTATTTTTATTATTAACGTGGTTAGTATATTATATGAATTCTTGAAATTATAGATGTTATTTATGTAATTTTAAATGAAAAAATAAGTTTATTTTATAAAGGTGTTTATAATATTGGATATTTCAAAAACCTAAGCATTTCATGCACAACAAGATTTGATAAATCCAATAGAATAGTACAACAGTGTTGAACTATTCTTTTCCTCTTTTTCTTCCTTCTCTCTCTCACTTAAATGCCTGGGTAAATAATAATCATCTTCATTGATACCAGAACAGGCTTCGGTCCAAAGCTGCATCTGTGGGTGTACCGCCGTAATTTATCACACATCACAGGAGGGAGTAAGAAGTGAATGATTCATTTAAGAAAAACTTATGATTTCAACTACAACTACAATTTACTTGCAGTATATTAAGAAAGGTATCCTTCAACTACAACTACAATTTCAATCTCAGCTCTGTACTGTTTCCTATTGTGGCCAGCTACTTTTTTTGCTTTCTCTTTCTGTTTCTAGATGTTTAAATCTAGAATGGGGTTTGTTAGATCCGTTATTTTGGACATCTTATAGTTATTGATAATCACGAAAAGAATACACTTACCTCTTATAGTTTCAAAACAATTGTTGGAACGAATTCTGTTGATCAAAATAGTGGCACTTCAATGTTTGTAGGCGCGACTGACCGTAACAGGAACCGACAAATCCAATAAGAATTGAATCGTTACTTCAAAAATTGTTGATTCAACTTACGATTCATGTTGGTTCTTGACAGTTTTTAATTTTGATTTCGATTCTATAATTTTGATGAATCCTAATTGACAATTCATATATCGAAACATCGAAACGATGGATCATGATAAGATAATATTTTATTAATAAAATTTAATATGACAAGGCACATAATTTTTTTCTTTAAAAAACTGTAAATCTTATTCATTTGAATTTTTCTTTGACAAACAACTTTGATAAAAAATAAGAGATGAAGACACCATTTTTATATAATTCTTTTAAAAAAAATTTGAATATGCATTTGAATTTTGTTATGAATTTTCAAATTTGATTAAAGAAAGGGAGACAACATTTGGTAATATTTGGTTTTAAAAAATTAAATATTATTAATTTGAATTTTGATTTGACAAGACAACTTTAATAAAAATAATAATATTAATAAAAAGACACAACAAAGAGAAATCAAGTGTCTATAAATTAGTGAACCCCATGAAGGTAATAAAGGGTAAGTCTATACGCGTAAGTGAACTATGGAGATTTTAATTCCAATATATACTCTCATAAATATGTAGACAACTTAATTTTTGTAAATAAAAAACATGTCTAGGGCTCATTTTTATAAAATCACTCATTTATTTGGAGAAAATTTAAAATGTACTTTGTGAATTTGTTTCTAAAATATTTGGTCAAAATCGAAATTAGAATTGAAATTGGATTTGTATTAAAACCATAATCATGCTAGAACCATTAACCTTCGGTTCATAAACCGTTATTTTAAAGGTTTGGTTTCGATTTATCATTTTCATGAACTGTAAATCGATGGTTTATATATCTGAACTGGTACTTGATATACTCATAAATTAACTGATTTTTATATTATTTAATGACTATATTTTGTTAAAAAATTGGCTATTTATATTATTTAATGAATATATTTAATGTTTCCCATATATTTCTTTGTTTGTAAGTTTTTCAATGTATTTTAGTTCATTATTGAGATAAAAAAAAGAAGAAGAAATGTTGGAAAAGTTAAAAAAAAAAAATCAATGTCATCCGATGATGTGGCGTAATAAAAAGATGACAAGTGTCTCTTTTAGAAGCCGCAATGTGGACCAATAAGAACATGACACGTGGCGAAGCTTGGGAAAATTAGGCCACTGACTGAATTTTCAAGGCTTTGGGATGCGAAATAACCATTTTACCCTTGATTTTTGTGCCTATAAATAGAAAGCCTATTTTTATCATTTCAACACCAATTTAGCTCCAATCTTCTCCATTTCTTTTGAAATTTCTTTATTTAATTATTATCTTCATCTTAATATATTTTCCATAATTTTTAGAATAATATTTCAAGGCTTTTTGTAATATTTAGTAAATAAATTATGTCCGGATAATTTCAATATTTTCAGGGAGTTTATCTTTCAAATTTTCTTTCCAATGTTTATAAATTTCATCTTATATTTATTAAATATGTATTGTGAGTAATTTCCTTTTGTAACCAAGGATATGTGCTAAGTTATTAATAAATAGGATTATGAGATAATTTTCTTTGTACTTAATTTCTATTTGGATTTATTTAACTGGACTTATGATTGATTTACCCGCCTAGTCTTTATTTATTTTGCTTCATGCACTTTAAATATCTCAAATGGGTGGCCGAGCCATCTAATTAGTTTAATTTACTTTTATATCTTTTATTTTCTTTATTATGGAAGGCCGAGCCTCCTAACTAGTTTAATTTCTTTTTATGTGTTTAATTCTTTTTTAAGGAATGCCGAGCCTCCATGCTTTTAATTTAATTTATTTAAATGACCGGTTGAACTGCCTAATTTGTTTAGTTAATATAAATCCAATCTTTGTTTATATATATATATATATATATATATTTATATATTTGTGTATTTATTTAATATACTTATATATATTAATTGAGTATTTATATAATTCATGTTTTAACCAATATAATTTTGTGAATTAATTGGATTGACAATCTAGTTAATGAATGTGATTATATAGTTAGGATTATTAATCTTATATTAATGATTCAAGTAGCATCTACTAGTTTAATTGAGTTGCAACTCTTGGCTGAATTAAATTAGTAGCGGAATTATATAATTTAAATTGTATATAATTAAGTTGATTGTTATATACAATTTAATGTTAGTGATGCCTTATTTGTTTAATGTAATTTGATTGAACATCCTATACATGTTGGTTGGTAGTGGTGTTTAATTAAATTAGAGATTAATCTGTCTGAGCTAATCGGGATTAATCTAATTTGTAAGGATAAAAATCTGTTTGAGCTGATCGGGATTCTAAAACCAACTACTTAATAATGTATTTATCTATAATTAATCCCATGAAAAATATAACTTGATGCTAGTTCCTTGCTAACAATTTTTTATATCATTTCTATTACAAATTACTTTTTAATTCTATTCACAAATTCAAAAACCCGCAAAACATTTTTCGATTAATGATTTGAATTTAAAAGTTGACAAATCTCTGTGAATTCGATCCCTACTTTCCCTATCTATATAGGAGTTGTTAGGTTTAAATTTGAGAGCCGTACGACAAGCTTTGCCAAATTTTGGCACCGTTGCTGGGGATTTGTTTTAATTTTTTCTATTAAAATTGTTAATCTTTTTATTTTGTTACAGATTTTATTCCTTTGGTAATGTTGAGATACAAATTTCATTTCTTTGGTGATGCCAGACAACAAGTTTATTGTTGTATGCACTTAGGAAATGGTAAGATCACTGGGGAAGAACAAAGGATAAAACACCAGTTGAGATCAAAGAACAAGTTACAGATTTTGAAGAAGGAAGAACAGAAAATCAACCGGAAACTCCACTTATTTCTGGTGATATTCTTCCTGCTCATCTTTTTAATATGCCTTTGAATCAAAGATCTCTAAAAGAACTCATTGCTCCCACTCTTGATGAACAACCTTTATGCATTATTTTTCCACAAGTTGATGCTAATTTTAAAATGCATACTGGTTTTATAGAATGCTTGCCAACTTTTAATGGATTACCTGGAAAAGATCCACTTAGCCACATTAAAGAATTTCATGTTATTTGCACTAATTTGAAACGAGAAAGTACAAAAGATGAAGTGATTGAACTGCGTTCTTTTCCTTTTAGTCTACAAAATAGTGCAAAAGATTGGTTATATGATTTGCCTTTGGGATCTATTCAAAATTGGACTGGAATGCAAAGAGTTTTTCTAGCTAAATATTATCCTACATCTAGAACTGCAACAATCCAAAAAGATATAAGTGGCATCAAACAACAAAATGTTGAAACATTGTATGAATATTGTGAAAGATTTAAAAGATTATGTGCTAGTTGTCCTCATCATCAAATACCTGAACCATTATTAATTTAATATTTTTATGAGGGTTTGATTTATTATGATAGGATAACAATTGATACTGTTAGTGGTAGTGCTCTTTTAGATAAAACCCCACAAGCTGCACGCGAATTAATAGCTAAAATGGCTGGTAATTCACAATCTTTTAATACCATGAATGATACTGTCAGGAAAGTTAACAAAGTAGATGCATCATCTACACAAATTGAGCAAATATTAGATCATGTTACCAATTTAGTTGGGAAAATAATCAACGCACCAGTAAAAGCATGTGAAATTTGTTTAGGCAATGACCATCCTACAGATTCTTGTTCTACTCTCTTTCAGGAGGAACAAGCCAATGTCATGGGTAATTTTTAGAACCAACCTTAGAGAAGACACAATTCATTCTCCAACACATACAATGAAGGGTGGAGAGATCATCCTAACTTTAGATGGAGTAACCAAGGGGTTAAACCACCAATGAACCCACTAGGCTTTGTTCCTAATCAACACCAAAATCCTCCTCAACCTCCTAATAACCAACAACTGAGTATGTCTTCAGAAGATATGGTGAAATCTCTAGCTTCAAGTTCTATATTTTTTCAGAGAGATACCATGTCCTTCTACAAGGATACAAAGTCCAGCATTCACAATTTGGAGAATCAGGTAGGACAAATGACTTTTGAGTTAGGTTAATTGAAAATACAGATTTTCAATAAACTTCCATCACAACCACTCAATCCCAAAGAGAATGCTAGTGTCGTAACATTGAGAAGTGTTAAACTGTTGGAAGAATCCTATTGCCACAGAAGACCAAGGTAAGACTACTTTTACATGCCCATTCGATACTTCTGCTTATAGAAGAATGTCTTCCGGTTTATGCAATGCACACGCTACCTTTCAAAGATATATGATGTCTTTATTTTCTGATTTTGTCACGAATATCATTGAAATTTTCATGGATGATTTTACTGTCTATGGAAATTCATTTGATTCCTGTTTAGAAATTTTGGAACTTCTGCTTAAACGGTGTGTTGAAACTCACCGTATTATCAATTATTAAAAGTGTCATTTTATGGTAGAATAAAGAATTGTTTTAGGGGACGTAGTTTCACCAAAAGAAGTGGCTGTTGACAAAGCCAAGATTGATTAGTAGCGGAATTATATAATTTAATTATATATAATTAAGCTGATTGTTATTTATAATTTAATGTTGTTGATGCCTTATTTATTTAATGCAATTTGATTGAACATCCTATACACGCTGGTTGGTAATGGTGTTTAATTAAATTAAAGATTAATCTGTTTGAGCTTATCACGATTAATCTAATTTTTAAGGATATGAATTGTTAGGTTTAAATTTGAGAGTCGTAAGACAGGCTTCGTCAGTTACCATTTAGGTTGGTTTATGGTAAAGTCTGTCATCTATTAGTGGAATTAGAACATAAGACATTTTGGCCCATTAAACAATGTCATCTTAATCTTGATGATGCATAATCTCATCGAAAACTGCAGATTCAAGAATTGGAAGAGATTAGAAATGATGTTTATGTTAATTCTTAGATTGCTAAAGAAAATATGAAATATTACCATGACAAAAATCTTTCAAGGTGACGAGCGTGTCGTTGCGCTATCAAATTAATACCAAACTCAACCAACTTATGCAGTTAGGGCAAGTAAGGGTCGAACCCACAGGGATTTGTAAAATTTTAGAACAAGTAAACTAATCAAGATTAGGGGAGAAATATTTGATTTTTATTTTAAAAGAATAAACTTTAAATAAATTTACTCACAAATTAATTAAGAATCAAAGAAAAGAAAAACGTTAGCAAGGACTTTGTATTTCGGTTTTACTTATTCGGGATTAATCATTGATAATAACCTATTTGAGTAGTAACTTAGAATTCCGCGTAGCGCAGCAAATTCCGATTCCTGTATAGTTAGGTTAATTTCCGAGAAGCACGGCAAATTAACTTTAACCTAATTAAACTAAATTACCGAATCGCTCGCATAAAATAGTCAATTAAGTTATTCAGTTCGAGGACAACGTCAAAATAAATTACATAAAGTTAATGGCCGATTAAAGTCATGCAATTTGTTTCAAACAATTCTCTATCAATTAATCAAACACAGATTTAAATTAATCAATAGTTACTAATTTTGGTTACCGAAAACCGATTCTGCATAACCCTAGTTAATCAATTATGCAAAACAATTAAGATGGCCAATAATAATTGAAATAACACAATTGATAGAATAAAACCAAGAATTGTTCAAATACTCAAATAAAAGTAATGATTCCTTGAAAAGATCGGGTTTTTAATTACAAAACGTGAATCTCATATTCCCGAATAAAGTAAACCTAATACATATCCTTGCCAACTAAAAACGTTTACTCACAAAACATAAAGGAAAACATCATAAAAAGATTAAGGGAAAGAGAGAAACTCATTAGTCGGAAATTTGATTTCCCGAGAAGCTCCCACCCTTGATCTCCTATAATGCTCGGGAAGAAAGAATCTAAAGTGCTTCACACCCTAAACTAAGCTATTAAGGCCTATATATAGTTAGAAAAAGGTCCTAGGGTGGTTTATACAAGAGTCCTAATTAGAAACTACATAAAACAAGCTTAAAACTTTGAATTCGGAAAGTGGACGCCCGAGTCTTCAAAGTGGACGCCTGAGTAGATGAGACGCGTCCACTTGACTGTCAATCTTCTGAGAGTGGACGCGTGAAATCTGATGGACGCGTCCACTTCCTTGCCTTGCGCGTCCACTTGGCCTCCCTGCGCGTCCACTTCCCTGTCCAACTTCTGAGGGTGGACGCGCCCACTTTCTGGCCTTGCGCGTCCACTTCCCTGTCCAACTTCTGAGGGTGGACGCGCCCACTTTCTGGCCTTGCGCGTCCACTTCTCCCTTCTTCTAAATATCCATCCTCAAATTCCCGATTTCTTCCAATTTCATTCCAACATCTTCTAAATCTTCTAAAGACCTGAAAACAAAAGTAATAGTGTAAAGAATCATTAAAATCACCAAAACACATAATTAGCTAGATTTCAACTTAATAAACATCATAATAACCCATAGAAAACTAAGCTAATTATGGTTCAATCACAAGGAAAAATTTCAATATTGGTGATAAGGTTCTACTCTATAATTCTCGTCTAAGACTGTTTTCAGGAAAGCTAAAGTCAAGGTGGATTGATCCATTTGTTATCATTAATATCTTTAATCACGGGTTAGTGGAGGTAAAAAGTCTTCAAACGAGTAAAATTTTTAAAGTGAACGGTTATTTCCTGAAACCTTTTCATGAATGATTTGTCGGAGAAATTATTGATTTCGTTTCTTTTGAAGACCCACCACCAGAAAAAATTGAAATTTGTGCTCGTCGAGTCTAAGACGTTAAACGAGGGCACTGTGTGGGAGGCAACCCATCGCTTTCTTAAATACTTTTCAATTGTTTGATTTCCCTTTTTCACTTTTTAGCTTGGAGACGTAGTAGAAATTGTTGAATACACGTCTTCTCGGTTACTGAACGATGGCGCATTTAAGTTAATTAAATGTCCAAAAGTGATTAAACACGACTTTAAATAACTTACTTAATTGTTGAAAGACTCACCAAACGATTTCTACTAATTTCATTTCAAGAGTAAATTTCATTTGCAAAGTATTTCTTTTCTTTTTTACATTTTAGTTTGTCTTTCCATCCCTTCTTCTTTCTATCTCTTTGTTACATAATGGATTATTCGTTAATGAAGATGATAAGATATTGTCCAATGCTCCCTATTAATTATTTGAGGAAAATCTATCTGATGAGATTGAAGCGTATGAAATTACTAGTATCCATTGGAATGCCTGAGGATATTAGGTGGATAATTGAAGCTAAAGTACGAATTAGTGGTGAACATCCAGCTTTTTCCAAACGTCCACTTGGGTTGGGAAATAGTAATTATGCAAAGAAATAGAGAGGTAAAAGAATAAGAGTTTGTTATAAATGTGCTAGATGGAACTATAATGCCAGTTGTCCACATCATCAAATACCTGAACAATGATTAATTCTATATTTTTATGAGGGTTTGATTTCTTTTGAGAGGATGACTATTGATGCCGCTAGTGGTGGTGCTCTTTCAAATCAAACCCCACAAGCTGCACGTGAATTAATAGCTAACATGGCTGCTAATTCAAAATCTTTTAACATCAGGAATGATACCGTAAGAAAGGTAAATGAAATAGATGCATCATCATCATCATCATGATCTACACAAATAGAGCAAAGACTATATCATCTTACCAATTTAGTTAGTCAATTAGTTGGGAAAAGAATCAATGCACCGGTAAAAACATGTGGAATTTGTTTAGGCAATGACCATCCTACAGATTCTTGTCTTACACTCTTTCAAGAGAAATAAGCTAATGCCATAGGTAATTTTCATAACCAACCTCAGAGAAGACACAATCCATTCTCCAACACATATAATGAATGGTGGAGAGACCATCCTAACTTTAGATGGAGTAACCAAGGGGTTAGACCACCAATGAACTCACCAGGTTTAGTTCTTAATCAACACCAAAATCCTCCTCAGAACCAACAACATAGTATGTTTTTAGAATATATGATCAAATTTGTAGCTTCAAGTTCTATATCATTTCAGAGAGATACCATGTCCTTTCAAAATGATACAAAGTCTAGCATTCACAACTTGGAGAATCAAGTAGGACAAATGGCTTCTGAGTTAGGTCAATTGAAAACACAGATTTTAAATAAACTTCCATCACAACTACTCAATCTCAGAGAAAATGCTAGTGTCGTAACATTGAGAAATGGTAAATTGTCGGAAGAATCCAAGAGACCAGAGGAAAATAAAGGCACGGAGAAAGCACCTATTTCAAGCCCAGCATCTTTCAACAAAGTTCCTCAAATAGGAGAATCTTCTTCTTCTATTCCCAAGCTAAGTCCTCATTTCCCTAATAGGTTAACTAAGAACAAGAAAGATGAGGAAGAAAAAAATGTTTTGGAGATTTTCAAAACGTTGAAGTCAACATTCCTCTTTTGGATGCAATAAGACAGATTTCTCGTTATGCAAAGTTCCTAAAAGAACTTTGTACCAACAAAAAGAAGTTTAAAGGTAATGAGAGAATTAGTGTGGAGGGATGTGTGTCTATTGTTCTCCAACAAAAACTTACTCCAAAGCAGAAAGATCTAGGTATGTTCGCTATCCCTTGTACAAATGGTGATAAGGTAGTCTCGGGTTGCATGCTAGATTTAGGAGCCTCTATTAATGTCATGCTTTATACAATTTATAACTCCTTAATTTTGGGACCAATGAAGCCTACTAGAATTGTTATTCAGTTAGCTAATAGGTCTGTGGCTTATCCAGAAAGAGTAATAGAAGATGTACTAGTAAAAGTAAATGATTTAGTATTCCCTGCAGATTTCTACATTTTGAAAACTGAGGATAGCCAAAATACTTGTTCATCACAGTCACTTATTTTGTTAGGTAGACCATTTCTGAAAACTGCTAGAACTAAGATTGATGTTAATTAAGGTACTTATAAATGGAATTTGATGGTGATAAAATTTCTTTTAACATATTTGATGCCATGAAGTACCCTTCTGATGAATATTCTACAGTTTCTGTTATGGATATTATAGATCCACTTATTAAAGAGGATTTGAGCTACATTGAAATAATACAATCTATTATGAACTTAAGTATAGATGAAAATATTCTTGACACTTTATCTGTGGAATGTGACAATGAACTCAAACAAGCTATCAAAGATTTATCTTCATTTCCTTTTAGTAATTCAAAATTTGCATTACCTAACTCACATGATAAAATTTTACCATATATTGTTTGTTCCCAATCACTTGAGCTTAAAGCTTTACCTTCTCATTTGAAATATGCATATTTGAGTGAAGGTAATGCTTTACCTATTATTATTGCTAACAATCTCTCATCTTCTCAAGAAGAGAGGTTAGTTTCTGTGCTTAGGGACAACAAGACTGCCATCGGCTGGACTTTAGCCGACATTAAAGGTGTTAGCCCATCAACATGCATGCACCGTATATTGTTTGAAGATGGAGCTAAACCAATCAGAGAGTCACAAAGGAGACTAAACCCTCCTATGATGGAAGTAGTAAAAGTTGAAATTCTAAAACTTCTTCATGCTGGTGTCATCTATCTAATCACAGATTCACATTGGGTAAGTCCTGTACATGTTGTTCCAAAGAAAAGTGGAATAACTATTGTGAAAACTCTGAAGGTGAGAAAGTTCCTACTAGAGTGCAAAACAGTTGGAGAGTCTGCATATATTACAGAAAACTTAATGCATCAACTAGGAAAGACCATTTTTCCCTTCCTTTCATTAATCAAATGTTAGAACGTCTATCTAGTCGTTCTCATTATTGTTTCCTTGATGATTATTTTGGTTATTTTCATATTTCTATTGCCCATTCGGTACTTATGCTTATAGAAGAACGCCTTTTGGTTTATACAATGCACCTGCTACTTTTCAAAGATGTATGATGTCCTTATTTTTTGATTTTGTCATATCATTGAAATTTTCATGGATGATCTTACAGTCTACGGAAATTCATTTGATTCCTGTTTATAAAATTTGGAACTTGTGCTTAAACGGTGTGTTGAAATTAACCTTGTTCTCAATTATGAAAAGTGTCATTTTATGGTAGAAAAAGGAATTGTTTTAGAGCATGTTGTTTCACCAAAAGGACTAGCTGTTGACAAAGCCGAGATTGATGTGATTAAATCTATTCCTTATCCTTTTACGATAAGAGAGGTAAGATCCTTCTTAGGCCATGCTGGATTCTATAGAAGGTTTATTAACGATTTCTCTAAAACTGTTCAACCTTTATGCAAGCTATTACAAAAAGAACATAAATTCAATTTTGATGAAGGTTGTAAACATGCATTTAAACTGTTGAAAGAGAAATTGATTTCATCACCTATCATTCAACCCCCTAATTGGAATTTTCCTTTTGAAATAATGTGTAATGCTAGTGACAAATCGATTGGAGCTGTTCTGGGTCAGAAAATAGATAAAGTTCCTCATGTGATATATTATGCATCTAAATTACTTGATGATGCCTAATGCAATTATACCACAACTGAGAAGGAACTCTACTTTGTTATTTTTGCTCTAGAGATATTTAGATCTTATCTGTTGGGAACAAAAGTGATTGTTTATTCAGATCATGCAGCTCTAAAGTACCTATTAAAGAAGAAGGAGTCTAAACCAAGACTACTGAGATGGATTCTCTTACTCCAGGAATTTGACCTTGAAATCCGAGATAAGAAGGGACAAGAGAATCTTGTTGCTGATCATTTGAGTAGGCTCACATATGAAAGGGAAGTATCTCCTATCTCTGATTTATTTCCTGATGAGCATCTTTATGTATTGAATGGAATTATATCTTGGTATGCTGATATGGTTAATTATATTGTTACCAAAGTATTTCCAAATCATTTATCTAAGCCTCAAAAGGATAAAATTAGAAA
The DNA here is from genome assembly GCA_019593545.1 of Apocynum venetum. Taxonomy (NCBI): domain Eukaryota; kingdom Viridiplantae; phylum Streptophyta; class Magnoliopsida; order Gentianales; family Apocynaceae; genus Apocynum; species Apocynum venetum. Next base: position 4,666,844 of record SRSM01000132.1, read on the forward strand.
TGACTCAAATCACTACCTTTTCAAAAGCTACGTAGACAATGTCAGGCAAATGTGATTCAAATAATGAAATTCAATCTATATTGAATTTTTGTCTTACTTTTGAATGTGGAGGTCATTTTGGACCAAAACGAAATACTAGGAAAATTCTGGAAAGTGGATTTTATTGGCCTACTCTTAACAAAGATGCATATTACTTTGTTAAATCTTGCAATGAATGTCAAAGAGTTGGTAATATATCCAAGAAAGATGAAATGCCTTTGAAGACTATATTAGTCTGTGAACTTTTTGATGTGTGGGGCATTAATTTCATGGGGCCATTTCCTTCGTCTTTTGGAAATACTTACATCTTACTTGCAGTGGATTATGTATCCAAATGGATTGAAGCTAAGGCCACTCGAACGAAAAATTCTAAAGCAGTTGTGACATTTATCAAGGACAATATATTCCATAGATTTGGAATACCAAAGGCCATCATCAATGACAAAGGTACGCATTTTTGCAATAAGGTAGTAGAAACTCTATTTATAAAATACCATGTTTCTCATAAGGTTTCTACTGTCTATGATCCTAAAATAAATGGACTTGCTAAAATCTCTAATAGGGAAATTAAGTCTATTCTAGCTAAAGTAGTCAATCCTAATAGGAAATACTAGAGCCTTAAATTAGGAGATGCTCTTTGAAATATATAGAACTGCATTCAAAACCCCTATTGGTATGTCACCATTTAGGTTGATTTATGGTAAAGCCTGTCATCTACCTTTGGAATTAGAACATAAGACATTTTAGGCCATTAAACAATGTCATCTTAATCTTGATGATACACAATCTAATCGAAAACTGCAGAATCAAGAATTAGAAGAGATTAAAAATGATGCCTATGTTAATTCCTGGATTGCTAAAGAAAAGATGAAATATTACCATGACAAAAATCTTTCATGAAAAAATTTCAATATTGGTGATAAAGTTCTACTCTATAATTCTCGTCTGAGACTGTTTTCAGGAAAGCAAAAGTCAAGGTAGATTGACCCACTTGTTATCATTAATATCTTTAATCACGGGTCAGTGGAGGTAAAAACTCTTCAAACGAGTAAAATTTTTAAAGTGAACGGTCATCTCCTGAAACCTTTTCATGAAGGATTTGTCGGACAAATTATCAATTCCGTTGCTTTTGAAGACCTACCACCAGAAAGGAATTAAAATATGTGCTCGTCGAGTCTAAAATGTTAAACAAGGGCGCTGTTTGGGAGGCAACCCATCGCTTTCTTAAATACTTTTGAATTGTTTGATTTTCCTTTTTCACTTTTTAGCTTAGGCCTCGCAGAAATTGTTAAATACGCGTCTTCTCGGATACTGAAAGATGGCGTATTTAATTTAATTAAATGTTCCACAGTGATTAAACACATCTTTAAATAGCTTGCTTAATTGTTGAAAAAATCACCAAATCATTTCTGCTAACTTCCTTTCAAGAGTAAATTCTATCTGTAAGGTATTTCTTTCCTTTTTACATTTTAGTTTGTGTTTCCATCCCTTGTTTCTTTATATCTCTTTGTTGCATAATGGATGATTCATTAATGAAATTGAGAAGATATTATCCATTTCTCCCTATTAATTATTTGAGAAAAATCTATCTGATGAGATTGGAGCGTATGAAATTACTAATATCCATTGGAATGCCTGAGGATATTAGGTGGAAAATTGAAGCTAAGGTCCGAATTAGTGGTGAACATCCAGCTTTTCCCAAATATCCATTTGGGTTGGGGAAGAGTAGTTATGCAAAGAAACAGAGAGGTAAAAGAATGAGAGTCTGTTATAAATGTGATAGATAGAACTATGATGGCAGTTGTCGTTCACTTAGGTATTTATTCGATAATCGGGAAGACAAAATCGCTTTCATTAAGAATGAACTGAGTAAAGAGTCATTAGATGATATCAAACTAACTCTTCATTCCCATTCTAGTGGATAAGTTCAAATGAAAATTCTCGGGTTATGGAAACAATTCAAAATTGAACAACTCCGGTATAGTCTTCGGTATATGAATTTAAACGATCCTGTTTGCCAGTTTTTAAGAAAGTTGGATGAGCAGCAAACCCCCGACTCATAGAAGGTGTTTGAAACCGTTACTGGACGTAAAACCAGATTAAGATGTGAGCCACAATCATAACTACTTGTTTTTATTTGTTTCTTCATTGATTTGTTTTAATCAGAAGTCTAACAAACATCACAGTGTTTGGAGGAACGACCGTGGGTGCAACTGCTTCGCATCTAATTGCTGCTATCCAATTAGAAAGAGTACTAGCTCATCGAAAGATCGGTCTAGTATAGGGGGAGGAAATGCTAGATTAATTGGAGAGGTTACTCGAGCACACCAGTCATACCAAACACTTGTTCATATTGAAACAAATCAGTCAAAGTTCTCGCGGTAGGTGTAATTCCCACTCCTCGGAAACAACTATATGGCAAAACAATTGGACATGAGATACAAACAAAATCATTTTATGAACGAATGACACTCATGTTGCATAACTGTGATGCTTTCATAGTCATACTAGGAAAATATGAGGTATTAGAATGCTTGTTCAATTTAACATTCTGGTTTAACATGAAATTCCACATTTAACCAATTAGTCTTCTAAATGTGGATCACTACTTTGATGGTTTGTTTGCATTTCTTGACATAGCTGTTACGCATAAGCTTCTATCTCCAATAGCACGAAGAATAATTGTATCTGCACCCACAACCAAGGAGCTATTAGATGAATTAGTAACTTTTGTACCAGAGACAGATCCATAACTATCTCCAATTAACTGGTCAATTTCCGGTAACAAGCGAAAAAGAGATTTAGTGGATTTAGAGTTAAAGTTGTAAGTTTTTATTTTTAAATAAATGTGTGTTATTTTCTTTTTATTAAAAGTTGTGGAATAATGTTGTTGTTTTTAAAACTGTGTTTTTACATTGAGGACAATCTAATTCCCAAGTGTGGGGCGGTTGTTTAAGTAAAGAGTCAAGTGATTAATCTCATTTGATTCTTGATCCACACCTTTAAAAACATTGTTTTAAATAACTTGTTATTTTGTTGAATAAATCATGCATGTATTATAAATTTTTAAGATGTTAGGTAATTTTGTGTTAAATTTTTCAATCCTTTTATAATTGTACCCCTTTCTGTAAAATTGTTTTCGTAAATCAATTGAATATCTTAACAATTTGACACCAATATTCTTATTTAACTAATGTGGCTAAATCTTTTATATTATGAAACCCAGATTTAAAAACTTTAGTGTTTTGATTTGATGATAATATAAGTTTACTATGTATTTTTGTACATTTAAGGTCACTCTCTACACACTAGAACTTGTTCTTTCACATGCTTGAGACGAAATTTAAATAAGATCTTGGTGGATTTGGGGATGACATAAAACCTTTTTTGATAGTTTGAACCTTTTTGAACAAACCATACTTATATATATCCCTCGATCCTACTTTGAGCCAACATGTATGAATGGTTTCATTACCATTTAATTTCTTTGACAAATAGCCTCGTTTATTACTTTTCTATCCAGATACTTTATTAAGAATGTATTAAACATGTGTTAATCTGTATCGAAAAGTTATGAACACTGTTGATAAATGATTACGAAATATTGTCAAAAATCGAAAGGTAAAAAGCTCATTGATATGATCTCTTCAAAAAAATAAGCAAAAAAAAAAAAAAAGAGAAAAAGAAGAGAAAGAAAAACAAAAAGAAATGAAGAGATATCATGGCTAAGGTTTTGGTCAAGATGTGGTAATTCATTCTCAATTTAAACTCTTGATATATTTTGTATATTCCTATCCTTAGTTTGAAGCCAAATCACGAGATTAACATTGCAGGCTTAAAAGTCCTATTTGACTCAGATCGACCAAAATTTTTCATCATTAGTGAAGAGTATGTGAGTTTATAAGTTTATAAGTTTTGTTGAGAAACTAATAATGTTTTTTTATTTACACAGTGACTTTGTATTATCCTTTCATTATATTGATAACATGTTTAAAAAAATTTATTAAGGGTTTTCTATTTTTCACAGTCACATTTGGTGAACTGTGAATATTAATGTTCAACTTGTAAATGATATTCAAGAACACGAGCACAATATTTTTTTTTTTAAAAAAAAGGATTAATTGTGAAAGTTGTATTGAAATTAATATAACACTTTGTTACCTTATTAATCTTGGTTAAGTTATTTATACTTGTATATTTTGTGTTTATATTTTGCTTGAGGGCAAGCAAAGGGATAGTGTGGGGGAATTTGATGTACTTATTAATTAACTTATTTTTACGTTATTTAATGACCATATTTTGTTTAAAAATCGGTTAATTATGTTATTTAATAGATATATTTCATGTTTCCCTTCTATTTCTTTGTTTGTAAGTTTTCCAGTGTATTTTAATTCATTATGGAGATAAAAAGAAGAAGAAGAAATGTTGGAGAACTTAAAAAAAAAATCCATGTCATCCGATGATGTGGTGCAATAAAAAGATGACAGTTAGCGCAATTAGAAGATGACAAGCTACGCAATCAGAATGTGACAAGTGATGCTTCTAGAAGCCACAATTTGGACCAATAAGGACGCGACACGTGACGAAGTTGCGAAATTAGGCCACCAACTAAATTTTCAAGACTTATTTTTCCCCTTATTTTTTTTGCTATAAATAGGAAGCTTATTTTTATGATTTAAACACCAATTTAGCTCCAATCTTCTCCATTTCTTTTGCAATTTATTTATTTTATTATTGTCTTCATCTCAGTATATTTTTCAGATTTTTTAGAATAATATTTCAAGGTATTTTGTAATATTTAGTAAAGAAATTCTGCCCGGATAATTTCAATATGTTCGGGGAGTTTATCTTTCAAATTTTCTTTCTAATGTTTATAAATTCCATCTTATATTTATTAAATATGTATTGTGAGTAATTTCCTTTTGTTAACAAGGATATGTGTTAAGTTATTAATAAATAGGATTATCATATAATTTTCTTTGTACTTAATTTCAATTTAGATTTATTTAACTGGACTTTTAGTCAGTTTACCCGCCTAGTCTTTATTTATTTTGCTTTATGCCCTTTAAATATCGCAAATGGATGGTCGAGCCACCTAATTAATTTAATTTACTTTTATGTCTTTTATTTTCTTTATTATGGAAGGCCGAGCCTCCTAACTTGTATAATTTATTTTTATGTCTTTAATTCCTTTTTATTGAAAGCCGAACTTCCATACTTTTAGTTTCATTTATTTAAATGGCTAGTTGAACCGCCTAATTTTTTTATTTAATATAAATCCAATCTTTCTATATATATATATATATATTATTTATTGAGTATTTATATAATTCCTATTTTAACCAATATAATTGTGTAAATTAATTGGATTGACAATCTAGTTAATGAATGTGATTATATAGCTAGGATTATTAATCTTGTATTAATGATTCAAGTAGCATCTACGAGTTTAGTTGAGTTGCAACTCTTCGCTTAATTAAATTAGTAGCGGAATTATATAATTAAGCTGATTGTTATATACAATTTAATGTTTGTGATACCTTATCTGTTTAATGCAATTTGATTGAACATCATATACACGCTGGTTGGTAGTGGTGTTTAATTAAATTAGAGATTAAGCTGTCTGAGCTGATTGCGATTAATCTAATTTGTAAGGATATGAATTGTTAGGTTTTAATTTGAGATTCGTACGACAGGCTTCGTCAGTCACCATTTAGGTTGGTTTATGGTAAAGTCTGTCATCTACAAGTAGAATTAGAACATAAGACATTTTGAGCCATTAAACAATGTCATCTTAATCTTCACGATGCACAATTTTATCGAAAATTGCAGATTCAAGAATTGAAAGAAATTAGAAAGGATGCCTATGTTAATTCCTGGATTGCTAAAGAAAAGATGAAATATTACCATGACAAAAATCTTTCATGGAAAAATTTCAATATTGGTGATAAGGTTCTACTCTATAATTCTCGTCTGAGACTGTTTGGTATCATTAATATATTTAATCACGGGTTAGTGGAGGTAAAAAGTCTTCAAACGAATAAAATTTTTAAAGTGAACGGTTATCTCTTGAAACCTTTTCATGAAAGATTTGTCAGATAAATTATTGATTCCGTTGTTTTTTAAGACCCACCACCAGAAAGGAATTAAAATCTGTGCTCATCGAGTCTATGACGTTAAACAGAGGCGTTGTGTGGGAGGCAACCCATCGCTTTCATAAATACTTTTGAATTGTTTGATTTTCCTTTTTCACTTTTTAGCTTGCAGGACTCGCAGAAATTGTTGAATACGCAACTTCTTGGATACTAAAAGATGACGTATTTAAGTTAATTAAATGTTCCACAGTGATTTAACACAGCTTTAAATAGCTTGCTTAATTTTTGAAAGAATCACCAAACGATTTATGCTAATTTCCTTTCAAGAGTAAATTCCATCTACAAGGTATTTCTTTCTTTTTTACATTTTAGTTTGTGTTTCCATCCCTTCTTTCTTTCTATCTCTTTGTTACATGATGGATGATTCATTAATGAAAATGAGAAGATATTATCCATTTCTCCCTATTAATTATTTGAGAAAAATCTATCTCATAAGATTGGAGCGTATGAAATTACTAATATCCATTGGAATGCCTGAGGATATTAGGTGGAAAATTGAAGCTAAGGTCCGAATTAGTGGTGAACATTCAGCTTTTCCCAAACGTTCACCTAGGTTGGGAAAGAGAGGTAAAAGAATGAGAGTCTGTTATAAATGTGATAGATGGAACTGTGATGGCAATTGCCGTTCACTTAGGTATTTATTCGATAATCGGGAAGACAATTGCTTTCATTAAGAATAAACTGAGTAAAGAGTCATTAGATGATATCAAACTAACTCATGGTTTGCATTCTAGTGGATACGTTCAAATGAAAATTCTCGAGTTATAGAAACAATTCAAAATTGAACAACTTCGATACAGTCTTCGGTATATGAATTTAAACGATCCTGTTTGCCAGTTTTTAAGAAAGTTGGATGAGCAGCAAACACCCGACTCATAGAAGGTGTTTGAAACCGTTACTGGACGTAAAACCAGAGGAAGATGTGAGCCACAATCACAACTACTTGTTTTTCTTTGTTTCTTTTTTGATTTGTTTTATTTGTTTGGTTTCTTTTTTAGTGTGTAATAGAATCACTTTTGAAGTCATTACTATGGAAGATCCATCAATCAGAAGTCTAACAAACATCACAGTGTTTGGAGGAACGACCGTGGGTGCTACTGTTTTGCATCTAACTGCTGTTATCCAATTAGAAAGAGTACTATCTTATCGAAAGATCGGTCTAGTATAGGGGGAGGAAATGCTGGATTAATTGGAGCGGTTACTCGAGCACAACAGTCATACCAAACACTTGTTCAGATTGAAACAAATCAGCCAAACAAAGTTCTTGCGGTAGGTGTAATTTCCACTCCTCTGAAACAACTATATGGCAAAACAATTGGGCATAAGGTACAAACAAAATCATTTTATGAACGAATGACACTAATGTTGCATAACTGTGATGCTTTCATATCATACTAGGAAAATATGAGATATTAGAATGCTTGTTCAATTTAGCATTCTGGTTTAACATGAAATTGCACATTAAACTAATTGGTCTTTTAAATATTGATCACTACTTTGATGGTTTGTTAACATTTTTTGACATAGTTGTTACACATAAGCTTTTATCTCCAGTAGCACGAATAATAATTGTATCTACACCCACGACCAAGGAGCTATTGGATGAATTAATAACTTTTGTACCAGAGATAGATTCAGAAGTACTTCCAATTAACTGGTCAATTTTCGGTAACAAGCGAAAAAAAGATTCAGTGGATTTCGAGTTAAAGTTGTAAGTTTTCTTTTTAAATAAATGTGTATTATTTTCCTTTTATTAAAAGCTGTGGAATAATGTTGTTTTTAAAACTTTGGGTGTTTTTACATTGAGGACAATGTAATTCCCAAGTGTGGGGGCTGGTTTGAGTAAATAGTCAATTGATTAATCTCATTTGATTGTTGATCCACACATTTTAAAACATTGTTTTTATTAATTCCTTATTTTGTTGAATAAATCATGCATGTATTATAACTCTCTACACACTAGAACTTGTTCTTTCACATGCTTGAGACGAAATTTAAATAAGATCTTGGTGGATTTGAGGATGACATAAGACCTTCTTTGATAGTTTAAGTCTTTCTAAACAAACCATACTTATATATATCCCTCGATCCTACTTTGAGCCAACATGTATGAACGGTTTCATTACCATTTAATTTATTTGATAAATAGCCTCGTTTATTACTTTTCTATCAAGATACTTTATTGATAATGTATTAAACATGTGTTAATCTGTTTCGAAAAGTTATGAACACTGTTGATAAAGAATTACGAGATATTGTCAAAAATCGAAAGGTAAAAAGCTCATTTATATGATCTCTTTAAAAAAAACAAAAAAAAGAAAAAAGAGAAAAAGAAGAGAAAGAAAAAAAAAGAAATGAAGAGATATCATGGCTAAGGTTTTCGTCAAGAGGTGGCAATTCATTCTCAATTTAAACTCTTGATATATTTTGTATATTCCTATCCTTCGTTTGAAGCCAAAATTCCGAGCTTAACATTACAAGCTTAAAAGTTCTATTTGACCCAAATCGACCAAAATTTTCATCATTAGTGGAGAGTATGTGAGTTTACAAGTTTATAAGTTGTGTTGAGAAACAAAGAAGTATTTTTATTTACATAGTAACTTTGCTATTATCCTTTCATTATATTGATAGCATGTTTTAAAAAAATAAAATTTTTATTAAGAGTTTTTTGTTTTTCATAGTTACATTTTGTTAACTTTGAAGTACAATTGCTTTTCAAATAAAAACGGGTTAATTGTGAAAGTTGTATTGAAATTAATAAAACAATTAGTTGCCTTATTATTCTTGTTTAAGTTATTTATACTTGTATATTTTGTGTTTATATTTTGCTTGAGGGCAAGCAAAGCGATAGTGTGGGAGAATTTGATGTACTCATAAATTAACTGATTTTTATGTTATTTAATGATTATATTTTGTTTAAAAATCGGTTAATTATGTTATTTAATAGATATATTTCACGTTTCCCTTCTATTTCTTTATTTGTAGGTTTTCTAGTGAATTTCAATTCATTATGAAGATAAAAAGAAGAAGAAGAAATGTTGGAAAAGTTAAAAAGAAATAAAAATCCATGTCATCCGATGATGTGGAGCAATAATCCGATGACACATTGCGTAATAAGAAGATGACAAGTGGCGCTTCTAGAAGTCACAATGTGGACCAATGAGAATGCGACATGTGGCAAAATTTGGGGAAATTAGGCCACCAACTGAAATTTCAAGTCTTTGGGATGCGAAATGACCATTTTGCCCCTGATTTTTGTACCTATAAATAGAAAGCTTATTTTTATCATTTCTTCTCCATTTATTTTGCATTTTCTTTCTTTAATTATTGTCTTCATCTTAGTATATTTTCCATAATTTTTAGAATAATATTTTAAGGTTTTTTGTAATATTTAGTAAAGAAATTCTCTCCGAATAATTTTAATATTTCCAGAGAGTTTGTCTTTCAAATTTTCTTTCCAATGTTTATAAAGTTCATCTTATATTTATTAAATATGTATTTTTTAATTTCCTTTTGTTAACAAGGATATGTGTTAAGTTATTAATAAATGGGATTATCAGATCATTTTCTTTGTACTTAATTTCTATTTGGATTTATTTAACTGGACTTATGGTTAGTTTACCCGCCTAGTCTTTATTTATTTTGCTTTATGCATTTTAAATATCGCAAATGGATGGACGAACCACCTAATTAGTTTAATTTACTTTTATATCTTTTATTTTCTTTATTATGGAAGGCCGAGCCTCCTAACTAGTTTAATTTCTTTTTATGGAAAGTCGAACCTTCATACTTTTAGTTTAATTTATTTAAATGACCGGTTGAACCTCCCAATTTGTTTAGTTAATATAAATTTAATCTTTCTTTATATATATATATATATATGTATTTATTTAATATACTTATATATATATATATATTAATTGAGTATTTATATAATTCTTGTTTTAACCAATATAATTGTGTGAATTAATTGGATTGACAATCTAATTAATGAATGTGATTATATAGCTAGGATTATTAATCTTGTATTAATGATTCAAGTAGCATCTACTAGTTTAATTGAGTTGCAACTCTTGGTTTAATTAAATTAGTAGCGGAATTATATAATTTAAATTGTATCTAATTAAATTGATTGTTATATACAATTTAATGTTGGTGATGCCTTATATGTTTAATGCTTTAATCTAATTTGTAATGATAGAAATCTGTTTGAGCTGATCGGGATTTTAAAACCAACTACTTAATAATGTATTTATTTATGATTAATCACATGAAAAATATAACTTGATACTAGTTCCTTGCTAACGCCTTTTTATATCATTTGTATTCCAAATTCCTTTTTAATTCTATTCACAAATCCAAAAAACCCCAAAACCTTTTACGATTAATGATTTTAATTTAAGAGTGGACAAATCTCTATGGATTCGATTCCTACTTTCCCTATCTGCATAGGAATTTTTAGGTTTAAATTTGAGAATTGTATGACAAGTTTCGTCAGTAGTTTATAAATTGTAGTTAGGTCTAAATGTTTGACTCTTTTATTTCATCTCCAAGGAAAAAATAAAGAAGAAAGGTACATTTTTTTTTATTTGCAATCCCTATAGTACAAAAGAAAAATGAAAAATATTTTCAGTTAGACTTTATAAGCAAATCTTAAAAATTATATAATTTCATGATTCAACACATATTTGTCCTTCATAAAAGTGTACTGTAACTGATATTGAATAAATAAAAAAAATAGTGAGACTAATAGTAATTTGCAAACTAACTGATTAAGAAAAGTATAAATGTAGAATTGAAAAAAAATAGTAAATGCAATATTTATTTAAAATTAGAACAATAAATTTCAGACAAATATAGAGGAAAATAACATCAAGTATTATTTATCCGACCGAGTAATTAATGCAATAACTTATCTTTGTCCCATTTTCTGTCTCTTGTTATCCCTCCATAACACTATGACCAATATTTCATACTATTATTCTAAAAATCATTAGAACTAATAAAAACATAGCTTAGGAAGGAGAAAGGAAAATTCAGGACTGAGTTAAACATATGAATTTCAAAAGTTGGAGTTTATTAAGAAAACGACATGTCTCTAATGGGTCAGGTTATTTGAGGTACGAGAACCATTAATCAATGTCGTATTCCAGAACTTCATGTCGTCTTCAAGATTACCACTCCAAATACTGCCAAGATTAATATAATTGTCATAGTGCCCATTTATGTTGAAGAGTTCAGCATCGACATCCCACCGTGGATCCCCAGTAAAGCTCTCCGTGAAACTTGGAACTCCCAAAGGCTGATCTCCAACACATGCCATTGCATCAACTGCAAATGATTCCACTTTTTGCAATAGCATCCCTTCTTCTATTTTATCATTTCCAAAACCAGCAGAAGCTGGGACTGTGAACATGTTATCCGAAAAGAGCAAGGAAGATGTTGAAGACACAAGGTTTCCAACTTTAGTTGACAATGGAGGTATCATTGGAACCTCGTACGGATATTTGGAGGAGAGCAATTTGGAATCCCTAACAAGTCTAGCTTCAGCTTCAACTCGAGCACTCTCCCACTGAGCAATGTGGTTTATAAGATTAGCAGTTTCTTTGGATTGGCCAGAGGCAAGGGCGTTGCTCTTTGGCTTATGAGTCACTGGATCAATTCCCATCTTCATTAGTCTCTTCTTCAAACGTGTGTTCCAGTAATTCTTTATCTCATTGTCAGTTCTCTTTGGCACCAGAGCTGCAATGGCTGACCATCTATAAATAACATTAACCAGATTCATCATTGTCAGTGAAACTATACTATGATAGTCTCAAAGATGCATTGTTCGAATGTTTAGAATGACACATGTTATGTTTGATGATAATAATAATAATAAGAAGAATAATAATAAATATTTTAACTAAATATCTTTCTTGCTTTTTGAGATAAGACATCGTGTATTTTAAGTAAGATTCTCTTAGGGATTGAATAAATATGTGAGACATAACTTTTGAGTGAGGTATGTAAGCTGATTATAAAGGCTAGAGCTCGGCATTGAAATATACAAAAGAGTTTGTTATACCATTGCAAAAACATATATACCTATTTCCAAGAAGTGCATGGAGTTGAATAATAGTTTGCTCCTCTTGATGGCTGAATTTTCCTCTCTTGATGTCAGGTCTCAGATAATTTCTCCACCTAAGTCTACAGCTCTTGCCGCATCTACGAAGCCCTAATAATGATCACACAAATGAGAAAGATTTTCATGAAAGAAAGCCCATGTATAAACAAGATTAGAAAAAATGAAAGCTAATAGGAAATTTCTTCAATTCTGTTGGTTAAACATTAATCATCCATGTATTTACCAGCTTTTGCAGGAAGAGCGCGCCAATTGTCGTGACCGTGTTGTTCAATGTAATCTAGAAGCTTCTTGTCTTCCTCAGGTGTCCATGGTCCTTTCTTCAATCCATCTTTCTCGCAGCATGGTGCTTTTCCCATTTTTACGATACAAACAATCAGAAGCCCAGAAATATAGATAAAGGGAAAAAAAGGTGGGTTTGGCTGCGGATAACGATAGGATCCTTTCTATCCTATATATAAGGTACAACCATCTCAAAGGAATGGCAGCGGGGGCAGGGACCCCTTCTTCCATCCCCTTCCCCACATAAGAAAATTTTCTCGTCTTAATCCTCGTCTTCGTTCGCGTCCTCGCAATTACCCTCGTCTTCATTCCCGTCCTCGCAATTACCCACTAATCACTACCTATTCCCACAACTAACCCCCATCCCCGCTTCCCCGTCCCCACCTGCGTAGCCTTAATGTTTTTAAATATTTTTGAGTTTCATGTAATTTTATTTAATTCATAGATTTATTTTTTTACTGTATTAAAAAAAACATTTTGGATGTAATCTGAAATGCATCATTTATTTTGGCTTTATGGTTTAACTTTTGGCTCAATGTTTTCCGGCTCTATGTTTTAACTTTCATAAATGAGAACTTTTTGAGTCTATGTACATTCATGTTTTGCCCTCCAATAGTAGGTTATAGAGTGAATGAGAACTTAATAATTTTGTGCAAGTTTTACATTAATATATTTCTTTAAGTTATATATAAAAAATACATTCAAGCTCTCCAGAGTTACGAAATTGGATGGGTACATTTTTTTATGAAAAAGAAATATATATATATATATATATATATAAATTTAAACTATTTGAAGTTACAAAACATAAAGAGTTATTAAACATAAAACATACATATATGACTTAAAATCGATATAGAGTTATATAAACATCGTCACCATATATTTAAGTCCTCCAACTCCACATCATCCGACAAAGGTTGATGAGAAGCCTCAATGTCATCTGGAAAGAGTTGATGAGAAGTCTACATGCCCTCTTCACCAAAGTTATTGGAAGCATTATCAATATTTTCTTCGGTTAAAAGATGTTGAGCTGCTTGTTCTTTCAGAATAGCAAATTGTGCTTGTAAACACACAACCTACTGTTGGAGGGCAAACATTTGTGAGACACAGCCATAAACGGGATTTTGAAGCTTGGCTTTAGTTTCATATCATATTGTGTTAGTGGTTTCCCTACAATCACTTTCTTGCAAATGAGCAAGCAATCTTGAGACATTATGAGCTCCAAACACTTTATGAATAGTAGCAAAAATTCATTGCTTCTTATAAGGTTTTAAAATACAACCTTTCACATGTTTGTTTCTCAAATATCTACAAGCACCACATGAAGAAGTGGTGCTTGCCATTTTTTCTTCCTCATTAACCACCAACGAATATAATAGAAATAGAAGAGGATATCAAAAATAGAGAAACATAGAAAGGAGCAATGGGAAATATGAAGATGAGATAGAAAGTTTTGGAAGGGAGAGAGATGAAGATGACCCGATGCTTTATTCCCATTTTTCCCCATAAAAAATGAAAGCAATGTACTTAGTTAACAATGCCCAAGTAAAGGCATATGAAGAGATGACGTATTCTGGTTTTTAATATTCATCATATTTTTTAATTTGGATTCTCCTTTCTAAAATAAATATATTTTCAAATTCAAATAAAAACATGAAAAAATGTAAAATTTAGTATGTGAACTATTTTCGATTTTTAGCTTAGGTCCATTATCTATTTTTTATCCTTTTAAATCCATAAACTATTTTTATTTTTTAATTTAGGTCCTTGATAATTATTTTATTTTTTCAAATCCATAAACCATTTTCATTTTTTCAACTTTGGTCCTTAATCGTTTTTTAATTTTTTTTTATTAGTAAACTATTTTTTATTTTTCATCCTGGAAAGACCAAACTTGAAAATAAAAAATAGTGCAAGGACCAAAATTGAAAGAATAAAAAAATTTCATGGATCTAAAAAGAAAAAAAAATTTATCAAGGACCCAAGTTGAAATGCAAAAATAGTTTATGGATCTAAAATGATAAAAAAAAGATAATGGACCTAAGCTAAAAATCGAAAATAGTTCATGTACTAAATTTGATAATTATCCTAACAACATCCTTTCTTTTTATCAAATTAATAATAAAGATAAATAATCTCTCTGCCCTTCCAAAAGCAGAGAGAAATGGACGGATAAAGAAGTTATACTTGCTGTTAATGGATGTCCTGAAATGATGAAGTAGAATCACGTTAAGTGCACCATTGAAGCACAGAAAAACATTTGATTGCCTTTGAATTAAAAGGGAAAAAGATCATTTGATTGTAAATTTTTATTTCGTTTAATTCCCATAACCCTCAACATGCTTCTCAGATCCATACTGAATTGTGTTCACCGAGTATTACAATGACACCCGGTGGCGGTGACGGTGGAAGAAGACGAACCTGCTAAATTGTGTTAGGAAGAAGATGAACTCAAAAAGGAAAAAAAAGAAAAAAAAAATGTAAGTGCTGAAAGTTTAATATCGAAAATTGGTGGACAAAATTTAAGGTTTTCTATTAACTCATTTAAAATAATCATAATACCCTTAAAAAAAATGTTTTGTCACGTCTTTCCATTAAGTATTAACACTGCAAGATGAGGAAATAACTAAAGGACTAAAACAGTCCATTTTTTTAAAGTAAGAAGACCTTAATAAATATTTAAAAGGTAAGATAACAAAAGACAACAGTTACGGAAAGTATAATGACAGTACTATTTGCAATTCACTCTATATAATTAATATTATATAGAAATGGAAAATTAGGAATTTATACCATTTTAGTATTTTTATTTCTACTGAAGTAACCTTTCTTTTATTTTATATTTTTATCTTGTTAATCTTTTTCAATTATCTGTTTGTGCTCCAATGCAACTCCACGTGATGTTTTTAGCAAAATATGCCATCCAAACCCTAGTGCTGAATTGGCATAAACAATTGAACTGAAAAAGTTGAAGCATATAAAAAGATGAAATAATATGTTGTTTTATTTTTTGAAAATTAATGAAATATATATATTCATCCAAAGGGCTAGAAAATACAACAAGAGCTAGTCCCCACAGCAAGACAAAAAAAGCCAGGAAACCAACAAAACAACAGTGAATTCCACCAAAAACCACCTACCAGTCTTCCTACACAAAAGGTCAAAACTAATAAAGACCAAAAAGCAAAAATCCTATCCAAACCGTGCCAAAGAACAAATAGTTGCAGCTTTCCTTCAAACAAAGTACTATCTCGGAACGTGCAACTATCCCTTCAGCCACCAACTCTACAAAGTTTGAAATAATATGTTAACTATATAAATTGATGAAGTTAAGAAAAAGGCTTAGATTTGTACACACAAAATTATCGTTAAAATGGTATGAAGTTTGATTTTCTCTTTTCTTTTAAATTTTAAATCAGAGTAAATTAGAATTTTTGAACGTTTTTTACCTGTAGGTGTAAACGAGGAATTATTGCCTCATCTCCCTACTTACGGAAAGTTTCAAACTGGGGATGAGAAACAATTGGCCAGCTGGGACAACCCATCCCCATTGTTATTTCTAATTTTGTGGTCATGTTACCTCACAAACAAAAAAGAAAACAAAAAAAAGCTATGTTTTGAAAATAGGGGTGGAGAGGCAGGAGCATTGGCTTTTTTTTATTATTATTATTGATTAATAAAGGAGGTTGCTGCAAGCTACGTACAAACACAACCAAGAGGCTACTGAGTACAACAAAGCTACCTAATAACATCCAGAAGAAACAATAACACAGAAGTTGAAGTTACAAACAAAAAAGCAAAAGACAAAAATACTCTGCTCCACTCCTAGTAGATACTAGCTAACAACATTGCAACAACCTACCCACAAAACTGATAAGGAATAAAATCATCTGAATAGATCAAAGCATACGAACAGCTGGAAAAATCGAACAACATAACTTCAAGCTGCAGCTAAAACACTTCCAACAAATCCTAAAATATTTTTCATTGCTATTTTGTCGGCATATTTATTTTTTATTTTTTAAAAAAATCCATTAGTATATTTAGTTTTTTTACAAAAAGAAAATAATTTCGTGATAATTTCGTGGCTATGTTTATTTTAAAAATAAGAAAAAACTAAATTTTCATCGGTATTCCATTGGTATATTTAATTATTTTTTAAAAACAAAAATTTTGTTGCTATTCCATCAATATATATATATATATATATATATGTTCTTTTAAAAAAATCCATCGATAAATATTTCTAACGGAATTCTTTTTAAAAAAAATAAATTAAAAATAAATGTTCATCATATTCCGTTGGAATTTCGTTGATATTCCGATGGTATTGTATAAAAAATTATCAACAGAAAACTAGGGCATCAGTAATTTATTAATAACTGATGAAAAATACTAACGAAAATATTTCCGTCGGTAATGTTAAAAGAATATAGACAGAAAATATTCATCGGTAAAGTATAAAAATAATTACGGAATTAGTTTCGTAGCTAATTTTTCATTGCTAATAGAGTCTTTTTTTTAGTGATTCTTAAATTAAGAAAATTATTTATAAAATTTTAAATAAAATATTTGTTTATTTTAAAGAGTAAGCATTTATCAAAAAAAAATTATAATTGACTCAATCAACTGTGTTTGGAAGAATTAGGCAGAGTTTTCCCCATAATATATATGCTGATCCGTGGGTGGTTTTCTCCCGGTATTTGATTCAGGAAACATGTTGCACAAGAACTTCCAAACATGAATGATTATAATAACGGATGGTGAAAGCTCTAGAACAAGAAATTTATGAATCATCATTATAGGTGCAACAAAAACCAAAGAAAGTAACAACATCATTTAAGCTTTAGTACTTTTTCCCTTTTCTTTTTTTTTTTTGGGGGGAATAAATGTGCTAGTATTTACTTGCTTGGAAAAAAAACGTGGAGTAGTTTTAATTTCATTTTTAGTTCATTTTGCTTCTTCCATGACCACCATGAAGAAATGTTTAATTCCGTGTGGAAAATGACAGAAGCCATGCAGTATATTATGGTACAATCTTTCTTACCAACCGTCGTACTAAGAAGATTATTTTGCCCCCTAGAGTGTAGTAAGTTGTTAGATGCAATTATTATAGCATCAAATAGAAACTTATCAGCATGGGAAGAACCCGAAGATTAATTCTTCAAATGGCAAATATGAATGTAAATGTAAAAGACGGTACTGGCTGTGACATGTAGGAGAATGGATAACTGGTGGTGCAACGGCTAATGAAGAAGAATGAACATGTGATTTCTAGTTGTAAATTTGAAGTATTAATATGATTACTTGGAACAGAAAGGGAAGAGGGAAGGTACTAATAGGAGAATAAAGTGACTTCGATAAAGGAATCGAAAGTTTAAAATGGAAAAATGGAAGGCAAAGAATCTAAAATTAAATACTTATTCTATCCAAAAATGTAAATCGCTTGTGCCCACTTTTACGTAGATCAATTAACTTTTTATTCTTAAAATGTCCTTAATTATTATATATTGAAAATAAGATCGAAAATATAAATATTTTGTGTTGGGGTTGGTCTTTATTTTTATTTTTTGGGAAGGGGTAAGAACCCCATGATTTTCATAGAAAGAAAGGAAATAAAATACAAGAAAGTGCATGAACCTGACCTCCAACAAAAGTAAATAAAGAGAGAGTAACTAAAAGTTGTAAATAAGGAGGTACAACTTCTCGTACAATACATGATGAAGCCCTACAATGTATGTAAAAGACATGTCTATCTCCATGTCATCATCCGAGAGGAAATTCTAGATTGGCTACTAAAACTCTCGGGAATAACAGAATCCTCATCATAATCATACTAAAAAATATCATCTACAGTAGTGTAATCTAATCATCGTCGGACCATTTACGTATAGGCTGATGAGGAACAATACTCTCCATAGTAGATGGCTGAGAAGCCAGCCTATTCTCAAGGCAAATAGTCAGAGGGCTATTTGCTCGAGTGCTTTGTGGAAAAGGAACGGGTGGAATAAATGCTAGTGTCTATGTCTTGATAATGGTAGAAATGAATGCTGGTGCCTAAAGCCTCAAAACAGCTATCGCTGCCGGTATAAAAAGTACTGACCGCAATTGAGACAATAGGCAGAGTAATTGATATGATAGGGATAAAATGAACTGCAAGTGCAATAGCAAGAGCAGAAGTAAGAACGAGTGCAACTGAGATGGCTGTGGTAGACTGAACTGCTGATGCAACAATAGGAGTAGGTGTAGTCACTATAGTAGCAGTAGAAGTTGTCCTAGGGATCCACTGTAGAGGAGGCTGTGTAGTAATGCTTACCTTTTCCCCGAAGGGGGGTCGGGCTGCAATAACAGGTGTTGGAACAGTAGAAGTAGCATGATGATGCGTACTGGTTCCTACACTGATAGATGTAGTAGGTGGTACTTGTAAAGATGTCTTAAAAGGAGCTTTAGAGGCCCTCGAGACACTTTCCTATAGTGTCGCCCAAATGACTACAATGAGAACAAAAAACTGGCAAGTTCTCATAAACTACTGACTGCCAGAAACTCCGGCCATCCCCTCAGTTAATTCAAATGCGTTCAAGTAACTTATGCTCTAAGTTAACCTCAACGCAAACTCTCACGTCGTTGGGCGACAGAGATCCGCAGTAGCCTCATCAATTAGCAAAGGAACTCCAATGGCCTTAGCCAATATATATATATATATAAACTATTTAGCTCTCAGATGCACTGGGAGTAGGGGAAATGTAACCTAAATAGGGACAATACCCATTGGGGTGGAAATCAGTGGTCCATTTCAAAATTCTCATAAGACACCTAGCAATATACCAAGTTGGCTTAAGAAAAAGCCTAGAGTAATCAGCCTCATGTGACAAATTAATAAGTATATGCTTTTGATCAATTAATCCAATGACATGAGGACCAATAAAATTGAATTTCTCAAAGGCAGTACACACCTGCTCCATTTTTTGCTTTTTGTGGGAGAATTTACCCACGACTGTGAACATGAATGGTTCCGCCAAAGGAGTCTCCAACTCTAGCAGAAGTAGAACAGTGGGCTCTCCACGATATTTCTAGGGGAAATGGGCATGAAAAAGTCCCGATGATGCAGAAAGAGCATCATCAAAAGATTTATTCAAAGCACGCTCCAAAGGAGAGACAGTCTACCTCGATATAACTGAAGCATAAGTATGCCTGGATTTGACTGCAAATTGGGTATCCTGTGGATTAGGAAGGTCTTGAGAAGCAACTTGTAGTCTACTAAGTGCATCACGATAACTCTTAGAACGTGTAGATATCAAAGCTCGGGTTGCCTTGATTTGCATGCCCACAAGGCCCATAACTTGAGATGAATCTCAAGAAGCAGGTAAACTGCCTTGTGCCAAATTATGACCATTAGGGTCATCAATTGCATCATTTTGCTCCAAAAAATCCATATTTCCACAAATTTGAATAATATTTTCGAAAATCGATTGTTCATGCGCAGTGACGATATTTTCCAAATTCCCGATCATCCGTGGGGAATCTTTTAATATAGTTGGTGGTGTTGGAACCACACCTTCAAGGTGCATCTGTAGTGTTAGAAGAGTGTCTATTGTTTTCTTAAGATTACTAGCGATTGGCTAAGTAGTTTCTTATGAAATCGGTGGCATTAGAAGCGCATCTTCAAGGGAAATCTGTGAGTATTGACCAATATGGATTTTGTTGTTGGATGATGGAGATATGGCTGTTTGAAGTTTCGACAAATGTTGCACTTATGGTGTCTTAGTATTTTCAAGCTTTCTCGAGATCTGCTCGGCTGTTTTGGTTGTACTACAACGCATTTGTGAGTTTCATCCGATCAAAGTTAGGACGCCAAAATCTGGAGATATCGGCCAAAATGGGAACCTTGCCGAAAATTGTGCAGCTTCTGTATTTTTTAGATTTCCAACGATCCCCTTTGAATTTTTGGACGTGCTTTGTGCTTTGGAATCGTCTTTTCATAAGCAATCTGTGGGCTATGACTGATCGCGATTTCATTGGCGGACGTCGGAGATACAATCGAAATCGTAAAACAGTTCGCTGCAATTGTTTTTTTCATGATTTTGGGCTATCCCCATGAAATGTTTTAGCATGGTTAATAGCCTTGGATTCATATTTTCGTGGGTAATCTGTGGGTATTGGCTGATCATCAATATAATGTCAGAATCTTAAAATATCTTCGATGGAAGTATGGTGATCTTTTGTAAATCTATGAAAATCTGGCCTGAATTTTCACATATCGTTTATGATAGCATATTTGTAGTTCCAAGAGAAAGCGATTTGGCCGGAGGTTTGAATTGGAATCCAGCGGCTTGGCCGGAGGGGGTAGTGGCGGTTCGGCGTCAGCGCGGCGGCATGCCCTGCAGATTGACGATGGTCCGACATCGTTCTAGCGGCATGGTCGGCGACGACAGTGGTGGTAGTAGGACTACTTATAATATGAGGTTAGTTTGAGTGGTAAGCAACTCAGTTTCGTTTAAGCAAGTTTCAGGTTCGAAATGTTGCGTACAAGTATCCCTGTTGGAGATTCCGCCACCACTGTCAAGTGTGCTACCAAAGTCGACCAAAGGACTAATCAGGGCGAAGCCCTGGATACCGTAGATGGCAAGTAAGAAAAAGAAAAGAATATAGTCTTGAAGTTTGGGTGAGAAAATATCACAGTTTTTGTTTTGAAATATACTAAAATAATTCGAACTTTAAATTATTTGTAACACTATTTTACTAACTAAGCTTCTTACAAAGTTATTTTATCAATTAAGTTACATCATTTATCAATAAATATCATAGTTTTTGAAGCTTTTAATTAAGTTCATCATTTAAATAACAAAATATTTTATTTGTTCCAAGGTACTTAGTTGTATAATAGACACACACACATATACATATATTGTCATAAATTGTTATTATATTTGTTCCAATTGTTATCTTCTCTTTAGTTAAAGTTTTAATTTAAAAAGAAAAGTTCACATGTAAGGCAACTATTAAGTATATTAACAATAATGATAAATTAGTAACATGTAACTAAATGATATCTTTAATTACAATATTAAGGATGAATATTCAATTTTGAATGAGTGACTAATAAATTTTTATTAAAGAATTATTCAAAATTTTACAGAAAAGTACGAAAAAGAAGATAATATAACAAAACCCAAAAATATGCTGATATGTTGGGTAGTTTTCTCCCGGTTTTTCATTCAGGCCAACATGTTAGGGGAGAAAACAAGAGAAAAGATTATAGAGCACTTAAAAAGAGTACTAAAAGGCTATAATATCTTCTATAGAGTAGTTTTGCGTATTGAAAGTTGGGACTATTACTCTTTGAGATTGGAGAAGCATTCGCTATATATCTGGCCTAGGACTTCCAAAGCCTATAAGTCCACCTTGCCTTACCAGTTACCAGCCTAATCCTTTGTATTTGCCATGAATCATAAGCAATATTCCTGTCAATTACTCTGGTGTGTCTTAAAATATATGATATTAAAAAACTGTAGACATATTTGAAAGCCCTAAAGCTTTTAATGTCTTAATTTTGATTAATGGCAAACATTGATGAGGACTAATGTCTTATTTGTACAAGTGATAGAGTTTTTAGATTCATGATTTAATCCATGCAAGAACAGGATTTCAAGTCTTCAAGGGAGTATACAAGTCAAGACTATCAAGATTTGAAGACAAGCTTTTATTGGATTAGATAGGAACTAGAGGTATAGTCTTAGAGTTATATATTTTGATATCTCTAGTTCTACCTCTAATTGAGTAATGGTTTCTAAAGGTTGCTCTATGAACTTAAAACGTTATTTCAAAATGTTTTTTATGTTAAAATATGTTTTGGTATTTCGAAAACCATGCATCTTGATTTCAAAACTTAAATGGTTCATAAACTCTTGTTGGATTGATACCATAACTTATATGGTTGATTGAAATCATCATTTGTGTGTTAGAGTATTGTTAATACACAAATAAACATGTTTCAGTCGACCTAAAGTGGTCCAGGTATCGTCCATAAGTTAGTTTATCTTGTGGATGCATATGCTGTCAAATTTGTTCATCTGCCAACTTGTGGACGACCATGAGGTCGACCGCAGGTGAAGTGAGGTCGACCGCAGGTGAAGTCCGGTCGACCGGAGGATGAAAAATCATCATCCGGTGGTTGTCCAGTGAACTTGAGGATGATGGTGCGGACGACCAAGTCTGATTTGCGGTCGACCGCACTTCCTGAGTGGGTTTCCAACAGCTTCTTTTTTGACCGTTGGAAACAAACCTTTAAATACCAAAACCTTTGGAATTCTTTCCAAGAAGATTTTTTGAGCAAAAACATTGTATATCTTGATCCTATAACATCTTAGAAACATTCCAAAACCCTTTCAAAACATCAATCTTGTTAAAATCATTAAAGAAGGGTTTTTACATTCAAAGGTGTATTTTGAGCAATCTTGACAAGCCATTACTCAAAGAGGTGATTGTGATTCAAATTGATATATCTTCACATTAAGGTGATATCTATCAAACTCTCTATCTTTTATTATTGATTGTAATTGTATCAAGGTTGCAAGTAGCATAAAACCCTAAGTGTTAGGGTGAGCCTTGTGTAGGTTGTTTTGTATTCAAGGTTTGTTTGTAAAACCTTTGGGTGAACCTTGAATTGAATTGTTGTGTTAGGATTCACTAAGGAGAGTGGTGGGATTATTGTATAATCAAGGTTGTGTTGTAAAACTCAAGGGTTGAGTTAGCCTTGATTGGTTTGAGAGGTTATTTGTAAAACCCTAAGGTGAATTGGGTGAGCCTCTTTTGTAATCTCATTTATTTGATTAGTGAAGGGATTTGATAAATCCTTGAGTAGGTAACTCAAGGTAGTGGATTAGGTTTTGTTGGATAAACCGAACCACTATAAATCATTGTGTTCATTGCTCTAATTTCTGCATTTTACTTGAACACATTATTTCTCACACAACTAGCACACCAAGTGTTTGATATTTGTTGTCAAAGAGGTGTTTTATTGAATTAGGTTGAAAAATCGGATAAAAACCTAATTCACCCCCCCTCTTAGGTTTTTCAATATTAATAAGGTATTTTAATTCTTAAAATATCACTTATTTATTTTATTTACTTTTTTTAAACTAAAATCATTTAATATCAGAAATAAAAAAGTAAGCTTAATATTAAAATAAATATATAAAAGAATTTAAAAAATAACAAAACATCTTATATCTTATATCAAGATTTATATTTTAAAAACACATAGTAATGATTTTCCTATGATACAATACTTCACAAACATGCCTAACCTATACAACATAGCTCGAGATGGTACCATGAACGAGTGCTTAGCTTTTTAATGTATTTGGCTCCATTTTTATAAAAGTTATCCGTTGTGGCCTCTCTGGGATTGGTTGAATCCAAATGGTCTATTATGCTATTGATAGTGACCTAAAAGTTTATTATACCTATTATGCAATTGTTTCGTAATCCTATGTATTGCACAACAATCAATTACATAATGATAAGTGATTATTTGTTTTTTAGTACCATTTTATGTGTCGCGCAACTCTCAGTTGCCTGCTAGAATATTCAATTAAGTATTCTCATTTCTTTAGGTGAAAAAATGGATTAAAAATAAAAAAATTATATATTTTAATGCAATTTTTTATTTTCATTTAATATAAAACAATTTTTTTCTTAATGAAATTAATGTAAAATTTCATTAAGAATGCTTGCATAAAATTATTTATTGGTGTAAAATGTTTAATGTAATTTTGCATTAATTCCATTAAGAAAATTATTTTATAATAAATGAAAATAAAAAATTGCATTAAAATGTGTAATGTTTTAATTTTTTCATGCTTTTTTTCCCAAAATAAATGAGAATATTTAATTGAAATTTTATAATTATTATTTTTTAAAATCTATCACCTAAAATTATGGTAGTTATCCAACTTTCACTTGCGTACAAATAAGTTTTACTCACAGCTAGGGGAAATGGATGTTCAAATCCATTTGGATAAATTTATATGAGTGTCAATCCATTTAAGTCCAAACCATTTATGATTCATTTATAAATGGTTTAGTTCTAAATGGTTTATGCATGTCCATGAATACCCATTTATTCATCTAACTTTGATTATGTTTACCCATTTAAATTACTTAATATAATTTTTATTATTTAACCTCATGTTTAATTAAATTTTAAAATATTTAATTACCTAGTCATCTATATGTATTTGTAAATTATTTGAATCTAAATGATTTATTAATATCTATGGACACTCATTTATCCATATATATATATATATATATATATATTTAGAGTTCATTCTTTGTAATTATATTCAATTAAATTTATTAATGTAATTTTTATTATTTAAACTCGTACTCAATTCAAATTTTTTTAATATTTAATTTTATATGTATTAGAAACATGTAAAAATGATAATCACACACTATCAGTTGATTATTTTTTAAAAAAGCAAAAATTCTCATCAAAATAAAATGAAAATTTGTCTTTCGTCAATAGATTGCATAAAATGAATAAAGTTGTGAGCTTTAAAGCTAATGTAGCAAAATTATGTACAAAAAAAAAATTGTGAGTTTTAAAAGTTGAATTAGTAAAGAAATAAAAAATAAAGCTATAAAAATAATAATACTTAATAAAAAACTTAGTTTAATATGAAATTTAAAATTTTCGTACAATTTGTTTGTTTTAGAATTTTATAAAAACTTAATTTTTGAGTCCTATGTGCTTGAATTATAGTGTTGTTTGTTCATTATTGAACTTTTTGAATAGATGTATTTTTGTCCAATGTTGAATTGATCATTAAAAGAAAATTAGGTAATAAATTCGAATACATTAAAAGAAAATTATCACGACCAAGATTGAAGATTTTATTCTCTGTATAAAATTTTTTCTTTTTCTTTTTACATTATTCGGGGAAAACTCCACATAAAATTAATAATATATAATAAAACTTCTACTCATAAACCACTTATGAATTATAATAGTTCTAAAGAGAGAGAGAGTGAAAGTTTTTTTTCCTTCAAACATGAAATTGTTTTATAAAGTTAAAGTGAAATTTAAAATATATATTTGGTTAAAGTATAATTAATTAAATTTGATTAATGAACATTGAAGAAATTAGACTTTTTAAAATGAATGTTTATTGGATTTCATAGATATCCATTAAAATCTATTAGGATAAATGTATTTAAATGGATTTCCATTTAAAACCTTACATGATTGAACTAAATCAATTT
This sequence comes from Apocynum venetum, assembly GCA_019593545.1. Classification (NCBI taxonomy): domain Eukaryota; kingdom Viridiplantae; phylum Streptophyta; class Magnoliopsida; order Gentianales; family Apocynaceae; genus Apocynum; species Apocynum venetum. The sequence continues at coordinate 4,692,716 of SRSM01000132.1, forward strand.
AATATTGGATAATTTTGAATGGTTGAATTTTCATCTATTTTGGCACTCCTACTCACTGCTAATAGCACCATTTCTGTTTAATCCTCCCTTCCCAAAGGGCCAAAGCGAATAACTTTTATAAAATAGGGGCCGAATACATTAAAAGTTCAAGAAGTAGGGGAGCAAACGAGTCGAGCGGAGGCCGAGTCAGTTCAAATTCGAGCTCGAATAAAAGATAACTTTCGAGCCGAGCTCCAACTAGAGCTCGAGTTTGAATTATTTTTAAAAAATTGAAAAAAATGATCAAAAAATAAAAAAATATTTATTTATTTGGCTCAATGAGTCACGAGCCAATTAATTTTGAGGCTCGAGCTTGACTTGAATTTTTAATTAGCTTGCTCGACTCTGACTCATATGAAGCCTTACCAAGAAGTACTCGAGAAGTTACAATCAAATCTAAAGGCCAAGTTCTGAGGTTGAAACATGAATGCTTTTAGTAGCGGCTGGTGAAAGGTGCAGAATAGGAAATTATGAATCATTGTAGCTGTAATATTAAAAACGAAAGAAAGAACATGTTAATTAGGTAGTATAGTACTATCTTTTTTTTTTGTACAATAAATGTATTGTGTACCTAGTACTAGCTAGTATTTACTTTGATCGGTTCAATTCAAAGGAAGTTTACTCTATGTCTACGTCTTACAAGATTGTGTGATGGGGAAAAGTAGCATGATGCTTCCAATATAGAGTATTATACTCCATCGGTTTTGAAGTTAAATATTTATATTTAATTATGTATAATAATTAATGAAAATTTTTTATGTTAAAAAAGTTATTAAAATATATAAATGTGATTAATGTCAAAATTATATAAGTTATTTAAGTGTAAATTATTAAATTAATAAGATGATTAATAAAAATAATTAAATAAAATTATAATTATTTTTAAATTTTCAATAGCGAAGGTCATAGTAGCAACATTCTAAATTCATATTACTTACCATATTAATAAGAATAATAAATAAGGATAACACAATAATCTTTCTATAGTCAAAGCACTACTTGATTCCTGTAATAAGTAATTTTATAACCAATTTTGGGTGCATGATGTAATCTATATCTCAATAGATAAGTAATTGTTTTTCCCAACAAATATCCAAAAGAGTGTATTTGTTACTGGCAGAAGGAAAATATAAAAAAACACAAGCTTGATTTGTAGAATAAAATTCTTTTGAAGATAAAGATTACAAGAATAAACTAAACAACTAAATATATACCTTCAAAGTAGAAGATGTCCGGTAGCCTATTTTTTTTGTTAAGCTGCTTTAACCATAACTTTCGTTACCTTGTTATTTCTTTTTTTCTTTTCTTTTTTTTTAAAGGAAAATATGATACTCTTTCTATCTCTAATTTGATAGATTTATTTTTCTTTTTTTTTATATTTTAAATTATATATTTATTTTTCTTATTAAGAAGATAATATATTTTTTAATTGACTAAAATATCATTATTTAAAATGAGAGTATTAAATATATTTTGAATAACAATTGGTAAATAGATTATTGAAAAAATATATTTATTAAATATAAATTCTCAATAATTATTAATATTTTTAATGTTAAAGAGGTATTTTAAAAATATTTTATAAAAATTTTAATCAATGTCAAAAATTGAACAAGTGTGTATCAATTTGAACCCAAAGTATATTATATAAAATAAAAACGCTACATGCTACTGAAACGAACGGCCACCAAAATAGAAGGAAAAAACCTCCTAACCAAACTAAAGGCGAAATCAATACAGCCAACTAAAAAGCAAAGCAGCATAATAAAACAAAGTTAAAAAGTACATAAGAAAGCCATCTGATAAGATCAAAGCAGACAAAGACAACCAAAATAGATATCATCCATTCCCAGCAGATGACAAGATTTCTGAACCACCAAAATAAACAAACTTTTAAACACTACAAGCATGCCATCGATTCATCAGCCCTTCTTGTCGAGACAGTTAACTGTTCATCTTCATCCAAAAGGTTGTATATAGTAATCAAGTTTCATCCAGAAAGGGCTCCGCGATCATCACCAATTATGGCCATTTTATTAAACTTGAGGGTCTGGTTCGTTTGGGTGGGGGGTTTCGGGGTAGGGGAGGGGAGATTTTTTTTTTTATTTTAAATCCCTTGTTTTGGTTCTTTTTATTTTTAGAGGCTTTGCCTTTGGTCCTGCATCTTTTAACTTTTTTCCAATGTAGTCTCAGTTCATTTTAATTAGAATTCTTACTCCCACATTTTTTTAAATGCTGTCCAATATGATCTTTTTGACCAAATTAAGACTAGAATCCGATGAGACTTTAACACGTGATTTACACAAGTTATTTACTTGAAGGGAAAAAATGGACAATAGAAAAGTTTCATATATCCCTTTTACGTTCCCGTCAGAATTTTCCCAAATCAAACATGCTATCTGAATCTATCATTTACTCAAACCCTTATTTATCATCATCCATGATTGTCTTGCAAATCTAGTGCTTTGGAACTCAACTAAATCGCTAATAAGTAACCCTCGAATGGTCCTAACTGAGTATTGAAGGAGTGCGTCACGTGGGTTCGGCGAAGATATCTACCGGTAAGGTCTTTGTTGCAAGAGATTCTTTGCATTAGATTTTATGAGTAAGAAGGTGAGTTTTCTCATCTTGGGAAAAACAATTTTTTGTTAGATTTTTGTGTTTGCCTAGTCTTATAGTAGAGAGAGATTTTCCCTTTCTACTTTTATGGTCCTATTTGTTTTTTCATATTGATGTTGCTTTCCATGTTGGCCATTGTTGCTATCAACCCTATTGTTTTCAATGTTATACTATACCCCATCTTTTGACATAATATATATAAAGATTTATGTAGAAGATCACATGTTTGTGACATTGTGTATGAGGAATCGAGCAATTTAAATATTTCATTGAATTATTTGCATTGTTGGTTGGCCGTATATGGAATTGTCATCATCTATTGTTGTATTTCTCATTTCTTTATGAGTTTTGACCTTTCATCTTTGTTTGAGGCATTGAAAAAATGGCTAGAAAGTTGTCAAAAAGAGCAAAAAGGAATGTTAGATTCCTTTTTGTACTAACCACATTTTGAGTAAGCATAAGCATTATTATACATGTGCTTTGGATTGTTTCTTTTTTGGATAAGTTTTCTTTGGATTATTATTATGCAAATTTATTCTTTAGATGTAACCTTATGAGGACAATTTACATATTTTGATGCAGAAAATTTGGAAAGTATAGATAAGAACAAGAGGGAAATATTCTCTCACTTGGATTGTCTATGGCTTTAATATTTATGTTAATGAGAATAAAGGAAAAGTGATGACTTGGGTAAATGGGTAAAGAAGAAGTTGTTAAAGAATAAGGACATATTTGGAAAAAAATATTTGGTGATTCCAATTATCACTTGGTAATTATTCATTATTATTTTTATCCTATAGAATAAGGAAAATTGTACAATATGACATATACTAACATTTTCTTTATGTATGTTCAGTGGTCATTGGAATCTTATGATTCTCTGCAATTTTGTTGAACCTTTAGAGTCCAATAATCCATGCATGTTGTTATTGGATTCATTGCAAGCAGCAGAACACACACATGAAACGTATATAAGGAAGTATAATTTACTTAGTCATTTTTTGATTAATTTTATTTTTCTCAAATGGATTTTTATGTAATAACTTAATGTGTGGGTGCAATCTAGGTTCATTTTTGACATAATGAACTGCTGGAAGGAAAATAAGCATGGAAAAAGTGAATAGAATTCCTTTTTATATTTCTAATGTAAGTCATAATTTATGTTAAATTCATATATACCCTTTGTTGTTATAGCATTACTATCAGTGACATAATTCATTCATTACTCTCTAGGTTCCACAACAAATTGGAGGAGTTGAGTGTGGATATTATATTCTTCTATATTGCAAACTCTTCATTGAGAATTATCCTCTCAAGTTCAACATTTCATCAGTGGTTCCTGAACTCGTGAGTAAATTTAATTCCCTGTGAAGAAATATAATTTTTACATGTCACTATTATTTCCTTATCAATGTTGAATTTTTATTGTTGTGCTTGCAGATCAATGAACAATGGTTCACTATTGTTACATTTAATGACTTTAAAAGAAGTCTTGAATGCCATGATGTAGCTGATGTACAAGGTTAGGCTCAAAATACATAAGAAAATCATGAGTCTCTATCTTAAGAAGCCACTAAGGCCGAGGACAACATGGCTGCAGTAGAAGACAATTCCTTATTTGGAGAAACCGATGGAGAAATTGGTGATGATGGGTACAAGGCATTTCATACAACCTTTGATGAATTGTTTGTACAGAAGGATCCTTTTGAGTAAGTTGAAGTATGAGAGAAAGATGACAATATTGAGATATTCAACAATGATGGGAGTCATGAAATTTGATGATTCAGACTATGAAATTAGTAATGATGATGATAATATATTGCATCAATTTGTTGACAAAAGTATGGAGGACTTTGAGAAGAACATTCACATTGAGATAAAGGAGAAAAAAGAAAGAAAAGCTAATGTAAAACAACAGAATGAAAGATTAAAGACAAGGATGGAAGTTCCTGAAACATGAGAACAACTCCATGACATTCCAGTGGAGTATACTGATGAAGGACCAAGTTAAGGAATGATGGTGAGGCAGATATATGGTCCTTCCTATGGTGGAGGTATATGTCAAGTTAAAAACTTACATATCAAGTAGTACCTCTACACAATTAAGGGCATATTTGTTGAAAATTATCAGGTAAATATGGATTTGAAAGAAGCTGATCAAAGATGTTCTTCAAGTAGCAATGATAGTGACTCTGTATTTTATCATTCACATTCCAGCATAGATTCAGATGGAAACAAAGTAGAGAAAAAATGATATACAAGATTTAAATTTGAATGAGACTTTCCAAATCCACATTTTGAAGTTGAAATGCTATTCAAGAATAAGGAAGACTTCAAATGTGCAGTAACAAATCATGGAATAAATAATGGAAGAATGGTCAAGATTAATAAAAATGATTTGGTAAGGGTTTCAGCAAAGTGTAGGAGAGACTGTCCCTGGGTAGTTTATGCATACAATGTTGATAGAACCACTTATTTACGTATCCGGACATACCAAACAAAACATACATGCTCAAGAATATTGTAGCATAAATTGGCATCATCAATGTATCTAGCAAAGAGATACATAGATGATTTTAGGTCTGATAATGACATAAATGTCCATGAGTTCCAAGAGAAGGTGCACCGTGACATGAATGTGAATATCATTATAGGAAAGATGTACAAAACTAAAGATATGGCAAAAAAAAAAAATGATTGAGAGCAGCTATAAAGAACAATATAAGGTCATATGAGATTATTGTGAAAAGTTACGAAGGAGCAACCCAGGAAGTACGGTGTATGTAGATGCTCCATTAGATCAGTTAAAAGGTAAAAGGGTTTTTAGAAGAATTTATGTGTGTCTTAGAGCACAGAAAGCTGGATTTATACATGGCTGTCGAAAAATATTAGGATTAGATGACACATTCTTAACGGGACCATATCCGAAAGTTGTTTTAATCGCTGTTGGTGTAGATGCGAACAATGGCATCCTTTCTGTTGTGTATGATGTAGTAGAAGCTAAAAACAAATATTTATGGTCTTGGTTCATAAAAGGTGAAAGCCCTAAAGCTTTTAATGTCTTAATTTTGATTAATGACAAGCATTGATGAGGACTAATGTCTTGTTTGTACAAGTGATAGAGTTTTTGGATTCATGATTTAATCCATGCAAGGACAAGATTTCAAGTCTTCAAGCAAGTATACAAGTCAAGACAATCAAGATTTGAAGACAAACTTTTATTGTATTAGATAGGAATTAGATGTATAGTTTTAAAGTTTAATATATTTTGATATCTTTAGTTTTAACTCTAACTGAGTAATGGTTTTTAAAGTTTGCTCTATGAAAGTAAAACGTTTTTGTTAAAATGCACTTCATAAAGATAAAACATGAGTTGGGTATTTGAAATAATTTTCAAAATACATGCATATACTTAAAATTGATTGGAATCCTGTATTGCATGGTTTGGATGCATGTGCGGTCGACCTGACTACATGTGTGGTCGACCAAATATCTTGCGGTCGACCAGACTATTTAGCTTATCGTCTGTAGACTGTCCAAAGCTCTCTGGTACACTTGCGGATGATGGTGTGATCGACTAGACTATTTAGCTCATCGTCCGCAGAATGTCCAGAGTTCTTTGGAACATTTGCAGATAATGGTGCGTACAACTCGTCTTATATGCAGTCAACCGCACTTCTCCAGAGTGAAATTCAAATAGCCATTTTTATGACCGTTGGTGCATACATATAAATACTCAATTGTTTAAAAAACTTAGTACTACGACTTTTTGAGCAAAAATCTTATTCTTACTCTATATAGAACATCTTGAAATCATTTTGAAACCCTTTTATAACAATTACATTGTGAAAATCATTCAAGTAGGGTTTTACATTCAAAAGTGAATTTTGATCAATCTTGGCAAGCCATTACTCAAAGAGGTGATTGTGTTTCAAATTGATATATTTTCACATTAAGGTGATATCTATCAACCTCTTTATCTCTTAGGTGATAAAACCTTAAGTGTTAGAGTGAACCTTGTGTAGGTTGTTTTGTATTTATGGTTTGTTTGTAAAACCTTTGGGTGAACCTTCAATTGAATTGTATTGTGATGATTCACTAAGGAGACTGGTGAGATTATTGTATAATCAAGGTTGTGTTGTAAAACTCAAGGGTTGAGTGAGCCTTTATTGGTTGAGAAGTTATTTGTAAAACCTTAAGGTGAATTGGGTGAGCCTCTTTTGTAATCTCATTTTTTTTTAGTGAAGGAATTTGGTAAAATCCTTGAGTAGGTAACTCAAGGTAGTGAATTAGGTTTTATTGGATAAACTGAACCATTATAAATCATTGTGTTCATTACTCTACTTTCTGTATTTTATTTAAACACATTTTTACTTACACAACTAGCACGCCAAGTGTTTGATAGTTGTTGTCAAAGAGGTGTTTATTGAATTAGGTTGAAAAATCAGATAAAAACCTAATTCACCCCTCTCTTAGGTTTTTCAAAAGGATTAATCCATGACATGCATTCAAAACGAATGAGACGATTGGTGTTTTATATCTGACCGCTAAAAGGTAAAAAATCCTATTAACTATTCTCCATTAGTTATTACAATTTAACTACTGATTTAATGTCTCTTTTTTATACAGAGACTTATACCAGCTGTGCAAGAGCTTCTTCCATCAATAGAGCATAGGCATTGTTTAAGGAATTTACACAATAACTTTAAAAGTATGCATCCAAGAAGTGGCTTGAAAGAGCTAGTGTGGATGTGTGCAAAACCCATATACGTGAATCAATTTGAATCAGTGATGAGCTAGATCAAAGAATATGATGAGAAAACATATGCTTGGCTAGTCAACATTTGTGAACTTAAGCAATGGTCAAGGGTGCATTTCAAGACTGGGATAAAGTGTGATATGTTGCTTAATAACTATTCGGAAACGTTCAACAAAGTTATATTACCTGTAAGGAACAAACCAATATTGGGCAAGTTAGAGAGAATAAGAGTCCAAGTAATGTTAAGAAATCAATCCAAAAGGACTTGGATTCAAAGACAGAAGGGAAGATTGTGCCCAAGTATTGTGAAGAAATTAGAGGCACATAAAAAGGAGTCATCACATTGTTTCCCCATTTATGCTGGTAGTTAAAAGTTCCAAGTAAGGGAGGCCAATTAGGAGCAATTCACTGTTGACACTGAAAAAAAGTTTTGTAGTTGTAGAAAATGGGATCTCACTAGAATTCTATGCCAGCATGCAATAGCTGATTTGGGGCTTGAAGGTAAAGATTCGGAAGAATTTGCTGACGATTGCTACATTAGGGCTGCATTATTAAGGGCATATGGTGCAGTTATTTTCCCTACTAATGGGCCAAATAATTGGCCAAAGACAAATTTGGAAGAGATTCTTCCACCTCCAAAGTTGAAACTACTAGGTAGACTAAAGAAATAAAAGAAGCTTGAGGTTGGTGAAAAGTTAGTAAAAGTGTTTGAATATGGCAAAATGAGATTGTCTAGAGTTGCATTTCCTAAATAATGCGTGGATTGTGTAGATAAGTTGGCCATAACAAGAGAAAATACCCTAAGAAGAATAATGAAACTGAATAAAAAGGTAAGGTTGTGACCAAAACTAAAGCAGAATCGCAATCTTGTACCTAGGAATCTAATTCTTGTTAATTCTCATCTCAGGTCTCTATTTTTAATCATTTGGTTCTTCAACTCTTTAGCAAAACAGCATAAATTTAATTGTTTTGTTGATTATTTTGTTTATTTGAAAATTGCACAGGTGCAGAAATTTGTCATTTTACAATTTCATACATGAACCTTCCATGGATACACATAATTTACACTCCTAAACAACATCATGCATTATCTAAACAACACTACATTCCAAAATACAAGTGATGAACATCATAAACAAAAAAGAGGTCCACTACCACCTCAATATTGCTGACAAAAAACCTACGGGTCCCCATAACGATATTACTTATCTATATAATTCCTAACTACATGAACATCAACGTGGATACCATGGTCCACCATCCACTTTAGTTAAGCCATAAAAAACTACCTACTACGACCATCAAAATGAGAGCACAATATAGAGCTTCTCTTTTTTCCTTAGTTCCTTTTCCTCTTTTTCCATCTTTCTAATCTTCTTAAGTAGTTCAGGAATCACAATGATGGCTTTTTGGCACATGGGATATCAAAGCAATAGAAAATCCCACAAGCACCAGGTGCCTAAAAATGAAACTCATCAATCTATATTTGGCCAACTCAAACAAAAATTTAGTGCAAAAACTTGGAAAAAAAACTTACTCCGAAATTTTCACACCCCAAAAATCTTCGACTAGGGTTTAGATCAGTTCAAGAAGTCCTCATAGTTGCCAGTTTCCTACAAAAACAATTCATTAAAGAGTATTTGATGACATTCTTCGAACGATGCTTGCTTCCTACCTACAATAAACCTCTACAAAACTAAGATGAAAGTCTGCTCCAAACAACAGATTTCTTTGCAGCAGAGAGGTTGTGGAAATGAGCAAATAGATCTGAAATTTTAGGTTCCAAAAATGGGTAAATGAAAAATGACTTCAAACATGGAGATTTAATCAGGTGAATTTAGGTCTCAATTTTTTTTTCTTTTTGAAGTTCCATTTTTACCCTCACGTGTAAGTCACGTGTTAAAGATGCACCAGATTTCAACCTTAAATTGGTCGGAAAGATCATATTGGACAACATGTAAAAAAATGTCAGAGTAAAAGTTCCAATTAAAATGAAATAGGACTATCTTGGGGAAAAGTTAAAAGATGCAAGACCAAACAGGGAAATTTTCCTTTTTTTTTTTTTGGGAGGAAAAGGAAAATTTGGGATAAAAACTCACCCCTTCCCCTTCTATTTTTTCCATTCCAAAAGTAAGGGAATTTAGAGAAACGGGAAAAAATATAGATATATAATTATTAAAATTTTCTTATTTAATAAAAAATATCATTATAATCAATAACTACAATAAATATTATGAGAACTTCATAGTCAATTTAACTCTATTTTCTTTCTCATTCCTTTTCAAACCAAACATGAAATCCCTCATCTCCCCCCTCCTTTCCTCATATCCTTTCCTTTCTCTCACCTCTCCTTCCCTCCATAAAATCCCTCATCTCCCCTCATCTTCTTGCTTTTGAACCTAACAGACCCTAAGTGTTTTATTTTTCATTTAGGCCTCTCTTTTTCCCCCCTTGCTTTTAGGGCATTTTCCTATTGCATAGCTTGAATAAGGTTTTTGAAACTTCTGGCTAAAGACACACCAAATTGAATTTGAACCAGATTTCCTAAAAAACTAAACAAAATGTACCTAACAGAGTTTGCAATTGGGGTAACAATCTGTGTATTCATTGATCAATAGAAATGCGTATATAAGATTACATGTAGCAAAGAAAACCCTATCAGCTATATCTTATTAAATCTCAAGATATTCGATAGTTACTTGATGTACTCATAAATTAACTGATTTTTATATTATTTAATGATTATATTTTGTTTAAAATTGGTTAATTATGTTATTTAATGGATATATTTCACGTTTCCCTTCTATTTCTTTATTTGTAAGTTTTTCAATATATTTTAGTTCATTATGGAGATAAAAAGAAGAAGAAGAAATATTAGAGAAGTAGAAAAAAATCCATGTCATCCGATGACGTGATGCAATAAGAAGATGACACGTGGAACAATCAGAAGATGACAAGTGGCGCTTCTAGAAGCCGCAATGTATACCAATGAGGATGCGAAAAATGGCGAAGTTGGGGGAAATTAGGTCACCAACTAAATTTTCAAGACCTTGGGGTGCAAAATGATCATTTTGCCCTCGATTTTTGTGGCAATAAATAGGAAGCTTATTTTTATGATTTCAACACCAATTTAGCTCCAATCTTCTCCATTTCTTTTGCAATTTATTTCTTTTATTATTTTCTTCATCTTAGTATATTTTCCAGAATTTTTTGAATAATATTTCAAAGCTTTTTGTAATATTTAGTAAAGAAATTATGTCCGGATAATTTCAATATTTTCGGGGAGTTTATCTTTCAAATTTTCTTTCCAATGTTTATAAATTCCATCTTATATTTATTAAATATGTATAGTGAGTAATTTTCTTTTGTTAGCAATGATATGTGTTAAGTTATTAATAAATGGGATTATGAGATAATTTTCTTTGTACTTAATTTCTATTTGAATTTATTTAACTGGACTTATGGTCGGTTTACCTACCTAGTCTTTATTTATTTTGCTTTATGCACTTTAAATATCACAAATGGATGGTTGAGCCACTTAATTAGTTTAATTTACTTTTATGTCTTTTATTTTATTTATTATAGAAGGCCAAGCCTCATAACTAGTTTAATTTCTTTTTATATATTTAATTCCTTTTTATGGAAGGCCGAGCATCCATACTTTTAGTTTAATTTATTTAAATGGTCGGTTGAACCACCTAATTTTTTTAGTATATATAAATCCAATATTTCTTTATATAATATATATATTTATGTATTTATTTAATATACTTATATATATATATATAATTTAGTATTTATATAATTAATGTTTTAACTAATATAATTGTGTGAATTAATTGGATTGACAATCTAATTAATTAATGTGATTGTATAGCTAGGATTATTAATCTTGTATTAATGATTCAAGTAGCATCTACTAGTTTAATTGAGTTGCAGCTATTGACTTAATTAAATTAGTAGCGAAATTATATAATTTAAATTATATATAATTAAGTCGATTATTATATACAATTTAATGTTGGTGATGTCTTATTTGTTTAATAAAATTTGATTAAGCATCCTATACATGTTGGTTGGTAGTGGTATTTAATTAAATTAGAGATTAATCTGAATGAGTTGATCCGGATTAATCTAATTTGTAAGGATAAGAATCTGTCTGAGTTGATCGAGATTCTAAAACCAATTGCTTAATAATGTATTTATCTATGATTAATCCCATGAAAAATATATCTTGATGCTAGTTCCAAAAACCCCTAAAACCTTTTCCGATTAATGATTTTAATTTAAGAGTTGACAAATCTCTGTGGATTCGATCCCTATTTTCCCTATCTACATAAGAATTGTTAGGTTTAAATTTGAGAGCCGTACGACAAGCTTCATCATTACTAAATACATTACTATACTACAAAATATTCCAACATTTCCCCCTCAAGCTGGTGGATGTAAATAACCAACACCAAGCTTGGAATTCATAAACAACATGCGATCATAAGTTAAAGCTTTAGTGAAACTATCGGTCAGTTAAAGCTGAGATGTAATCACCTTTGGAATGATAGCCTATTTTTGTAATTGTTCGCGAATGACATGACAATCCACTTCGATGTGTTTAGTACGCCCGTGAAAAACAGAATTTGCAGTAATATGTCTTGCAGATTGAATGAGGCATAAAATTTCTCTTGTAGTCACAGACATGGCAAAAGAATGAGAGACTGTGGCTTGCTTCTTGCTTTTCCATGAAACAACATTAGAACCCCAACAAAATACAATACGTCGTGGTAGAACATCGCGTCATTGGGCAACTTGCCCAATTACAATTTGAGTAAGGAGTAAGCTGTAAATAGCTAAATGATGAATAAAAGATACCTTGAGTATCAATAGCCTTTGCATCAAACATCTTTGCTTCAGTCAATAAGTCAGCTGTATATTCTCTGTGATGGAGGTATATTCCATGGGGAGTTTGCAACACCTCAATGCTTAGGAAATAGCAGAGTTATCCTAGGTCATTTATCTTGAATTGCCTACCAGTAGATGCTTACTATGAGCAATAAAACATTCATCACTTCCAACCACAACAATGTCATCGACGTATACCAATAGATAAACATAAGAATGTCCTCTCTAGAGGATAAAAAGATAATTATCAGCATTGGATCTGTGAAAACCAATTGTTTTTAATGCCCAAGCCAAGGTAAAAAACCAAATATGTCCTACTTGTTTTAAACCATCAATTGATTTAAGAAGTCGACAAACTAATTTGGAATTGCCATGTTGTGGATGACCAAGTGGAAGAGTCATATATACTTCCTTATTTAACCACCATGTATGTAGGCATTATTCACATCAAGTTGGTGTAGCTACCATTACCTGGAATATGCAATACTCAACAAAACACGAAGGGTAACAAGCTTGGCAATGAGAGAAAACATGTCATGATAATCTATTCCTGCAACTTGAGAAAAACCACGGGCTACCAATCAAACTTTATGTTCGCTCAATGGTACCATCATATTTCCTTTTGAGCTTAAAACCCCATTTACATGAAATTAGATGTTTACCTGGTGGAAGAGAGGTAACTGCCCAAGTTTTGTTGGCCTCAAGAGTCATGAGTTAAGTCCCAATTGCGTGTCTCCACTCTAGAAATTTTATGGTAGCATAATAATCCTTGGGTTTTGAGAAAGAATTGGGTAATGGCAATGAAATAGAAAAATAAATAGAGCTAGAGGAATTAGGCTAAAAAGCCTAAAAGGGGGGTGACTTATGTTTTATCTGATTTTTGCAACCTAGTTCAATTAAGCACATTTAAGACAACAATTATCAAACACTTGGTTCTCAAAGAGTGTATGTAACAATGTGTTCAAGTAAATGGCAGAAATAAAACAAAGAACACAATGATTTATAGTGGTTTGGTTTGCCCAACAAAACCTAGTCCACTATCTTCAATTATCTACTCAAGGATTTCACAAAACCTTTCACTAATTTTGCACAAGAGATTACAAAAAAGGCTCACCCAATTCACTGTAGGGTTTTGTACAAAAACCTCTTACTCAATCAAGGTTCACCTAACTCCTTGCGTTTTACAACACAACCTTTATTATACAACTATCTCCAATACAATAATTAATGAAATATACAGACTTAAGATAATCACAATTATATTCAATTCAAGGCTCACTCCAACCCTTAGAGTTTTAAAGTAAATGCAACATTGAATAAGAATTACAAGAAATGAATAAAGAAAGTTTGATATATATATATATATATATCACCTTAGTTGTAAAGATATATTAATTCTTGTACAAAGACCTTTTTGAGTAATTGTTCCTCAAGATTGCTCAAGAACACCAATGAATGTGTGAAACCTTTCTTAAATGATTTTCACAATGTAAATATTTTGAAAGGGTTTGAAAGTTTTTCTAAGATGTTCTATAACGAATGTCTATCAAATTTTAGCTCAGAAAGTTATGTTTTTAATATTTTCAAACATTTAGGTATTTATATGTGTGTTCTAAAGGTTATAAAAATGACTATTTAAATCTCATTTAGAAGACTTGCGGTCAATCGCACTATAGGCTAGTTGTCCGCACCATCATCCGTAAGTATACTAGTGAGCTTTAGACACTATGTGGATGATGAACTGAGAAGTTCAGTAAATCGTATGAACTGTGGTCGACCGCACATACAATCAGGTTGACTGTTCAACATACTAAACATGCAATAGAAGATTCCAATCAACTCTAAAAGTTACAGAATCTATTTTATAAAACTTTTAAGTATATACATGTATTTTGAAAACCATTTCAAATACCAAGTCATATTTTAACTTTATAAAACACATTTCAAAAAACGTTTTAAGTTCATTGAGTAACCCATAGAATAATTACTCATAGAGATAAACTTAGAGATATCTAAGTGATATCAACATTTAACAGACCTCTAGATCCTATCTAATTCAGAAATGCTTGTCTTCAACTCTTGATAACATATGATCTTTCTTGAAGATTTGAAACTTCGAGCTTGCATGGATTAGACAATTGAATCCTAAATTGTTATCACTTGTACAATTAAGTCATTAGTCCTTATCAATATTTGTCATTGATCAAAATTAAGATATTAAAAGTTTTAAGGCTTTTATAGGCAAAATATGGGTGGTACCTAGAATTGTTGAGGAAAGTGCAGATGATGGAGAACTTGTGTCATAATCTTGTAACCAGCATGGAGGAGCCCAGGGTGGGTTGCTTCGTCGTAGAGTTGGAGCATTAGGTGAGTGGTTGTTTTCAATAGTAGCTAAGTGAGTTGTAATTGAAAAAGGAGCATGAGAGACATTATCACATGAAGTAGGTGAGTTTATGGTCTCTTTAGAATTGGAATTGTGTGAAAAATTATGTGTAGAGTTAATGGATGGTAGGTCATGGATAGAGTGAAGAAAAGTGTTATTAGTATTTGTGGAAGGATCAAGTAGAGGCTGCACCAAATCATGCAATGGACCTTTTGAAGATTTAGAGGGAAAAATGTGTTCATAAAAGGTAATGTCCCTAGTAACTAATATTTGTTGAGTGGACATGTTAAAAACTTTGTAACTTTTGTGATTTGGTGAATAACCCAAAAATATACAAGGATGTGCTCTTGGTCCATTTTAATTTGTACATGAGTATTTCTAACAAAACATGAACAACCAAAGACCTTTAAGTGTTTATATGTGGGTGATTTTTTGTGAAGAATCTCATAAGGGGTTTTGCCCTTTAAAACAGCAGTAGGTGTTGGATTAATTAAATATGCAGCAGTGAGTATGCAGTCTCCCCAAAAAGTTTTGGTAAATTTGCTTGAAAGTGCAATGCCCTACCGATGTTTAATAGGTGCATATGTTTTCTTTCAACTACAGCGTTTTGTTGAGGGGTGCCAACACAAGTTAATTCATGTAAAATGCCTAATGATGCAAAAAGTTCTTGAGCTTCTTGTTGGAGAAACTCGATGCTATTATCACTATGAATTTGTTTAATAGATTTTAGAAATTGTGTTTTTGCCATATTAATGGACACTTTTATGTAAGAGAGTGCTTGTGACTTGTGTTATAATAAATAAACCCAAGTGCAAAGGAAAAATCATCAACTATAGTTAAAAGAATTTTTCACCCGATAATGAACTAACTGCAAAAGGACCACAAATATCCATGTGTATAAGTTCAAAACACTTAGATGTTTTAATAAAACTAGTATTTTAAGGTAAGTGAGTTTGCTTTGCCAAAGGGTATATTGTGCATTTGCAATTATTTGAAAAAATAAAACTAGAATCTAATTTCATCAATTTTGAATTAAGGGATGTACTTGATGATCCATGAGCCAATGTCATAAATCAAAATAAAAAATAGATCGTGTGGACATAGCAACGGGCCTCGGGTCAGATTCCACTGCCATGTAAAAGCTATTATGTTCCCGTCTGCATCGAATGACTCTCCCCGTCAAACGAGCCTATAAATAACAAAAATAGGAATGAAAATGTACAGAACAATTGGGAACATGTAAAACATTTGTCAAAGGAATTTTATTAGGTAAAATAGATGATCCTTTTCCAAGAACAGGACATAAGGATCCATCAAGTACCATAATGTCGATTTTCTGGTGCAGGGGATGACATTTTTGGAGGAGAATATGTGGCATGTTCGGTGCTCTCAGAATAAAAAAACCATGAGGGTTGTGATTGTGATTTTGTAATAGAAGTGGCAAGAGTAAGAAGTTTACCATCAAATGGAGTAGATTGGGGAAAAGGGATAGCTGACGCGTATCAGGAACAAGCGAAATTAAGCACTGCACATGTTCATCACTGAACGGAAAATTTCCAGAATTGGTAGGCTCACTCTCGGCCTGAGTCATGGTCGAGGAGGCCAGCATCGCTTGGGAACGGCCCCTGCCGCGACCACAAGAGCCTCTGCCAGGCACAAGTTTCTTTTAGCATACCATCTCAATAAGACCCCTGAGATTGTAATAAAAACACTGAAGTTGAATTTGTTAGGACAAAAACGTGATTCATGGCCTTTTTGGCCACAATTATGACAAACCAGATTGCCATCCCATCCAGAAAAAGCTAGTTTCGGTGGTAAGAATGAGGAAGACAAATGGGTGGAAGCTGGAAGAGTAGAGGCTACGCCATCAGTGATGGAAGGCCAAGTAGCGACTACTTGTCGCTGTTTTTCATCTTGAACAGTCATAGAGTAAGCATTTGCGACAAGAGGTAAGGGCATCATCATCAAGACATTGCTCCAAAGTTGTTGGAATGAATCGTTGAGACCCATGAGAAACTCGATTAAGCGGTCGTGCTCGAAAGCCTGGTGAATCTCCTTCGAGATGGCGCAAGTACATCGAGAATGATTCTGAAACAACCGGAGTTCGTCTCATAACGCTTTCATGGAGGTATAATATTGAGCAACAGGTTGGTTCTGCTGTCTGCAATTTGAGATGAGCCTCTAGAGTTCATAAATGCAAGAAGCATTTGGTGTAACAAATCTGCAATGCAATTCATCCCATATCTCCTTAGCAGTCTCAGCAAACATGAGACTAGAAGCGATATCCGGAGCGACAAAATTAATAATCCAGGACTTCACCAAACTATTGACTCTCCGCCATTGTTGATAACTAGAATTGTCGACGGGTGGAGGAAGAATACTGCCATCAACAAAGAAGAATTTATTTTTGGCATCAAGGACCATTGTCACTGCTTGTTTCCAAAGATAATAGTTATCTCCATTTCTGGACAATAACTGAGAAACAAGGGAGGAATTCGCAGCTTCAATGGTGTTAACATAGTACGGGGAGGATGAAGAGAAATCTTCTAATCGGGGTGTGGAAGATGTTGTGGCGTTATCTGTGGTGGATGCAGCACTGGTATTAGTAGAAGCCATGATCACAGGAAGATTGAAACCTCAAGGCTCTGATACCATAACAGAGTTTGCGATTGGGGTAAAAATCTGCGTATTCATTGATCAATAGAAATACGTATATAAGTATACATGCAGCAGAGAAAACCCTATCAGCTATATCTTTACATATATGACCCTATGAGAATATACACACAAGAACTTCTTAAATCTCAAGATATCCGGTGCTTTCTAAATGCATTACTATACTACAAAATATTCCAACAGTATCGACATTATTTCATCATTGAAAAAATCAATAACTAGAACTAAAGATAAAATTCCAAGATACTCGACTGAAGCTAGCAATAATATGATTTTCGGTCTCTCAATTTTGAAAATTATAGTCAAAATAATTTGAACGTGTCTCCATTTTTCTTTAAAAATGAAAATTTTCAAAACTGAATATGAAATTCTAACCATATTAAATATTGTTCAAATTTTTTGCATTTAAAAAAAAGAGGAAGAGAAAATTCCTTGGTTTTTCAAAATGAAAACTTATCATCATAGGCTATAGATGTTTTTTTTTTTTTTGGTAAACAGGTTATAGATGTTATTAAGAATAATAATTTGTGTGGATTTCAATGGTAAATGATATCTCAACATGCCCTAAAATGTACTCATTCAGTTCCAAATTGATAGGTTTATTTTCTTTTTCACACTCATTAAGAAAACATAATTAATGTTGTTGAAAGCGTATATTTTTTATAGATTATTTCTAAAATACCCATTTAACATTGGGAAGCTTGATCATTATAAACACTAATACATTGTTGGCCATCGTGATCTCTCATAATGCCTCCAATACCTGTCGTCACTGGTTTTCCTCTTGATGCCCTGACAATATTAAACGTTAGCACACCAAATAGAGGAGGCTGCAAGTCCATAGATGCATTAGAGAACTTGACCTTTGGTGCTCTCACTTAAGCAAGCATTGGAAAACTCCAAAGATCAATAGAGGATTGAAATGCATCAGGCCATTTAGCCAAAATCCAACAAACCAATATGAATTTAATACCCATAAACAATTGCCACACATCAACCGTATTTCCTCTGAAGATGATTTCCTTACGACTAATCTAAATAGACTATACCACAACAAAGAAAACAAATTCCAGACAATAATCTTATCACTTCCCATATAGTATCATTCAAAGCTAATAGAAACTGACACTACCGGAAATTGGACGTTTATCGACGGCATAATCCGTCTGTAATCCGTCTCAGACCTTTCTTACCGAGGGATATTGTCGTCGGTATCTACCTTGTCAGTAATTTTGACGGATATAATAATGTGTCGATATTTGCAACCGATTTTCAATGGAAATACTCTTGCCAAGCTAACAGTCAACGACATCGGAGAGGGTATGTGAACCGTCGCTATTGATGACGGATGAGCGACAAATTATTTTAATTTGTTATAATTTATTAAAAATACATCCAAATTACTGACAGATTACCTACGGCCATCGAGTTTTTTTTACTAATTCTTAATTTAAATAAAATTCATTTTTCCGTCTGCAATCTATCGGTAATTTGAGACGGATCACCTACGGTCTACGATTATTTTTTCTAATTGTTAAGTTAAATAAAATTCCATTTTCCGTTGGTATGCTGTCGACATAATAGCAATCAATTAGTGACTGAATTATTTCCATCGGAAATAAGTTGGAAAATAACGTCTGATTTTGGACAGTGTGGCACACACGACTAAAGGAATGGTAGTTGGTAAAGGGACGATAATCGGTCTGTAAAAGGCGACGGAATAATCCGTCGCAAATTGCCCTTTTCCCTATAGTGTGAGGGGTAGAAACGAGTTTTACCCAAAGTACTTCCCATATAGTACAACATACTGACCAAACCAACCAAGAGATGACAAGCAAATAAAAGATGAAAAACGGTCTCCACATTGACGGGCGTGTCGTTGCGCTATCAAATTAAGTTTCGAACTTAAACTAACCTATGCAGTTAGGGCAAGTAAGGGTCGAACCCACAGGGATTTGTAAAATCTTAGAACAAGTAAACTAATCAAGATTAGGGGGGAAATATTTGATTTTTATTTTAAAAGAATAAACTTTAAATAAATTTACTCACAAATTAATTAAGAATCAAAAAAAATAAAAACGTTAGCAAGGACTTTGTATTTTGGTTTTACTTATTCAGGATTAATCATTGATAATAACCTATTTGAGTAGTGACTTAGAATTTCGCGTAACGCAGCAAATTCCGATTCCTGAAAATTTAGGTTAATTCCCGAGAAGCACGACAAATTAACTTTAACCTAATTAAACTAAATTATCGAATCGCTCGCATAAAATAGTCAATTAAGTTATTCAGCTCGAGGACAACATCAACACAAATTACATAAATTAATGGCCGATTAAAATCATGCAATTCGTTTCAAACAATTCCCTATCAATTAATCAAACACAGATTTAAATTAATCAATAGTTACTACTTTTGGTTACAGAAAACCGATTCTGCATAACCCTAGTTAATCAACTATGTAAAACAATTAAGATGACCAATAATAATTGAAATAACATAATTGATAGAATAAAACCAAGAATTGTTCAAATACTCAAATAGAAATAATGATTCCTTGAAAAGATTGGGTTTTTAATAACAAAACATAAATCTCATATTCCCGAATAACATAAACCTAATACATGTCCTTGCTAACTTAAGAAAACTACTCACAAAGCATAAAGGAAAACATCATAAAAAGATAAAGGGAAAGAGAGAAACTCATTAGACGGGAATCCGATTTCCCGAGAAGCTCCAACCCTTCAACTTCTACAATGCTCGGGAAAAGAGAATCTAAAGTGCTTAACACCCTAAACTAAACTATTAAGGCCTATAAATAGTTAGAAAAAGGTCCTAGGGTTGTTTATACAAGAGTCCTAATTATAAACTACTTAAAATGAGCTTAAAACTTGAATTCGGAAAGTGGACGCCCGAGTCTTCAAGGTGGACGCCTGAGTAAATGAGACGCGTCCACTTGACTGTCAAACTTCTGAGGGTGGACACGTGAAGTCTGGTAGACGCGTCCACTTGCTGGCCTTGCACGTCCACTTGGCTATCAAACTTCTGAGGGTGGACGCGTGAGGTCTAGTGGACGCGTCCACTTTCTGGCCTTGCACGTCCACTTGCCCTCTCTGCACGTCCACTTCTTCTTTCTTCTAAATATCCATCTTCAAGTTTCCAATTTCATTCCAACATCTTCTAAATCTTCTAAAGACCTGAAAACAAAAGTAAACAACTAGATTTAACTAGAATCATTAAAATCACCAAAACACATAATTAACTAGATTTAAACTCAATAAACATCATAATAAACAATAGAAAACCAAGCTAATTATGGTTCAATCACACATTTATTAACCAGGTTGTCAATCCAATTAAATCACATAATTATATTGATTAAAACATGAATTATATAAATACTCAATTAATATATATATATATATATATAAGTATATTAAATAAATACAAATATATATATATATATATATTTCTATAAAGAAATATTAGATTTATATTAACTAAACAAATTAGACGGTTCAACCGGCCATTTAAATAAATTAAACTAAAAGTATGGAGGCTCGGTCTTCCATAAAAAAAATTAAAAATATAAAAAGAAATTAAACTAGTTAGGAGGCTCGACCTTCTATAATAAAGAAAATAAAAGACATAAAAGTAAATTAAACTAATTAGGTGGTTAGACCATCCATTTGTGTATAAAGAAAAATAAATAAGGACTAGGCGAGTAAACCGACCATAAGTATAGTTAAATAAATCCAAATAGAAATGAAGTACAAAGAAAATTATATCATAATCTCATTTATTAATAACTTAACACATATCCTTGCTAACAAAAGGAAATTACTCACAATACATATTTAATAAATATAAGATGGAATTTATAAACATTGGAAAGAAAATTTCAAAGATAAACTCCCCAGAAATATTGAAATTATGCAGACAAAATTTATTTACTAAATATTACAAAAAGCCTTGAAATATTATTCTAAAAATTATGGAAAATACACTAAGATGAAGACAATAATAAAATAAATAAATTGCAAAAGAAATGGAGAAGATTAGAGCTAAATTGGTGAAGAAATGATAAAAACAACCTATTTATTTATAGGTACAAAAATCACTGGTAAAATAGTAATTTCTCACCCCAAAATCTTGAAAATTCAGTTGGTGACTTAATTTCCCCACACATCGCCATGTGTCGCATCCTCATCGGTCCACATTGCAACTTCTACAAGCCACTTGTCATCTTTTAATACGTCATACGTCATCTTCCGGTTGTGCCACGTCATCTGATTACATGGATTTTTTCTTTTTTTAACTTCTCTAACATTTCTTCTTCCTTTTTTATCTCCAAAATGAACTAAAATACATTGAAAAACTCACAAACAATGAAATAGAAAGGAAACGTGAAATATATCCATTAAATAATATAATTAACCGATTTTTAAACAAAATTAATTCCATTAAAAATAGATATTATTCTAGAAAATGAAAAGATAGAAATACTCTGGCATTTAAGTCTGACATACTTGTTTGGTACACGATATTAAAAACGTTTATGGGCAAGTATTAATTCATGTGCA
The DNA here is from genome assembly GCA_019593545.1 of Apocynum venetum. Taxonomy (NCBI): domain Eukaryota; kingdom Viridiplantae; phylum Streptophyta; class Magnoliopsida; order Gentianales; family Apocynaceae; genus Apocynum; species Apocynum venetum. The sequence continues at coordinate 4,714,671 of SRSM01000132.1, forward strand.
TAAGTGATATATAGAATTAGGCAGTGAAAGCCTTTCTCTAGTATTGGAGTCCTAATCCTATTGCTAAACAGAGACCAAGAATACTACGGTAACTAAAAGCAAGTGAAAATCTTGGAAAAGAGTGAAAAATATGTAGTGAGATAAGTAGTTGAAATGTTGTCACGCCAAAGAATAGGTGGAGATGGTGACGATAAATCAATCCAAGGATGAGAAATTTCTTGAAAAAGTGAAGTGACCCATGCAAGTTCACAACAAGCTGCTGCAAGAGCTCGATATTCAGCATCAGTGGAAGAACGAGCTACAGTTAGTTGTTTCTTGGAACTCCACTTGATAAGATTTTTACCCAAATATACAGCATGCCATCCATTTTTGTCAAAAAGTCACTGAAAGGTAATTTATGAATTTTAGAAAGAGAACAAAGTCCATTTGTCTCAAAAGTACTACAAGATAATTTGTTACTTCTAATAGCATGAGAAGTAGTTCTAAAATTAGCATGGCCAAATCTAGCATGCCATGTTTCTAAAGAAATCGTATGGGCTTGAATAGAGAAACAACGTTTTGTGGAAACGTCTACTGAGATACTGTATAGACCTTGAACAACACTACACGAAAATCATGTTTTTTCGACCCAATTTTCCGACGGATATTTCGGTCTGAAATTTGAGACGGATCTTAGACAGAATACCGACGGAAAGTACGTTTGACCGGACGTCTAAAATCAGTTGCTATTTTTCGACCACTTTCCGACTAAAATGTGTTAGTTGATAATTAATCGGTAGATTTTCCACGCATTTCCGACTGAAATTTAAAATGTAATATATATTAGTTAGGAAAAAAAATTAAAAATATCCGTAGGTAATTCGTCACAATTTAGCGATGGATTTCCGACGGAAATTATTTAAAAAAATTTTAATTTTTTTTGTCATGTTCGTCCAATTTCCGTCTATAATTAGTTGATAATCAAAGACCGATTGCCGACGGATGTTGCATTTTTCCTTTTAAAAAAATTATGAAAAATGAAAAATATTCAGTAGCAAATCCGTCTGTAATCCGTCTCCAATACAAATATTTTTTCCTAAGCTTTTCCCTCTAATCTAAATAATTGTAGTTTTTTATTATTTCTTATACAGTTAGTTTATTAATACCTCAATTTAGGCTTATAACATTTAAAAACCAATCATAGTTAAAAATATAATTTTCAAAGTTTATTAATTAATTTGGTATATTCAATATGTATATATGATTGTGTGTGACAACATGACTATTATAAAAAATATTGATAACATATAACATAAGATTGAAATTGACGTTATAGAATATGAAATTTTAATTTTCCAAATGATAAAGAATTCAAATGAGCACCATAAGTCATAACTAACGTAATTATGCTCTCCAAAATCTTTGATGATTGATTTGAAATCCTCATTTATTTAACTTATGTTCTTTAAAATTGAAACTATCATAAATTGTAATTAACAGTATAAGTATTCGAGATTTATTAATTGATTAGTTAGGTAGTGTTTTAGCGAGTCAATATATACACACACAACAATCATATATGTATATATAATTGTGTGTGACAACATGGCTATTGTAAAAAGTTTTTATAATTTATACCGTCATATTAAAACCGATGTTGTATAATTGAAATTTTAATTCATTAAGTAATTAAAAATTAAGCTGAGTATGATAACTAAAGTAATTATGCTTTTTATATTGTTCATTTTCCCGATTTCTAATCCTTATTTATTTGACTTATATTCTATTAAATTGAAAAAACTATAAATTCGATTATATATAGAAATTTCAAAATGGAGCGCAAGAGCGTTATCCATTTGGACTGTTCATATAATTTGAAGACAACGAATATTTTTGTGAAAATAAATGATTCATTTAGTAGATATATATCTTGCGAAATAATTATCATAAATCTCGTACGATTATATTTACTACTTTAGCTTAATGTTTTTATTATGTTAACATTTCGGTATCAAGTTAGTAAACATTTCTATTTATGTGCATATTTTAACCTCGAATAACAAGATATCGATAAATATAATGTGTATAACATGTAAATATAATTTTAATCAAATGTATAATCTAAAAGTGTGTTTAGATGTTTACAAAGAAGAAACTTATTTAAAAATCAAAATTTATGCTCTTGTTTTAGGATGTTTATTGGTTTTGTTTAAAATGTTTTTTTGAAAGAATTATTTTGATTCTTAAATGTGTCAGTATCATAAACAGATTCCCTACGGAAATTTAATTATTTAAAAAATTAATAGTGTATTTATTTATAAAATTAATTAATATTATCGACGGATTACCGACGGAAAGTTAAAATTTTAAAAATTAATAAATATTGGCGACGGATTCTAGACGGAAATGTGATTTTATTATTTTAAAAATTAATAAATATTCCCGACGGATTTTCGACGGAATTGTGATTAATTATTTATAAAATTAATTAATATTATCGACGGATTACCGATGGAAAGTTAAAATTTTAAAAAATTAATAAATCTAATCGACGGATTCCCGACGGAAATGTGATTTTATTAATTTAAAAATTAATAAATATTCCCGACGGAGTTTCAACAGAATAGTGTATTTATTTTAAAAATTAATAAATAGTTTCGACGGATTAACGACGGAAAGTTAAAATTTATAAAAATTAATAAATATTGGCGACGGATTCTCGATGGAAATGTGATTTTATTATTTTAAAAATTAATAAATATTCCCGACGGATTTTCGACGGAATTGTGATTAATTATTTATAAAATTAATTAATATTATCGACGGAAAGTTAAAATTTTAAAAAATTAATAACTCTAATCGACGGATTCCCGACGGAAATGTGATTTTATTAATTTAAAAATTAATAAATATTCCCGACGGATTTGCGACGGAATTGTGATTAATTATTTATAAAATTAATTAATATTATCGACGGATTATCGACGGAAAGTTAAAATTTTAAAAAATTAATAAATCTAATCGACGGATTCCCGACGGAAATGTGATTTTATTAATTTAAAAATTAATAAATATTTCCGACGGAGTTTCGACGGAATAGTGTATTTATTTTAAAAATTAATAAATAGGTTCGACGGATTACCGACGAAAAGTTAAAATTTATAAAAATTAATAAATATTGACGACGGATTCTCGACGGAAATGTGATATTATTATTTTAAAAATTATTAAATAATCCCGACAGAGTACCGACGGAAAGTTAAAATTTTTAAAAATTAATAAATATTTTCGACGGATTCCCGACGGTAATATGATTTTATTATTTTAAAAATTATTAAATATTCCCGACGGATTTTCGACGGAACTGTGATTAATTATTTATAAAATTAATAAATATTAGCGACGGATTACCGACGGAAAGTTAAAAATTTTAAAAATTAATAAATATGGGCGACGGATTCCCGACGGAAATGTACTTAATTATTTAAAAATAATAAAAATAGGCAGATAAATTTAAAATGGGCCTCTTGCCTAATTTTCTCTCTTCCTCATTTCCCCTTTTTTCTTTCTCACCTTTGTTCTCTGTCTAGCCACTCACTGTCTGTTCTTCCTCATTTCGTCGCTGCTACCTCTGATCGTCCCTCACTGTCGCGCCGTTGCTGCCTCTACCCATCGATCTCGTCGCCTCGCTGTTGCCGCTGCCCGTCAATCTCGTCTCGTTGCCTCGCTGCTGTCGCTGCCACCGTCGAGCTCGTCCCTGCTGCCGGAACCCAATGAACTTGGAAGATTCAATCTTTTCCCCTTTTCTTTTACCTGCAAAGTAATGAATTGAAATTATTCAATTGTTTTACTTAATGCTTTATATAACTTTTTCCCAATGAACTTCAATATCAAATATGAGGGCTTTACTTTCTTGCTTCTGTGCCACATAAATATAATTCCAGTAAAAAAATATCATTTAACTTCTACTTCAAGTGTACCTAGAGGTGCAAATGAAGCAGTCCATAGCTTAGAAATGATATTTCATTCTTTTTAAAAAATAAAAAAAAGAAATAAAAATATAAAGATACTTTCGAAAGAAATAAGACTTCTGCTTTTGTTGTTATTTACCCCTAATATGGTAGGGGATAAAGAAAAGTATCACTTATTTTTTTGCCTTACCATATTTTCTATCAGCTTAGAGCAGCTCCTCAGAGGAGGGGGAAGAGGGGAAGAAGAAGAGAAAGAGGAAGATAAGGAAAAGCCCAAGACAAAGAAGGTGAGGGAGACAACTTATGAATGGGAGATTTTGAATGATGTGAAGGCTATTTGGTTGAGGAGTCCAAAGGAGGTCACTGATGAAGAGTACACTAAATTTTATCACTCTCTAGCGAAGGTATGTTTCTTTCAATGCCCCTCAGAGGATTTGTGAGGTAGGAAAATTTTGTCTTAGATCTGATCATTTTGTGTAATTTGTGTTCTCCAATAGGACTTTAGTGACAAGAAACCCCTAGCGTGGAGTCATTTCACTGCTGAAGGTGATGTTGAGTTCAAGGATGTACTCTTTGTGCCTCCTAAGGCACCACAGGATTTGTATGAGAGCTACTATAACGCAAACAAGTCAAACTTAAAGACAAAAAACAAGGGGTTTCCACCCTAAACTAAGCTATTAAGGCCTATATATAGTTAGAAAAAGGTCCTAGGATAGTTATACAAGAATCCTAATTAGAAACTACTTAAAACAATCTTAAAACTTTAAATTCGGAAAGTGGACGCCCGAGTCTTCAAAGTGGACGCCTGAGTAGATGAGACGCGTCCACTTGACCTTCAATCTTCTGAGAGTGGACGCGTGAGATTTGGTGGACGCGTCCACTTCCTTGCCTTGCGCGTCCACTTGGTCTCCCTGCGTGTCCACTTTACTGTCCAACTTCTGAGGGTGGACGCGTGAGATTTGGTGGACGCGTCCACTTCCTTGCCTTGCGCGTCCACTTGGTCTCCCTGCGCGTCCACTTTACTGTCCAACTTCTGAGGGTGGACGCGTGAGATTTGGTGGACGCGTCCACTTCCTTGCCTTGCGCGTCCACTTGGTCTCCCTGCGCGTCCACTTTACTGTCCAACTTCTGAGGGTGGACGCGTGAGATTTGGTGGACGCGTCCACTTCCTTGCCTTGCGCGTCCACTTCTCCATTCTTCTAAATATCCATCCTCAAATTCCCGATTTCTTCCAATTTCATTCCAACATCTTCTAAATCTTCTAAAGACCTGAAAACAAAAGTAATAGTGTAAAGAATCATTATCATTGTTTTTTTTGACTTTATCATTGTTTTTTTTTCATATTGCAGCCATGGATAGTTCTGGACATGGTACACCGCCCCCTAGGTTACCAGGAGTTATGGAGGATCCTAGTCCAGACATAGTTGGGTCAGACACTAGCACACCTGCCTCCACCTCAGGGCCTGTCCCTTCTAGTCCACCAGTTCCCGATTCTGCTATACCATCTACTCAGTCACAGTCACGGAGTGAAGATGATCGTCCACTCATTTCTCCTGACGGTGATTCGTAAGTAAATAATTAAGTTTGACTTGCAAACTGTTTTGTCACGGTGTTTATCAATCGTATAGTATTCTGGGGAGACGTTACATTTATTGGTTGATATGATTTCTTAAATGTTAGATGATATATTATTCTTGGAGATGTGGAGTTTATTGGTTCATATGAATTACTATAATATTATATGGCATTTGAACAGGGAGTTTGTTGGCATTATTGTTATTCAGATTTGTGGTATATTTGAAAATAAATTGTGTGGCCTGTGTGCCTGGAAAATGTTCAATTTATAGGGGAGATGCTGCCGAAATTTTTTAAATTTTAATTTATTTTGCTAATATGGATAATTTAAACAGATTTGATCCGTCTGTGGAGCCTGTTAGGAAGGTTACTGATACTATTAAGCAACACTTTATTGGTCCATTTGCCAAATTCTCCCAAGTTCCTGCACATGTTCGAGATATGTGGTTTACAGAGTGGAGCGTAAGTTTAACCCGAACTTGGAATAAATTTGTTGTTAAATTATATATTTTAATTTTAAATGCCTTTGATTTAAATTTTTTTTCTTGTTTTATTTGCAGAAATTGTATAGATGGCGTCCCGAGCACGACGGCCTTATACGGAAGAATTGGATTAAGGTTGCTAGGAGCAGGTTCAAGGATGAGATGTGTCGTGCCCGTAGGGAGAAGAGTTTGACTATACCTCCATATTGGATAACGAAAGATGACTGGAAACAACTACATGTTTATTGGAGAACTGAGAAGTGGTTGTGCTCTTCTAGATCAGGTAAGAGCAACAGAGCTGCAGCTCCTTCCTCGACTCATACTGGCGGGTCGATTTCGTTCTCAGAGCACGAGAGGAGGATGGTTAGTCATTCTAATGCATATATTTAAATACTTTAGCTGAATTATATGATTATAATTATATTTTTATAATTATTTAATCTTTTGTAATATTTTGTAGCGGAAGAGGGAAGGTTCTCAGTTTAGGTACAAAGATTTGTATAAGAAGACTCACACATTCCAGTCTGGGCCTAGTAAGGGCGAATTCAATAGCGAGAAATCACAACAAACTATGGTATGTGTACATTCTATTATTAACGTCAATTTAATTATATCGTTTGCTTACAATTTTAATTTAATTGCAGAACGAGGTCAATGCATTGTGTGAGCAGTACTCTCAGATGGAGTCCACTGACTCCACTCATCCTTCAGTGCCTGATGATAAGCAACTATTTGTTGAGGTAGCAGGTGGCTTCAAGAAGGGCCGTGTTTCGGGGTTGGGGTCTGAAGCGCCTAGAGTGAGACGACGTCTGGATCAGGATTCGTCCAGTACGCAGTCTACACCATCTGCCTATTCGGAGCCAGTAGATATAGAGGCTCGGATTCAGGAGCGTGTGAGGCAACAGGTAGGCTTGCAGGTGGGCTTGCAGGTAGGCATGGAGGTGGGTATTATACGGAGGAAGTTCGAAGACAAATTTAGAGCGATGAAGTCCCGAGAGGATAGTTTGCAGGCATACCTCAAAAACTTGGCTATCCAGATGGGATTTCCGGCTCCACCAGTATTACCTTCTGTACCCGAGGATGACATGTTTTTTGAGGATGAATATGTTGCGGAGGATGAGGATTTCACTGTGTCACCACCTGGTGATCATCCCGGTCCGTCAAGTCATTTTGATCCCCCTCCCCCTCCTCCTCCTCCTGCCCCTGCCCCTGGACAGGCACATTCCGTTCACTACAAGAAATTGATAATTTTGTAACGGTCCATTCCCTTACAATGTCATTGCAAAACCTGTATTTGCAACGATTTTGCAAGGGATGTGGTATCGTTGCTAAATGCTCGTTGCAAACATTTGTTTGCAACGGATTAATATAGTCGTTGCAATTTGCAAGGGAATAATTTGTTGCAGATCCATCACAACCTAGAGACAAGATTCGAATAATAATTTTTATTTGCAACAGATTTGTAACGATTCGAAATTTATTTTTTAAAAAAAATTAATATAAATCCGTTACAAATCTCTTGCAAGGATTTTTGTGAAATAAATAAAAATACTAAATTAAATTAAAATCCGTTGCAAAATTGCAATGAATTTGCATTGAACATTTTTTTTAACAAAAAACTGTCATTACAAATCCGTTGCTACACTTGCAACGAAAGCTTTTAGATTAATATATCGATTGCAAAATTGCAACATACTGTTTTTATAAAAAAAAAATTTACGTTGCAAAATCATTGGAATTTTGCAACAGATTTGCAATGAGAAACATTTTTTGTCATATTTTTGCAAAATATCAAATTTTTTGTAACTAATTATGAATCACAATATTTTAAGCAAATAAATCCATCATATGAATCACAATATTTAAAGCAAATAAATCCATCATAATAACTAGAAATAGTATGTTAATAACAATCTTAATGTCATAAAATAATAAAATATCCTACCAAATATAGTGCAAAAGATAGTTTATGAAATGTGAAAAACAAACATACTACGAGCAACCAGCATATGTGTCACATGGCTAATATATATTGTCGTCATCGTCAAACTCTGATGTCTCTGAATCCGTCATCCCTAGATGCTCCATCAACTTCTGTATTTTACGATCCTTCCTTCGCATTTTTCTTTCAAAATCAGCCCGAAGGTTCTCCATTTCCTCTTTTACTTTTTCCAATTGTTTTCCAGACACAGATCCTGCACCTGAACTCTGATTTTGTTCTTGTTTAAGTCGAGCAGACTCCGATCCCATACCATAAACTCGACCCTTGTTTAAACCACCGGCTGCTTGCATAAACATTGCTTTTTGATCTGGCATGGATGTTACTGTACTACTTGTCTCTAATTGCGCATAGTGATCCTGAATTGATAAAAATTCCTCCTAAAAATATTTTATTGTTAATATGATTAAACCATACTCACAAATAAAAATATGTAAATAAAGTTTATACTTACATAAGTTTTACGGGATTTCTCATCTACAAATTGGCCTTTATTAGGCCCATCTTGATAAACATGACAATGTTCCCAACATTTCATATATTGAAAGTCGTCCCCTTGCTTCTTACGCTATAAATTTAATCAATAGTTACAAGAATTGTAAAATTAACAATCATGTAATGCAAATTAGAAAAAAAAAAATAAAAGGAAGAAGAAGTAATATTTAGAACTAACCATTCTCATCTCTTGCTCTGGGAACGAAAGTGATCCTCCTGTGTGAAGTGCTGGGCCTTTACCTTCATGGCCTCTCATTCGATTATTTCTAGCTGACTTAGATTTCTTTTGGAATTCTTCAGTTTGCCAAATTTGAGATAATTGTCGATAAACATCATCTGACATCCATAATGGCTTCTTTTTGTATAAGTTACGTGTTCTACTTAGTGTCCCACTCATTCGCATTGCACACCTAGATGCCCAAGCTTTTCGAATTTGTGCATCATAATTTGAGTCCCAATAAAACAATTTCTGCATTGTTATTAGATTACATATAAGTTAATTTAAAACAAAATTAAGTTATTTGATATGATACATAAGAAAAAAAAATAAACTAGTAAAAAGAACACCTTAATACTTAACAAAAATAGCCTATGCTGAAAATAAATTGAAGATAAAAGATAAACAGTGATGATGACATTTTTGGCTAGATGGTATGCAGTTTGTATTCTCACAAGGAGTCTATTAATTAGAGAGTCTTAATTCACTGTTGTGACTATAGGATTAAAAAATTTTGAGCTTCTTATTTCTCTTCTAAGGTATACATTTTATTGTCTTCAATTTTTCTATATTTGTTCCTTAAGTAAATATATATGTGTTTATTGCTGAGAATTATTTCAATTTTTAAAACAATATATTTTTTTTAAACTCAGCTTTTTCTATAATATTTTTTAAAAAAATCCTAATCCATAATCACATGTGCAAATATATAAAATAAATTTTTAAGTAAGCTCAATCTTTAAATTATATACAAAATTTATAATTTTTGTGCTAAAATATGTTTTACTTTTACTACTTAGTTGAATAGGCAAAACTCTCAAGGGTGAATGAATGACAGTGTTTACACTTCAAAAAATTTAGTAATGCACAATGTCTACGAATCTAGTAACATGATCATGTATCTAACTTTTGACTTTTACAACATTTTGGTTAGTTTCTAAATGAATTCACTAAATGAATTTACATCTTGAATATTTGCGGGGAAATGATGTTATAATGTTAAATGGCATGATCTGAAAAAGCAGGCTAATTGCTATGAAAGCTTTTAGCCGTCTGCAATTGCATGAGAACATTTGCTTATTCAAAATTTCATCTAAATAATATTGCTATATGACCAAAAACCAAATTACTAATTGTAGTCAAGTGTAAATATTGAAAATTCAAACACTATGCATAATTATCTCTTACAAATTACATTAAATTAACTTATGTGTGTTTTATGTGTAATATTAAAAGATTTAAATTGCTTACCTTAAACTCCTCAAACCATAGTTCTTTAACCTCGGGAGGCACTTCAGAAAATGTAGTATATGGTCCAACAAAATGAGACCTCAATATGCTAGATATTGCAGTTGCACACTTCGACTGGTTTGTGAACCTATGACATATAAATAAATAGTTATAAATGTCAAATATGAACATATATATTCAATAAAAAAATAATTAAAGTTAAAAATTACTCACGTATCACCATATGGCTCTATATGTGTTCGTTGATTTGCAATTTCCACATTAGAACTTGACACGGATGGGGGAACTGATGGAGTAGGAGATGGTATAGGTAAAGATGAAGTTGATATGAATGGAGGTAATGATGAAGCTGGTAAGTTGGCATCATGCTCAGGCTGTAACTCACAATGTACATTTGGATAGATAGGAGGTACAGGCAAATGAGGTGCATCATGACTAGGAGGAGGTGTAGAAATATTCTCATTGGAAGATGGAGCTGAAGATATAATATCACGTGACCTCTTCCTACCTTTCATGCCACCCCTAGGCATATCTGAAAATTACAAGTAATCAAAGTACATAATTATACATTTCCAATAGATAACATTAATTTAAAATATAAAAAAAGATGAAAATTATAATAAGATTCATCACTTTATACAATGATATGATTTTTTTTATAAAAAAAAATTTAAAAACAGAAATATTTAATAAAATTGAAGAAATTTAAGCATACCTATTAAATTGAATTCATCAATTGAAGAAATTTATCAATATATTTATTGTCAAATAAAATTAACAAAAAACCAATTATATGAAAAAATAAAAAACAAGTACATAGCATGCCTATTCATTTGATTCATCAGTTGGCAAATATTCATCAGTATCCTCATCAGTTTCAACATGTGTTTCTGAATCGATTTCTTCTTCCTCTTCTTCCAACCTAGTATGTTCTTCTGTTATGACCAAATCTTGTTCCAAATCCACTAATTCCTTTTCACCAGATTCGTGTGTTAACGGGCCAAAATCTTCCACAGAGTCACATATACTTATGGCTTGCACTTCATCTATATCCTCCTGGTAGGCATTATCAACTATTGGTAAATCAACTACATGACGAGCCTTTATTTTGCATACAGCCCACCAATCAGACTTTGTTTTTTTACTTCCAGGATAGGATGAGTAATATACTTGGGTTGCCTGCTGAGCTAATACAAAAGGATCGAATCCAGGGTATCTCCTCTTATGATTGATGTCAACAAGCTTATATTGGGGATGTACTTTTACTCCTCTATTTGACGTCAAATCAAACCAATCACACTTGAAAAGCACTGCTTTTTGTATAGGTGTTTGAGGGAATTCTACCTCAATAATTTCTTTTAAAACTCCATAATAGTCACCGGCAGATGTGTTATTTCCACTACCTTTAACGCAGACACCACTGTTAACAGTCTTTTTTCCTCCACAATAGTCTTGTGAGTGAAATCTATAGCCATTTACGAAGTACCTATTAAATGATTTCACAAGTTTGGATGGTCCCCATGAAAGATTTTTTAGACATTTCTTAGCTTCTCCATTTTGTAGATTGTGAACCTATTAAAAAGCCAAACTTGTAAGCATTTAGATAGCATAAGACAAATGTGACATAATTTATTAAACCTAAATTACAAACTTACATGTTTCCTGAACCAATCAATAAAATTCTTCTGAATTCTACTGTCCACGTCTTGATTTGTAATATTTGGTACCAAAGAACGCAAATGCACCGTGAATTTGCTATATGAAACAAAGCTCAAAGATTTAATAAAGTAATCCTTATTACATTTTTCTATCGCAATAAATATATAAAAATAAATATACCTAATATATGGTTGAACCTCCTCACAATTAAGCAACATGTAATTTGTAGCAGCTCTCCATTCTTCATCTGTTAAATATCTAGTTTTCACTTTACCAAACTTTCTTCCAGGAAAGTTACATATGGATAAAACAGGCTCTTGTTCACTAGGAAGTTCAACTTCATCATTACGAGCCGTAGTGGTATTTCTTGTTTGCACATGAGGTTCAAAGTAATACGAGAAAAATGTGGATGCCTCTTCAACCAAATAAGCATTACAAATTGATCCTTCAACTCTAGCTTTATTTTTACCTTAATCTTTAAGTGATGCAAGTACCTAACACAATATAAACTTTATTAGTATAAAACTCATGCTTATTCATTATTGAAAAAAAACAATATAAAAAATCTTTAAAAATACCTCTCGAAAGGATACATCCATCTGTACTGAACCGGACCACCAATTCTAGCTTCATAAGGTAAATGAACCAATAGGTGCTCCATCACATCAAAAAATCCAGGCGGGAATATCTTCTCCAACTTACATATTAGGAGCGGAATTTCTTGTTCAAGTTTATGCATATGTGACACTAGTAACTTAGGAGAACACAAGTCCCTATAAAATAGGCTTAACTCGGTCAATACATTCCAAACATTATTTGGAAGTAATTCTCGCAGTGCAATTGGCATCAATCTTTCCATGAATACATGACAGTCATGGCTTTTCATGCCAGACATCTTCAATTCTTTTAAATCAACACATCTCCCTATGTTTGAAGCATAACCATCAGGAAACTGTAATTCTTTCACCCATTCTAGCATGAGCCTTCTATGTTCTTTTGTCAAACTATAACATGCTTTTGGTTTAGCTATGTTACCATTCTTAAGTAAAACAACGCACAATTCAGGGCGGTTACAATACTTAGACATATCACGTCGAGCCTTTATATTATCTTTGGTTTTGCCTTTTACATCCGTGATAGTATTAAATACATTATCAAATACATTCTTTTCATTATGCATTACATCTAAATTGTGACGAATGAGATTTGTACGCCAATAAGGTAAATCCCAAAATATGCTTTGTTTTGTCTAATTGTGATACTCACCTCTACCATCCTTCTTCCCAAGTTCGGTTCCAACTTCAATTATTTTTGGAAGATTACATACCCTATCCCATATTTGATTCCCAGTAAGATGTGGTGGAGGCGGTGATAATTCCTCACCTTTGTCGATTCTGAAAGAGGATTTGTCTTTTCTAAAATGATGTCCCAATGGTAAAAACTGTCTATGACAATCAAACCACGATTGTTTCCCACCATATGATAGTTGAAAGGCCTTTGTTCGCTCCATGCAATATGGACATGCCAAGATCCCTGTTGTGCTCCAACCACTTAACATGCCATATGCAGGAAAATCGCTAATAGTCCATAAAAGTGCTACCCGCATTTGAAAGTTTTGCTTCTTTGAAATATCATAAGTACACACACCCTCATTCCATAATTGTTTCAGCTCATTTACCAATGGCTGCAAATATACATCTAATTTTTGTTTTGGATTCTTTGGCCCAGGGACAATAACTGTCAAAAACATCACAGGATTCTTCATACACATCCAAGGTGGTAAATTATATGGAGTTATAATAACGGGCCAACAAGAATATTGCTTCCCTGACATTCCAAAGGGTGAAAAACCATCTGTGCACAATCCTACTCTAACATTTCGGGCCTCTTTTGCAAATTCAGGATGAGTTTGATCAAAATTATGCCATGCTTCACTATCCCGCGGATGGTTCATCATACCAATTTCTGTACAACTTTCATCATGCCATCTCATATGTTCTGCAGTTGTTTTAGATGCATAAAGTCTTTGCAATCTTGGAGTAATTGGGAAATAATACATTTTTTTATAGGCAAGCTCCTTGCGATGCTTATTTCGATTTTGCTTCTTTCTATGCATATATCGATCATGACCACAAAACTTACATTTTCTCATGTAAATATCATCTTCCCAATAGAGCATGCAACCATTTGTACAAACATCTATTTTCTGTACCGGTAAACCTAGGCCAGCAACCAACTTCTTAGTTTGATAAAAGTCATTTGTCATCTTATTACCGTGTGGCAAAACCTCTTTCATAAGTTGGGATATTTGGTTAAAACATTTCTCTGACATGTTGTTCTCAGACTTGATATTTAATAGTCGAGCAATCATCGATAATTGCGAGTGGTTTGTACATCCTTCCCATATAGGGGTGTCTGCAGATTTTAACATATCATAAAACTTCTGAGCTTCTTTGTTAGGAGGCTCATCTACAATAGGAGAGGATGGATTTGGATCAAAAGAGGGGCCTGCTGCATCTAGAACCATGCCTCGGTAACGATTTTCTGAAATTGATTCATCCAGCGTCTCACTTAATGTAGGCATATGTGGTGTTGGAACACACTTTTCACCATGACATGTCCAATTATAATAGTTTGGTGTAAACCCTTTTTGGTACAAATGTAATTTCACATCCACAATAACTTGGAACTTTTTATTCTTACATTTTACACAAGGACATCTAATTTGGTCTCCACCAGATTTTTCAGCATTAGAAAGAGACCACTGAAGAAAGTAATCAACTCCATTAAGAAATTCAGTATTAATTCCCTTCACCCCTGATATATACCTTTTATACATCCAATTGCGATCTTCCATCTACATATTGTCACATAAATACACACATAAATTATTTTTTTCCCTTATTTCAAAGACATAAATATTAATTTTTTCTTTAATGGAAACATGAATTCATAACCAACAAATTGAGATTCTTTAATATAAAAAATTCAACCTTTTTATTCGAATTCAATCATTATAATATATTCCACCAGAGATTTTCTAAATTAATTAGCAAAAAATAAAATAAAAAGGACTTGTAGGTGACCCTCAAGCACTGTACCCATATTTTATGACTTTGTAAGAGACAAACCCCACCCCAACGCCATTAGTTAAAAAAGATGGGATCTTGGATTTGAACTAGAGGCATCAAACAAAAGAAACACTTTTATGAATAAAAAGACAAATTGCAGTAAACCACCAATCTCCAATTACACAAGGCACAAACATAACAATCAACCAATTTAGATAAAATCCTTCAACATCTAGCACAACCAACAAAAAAAAAATCTGAATCAAACCTGGAAGAGAGCAGCGGTAAGGAGGGAGCAGCAACCGCACCAAAGAGAATAGCAGCAGAGAGCTAGCAGAGAATTTCGTGTGATTGAGATGAGGGTTTCCTTATTTTTTTTCTTACTGTGATATTTTCCCTTAGCTAATGTGATTTTTCCCCCCTTATTTTAGAAAAACAAAAAATTTTAGAACAGAGGCGCGGTTAAGAAGGCGTGCATTTTGAGGAATTGTTTTGTGAGTTTTTTAAAATTATTTTCGTGAAAATAAATTTAAATTGTTTTTTAACTTAGTTTTTTTATAAAAAAATAATAAATAGCTAAAAACACAGTTTTGTTGTTTGTTTCCCATAGTTAAATAGCTTCTTTTTTTTTATTTTTAGATTGACCTTGTAACATTTAGCTTATCTTTTAAAGAAATAAAATAAAATTTTTTTAGTGGGAAAATAAAATAAAACTTAATATGTTAATTTCCAAAAAGAAAATTTTAGTTACATTAATAATTCTAAATTTTATATATCTTAATTATGGGTACATCATTTTTTTTGAGTTTATATTATTAACTATGTAGATTAAAATGAGTTTATATGATTGAACCATAATTAGCTTAGTTTTCTATGGGTTATTATGATGTTTATTAAGCTTAAATCTAGCTAATTATGTGTTTTGGTGATTTTAATGATTCTTTACACTATTAATTTTGTTTTCAGGTCTTTAGAAGATTTAGAAGATGTTGGAATGAAATTGGAAGAAATCGGGAATTTGAGGATGGATATTTAGAAGAAGGGAGAAGTGGACGCGCAGGACAGTCAAGTGGACGCGCAAGGCCAGGAGGTGGACGCGTCCACCAAATTTCACGCGTCCACCCTCAGAAGTTGGACAGTAAAGTGGACGCGCAGGGAGACCAAGTGGACGCGCAAGGCAAGAAGGTGGACGCGTCCACCAAATTTCACGCGTCCACCCTCAGAAGTTGGACAGTAAAGTGGATGCGCAGGGAGACCAAGTGGACGCGCAAGGCAAGAAGGTGGACGCGTCCACCAAATTTCACGCGTCCACCCTCAGAAGTTGGACAGTAAAGTGGACGCGCAGGGAGACCAAGTGGACGCGCAAGGCAAGAAGGTGGACGCGTCCACTTGGAAGATTGTTGTATTTATAGTTTTTAAGGATAATGATTTATATTTATATTAGTGGTTGTATTTGATATATGAAATATTTCATTATTTGTATTTGAAGTTTTTAGTTTGGAAGCTTTATTTTTTAAAAAATTTTAGTATGAGACAAACATGTTTAAATGAGCTTGTGTCTTAATATTTGTAGTTTACTATGATGGAATATGCATTTAGTTTATTTTAGATTTTAGTGGTATGATGAAATTTTTTTTTTTTAAAAAAGAAAAATTTAAAAATTGAAGTGGAGTCAAACAGGGGTCAAACAGGAGGTCAAACCGGGGTCAAAACGGGGTCAAAATAGGGTCAAAACGGGGTCAAAACGGGGTCAAAATGAAGATGAATTGAAGGCGGGGGACGGGTGTTCTAAAGCGGGGTCGGGGTCGGAGTCGGGGTTTATTCAAACATTCTAAAGCGGGGACAGGGCGGGGGCGGGGACGAGTGTTCTAAGGCGGGGTCGGGGTCGGAGGTAGGGGACTCCGGCCCCGCTTCGCCCCATTGACATCCCTATCCAAAAGCTTTGATGTTGTGTTCTCGAACTACAACAAAAAATTGTGAATAATTATTGCCGCTATGAGAACTTTATTTCGTCATGATTGATTTAAGATGAGAAGTCATTGTTGGATATGATTTGAAAAAAAAATTATATTGTTTATATAGAATAAGACTTGCTTGAGTTTAAATAGTTGCCACTTGCTAAAAGATTTATAGGCAATTTGTGCCTTTAATATCAAATATCTTAAGTAATTTTTATCCTCAAACAATTATCAAAAGTGTTTTCGATAATTCATTTATTAATTTCTTAAATATTTTAGGCAAATAGGCTATACTTATTTTAATGGATTAAAAAATTATGTTCCCTGAATCGAGAACACTATTTAAATTAATAAATTAATAAATTATTAATATCTCTCTATATTAATAAAATTTCATGGTCCTGACAATATTAATTTATACAGGTTTTACTGTAATTTGTTTTTCTATTTGTTTTTTATAAATTATTTTTTAAAATTAAATTTAATTGCTTTCGAACATTATGATCATAGTTTTAATAGTATTATATTTACGCATGCATATGGATTTGTTAAATAGTTATAAAACATAGTTTTTTCTTTTTTTCTTTTGTAAAAATGACTTTGTAACATTTGTCTTATCTTTATTTTTTCTAAAAACTAAAAGTAATAGGTTAATTTAATTTGAGTTAAATACTCATGTTTACAATTATATATCTTAATTATGTGTAATTATTTCCTTTAATTTTCTAGTTTATTTTTTAATTTCCTAATTTTTTATATTATTTTTGTAAAAACGTTTTAATGGTTCTTAAACATTATGGTCTTAGTTTTAATATTTTTATTTTTCCTCAATAATGTAGATTTTTTTTTTGCTCAAATGACTTTGTAACATTTATCTTGTCTTCAAAAACAAAAGATAATATTTTAATTTTGAAAATAAAATGAGTTAAAATTAATAAATATAACATATAAATATTTGTATTTATATATGGAATAATACGTGTGTTAAAGTTAATATATATAAATTATGGAATAACTAGTAATAAATTTACTGAAAAACCTACAATCTATTACTCCCTTCGTCCGGAATTGAATGTTAATATTTCTATTTTAGTTTGTCCAAAATTGAATGTCCACTTTTATTAAATAAACATATTTTTTATTTAAAGTTTCATTAATAAACTCATTAATTTAAAAGATTTCCTATCACTCACGACCTTAAAATAAAAAAATATATTTTAATATATATATATATATATTTACATTAAAATAAAAATGTTAAAGGCTTTTGCTTGTAATCGATATTGAAAGCTTTTCTTATTTTCAAATATTTCATTAAATCATTATGTTGAAAAATTTACCTTGGAATCTATGTCCTATTTTGGCGAATATTACAACATATAAATTGTCCAATGTAAATCTATAGCAATATTGCAACATCTTTGCAATGGAAAATTAATCTGTTGTAATTTTTACTACAGATTTGCAATAGCCATAAAAATAATTTTTTTAAAGAAAACTTAACTTGCAAATTCGTTGCAACAAAAAATAATTCGCTGCAAATCGATTGCATTATTGCAACATAATGTTTTCCCTCGCAATCTATGTCTTAATTTTTTGTGACTGTTGTAAATTCGTTACGAATATTGCAACAGATAAATTATGTGTTGCAAATTTGTAACAATATTACAACACATCTGCAACAAACCATTTATCCGTTGCAATATTTGCTAGGGATTTACAACGATCGTTCAAAATACGACTTAGGTTGCAAATTTGCTGCAACATCATTGCAAAATTGTAACGGATAATGAATGCATTGCAAAGTCGTTGCGATTTTGCAACACAACTGCAACTAACATGTTTTTCCTGGCAATCCTCATCTTTTTTTTGGAAGCGATTGCAAATCTGTTGCAAAGGAGCAACAGAAGAATGGTTCGTTGCAAAGCTGTTGCAAAATTGTAACGAATAAATAATTTGTTGCAAATTTTCGTTGCAAAATAAAGATTTTCTTGTAGTGGTTGTTGTTAGTTGATGTTTATGTACTATCTTCATATACTTATCACACATACATATTATTTTAGTTTTATTTGATAAATTAATTTCGGATATATATTATTTTAGTTTTATTCAATAAATTTATATTATTTTACAGATTTAATTATTAATTGCGTGTTTTTAATCCAAAATACAGGTTTTATTCACTAATACAGATTTTATTCACTAATCCAAAAATTTAAAATTTTCGACAGATTTCCTACGGAAATTAATTCATCATAGTAATAATTTCGACGGATTCCCTACGGAATTTAATTTTTTAAAAAAATTAATAAATATTAGCAACGGATTACCGACGGAAAATGAATATTTTTAAAGATAATAAATGTTGGCTACGGATTACCGACGGAAATTAAATTAATTTATATTGGCAACGGATTGCCGACGGAAATTAAATTGTTTTTAATAACTTAATGGATATTGGCGACATATTCCCGACGAAAATGTAAATTTATTGAAAATTAATTTATATTAGCAACGGATTCCCGACGGAATTGTAATTCATTATTTTACAAATTAATATATATTACCGACGGATTTTCGACGGACGTATAATTATTTTTAAATTTAATAATTATTGGCAACAGATTCCCGACGGAATTGTGATTAATTATTTTAAAAATTAATATAGATTACCGACGGATTTCCGACGGACGTATAATTATTTTTAAATTTAATAAATATTGGCAACGGATTCCCGACGGAATTGTGATTAATTATTTTAAAAATTAATATAGATTACCGACGGATTTCCGACGGACGTATAATTATTTTAAAATTTAATAAATATTGGCAACGGATTCCCAACGGAATTGTGATTAATTATTTTAAAAATTAATATATATTACCGACGGATTTCCGACGGAAGTATAATTATTTTTAAATTTAATAAATATTGGCAACGGATTCCCGACAGAATTGTAATTCATTATTTTACAAATTAATATATATTACCGACGGATTTGCGACGGACGTATAATTATTTTAAATTTAATAAATATTGGCAACGGATTCCCGACGGAAATATTAAAATTTTGTAAAAAAAATTCCATAATTGCAACAGTTTCCCTACGGATTGACTTATTTTTATGATGCTAAAAATTAAAAATTTAATAATATCCGTCTGAAAGCGGTCTGTAAGATCGACGGATCCGAGACGAAATCTTTTGTCGTTGACCAATTCTCGTCGTTTACGTTGCCGTCGAAATTCGGTCGTAAATAACGACGGATTGCTTAGGCCGTTGGTGTTACCGACTGCCTAATTGCCGACGGAATATTCGGTCGGTAATCCGTCTAAAACTGTGGTCACAGACGGATTACCGACGGAAATGTCCGTTGAAAAAAATGGTTTTTCCTGTAGTGAACTTGGCCTTGATGTAGAATCTCTTTCGTAACTAAATCCTTGACAAGAAAAGAATGAGGTAAGAATTCAATAGAGACATTGTTATTGGCTGTAAATTGATGAACAAAAAGTAAATTGTTGGATGAGGATGGAAACCAACTTACCTCCCCTATGTTGCTTTGGTTTTATTTTATAGATGCTCTTACTAAAAGATGAAAGTCTTTTTCTCTTCTTTCTTTCTTTTTTTGTTTTTAATAATTTATTAAAAGATGGAAGTGATCAATGTTCAAGGCCATTTTTTTTCTTTCACGTGATGGAGCTTGTGTTTGTGATATTCCATTACATGCAATTTGGGATATACATTTCAACGTAGCGCGTATAATCGTGTTTTTCTGCTAATAAACCTTAAATTAAGCTGTTATTAATTTTAATAATTTGTAGAATCAGCACCGTTCAAAAAAAAGTCTTTTTTTCATTTTGAGAGTAAACATGAAAAGTGGCAAAAATCTTCAGTTATCATCATGAAAGATTAATTAAGAACAGAAAAGCAATCTAAGTAGTTCCGAAACGTTAAAACTGGTATTAATTATCCATTATCCAATTTTTAATTAATCCTGATGTGAAAGGCAGACATGATTCCAGTACTTAGTGCTTCTCATTGTCTTCAAGATCGTTACCACAAAGCAGTACTGTCATCACAATTGAGATCACAAGGCCTCGTTTGGTTGATCCATTGCTGGGCATTACTTGGCCAGGAGGGACCTGCAAAGGCTTCCATGAAGCTTGGAAACTCTAAAAATCCAGCAATGTTATCATCTCCACCATCAATAGGCTGTGGATGAATGCCATGGTGATGGAAACTTCCATGCACCCTTGTTTCATCTCCAACTTCTAGCTCATTCTTTTGGATATGTTCTTCAGCAATATTCCTAACTTCATAGGCATTATTATTATCAGAGTTCCCGAAAAAAATGATTTCTGGAAAGGTAGGATAAATGGCAGTACCAAAACCAACAGACGAGGAATATCCGAGGATAATGTCGTCCGTGAAATTATGTAATGTGGATGTTAGAGATGTAAGGCTTCCTTTAGTGCTGAAGAAGCCAGTACTAGGGCCCGTTGTCCATGCCCCTCCTCGGGATACTCTAAGTACATCAAGACATGGTAGGGCCACTGATCGTTGTGGGGTGGTTTTGGTCAATGGCTTAGATGGAGCTGATAGGTCAACTACTTGAGGATGGAAGTCAAAATTATTAATATTGAATTTAGAAGACTTGGGAGCAGCAAGTCTACCTTCAGCTTCAAGCCTAGCAGTCTCCCATTGAGCTAGATGGCTAATATTGGCTGCATCTTTGGATTGAATAGCTCCAATTGTGTTACTTTTTCTTTTATGGGTTACTGGATCAATGCCCATCTTGGTTAGTCTCTTCTTCAGATGTGTGTTCCAGTGATTCTTGATCTCATTATCAGTTCTCTTTGGCAGCTGCTTCGCTATGATGGACCATCTACATTATCATAATAAATGTTGAAACACAATAATTATCCAAGAATGTTAAACGTGAAAAAAAAAGGAACATTTCAGAAAAACACGAATGACTTGTTTATATGGCATATATATTATATATTCTGACGGCTGGAGTTTAAAGTGTGCTAAATATATAAAATTTACCTATTTTTAATAACAAAGTGAAATATTCAGTGTTAAGATTTTGTTGTCATGCACAAGAAAGCTTGTTAAATATGTAAATCCCTATAAACTTAAGCTAGTAGTAGAGTCAAGAGATTCGTGTGTGTCTGTGTGTGAGATACCTGTTTCCAAGAAAAGCATGGAGTTGAATTATGGTTTGTTCTTCTTGCAAGCTGAATTTTCCTCTCTTAATGTCGGGTCTTAAATAATTTCTCCACCTAAGTCTACAGCTCTTGCCACACCTTTGCAGCCCTGCACGGACACCATAGATCATGAGCACTGATCATCACAGTGAAAGAACCAAGGTTCTAAGCGAAAAAAAAGAAGAAGATATATATATATATATAATGTATTGGCCATTGATAATTAAGTTCTTAATTATCATGACCTGCTTTTGCAGGCAGGGCACGCCAGCTGCCAAGGCCATGTTTCTTAATGTAATCGAGTAGCTTTTGGTCTTCTTCAGGTGACCATGGTCCTTTCTTCAGCCCTGCTTTGATACAACAAGGTGACTTTCCCATTTACTGTTAGGGTCTATGAGAAGTGAGGATGGAGCATGACCCTAGAGGGTGAGACAGATATATATAGATAGATAGATAGATAGATAGAGAGAGAGAGAGAGAGAGAGAATGGCATCTTCTCTATTCATGTGGAGATGGAGTGGCAAAAAGAAAAAGAAAAAAAGAAAGAATATGCAAGGACAGATCGAGAGAGATCACTTATGAGAGTGAAAAATGATCGAGTTAAATAGTCCCATCTGTCTGACAAAATTGTACCCCGGCCGAAAGAAAATGCAACTTCCAACTATAATCAGACAAACATCAAATGTGCAACTTTCATACTCAAATACAAGCCTTCTTTCAATTATGAATACTTTACAGCTGAAGAAGATTTTTAGAAAGAAATTAACTATGGATAGAAATCTTTATGACTCCTCGAAGGTAGTTTAACCCTAACCATTTTAAGATATTTTGAATGTATAATTGAGATTTATTAAATGAGTAGTACCTGAATTATGTATACTTGTGTAAAAACATCACGCGAATTCTTAATTATCATAATCTTTATTCCCCTTTCAATTGTGCAAACCCATCCATGTTTTGCAAAATTAGGACACAGACAAGCTAGAATAAGTTGCAAAAAGTAAATGGGTTGACTTTTTTATTTATACAAATTCGAACTTGACAAGGATAATGGCCGTTCATTAAGCATTGATATAAGATAAGTACTTCATCTCCTTAATAATTGATGTACATATCATGATTCTGCATTCTTTTGCGTATTAAAAAGTCAATTACATGAGTTTTAGACTAATTGAGATGTATTCTTATAAATCTAGAATATTAAAAATAAATGAAAAGAAAAGTTTTGCACATAACGCTATTACCCTCCTTGAGTGGTTTCCGAATACGTCAATGCACATTAATTGGTGCTTGGCCAAGGACCCAAGACAAAAGGAGTGTACAGTGTTCTTTTGGTCTATCTTCATGTAGCAACTTTAAACCTTCTAAATATGATTAGAACAATTCATGGTTGATGGACATCGATCGATCACTTCATACCTTTAACCTTTATAAGGAAATTGTACGTTTTAAAAGGCAGGTTATCATGTGTTGAATGCAGCAGTTTCTGGAAGGGGGAAAATAATGTGGTTGTGTTTAAGGTGTCGTATATAATATATATGAATCAGCTGGAAATGATTGATTAATTAACTGCATATCCACCATTTTATGCCAAACATTGGCAATGATGGCATACAAACAATGTGTGCAGTGTGTGTTTTAATTAATCGGGATTGATAATATCTTTAGAGACAGTGGACTGTCATAAAAAAATATTTAAAAAAAGGAGAGAGAGTGGTCTGCTTTTGATATCGAAATTTTTTCTTTTCAACCACTTAAAAAAATGCTTTTGAGGGAGAAAAAAACTTATAACTTAATATAACATTGATATTTTCAATAATATTAGTAAATAAAAACAATTTTGAAAAGGCTTTTGAAGAAAAGCAACTCTTTCTTAAGATAAAATTAGAAAAATGATTAAGTAATCGAGAACAATTCTATAAGAGCTTTTTCTTAAGAATAAGCTAAAAGCAACTCTTTTTTAAAGAAATAGATAATTGGGTCACTAAAAAGATATTAAAATCGTTGCCTCTAGTTTTATGGAAAATTATCTAAGCACATACTAGAATATGTCTCTTGCATAAAAGATAAAAGGGCAAAAGTATGGATTATTATCGATTTTTTATTTTGAACTATTTTCAATTTTTATTTATAAATTCTTATTTTTTATTTCAACTTTTAAGAGTCTTGTACTTTTTTTATTTTTAGTACAAAAAGATGACAATCAAATTATAAGAAATACATTTTTTAAAGGTTTTTTGTGATTGTGCCTTCTCACTTTGCAACTTGAACGATTAGAAAAAAAGTTTTTGGAAAAGAAAATGAAAATAACTAATATTTGACCTCTTATTCTTTCTCTTTCTCTTAGTTTTTATGTTCTTTTTAAAAAAAGTTCTACTCGAGAGCTTAGTCTTGGAGATTGTTTGTTGGGATCTTAAGTAGGTAGTCACATCTCGAAACGTATGACCATGGCTCATTATGTAATTGACTAATAATATTTACGGGCAATCTTTAAATTTCTTATTTAAATACTTTTCTTTTTGTTTAGGGAAAAGTATTTAAGTGACCTCTAAACTTTTAAAAAGTTTGATATTAACCCTTGAATTTCAAAATAGACAATTTTGAACTCTGAACTTGCAAAATATATAACTATTGGCTCTACACTCAATTAGAGTTTGTTAAGAGTGGTGTGATCTTTTTCTTGTAAGTTGCACATGACAATTCAGAGATGTATTTTCATTCTTCAAAAAAAATTGATGGTTAAAATTAAATTTTCAAAAGTTTAGAGGCATTGTAATTTTTTTTCTTTCATCTTCTCTTTCAATCTACTCAGCCACCATAACATTTTATGCAGACCAATGCTTTAACCTAGTTTACTTTGTTATGTCAACTTCCAAATCTACTTGAACATGCCATTATTTAACAAGTCTAACTTATGAAAGCACTAAAAATTATACGTTTTGAAAGCTCAAGATCCCTAACCATCCATTTTGAAGTTCAAGGGTTAATGCCAAACTTTTGAAAGTTTAACGGTCACTGAAATACTTTGCCCTTTTGCTTATAATATGCTTTCCTTCAAATTGTGAGATATACCATACAAATATCACTACATAAAAAAGGTCAGCTACCGACGGAAATGTGCTCGTCAGTAATTTTTTATACATTATCGATGGATTACCGACATAACTATTTTCGTCGTTAATTTTTAAGTATTACTAACTTATAGTTTTCCATTGGTAAATTTTTTATATATTACTAACAAAATGCCAACATATTTTTGTTTTTGATTTATTTTTAAAAGAAAAATAAAATTCCATTCAAAAAAATTATTGACAAAATTTCAAAATTTTAATAAAATAAAAATATAAATAAACTATCTCAGGATTACCAATGGAATACTAATGAAATTTTAAAAAATGATAAAACTTAAAATACCAACGAAATACTATCAACTAATATATATATATATATATATATATATGGGTTAAGGACGGAATAATGATAGATTTTCGATGGATTATCAATGATTTTTTTAACAAAAAAATAAAATAAACATAGAAACGAATTACCAACAACAAATTATGAAAATATTTTAAACATTATTTATTACAATCTTTTGTGAGTAGCGATTTTTTTATAGTTTTATACACAAATAATTATACATAGTTATTTTTTATACATGCATACATACATATATATATATATATATATAGTACATAGTTATAATAATTTATTTATATTTGTATCTATACTATATATTGTTATATTTTCAACTATATTTTTTAATTACTCTAATATGTACTCCCTCTGTCTGGAATTGAATGTTCATTTTTTACTTTAGTTAAAAATTAAGGAATGTCGTGAGGCCCATGAGTTAATGGGATACAAATTCCTTAAATAAAAGCAGTGAGTAGTGGAGTTCATAAATTAGTAGGATATAAATATCTTTAATTAATGAAGTTATTAATAAAACTTTGGAGAAAAATTATGCTTATTTAAGTAAAGTGGATATTCAATTCTTGACAAACTAAAATAAAATGAACATTCAATTTCGAATGGATGGAGTATTATTTATATGTCCATTTACACTATAATTTAATTTTATAATATATATTGTGTTAATTGTTATTATAATTGTTGCTATCATTATTATTATTACTATTATTATTATGTGTTACTTTTACTATTATTTTATTGTTATTGTTATTGTTATTATTATTATTACAAGAAAAATAATAAATTTTTTTGTTACTATTATTATAATTAACTAATCTTATCACTACAACGATTATTTTTATCTACTATTATATTATTATAAATGTAATTTTTGTTGTTGTTGTTGTTATTATTATTATTATTATTATTATTTATGATGTGTTACTTTTATTATTTTTTTTTATTATTGTTATTAATATTATTATTATTACAATAACAGTAGTAATTATTGTTATTGTTACTATTATAATTACTGGTTTTATGTTGTTAGTAGTGGTGTTAGTATAAATTATAAAATTGTGCAAATTTCTTAAAGTTCTTACTTGGTGTAGTGGCACAAGTCCTTTACAATTTTGTCCAGTGAAGGTAAGACTTCCTACAGAATGTTTGGTCTAATTGAATCAATATCTTTTCAAAATAAAAAATTGAATCAATATTGTATCGAAATAGGATAGTGCTAAGTGTGGATATTTATGGGCGTTTTGATGCAGGAAGTTGCAGAAAACATCTCTTTTGCTCCTATCGATTTGCTAATCATGTTCAACAGTACCGTGGTGCCATTGAACAGTTTGAGTATGAAACAACTTCAGACAAGCCTGAAGACTTCGATGGTTATGTTTCCCCCAAGCACAATGTTCCTCTCGGTGCGGTATCCTTAAGGAAAGATCAGAGAATGGAATTAACGTCGTTAATGGTGCTCAATGAGATGGAAATGCCTACATAGAATTCACCGGAAGAACAGATAGGGAATCATATGTTAGTGGCAGTCCCAACTCCATATGAGGGCTGCCTAACACATTTCCAAAACCAAGACATTCATCCCACAATTTGTTCTAAATCCTCAACAAAGCCTTTTGATTAAATCAAAACCATGGCTTATTTTGGCCTATAAATAAGCATGGAAATTGATATCCAAAATCATCCAAATCAAAATACAATTCCAAACTTCAATATATTTAGAGAAGTTTTCTGAAGAAGCAAATTTTGTGAGAGTTTATTTTGTGAGCTTTTGGAATTATTTTCAAAAGAGGGAGTGATAAAAATAGTGAAGAAAAATCATTTTGGGGTATTTTTGGGAAATACTTGAGTGCCACTATTTTTATCTCACTTTGTATTGCCTCATGGACAGTTTTATAAAAGTGTCACTTTGAAAAAATAGTTGATTTTGACTTATGGACATTTTTATAAAATTGTTTTAATATTGGAAAGTTCTTCATGATGTTCATATTGTATAATTTAGAAAATTATATATTTCATAGATTTTTATGTATTTGGACATTTGTGACAGTTTGAATTTTGTTCAAAAAATATGACAATTTTTACATTGTTGTACATTTTATATTACTCTCTCTGCCTAAAATTGAGTGTTCATAGTCCAGAAATATAATTATGAATTGGTTATTGCAAATGGATTAATAAGAAAAAAAACATAAAAACATAAGCTATTGGATCCACTTTACACAAACCAAAAAATTGTTTTTCATAAAATACCCTTAATTATTATGTCTTCGAAATAAGAAAGAGAAAATAAAATTTGCTTTGAAGAGAAGAAAATAGATAGGCTTCGTATTAAAAATAAAAAATATGTGAAAGGATAGATGAAATAAATAAAGGTAATATTGGAAGTCAATTGTAAAATTTTCATAAAACGATTTATATTTTGAGACAAGAAGAAATTCATTTAACGACTTATATTTATGGACAGATGGAATATTATTTTAATTTCATATATAAGGTAACAAATATCTATAAAAAATCCTCAAAATGTGACAAGTATTTGAGAATAGATAGAATAAATTATTATATTAATTGTGGAATAATCCTAATAATATTAAAAATAAAAAATTTTACATTTGCATTAATAATCCACATGCTAACTGCCTAAACTGTTGAGTTATAAATAAATTTTGAACGTTGTCAATTACTACTTTTCCTAAACCTCTGGGCAATATTAAAATATATATGTTGACATTTTATGCAATGTTGGCCTTAAAACTTGACATGGTTAAAGAAAACTCCTATATAGAAGAGTTTCAATATGAAGAAATCTCAATATTATGACATTGGAATATGCAATAGGAAAGAGAAACGGTGGGCATATTTTGTGTGGACTTTTCACTTCAAGGTGTATTATTTCCTGTTACAGATATAAGTGGAATGAATGGAACTGAATATTACTAGTGCATTAAGATCCAGTGAGACATGCAGCCCGGGAGTAGGACGACTTTTAATTGGCATTTTCCCCAAAACTTTTAGAGTGGTTCGTGCAAGACATTTTTAACTTTAAGAATATAAATTTTAATCCGAAAGACATATTTGTAAATGCGTTGTAATAACAAAATGTTGGATGACAAAAATATTTCACTAATTATATATATTTAAATTAGCTAGGATAAGTTAACCTTTTAGTTAATTATTTAATTAAATGTCAGCACAACATTTGTTGGTGCTTTGCGTGCGCGCGCACATATATATATAGATATATATATATATATATATATATATATATTCCCTATTTGATATTGAAAAAGGTCCTTAAGCATTAGGATATTATTGTTATTATTATTTGAAGTGAGGTGCATAGCAATTATAGAGGTGAAAATGTTCTCATTGCTTTGCAGTTTTGGTTTTTATTTATTATTACCTTTTTCCTTTTGAATGAGGTGTAGACCAAATTTGCAAGCGAAAAATGATTTTGTTGCTTTGCCGTTTTGGTTCCAAGAGAGGAAGATGCAATGGTAATAAATAATAGATAGCTAGGGAGAGATAAAAAGGTGCTGGCTAATGTGTTTTCTACTTCTTTTTTGGGGGGATTTATAATGAACATTTGGATTGTGTTTAGTCATTATTGGTAATAGTTGTTTACCACAATCTAAAAAGATAAAATATGATTCCTTGAAGCATATATTGATTCCATTGATGTACCAACCACCTCAGACGAATGAACATAGAAAGGAGATGAAGAAGGATCTGCCATGTTTTGCATTGTTGAAGAAGATGCAATGACAGTAGTGGTGGATGAAGCAAGTGGGATTGTAGAGTCAATAGCCATGAGAATTATGTAAGAATTATTCCCGATGCTCTAATACCATGTTAGGAATATTAAGATGTTGGAGAAAATGATTATTTTATTCATGAAGACAATAGTGTTACATATATATACATGAGATACCAAAACTCTAAGTAATAAGAAATACATAATTAACCCTAATCATAATGTACATAAATTCCTTATATAACAGCTCTTCTAATATATATCTCTAACACCGCTAGATCATGAAGAACAATGTCTTCTACTTTAATGCCAAACAACCTACTTTTATGAAAATTCACCTTTAGCCAGACATCAACTGAAAACATTTAAGAACTCTTGCAATACCAATGATATTTTCCTTACTATTTTCTAAAAAATGAGAGTGTCATATGTGTCGTCTGCATATTGCAAGTGACTGGCAACCATACCATTGCCCACACTGTTACACTCTTAAACAGATTTACCGAAGTAGCCTTAATCAATAAATAGTTGAGAAACTGCCCCAACTAAACATATTTTAGAACAAGTAAAGTGATCAGCCTATCCATTTTTTCTCACCGAATCAATAAACTCATTTGGCACTAACGAATAATCAAGAATTTGTCTCCTCGATATAAAAGCAAAATAATGGTTGTCAACAATTTTATCAATCACCGTTCTAAGCCTCCCTGCAAGAACCTTGACAACTATTTTGTAGAGACAACCCACTAAGCTTATAGGACGATAGTCAGAGAAAACCGACAGAGCCATACGCTTGGAAATCAAAGTAAAAAAAGAGGCATTAATTTTGTGGTTGGAGACTCTGGAGTCATAGAAAGTATTGAACATCAAAATGATATCACATTCAAGTAAGTCCAGAATTTCTTGAAAAGTTCATGTTGAAGCCATCTGGATCCAGTCTTTATTCCCATCACACAGTTGTATCGCCTCGCAAATCTCATCCTCATTAAACGGTCTTCCAACCATTCATTGGTTTGCCCCGACAAAAAATCACGTACAAAATCAAGATCAGAGACATGACATTTTTGTAATTGTATTGTTTATCAAAATAATCTACCATGAATTTTTTCAAAGCAGTAGGATCTGAAATGCCACCACAATTAGAAACAAGTTCTACAATTCTGTTAGATCTTCTCCTGGCCGAGGCAATCCTATGGGAAAAATTAATGATTTTATATTCATTTAAACACTAATTAAGCCTTGATTTTTGTAGCTAAGCAGATTCCTCCTCACGATACCTTGATCACAATTGTTTCCTCAAATCAAATAGTCTATGCACTAACTTCTCATTGACATATAATTGACATAAGTATTCGACGTGATAAATCTCAGCTTCAAGGGTGCTAATACAGTCATTCCACTCCCTAAATTTCTCAATAGACCATTTTTAAATTCCAGGTTTCAAGCATATTAGTTTCCACCAAACATCCCCATTAACAGAATTTTGAGAAATATCATTTTACTGCTTAGAAACATTGTTCCCAAAATGCTTATCCTCTAGCTAATAATTTACAAATTTAAAATGAAGGACCCCAATTTATAGAATCCATATAAACCATAACAGGATTATGATAAAAAAACTGGCATGGGAAAAGCTTTCTGAATGATGAGAGGGAAAAAATCAAGTAGATCCGCAAAGAAAATAAATTTTTCTAGCCTACAGTAAGTTGGAATAGCCCTCTTACTGCACCAGGTGAAACTATCGCATGAGATAAGAAGGTTAGTAAAGCATAAGTCATCCATGAAATTAGAAAAAATACCAGCAGCCATTTGACAAGTGTAGCTTTAACCACATTGAAATCCCCACAAATGCGAATATGTAGTCTGAAGCTAGCAACAGAGAGCACAATTTCTCTGAAAAAATATCCCTTTTTGCATAATCATTGGGGGCATAAACATTAACCCAACAACCCTAGTTTAGACAGCTACCAAGACACCCACCAAAATAATGGACTGATCTTTGAGAAAAGAATTCTCCAAACCAAAGAAACTTTCTTTCCAAAATGAAGTTTTAATCAAGATAGCCCAATAGAATTTATCGCCACTTCTTTGAAGTCATTGTTTCCCCAAATTGACTTTAAGAATCTATTATTAGTATTGCACAACTTTGTTTCCTATAAGTGAACCATATGGTCCATATCCAAAGATTCATTTCCCAATAATCTTTTCACTGCTCTTGTTTTTATCTTACTTCCAAGCCCATGTACATTCCAAGGCAAAACCTCCATTAACAAAAATTACTAAAAAATAAAACAGAAGGTTGTTGCAACAATTAGGCTTTGCTGAGTACATCAGATTCAATATCTTCTAAGGCACGAAGAATCATTTCCTTCTCCTCCATGAATTTAATACCCAATGCCTGACAAACATTCCAAGCGCGACATGCTTCTCTGCATCTGGCCTCATCACTATCTGCAATGTCTGAGTCAGAGACTGACGCTTCAGGTGCATCTTACTTGTGTCCAAGTGGGTCTGAATGAATTTTCTTGTAATACTTGTATTTCTTTGACTTTCCCCTCGACACTTTGCGTCTTAAAGCACCGTTACAAATAGTTTGAGGCTGTTGAGTTAAATGAATAGGTGATTCAGCACATACAACCCGAATAGATTCATCTCCCAAAGACCCGTTCCTTGGAGAAGACTTATCTACCACTGGGCTTGCATTAGAAGGAAAATGAGCTTACAGACCCAGAACAAGCATAAGCCCAATTGGACCTCCCGTAGCTACTTCCTCAAAATCCCTCAAAATTCCTCAAAAGCCCAATTCAAAAGTACACATTTATCAATATCCTAAATTTCTTCCAAACATTCCCTGTAACATATTGTACCATGAGAACGATTATCTTGTTTCCATGTATATAGCAGGTGCAGAAGAAGACATTATGACATTACAGTTATTAAATAAGAGATAGATCCACGGGTCATAACTCACTCTTCTCACAACAAATCTCCCACCTCGGCCTCATGAAGTACTCTGCCAGAGCTCCCTTCCATATTGTCCATAATATTCAAATTATCCTCTGCTAGTTGCTCTCCACGACTGTTAGAGAGGCCGTTTTTGGAAACTGCGACAAACGACGCAGATTCTTCCTGCCATCGTTGGAGCAAGAAAACCGGTGACTTTTTCGTAGAAGTCACCGAAGTAGAGCCAACCATATCTTCCACATGAATGATTTTTGGCACCAACTCTTCTCTAACCATTGAGAGACCCAGCTTATATAATTAAGAAGCGGATTTTCAAAAATCTTATATAATTTTTCTCATTTTCAAACATAATTATTTTATTTTATACACATTTAAGAAAGTTTTTTTAAGAATATACATCTAATCAAGTTAAGATATATTAATTTCAATACAACTTTCACATTTATCCCCTTTTTATTTTGAAAAATAATTGTGCTTGTGTGCTTAAATATTATTTACAAGTTTAACATTAATATTCAAATTTAACAAAAATATGACAGTGAAAAACATAAAACCCTTAATAAAAATTCTATTTTTCTTAAAACATACTATTAGTATAATGAAAAGATAACAACAAAGTCACTATGTAAATAAAAATACTTTATTAGTTTTTCAACACAACTTATAATCTTATAAATTCACATATTCTCCACTAATGATGAAGATTTTGGTCGATCTAGGTCAAATAGGACTTTTAGGCTTGTTATGTTAAGCTCAGAATTTTGCTACAATCGAAAGATAGGGATATACAAAATATTTTAAGAGTAAATTGAGAATGAATTATCACCTCTTGAAGAAAACTTTAGCAATGATATCTCTTCATTTTTCACACTTTTCTATTTTCTTTTTCTTTTTCTTTTCTTTCATTCTTCTTTTGTTCTTTTTTTTTTAAAGAGATCATATATATGAGCTTTTACCTTTTGATTTTTGAAAATATCTCGTAATCATTTATCATCAGTATTCATAACTTTTCAATACATATTAACATATGTTTAATACATTCTCAATGAAGTATATGGATAGAAAAGTAATAAATGGGGCTATTTATCAAAGAAAATAAATGGTAATGAAACCATTCATACGTGTTGGCTCAAAGTAAGATTGAGGGATATATATAAGTATGGTTTGTTCATCCCGAAATCAACCAATATCTTATTTAAATTTCATCTCAAGCATGTGAAATAACAAGTTCTAGTGTGTAGAGAGTGAACTTAAATGTACTAAAATACACAGTAAACTTACATTATCATCAAATCACAATACTAATGTTTTTAACTATGGGTTTCATAACATAAAAGATTTAGCCACATTAGTTAAATAATAATATTTTTTTCAAATTGCTAAGATATTCAATTAATTTATTCGAAAATTGTTTTACAGAAAGAGGTACAATTATAAAATGACTGAAAAATTTAACACAAAATTACCTAACATCTTAAAAAGTTATAATACATACATGATTTATTCAACAAAATTAATAGTTATTAAAAATAATATTTTTAAATGTGCGGATCAAGAATCAAATGAGATTAATCACTTGACTCTTTACTCAAACCACCCCTCCATATTTGGGAATTACATTGTTGTCAATGTAAAAACACACAAACTTTTGAAAACAACATTATTCCACAAATTTTAATAAAAACAAAATAACACACATTTATTTAAAAAAGAAAAACTTACAATTTTAACTCTAAATCCACTAAATCTCTTTGAAAAACCTAAGAGGGGGGGTGAATTAGGTTTTAACCGATTTTTCCTCTATAAATTAAACAAGCTTTCTAAGATAACAAATATCAAACACTTGGTGTTCAACCAAAGTATGAAATGATGAGTTCAAGAAAAGAAGCAATGAACACAAAGATTTATAGTGGTTCGGTTTATCCAACAAAACCTAATCCACTACCTTGAGCTATCTACTCAATGATTTCACAAAACCTTTCACTAATATAGTAAGAGAGAATACAATAGAGGCTCACCCAATTCCCTTAGGGTTTTACAACACAAACCTCTTAACCAACCAAGGTTCACTCAACACTTTGAGTTTTACAATATAACATTGTCTACACACCTATCTCTATTACAACAATTAATGAAAAAGAGGCTCTTAACACAAACACAGTTTTCTATGGTTCAAGGCTCACTCTAACCCCTAGAGTTTTAAGCTCAATGCAACCTTGAACAAATCAATCAAGATATGAATAAGAAGAGTTTGATATATGAAATCACCTTAATGTGAAGATATATCAATGTAAAGCATAAATACCTCTTTGAGTAATGTTTTCTTGTAAGTTGCTCAAGAACCCCAATGATTTTGTATAAATCTCACTTTGATGAATTTCACAATATGAATGTTAAGATTTGGTTTCAAAATAATCTCTAGAGGTTCTATGAAGTGTTAGGATCAGATTTTTGCTCAAAAAGTAGTTGGTTTGAGTTGTTTAAACGATTGGGTATTTATAAGTATGCACCAACGGTTATAAAAATGGCTGTTTGAATCCCACTCAAGAGAAGTGCGGTCGACCGCAAATCAGGAGGGTCGTCCGCACCATCATCCGCAAATGTTCCAGAAAACTCTGGACAGCTTGCGGATGATGAGCTCAGAAGTCCGGTCGACCGCTCCATCATCCGCAAGTGTTCCAGAAAACTCTTGACAACCTGCGGACGATACTCTGAGAAGTCTGGTCGACCGCATGATTTGTGGTCGTCCACACTTTTGTCAGGTCGACCACAAATGCATTAAAACTATGCAAAACAAGTTTCCAAACAACTCTAAGATTTTGCAAACTATATTTTATGAATTTTGAAGTATGTGCATGTATTTTGAAAATCATTTCAAATACCCAACTCATGTTTTATCCAAATTAAATGCATTTTGAAAATCATTTCACTTTTATTGAGCAACCTATGGAACTCATTACTCAAAGGGATAGACCTAGAGATAACCAAAGATAAATAAAGAATTAAAGCTACACCTCTAGATCCTATCTAATCCAGAAACGCTTATCTTCAAGGCTTGACATCAAAAGCTCTTTTCTGAAGAATTGAAACTTTGATCTTGCAAGGATTAGATATATGAATCCTAAGAGATCATCATTAATACAATAAAACCATTAGTCCTTATCAATGTTTGTCATTTAATCAAAATTAAGATATTAAAAGCTTTAAGGCTTTCAATCTCCCCCTTTTTGATGATGACAAATATTGATGCAATGTGATGAATATAACAATTAAGTGCAAGGATTCAAAGTAAGGAAGAGTTTATATAATATGTAATAAAATTATTAAAAGTGCTCCCCCTTACAATATGCTAGGTATTTGTAAGATATCACATATAGCATATAACCATTTAGTTTGATGATATCAAGAAATATATAGAATGTAACATTTTTCGAATAAATATTGGATCTCAAAATTAAAGTATTCAATGTAAGTATACGAGATCACTTCCTAGCTTATATAGGCTTAAAGAAGCCTATTTTTCCACCTACCTCCGTATCCTCCTTCCTTCCAGAATAACATATAGAAAGACTATAAAAACATTTATAAAGCTCCCCCTATCAATATGCATTAGTTTTGTAAAAAAAATTTGACAGAGTTTCTTTTATAACTTTTATAAAAACCATTTTTGCATAAATTCAATCAATGCAAAAAGAGATGAGATAACACATAAAATCACATATAAGGCCAACCCGGCCATCAACACACAATTCCCATTCTCCTTCAGTCTCATTATAGCATAAACTTAGAAATATATAACTTTTAAACCATGGATAGCCATACTTAACCTTTTAGAGCTATTTCTCATTTCTCTTGATTTTGATGAGTTTGAGCATTTAAGTTCATCTCAGAAGTTCCTGAAACAAAAAGTTAGTTTCACAACATTTATATATTGCAATCAACAGTTGTTTTCCTCCCCCTTTTGTCATCATTCAAAAAGAATGGATAGAAAGGATAGAACAAAGTTAATTAAACAATAAGATCCCTCAACTACCAAGGAGTCATCATGGGGAAAAATATAAAAATAGAGTCAAGAATACAAACAAGAGATAAGTTGTCTGGATAAAACAAAAGTACAATAAGTGCAGAAAAACACTATCTCCTAGGTCGTCGCATATAAACTTTTGCTGTGGAAGAGGATGCTCCAGCAGGCTGCTCATCAGGCGGGGGCATATCACGTGAAGGTGGTGGTGTAGAAACGTCAACCTGAATGCCATGTAGTACCTCTAGATGAAATTTGATGTTGATGATCTCAATGCCATGGTACTCCACCCTTGATGCCAGGTCGTCGATCTTGGAGTGAAGTGTCTTGAAATGATTGTCAAACGTGCTAAACATCGAGCCAATCTGAGAAGAAATTTCTTCCAGGGCACCCCAGATGGCAGGTTTTGGAATGGATACATCTTCCTCTCCAACGTTTTCTTTACCTTTTGCCCTCTTCAAATCTGGAGCCTCAGGAGGAACATCTTCTTCGTCATCTAGATGAAGTGGTCTTTTCACACCTTGTGAGTCTTCACCTTCAACAAAATCGCCAGAAAGGTCGCCTTCATGAAGAGTTATCGGTGGTTCTTTTCCCATCAGCCTTGCTGTCTCCTTTGTTGCCACAATGATCTCTTCCGAAGTCATATTTTTCTTCAAGTCCCATGTACCATTGAGACATAACGCTTGCATTCTTTTAAAAGAAGCAAAGTTGAACTTAGGCACATGTTTTGTCCCCTTCAGTTCTGGAAATGGGACGTTGAAATGGCGGAAGACTTTGGTTAATAACCGTCCATAGGGTAAGCTTTTCGGAACACCTTTGCCCTTCTCAATGGTAGCCATCATGTGGTGTACCATTATGTAACCAAAATCCACCCGGATTCTCTTCACCAACAAATACATAAGAAACATATGCATAAACGTGACAGTAGTTTTATGGCCTTCAGTGGGGATGAAGATGTTAGTGCACATATGATGAAGAATACGATGTTCAAAACTAAACACATTGGCCTCTCTCTTGACTAAGTTTACAAAAGAGTTTCCTTTAGTAAATATCTTCTCAAAACCCTCAGCAGAAAAATCCTTATGATTTATTCTGTGATGAGTATTAAAGTACTCAATCCCATCTATAGGTATCTCTAAGATTTCATCTAAACCAATGGAAGTAAATTGTATATCTATCCCATTGACCCTTGAAACAAAAAGAGTCCTTATAGTCATCTCTCCCTCCTTTTCTAACACCTCTTCAAGATTAGCATAAAACTGATATACAAGATCAGTATACAAGGATTCTTCATGATCAATTATATTATCCCATCCTTGCCAAGCCATATAGGTAAGAATTCTATCAAAGGGAAATTCATACCTATCAATGGTGCTCCCAGAAATTACTTGGCGATTCTTGAGGTAATCATTGTAACGATCCTCATGATGCTTGCTCCTGAAGAGTTGAGAAGAAGCTTGCATGGTTCTCTTCTTCTTTGGAACATCTTAAACCATTTGTGTTTTGCCCTTGTCACTTTGAGTTTTTGCCATTTCTAGGGTTCTCAAATGCAGCAAACAAGGATATGTAGGATGAGTGTATGAATTGGGGAAGAAATGAAGTGTATTTATGGTGGATTGTTCGTGGGTTATGAGAGTTTGAAGAGTTGCAGCTGATAAATGAAGAGGTGGGGATGATTGAAAGATGAAAAGTTGAGTCCGAAAGAGGCATATTTGTAACGGTCCACAGATGTGCGGTCGACCGGATCGTCGTCCGCAGTATCGTCCGCACCTTGATTTTTGTTACTCGGGAACATTTTCGATCGATACATTTAATCTGCGGTCGACCGGAAGTTTTAATTTGAGTCGTCCGCAAATTCTCTGGAACATTTTCGGTCGATGTGTTTAATCTGCGGTCGACCGGACGATTTGATAAGTGTATCGTCCGCAAGTCCACTGGAACCTTTCCGGTCGATATTTTGAATCTGCGGTCGACCGGTCATCCTGTCATGATCATCCCCAAGTCCACTGTCTGTTCTGTGGACGATTGTTTTCTAGCTTGCGGTCGACCGCACCTGCCAATGGTGTTATCCAAACAATGCACAAAAGCATATATTTGACAAACTTCATAAAAACGCACAAGTTAGAAATCAAACGTACCAATACCCAAAAGTTTTCTAAGTAAACAAAACATTTTCTCAGCCAAAGGCTTTGTGAAAATATCAGCTAATTGATCATCCGTAGGAACAAACTCAAGAACAATATCACCTTTTAAAACATGATCACGCAAAAAATGATGTTTAATATCTATATGCTTAGTTTTCGCATGTTGTATAGGATTCTTTGTCAGATTTATGGCACTAGTATTATCGCAGTTGATAGTGGTACAATCAAAGTTCAAGCCATAATCTTGCAAGGTGGTTTTCATCCATAAAACTTGTGCACAACAACTACCAGCAGAAATGTATTCAGCTTCAGTGGTAGAGAGAGAGACACAAGCTTGTTTCTTACTATACCAAGAAACTAAAGAGTAACCAAGAAATTGACAGTGACCACTGGTACTCTTACGTTCTACTCTACAACCTGCATAATCTGCATCAGTAAATGCTACTAGCTCAAAAGACATAGATTTAGGATACCACAAACCAAAATCTATAGTCCCCTTTAAGTATCTAAGAATACGTTTCACAGCAATTAAATGAGATTCTCTAGGAGATGATTGAAATCTAGCACATAGACAAACAGAGAACATAATATCAGGTCTACTAGCAGTTAAATACAAAAGACTACCAATCATACCTCTGTATATAGTTTGGTCAATCATCTTACCATTTTCGTCTTTGTCTAATTTAATAGATGTGGCCATAGGAGTATCAATCTCCTTTGAATCAGCCATTCCAAACCTTTTCAGTAATTCTTTTGTGTACTTGGCTTGGTTAATGAAAGTACCTTCCTTTGCTTGCTTAATTTGTAATCCAAGGGAAAATGTCAACTCACCCATCATGCTCATTTCAAATTCATCCTGCATTGTCTTAGAGAAATCTTTGCACATATTTTCATTAGTAGCTCCGAAAATTATATCATCAACATATATTTGAACAATCAAAATATCATGTGCTTTATTTTTAATAAAGAGAGTAGTATCAACTATACCTCTAGAAAAACCTTTTTCAATAAGAAAATTGCTAAGTCTATCATACCAAGCTCTTGGTGCTTGCTTTAAACCATATAAGGCTTTGGAGAACTTGTACACATGATTTACATATGATTCATGAATAAAACCAGGAGGTTGTTCAACATACACTTCCTCTTGAATGAAACCATTTAAGAAAGCACTTTTGACATCCATTTGAAATAATTTAAAACCTTTAAAGGAAACAAATGCAAGTAACATTCTAATGGTCTCTAATCTAGCCACTGGAGCAAAGGTCTCATCATAATCAATACCTTCTTCCTGATTATATCCTTGAGCAACAATTCTAGCCTTATTTCTAGTTACAATACCATGTTCATCAAGTTTGTTTCTAAAAACCCATTTTGTACCAATAATAGTAAGATTTGAAGGTCTAGGTACAAGTTCACATACTTTGCTCCTTTCAAATTGATTTAACTCATCTTGCATGGCAATAATCCAAAAATCATCATTAAGAGCTTCATCAATGTTCCTAGGTTCTATATGAGATAAAAATGCAAAATCATCAACAAAATTTGTAAAAAATCTTCTAGTTCTTACCCTTTCATTTGGATCACCAATGATTTGATCCTTTGGATGGTTGTGAACATATTTCCATTCTTTTGGAAGATCATACTTTGTTCCTTCTTCAAGTGAGATAGATTCTTGATTTTCAAAGACTTCTCCATTCTCATCCTTTTGATGTTGAAGGATTTTCATTTGTTTGAGCAGCATCCTTATTTATTGACTTCAAGGGTATTTATTGAATATCACCTTCAATCTCATTTCTTGGCAAATAGATGTTAGATTCATCAAAAACAACATGAATAACTTCTTCAATAATCATAGTTCTCTTATTATACACACGATAAGCTTTTCTTATTGAAGAATAGCCAAGAAATATACCTTCATCGGATTTCTTATCAAACTTACCAAGATTGTCTTTGACATTTAAAACAAAACATTTACAACCAAAAACCTTGAAGTAAGAAATAGAAGGAGTTTTGCCAAACATAAGTTCATAGGGGGTTTTCTTCACAAGAGGTCTAAGAAGCACTCTATTTATAATATAGCAAGAGGTGTTTACAGCTTCAGCCCAAAAATACTTTGGCAAATTATTTTCACATAGCATAGAACGGGCCATTTCTTGTAACGTACGATTTTTCCTCTCAACAACACCATTTTGTTGAGGAGTTTTAGCAACAGAAAAATTGTGAGAAATTCCATTCTCATCACACAGTTTAGTGAAGTTAATATTGCAAAATTCTCTACCATTATCACTTCTAATGGAGATGAGTTTGCAACCTATGGTGTTTTGTACTTGTTTAAAAAGCTTGACAAAAGCTCCAAAAGCTTCATCTTTGCCCAACAAGAATAATACCCAAGTAAATCTAGAGAAGTCATCAACTATCACATAAGCATACAATTTTCCACCAAGGCTCATTGTCCTCATAGGACCAAATAAATCCATATGAACAAGTTCAAGAGGTTTTGAAGTTGAAACAATCTTCTTAGGTTTAAAAGAACTTTTGACTTGTTTACCATATTGACACGCATCACAAACACGATCTTTTTCAAAATGAATGGCAGGCAATCCTCTAACATATTCATGTTTAGATAAGTTATGCAAAGTATCCATGCTCACATGTCCTAACCTACGATGCCAAAGATATGCATCATCATCTTTCAAAGCAAGACATTTAACATCTTGTTCAACTAAATCATCAAAGTAAAGATCATACATATTTCCATTTCTAATTCCAACAAAAACAATTTTGTTAGAGCAATCATCAATAATTAAGCATGAATCCTTCTTGAAAATAACCTTATAACCATTATCACATAATTGACTAATACTAAGCAAATTATATTTGAGATTATCAATAAGAAGAACATCTTTAATAAAGGGAGAAGTACTTTTACCAACATTGTCAATGCCAATGATTTTCCCTTTCTTTTTGTCACCGAAAGTCGCAAATCCTTCATCTCTTGGTTTGACATCATTAAGTATGGATGCATTTCCAGTCATGTGTCTTGAGCATCCACTATCAAGAAACCATTTGTTCTCCTTTGTTTTCAATTGAAAACATACCTACACCAAAGATGTTAATAAGCCTTTTGGTACCCAAATTCTCTTGGGTCCATTGGGGTTAGTTCTTTTAACTACCCAAGTGCTTTTAGCACCATTCTCAATCTTTTTCTTCACATAACATCTAGTCACTTTATGACCATTTTTACCACAATAAGTACAACATATTTTCGAAGAAGTATAGACATGTGAATGATATGCATGAGATACTCTCTTATGTGTATGTGACATATGTGAGTGAGATAAACTCTCATGTGTGTGTGAGACATTATTATAACTATCATCAAAACCAAGACCTCTCTTATCATGAGTGAGTCTTTGTTCAAATTGTCCCTACCACATGTAAGTTTTTGCAAGCTAGCACTTAAATCACTCATTCTAATTTTCATGGCATCATAATCACTCATCATATCATCCAACTTCTTGTTTCTAGAAATAAGATCAACATTAGCATTCTCAAGAAATTTTACCTTATCATTTAAACCAATAACATTCTCATCAAGACAAATCTTTGTAGAAGTTAACAAGGCATTTTCATCAATGAGCCTAGTATTATCTAATGATAGCTTCTCTACTTGACATTTCAAGACTTTGTTTTTCTTGATAATCTTTTTCATTTCCTTATAGAGATTGGAGATGAATTCATCTCTATCAAACATGTCACAAATATCATCATCACTTTCACTATCAACTAAAGAAGGAGTTTTTGGAGTATTTACCTCATCTTCAATGGCCATGAAACAAACATTTGCATGTTCAGTTTGTTCTTCATCTTCACTTCCTTCTTGATCCCAAGTGCAAGCAAGTCCTTTCTTGTTCTTGGACTTGTACTTCTTTTCTTTCTCTCTTAATTTTGGACAGTCCGCTTTGAAGTGATTTGGACTTCCGCATTCATAGCATTGCTTTGAGTTGTTATTTGTAGATGTCGATGGCTTCTTTTTTAATTTGTTGAAATGTCCCTTTTTGAACATTTTCTTGAAGTTCTTCATGACAAGAGCTATTTCCTCATCATCCATTTCTTCCTCATCACTGGAAGATTCATTTTCGTTGTTCTCTTTAGTTTTGAGAGCAATTCCTCTTTTCCCTTTGTCTTCCACTTCTTGATCATTCAACCACTTCATCCTAATCTCATGAGTGAGAAGTGATCCAATAAGCTCTTCCACTGGTTTCTTCTTCAAATCATGAGTTTTCAACATAGCAGTAGTTTTGCCTTCCCAAGCCTTTGGTAAAGCATTGAGTATTTTCATATTTTGTTCTCCTATAGAATAAGACTTGCTAAACACTTTTAAACTGTTAATAATGTTAGTAAAGCGAGTAAACATATCAGTGATGTTTTCATTTGATTTCATAGTGAAAAGTTCATACTCCCTTGTAAGCATACCAAGTTTTGTTTCCTTTACTTGGTTTGTACCTTCATGAGTCACTTCAAGTAGTCTCCACATTTCATGTGCAGATTCACAACATCTTACCCTGTTATACTCATTCATATCAAGTGCACAAATAAGAGTGTTCATGGCAAGAAAATTAAGGGTCATTTTCTTTTTATCTTCATCATCAAATTCCTCAGAAATTCTATCAATCTTTATACCATCAACAACTTTGAAAGGTACATAGGGACCATTTTCAACAATATTCCATAATTCATAGTTTAGAGAAGATATATAGATTCTAACTCTATTTTTCCAGAAATTATAGTTTGTGTCATTCAACAAAGGAGGTCTAGTAGTAGAGTAACCTTCTACCATCATAGTGTTATCTAGATGAGCCATAGAATCTTTGCTTCAAGGATGTTAAGCCTTATCAACAAGAAGACATGCTCTGATACCAATTGAAAAACCTAAGAGGGGGGGTGAATTAGGTTTAAACCGATTTTTCCTCTATAAATTAAACAAGCTTTCTAAGATAACAAATATCAAACACTTGGTGTTCAACCAAAGTATGAAATGATGAGTTCAAGAAAAGAAGCAATGAACACAAAGATTTATAGTGGTTCGGTTTATCCAACAAAACCTAATCCACTACCTTGAGCTATCTACTCAAGGATTTCACAAAACCTTTCACTAATATAGTAAGAGAGAATACAATAGAGGCTCACCCAATTCCCTTAGGGTTTTACAACACAAACCTCTTAACCAACCAAGGTTCACTCAACACTTTGAGTTTTACAATATAACCTTGTCTACACACCTATCTCTATTACAACAATTAATGAAAAAGAGGCTCTTAACACAAACACAGTTTTCTATGGTTCAAGGCTCACTCTAACCCCTAGAGTTTTAAGCTCAATGCAACCTTGAACAAATCAATCAAGATATGAATAAGAAGAGTTTGATATATGAAATCACCTTAATGTGAAGATATATCAATGTAAAGCATAAATACCTCTTTGAGTAATGTTTTCTTGTAAGTTGCTCAAGAACCCCAATGATTTTGTATAAATCTCACTTTGATGAATTTCACAATATGAATGTTAAGATTTGGTTTCAAAATAATCTCCAGAGGTTCTATGAAGTGTTAGGATCAGATTTTTGCTCAAAAAGTAGTTGGTTTGAGTTGTTTAAACGATTGGGTATTTATAAGTATGCACCAACGGTCATAAAAATGGCTGTTTGAATCCCACTCAGGAGAAGTGCGGTCGACCGCAAATCAGGAGGGTCGTCCGCACCATCATCCGCAAATGTTCCAGAAAACTCTGGACAGCTTGCGGACGATGAGCTCAGAAGTCCGGTCGACCGCTCCATCATCCGCAAGTGTTCCAGAAAACTCTTGACAACCTGCGGACGATACTCTGAGAAGTCTGGTCGACCGCATGATTTGTGGTCGTCCACACTTTTGTCAGGTCGACCACAAATGCATTAAAACTATGCAGAACAAGTTTCCAAACAACTCTAAGATTTTGCAAACTATATTTTATGAATTTTGAAGTATGTGCATGTATTTTGAAAATCATTTCAAATACCCAACTCATGTTTTATCCAAATTAAATGCATTTTGAAAATCATTTCACTTTTATTGAGCAACCTATGGAACTCATTACTCAAAGGGATAGACCTAGAGATAACCAAAGATAAATAAAGAATTAAAGCTACACCTCTAGATCCTATCTAATCCAGAAACGCTTATCTTCAAGGCTTGACATCAAAAGCTCTTTTCTGAAGAATTGAAACTTTGATCTTGCAAGGATTAGATATATGAATCCTAAGAGATCATCATTAATACAATAAAACCATTAGTCCTTATCAATGTTTGTCATTTAATCAAAATTAAGATATTAAAAGCTTTAAGGCTTTCACTCTTTTTCGCTTGTTACCAGAAATTTACCAGTTAATTTGAGGTACTTAATTCTGGATCTGTCTTTGGTACAAAAGTTACTAGTTCATCTAATAGCTCCTTGGTCGTGGGTGCAAATACAATTATTCTTCGTGCTATTAGAGATAGAAGCTTATGTGTAACAGCTATGTCAAGCAATGCTAACAAACCATCAAAGTAGTGATCAACATTTAAAAGACCAATTAGTTTAGTGTGCAATTTCATG
This sequence comes from Apocynum venetum, assembly GCA_019593545.1. Classification (NCBI taxonomy): domain Eukaryota; kingdom Viridiplantae; phylum Streptophyta; class Magnoliopsida; order Gentianales; family Apocynaceae; genus Apocynum; species Apocynum venetum. The sequence continues at coordinate 4,759,485 of SRSM01000132.1, forward strand.
TTAAACCAAAATGTTAAATTGAACAAGCATTCTAATGCTTCATATCCTCATGGTATTACTATGAAAGCATCACAATTATGCAACATGAGTGTCATATGCTCATAAAATGATTTTGTTTATACCTTAGGTCCAATTGTTCTGCCATATACTTCTTTTAGAGGAGTGAGAATTACACCTATCGCGAGAACTTTGTTTGACTGATTTCTTTCAATCTGAACAAGTGTTTGGTATGATTGGTGTGCTCGAGCAACCTATCCGATTAATCTGGCATTTCCTCCTCCGTATACTAGACCAATCTTTCGATGAGCTAGTACTCTTCCCAATTGGATAGCAGCAATTAGATGCGAAACAGTAGCACCCACGATCGTTCTTCCAAACATTGTAATGGTTGTTAGACTTTTTATTGATGGACCTTCCATAGTAATGACTTCAAAAGTGATTATGTTACACATTAAAAGAAAACAAACAAATAAAACAAATCAATGAAGAAACAAATAAAAACAAATAGTTGTGATTGTGGCTCACATCTTCCTCTGGTTTTACGTCCAGTAATGATTTTAAACACCTTTTATGAGTAAGAGATATGCTGCTCACCTAGATTTCCTAAAAACTGGCAAACAAGATCGTTTAAATTCAAATACCGAAGACTGTACTGAAGTTGTTCAATTTTGAATTGTTTCCATAACCAGAGAATTTCCATTTGAACATATCCACTATAATGCGAATCAAGAGTTAGTTTGATATCATCTAATGACTATTTACTCAATCCATTCTTAATGAAATCAATTTTGTCTTCCCGATTATCAGATAAATACTTAAGTGAATGACAACTGGCATCAAGTTCCATCTAGCACATTTATAACAAACTCTCATTATTTTACCTCTACATTTATTTACATAACTACTATTTCCCAACCCAGGTGAACGTTTGGGAAAAGTTGGATGTTCACCACTAATCCGGACCTTAGCTTCAATTATCCACCTAATATCTTCAGACATTCCAATAGATACTAGTACTTTCATAAGCTCCAATCTAATCAAATATATTTTTCTCAAATAATTAATAGGGAGCAATAGATAATATCTTCTCATTTTCATTAATGAATCATCCATTATGTAACAAAGAGATAGAAAGAAAGAAATGATGGAAAGACAAACAAAAATGTAAAAAGGAAATAAATACCTTGCAGATGGAATTTACTCTTGAAAGGAAATTAGCAAAAATCATTTGGTGATTCTTTCAACAATTAAGTAAGTTATTTAAAGTCGTGTTTAATCACTGTTGGACATTTAATTAACTTAAATACACCATCTTTCAATATCCGAGAAAATGCATATTCAACAATTTCTGCTAGGCCTGCAAGCTAAAAAATGAAAAAGGAAAATGAAGCAATTCAAAGTATTAAAGAAAGCGATGGGTTGCCTTCCACACAGCACCCTTGTTTAACATCTTAGACTCGACGAGTATATATTTCAATTCTTTTCTGGTGATGGGTCTTCAAAAACTCGACAAGTATATATTTCAATGCCCAAAGAGCATCTCCTAATCGAATGTTCTAGTCTTTCCTATTAGGATTGACTACTTTAGCTAGAATAGACTTAATTTCCTTGTTAGATATTTCAGCAAGTCCATTTGTTTGAGGATGATAAGCAGTAGAAACCTTATGAGAAACATGATTGGCGCAGCCTGTCATATGACTCTCAAATTTAAACCTAACAATTCCTATATAGATAGGAAAAGTAGGGATCGAATCCACAGAGATTTGTCAACTCTTAAATTAAAATCATTAATCCAAAAAGGTTTTGGGGTTTTGGTATTTTGAGAACAAGAAAATAACAACAATTAAAATAAATATTTTTCGATTTTTTGGATTTGTGAATAGAATTAAAAAGGAATTTAGAATATAAATGATATGAAAAGGCGTTAGCATCAAGTTATTTTTTTCATGGGATTAATCATAGATAAATACATTATTAAGTAGTTGGTTTTAGAATCCCGATCAACTCAGACATATTCCTATCCTTACAAATTAGATTAATCATGATCAGCTCAGACAGATTAATCACTAATTTAATTAAACACCACTACCAATCAGCGTCTATAGCATGCTCAATCAAATTGCATTAAACAAATAAGGTATCACCAACATTAAATTATATATATAACAATCAGCTTAATTATATACAATTTAAATTATATAATTGCACTACTAATTTAATTAAGCCAAGAGCTGCAACTCAATTTAACTAGTGGATGCTACTTGAATCATTAATACAAGATTAATAATCCTAGCTATATAATCATATTCATTAACTAGATTGTCAATCCAATTAATTCACACAATTATATTGGTTAAAACATGAATTATATAAATACTCAATTAATATATATATATATATATAAGTATATTAAATAAATACACAAATATATATATATATATAGAGAAAGATTGGATCTATATTAACTAAACAAATTAGGCGGTTCAATCGGCCATTTAAATAAATTAAACTAAAAGTATGGAAGCTCGGCCTTCCATAAAAAGGAATTAAAGATATAAAAATAAATTAAACTAGTTAGGAGACTTGACCTTCCATAATAAAGAAAATAAAAGAAATAAAAGTAAATTAAACTAATTAGGTGGCTTAGCCATCCATTTGCGATATTTAAAGTGTATAAAACAAAATAAATAAAAACTAGGCGGGTAAACTGACCATAAGTCCAGTTAAATAAATTCAAATAAAAATTAAGTATAAAGAAAATTATCTCATAATCCCATTTATTAATAACTTAACACATATCCTTGCTAACAAAAGGAAATTACTCACAATACATATTTAATAAATATAAGATGGAATTTATAAACATTAGAAAGAAAATTTGAAAGATAAACTCCCCGGAAATATTGAAATTATCTAGACAGAATTTCTTTACTAAATATTACAAAAAAAACCTTGAAATATTTTTCTAAAAAATCTGGAAAATATACTAAGATGAAGACAATAATAAAAGAAATAAATTGCAAAAGAAATGGAGAAGATTGGAGCTAAATTGGTGTTGAAATCATAAAAATAAGCTTCTTATTTATAGCCATAAAAATTAGGGGCAAAATGGTCATTTTGCACCCCAAAGTCTTGAAAATTTAGTTCGTAGCCTAATTTCCCAACTTCGCCACATGTCGCATCCTCATTGGTCCACATTGCGGCTCCTAGAAGCACCACTTGTCACCATCTGATTGCACCACTTGTCATCTTCTGATTACGCCACATGTTATCTTTTTATTGTGCCACGTCATCAGATGACATGGATTTTTTATAAAAAAAAATTCTCCAACATTTCTTTTTCTTTTTTTTATCTCCATAATGAATTAAAATACACTAGAAAACTTACAAACAAATAAATAGAAGGGAAACGTGAAATATATCCATTAAATAACATAATTAATCAATTTTTAAACAAAATATAATTATTAAATAACATAAAAATCAGTTAATTTATGAGTACATCAATGATATTTTTTAAATAGAGTTTCTACTACCTTATTGCAAAAATGCGTACCTCTGTTACTGATCATCGCCTTTGGAATTCCAAATCTATGGAATATGTTATCCTTGATAAATGTCACAATTGCTTTAGAATCATTCGTTCGAGTGGCCTTAGCTCTAATCCATTTGGATACATAATCCACTACAAGTAAGATGTAAGTATTTCCAAAAGATGAAGGCAAATGTACCATGAAATAAATGTCCCATGCATCATAAAGTTCACAAACTCATATAGTTTTCAAAGGCATTTCATCTCTCATAGATATATTACCAACTCTTTAACAGAGTAATATGCATTTGCGTTTGACATTGTCTACGTAGCTTGTGAAAAGGAAGGAATCATTCCAAAGGTAGTGTTTTGAGTCATTTCTAATTTTATCCTTTTGAGGCTTGCATAAATTATTTGGAAATACTTTGATAACAATATAATTAGCCATATTAGCATACTAAGGTATAATTTCATGCAATACATAATGATGCTCATCAGGAAATAAATCAGAGATAGGAGATACTTCCCCATCATATGTCAATCGACTCAAATGATTATCAACAAGATTCTCTAATCCCTTCTTATCTAGGATTTCGAGGTCAAATTCCTGGAGTAAGAGAATCTATCTGAGTAAAGCTACATGTACTTTAAAGCTACATTATCTGAATAAATAATCATTTTTTCCCAACAGATAAGATCTAAATTTTTCTAGAGAAAAAATAGCATAGTAGAGTTCATTCTCAACTATGGTATAATTGCATTGGGCATCATCAAGTAATTTAGATGCATAATGTATCACATGAGGAACTTTATTTATTTTTTGACCTAGAACAACTCCAACCGCTTTGTCACTAGCATCACACATTATCTCAAAAGAAAATTTTCAATTATGGGGTTGAATGATAGGTGATTAAATCAATTTCTCTTTCAACAATTTAAATGTTTGTTTACAACATTCATCAAAATTGAATTTATATTCTTTTTGTAATAACTTGCATAAAAGTTGAATAGTTTTAGAAAAACCCTTAAGAAGGATCTTACCTCTCTTATCATATAAGGATAATGAATACATTTAATCACATCAATCTTGACTTTGTCAATAGCCAGTCTCTTTGGTGAAACCACATGCACTAAACACAATTCCTTATTCTACTATAAAATGACATTTTTCATAATTGAGAGCAAGGTTAGTTTCAACACACCATTTAAGCACAAGTGCCAAATTTTCTAAACATGAATCAAATGAATTTCCATAGATAGTAAAATCATCCATGAAAATTTCAATGATATTTGTGGCAAAATCAAAAAATAAGGACATCATACATCTTTGAAAGGTAGCAGGTGCATTGCATAGACCAAAAGACATTCTTCTATAAGCATAAGTACCAAATGGGCAAGTAAAAGTAGTCTTACATTGGTCTTCTGGGACAATAGCAATATGAAAATAACCAGAATAACCATCCAGGAAACAATAATGAGAACGACCAAATAGACGCTCTAACATTTGATCCATGAAAGAAAGCGGAAAATGGTCTTTCCTAGTTGATGCATTAAGTTTCCTGTAGTCTATGCAGACTCTACAACTATTTTGCACTCTAGTAGGAACTTTCTCACCTTCAGAGTTCTCCACAATAGTTATTCCATTTTTCTTTAGAACAACATGTACAAGACTTACCTAATGTGAATATGTGAGTGGGTAGATGACACCAGCATAAAAAACATTTAGAATTTCAGTTTTTATTACTTCCATCATAGAATGGTTTAATCTCCTTTGTGACTCTCTTGTTGGTTTAGCTCCATCTTATAACAATATACGGTGCATGAATATTGATGGGCTAATACCTCTAATGTCGACTAAAGTCCAGCCGATGGTAGTTTTGTTGTCCCTGAGCACAGAAACTAACCTCTCTTCTTGGGAAAATAAGATATTGTTAGCAATAATAACAGGTAAAGCATTGCATTCACTTAAATATGCATATTTCAAATGGTAAGATTTGATTATGTGAGCTAGGTAATGCAATTTTTGAATTACTAACAGGACATGCAGATAAATCATTGACAACTTGTTTGAGTTCATGGTCACATTCCACAGATAAAGTGTCAAGAATATTTTCATCTATGCAAAAGTTCATAATGGATTGTATCATTTCAGTGTAGCTCAAGTCAAATATATCTTCAATAAGTGAATCTATAATATCCACAACAGAAACTGTAGAACATTCATCAGAAGGGTACTTCATGACATCAAATATGTTAAAAGAAATTTTATATCAATTTTAGTACCTTCATTTATATCAATTTTAGTTCTAGCAGTTTTCAGAAATAATCTACCTAACAGAATAGGTGACTTTGATAAACAAATATTTTGGCTATCCTCAGTTTTCAAAATATAGAAATCCGCAGGGAATACTAAATCATTTATTTTATACAATACATCTTTTATTACTCCTTCTGGATAAGCCACAGACCTATCAGCTAACTGAATAACAATTCTAGTATGTTTCATTGGTCCCAAATTTATAGAGTTAAAGATTGTAAAAGACACAAAAATCAGGGGCAAAATGGTAATTTCGCACTCCAAAATCTTGAAAATTCAATTGGTGACCTAATTTCCCCACAGATTGCCACGTGTCACGTTTTCATTGGTCCACATTGCAGCTTCTACAAGCGCCACTTGTCATCTTCTGATTGCGTCACATGTCATCTTCTGGTTATGCCACGTCATCGAATGACAATGATTTTTTTTTTAAACTTATTTGACATGCCTTCTTCTTTTTTTTATATCTTGAATGAACTAAAATACACTGAAAAACTTACAAACAAAGAAATAGAAAGGAAATGTGAAATATATCCATTAAATAACATAATTAATCGATTTTTAAACAAAATATAATCATTAAATAACATAAAAATCAGTTAATTTATGAGTACATCAATACAATATTTATACCTTGTAATGTTGTGATATGTGGAAATTTTAGCAACATTTTCAAATGGCATTTTTATTGTACATTAGCATATTGATGTATTCATAAATTAACTAATTTTTATACTATTTAATGACTATATTTAATATAACTTGATACTAATTCCTTGCTAACGCTTTTTTTTATATTATTTATATTCCAAATTCCTTTTAATTCTATTCTCAAAATACCAAAAACCCCCAAAACCCTTTCTGATTAATGATTTTAATTTAAGAGTTGACAAATCTCTGTGGATTCGATCCCTACATTCCCTATCTACATATGAATTGTTAAGTTTAAATTTGAGAGCCGTAAGCCAGGCTTCGTCACATATTTTTTATTTTTGCTCACAAACTTAGGATTAAATGTAAATCACAGTCGATTAAGAATGTTGATTCATAATCAATTAGGTCTAGCGACTCATAGTCGACTATGCTTGTTGATTCATAACCTACTATGGTGGGTGACCCATAGTAAACTATGACTTGTAACTAGTTTTATGATTGTACTTCAGTTAGCATGCGAAAGTCTATTAGATTATAAGTTGGGTTGGACTTTGTGGGTTTAATATTAGAGTTTTAGATTTGGAATTAAGTTTCTTTTTTTCAATATAGAGTTCAATAAAGTTTAATTTATAGATTAATACAGTTTTATAAGATCACTAGTCTTTTTCTTTTTTAAAATATAAGTTAATCTTATTCAATTAAAATCATATGTTAATATTTTATTTACAATATATGCTAATCTTATTCAATTAATCTACATAAAATAATACTATATAATTATGTCTAAATATTAAAAATTATAATGTGAAAAATTAGATGGGTTAGATTTTGTGGGGTTAATAGTAGAGTTTTAGTTTTGGAATTAAGTTTCTTTCTTTTTTTGAGAGAAGTAAACTAATTTTTTTAGTCTTTTCCTTGTGGCTTTAGTTGGGTTTGGCTTTGTGAGTTTAATAGTAGAGTTTTACTCAATCTCTTTTTTTTATTATTATTATTGTGAATGTTTTTTTTTTTACAAAGAAATGAGGGGCATAAACCTAATCTCCAGTTTATATAAAAAACATAAGTACATGAAAAAATCTAGAGTACTCGAACAAAAAGGAAGCCAAGTCTATTCAACTATATCAAGGCTCTAGTCCTCTTGTGTAGCTTCATCCAAGTGACTCCATCCAAGATAGCTCGCAACTTAGCCTAAAAAATTGTATAAAAACTGTAAAATGAACAAAAAGCACGAACGCAATGATGCACTCATAAATTAACTTATTTTTATGTTACTTAATGACTATATTTTGTTTAAAAATCTTTTAATTGTGTTATTTAATGCATATATTTCACATTTTCTTTCTATTTCTTTGTTTATAAGTTTTTTAGTGTATTTTAGTACATTTTTTAAATAAAAAGAAAAAGAAGAAATGAAGATGAAGAAGAAGGAAAAAAAATTGGTAAACAGTAATTCGGTGAACAGTACTGCCGTCGATGATGACGTCACTGCTTACGTCATGAACAGTGTCACCGGCTGGTCAAAGTCAACATGTCAACTCACTACATTACTGAAAGTCAAAATGACTATTTTACCCCTAGAAATTTCCCTATAAATATGCTACCTTTCTTTCTCATTTTATACACCAATTTAGCTCCAATCTTCTCCATTTCTTTTGTAATTTCTTACTTTTATTATTATCTTCATATTAATATAATTTCTAGAATTTTTAGAATAGTTTTTCAAGTCTTTTTGTAAAATTTAGTAAAAAAATTATGTCCGAATAATTTCAATATTTCTGGGGAGTATTGCTTTCAAATTTTCGTTCTAATGTTTATAAATTTCATCTTATATTTATTAAATATATATTTTGAGTAATTTCCTTTTGTTAGCAAAGATATGTGTTAAGTTATTAATAAATGGAATTATGAGATAATTTTCTTTACACTTAATTTCTATTTGGATTTATTTAACTAGACTTATGGTCGGTTTACCCGCCTAGTCTTTATTATTTTTACTTTATGCACTTTAAATATCACAAATAGATGGCTGAGGCACGTAATTAGTTTAATTGATGGCTGAGGCACCTAATTAGAAGCGCCACTTGTCATCTTCTTATTGCGTCACGTCATCGAATGACGTGGATTTTTTTTTTTACTTCTCCAACATTTCGTCTTCTTCTTTTTATCTCCATAATGAATTAAAATACACTAAAAAACTTACAAACAAAGAAATAGAAGGGAAACATGAAATATATCAATTAAATAACATAATTAACCAATTTTTAAACAAAATATAGTCATTAAATAACATAAAATCAGTTAATTTTTTAGTACATCACCACTTAATCATTATAATATGTGCATAATTATTCTGAAAAGACAAGTATACACCTAAACAATCCTATGCATAAATTATGTTTTTTTTTCCACTGCAATGATCTTTTCTTGTACTTGCAAATAACCTTATTTTGCTGACAATGAAACACTAAAACATTATATTAAAACAATGTCAGTGATACATTTCACAAAATGTTGGGGATAGTTTGAAATATTACCTCATTATTTGGTTGATTCTTGTTCAAAGGAAACAATTCAAATATAATTTATCATTGGATATTGCAAACCATTTCTTTGATGAACACAAACACATAGAGTATGCATTTACCTAATCCACTTTTATTTTGTGTATGTGGGGTTTTCTGAAACCCTTGTTGTCTAGGAACTTTATCATTTAATGGTGGAAGTGGTGCAGTTTCAAAGCTTGCTACTATTTCTTCCTCTGCTTCCATTTCTTTGTTTGATAAGGCTGCAACCTCTGCCATGAAACAAGTGGCTCGCCTAGATAGTGCTGCTATAATTCCTATTTTAATTAATATAATTGTGTGAATTAATTGGATTGACAATCTAGTTAATAAATATGATTATATAGCTAGGAATATTAATCTTGTATTAATGATTCAAGTGGCATCTACTAGTTTAATTGAGTTGCAGCTCTTGACTTAATTAAATTAGTAGTAAAATTATATAATTTAAATTGTATATAATTAAGGTGATTGTTATATACAATTTAATATTGGTGATGTCTTATTTAGTTAATGCAATTTGATTAAGTATCCTATACACGCTGGTTGGTAGTGATGTTTAATTAAATTAGAGATTAATCTATTTGAGGTGATTGGGATTACTCTAATTTGTAAGGATAGGAATCTGTCTGAGCTAATTAGGATTCTAAAATCAATTATTTAATAGTGTCTTTATCTATGATTAATCTCATGAAAAATATAACTTGATGCTAGTTTCTTGCTAACGCTTTTTATACCATTTGTATTCCAAATTCCTTTTTAATTCTGTTTACAAAATCCAAAAACTCCAAAAATATTTCTTTTAATTATTGTTATTGTTCTCAAAATACCAAAACCCCAAAAACCTTTTCCAATTAATTGTTTTAATTTAAGAGTTGACAAATCTCTATGGATTCAATCCCTACTTTCCCTATCTATATAGGAATTGTTAAGTTTAAATTTGAGAGTCGAACAACTGGCTTCATTAGAAGTCTTATGTATGAAATGGCTTGTACTCGTCTAGACATTTCATAGATAGTAAGTGTGATAAGCAAATATATGTCCTGTCCTAGTAAAACTCATTGGCAGACTGTCAAATGGATTCTTAGATTCGTACGAAGTATTTCAACCACATGCTTGGAGTTTGGCAAAACTAGTAACACTTTGGTTGGATTTGTGGATTCTAATTATGCTGGAGATCTTGACAAAAAGATATCACTTAAGGGCTATGTATTTTACATTGGAGGTTGTATTGTTAGTTGAAAAGCTACTTTACAACATATAGTAGCTTTTTCTACTACTAAACAGAATATATGGTTATTACATAGGCAGTCAAATAAGTTATATGACTAAAGGGTTTATTTGGTAAATTCAGTTTGTACCAAAGTGTGACTACAATACCTGACCATCTAAGAGTTGATTCACATAGTTTAATCTATATAAAAGGTAGTGACTTTAAAAAAGAAAGAACCAATGAATTTTGAAGCAAAATTACAATTTTTATTTGCATATGTTGTTCTCTAATTTAAACTAGTATATAAAATTGTTTAAATATAATAATATTTATTAATAGCATTTAAATTATACACTAAAATAATTTAATAAGTTTTTAATGTAAACATATGTACACATTTAATATAATTATATAAACTTAATCTTAATATTGACAATTTTATATTATCACTAATATTTACATTTATGTGACATATATGTATATCACCATAGCTTTAAAATATGCATGACAAGACTAACTTTGTCACAAGTAATGAACAATAATGAGACAAAATTAAATCGTCACACAAATTCTAATGCGGTCCCTTTAGTAACGAATTTCGGTGTCATGAATTAGTTAAACACTAGTGACAATATATGAAATTGCCAGGTAATGATATGCTTATGAGGCACATATATTATCGTCACATAAATCTTTTTTTTATGACGTTATTATATGTCACAATATGAATAATTTGATATATGATGAAATTTAAATTATTATATATAATGAATAATAATATTAGTGATGATATATATGTCGTTAGAAAAACCTTTTGTATTGATGACAATCATAAATCATCAAGAAAAATTCAAAATCAAAGGATTTTCCACCGTATCTTATAGGTGGGATAGTTTGGCGTCAATCATTTTGTGACAATATTACATGACATTGTCAATTATCGTCACCAAAAATATTGATTTCATGAAAATGTGTAACGAATGAAGAATTTCGTCACATTAGGTGCACTTAGTGTGATGATCTTAAAATATGTCACGTAGCAAAACATCACTAATTGTCAAATATGTTGTGGTGTATGTATTATTTTTTCATCTTAAATGACATTTTTAAATACCAATACATAAATATCATAATAAATACAAATACATAATAGAAAATATAAATAGTAAGTAATACATAAATAATATCAATCCAAATAAAACATAACATGTTTGGTGATCTGATCAACAATGCATTAAGGCACACTCAAATAATCAACCATAAGAATAGGTGTATACTCTAATAATCTCTTATTAATGTTAAAATAATATTATTAAATGAAAATATTTAAATAACAATAATACTATAATATGATATTAATAATACTAATATTATTAAATAATAATATAATAATTATAATAATATATCATTTTATGATAATACTGATTATATTATATTTGTAATACTAAAATTATATTATAGTAAAAATGACATACAAACATAAAAAAATGATACATAAGTCTGAAAATAAAATAATATATAAAACTGCTGAAAATAAAATAATATATAAAACTGAGAATAAAAATGATACAATAACGAACTACTACAGAACGTCCTATCTCTTCAGCCTAATTAATAAGGTCATCTCGAATATTAAAAATATTGTTAGTATTAAAGACATCTTGTAAATCAACGAAATCTCTTTGAATAACTTCAAATGAATCATAGAAATGTTTTTACAAATGATTGTACACAATTGTTAAAAAAAACAAAATTCACGGCTCCAAAAGCCACGCACCAAGGCACAATGAGTGGCTTTAAGAGCCACACATCGTGTCTTAGTCCGTAGCTTCCGGAGTCACGCACTAATGTTTGTGTGTAAAATTCATTTTTGGAATAGGAGCATTTTGTGGAGTTAATCGTTAAAATGTGTTGCATTTAATAAATGTTGTGCAACATTTAAAAATCATGTTAATTTTTCATGTACCGAAACCTTTGGGCCTTAACGTTATATACAAAACATACCCATTTGAAGACAATATATATATATATATATAGTCATTCGACCTTTTTTATAAGATGTTTTAAACAAAATTATACAATCCAATCAATTCTTTTAGTTCTCATTCTACCTTTATTTTTCTTGGGAAAAAAAGTATTTGTTATCTCGTTCTCTCTCAATAAAGTAACGATGAATTTTAAAATAATTATGAATTTTAAAAAATAATAAAAATATCTTATAATTAAATAAAAGAGATTATTTAATGCATATTATAAAAAAAATGACTCTGGGAATATATATTTTGTGTTGTTACCGATGTGTTCGGGGAAATGATTAGCGCATAACCATTTAGGATAGGCAGAAGGGTTGTACTAACAAGTCCCCAGCGTATGTGGGTGACGTGGGGAGAAATCCTCCGTCAACGCATGTTCGAATCCTGTCTGAGACAAATTTTCACTGAAATATTATTGAACTTTCTCCTTAGTTTGAATCCTGTTAGCTATCTCCCATATCCCATACGTAGGTAGGAGTTCTCCTCTCTCCCTCATTGGAAAAGAGTGAAAAATATGTAGTGAGATAAGTAGTTGAAATGTTGTCACGCCAAAGAATAGGTGGAGATGGTGACGATAAATCAATCCAAGGATGAGAAATTTCTTGAAAAAGTGAAGTGACCCATGCAAGTTCACAACAAGCTGCTGCAAGAGCTCGATATTCAGCATCAGTGGAAGAACGAGCTACAGTTAGTTGTTTCTTGGAACTCCACTTGATAAGATTTTTACCCAAATATACAGCATGCCATCCATTTTTGTCAAAAAGTCACTGAAAGGTAATTTATGAATTTTAGAAAGAGAACAAAGTCCATTTGTCTCAAAAGTACTACAAGATAATTTGTTACTTCTAATAGCATGAGAAGTAGTTCTAAAATTAGCATGGCCAAATCTAGCATGCCATGTTTCTAAAGAAATCGTATGGGCTTGAATAGAGAAACAACGTTTTGTGGAAACGTCTACTGAGATACTGTATAGACCTTGAACAACTTGGCCTTGATGTAGAATCTCTTTCGTAACTAAATCCTTGACAAGAAAAGAATGAGGTAAGAATTCAATAGAGACATTGTTATTGGCTGTAAATTGATGAACAAAAAGTAAATTGTTGGATGAGGATGGAAACCAACTTACCTCCCCTATGTTGCTTTGGTTTTATTTTATAGATGCTCTTACTAAAAGATGAAAGTCTTTTTCTCTTCTTTCTTTCTTTTTTTGTTTTTAATAATTTATTAAAAGATGGAAGTGATCAATGTTCAAGGCCATTTTTTTTCTTTCACGTGATGGAGCTTGTGTTTGTGATATTCCATTACATGCAATTTGGGATATACATTTCAACGTAGCGCGTATAATCGTGTTTTTCTGCTAATAAACCTTAAATTAAGCTGTTATTAATTTTAATAATTTGTAGAATCAGCACCGTTCAAAAAAAAGTCTTTTTTTCATTTTGAGAGTAAACATGAAAAGTGGCAAAAATCTTCAGTTATCATCATGAAAGATTAATTAAGAACAGAAAAGCAATCTAAGTAGTTCCGAAACGTTAAAACTGGTATTAATTATCCATTATCCAATTTTTAATTAATCCTGATGTGAAAGGCAGACATGATTCCAGTACTTAGTGCTTCTCATTGTCTTCAAGATCGTTACCACAAAGCAGTACTGTCATCACAATTGAGATCACAAGGCCTCGTTTGGTTGATCCATTGCTGGGCATTACTTGGCCAGGAGGGACCTGCAAAGGCTTCCATGAAGCTTGGAAACTCTAAAAATCCAGCAATGTTATCATCTCCACCATCAATAGGCTGTGGATGAATGCCATGGTGATGGAAACTTCCATGCACCCTTGTTTCATCTCCAACTTCTAGCTCATTCTTTTGGATATGTTCTTCAGCAATATTCCTAACTTCATAGGCATTATTATTATCAGAGTTCCCGAAAAAAATGATTTCTGGAAAGGTAGGATAAATGGCAGTACCAAAACCAACAGACGAGGAATATCCGAGGATAATGTCGTCCGTGAAATTATGTAATGTGGATGTTAGAGATGTAAGGCTTCCTTTAGTGCTGAAGAAGCCAGTACTAGGGCCCGTTGTCCATGCCCCTCCTCGGGATACTCTAAGTACATCAAGACATGGTAGGGCCACTGATCGTTGTGGGGTGGTTTTGGTCAATGGCTTAGATGGAGCTGATAGGTCAACTACTTGAGGATGGAAGTCAAAATTATTAATATTGAATTTAGAAGACTTGGGAGCAGCAAGTCTACCTTCAGCTTCAAGCCTAGCAGTCTCCCATTGAGCTAGATGGCTAATATTGGCTGCATCTTTGGATTGAATAGCTCCAATTGTGTTACTTTTTCTTTTATGGGTTACTGGATCAATGCCCATCTTGGTTAGTCTCTTCTTCAGATGTGTGTTCCAGTGATTCTTGATCTCATTATCAGTTCTCTTTGGCAGCTGCTTCGCTATGATGGACCATCTACATTATCATAATAAATGTTGAAACACAATAATTATCCAAGAATGTTAAACGTGAAAAAAAAAGGAACATTTCAGAAAAACACGAATGACTTGTTTATATGGCATATATATTATATATTCTGACGGCTGGAGTTTAAAGTGTGCTAAATATATAAAATTTACCTATTTTTAATAACAAAGTGAAATATTCAGTGTTAAGATTTTGTTGTCATGCACAAGAAAGCTTGTTAAATATGTAAATCCCTATAAACTTAAGCTAGTAGTAGAGTCAAGAGATTCGTGTGTGTCTGTGTGTGAGATACCTGTTTCCAAGAAAAGCATGGAGTTGAATTATGGTTTGTTCTTCTTGCAAGCTGAATTTTCCTCTCTTAATGTCGGGTCTTAAATAATTTCTCCACCTAAGTCTACAGCTCTTGCCACACCTTTGCAGCCCTGCACGGACACCATAGATCATGAGCACTGATCATCACAGTGAAAGAACCAAGGTTCTAAGCGAAAAAAAAGAAGAAGATATATATATATATATAATGTATTGGCCATTGATAATTAAGTTCTTAATTATCATGACCTGCTTTTGCAGGCAGGGCACGCCAGCTGCCAAGGCCATGTTTCTTAATGTAATCGAGTAGCTTTTGGTCTTCTTCAGGTGACCATGGTCCTTTCTTCAGCCCTGCTTTGATACAACAAGGTGACTTTCCCATTTACTGTTAGGGTCTATGAGAAGTGAGGATGGAGCATGACCCTAGAGGGTGAGACAGATATATATAGATAGATAGATAGATAGATAGAGAGAGAGAGAGAGAGAGAATGGCATCTTCTCTATTCATGTGGAGATGGAGTGGCAAAAAGAAAAAGAAAAAAAGAAAGAATATGCAAGGACAGATCGAGAGAGATCACTTATGAGAGTGAAAAATGATCGAGTTAAATAGTCCCATCTGTCTGACAAAATTGTACCCCGGCCGAAAGAAAATGCAACTTCCAACTATAATCAGACAAACATCAAATGTGCAACTTTCATACTCAAATACAAGCCTTCTTTCAATTATGAATACTTTACAGCTGAAGAAGATTTTTAGAAAGAAATTAACTATGGATAGAAATCTTTATGACTCCTCGAAGGTAGTTTAACCCTAACCATTTTAAGATATTTTGAATGTATAATTGAGATTTATTAAATGAGTAGTACCTGAATTATGTATACTTGTGTAAAAACATCACGCGAATTCTTAATTATCATAATCTTTATTCCCCTTTCAATTGTGCAAACCCATCCATGTTTTGCAAAATTAGGACACAGACAAGCTAGAATAAGTTGCAAAAAGTAAATGGGTTGACTTTTTTATTTATACAAATTCGAACTTGACAAGGATAATGGCCGTTCATTAAGCATTGATATAAGATAAGTACTTCATCTCCTTAATAATTGATGTACATATCATGATTCTGCATTCTTTTGCGTATTAAAAAGTCAATTACATGAGTTTTAGACTAATTGAGATGTATTCTTATAAATCTAGAATATTAAAAATAAATGAAAAGAAAAGTTTTGCACATAACGCTATTACCCTCCTTGAGTGGTTTCCGAATACGTCAATGCACATTAATTGGTGCTTGGCCAAGGACCCAAGACAAAAGGAGTGTACAGTGTTCTTTTGGTCTATCTTCATGTAGCAACTTTAAACCTTCTAAATATGATTAGAACAATTCATGGTTGATGGACATCGATCGATCACTTCATACCTTTAACCTTTATAAGGAAATTGTACGTTTTAAAAGGCAGGTTATCATGTGTTGAATGCAGCAGTTTCTGGAAGGGGGAAAATAATGTGGTTGTGTTTAAGGTGTCGTATATAATATATATGAATCAGCTGGAAATGATTGATTAATTAACTGCATATCCACCATTTTATGCCAAACATTGGCAATGATGGCATACAAACAATGTGTGCAGTGTGTGTTTTAATTAATCGGGATTGATAATATCTTTAGAGACAGTGGACTGTCATAAAAAAATATTTAAAAAAAGGAGAGAGAGTGGTCTGCTTTTGATATCGAAATTTTTTCTTTTCAACCACTTAAAAAAATGCTTTTGAGGGAGAAAAAAACTTATAACTTAATATAACATTGATATTTTCAATAATATTAGTAAATAAAAACAATTTTGAAAAGGCTTTTGAAGAAAAGCAACTCTTTCTTAAGATAAAATTAGAAAAATGATTAAGTAATCGAGAACAATTCTATAAGAGCTTTTTCTTAAGAATAAGCTAAAAGCAACTCTTTTTTAAAAGAAATAGATAATTGGGTCACTAAAAAGATATTAAAATCGTTGCCTCTAGTTTTATGGAAAATTATCTAAGCACATACTAGAATATGTCTCTTGCATAAAAGATAAAAGGGCAAAAGTATGGATTATTATCGATTTTTTATTTTGAACTATTTTCAATTTTTATTTATAAATTCTTATTTTTTATTTCAACTTTTAAGAGTCTTGTACTTTTTTTATTTTTAGTACAAAAAGATGACAATCAAATTATAAGAAATACATTTTTTAAAGGTTTTTTGTGATTGTGCCTTCTCACTTTGCAACTTGAACGATTAGAAAAAAAGTTTTTGGAAAAGAAAATGAAAATAACTAATATTTGACCTCTTATTCTTTCTCTTTCTCTTAGTTTTTATGTTCTTTTTAAAAAAAGTTCTACTCGAGAGATTAGTCTTGGAGATTGTTTGTTGGGATCTTAAGTAGGTAGTCACATCTCGAAACGTATGACCATGGCTCATTATGTAATTGACTAATAATATTTACGGGCAATCGTTAAATTTCTTATTTAAATACTTTTCTTTTTGTTTAGGGAAAAGTATTTAAGTGACCTCTAAACTTTTAAAAAGTTTGATATTAACTCTTGAATTTCAAAATAGACAATTTTGAACTCTGAACTTGCAAAATATATAACTATTGGCTCTACACTCAATTAGAGTTTGTTAAGAGTGGTGTGATCTTTTTCTTGTAAGTTGCACATGACAATTCAGAGATGTATTTTCATTCTTCAAAAAAAATTGATGGTTAAAATTAAATTTTCAAAAGTTTAGAGGCATTGTAATTTTTTTTCTTTCATCTTCTCTTTCAATCTACTCAGCCACCATAACATTTTATGCAGACCAATGCTTTAACCTAATTTACTTTGTTATGTCAACTTCCAAATCTACTTGAACATGCCATTATTTAACAAGTCTAACTTATGAAAGCACTAAAAATTATACGTTTTGAAAGCTCAAGATTCCTAACCATCCATTTTGAAGTTCAAGGGTTAATGCCAAACTTTTGAAAGTTTAACGGTCACTGAAATACTTTGCCCTTTTGCTTATAATATGCTTTCCTTCAAATTGTGAGATATACCATACAAATATCACTACATAAAAAAGGTCAGCTACCGACGGAAATGTGCTTGTCAATAATTTTTTATACAGTATCGATGGATTACCGACATAACTATTTTTGTCGTTAATTTTTAAGTATTACTAACTTATAGTTTTCCATTGGTAATTTTTTATATATTACTAACAAAATGCCAACATATTTTTGTTTTTGATTTATTTTTAAAAGAAAAATAAAATTCCATTCAAAAAAATTATTGACAAAATTTCAAAATTTTAATAAAATAAAAATATAAATGAACTATCTCAGGATTACCAATGGAATATGATGAAATTTTAAAAAATGATAAAACTTAAAATACCAACGAAATACTATCAACTAATATATATATATATATATATATATATGGGTTAAGAACGGAATAATGATAGATTTTCGATGGATTATCAATGATTTTTTTAACAAAAAAATAAAATAAACATAGAAACGGATTACCAACAACAAATTATGAAAATATTTTAAACATTATTTATTACATAAATTGTTATTCTTTTGTGAGTAGCGATTTTTTTATAGTGTTATAGACAAATAATTATACATAGTTATTTTGTATACATGCATACATACATATATATATATATATATATATTACATAGTTTTAATAATTTATTTATATTTGTATCTATACTATATATTGTTATATTTTCAAATATATTTTTTTAATTACTCTAATATGTACTCCATCTGTCTAGAATTGAATGTCAATTTTTTACTTTAGTTAAAAATTAATGAATGTTGTGAGACCCATGAGTTAATGGAATACAAATTCCTTAAATAAAAGCAGTGAGTAGTGGATTAGTGGAGTTCATAAGTTAGTAGGATATAAATATCTTAAATTAATAAGGTTATTAATAAAACTTTGGATAAAAATTATGCTTATTTAAGTAAAGTGGATATTCAATTCTGGATAAACTAAAATAAAATGAACATTCAATTTCGAATGGATGGAGTATTATTTATATGACCATTTACACTATAATTTAATTTTATAATATATATTGTGTTAATTGTTATTATAATTGTTCCTATCATTATTATTATTGTTATTATTATTATTATTATTATTATTATTATGTGTTACTTTTACTATTATTTTATTGTTATTGTTATTGTTATTATTATTATTACAAGAAAAATAATAAATTTTTTTGTTACTATTATTATTATTAACTAATCTTATTACTACAACGATTATTTTTATCTACTATTATATTATTATAAATGTATTTTTGTTGTTGTTGTTATTATTATTATTATTATTATTATTATTATTATTATTTATGATGTGTTACTTTTATTGTTATTATTATTATTATTATTATTATTTTATTTTTATTAATATTATTATTACAATAACAGTAGTAATTATTGTTATTGTTACTATTATAATTACTGGTTTTATGTTGTTAGTAGTGGTGTTGGTATAAATTATAAAATTGTGCAAATTTCTTAAAGTTCTTACTTGGTGTAGTGGCACAAGTCCTTTACAATTTTGTCCGGTGAAGGTAAGACTTCCTATAGAATGTTTGGTCTAATTGAATCAATATCTTTTCAAAAAAAAAAAAATTTGAATCAATATTGTATCGAAATAGGATAATGCTAAGTGTGGATATTTATGGGCGTTTTGATGCAGGAAGTTGCAGAAAACATCTCTTTTGCTCCTATCGATTTGCTCATCATGTTCAACAGTAATGTGGTGCCATTGAACAGTTTGAGTATGAAACAACTTCAGACAAGCCTGAAGACTTCGATGGTTATGTTTCCCCCAAGCACAATGTTCCTCTCGGTGCGGTATCCTTAAGCAAAGATCAGATAATGGAATTAACGTCGTTAATGGTGCTCGATGAGATGGAAATGCGTACATAGAATTCACCGGAAGAACAGATAGGGAATCATATGTTAGTGGCCGTCCCAACTCCAGCCTAACACGTTTCCAAAACCAAGACTTTCATCCCACAATTTGTTCTAAATCCTCAACAAAGCCTTTTGATTAAGTCAAAACTTTGGCTTATTTTGACCTATAAATAAGCATGGAAATTGATATCCAAAATCATCCAAATCAAAATACAATTCCAAGCTTCAATATATTCAGAGAATATCTATGAAGAAGCAAGTTTTGTGAGAGTTTATTTTGTGAGCTTTTGGAATTATTTTCAAAAGGGGAAGTGATAAAAGTAGTGAAGAAAAATCATTTGGGGGTATTTTTAGGAAATACTTGAGTGCCACTATTTTTATCTCACTTTGTATTGTCTCTATAATTGTTATTTTAGAAAGACTCTCTTTGTACCTACTATTTTATAGTGGAAGGAAATTTGGAGTTTGAGAGGTGGACGTAGCCTAAAATTAAGGGTGAACCACGTTAAATTATTGGTGTCATTTATTTCTTGATTATTTTATTCAGCATTTATTATGGGCAATTATTTCCGCTGTACCAACATCATATGTCGCGCCCACACGAAGGATCCCAGGCATACAAGGAACCAGCCCAGTTGATCCTTCCGGGGATGAAGCACTGAATCCCAGAAATGTTCATCCAGGCAACCAAATTCCAGCACAACTTTCATGATACAAAAATATCAAATTCAACTATTTCTCTAGAAATTCAACCAAATAATATAGATAAACAAAATATGATAACCCATGAGATTTATGGAAGTTTTACCCAAGAATCAAATCAAAATATATGGCATTTAGGTGAAATAAGTGCAATAGTCTGAAATACAAATTTTGATGCTAAAAATTTGAGAAATTTTTACATAATCTTGATAACTTCGGTTGTGGCAATAGGGGAGAAGAGAGAGAGAGAAGCAAATGAGAGAAAAGACACTTGAATTTGAAATACAAACAAACTCTATATATGAACAAATTGTTATAATAATGCAATGTGATAATGCATTCATAGTTTTATGCTTTTTGGAACAGTTATTCAATATTACTTCTTGGTCTAACCTCAAATTGCTCATTAAACCAATTGATATTTTGAATGTGGATAATTTCTTTGATGGTTTCCTATAATTTCTTAATTTGCCCATTGAACGTAGGAAGTTATTTCCTATTGGACACAATAAATCTTGTTGTAACAACCTTAACAGATGAATTGTTAGATAGATTGAAAATTTTTGTCCCACATTTGATCCCTAGATAGCTTTAATCAACTAAAATGTGAGGTAAAATTGTGAACGCGATTGATGTCTCCTTATAGTTTTACATTTGATGTATTTTAAGTTTGATGTGTAATGTTTGAACTTTAATATTGATGTGCAATGTGCAATTTTAATAATTGAAATATGTTTTATATTTTAATATTAAGAATAATTTTAATATAACAACTTTTTTATCTCCACTAAAACCCATAATTAAACCTTCATCATCATCCATTTCTCCGTTTAAATTAATCGGATCATCTCCGTACCCAGTGGAAAGGATATGGCCCAGACCCAACTTAATTCGCATTTGCGCCATCTCTCTAGTGCGGTATTTAGTAAGGTATTTAGTAATCATGTTAAATAAATGAGTCTGCAACATTGGTTGGGCTGATCTATGGTATTGGGCAGGCCGGGTCTTGATTTACCCTTCGCTAACAGGTCAGGTTGGGATTTGAGAAAGCATAAAAATTTGACATTTTCGGCTGTAAATTTTGCTCTTCTTATTCCAATTTTCTAGAGAAATTAAACAAGGGACAATTTGTCAATCACAAACAGTTATGATCTGTTCCATATTTAATGTAGCCTAGCCTTCCAAAACTCATAATTTTCTTGTTGTAATTGTGATTTTAATCAAAGCATTCAGAAATAACAAATACACAAGTGATATCATTTTAGTTTGCCATGCAAGATCAGAAAATGAAGAAACCAAACTGTACATGCTAGATTGGGGTATGGGTACCAGTAGGGATGATCGTGTAGCATTTTACTTCGAAACCATACAATGAATACATATGTCATTGGAAATTGATCAACTGCCAAAAAAACAGTTGCATTCTCAGCACTAGAAATTTTACTGTGCTATATATCTCAGTAATGGTAAAAGGCTATGGCATTTTTCCACCCTCAAATGAACGGAAGGTGAAAATTCATTGCAAGAAAAGATCATTTGCATCTTTCCTTCTTGAATTTGAAGTAAATGAGTAATCATGATGTACAATAATTTCGACCATGACAGCATAGGGGTAGACAGAAGTAAAAGTGTATATCACCATATTTAGCAAAGCAAGAATAAGGATTTTTACAACATGGGGATTTCTAAACCTAAGGATGCAAGGATGGAACAGTATGCAATTTCTCTAGAATAGTAGAAGTTTATGTTGACAGCGCGTAGTTCCCACAAATGTATTAGATGAACTTCTCAACGAGAAGATACTTTCATGTAACACACTTAGGTTGAAGTTTGTTTCCATTAGCTTGTAAATACTCAATCAATTTGAAATTAAATATTTATATTTAATTTTATAAAAATTAAAGAATGTCTTTGACCTTATAAAATTATCATATTGTCACTTGATTCATATTTGTCCTACTTTTTCCTATATGTGTATATATACGCATATATATAATATGCATATTAGTTATTATTTTATGTACAAATAAAACACATATATAATTATTTTTATATATTATGTGTTTTATTTTTTAATTACTTATAAAAATATATATCAAAATCAACGTTTTTCAATTTTTTAAAAATTCAATAACTTAAAAATATTTATATTGCGCATTTTACTTTTTATTAACTACTTTTTGAAGGATTTATTAACTATTTAAGTATATATTATACTAAACATTTCTATCATTTAATTCTTTCTTTTTTGAAAAAATAGTTGATTTTGACTTATGGACATTTTTATAAAACTGTTTTAATATTGGAAAGTTCTTCATGATGTTCATATTGTATAATTTAGAAAATTATATATTTCATAGATTTTTATGTATTTGGACATTTGTGACAGTTTGAATTTTGTTAAAAAAATATGACCACTTTTTACATTGTTGTACATTTTATATTACTCTCTTTGTCTAAAATTGAGTGTTCATAGTCCAGAAATATAATTATGAATTAGTTATTGCAAATGGATTAATAAGAAAAAAAACATAAAAACATAAGCTATTGGATCCACTTTACACAAACCAAAAAATTGTTTTTCATAAAATACCCTTAATTATTATGTCTTCGAAATAAGAAAGAGAAAAGAAAATTTGCTTTGAAGAGAAGAAAATAGATAGGCTTCGTATTAAAAATAAAAAAGATGTGAAAGGATAGATGAAATAAATAAAGGTAATATTGGAAGTCAATTGTAAAATATTCATAAAATTTCATAAAACGATTTATATTTTGAGACAAGAAGAAAGTCATTTAACGACTTATATTTATGGACAGATGGAATATTATTTTAATTTCATATATAAGGTAACAAATATCTATAAAAAATCCTCAAAATGTGACAAGTATTTGAGAATAGATAGAATAAATTATTATATTAATTGTGGAATAATCATAATAATATTAAAAATAAAAAATTTTACATTTGCATTAATAATCCACATGCTAACTGCCTAAACTGTTGAGTTATAAATAAATTTTGAACGTTGTCAATTACTACTTTCCTAAACCTCTGGGCAATATTAAAATATATATGTTGACATTTTATGCAATGTTGGCCTTAACACTTGACATGGTTAAAGAAAACTCCTATATAGAAGAGTTTCAATATGAAGAAATCTCAATGTTATGACATTGGAATATGCAATGGGAAAGAGAAACAGTGGGCATATTTTGTGTGGACTTTTCACTTCAAGGTGTATTATTTCTTGTTACAGATATAAGTGGAATGAATGGAACTAAATATTACTAGTGCAGTAAGATCCAGTGAGACATGCAGCCCGGGAGTAGGATGACTTTTAATTGACATTTTCCCCAAAACTTTTAGAGTGGTTCGTGCAAGACATTTTTAACTTTAAGAATATATATTTTAATCCGAAAGACATATTTGTAAATGCGTTGTAATAACAAAATGTTGGATGACAAAAATATTTCACTAATTATATATATTTAAATTAGATAGGATAAGTTAACCTTTTAATTAATTATTTAATTAAATGTCAGCACAACATTTGTTGGTGCTTTGCGCGCGCACACACACATATATATATATATATATATATATTTCCCTATTTGATATTGAAAAAGGTCCTTAAGCATTAGCATATTATTGTTATTATTATTTGAAGTGAGGTGCATAGCAATTATAAAGGTGAAAATGTTCTCATTGCTTTGCAGTTTTGGTTTTTATTTATTATTACCTTTTTCCTTTTGAATGAGGTGTAGACCAAATTTGCAGGCGAAAAATGCTTTTGTTGCTTTGCCGTTTTGGTTCCAAGAGAGGAAGATGCAATGGTAATAAATAATAGATAGCTAGGGAGAGATAAAAAGGTGCTGGCTAATATGTTTTCTACTTCTGTTTTTGGGGGGATTTATAATGAACATTTGGATTGTGTTTAGTCATTATTGGTAATAGTTGTTTACCACAATCTAAAAAGATAAAATATGATTCCTTGAAGCATATATTGGAAGGAAAAAGTATTTGAGTGACATCTAATCTTATTAAGTACATAGGGATTATTCTAATTATCACAAGATCAATTTAGAAATGTTTTTCTATAAAGATCTTATGTTGTGTAAGTGGTTAAGATTATTAGGGGGGCCAATTTAAGTCATGCTCGACGGGCTAGCCGTATGGTCCATTTTTTAGATTAGATTGGGCTCTATGATAATTGGCTCGTTTCAGTCCGGCTCGAATTTCTACTTGGTCAAGTCATCCCGTGGGTCAAATAAGAAAATGTCACTTTTAAGTTTAAAACAAAGTCATTTTATTACGATTTTAGATTCATGAAAATTTGAACTGGTCCGATCGAACTGAGTAGCTCGTTTTACCACCTCTAAAGATTATATCGGGTCAAACTTTTAAAGTATAAGTTTTATATTATTTAAAGAATGAAAAGAAAAAAGATATTCCTATAATATTTATTGGCTATATATATAATTTTATATTTAATTGGGCCCTATATTTTGGATAAATAAATTGAAAGTTAAATAAAGATAAAGAATTGGTGAATATGTGAAAGTTTAAAATATTTTTTTTATAAATGCATATTTAATATGAATAAGATCAATATGCTGAGATTTTAAGGAATCCTAAAGGAATTTGAGGAAATATTTTTAGAAATGAAATGAGAAAGAAAAGTGTGTTGAAAAATTTGTTGCCCAAATATAATATGGACTTTTTAAATTTTAATTTTGTACTGAGTTTGAAGCTTTCTTATGTTTGTAAAGTTTAGAAATGTTGCACTTAAACTATTAACTCATATGGGTTTGTATTTAGATTTAACAAAATAAAGTCTCGTATAATTGTTGTATTAGTACTACTATATTTTTGTTGTTATCTTAACAAAATTTACTTTACTTCACCACTGCATTCTGAAATAATGGCCACCATTGAAGCTCTCTATATAGCAAGAAGTCACAGATTTTAAAAAGTTATGTTGGAATCAAATTCTTTTACTTTGGTTAATAGAGCCAAGAAGGAAAATATGAGCCATTCTTGTTTAGGGTCTTTCTTTCAACTTCTCATAAACCAAAAGTATGTAGGTTTTGATTCAATCAATTATGTTCTTAGGAAACAAATACTTCTCCTCACAACTTAGTAAGTTTGCACATTCTATTGAAGTATATATTACATTTATTTCATCTTTCGTTCTTCTTTAATCTTAATAGAATTCATTTATCTCCTTTAAAAAAGATTTGTCTTTCTTAAAAAAACAATAATAATTTAATACCCTTTTGAGGGAAGGAGCATATTGTTTTATGGTTTTGAAAAGATAAAATAAAATAAAATAAACTGAGGATCTAATTTATAGCTTAGACAAAGACAAGGACGCACTTATACGTAACCAAAAGATATGTCCCAATGATGGAAAATGCATCTTTTAAAGGGCCCATAAATAAATAAAAAAAGAAAAAGAGTAAAGTGGAAGGAACGACGTCGTGGTTGTCTTTGCTCATTTCTGCTGCCTCTCTATTGTCTCGGGTAAATTAGTAATAAACATAAGCACGAATCAACTACTTCAAAATTGGGGTTGGCGGCAAATTTCTTCTGTAAATTCAGTAAAATTCTCCAGAAAAATTCTTGAAGAAACGGATTGAAATCCTAGAAATTCTCTTTATTTATATCCCCAATGGTTAAATTTTATCTGTATTTGGAACTGTTAATGAGCTAGGGTTTTCGGGTTTTTAGATGATTTTTTT
Source organism: Apocynum venetum (assembly GCA_019593545.1). Taxonomy (NCBI): domain Eukaryota; kingdom Viridiplantae; phylum Streptophyta; class Magnoliopsida; order Gentianales; family Apocynaceae; genus Apocynum; species Apocynum venetum. The sequence goes on from SRSM01000132.1 coordinate 4,785,995, forward strand.
TTTTTGGTCGAAGTTTGAGCGAGTTTTGGAATTTTGTTCTTCCAAAATGACTGTGGATGCGTCGTCGGCGATCTGCAATTTAGAGATTTTGGACTCGCTGAGTGAGGATGGGATTCACGAAATGGGGGATAGCTGGAACAGCTTTTGCTCGGCTGCGGAGGCTCTTCTAAAGGGTAAAGGCGATTTATCTTTAAGCTCGGAGTTCCTTTCTCATGCTCAGACTCTTTGTAAGCACGGTCTTCAGTCTCTAGTTCAGCAACACTTCCTATGCTCCATTGAGGTCTTATTCTCTTTTTCCTTTTATTCTCAGTGGTATGGTTTAGGAAGTACAATGACCCGTTTTATTTTCTTTGGAAAGAAAGAAATGTAAGTTGTTGAAAGATATTATGTAAAAAGGTGACCTTTTGTGGTTATATGAAATTTAGCAAAGTAAAAATGGGACATAAAGACTAGTTATAGTGATTGATTGTTGTTATGTAGAACTGCTGAAATATTATATATATATATATATATATATATATATTGATTCATTTGTTGGTGCAGGAAACTTTTGAGAAAAATGGGGCTGTGAGGTTTTGGCGGCATTTTGAAATTTATGCCAGCATGGAGACCCTCGAAATGAATAATGACCCTGTGAGTATGCGTTCCCCTCCAGTGGTAAATGTTTTTAGTGGGTTTCTCAACCATATTGAGAATATCTATTGCATATTGAGAAAGGAAAAAACTTACTTATAATGTTGCATGTTATTTCTTTCTCGCCTTGTAACTGGATATGAAATTGATCAAGCTAAGTATTCTGAAGAGAAGATATAAAATATGGGTTTTGTGCCCTCGTAATCTATCTTTCTGGTATTTGCATCTGCTTTCACCGCTCATACATGTAACATGAGACAGTTGTACTTGTGATGGCAAGGTTTTGGCAATGTTCCTACTTTTATTCTTGAATTTGATTGGTGAATGGTTACTCTATCTATTTTTTTAGCCAAGTAATTGTTTTCGAAGAAGTTACTTGATATGCTAGGTCTTTAGTTTTGGATTGGCTTCAAATTTGAATATAGGCATTGTATATTTAATCCTGATCCCAATAATTAAAACAGTTGCAGAAAGATGAGATTCAACAAGTACTGCATAAAGCTTTGGATGAGATATCATCTGAAAAACAATACCAGGAGAAGTGCTTATGGATGTTGGTCCATGATTTACAGTGTTACAAAGGAAGTAATTCAGATGCACGAACCAATACAGATATAAAGAATGCCCCTCTTTTCTCAAAATATCAACTGATGGTGTCTTCGGTTCTCATGGCAAGTCTTCCTAGGCACTTTCCTGGTATGTTTTTTAAATTCATTTACTTGCTTACTAATTTCTGCTGGCCAAAGTATTGTCTTATGAATTGGTATAATGTGTGCATGCCAACTTTGTCAATGGTTGCATGCTTTCCCAAAAGTTCTTGTTTTAGTGCTTGTCGACACCAAGTAAAGGAAACTTTAGTTTCCTTTTCAGATAGCTTATTTTGTTCGTACTCAATAAAACCAGTCCTAGGGTGGCACGTATACAACCAAAATGAATCTACTTTAATGTGGCTACTTCTAGTAATTTGTTCCATAAGCCTGCAGTTCTATCCCTGTACAAAGTTCACCGCAAGTTTTTACGTCTCTAGTGTCTGAAGACAGAATATTTGTTCTGTCTGCAGCTTATCCTGTTTTGAAATAAATATGTTAGCAATTTACTATGTTTCTCACTCACACCCAGAGAAGATTTTCAAGCTCATAGCCTTTCACGTTTTTACATTTTGTTGAGTTTTCAAATGTATAATTCTTCTAAATTTTGTAGTTTCCTTCTTTTTATTGTTTCAGAGGTACTGCATTGGTATTTCAGGGGATGCTTGGAGGATTTAAGTACAATTGTGGAGGAGGATTACAAGGACGATAATGAACTTTTGGCTGAAGATGACATGGATCTAGATGAAAAAGACAAACTCACTTCACAAAGTGGTGACATGGATATTGATGGACACCATCACCAAAGAAGATTCTCAGATAATAACAAATTAGTGAAAAGTATTGGAATTGTTGTTCGTGATCTTAGAAATCTTGGTTTGACATCTATGGCCGAAGATGCCTATGCTTCTGCTATATTTTTGCTTCTGAAGGTGAGCTCTTATATATAACTAGTTTAATAATTCTACTACATGTAAATAATATACTATGGATTGAATATTTTCAGCAATTACAAATTGTTGTTTATTGTAAACTTCTGAGGTTATTAGACTCAGCTTTCTCTTTGTTACGTTAATGTCAAACTTTGGTCCATTTGATCTTTTTCTGATACCTTTTCTGTGTTTTCTTCAATATCCTTTACAGGCTAAAGTACAAGATCTTGCTGGTGATGACTTCAGGACCTCAGTTCTTGAGTCCATAAAAGCTTGGATACAGGTTACTTTCTTAGGAGTTTCATCATGTTTAGCGGTCCCCCACTTATTTTACAATAGATGCTTATAACTTCCTTTGACAGAACTTTTTGCTCAAAATTGCCTACCCAAAAATGTCTAGACTGATAGTTGCCGCTTGGCTTATTACAGCAGAGCTATTTTTTTATGCCTGTTTATTTACAACTTTATGGTTATGGGCTGCATGTGGGTTATTTCTACTTGGAAAAGAAAATGTTGAGATAAATTACTTTCTCATTTAGTCAGTGCCAGAATATACTTATCAGTTATCACTGCTAATTTGTTTAATTCGTGATCAAACAAGATAACTGAATCATAAAGTACCAAAATATTCTTTATGTTAAAATGTTAGTGCTTGCACAGTTTCAATTTTTAAGCTAAAAGATTTCTAACTGGCACATGAATTAAACATTGGATACCTAGTAACTATAGCTGTTGTAATACACATGTATGATGTGCTGAAGTTTTAATAATAACTCCCTCTAATCTCATAAAAAGTGAAAAAACCTATTTTGAGATTGCAACATTTAACACAGGAGGCATTATGTGCAGGCTGTCCCCCTCCAGTTCTTACGTTCTCTTCTTGCTTACCTTGGTGATTCTACTAGTTTTACTTTCCCTTCTTCTGGTGCGAAATCTCCTTTGGCATCATGCCCCTCTTCACTCTATTTTAAATCTGAGGCACCTTCTGAGGGACTTGTTAGGTGGCAGTTGCGGCTAGAGTATTTTGCATATGAAACATTGCAAGATCTAAGAATAGCAAAGCTGTTTGAGATTATTGTGGATTATCCAGACAGGTAAACTTCTTCTTCATTACATGTTACCAAGCTGCCAGGCAAGTTATTCCTGTGATTGTGTCATCTTGCTTTCCTAAGGATGAGGCAAGAGGCACTAAGGTTAACGCACTTGAGTTTAGGCTTCATTGGCTAATGTTTATACTCCATTTCAATGTTACAAGTGGTTAATGAATTTCTGGTTTGCCTGTGCAGATCTTTTGTATTTTTTTCCAGTCTAAAAGGTTTACTTTAGATTTTAATGGATTATAATGGCTCAATAATGTGCTAAAATTAAAATGAAGGTCCAGATCAAATATCCAATGTTACAATGTCAATTATCTAGTGGATAGAAGGTGGCTTTTTAGCCCAGCATATTGTTGATTTGGTCTCTGTGATACAGTTGTGTGTTGTACTTTTAACAATTGGATAAAATTCAAACATATAAGAATAGGAGGGAGAGAGATGAGGAAGATTGAGTGACTGAGCTTCTTCCAAGACTTTTTGCTTCAGTTGAATTGGGCTTTCTTTTGTTTTAGATTCACAACTGCAAATTTATAGAATGCTATGTTTTGTAAAACTTAACAGTGCTCCTGCTATTGAAGACCTGAAAAAATGCCTTGAATATACTGGGCAGCATGCAAAGTTGGTTGATTCATTTATCTCCTCACTGCGGTATCGCTTATTGACAGCTGGAGCCTCTACCAATGATATACTGCACCAATATGTTTCAACTATCAAAGCCCTTCGGACAATAGACTCAGCTGGTGTTTTCCTTGAAGCAGTTAGTGAACCAATAAGGGAATACCTTAAGGGTAGAAAGGATACCATTAAATGCATTGTTACCATGCTTACTGATGGAACTGGTGGAAGTAACAATGGATCAGCAGGTGTTGGTGATAGCCTTCTTGAAGAATTAAATAGGGATGAAGAAAGTCAAGAGAATTCAGGTGTAGATGATGATGTCAGCACTGATGATAAACAGGCTTGGATCAATGCGCAGTGGTATATATGTGCTGTTATCTAATGACATGTATTAAATATATATATATATGTCTAATGTTAAGCAGATGAATTTGGAAACTGTATAAGACTTCTGATGTTTCTCAATGATATAAACCCCTTAAGTTGGGAGCCTGATCCCGTAGAGGCAGACCCCATAAAGGGAAGCAGGAACAGAAGGAAGGTTAACATACTTGGCATGATTGTTGGAATTATTGGTTCGAAAGATCAGCTGGTAAATGAATATCGTGTGATGTTGGCTGAAAAGCTTCTGAACAAATCTGATTATGAAATTGACTCAGAGATACGTACACTAGAACTCCTGAAGGTAATTAATTGACAGTGACATTTTTCAATTGTATGAGTTTTCTTGTTTTACTTTACGCATTTAATTTGTAGGAATAATCACTTTCTTGTTTGACTTTGCAGATTCATTTTGGAGAGAGTAGCATGCAGAGATGTGAAATTATGCTGAATGATCTAATTGATTCAAAAAGGACTAACACAAATATAAAAGCAACCATCAAGCAGCAATCTTTAACAGGTTACAGTTTTAACTTATTTTCTTTTTTTTTTGGTGCAGCCTGTGGTACTTCGTATTGTTGAAAAATTTCCATTAATGAGATCTTTTCTGCAATTTATCTTTTTCAATTGATACAGTTTCTCATGAAGAGGAGCATGACGTGTCCCTGGACATTCTTAGTTCTTCCATTATCTCCTCAAATTTCTGGCCACCTATCCAGGTCTCTTAAGCACTTGTCCCTTGCTTTTTGCCACAATTGTTTAGACCAGCAGCTTTGGAAAAAGAGAAATTACTGAATACACTGAAAATTTCTTTGAAAACCGATCACATTTTTGATTATTTAGCATTCAAGGGTCTTTTTCTTCTATAAGCTGCGAATTTGGTGGGAGAGCAGGCGGCAAGCAAAATTAAATGCCTCAACTCATCATTGCAATCTCTTTTGTCATTTTAATTTGTAGGTCTTAAGCTTCCAAGGTATTAGAGTTAAATCAAAATTTTACCTACTTTCTGGATATGTTTATGAAGAAAAGTCTTATTAAATTTGTTTCCTTTATCCTTTTCTTTCATGTATTTCTCTTTCTGAGGATTTTGAGGAAGACATCTAGAGAAAAAGGTTTTGGAGATGATCTCTCTATTCATATTTATAATACTCTATCCACTGGTTCTAGACTGTCTTCTTTTCCTTTTTTGTGATGATCCAAAGTAATGTCCACTTTCTAAATTTCCAACATTGCCCTACTTAAAAAAATATGCCAAAGTCTTCATAAGCGGAGCCATGCTAATTAATAACTCATTGAAGCTGTGTGGTAAAAACTAACACATTAGATGCTCTTACGAATATTTATGTCATGTAAAAATGTATGCATTCAACTATGAAAGGAGGGAGCAAGTATTTGCTTATTCTTTTGCAGTACATTTTATGTATTTGCGCCTCAATTTGGCATCATGATTATCTTATTCATGTCTGCAAACATTAATTATGGAAGAGTTTTTCAGGATGAAGCTCTAAAGCTACCAGCTGCTATGGACCACCTTTTAGATGATTACGCCAATAGATATCATGAAATTAAGACTCCCCGTAAAATGGTCTGGAAGAAAAATCTTGGTACCGTTAAGGTATTTTGCTCTGAAGTTTATTTGAACTTAGCACAATCTTCTAGATGAATTACTATTTCTTCTTAGTAAAATAAGGGTTGTTAGCAAGACGGGTATGCATTATATATATATATATGGAGAGTGTCAACAATTTAATCTCTACATTCTCTACTGTGTTCAACTAAGATTCATTAAGCTGTGGTGCTCTTTCTGTTTTAGTTGGAGTTACAATTTGAAGACAGAGAGATGCAGTTCACAGTCACACCTCTTCAGGCTTCAATGATCATGCAATTTCAAGATCAGAAAAGGTTATTGATGACCTGGCATTTTTATACTTTTCAGGATATTAAATCTTTATGAAAAGCATATGATAGCTTGGTGAGCAAAACCCTTGTTTTCATGCTTGCAGTTGGACTTCTAAGGATCTAGCTGCTGCCATTGGAGTGCCTGTTGATGTCTTGAACAGGAGAATAAGTTTTTGGGTTAGCAAGGTATTTTTGTGCACGTTTACTGGTTATGAGATTTCTCACTTTTTTGTACTGTGGTACTAAACTAGCATAATATTCAAAAAGGTCTTCTGATTGTGTCTTGGGGTAAGGAGTGTGAAGGAGAAAGAAAGAAATAGCTCTTTGGTGATTCTATTTCTGATGAAAAAATGTATTGAAAAAAGACAAAAAAAAAATTGTAGGCAGATGGATTCCTCCTGATCAAGCACCCTGGTTATGCATGGATCCTCCCAGGGTCTATTTTTCTTATTATTGATGAGGAGTGAAAAGCAAATGGATAGTCTGAGATTTGAACCAAAAGGTTGTAGAATATTGGATTGGTACGTCTTATGCTTCCAAAAAAAATTGAAATCAAGGGAATAGGATATCTTCTCTCTTATAAGGGCTCATCTTTCCTTTGAGTTTCAGTAGCTGGTTGCTTCTATCAATCTCTCCAATCTTCTCCCATTAGTGTTCTTTACTTTCTATTTTCTCCTTTCTAGATGTCTCGTGCCTAGGACCTTTTCTTGCTTCCACAAACTACCATTTATTTCTGTCATTTGCTCTAAACCATAAGAAGGATAACATTTGCTGACAAAATTCTCTTGTTTCATCAACTAGGGAGTCCTTGCAGAATCAGATGGTGTGGACATCCATGATCATAGATTTACTCTGGTGGAGGCAATGATTGACAATGGTAAAACTGGAGGTGGCATTGGAACTTGTGAGGAGCTTATGGCAGGTGAAGAAGATGGGGAAAGAGCAGTGGCTTCTGCTGAGGATCAGTTGCGTGAAGAAATGACTGTATATGAGGTACATGCTTTATATGAATGTGCCTGGATCTGTTCCATTTTGATTTTCCTTTCAATGAATTCCCTTGCTATTTCCAGTTTCATTTTGACCTTCTGTTCTATTCTTGTTCCACTGTAAAGTGCAGTACCTTACCAAAATTAAGTATGGTAACTACCACGGACATGTTTCCTTTCCGGCTCTTCTGCTTAAGTAGATGCCTTCCTGTTATTATCCTTTAATAGATTCTAGATTTTAGCTTGTCTCTAGGTGATTATGAGCATGTCATGGTTGCAATCTCTTTTTCCCAGAACGGAAGGTAATATATTACCAAAAACATCAAAAAGAGGGAAAATAAAAGTCATTAATAAAATCAGTGGAGTAAAATGTTTAAAAGATAGAGGAAAAGAAAGATATGTACAGCTTAAAGTTTCCCTTGTCATATATTTGGAGCATTACTGTAAGTTAAGAGTTACTGATCAATAGATATAAATGAACAAAGAAAATAATACGTGCACAATCACATTTTCTGTATAAAGTTGTGCAGTTCAGAATTAGATGGCTTTGTGCTCATGCAGATTTTGCTTTCTTTCATTTGCATATATTATTGCACATTGTTTATCGTTAATCACTCTGCTGAAAAACACTATGACTATGAGGAGAAGGCCTCCTATGTTTTTGACAATGAAGATTGCAGAATCTTGAATAATTTTTAGACCTAATAGAACTAAGGGTTTCTATTGTCAGATCAGCATCTAGAATCTTTGCATTTTGAAAATCTTAATGCTTAATGGTAATATGTTATGATAGGAAGAAAATGAGATGGTCTTAGATGCAGGCACTCATGACACAGAAATTGAGATGCACGAGCACATAGTTTTGAGTTGCATTTGGTGCACTACTTTCAGTGCCTTAAGTAGCCCTGCGTACTACTGAAGTAGCATTGATTTTGATTGCAGAAATTTATTACGGGGATGCTCACCAATTTCGGCAGCATGGCATTGGACAGAATTCATAATACCCTCAAGGTACGTACAGTGTTCACCATTTATCTTATTCTTTTAGATAGAATTTCAGATATGAGTGGTATGATAGCGAAGGGGATGACATAAATTGGCTGCAGATGTTTTGCATAGCTGATCCTCCGTATGACAAATCACTCCAACAGCTACAGAGCTTCTTATCTGGTTTGGCTGCAGAAGAGAAGTTAGAATTTAAAGATGGAATGTATTTACTCAAAAAGTAAACCTATGGAACCCCTGTTTCTGTGATTCACCATCACCGAGTTTTCCTCAAGACCCTCCTTTGGAGTGAACAAAAGGAGAAGTGAGCTAAAGCTAAAAATAGCTGGAACTCTATAGGAGGAAAGACTTTGATCCAAACACTGGGGATCAAGATGATGACAGAAGTTAAGGATGAATGAAATGGAAGTTTCGCTTGCTTCAGTACATTTCTGATGAGGCTTGATGATCGAGTATAGGTTGATGTAGTATAGTATCAATTGTTTCTTGTACCCTAGAATGTCAAGATGTATCATAACCTTGGCTTTAATGTCTTTGAGTTTGAAGTTAGCTCTATTACGGTTCAATGTCAATTTTCAGTGTCCAGTAAATCAATTTCTTTCATTACGTTAATGAGATTATCATGGGCTATTGTTCACTTTCCAGCACTTCGGCTTTAGGAAAAGTCTTAATCCTATATGGATTGAGTACATCCTTTTGTCCACCATAAAACAATTTTCAAGAAAAAATAAACTATCTGCGAGTACAAAAGGTTTGATCTCACATAAAAGGATCTACCATTTGATCCCTAAAAAAAATAAAGGAAGAGAGTATTTAAATATTAAAATTATAGTTGCATACATATTGATTGAAATATATATATATATATATATATATATATTTCAATCAATTTAACTAATTTCAAACATACTATTGCCAAATGATTAGATTTAACTAATTTCAAACATACTATAATACTCAATCATATAAGTTTAAAATTTTATGCATCTATCCTTTTTAACGTTTGAATAAAAGAATTGTTGATTAAGTTAGAATCCAATGATGAAGTTAGATTAAAGAAGTCAATATTTAATCTAATTTTTAATTGTATATTAAGAGTCATAGACAAGTTTTTGAAAATTTAGATAATTAAAAAATTTAATCTACAAACTACTTTACTTTTTCAACTTTTTCAACTTTGATCCTAACAACTACTGTGGGGGTTTTCACTTGAAATGGTTACAAATGTTGCTCCAAAAAAGCTAAATATTGTTGGAAAGATCAAATTGTAAAAGTAAAATAGTTTAAGGACTAAAATTGATAATTATATCCGTAAACTTTTGCCGAAAAGAAAAGCGAAAAATGTTTAACCAGTTACGAATTTCAATAGACAGATTTCCTTCGGAAAAAAAAAATCAATTGACAGATCAGAACGGCTGGAGAGAGGCGTTTGACCGAATCCCATCTGGCTCCAAAATAGCCGTTACGGTTTCATACATGTGAGACCCAAAATTGGAAAGTGAGCATAGAATATCATGACCGTTACAATCTCCCCCAATTCAAATTTGTTCATTGTTGTGAATACTGAAATCCGTTACGCTTCAGAAAGAGAGAGTAGAACAGGAATGAAAATCCGATTAGAGATGAGAGAAGTAGAAGAGCAGCAGCATCCAGAAATGACTGAAGAAGAAGAAAAGATGCAGCAATTGCGATCCAAAGCCACAGAGTTCCTCCTAAGAGAAGAATGGAAAGACTCCATAGAGGTATACTCTAACTTCATTTCTGTCTGCCAAGACTATATCTTTAGGACTCATCAACACTCAGATCTACACATTCTCTTGAAGCATAAAAAATCCCTTTGCTTGGCTCTATCAAATCGAGCTGAAGCAAGATTTCGCCTGCGTGAATATGCAGCAGCCTTGAGGGATTGTGATGAAGCATTGCAAATTGAAAGTTCCCATTTCAAGACTCTGATTTGCAAAGGCAAGATCTTTTTTAGTCTCAACAGATATGGAGCAGCCTTGGATTGCTTCAAAGCAGCTAATCTGGATCCTCAGGCCACTGTCAATTTTGAAACTCTTAATGAGCTCTTAGAGAGATGCAAGAAACTCGAGCTTTTGTCAAGGACGGGAGCTTTTGATCTCTCTGATTGGATTCTGAGTGGATTTCACGAAAAGATTCCTGAACTCCCGGAGTTCATTGGGGCCGTGGAGATCAAGATGTCTGAGATAAGTGGGCGTGGTCTATTTACAACAAAGAATGCTGATAGTGGCACTGTATTGCTTGCCACCAGAGCTATTGCAACTGAAAGGGGCATTTTATCCCAGGAAGATTCAGGTGAAAATGCCCAATTAGTTATGTGGAAGAATTTCATTGATAAAGTAGTTGAATCGGCCGCAAAATGTTGCAAAACCAATAGTTTGATCAATATGTTATCCACAGGTGAAAATGAAATTAATGGGGAGGTTCCTGAGATAGGTCTGTTTAGGCCTGAAGCAGAGGAGAATAATTTCTCAGATCAGAAGGTTGATGTTCACAAGATATTGAGCCTTTTAGATGTGAATTCACTTGTGGAAGACTCAATTTCTGCAAAAGTTTTAGGAAAATACAGTGGTTATTATGGTGTTGGCCTGTGGTTATTAGCTTCTTTTATCAACCATTCTTGTGATCCTAATGTGAGGCGCTTGCATATTGGCGATCATGTAATACTTCATGCATCTAGAGACATCAAAGCAGGTGAAGAACTCACATTTTCTTATTTCGATGTGCTCCAGCCATTCCACAACCGAAAAGAACATGCCAAAAATTGGGGCTTTGGCTGTACTTGTAGAAGGTGCACATTTGAGGAAGGTTTGTGTCATAAACAAGAAATGAGAGAAGTTGAAATGCTTGTTGGAAAAGGACTAGATATGGGTTGTGTTGTTTACCGATTGGAGGAAGGTATGAAGAGATTGATGGTGAGAGGAAAAGGAAAGGGATACTTTAGAGCATCATTTTGGGCAGCATATGCAGAGGCTTATCATTCAGAGAAAGTGATGAGGAGATGGGGAAGGAAAATTCCAGCAATTGAGACAGTGGTGGAAAGTGTTGTGGATGCAGTGGGAAGTGATCATAGAGTAGTCAAGGTCTTATTAGAAAGTTTGAAGAGAAATGGCCCTATTGGTTATGGAATGGTGGAAATGGAGAAAGTAATGAAATTTGGAAGAGGAATTTATGGGAAAACCATGAAAAAACAAGCATTGAGAACTCTGCTTCAGCTTTGAACACCACATTATGACTGAATTTTCTAGATTTTGCCTCAACTTTTTGTTCACGCTCTCTTGAGCACTAACATCTTTAGATAAGTTTTATCTGATTTCCCCCCCCCCCCCCTCTTTCTTTGTCATTCTTTCTTGGAAGATGATCATCTCCCACGATGCTACTCCTTGTATTTGGTTGTTTATTGTTAATAAATCTTGATGATTTCATATTGGCTGCTTCTTCATAGAAAAGAAAAATCTATATCCTACCCATGGCTTTACACTCCCCATAGTACATTGGCCCATTGCTTTTTTTTGCTTTTATTTTCCTTTTTATTCCTTGGCATCAAGCGTCGGCTGTACCAGAGTTCAAGAAAGAACTGATATCTACAAAATTTTCTTGATAAAGAAGTTACTCAGAAAGGGCTCATGTTCAATACTGGCCAATTGGTTTTGGACTTTAGGGTTTTGGTGTTGGCATTAATTCAGTGTGTACAAAATGAATAATATAATGTACTAATTAATTAATTGTTTCGATCATACAATATTATTTTAGTCTCTACAGCTTTATTTATAAAGTTATTGTCAACTGTGGAATTAGATATATAAGAGTTCTCAAATTTTCTTCTTTGGTTTTTTTTGGGGGGGTGAATAGAGCTCTCAACTTTTCATGTCTTACATTTTTGGGTTGACCTTAAAAGGCTTGTTTTCTTTCTTCCCATATAAAAAACAAGTTTTATGACCAATTATTTTATTTACACGCAAAGAGTATTATTATATTAAAAGCAAATGATAACAAATCAAAGATTCATTCAGGAATCAAGAAATTAGGTGAACTAAAATGCAAAAAAAAGTTTTCATGTGCTCAAATTCAACCATATTGCTCGTGCAGCATGCTAGATCTTTTATCAAGCTCGAATATTTCAATTTTCTTATCTAACAAAATATTGAAAATATCCAAGTAAACGAATGAATAGTCTAATGATGGTTGCTTAGTCATTATTTTGAGGGGAAAAAGCATCCTCAGTCATCTTTATCAGTTTGAAAATTAACTTCCGACTTATCAGTTAAGTTATTGCTTGACACTACACTATTCTAATTTTTATTATATAGAAAATGCTATTATAAATTATTTTGAGATGACTATCGTGTTTGGATTGACTCGTGTGAGGTTCGTATAACTCATTTATATTACGAAAAAATTATCAATTCAAATAAAATATAATTAATAAGTGAAAATTATTCAAAAATAATTTAAGCACTCACATTATAAATTTTATAATTAAACATAATTAAATCTTAATAAAATTCTAATATTTTTAAATTTAACTTAAAAATTCGATGTAATTAATGTCTGACTGATTAAATTTAGTATTCAAATTTTATAGAGTCTTTTGATAAGTTAAAAACAAAAAAAAATCATAAATTAAACAATTAGAAATATATTATTTCAATACTTAATTTGATTTGAACGAAAATTATTTGTTAATAAACGTATTGTGTCGTAATGACGAATCTAAGTTCAAATTGTCACTCCCTACTTTCATCCATACATGGAGAGAAAATGAAGATCAAATTTAAAATTTATTAAACTTTAATTTTTTTTATGATAAAGGTTGATTCGATTTTTAAATTGTTATGACTAGCTATTTAACTATTATGGTACGTTCAATTTACCTATTATTGAGATTGAAAAAGGTCACCGTGACCCATTAATATGTTTACTTACCTTTTAAAAATAAATAAATAAATAACTTTTACTCACACCGAATCAAACAAAAAGTCAAAAAAGAAAAAGAAAATCATGTGCGACATTCAGCAATATCCCTCTTGCGAGATGCATGGTTTAGAGAGATGAAATGACTTTTATTTATTTATTTATTCTCTAACGAAAAATGTTGAAAATCATCCGCATAGGGAATTTACCCAGCTAAATTGGCCAAAGTTGCGAAGAATAAAACTAAGAAAAACCCAAAAACTTTTTTATCATTTTCACATTGAACTGATCTTCTAACCAAACCGGCCAAGAATCTTTTCTTTCCTGATCTTTAATTTCCCCCCCCCCCCCCCAATTCAATAAACTATTCTTCTACTAATGTTTTTCCCTTTAGTCTCTGGTCTAATCTGATTTTAACTACAGTTTCTTGCATACTTTTCATTTTTATTTTTTCTTTGTCAAACTTCATCTTAAGTAGTTGCAAAAAAAATATGCTATTCCAGGAAAGAAAAAACAAGAAAAAAAGAAAAAACCCACGTGATCTTAATATATTCAAGTAGATGAGATAAAAAGAATATTATCCATTCAAGTGAGATTGTTGACCAGCAGACTTTTTTCTGGTGTTTTGTAGTTTGGAGTGAGGAAGAAAAGCAGGCGTCAAGACTCCATGCAGTGTATCTGAAGCTTCTTGGAATGCTCCGCTTGTTCTTTGTCCAATACAAATATATATATATATATATATATATATATAGAATATTAATTTCTCGTGAACATTTTCCAGGAGTTTATATAAAATTCAGGTCCTCGTACAGCTAATCTTCATACTAATCACTAACCTTGTCCGAAAGTGCATGAAAACTGAAAAATCTATATATGTACATAATATTTTAGGACAGTTTCATTGGTTAACAGACTTTAGTTTAAATTTTGAAGTTGAACACCTAAGAAATTTGTCCTCCCGAATACATTTAGAGAATCTTCAATAATGCTTCACTATCCATGTAAAAAGAAAATATATACGTCATCAAAGATTGTCTTTTAAATTTTCACTTCTAGTGGATCATGTTTTGAGGTCATGTGATGGATGTATATGTTAACAAGACTTTCTTATTTTCATAAATTTTTTAACATGCTTGACAATAATAAATATGTCTTATTTTTTTATAATTTATCAATTAACAAATGACTCGTAAATAATACAATGAGTTGTTGATATTTATATTATGTAAATTGGCATTTTAATTATTGATTTACATGTCACAAAACCATTTCAATGGTAACATATTAGCATTGGATATGCACTTGTTATAGCAACTCTAATTTGAATGTAAAAAAAAAAAATTGCATAATTTTGTTCTTTAATATACATATTTTGAGCTCATATCATACTAACATATTCATGTCACTATTAACAAGAATGCCATACCCACTTCTTAGGATTGAGATTAAGATTATGATATGAGTAGTATGATTTTGCTTAATTGGTTTAAACCTTTTTAAATCATAAAATTACATCATCAATATTTACTAATTTTATTCCAAGGTAAGATCACTTGCTATAAATTAACAAAGGCTTTCTTTTCAAACAATTAAAAAAATAATGACGTTTGTAAAATAGATACTGATTTCTAGACGTTGGTAATTAGAAAATCTTTTATTGAACTATAAAGATCTTTAGTTTGTATATTTATCTAGTCAGGTGAAATACATATGTTATATATATTATTTATATATTGCATAATTAAGAATTTTTTATTGAAATTAAATGTCTTATTTTGATCTAAAATAAGAATTAATATTTTTTTATCATAAATAAATTTTTGTATTGTTTTCATTATTAATATAATTAATAATAAGATCTTCAATTAAGTAAACTTAGTCAAAGAACTTATAATTCAGTGATCAGAGAACCTTATCCAAGACTTAAAAATTCTCAATCTGCATCTCTCTCATATAATAAAAAAAATCTAAATTTCTTAGATTACTTAATAAATTACTTATAGATAAAAAAAAAATAGTTTACTTTTAAAGATACTTTTTAATTTTTTTGGTAATCAGTGATATTTAAAGTAAGATAAACATTCATATTTCAATTTTAAGCAAAATCTTTTCTTAAAAAATTATACTATTAGTGTTAGTCTCATTTTCTTTTTTTCCTTTTTCCTTTTTTTAGATAAGTATATACTAGTGTTAGTCAAACTAGCCTTTAAGGAACCGTGTGTGTAGAAAAGGAAAGTGGGACCCAGAATAAGTGTGGCCTCCTCATGCCGTGGAGAATATTATAAGGTCACCATCCAATTCCTTACCGAATTCCGAGCTGTAGATTATCTGGTTATGCCATGTGTTTCAGCTGTCATTGGTTTAAACTTTAGATGAATTTTTTACATTTTTAATTTTATTTTCTTAATTAATTAATTTTTTTTTTAAAAAAAAAACTTCACTCACAAAATTTAACTTTAAAAAAAAAAAAAAGGAATGCATTTATTGAACACATTTGAAAAATGAAATAATGCATCTAATAAGTTTGTTGAGTGCACTCATTGAATGCATTTTCTTTTATAATAATACATGTATTTTTTAACAAGAAATGTGCCTAAAAGCTTTTTCAACCCTATTTCATAGGTTGGGGATTCAAGTTCATTTCTCATTCTCACTCATTATAATAAATAATAAAAAAAAAATACGTGCATCTTTATATAATTTAAAAAATTTCTAAAAAAATCACTCAACTCATTTTAAACTAAATGTATATATTTTTTTTTATTTTAAAATGTTTAAAATTAAATGTTCATTTTTAAATATTATATTATATTTAATATTTAAAATTATATTAATAATTTTTTTAAAATAAATTCAACTAGTTCATTTAGCTTCATCATCAGTCATATTGATAATAAGTATTATGCTAGTAATATTTTTAAAGTTATAATATTTTATTAATTTTTATATTAAGATGTTTAATTCTAAATAAAAATAATATTTATAAAATAGATTACCAATTACAGCGTAGACAATAAATGTCAAAGATCCAAAGATAGTATTTTGTTAAAGCACGCTTCATCACTTGTACTTTCGACATGATTCTCAGTATACTTAGCAAAAGTACAAAAGGAAGCCGCCACCTATGTCCTAACTTAACTCCGCATGCTAAACTATAATATATAATAATCCAACTTAAACAACCCCGCAGTTTTGGATAATTACTGCTCGCTTTCTAAAAAAAATATAAGTTATTTGGCTCAGGTTTACTCTTAATTACTATGTCTGAAAAATAAAATAAAATAAAAAGTAATATTAAAAATTAACGATAAAATATTAATAAAATTTTATAAAATAATTTAATATTTTGAAATAAGAAAAAATCATATAACGATTTATATTTTTGAACCATGGGAATAACAAATATTTAATGTTAATTATTACTTTTTTAGAATTAAATAGTTAATATTAATCTTTCATTACAAGTATTTATATTAAAAAATTTCTTAATTAAAAGTTAGATTTTACTTTATTTTTTTAAAAAAAAAAATTAAACTTTAAGAATACTATTTGGGGCGATCCTAAATTAAGTTCACCAAAGGCTCTAACCAAACTCAAACAAGAATCCAAATTAAGCAAGGGTCCAAATTTTCCTCAAAAAAGAAGAAGTAAGGGTCCAAAAATATTCTTTAATTTATATCCACACAAAGTTAAAATATAAAACAAGAGTTGGAGAAAGAAAGTATTAAAAATATCTTAGTAGAATTGGTTAGTCCAAAACAAGTGTATTAATCAAAGCACAAGAATGAATTTCCAAAGAATATTCTCCATTATCTTCAACTAAATTATGGGTGAGTAAGCCATGCCACATGTGTGCCATCTTAATCCCAATCCAATGGAGAATATCTGAAGTTCTCAACACGTGCCCTCCAATCATATGATATCAAATATTCATCCCACCTAAGCTTTAAAATCTACCACTAGTATTCTCCAATAAGAACCCCATTGTTTGACGTGGCTGGATGAGAGCCACAAGTAATACAACCTGCATTCACACCTTGCTAATGCTTATCTATGTCTAGATTCCCATTTGGGGTAACACGTGTCACGTTATGAAGTTGGGTTGATAGCAACTCTTGGGAGAATGATTCACCAAAGTTTTCTTGATATATGCCCTTTTTCTTTTCATAAAAGACAAAACTGAGGGTAAACTTAGATTTTATTGAAAGTTCATATAGTTATTCTTTCAAAGTGTATATAAGTATCTATCATTAATATAGAATAGTTTTTTTGAATAGTATATAGAATAGTTATATATGCAAGATAAGAATAAACGTGATCTTACCAAGATAATTAAAATTTGAGAAAACTACTTACACAATAGCATTTTTGAAGTGGACATTGTCCCAATCTTAAATATTTTATTTTATTTGTTAATAACTATTAATGGAAAAACAAGTGTACATGCCAATTATATATATATGAAAAGCTAAAAGTTAAAAAGCTTTTCTATTTGATGGAAAGATACTTATGTAGATTTAATATTCATATTTTACTTATATATATATATAATAGAAATACTTTTTTATTGAAAATATATCCACGAATATTGAACCTAATATAAATATTTCTACCTTAAAACTAAAGATTTGATTACTAAACATTTTTACACCGAATTCAGAAGCAATGTCATCTACAAAAATCATAAAATGCATCAACAAGAATTATCTTTTACATATGTCATGTAAAATTATGACACACAAATAGTATACACTATCACATCATATTTTAATTATCAAATCATTTGTTAAAATATCATGAAACACACTAGAAATGGCAATGAAATGAGAATTAATGGGGATTAATAGGGATTCGCTTCAATTTGCTCCGTTAAAGTTGGAGATTCTCCGAATTTAATAGAGAACCAGGGCCAAAGATGGGTTCTAAAAAGCGAGGATTAGCGGGGACGGTGGCGGAAATTAATTTTTTCTCACTAAAGCCCCACAAGAATTCGCCTTCAGTTCTATCTTTAATAAAAATATTATTTTATTTCTAATATTTTTTAAAAGAAAACCATCTTCTCCATTTGGTTACTTAAAAAATTAAATAAACTAGATTATATTATTGACTAAGTAATCGTTAGTCATATTATTAACTATATTAATATATTATTATTTATGTAAATATATGTGAACATTTTTTAAAAATGTAACTATAATTTATATTATTAAATATATTGATTTAAATAATTTTATATTATTAACTATATACTTAACTAATTATGAATTTATATTATTAACTTTTGTATATTACAATGAGTTTATATTATTGACTAAGTATTTATTGACATTATGAGTCAAACGAGATCAAAGCGGAGTCAAGCGGGGCGGAAATGGAGCGAAGGCGGATGATGTAAAGCGGGGACAGAGCCTCTTTTCAAATTTTAAAAATGAAAATGGAAGAATAGAGATTAGTATTTAAAGTTGATGGAATCGGAGGTCGAGGACTCTAAACTCGATTCGCCCTATTGTCATCCTAAAATACTCAAAATCAACTTACCAAATCTTGTCACTTTTACAATTAATTTTATTATAAAAAAATATACGATATTTTATCAAAAATATAAATTCGAGTCAAAATGAAATTGGCATATCATTTGAAATTGGAGGGCCCTCACTAATATCAAGAGTTTTGTTTGATATTTTAATAATTACTACTAGTTTGACAAGTAATAGGACCACTTCCGCCAGTAGGAAAACGGCAGCATCATCGTCACACGCTATTGACTCGCTCTACAAAAATCAAGGAATTTCTTTTCGGCTTACACTGCTCTTTTTTTTTTTTCTCTTCTTCTTCTTCTTTTTCTTTTAGGTTTACAGTAAATAAAGCATGAAGATGCAGATATGAATATGATGATTGATTTACGTACTTGTGGGACAAGAAAGATGCCATGCGAAAGCAAAATGGAACTGTTCAACATTATCTTCTCCAATTGATGCACAGCTTTCAATTCTATTATTCGGTTATTCGCGATCTCCTTTGATCCACTTTTATATATACACTCATGTAAATAATATGGTAATTTTGTATAAAGTAATTAGTGTTTCAAATTGATGTTTTGCATTTCTGAAATATATTTTTAAGCAGTGGATAATCGATCATCTATTTTTACTATTTATTTTTCTAAAGTACTACGTACATATCAATAAATTAGTGCAATTAAATTACACATTTCTATTATATCAATATTTTTTAACAATTATTTTTTTTTAAAAAAAAAACTCGTTAAACTAATACGAAACACCTAATGATCTACTTATTAATAACCATAAAAGGAATATGTGTACTTTGGTAGTTTTTATCGCATTTGCAAAATGCATTCTCATGACAAGAATAGATTTACAAAATATATTCCTTTATGTATCTGTATAATACATTATCTTCTTGAAAACACATTTCGATAATGTATCTATAAAGAATGAAATACATTATTTTTTTAGAAAATACACGGGCAACTTTAACTAAGTATAAAATTATTTGCAAAGTGTATTTATAGAATTGGAGCAATTCCAACGGGATGATGCTATCGTTCAACACTCAATTCCATATATAGGTATATGGTTTTTAAGGCAGGGCTACGTGTTCCAATTATATAAATGGTTTTATTGAATACTAGGAGTTATACAAGTTTGTAACAAAATAATGTTTTTTTTAATCTTTTTTTATAATTTGCATATTCCTACCACGTATGTCAAATACCTTGAACTATTTGTAAGAAGTATTGTCAATTTTTAATTTTTAATTATGAGCCTTTATATTTTATTTTAACTTTTAAGAGTCTTATACTATTTTTAATTTTTAGTTATGGAATATTATATTTTATTTTAACTCTTTAAGTTCAGTACTATTTTTAACTTTTAGCCATGGATTTTCTGATCAGTAAAATTTTTTTTTTCAGTTCAGATAACGTACGCCCTTAATCCTTAATCCTTTTTTTGTAAGAAGTATTTTCATAAATTCTTTTTTAAAAAAACTCATATTTATAGCTTCTTCAACATTTTCTTCTTCTTCACTAATTCTTTTCCTTTTTTGAAGAAGTCATTGAGACGAGTTTTTAAATTTTGTTTCAAAAAATACCTCTAAAAAGATTGAGGGTGAATGTAATATTAGTTGGAAAAGAATTTTTACTCGTCGAAAGACTCATAACTAAAAAAAAAATTAGGCTCTAAAAAGTTAAAATAAAAATAATGACTCATAACTAAAAATAGAAAATAGTATAGAGTCTAAAATTGATAATATTCCTATTTGTAATTTGATTTGGTTTATGACTTCGTATTTTTTGAGAGCTTAACTTCTTCTTTATTTTCTTTTGAGGTATATGATGGGCTCCAGACTTAAGAGTCACAATATAGTTCTCATATATACTTAATTTTACGATCTTGTAATATAATTTTAATTCACTCTTTCATAAATAAAAATATCAATCTATTTATCCATAGACATAGACATCAATCACGGTGATTGAACTACATAATTAGTTAAATTCTGATGTGTTTAATTATATTTTTATGCCTAATTTTATCTCATAGTGATAACAGTAAATAAGTGTGAAATAGATTAATCTTCGATCAATATGTCAAGGAAAACATATGATTGGTGGGATAAACATAATGATTGATCAAGTTAGGAATATTACTCTGTTTGAACACACTCGCCATATACCTATTATGTGCAAAAATCACGGCAGGCATGATATCATTGATATGGGACTTGGGCAAAATGGTCCTAAAAGTTCAAAATTATATTGCTTCCCTAGTTTGAGGAGCATTAGTTTTGACTGGATAAGAAAATTAAAAATTGAGGGCTTGAAAAATTCTTTGGAATTTAGGTTGTTAAAGGTGCACAAGAAGAAAGATATTAGAAAAGTATATTCCAATACAACGTTATCCATAGGAGGAAGGAAGAGTAAAGTATTTCGCCTAATCTTGCAAGTATGGTATGCAAAGCTCATACGAGGTAAGCAAGTCAAAAACAACCCATCCTAGTAGGATGTAATCACGCAAGCCGACAAAATACCCTCCTCAATAAAATCCCCATTTCGCTGCTTGGCAACATTTCAAAATCTCTTCTAGTCTTCTTGTTCTTTTCCTGAATCTCCCCGCTCCCCAACCCCCAAAAGGAGCCCTCTCTTCTTCTATTCTTCTCATTTGTACACAAATCTTGAACAAGAACTGCAAGAAAATCAAGAAAAGTCCCTTGAGAAAAATGGTTGGAAGAAACAACTCTGATCTCCCCCCTGGTTTTAGGTTCCACCCCACTGATGAGGAACTAATCATGTACTACCTTAAAAACCAGGCTACTTCAAAACCATGCCCCGTTTCAATCATCCCAGAAGTTGACATTTATAAATTTGATCCTTGGGAATTGCCTGGTTAGTATGATTGAAAAAAGACTTCGTCTTTTTTTTTTTTTTTCCTTTTTTGAAAAGCTTTTGCTAAAAAAATAGAAGGTACCCCTATTGATTATTGTTTGTTGATTTTATAGAGAAAACAGAATTCGGAGAAAATGAATGGTATTTCTTTACCCCTCGAGATAGAAAGTACCCAAATGGAGTTCGTCCCAATAGAGCAGCAGTTTCTGGTTATTGGAAGGCCACAGGAACTGACAAATCCATTTATAGTGGTTCAAAATATGTTGGTATCAAGAAAGCCCTGGTTTTCTATAAGGGCAGACCACCAAAGGGTATCAAAACCGATTGGATTATGCATGAGTATCGCTTGAGTGAATCAAGATCTCAACCCAATAGGCAAAATGGTTCCATGAGGGTAACAAATTGTAACCATTTTATTAAAATCTTGAATTGGTGAACTATGATGATGATTATATTAATTGTTTTGTGCATTTTTCAGTTGGATGATTGGGTTCTTTGTAGAATCTACAAAAAGAAAAATCTTGGAAAAGCTTTGGAAATTAAAACTGAAGATCAAAGTGCGGATCAAACTGTGGTGGCAAATGAACATGTTAGTCTTGAACAACAAACATTCAAGTTTCCAAGGCCATGCTCCCTATCTCATCTCTGGGAATTGGACTACCTGGGATCGCTCTCTCAAGTTTTTGGTGAAAATTCGTATAATACAGTCTTTGACCATCATCAGAATATGATGTACAACAATGGAAATGTTCCTCGTCAATTAGGTGAAGTGGGAAACCAATATTCTGATGCCATGAAGTTCCAAGGGAACCAGCCAGTTGGTGTGAACCCTGTCTTTGAATTTCAGTAACATTATTCAGTCTTTGACAAATTAATAGAAATTGGCCACAAAATAGCCAATGGGGATGTGGATTTGATATGGTCAGGACTCAGCTAGGATGAGGATGGGCTGTAGCAGCCCTCTAAGCATCAAAATACTGTTCAAACATTTGTAAAAATTATTTTTAATTGTTTTATGCAAGGAAATATCTTACAAGTCTCTCCAAATTGATGATATCATCAATCTATGTAAGAAGAAAGGAACTTGTCCATTAATGAAATCAAACAGTATCTTCCAAGTCATTCCAATCTCTATATTTTTTGTTTGGGCTGATAGACATGATTATTTAAAACCATGCGATTCTTTAAATGAAAAAAAAAAAAAGTCTACTAAGATAATTTTAAGTGCCATCTAGCATTCCTTTGAAAGGTCCAATGAGCTAAAAGATTTGATAAACTTGGGTTTGGACCGTTTGGTAGAGATGGGTAGGTAACGCATTACATGCAATACCGCACGTTCTATCTAAAGTCACTAACATTTTCTATCATAAAGTTGCTTCCATCGCCTATTTTTTCTCTATTAATCTATTCCCTTAGAAAATTGTCACTTATAATTAATATATACTTAATAGTGACAATTTTTGAAAGAAAATGGGGACACCCGAAAGTATTTCATAAATGAAATAAAGAAATAATCGAGTTAGAGATAAGTGATCTCATGTGTATTCAAATTGTTAACTTATTATTTTTTAAACTTTTTATTTTTTGACAATACACAACACCTATTAATTTGGAAAACATTATTATTATGTGTATGAGAGTAACTTCATATAACATCTTCAACTAATATTATCTTACTCTCTCCGTCCCCAAACTTTTGTCAATTTTTACTGTTTTTGTTATCCAAAAACTAAAATCAATCTTTTAAATAAATAAAATATTAATTACTTTTATTCTTAAAATACCTTTACTTTAAGCCATTTGAGATTTGACCCATTATACTATATATATTACAGTCGCTTTTTACTCTCTTTTTTAAATTCTCCAGTCCAATCATATATTGACAAAATGGAGATAATATTATTCTTTATCGAATAACATGCAACGAGATATTCTTTTCAGTGTATATAGATGCTTAGATAGATCGAAAGATACATAATATAAAATTTAAAATGGACAAATTAAAGGGCAGAAAATAATTAATGGACAAATATAGCATAGGTGACTTTTAAAAGAATTGAGTATTTATGAATTGTGAATTATTGGCTCAACAACCCTTCTCAAAGGATATTAGTTGCTAACGCTACTCCTTTTTCTTCTTCTCCTTTTACTGTTAATTACAAAAGTGGGATATGGTCTATAGTGTGGAAATTGGAAAGTTTTCATTTCATTGCAGCCTTTTCCACACAATTTTTCTTCATAGATACATAAAAAAAAAAACAATTCAAACATAAAATAATCAATCGATAAGAAAAACACATTCTGGGATGGCGTGTGTTTGAAATTAATTTTCATTTTCTAGAGTTGCATCTCTCTTTCTGCATGTGACAAAATATGGAGTGTGACATAAAAACTTTATATATATATATATATATATATATATATTTTTGTTCTAACCAATTATGAACCGTTTTTAGAGATTACTACAGCACACAAAAAGATAACTCGATGGTCAATACACGTCAGGGACAGTTTCCTAAAAAATAAAAGAAAAAAAATAGACTAACTGGACCACTTTCATTAAGAGAATTTTGAAGATGTTTTTGAGCCAAAAAGTTTGGTTCATGCACGAACCTTTTTTTTTTTTTTTTGGCATCTGATATTGATATTTTTCAAATATTAATTGTCCATAGAATTGACAATCTGGCAAATTATTTGTAGCCGTAATGCAAATGAGATTTGTTCGATGTTGTTGGATAAGGATCAAGTTCTAATCTAATCTACTGTTATTGATTCATATTTTAAAAGTTTTCTTTGCATATTCGGCTCTTTTTTGTGCATTAGAAAAAGCCCTTTATTGCGGTCATGGATTGGGGTTCTTTTATAGAGTATTTGGTGAAGAATAAAACTTGTGCTGAAACCTTTTGTATTTATTAAAAAAATGGATCATCCACTGGTGGTTGTAAGACAGGACCGCCACCTCTCCTCCTCTTCCTCCGCCGCCACCACCATATAATAAATGAAAGGGACTGTCAGTTTTATTAATGTTAATTTTACAAATCTATCCACCTTCTACATTTACTCATGGGATTTTATTTAAATCTCGTAATTTTGTAAGATCAAAATCAATAAAACTTTATTGTTGCGTCTTTCTTTCTTTAATTTTATTTTATTTTTATTCGCCAACCATATGCGTATTTATCTTATTGTACTATATTTGAAGGCAAAGTTTTGATAGGTCAATTGGTCTATATGTGTACTTCATTAGTTATTAGTTACTAGCAGTAAAAGAAATATAGTGTTCATTTTTTTTTTTTGATAAATCAATATACTCCCTTGATTTCATTTTAAGTATCTTTGAATAGTTAAATTTTATTTCATAGTAAGTATCTTTTTAGCATAATTTATTATTATATTTTAATTTTATTTATATTTAATTTGAGAAAGAATTGGAGTGATCATTAATATCTAAAGAGACAAGGATAGATTAATCTAGAATATTTATTAATGATAAATTTAAAATTTTATATTATTTTTAATCTCGTTAATAAAAAAAACACTTAATATGCAAAGGGATTAGTATTCAATTCTTGTATAAAAGGAAACTGTCCTAACCCAACAATGGTTTCCAATTACTGTACCTCACAAAGTGGGACTACAATAACGTCCGATTTGATTGGTAATTGTCTTCAAAGCTATGCAAATGGAAGTGCCTTGATATTTCCTCATGTTTTGGGGGAAAAAATGAGGCAATTGCAATTCCAATGGTGTGGTTTCACATGTCATTTGTATATAATTAGGTCGGTAAAATTATGTTGAATTTTAAAATTTTAATTGGATCTCAAAACTTATATAGGGTAAGTAGTACTAGTGGAATTGTGTCATGCCCAGAATTTTGGGCTTTTGTGGATGTTAGGTTAAAGTGGCCAAGAGTGTGAATCATTTTCAGATAGAGCACACAAAAATTGTTGACATGCTAAGCTACCTATGCTCAACCAACTCATTTTCAAATGTTTTTTTCATATAAAAGTCCATGCTGGTGACAAAAATTACCTGCAATATATATTCCTCTCTCGTGTTTGATGAAAAGCCAAAATGGGAAATTACATGGGACTCATGTTGTTGACAATGGCTTGTATAGTGATTTCGTGGGTATTTCTTCACAGATTTCGGCAGAGGAATAGGAAAGGTCCGAAAACATGGCCATTGGTTGGTGCAGCAATCGAACAGCTGTGGAATTACGACCAAATGCACGATTGGATTGTCAAATATCTGGCCGAGTCAAAAACTGCTGTGGTCCCGATGCCGTTTACAACTTACACTTACATTGCAGATCCAGCGAATGTAGAACATGTTCTCAAGACAAACTTTCTGAATTATCCAAAGGCAGTTTTTCTTCTCCTTTTTTTTTTTCCTTAATATTGTTTTGTTTAGTTTATGTCATTTTCATCAAGTTTAAAGAATCAAGTCTTTAGTTGCTGAACTGTAAAGAGCCGACCAATGGATACTGGTTTTTTGTTCTAAATTTTCTTCTTGCACGTTAGAAGTTCTTTGGGAAACGGATTTTCTTAAATATTGTCATGAGAGAGGTCCCAGTCACAAAAGAATTACTCCATTCATAAAAAAATATAAATGGTTTAACTAACCATTACATAAATCAATCTTTGTTAATCTTATTTTTCTTATTATTATTGTACTCTATCAAAAAGAGATAATATATTTTTAGATAATATAAAATTCATTCAACTACTTATATTTTTAGACGGTGGAGTCCCATGAATATAATTAAGAAAATCACAAGTTACCGGGACCTGTCAAATGTTTTTATGGAAATTGTTTGTGATTTCTCTTTTTGGGCAGGGCGAAACTTACCGTTCATATATGGAAGTCTTGCTTGGGGACGGGATTTTTAATGCTGATGGAGAGTTATGGAGGAAACAAAGGAAGACTGCAAGCTTTGAATTTGCTTCCAAGAATTTGAGGGATTTTAGCACAGTAGTGTTCAGACAGTTCAGTCTTAAACTATTTGGAATTCTGAGTAAAGCATCTTACCAAAATCAAGAAATAGACATGCAGGTGACTCTAAGCTTTATTAAGACTGAGACTACCGTGAAAGCAATTAAAGTTTACTCCAATTATTCTAAATTACGTACAAATTCTTGATAATTGTACTATCTTTCCTTTATAAAAGAGGAAAAAGTTGGGTGAATTGCAATAATTTAAAGCTGGTACTTTTTATCTTGAAGGATGATAACATCTAGAGTGATGCTCTCAGCTAAATGTGCTTTGGACTTTTGTTCTTTTCAGGAATTGTTGTTGAGGATGACTTTGGACTCCATATGTGAGGTGGGCTTTGGTGTTGAAATAGGTACTCTGGCTCCTGATTTACCAGATGATCCCTTTGCACAGGCATTTGATACTGCAAACACAATTGTAACTTTGCGATTTATTGATCCTCTATGGAAAGTAAAAAGATTCTTAAATGTGGGATCAGAAGCTATTCTTGGCCAGAGCATTAAAACCATAGATGACTTCACATTTAGTGTGATTAGAAGAAGAAAAGCTGAATTAGAAGTTGGAGAGGCTAATGATAAGAACAAGGTAATAAAATTTAGCAATTAGTTATTAAGCTAAACCAGATAAAATACATTTGTCTCTTG
The DNA here is from genome assembly GCA_019593545.1 of Apocynum venetum. Classification (NCBI taxonomy): domain Eukaryota; kingdom Viridiplantae; phylum Streptophyta; class Magnoliopsida; order Gentianales; family Apocynaceae; genus Apocynum; species Apocynum venetum. The sequence goes on from SRSM01000132.1 coordinate 4,813,117, forward strand.
TAAATTGTAATCTTTCTTTTTTCAATGATCAGACTAAGCCTGATTTGTTGTCAAGATTCATTGAGCTGAGTAAAGATCCCGAGATTAATATGACTGACAAAAGCCTTAGAGATGTTGTCCTGAATTTTGTAATTGCTGGTCGTGATACAACAGCTGCAACTCTTACTTGGGCTATTTACATGATAATGACTCATGGAGATGTAGCAGAGAAACTTTACTCAGAACTAAAATCTCTCGAAGCATCTCGGGCAGAAGAAGAGAATGCTCTGTTGCATCCATATCGTGTTGAAGATCAGGAATCGTTTAATCATAGAGCAATGCAATTTGCAGAACTCCTTAATTACGATTCATTAGGGAGACTATCTTATTTGCATGCTGTGATCACAGAAACACTAAGATTGTACCCTGCTGTTCCACAGGTTAACTCAGCATTTTGCAATTAAAATGCAGGAATTGAGATAGAGATCCTCAACTAACCATTCCAATTTTGTAGGATCCCAAAGGCATCCTGAGGGATGATGTGTTACCGGATGGAACAAAGGTAAAAGCAGGAGGTATGGTTACATATGTTCCCTACTCCATGGGTAGGATGGAATACAATTGGGGTCCTGATGCATCTTCATTTAAGCCCGAAAGATGGCTCAAGGATGGATGCTTTCAAAATGTATCTCCATTCAAATTTACTGCTTTTCAGGTATACTCATAAACTTGCTCAATCTACCTCTGCCCAAAACTTGGCTTAATTAGGAAATTCATCAAGTCTTGAATATTTGCTCAAGATTTGAACTAATTTTCAGGCTGGGCCAAGAATATGTCTGGGGAAAGATTCAGCATATCTACAGATGAAAATGGCACTTGCCATTCTTTGTAGATTCTATGAGTTTAAACTTGTGACAGGGCATGTAGTTAAGTACAGAATGATGACAATTCTCTCAATGGCAAATGGACTAAAGGTTTCAGTTTCAAGACGTTGAAGGGGACTTGCTTATGTGCATTTTACTAGTAACAAAAACTGTTGTTTCTGCTATCAATAATTTGAAGTTCATCAAGTCTTTGTCCTATAAAATCAACAAGCAGATGAGAACAATGCCAAGCTTAAAGAATAAGAATAGAACAAATGTATCATTTTAGATAGCCCCACCCGAGACGTCGTGTTTCTGCAGGCAAAAGCAAAATCTTAGTGCATTTGCAATAGTCATACTGTATTATTGTTCTGCCTTCTTAATCCATAATGCCCTTTTCACAAAAGGAAATTTGATAGAAGTGCTTCATTAGTACTCCTAGGCCCTTTCACCATTTCCTTGTAAATCACTAAATATGAAATTCAAGTATTCCCTGTAAATATTTCTTTCCTTGACCATTTTCCTCCCACCACTTTCAATTCTCCCTCCAAATACCATTAGGGGAAAAAAATTATCAATTTTTTTTTATGCCCTAAAATTATATAGGAAATTGAAACCATCTAAACCGTCAGTTCTTTAGTGGTGCTGTTTAGCATTTGTCGCCATCTAATTTTTTATAAACCATTCTGTAGGTTACGATTCCAAAATTATGGGTGTCAATTGGATTTTGTAAGTTAGATTTGGGTAAGCCCGCTGAAACGAAATAAAAATTAAGAACTTGGCTGGAACAAAATTCACTATTGGACCAAAGCCTGCTGAAAAGCAAAATGTGAAGCTTGAGCTTCATTCCGAGTTCGAGCTGGCTTGAATTTTGATCCAAAAACGATAAATCTAATAGTTACACTTAAAACTAGACTTTTATACTTGCTTTAAAATATTATTTCAACCCATTTATAACTAGGTTAGGTTAGTACATTTTATTTGAACTTCGAACTCACATCCTTCGTGGAAGAATACTGACAACAATTGTGAGAGAATATAATTTGTGAATGAAGAGGAAATTATAGTCGTCACACTTTCCTTTCAAATTCCTTATATGAATTAGTGTTTAAAAAACTCAATAACTAGGGGTTTTGTGGAGTATGCACATTATATTCAAACAAAAAATTATTTGTAGATTGATAGGTACACTGTTTGTTTGATTTTTTTTTTTTAATAAGTTGAGTTTAGAATTAACGAGCTTCATTGCATTATCAAATTAATTTTCAAACTTATAACTATGTAGTAATAGCAAGTAAGGATTGAACCTAGATACACTTATCAATTTTTTCAATCAAGTCATCAAGGTTTTTGGAGAAAAGATTTGTTTTTTATCTTAAAAAATTAAAACTTTAAAATAAGTAATTCACAAAATAATTAGAATTTCAATGGATAAAAATATGTTAGCAATGATTTTGTATTTCGGTTTCATTTATTTGGGATCAATTATTGATAAACGTATATTTGAGCAATGACTTAAAATTTTGCTTATTGTTGTAAATTTTGATTCCTATAAAATTAGATCAATCCTTGAAAAGCACAACAAATTAATCCTAAACTTAATTAAATTAAATTATTAAATCATTCACATAAAATAACCAATCAAATTCTTAAGCACAATTACAACATCAACATAAATTACACAAAAGTAATGTTTAGATAAATTAATAGTTACTATTATTGGTTATCGAAAAATGATTATGTATAACCATAGTTAATCAACTATGTAAAATAATTAAAATGACCAATAATAATTGAAATTATACAATTAATAGAATTAAAACAAAAATTGTTCAAATACTCAAATAGATATATAAATTTCTAGAAAAAATCAATTTTTAATTCAAGAATATAATCTCATAATCTCAAATAAATTTAACATAATACATGTCATTGTCAATTAAATAAAACTATTCATAATCCATAAAAATAAACATCACAAAAAGATTAGAAGAGAAAGATAAATTCATTAATTGGAAGACCAAGTTCTTGAGAGACTTCGTTCCTTGATCTTCAATAAATCCAAAAGAGTATTCATAGGTTGCTTCAGATATCAAAACCTAAGCTAATAAACTCTATAAATAACTACAAAAGGTCATAAGTTTAGTTACATAAAAGTTCTAATTCAAAACTATTCAAAAAAATTTCAAAATCTTCAATTTGACAAGTGGACGATCGTGCTGTCAAACGTGTCAAGTGTATGCGTGAGGGTCCAAAAATGTTGTGGGTGGACCCGTGAATGGATAATACACATTCAATTGATTTATGAGGCACATCCATTTTATTTTGTTTGTAAAATAACTTATTAAGACTCCTATATCTTTCTTTAATTCCTTTTAAACATGTTCCAAAACCTTCAAAAGATCTACAAACAAAAATAAAAGTATAAAGAATCAATTTAAACACATAATTAACTAGTTTTTATTTCAATAAATAATACATTAAACTCTTAAAAATCAAGCTACTTATGGTTCGATCAAGAATTGTAAAAATTAAGATATTTGTAATGGGTATGGAATCAGCTGAATGTATTCTTAGAATGCTCTAAGATGCAACTAAGTAGAAAAGATATAGAAAATATAAAAACGCTATTAAATGGAAAAAGAAGAAGAAAAAAAAAAGATTCTTTAAATGGGTATGTAGACACGAGAGCTGAACTCTAAATGGTAGAATATGGGTCTATGGATTATGGATCCGAAGGGTAATTGGGTTCGGAACATGTTCAAACTTGTTTACCACCTACTTGAACAAATAAAAAAAAATTATCAAAAAATTGTTAATAAAATAATTATTTTGATTATTTGGGGAAGTCATAATTTAGAAAAAATACAATAATTCATTATAATTATTATTCCTTCCATATTAAATATTCACTTTAACTCTTTTTAAATTTTTTTTAAAAATCACTTTTAACTTAATATAATAATTTTTTTAAATGTGAACATAATTAAATTATTATAATAATATTATTATTAATACGACTATTGATAAGACTTTATATGTATTAGTATGAAATAATAACTTAATTTTAAAAAAAAACTAGTTGTGTGATTTTAATTGAAAACATAATTATTTTAAGAAAATAAACATTTAAATTTAATGCAATTCGTTTAATCCTATTTAAACCAATCTTATAAGTACCCGATTAACAGTCCTAATCATGGAAATCCCTAGACTTTAGGAATTAAAAAAAAAAACTAGTTGTGTGATTTTAAATTAAAATATAATTATTTTTAAGAAAATAAACATTTAAATTTAACCACAATTTGTTTAGGATTAAGCATATCTTATTTAAACCAATTTTATAAGCACCCGATTAACAGCCCTAACCATGGCAATCCCTAGACTTTAGGAATTAGGTATATACAATTTTACTTTATTGCCCTTGAATGATCTTTTCTCTTAAAAATAAAGAAAAAGAAGATAAATGAATGCCATGTCACCAAAAGGAGAGGTCCATGTTTGGAGCAAAGGGCAGCAACAGCATATGGTACTCAATTAGACAAAACTCAAACAATGCCATTCGTATATCCTCAATAGCCATGAGCTGCTTCACAAACCCCACAGCCACATTCAATCCTCAATTCAACATAGCCCAAAACCACCACCACCACCACCACCACTGCAAGTTATTATTGCCAAAAATCAATGCAACGTTAGCATCTAATCATAATGATAACACAATTCTCCGGCGAAGAGCTTTCACCACATTTATAGCCACTTCAATAGCAGCAGCATTGAATTATGGCACCCCACAAGCAATGGCTGAGAACTGGGGAACACATTCCCTCTTAAAGGAGAAGTTCTTTCAGCCAGGATTGTCCCCTGAAGATGCAGTAGCTCGAATTCGACAGACTGCTGAGGGACTCCATAGCCTTAGGGAAATGCTGGAGAACATGTCTTGGAGGTATGTGCTTTTCTACATTCGTCTAAAGCAGTCATATCTTTCTCAGGACATGACCAATGCATTATCAATGGTGCCTCAAGGACAAAGAAAGTCTTATATTACCACCGCCAACGAGCTGGTAGATAACATGTCTGAGGTATGAAACTTGTCTATTCTTTCTTCTTCTTTCCCCCACCCCCCAATTTTCTTTCTCGTCACACCCCATAAGAGAAATGGAAATTCTCAGATTAATTGCAACCTTAAATTTGCTAAATGTTTTTTCCTACGTGCAAAATTGAATGTTCACACTCTGATTTAATAGAAAATAGAGCATTTGAATCAAATAATTTATCATATTATTCTTATTATTAACATGATTAGTAGTGTGACAGGGATGAAAATCTTGGCAGTGAAACTTTAGAATATCCTTGTTCTTAGCGTTAGTAGTGGGAGGGGATGAAAATCTTGGTAGTGAAACTTTAGATAATAAAGATGTTTATTTGAAGAAAGTTGACATTGAATTCCTTAAGACATTAGTTTTCAAAGTTATCCTGACCAGTGACGTTTTATGTTTCAGTTTGATCGTTATGTTCGCTCACCAAAGGTATATGAATCCTATCTGTACTATGAGAAGACATTGAAATCAATAGATGATCTTGTGGCATTTCTGCCATAGTACAAGAAGCTGAATATTATTGCAAGTATACAGGAGTGACAGTACTCTAGCTGCAATTTGCTCCTCGAGGAGTTCTTGATTTTTAATATAGAAAATGAATTTTGAATCCTGAGGTTTTCTTAGTGAAGATGAAGGAAACAGGTTTCATTCCTCAGACCAAATAGGATATTTTAGAAAATCACTATTTGTATATGGAAGCTCTTGGTTTAAAGCAAGTGATATTTGAATCTTATTTTGAGTGAAGTTGCAGCTGCAAGAAATGAATTTCTGAATCAAGTTTTGATAATCTCTGCCTAGACATAAAGAGTATAATTTTAATTTTTCTTGGCTCAAGTCCAATTTATGTATGTGAAGAAGGGATTGAATTTGAAAGGGGATTATCTAGAAAACAAGAATCACCCTCATAATGTTTATGATGATATGCTTTCAAATATTTGATGCTAAGTAGTACTTGACAATGGATTTGAACTTCTATCAATTTGGCTTTACTGAAATGTAGAGAGATTTCTGTGTTTTTTGGTAATTCAAACATTGGACTACGGAAGTAAATTCAACAGCATGATACAAATGGCAGCTTTGCCTTTACATGAAATGCAAAAACAATCAAGGAAAGTTTGACACGGATCAGAGAAATAGGTAAGCATCTGGTCACATTTTCCCCAGAATTGATGATTAACGCCTGGACAACGCGATGCCTGACAAAATGACAAGTAGAGCAAGAATAACAACTGCACCAAAAGAACCAATTAATGATCCAGAACTGCGCTGACAGAAGTCCTGAAACTGTTGGCATATTGCAAACCAATTGGCTGAAGAATTCCCATTGTGTGCCAAATATACTATGGCTGCTGCAGTTGAAGCTCCAGCAGTAAGAAATGCCAGCATTATCTTCACGGATTTTGAAATATTAGTATAACAGATTCACAATTTAAATCCACTATAAGTCTAAGAAAGAATGAGAATAGTCAAGCATAGCAAGAACTAAGAAAGCAAGAGTTGGAATTTTACCGTGTCCAGAAGGATCAGTAGAACTCTACTCTTTCCTGCTCTGCTTCTGATAATGTGGAAAATGGAGAGCGGAAGAGAAAGAGCAAGATATCCACATGCAATTGCATTGACAATCACAAAGAGCCTATCAAACAAGAAAAACTCAATCAAAATTATGTTAATCACAAGATTTTTCTCAAGAAGATCAACTAATTATATGTGTTAGTCATGGAACCAAAACTCACGTGAATGTTGTAAAATCATCGTACTGAGCCTCGAATCGAACAATTTGTGTGATGAAAGGAAGTGTTTCATCTGTTGTCCCCATTGCTATAGCACTGCCAAGGGTTCCAACAATTGCAGCAATTCGTAGAATCAGGTCTAATATTGCAATTCCTCTGCTCCCTTTACCCATGTATGGCTCACCTGTAACCTCAAGTTTCACTTCCTTCATTTTCCTTGTTTCTTCTTTTGGTACTTCACAAATTAGGAGGTTGATGCAATGCATGAATTTATACAAGTCTATTAGCAAGTTAAGAACTGATTTGGGATCTTGTTAATCAACCAATAGTAAGGAAGCTATGTGGATTAGGAGTATGTGATCATTCTCTCGGTGCTAGTAAGACTGTATTTGTAAACTGTTTTCTAGAAACCTACCTTCTCTACTTTCTTTTTATTTATTGTTGAATGCTTAAGTCATTGATTCTTCCTACTCCATCAAGGTATGCAAGATTAGAATTGACAGTAAACAGTAGTGCGGTGTCTCTTCCAACTCTCAAGTTGTATTTTTCCTTGTATAGTTCAAGAAATTGCATGTACATCAAATTACCAGAACTGAAAATCCTTTACAACTTTTGTCGAGAATCTAATGCTTTCTATATGGTAACGTTTTCGAAAACTCAGAGTCTAAAGAGTGAAACATACAATGATAATGGAGTTGTTAAAGCAGTGCACCAACACACTACATAGTGACATTTCACTCTATCTTTCTGAGTCTGATACCACCATTGTCAATTTTATCTTTTAACATTTGGCGCATTGTACATATTTGTTGTTAGTAGAATAAATTTATTTTAGGAAGAAAAACATTCAATTTCGAACAGTTGCAAAAGTATAAATTTTGGCAAACAATTGCCAAAAGATAACAATGGTTTGTCCTTTTGAATAATCAGAAAGAATATTTTTTAAAAATGGTGATAGGATATATTAACATAGACCAAGAAAGCAGAATATCACCAGAAAGAATATTATAAACAAATGAATGTAGAAGATGGCAATATCACATATATGGTATTAACTAAGATTTCTCATTTTCAATAAAACTGAAATAGAGAAAACAGAATTGATCAAAAGTTTATTGAAATGTAGGAACCTCCCACAATGAAACTGATGAAATTTTCCTTCCCAGACATTAATTTTCATTCTGATCAAATTCTGCTGTTAAGCTATAAATCAAAGGCAGTAAATGTAGTTTGAACAACTTTACCTCCAATTGGCCATACATGAAGGTCTTCTGGCAAAACTAAAACCAAAACCAAGCTACATTTTAATCATCATCGATCTTACATAAGAATGCGAGACAGCCATGTAGCCAAAGACAACTTGCCGACTTAATTTTTTTCATAAATTTTTTAATCTTATTATTCATTCAATCACATTTTCTAAGATCACGATTAAATAAGTCTGTTAAAATAATAGTGTCTAGCAATAAAAATATTTTTTCGAATGTCAAAGAAAAGAATTCAACAAAACAAATCCCCTAATCCCCTACCCCCTACCACCTAACCCCAAATGTATTCATATTTTCACTAATGGTTGGTAATATTTTTCCCGTGAAGATTAATGCCGGCAAGTCATCCTTGGCTGCATAGCACAAGCGTCACATCCACATGTAAGACCATAAGATGTCTCAAGCATGGGACCGGATCGGACCGTCTCGACCGATCGAATGGACCGGTCAATGGAGTATTGAAACACTGCATATCTTTCTTGAAGTCGCAGTAATTAAGGTTCAGAGATAGGATCTGTCTTACTGATTCAAGAAAATTGAAATGCAGAAGTAGTTTTCGAGACAGAAGATTTGAAGAACATACACGGCAATGAACCAAATTGAGTATACCTAGTAAAGAAGCAAAGTGAGGGAATGCAAGGGAAAGGTACAAAGCTAGAAAGGAAACGTAACGTGGAAAACTGGAACTGAGCACGGAGAGGATCTGAGTTCTATAGTAGCTTTCGGAGACTCATATGATGGACCAAACAAATTAATATGAAGTCATCCATGCACTCATGATCATGCAGGATTTTGTGGGATTCAGGAATCATGTTCATGAACCCCATCAAGAACGTGGGCATAAATCACAATCTTTCAATTTGGTAGTGTGTACAAATTTTGGAATCTTATCGCTTGCTGAATTCATAATCAGGATAAGGGATGGTTGGGTTATGGAAATTTCCACTTTTTTTTCTCGTCTTGTTGCTATTCTTGGGAATGCGGCCACTTGAATTTGTACAGCGAAACGATGGTTTCACACTTGTCTACGATGAATTGCTTGTGTTTGTAGCATGCCTCGGACATGTGGGTCTAAACGTCACTCTGACATTGCATACATTGTCTATGTCAAAAAAATAATTCCTCCCCTCTTAAAATTTAAATTTAAGATGTTAGAATTTCTTTGTCACATGATATAAAATGTTAGTTATTGTGTCTAATATTATTCATACTTATTTATCTCTTATATTTTTTTCGTTTAAAATTAAATATTTATATTTTTATTTTAATTTATCCTTAATTGAATGATCACTTTATTTAAAATTTCATTAATAATTTTATTAATTTAAAAGTTTTACATATCACTAACACATTATCTACACTTATCACCCCCTTAATTTAAATGATTTATATTTCACTAACTCATTGATCCCATAATCCATTATATTAATGTCAAGGATAATTTTGTAAGTTAATTAAAGTCAATAATTTTTCTTAATTTTTAACATTAGTAAAAAATGAACATTCAATTCTAGAAGAATAAAATATTAAATAATTTAGCTCCAATAAAATTATTTTTAACCATAGTCAACAAGTCTATCTTATTTTGACTATTTATTTAACACATTGTCTTAACAAATGATAATAAAACATATTTTCAGAAAAACAAATAATGATAAATATATTTCACTTTTGAAAAAAATCATCAATTAGTAAATGACGCATATGTAATTTAATAGAATGTTTACATTATTTTTCATGCGGCCAAATTTGTTCAATACGAAAAGAATAGCATTGGATTCTCTTTGCATTAATAGCAATTGATAACCTTACATGTTACTCATTATGTTAAATAAATATCTTATTTGTAGATGTTGTAGATATTTATTATGTTAGATATTTATTAATATCTTTAAAAAAGAGATATTTATTAGATAATTATTTAACATAATGAGGAATAAATAAGATAATCTATTTAGAGTCTGACTTTTGTTTGGTAAAAAAAGAATTAGAATAGTTTATCATGTTACTATATATTATATTATCTTTATACCCACTTGTGATATTTTTTCCTTTTTCCTTTTTTTTTCTTATTGACCAGAATACCCACTTGTGATCTAAGACAGAATATCGTACCAAGAATTTCCATCCCTAAACAGTCAAGCTAACAAAATAGCATGTGAATGAACGAGATATAAGGGTTCACAATTTTTGGTTCACAATCTTCAAAATATTATTTTTATTTTAATTATTCACTTTAAATTTTTATTAAAATTTTAAAAAGTATTAAAAATAATAATTATGTAATTAATTTTTTAAAATTATTCTTATTTAATTGTTAGTATGTAAGTATGATCATTTTAAAGTTTAATGTGAAATAATAATTCTTAAGAAATTCATTTCTTAATATATATACTAAAATTAAAATTGAATAATTGAAATAAAATATTTTAAAGAAAAATGAGCAATTGAAAAGAAATGGAAAAAAGTATCTAATTATAAATGGGACTTATCATATGTGCCATGTTACACAATATCCAATGGTATTAATCCTTTTTTTTATTTTCTTAGAGATTAGCCTTCAATGCATGCACCCACAAATCTTATCAACTATTCAAAAATGTGGTATAATAGGTTCAATTTGTGCTCTTAATTTTAAATAATTTGACTAAGAACATTTTGAGTAATTTGAATTAAAAAAAAACTATATATTTTAAATCCTTAATTCGTTTACAACAATCTATTTTGAAATAGAACTTAAACAGAAGAGAGGTTGGACGTTGCTTCATTATTGTAGTAGTTTGACCGGGGGTGGCAAAACATTGATCTTGATTGTACCTCCGTTGATATATATCACCAAGTAATTGTATCCTTTCGTAAAACTTTATCCTCCCATTTAATGGATTGATGTGATGCTTTTGGTGTTTGGAACTGTTGATATCATCATTAGTCAAAATTTGATTGTCTTTTGTGATAGAATCATTTATCCATTATCTTCCAAAGTTACAAACTATGATTATTTATTTGTAAAAGTTGGTAGATTATTATCATTAGACAGAGAGCTTAATTATGATGATTTATCGAAATAGTCATATGTGAATTTAGTCATCAAATTTTTGGTCCCTGGCCTTTTTATTTTTGTGGTTTTGTCCCTATTTATTTTTTAATAATGTTTGATCCCTAACCTTTTTTATTTTTCATGTTGGTCCCTAAGTTATTTGTGTTTGAATAATTTGGTACTTTTTATCAATTATGACTTGAAACTTACAAACTCAAAAACATTTATTAGAAAATGAAGAAAAAAATTGAAAGTTTACTCTTTTTTTTCACCTACAACCAATACGAACGGGTGAAAGCCTCCAATTTCTAATATATTTGTTTAACAAAAATTAGGTTTTGGCCCTTATCTCCATATTCAACTCATATCGTTATAGTAGGGATAGGAAGATTATGATGCACCAGCATCCAAATAGGCAAGATAAAGATGTAGATCAATCTTCAAATGGAGTAATTGAAAAAACCCTAATTTGACCTAGGTTGCATGGTTGAGATGAAATGAGATATTTATTGCTCTCTTGTGCAGGTTCTTTTCATAAGAAAAAAAAAAAGTAAAATTTCAATTTTTCTCTTTTCTTTTTAATAATGTTTCTTTTAAATTTTTACCATTTTTTGGTTGAAATTGTCAAAAAAAAGTATCAAAATGTGCAATAAATAAATAAGATATGAACCAAACATACCAAAAAAAAATTAGGGACAAAACCACCAAAAGTAAAATCAAATAAAAAATTGAAAAACAAATTTAAGGACCAAATCTAATAAAGATAAAAATCATAGGATCTAAATTCACCCCATTACTCCTATCGAAATGTTTGTTTGGTAAAAAAGTTTAGATTGACCAATTTAGTTACCACATCATCACAATAAGAGAAAAATATTATAATTATTATTTTCCTAATTTTTAATAGGATTAATAAGCCAGTAACTTCTTCACGTGCTCGATTTGTTCTTTTACCCTTTTTGAGAGGAAAAACCAAAAGAAAGCAGGAAACGAGGATGATCGGATTGATGTAATGATAAAGGGCAAAATCTCATCCCGTGAAACAATTTTCTGTTAATTTGAAAGTTATGGTGACGAACCCTTTCCAACAACTAAATATTCCAATTCCATCATGGTCAATAAGCTGTCCAGAGCAGCTCCCCTTTTATATCTTTTTTTTTTTTTTAATACTCTCTCTCCCCCTCTCTCCCATACCTAAGTGCTAAAGTGATTGGATAAATTTTTTGACAATACATGTTCAAATTTTATATGGAACAAATTTTTATTGAAATATTGTAAAGATTTATTCTAAATTTGAATTATATTATCTCTTTTTCATACGTTTCTGTCACTCAAATACATTCTTCAATTTATAATACGCGTAGCTAATGTAACTTATTTATCTCATTAATCTAATGATACCTTTACTTTTAAAAAAAATATATAGGGATGACAATGTTAATGTTCAAATATATTTAGATAAATTTAAATGACTGTCAATTTATTTAAATATAACTCATTTATGTTCCATTTATATATGATTTCAAACTAAATAGTTTATGGATATTCATGGACACTTATTTATCCATATAACTTTGATTATTCTTTTTTGAGATATTATTCTTTGTAATTATTCAATTAAATTTCTTGATATAATTTTTATTATTTAACCTCATGTTCAATTTTAAAATATTTAATTCAACTAATCATCTATATGAATTAGAAAAATGTTTTTAAAAAACTACACTATCAATTGCTTTTTTTATAAATAAAAAAAAACCTATCAAATGAAATGAAAAATGGTTTTGTGCAAATTTCTGTAGTTTTAAATTAGTTAAATTAGCTTCAAATGTGTTGTCAAGAAGGAAAAAAAATACCTTCAAATGAATTTCTACTCTTTTCGTAGCTGGCAATTCTAGTGGATACGCTAATTATATCTTAAACTGTTGTCAGCCTCCCAACTCTGCAAATTTTACCAAACCACCTAAAGCAATTACTTCTCCTATCTTAACCTGTTGTAGCACATAAAATGCTTATTAGGGAAATTCCATTTTTATAATTCAAATTGAATAAGAACTTGTATTTTAAAATATAGTCTCTTCTTTAAAAAGTAATGTTAATGTTTTCTTTTCTTTCTTTCTTTTATTTTGAAATAGATAACATTTCCTTATAACTTAAAAAGAAATATTTTGCTCTGTTTAGATTTAAATGTCCACATTTTCATTATAAGATGTTTGAAATTATATGTTCATTGTTCACTTTCTTAAAAAAATATTTTTTTTCTTATAAAATTTCACTAACAATTTCTTTTAGTTTAAGAATTTTGTATTTCACAAACATTAATTAATAGCAAAGATAATGTAGTGAGTTTGGTTTTAAATCTTCATATATATAGAGACACACAAACCATAACAAAACAATTCTTATATATAAGTTTTTTGTATACAGTGAATACATAGATTAATCATAATAATATTAAAAATAATAAATATCTTTCTAAATATTTAAAATTAACATGACTTATATATATATATATATATATATATTAACACAGGAGTAGGATAATGCCAAAAATGGCATGTCATAACAAATTTTTTACAACTTAGCATTTTTCAATTTTTCATATTTCGGAATAGAGGAAAATATAATAGTTATGGTGAATATATGGGACCCAAAGTACAACTACAATAGAATGAGAAAGCCAAATACTTAAAAGTTTAATTTTTATATTAGAGTGTAATTAATTATATTGGATTCACCACATTAACTTTTTAAATGGATGTTTATTGATTTTAATAAATATCCATTAATGACTTTAAATGGATATGAACTATGTAAACTAATAAAATTCATTTAATAATGGATGGTTTTGATTGTTTGTTGTACTCACTCCCATTTTGCTACTCCATTGCCAATATGTCTTGTCTAAATACATACATACATACATATATGTGTGTGTATATATATATATATATATATAAAAGATGTATTTTTTTTTTGAAATATTTTATTTATTATTTCAAAATCTCTTCTACTAAGAATAAATGATAATATTTTAAGAACTAAAATATTTTCTTAATCTATTTGTAATTTCTTCTAACATCTTATATTTATATTTAGAGACTAAAATAATATATGATTTAGTAAATATATTATTTATCAACATTACATTATCAATAGTTCATTGTAAAATAATAACAATGCATTAAAAAAGTCATTATTTCTTTTTAAACTATCTTATACTCTCTCCGTCTTTAATTAAATATTTACATTTTTATTTTGAAATACTTTATATAAAATTTTACTCTCTTTCTTAATTCAAAATATTAACATCTTACCAATTTACGTAATCTCACCATTAATCACATTGAGTACAAGAATATTATAATAATTTTTATGGTTAAAGATTCTCTTTTAATTCTTGTATTAAATCAAATAGGAACATTTAATTATTAAGAAAATTGGTTTAAAAATATAAAGAAACCCTCTGACGTGCAACTGATTTCATTCATTTAATGCCATCCTCAAGATTTCCTTTCTAATTCATAATTAAACAATATTTCAAGACCACGATTTTCCTTTATCATTGAAACATGAATAGCCAAACATGGCCTATAGCTCCCCGGTGATGAATTTCCCATACTGTAAGAAGAGGATGAGATTAGAAGCCTGTTGGAATAGAATCATAGAATCTTAGCTCGTGAGCATCTGGTATCAAGTTCGAGTATAAAATCAAAGCAGAAATAGAGGGTATACATTTGTGGATGCCTGGTGCATTTGCAATATCACGCAACCTTTACTTTTTTCTTTTCCCTTTTTTTTTTTTTATAACTCTCCAATTCTCCTGCGCCCAAATAAAATAACAAATTTTGCTGTTAAAATGTAGACGATGTACATTTTGAGTTATCTGATCTTTAAGTTGAGATCAAATATGACAGAAACCCAATATGACGATGACAAGGAAAAGGAGCTAAAACTTGAGGATGATCCAAAACCAGAAATTGAAGAAGAACCACAAACTTCTGAACAAGAGGTAAGTAATAAGTATCATCATCAAAGGGTAGCTCCAGCACTTGCATTTGAACTAGTTGGCTAAGTTTATCTGTTCAACTTTTGTTCTTTGAAGGGGGAAAAGATCAAGAAAAAGTATGGAGGATTGTTAAAAAAGAAACATCCATTGATATCCAAGGTAATCATCTCATTTGATTCTTCTTTCAACTTTTATCATCTTGGGAAACTTTCACTTGCTGCAGTTCATCATGCAATGTCTACTGCCAGGATCAAGATCGCGCTTTCTTTGATTCTGCTGATTGGGCTCTGCGAAAGGTACTTTGCTTGCCTGATAAATCTTGGTTGAAATTCAAGAATGTTTGAAGGACATGTGTTTGAAGTTTATGTGATCAGTATAAGAGAATTTCTTGTGCATGAATTTCAGCAAGGAGCGCAAAAGAGCAAAGGACCTTTAGAGGAACTTCGGCCTAAGCTACAGGTATTTGATGTTCCATTTTCTTTCAAGATCCAAAAGATCTGAAATCCAAGAAAAGATCCTGATAAAACAACACCAAATTTCTCTAATCAATGTGTTTTTTTTTTTTTTTCTTCTGTATTTTGGAAAATCACAAAACAGCCAACACCACACCACCAAGCTCGTTCGAGGCGCTCAGCTTATGCTCCCTCAGATGAGAGCGAAGGTACCTGCAATTGCTGATTTCCATTTCAGATATGCAGATACTCTTTTGTGTTCTTTTTGGCAAACCAGTTAACCCTATCCAATTCACAGGCGATAGCCATGGGGACTGCAGCCCTTCTGAGGATGGGCAGGAAAAAGCAAAGGATGGTGGCAGTGATAGTGATGATCATCCAGAGGATGTACTAAAGAAAGAGGATGATCATCTGGGGTATCAGAATTGTCCGAGTTAATGATCAAGGACCAGATAGATTAACATGTACCAGTACCAAGACATAAATTGTCTCCATATCCTCTTCTTATGTTGATGACAAAAATAGCATACTCTGCCACTGTAACTTTATCAAATGTCAACATGGGTTGATTTATCCTCTGGTTTCTTCTTAAAAATTAAGACTGTAGTTAAATTCTAGGAACTTTTCCTAGAGATTTTGTTTCATGGCCAAACTCAAGAATGGAAATAAGCATGACTAGCAGTCTAGCACTCGTTAAACACCTTTTCCTCGCTTGCGCGATGACCAAACTCCTTGCCTTTGGCAGGAATCTATGATAGTTAACAGAAAATATCTTCCTAAATCATCATACTAACAGAAGAGCACAATTATGGCATACCTGTGAGAAAAAAATGCGGTACATATAATCGCCTTGCAAGTAACTGAAAACACTTTTTTCTGTGACGGTTAAAACAACAAGAAAAGAATCCACTTCCATATTCATACCTCTTATATTGGCTATCTCGCATTGCCCTTCGCAAAGCAGATCAAGCTGCAATCAAATAAACTCCAACTTGGTTCAAGGGACATTCAGCAAACAATAGCTGTTTAAGGTCTCATAGTCAAATCTCCACCTTGGACAAATCAAGAAGGACCTGCCTTTTAAAGCAAATTGGTGAGCATGAAAATCATTTTCTTCGACTAAGTACTCGTGGAGATCAGAAGTTCAGGAACAACCAAAAATTGCTGCAAACATTCAGTATTACAGCAAGAATATAGTTGCACAAGGTATGACCCCCTTTGAACCATAAGCATTTGGGTTAGACAAACTTTTATACCATGTACATGTTCGCGTACAACTCAACTGCTTCCCATCAGATACATACTCATGACCTTTGGTGCAATGCTTACCCACTTTACCCACCCAAAAGCAAGTTAACAGAGGAAGCAGATTCATGGCTGGGTCAAATCACACATGATAGAACATCAAAGAAAGTTAGCAGGCGCTCGCATATAGAACATTTATTGAAAGCTTCACTCTTATAATATACCTTCCAACCATTTTACTACTTCAACTGCAGAAAGTCCAATTCCTTAATCTGAATGACATATAAATAAATATAAGACATTGCAGCTTTATGGCAGTAGCAAAATCTATAACATCAAGAAGAGAAAACAGCTGGCACCGCCATATTCACAAGCTTTAGAAAAATGCTAAACTATAAAACCAATGAAGCTCAAAAGCTTAATCAACTTTATTACTTTAAAAAATCTGAGATATGAAGCTATTACTGGGAACAAAGGTCATAAAAGACCATATAGGTTATCTCTTTCTAATAAGGATCAGTCACAACTAATATAAACACAATAGAAATAGGAGCAGCAAGGCTGAACAAATTTCTCAAGTCTGTTCATCTGGTCTGCATATCTTAGGTCGAAACATCTTCTCAGAGGGCAGTGGGCAGGCTTCAGGCATCATAGACCATAGCTGCAAAGAGAGGAATATACATCTCTACTATTGCTAAGTAAATACAGATTATCTTCTGAATTCATTGAAGAGATGAAGAACTACCTTTACAGTGAATCAGAATTTAGTAACCATAAGCTTTCCCATGTTGAATGGAGTTCTGGTTAGAAAACCTGAGGTAAGTGGAGCCAAAGTTGGAATTCAGAAAATTTCTCATAATCCATTATCGTATGCTCACCAAAAAAATAAGAATAAAAAAAAGAAAAAAGAAAGAAATGCAGGTTGCTCCAAAAGGACATTCTGGCTATTATTTTAAGGCACTTAAGGTCCACTAACAAGCAGAGCAAGAATTAAAGAAGGAATCAGAAAAAATGTTTCTGACAAGGCTTTAACTCTGAACATCTTACCCTGAACTACTAGAACGTCCTGAGGAATAAATGCCATATCCACCTCTGCCACCAATCTAAAGAATTATACAATTTAAATATAATCAGAGCAGAGTAAATCAATTAATAGCAATCTAACAAAACTTCATTAGGCAATAAATTTGGCAAGTGACAAGATGCTTGATTGCTTAATTGACCATCAAAAACCAGAAACATAATGTCTGGGATAAGTGCTCAGTACCTGTGGACCACCATAACTGTCACACTGAAGCAAATATTTGGAATCATGTCCACCCAAATAAGTTGAATATCCATAACGTGACCGTGAATCACGGTTGATGTGGTTTGGACCATCTACTGATTCTAAGGGCACTGGAACCAATGGAAAAGCAGATGGAGTTGCAGCTAATGTTCCCTCCATTTCAAATAAATTGGCCCTCAAACGCATCATTACTTGTAATAAGGCAGTGCTTGCAACACCCAGGTCTCCAGTGATCTGATGAACATAATATGTATGATTTAAAGTCATCATCTACCTCTTCAAGTTCTTAAGCATGAAAGGTTGCAAAATAGAATGAACAAAGAATTATTGGGCCTAAGTACCCTAAACATTCTCAATGACCGACAAAATAGTAAGCAGAAAGCATACATCAGATACACACAGAAATATCTGGCATTCACCTGCACCATCTCATCATCTGCAGATGCAGCTTTGGGAAGATTGTCATCTGAAAGAACACGGATGGTCGCTCTTGTGGCATTCCTCATCTCATTAATAACAGACCCACCTTTACCGATAAGGCATCCAATTTTGGAGCTGGGTACAAGAAGTTGGGTTGTGATTATAGGATCATCAGATGCCTTGTCAGTTTTCTCGCTGCATCGTGGCTGCAGGCGCATTATTGCATCAATTGTAGGAGATGCTTCTTCAAATGTCTGAGATGCAAAAATTCTATTAGCATCATTTACACAGTTTGGCTTATCACATGTAACTAATTATACATTCAATGGGGCAGTGCTATTTATGATTAGTCATTAGTCACCTCTTTAGCTGATACAGATATAATGCATTCTTCTCCTTCAGCAGCAGATGTATCAATTTTAATTGATGCACCTGACTCCTGCCTTATTTGTTTAATAATACCACCACCTTTTCCAATCACAGCTCCTACATTTTCAGTTGGGCACACCAGACGAAGTGAGAATTCTTTCACAGAAGCAGTCCAGTCACCTCCAGAGTTTCTATAACCCCTATAAGGACCTACCAATGAACTTAACAATGGGGCACCAGCATTCATATTGACATATGCACCACCAGATCGGTAAATGCTGGCTGAAGACAGAAGAAGATGCTGGGATCGCGAAGGATTATCATGAAGACGAGAAGACACGTGGTAAAGAGCATTCCTCACAACATGTGCTTCACCAGATATCTACAATTAAACATATATTATGATCACTAAGGCAAGCATCAATCAAAATACTTCCCATACAGCCAAAAGTAAGCATGAGAAACCAAGACAAAGCTAAGAATGTTTCGCAAGTCTCCTAATGAAAACTGGTAACATAACCATTGCAGTGACGCAGTGTGTTGTCTAGGGAATTGGCAAAGGACACAAAAGAACAAACACACTCAGGAGTCAGGAGGTTCCTATTAGATGTAGTTCTAATCAGAACAATTTTAAAATGGTTTGATTCTTCTAATGGATGGATATTGTTGATATAGACTTATAGTTTCCATGGCCTTCTTGCATATATTCTTCTAGACTATAACACTACACTCCCCCCCCCCCCAAAAAAAATATATATATAAATAAATAAATAAATAGATCCAGAGAGGGAATTAGTAAAAGCTAATTGGAAAAGGTTATTCAAGTGCTTCAGCTTTATTATTAGGCACTACAGCATGATTCAATTCTCTTGGCATATCCCAGCAGAGATACTAATGTAAAGACAGACACATAGAAGAAAATTACAGTGAAGTTTCTAATTAACACCAAAAATCACAAAATCTAAAAAAGAATGGAGGTTGATGTTTCTTCCTGTACCTGGATAAGTTCATCAGATGCAAGAGCACAAGAAGGCAAATGTTCACTGCTCAAAATCCGAACCTGAGCTCCAGTTTCACTGCGTATACTCTGGACCACTTGTCCACCTTTTCCAATAACGCAGCCTATCTGATCTGATGGCACAAGCATCCGAACAGTCACCTGCAGAGGTTCCTCCAAGCCATCATCTATTTGCAACTCTTCTGCAATTATCTTGTCATGCACCCTGAAAAGAGCATCTTGTGCAGGTGAAACCAGATCACCATCATCTCCAAAGCTATTAGTTTCCTCACTAGAACTATAAATGGTAACCATACGCTCCTCGCAACCAGGTATTGTCTCACTGATCCTAATTTTTGCATGAGTCTCAGCTCTTAATTGCTTTGCAATATCTCCACCTACTCCAATGATGCTTCCTATTCTTCGTAAGGGACATAAATAGCGATAAACTGTATCCTCTGATCCAATGGCATTAGACTCCCTCTCTTCAGTCAGATTCTTTTTGTTACTCCCTTCATCTGCTAAATTCTCAGGCTGACAATGCAATCTTTTCCCGTAATCATTCCTCTGACCAGCCATATGAAAATGGACTGTTTTTACACACACCTGCAATGTATCAAATTAATAATCAATCAGAAAAGACGAAAATCCCCCTTAACCCACAGGAAATTAGATTGCTCCAAAACAATGTCAGTGTACAATTGGCACTACTTGATGCAAAATTCCCTGAACAATCATTATCGGAGCAAGGAAACTATGGTTCCAGGTTAACATACATCGAAAAGGTGAAGTAACTCAACCCGTGACATAGTTAGAACAGCATTAAACTACAATTTCCATCGAATCACAGAGCAAAAACTACACAAGTTCGTATCTTTTCCATCAAAAACCACAATTCCTCTAGAACCAGTAAAAACCCATCAAGAAAACAGAGAGAGGTGAAATCACAATGAGGTAAAACCAGATAAAAGGGCTTGATTTTTAATTCCCATCCATTCAAACTCAATAGGGGAAAAAAAAGGAAAAAGCAGAATTAGAGTGTAGCAAAAAGAAATGGGATGAGAAATTTACACTTGAGATTTATGCCTTGGACTACTGCTGGATTCTTGATGATGATTGATGAACAAAACCGTTTTTCTCCATAGTATAACCGCCTATGACGTGAACACAATGTGATGTGAGATTTCGTTGCAGAAATATCTTAGTAGTGGCGTTGGTGGGGTTTCAGAACCGGAGGGGTACTAACTACTAGGTAAGGCAGGCCAGTCGACTTATGGCTAAAATTACCCCATTTTTATTTATTTATTTCCAACTTTTTGCATTTCTCTGATACGAAAATATCCTTTTCTTTAATTTCTTAATATCAAACTTATTTCATAAAAAGGAAGAAAAAAAAACTACCCTTTTAGATATAAATATCTCTATCCATTTTTTTTAATAAAAAATATCTCTATCCATGAAAATTATTTAATACATGTTAATTATCTCACTTAAGAAATGAGAGAATATTGTAGAAAATTTGACCACATTCTATTACTATTATAATATTTTACTCTTAAAATAACAAAATAATTATTCTCAATAAATAATAAAATAATTGACCACATGTTTTTTAATGCTAAAAGAACTTGCATAAATTTAGTCTTTTTATGTTTTCCCTATATAATAAATATTACTGATCCCCTTTTTTTTATCCCTTTTTTTTTTTTACAAAGTTGTTAGGCATATTTTAGTTTTTACAATGCTCTTATTTATTTTGTCTTAGAAATAAACAAGATAAAATTAAGTTTTTGTATTGAAGATAAGAAAGAGATGGATAAAATCTCACAAAAAGAGATAATAATAAATAAATATAATATTACAAATAATTGATAAAATATCTCTAAAATATCATAAAATTATTTATAATTAGATAAAGACAAAAGTTTAACAGACTTATAAAAAATGGATCGTATGAATGAGTAATATTCATCTGCAAAAACCATAGAGAATAAGGTTTATTTATGCTACATAGTTTATATTTGTAATGGATCCTTCTTCCTTCAAATGCAGCCCCTCTCATACATGTGGGAGTGGTTAAGAAGAACATATAGTTATTAAGGTCATCTTCTATGGAGATGCTTTCAGCGGCATAGTCTATAAGGGTACGTGGACTCCAACTGGGAGGAGGTCCAAAATGGATCAAGTGCGTTTAGCAGTGAAGAGCTTTGCTTGAGAAGAGTAGTTGTCATTGTGAAAAACCATTCTCCTAATATTTAAATAAAGTCTGCATTTAAAAATAACATACATAATCTTAAAAAATTATTTGTCTTTGGAAATAGCATATATTAACTCAATTCCTTTTTTTTAAAAAAAAAACTATAAATAGTATGAAGCAAATTATTTGTGATTACATTTTTCTTAGATTTTAAAATTTAAAATATATTTATTTTATTATTTATTAACATTGAATTTTTAAAAAAATTAGAGAAAAATGGGAAAAAATGTTGTTAATCTAATTTTTTCAATTTTCTCTAATTTAAAGCAATTTCAATGTTAATAAATAATAACATAAATATATTTAAAAATTTAAAATCTAAGAAAAATGTAATTACAAATAATTAGTTTCAAATTTAAGAACAAAAAATAATATTTGAAGAGTTGAGTTGAAGTCAACTATTTTCAAAGTCATATAACTTTTCAAAATTAAATTCGCTCTTCCCAAATACGAATTTTATTTAAATTTTACGCTATATATTCTTTACAAGTACGGACAACTCTTCTCGCCAAGGTATGGTCACTCCCAAATATAATTAAGTCCGTCCTTGCCTCTTGAAGTGTCGTACCTTATTGATGAAAATTGGCCATTTTGAGTAAATTCCACTCCAATTGAAATTGAAATTCGAAACCATTGCATATAATTGCACTATTAGAGGGATAGCCATTATTGACGTCCACATGTATGATTTTTGTTTTTCTTAAGACGACCCATTTACTAAAAAAAAACAAAAAAAAAAAACGACCCATAGTGCAACTTTAAAGTTTCTTTCTTTTTTTCTTTTTCTTTTTTTGAAAAAAAACTAATTTGAAACAATTGACCAAACCCAATTTGAACCTTATATGCTTTTTTTATTTTCTACATAATCTTAATTCCTATGTATACTATTTTTTTGTGTTTTTAATCCGTTTGTCTTTTTAATATGTATACTATCAAATAATAAAACTTTATATATTTTTATGCAAATTGAACTTTTCAAAGTAATCTTATTTGACAAAATAAGAATCAAAAAATATTTTTAACTTCATAATTACATTCAATATTAATAAATTATGAATATGAATATTTAATGTATAATTTATAAAGTTGTGTTGGTTAAACAATGTATAACTTTTTTTTAAAAAAGTGATATGGTACGATGAAATTCACATATAAAAAAAAAAAAGAATAAGCCGATAATGTAACTCAAGAGAGTTGCAACACTAAAGATGCTCGGTGAAATATTTATTTGATTTATAAGACCGGTTATCACCTCATTTCATAGACTTCTGTTCTCACTTCTCAATCGTCTTATGTTTACAATCACCCATCCAAGGAAACTGAATTAGTCACATGTCAACAATGAATATGTAAATGTCAAACCAATATAATTAATAAATTTATTTATTTTTATCCTTCGTTTGACATTTCATTTGTTTTAAAATATAAATCATTAGATTTCATTTGACATTTCATTCGTTTTAAAATATAAATCATTAGATTATACTTCTATTGTTTTAAAATATAAGTTAGAAATCCTTACAACTTTTTAGAAATCTTTTATTATTATTTTTCAATATTATTCTTATTGATCGAAAAATAATTATCATTCTATTTCATAGTAAGTATTGTTGTAGGAGTTTAATTTTATTTAATATTAAGTGTCTTTCTATCATCATTTATTATTACTTTCTCCGTTTCATTTTAATTGTCCAATTTGGAATTGCATAAAAATTAAAACAAGTATTAAAAATAATAATTATGCAACTAAATTTCATAAGTTGCCATAATTTAATAGCTAATGTATATGTATTAATACTTTTAAAAAAATGCACTCTCCAATAAATAATCGATAATTCATCCAAATTATTTATTAATAACAATAATATAATTATAAAAGTACGTAATAAAATTATAAATTGAATAATTGAAATGAGACAATAAAAAAAAACGTGTACAATTTAAATGAAATGGATGAAATATATTTCAATTTTATTCATATATAAGTTAATAAATAATGAAAGCGATCATTAATATGAAGAGAGATATTGATTTAAAATAGTTATTACGAGTAGATTTAGATTTTAATATTAAATTTGTATTATTTTAACATTATTAATATTATTAATAAGTGTGTAAATATTTAAAATGATATTTAATATGAAACGAAATAAATAATTAAATAGAGAATACTAATAAATAGAATTTAAATAAAACAAATAAATAATAAATACAAGTATTTTAGAAAGAAAAAAATTCTTAGTATTTAAAAATAATTTATGAGAGTAATATAAATTTTAGGTAAACATTTTATATTTTGAGAATGAAATAAGTAAATGATATTTATTTCGTTTTCGATTCATATTAAGTGTTATTTTAAATATTTATATATTTATTAAAAATATTAAATTTGTAATAAAATAATAAATAAAATTATATGGAGAAACTTAATATGAAACGCAGTTAGTACGTTTGTATATTGATAAATTCAATATTCGATCAAAATGGGAGACACGGTAAGAAAAATATGTATGTTTTAGCTGATTCCGACACCGGTTAAAGCAGACATGCTACAATTCTTGAGGAAGAAAAAGTTGGCCCTATGCAGTCAGCGGAAAAACAGACCCAAAACTCTTGAAGAACTATCGTGGAAGATTCTGTTTTCTGCTTTGTTGAAACCTGGATGATAAAAGGAATGATTCTTTGTTCATCCTTTATTTGCTCCTTCAATCCCAACGGTAGTTTTTATTTGCAGAGCAATAGGATTACATCTACTAGAACTGGAGCCTTGAGAAATATCTCCATTTGTTCCCAGAAGCAAGAAAACGTTGAAGGATTTAAGAAAAGAACCACATATCAAACCCCGTTTTGCAGTTCAAGATTCTGCTCTTGCGTTAGCAGAAGACATCTCATAGGGGATTTAGCCTCTGGCTTTTTGCCAATTGGTCATTCAATGGCCTCAGACTTGCCTCCAAATGACCCCTTGGTATAATTTCTTTATCTCTGCTCTGTTTGATGGTTCTTCTATAGGGATGAATTTTTGGAGCTATTTGTTACTTCCACACTTCCTTTAAGCTTTGTAGATGATTACATGGGATTGTCTTGATTCTTGGGTTTTAACCGTCAGTAATGGACCTCATTTTTTGTATGAAATTCCTTTCAATTTTGGATCTGGGCTGGGTAAACAATCAAATGAATTAACAACTTCTCAGTGAAGCAGAAGGATATTAGCTGTTGTTTATGTAGTACTGGAATCTGACTTCTAAATTAAGATTAAATTAAAGAAATCCAACAACTCAAATCATTCAAGATTCTCAAATGAAAGGCTATCTTAGTAATCCAAATTTTGATTTTAATCCTGTAGTTTAAATTAGCAGGAGTGACTGAAAGATATTACTGCCTATTGCCAAATGCAGGCTATGGTGAAAAAATTTCACCCTTCAAGACCAGGTTGGTACGAGGAACTTTATGCGTGGGTTCTGAAAAATTGCACGAAATCTTATGAGGCTGAGGTCAGGGATAATATAGGGTCCATTATTTGGACTATGTACTATTCAATAATTTTGAAAACTGAGCAAAAGGATCTGTTAAAATGTGTGTTATCTTCTAAAGATTGCAGGTTTAAAGTCAAAGCTTTTTGCTAATTTGAGTGGAAAAGCTAACGACATTTTGGAGTTTGGCATTGGGACAGGTCCCAATCTGAAATATTATGCAAATTTACCAGGTGTTAATGTTTTTGGTGTCGACCCAAATAGGAAGATGGAGAAATATGCATGTGCAGCAGCGGCCAGTGCTGGCATTCCTCCAACAAATTTTAGATTTATGCAAGCAGTATGTTTTAGTCTTACATGCTGCTAACTATTGTGGTCCTTGGATACCTTAATTTCCATAGATTACATTTTTTCCTTGGAATATCTTAGCTCTCTATCTGTAAGTTGCAGATTATTCGGACTAACCTTTGGCTCTGAGTTGGGTTCATCAGAAAGGAACTAACATCCTGAAAGCTCTTCATTTTTTGTTTTTTAAAGTTTAGGTTTCATTTTTGTACATGACATGCACCAAGTCTATCCATGTGTTTCTTCTTTTTTTTTCCGATTAATTTGTTATGTATAAGATTCCGTAAAGTCTCTTTTATCTGTTATTTAGATGGGGCTCTAAACAATGGCTAATGGAACAGTAAAATTCTGCAACTAGTAATAGCACTCAACCTATATCATTTGAAGAATGACTAGTGCTCTCCTCATTTACGAGGTGACTTGTGCTTTCTTTTAGACTCCACCATTTTCTAAAAATTGCATTGAAGCCTTGTGTTATTTCAAAGCAAAATCTCCTGAGCAGCACAAAGGGAATTTACTGTTTTAATGTGTTTGCATCAAACGAGACATTTCCTCAAGGGAATAATATCAAGCCAACCCATTCTTATTCATTCTACTTCACTCAATTGTTTCATTTTCCAATATTTCATGTCTAGGTAGTAAAGTATTAAGGAAATAAAGAAAATTGGTGGACATATCTGTTAGTCTAACTATCCTCCTCAAACTGTCAATAACATGTTTTGGAATTTGGATACTTAGGTTTTGGAATTTTTGTATCTTGTGCTCGGAGACCTTAAACATTTTCTTGAAGTGCATCAAGAAACCAGTAAAACATGCAGTGAAATTTAAGAGAAATAAACAATCTCCACGATCTACCATGTAGCAAAAGTTATAAATACCCTGAGGGGTGAGGGTGATTGTCATTTTTATTTCATTTATTTTCTGATATCCTAGTCGTTGTCCTTTCTATTCCTTTCTAGAGAGAATGACGAATGAAGAGTTTCTATGGCTTTTTAATTGTGTATGTCCATCAATTGTGATTCTCTTTGTAGCATCATACAAATTTAATATCATATAGAGAAAGTAACTTTGGAAATTTAGTCTTACATATTGCAAGGTAGTATCAGAAATATTTCTTATATTACAATGACATGAAAGTGTAGTTCCTTGAAAGAGGGTAACTAGACTAACCTTCACTTAAGCATCTTGGTTGTACTTTCACAATTCACTTAGAATACGTACAAGTTTTTGGAAGCATGATAAGTATTTTGACAAATTCATAGCTGAAGTTTTGAATGTCATTCAGGTAGGTGAGGCTTTGCCACTTGATGATGCTTCTGTTGATGCTGTTGTAGGTTCACTTGTTCTGTGTTCTGTTAAAGATGTCAATTTGACATTGCAAGGCAAGTATTAGTCCTGCTATAAGCTTCAGCCTTTTTTATTCAATTATTTTCTTCCGCTATCAATATTATTTTTTGCCTCTTTTTTTTAGTGCCAGAATGATAGGTGGGAATTATCCACTACTATTTTACCTGAATATATGCCAAGCTTTTCATTTTCCTTTTTCTCTTCTCTGATCTTGAAAAATTGCACTTTGCAACTGCTATCCCTACTTATTATTTGGGGAACTTGATTAATTCTTGTGTATGATTTATCTTGCATATATGAAACTTGGTGCAAAATAAGGATATCTCAATACTTGTCAATGGTAACTCTGTAATTTTAAGATATCCAATGGTATTAAAATTATACATTGCCGGATTGAGTAGTTAAAAGGTATGCTTAGTTTATTTAACTCTATAGTCAAGCTTATGCTACAATGAGTGATAAATTGGTTGCTCACATCTTCGAAATATTGTATTTTATCCTTGGCTACCAGATAAATTTTTCAATTACCCCTAGTTCACAAATGTAAGGCTTAAACTAAAATGTGTGTTGTAAACAGAGGTAATTTTTGTACTAAAGCATTAGCAGTGGTTGATAATCACTATCTTCTATTCTTTTCAGAGATAATGAGGGTGCTTAAGCCAGGTGGGGTTTACCTGTTTGTGGAACATGTTGCAGCAGAAGGTAATAAAATGAATATTTGATTCCATTTGATGAGTTTTTTTTTCATATTCATGTTCTACTTTTCTCCTACTGTGAAAGCAACATACTATTCTACTCTTGAATTGTCGTTTTTATTCACCAGAGGGAACCATCCGGAGAAAGGTACAGGGGGTTCTTGATCCTTTGCAGCAGTTTATTTCTGATGGATGTCATCTAACCAGAAAAACAGGAGAGATTATTGCTAAAGCAGGATTTTCAACAGTTGAAATTCAGCAGACTTCCATATCGGCTGCCTCATTAGTAAACCCACATGTTTATGGAATAGCTTATAAGTAGCTTGAATATGAGGCCATGGAAAGATTCCCGACTAATAAAACTTGCAGGGCCTCAAGTATATTGAAGGTTTCATCCAGCTGCTCAAAAAACCTGACGAAGCAAATTAATGACGAAGTATTGCATTGATAGTAATGGTTAGGAACCTTGAAACTTTATGTAGATTATTACTGTTACATTTTTACATGTAAGCTCGTTTTTTAAATATTTGGATGCTGAACTTGCTTTCCAGTATCAAAATTGAACTCATTCTTGAATCTTGATGATGCTCTTGAGATATCTTTTCCCCTTAATTATTCCTTATGAGTTCGGTTTCACACATCTGAGTCTTAAATCAAAAGATTAAGGCTGAATACAGAGAGAGCTTTATATGTTCGCCGGTTGTGCATGTTTAGCAGTGTGCTAAAGATGTTTCTTTGAATGTAAACTTGAACAAAGTCTTAAGTATCAGTACACTGAATGATTTGGACCTTGAATTGATTTTGCATCATTACAGGCTCCAATTACTTCGTTGATTTAAAAGACCAAATAGATGGCAATGATACATGTATTCCAGTGTAGTTTGCCTTCAATTTGTCCTACTTTTCATCATTGGAATCTAAAGAACAATAGCATAAATGACTGCTGATGGAATTCCTCCCTACTTCAAGTATTGAATATAGATTATTTGTTGAAACTCTTTAGACGGGAAATAGAAAATGGTGTACCTATCAATGTGGACTATGACAAAAAAAGACAAAGCACAAGAAAGTGGATGATGATTCATTAATTGAACTTCTAACTTGATGCATTAGTTGGCCTTCTAATTTGTTATTATAGTGGTGGATGACGAAAAGTAGAGGCTTTTTCTCATTCTCAAAAAGGATTTGGTAAATGTGAAGTAACTATCAGTCAATAAAGATTACCAAGTAAGCATTCTTTTTCTCCAAGTGATTGGTGGGGATAATGATTTAAAAGTTTACATTTTATTTTTTTATATTTACAAATATTTTATTATTTAATTAAAGAATTTATATAACATTAAATCATATGATTTCGTCTCTCATCATATTAATATTTAAAATAATATGATAATTTGTTTTAAAGTTTAAACACTCCTTAATTATGCAATTTGTATAGAGGGAGTAGAGCACTTGATAACAACCTTTATTTACAGAATTTTTGAAAACCAATGGACATTTGTTTTCTTTTTCTTTTTGGCTAGTAGTCTAGCACTTTTCTTTTTCCCTTTATTATAACAAGACAGTATCATTCCTTTATTATAAATTATAAGGAAGATGACTAGGATTGAGCTAGGAAGCTGCATTGACCATTAGTTTGCCACTCAGTCTCTCACCAAAAAATTAAGGAGAAAAATTTAAAGAAATAAATAACCAAAGTGACAAACCATGATTTCCTCATTGTTTAATTTTTCTCTGCCAATTATAGGACAACTACTGAATCTTTAAAGAATGAAAGAATTAAACAAAGATCTTAATCTAAAATGGTGATGCTAATAATTCTAATTAAAATTCAAGTCTTTGTTGAGTTAGCTCAGTTCTGAATCTTCTGATTTTAGCATAAGACAACTATTTTTCAGAAGTTATTTTGAAAAAATATTTTCAGAACAATTTAATTTTTGAAAAATTACACTCCCTTCACCCAAAACAAATGAACAATGAATATATTTTTTAAAAAGTTAGCACAAATAATCTGATCTAAATGACTCATTTTCAGTTAAAACACGTCCAAACAATATCAATAATGAAGTAGTAACTTAACTAATTAACAGCTCTTAGTTTCTATTTCATGTCAGAAAGAGGGACATCTAAGAGTATTTAATTTTTTAAAATAATGTTTATAATCAAGAACTCTTTATTTCAACCAGTAAAAAAGACGGGCATTATAAAAGATAAGGGGTGGTAGAACAAAAAAAATTTAATAAGGGGGAGTGGATAACTTCCTACCTGTAAAAAAAGTTCAAAGAGGTGTGAATTAATATATCTGAGTCAAAGACATTGAAGTGATGGAACATAATTTAAATTTTAAAATAAATTTACTTAATATTTCAATGAAAAATTGTCCAATAACTTTTAATTTATACATGCTCTATCCTTTGATAACTTCTAATTTATACATGCTATACCAAAGGATGGGATAACAAAATTAGATAGATGAAGAGGGGCATTATAGAAAAAGGATGGAGTTAAAGTAATCGCGCTTTCTCCGTCAAATTAGGGTTCATATTTCTCACTCACACACTTCCACACGCAGACATTTCTAGCTCTCCTCTTTCTCTCATCTGGAAGCTTTCAAAATTGCAATCAATTGTAAGTTCCTCAAATCCTTTATGTTTTCTGTCGGTATTTATGGGTGTATATTCCTCCATTTTAGCTGTCTTTTTTGTTTTGGACCAAGACTGTCATTTTAGTTGATTTCTTGTGTTGCATTTGGCCTTAAATTTAAAAAAGATGGTTGTTGCTTCTGAATTTTTTGGGAAGATTACTTTTTGTTGTGTTGAAATGGTTTTATGTATGTGGGCTTTTGATTTCTTGAACATTCAAGTTTTGTTTGATTAATCATTATATTTATTGGGTTTCTATAGTTGAACAAGCTATTTTGTGTTAAAAAAACTTGCTGCAGTTGACTTAATATGTTTCCATTTTTCTTTTCGGAGTTAATTATTTCGATGGGGTTGCTTCCTTTACAGGTATTGGTGGTTGTAGTTGCACGTTCATTCGTAATAAAGATTGTGTTTTTTTTCGTTTGATCAGTATTCTATATGTTGGATAAAAGTTTTGGAGTACAGAAAACAATTATATCCTCTGGCTAGCAAGAATAGTCCCTTAAGAAACCAGAGTGAAGAAGGTGATACTAAAAGTGGAGAGAGAAATTTCCTTTTTTTGGGTTAAAATCCTTCAAGCATTTTGGTGTCCTTCTGTGCAGTTTTTAATTTTCTTCATTTTGGGTTGAAATTGATAAAACAAAGTAGAGTTTTCTATTGATTGGAAAGTAGTGCCTTTTTTTGTTTATTTATTTATTTATTTTGGAGTGTCAGGTATTGAACTCCCAAGCTCAAGGAAATCTTTGGTGATGAAGAGAGTTATCACATCAGTGATATGTTGTAGATGTCTGTTTTATCATATTAGCCAACGATATTTTTGTATTCTGAGCCATGGAGGATGCTTTATGTGTTATTGCTAGTGCAAATTGATGTAAACAAGGTTTGAGACATTTAAAGTGGTCTAGATTCATTAAGATTGACTTCTTTGTTGAGAACCTGCTGCAAAACAATTGATCATAAACTCTTTGAAGCATTTTTGCAAATTTCAATCTCTCAGGAAATGGAGTAGCATTTGGTTGGGCTTCTGAAGTATTAGGGAGGATTCTTAAAGCGGGTGGAAGAAGTTTTTAGTGGGTTGTGTAAAAGATAGCTAAAACGGGGTCCCTCTGTTGTGTGGCTGCAAGGCCACATGGATCTAATACTACTAGCAGGGAATGGTCCATGGGACCCCATGAACCTTATTGGCGGACAAACTCGAGTTATTCACCACCACCATCAAGATGGGATTTTCGTTTTCAATCTGAAGCATTATCATTTGGTTCCCATGACGGCATTCAACTAGTTGGGTCTTCTGCATCTTCAAATAGTAGAGAAAGTAGAAGTTGGTCAAGAGGAAATTATCTAGCCAATCATCAATACATGGTTTCTGATGGTGGTGGCCAGTACTACAGCAGTCCCTCTGATATATCCCCGCTTCAACAGTGGACTCCACCAACAATTCAAGAAATCAATGCTGATGACTTTGGTACTTCAAGGAGAGGTCTGCAGCTTAGCAATCTCTTGTTGATGTATCTATCATGGATTGAAATTTTCACCTCTCCCTTTTTTCTATTGCTTGAGCATTATGCCATTTTTCTTCTTTGGGGTCTGAAGTTTCGGACATTTTGCATATGAGGAGTAAACTGCGAGTTTTGCTATTTGCTCAAAGCGTTTTAAGTTTTTATATATTTTTGGGCTTCAGTTTTGTTGATGTTCTCAATTTATATATGTTTTTATAATCTCTCTCACTGATTTATGTGTTTTTATGCAACTGAGCAATCAATTTTATAGTACTTTGCTTTGTACCAGTTTGCATATGCTTGGTTATAGTTGATTCAGGTGTGGTCACTTGCCTGGTCTATTGGTACCCTCTTTTATCTGTTAACCGTATTAGGCAGATGGTCTCCTGCTTGGATTACAGTCTGTGAGTGAGGGACTTTTGGAGTTAAGAATTACACAAAATATTTTGTTTGCTCAACTCTATTAGTTGGTTGCTGGATGGAGTTAACTTGTGGAATGATTTTTATTTTACTTAGGGATCAACTTCATGGCAAAGGGGTTGGAGGGTAGCAAATCTTTTTGGGAAAATGGGGAGTTTTGACTCTGCAGTTTGACGTTCCTGCGGGATCCCGACTATGCTTGATCCAAACACAGAAATATTGTATCAAAGTTGAGGCTTTTTGTTTATTTACACTGCTTTCTAATACCATTGCAATCACTTCCCCTACTAATTTAAAGACTCCCTGAAAATTTAAGAGATACCTTCCAGTTGATCTCCTCAAAATAAATGGGGCAATGGACATTTCTTTCATTTGCTATGCATCTCTTTTAAGATATTTCATCTGCTATATGGAGTACCTTCTTCTTGCTGCTGTTTTATTCTGCATGAATAACACCTATAATAAATGCATTATGAATTTCTTTGTTATCCTGTTCCATCCTCTTTACTTATTTTAGTTACCTTCTTGGTAGCCACCTTAGAATTCTCTCTCCTGCCTTTTTAGATTCCATTGCAGCCCTAGTGAGCTGTTATGGAAAGTCAGAAAAATACCATTTGCTCTTGGTGTGATAATTTCTGGGGTATTTATGCTATTTCATTGTATTCTATTTCATGTTAAGCTCTGTGACTCTTAGAAGTGAAGATTTAGTTCCTCGATATATTTTCCTATCCAATTTGTTGGCTCACATCTGATAGGAGTCTGTGCATTCATGTCCCCTAAGATGTCATACTCTTAAAAATCAACTCCTAGGCAATCCATGCAAAGCAATCATTCTAGTTTAAATCTGCTATTTTAAAATAGTTTATCCATTTTTATTGTGAGTCTGCCCATTGAGGACCAAAGGGTTAGGGTGTTCCTTTTTAGGATGCCTATTACCTGAGTGTAGCATATATTTTCTTGGTAAACAAATAAAGAAGGTTAAAAGAGGCACCCCCAAATTTTCTTGGTATACATGTGTGTGTACATATATATATATATATATATATGCATGTACACACACACTCATACATATGTGTATATGCATCGTACCCCTCAATGTAGAAGAGATGAACTGTAAAAATGTGACTGATTGAAGGATCAAATGAGATGGGGTGCCTTGTCAGTTATGTTTGGTATCAGATTTTTTTTTTTTTTTTTAAAAAGCACATGCACTGAAGTTCCAGATTTAAATAGTGCTGCCCCCTCTTCTCTGCTTGGTGTAATGGCTAAATCCTTGAAACCGTGGAAATGTAGATTTTTTTTCCACCGTTTTTAAAGAATAAGTTTCTGTTACAAATGATTTCACAAAATACATATGCATCCCGCTTGTAAATCAGTAGGTGAAGCCTGACTTATTGATTTTGTTTTCTTGTACTGGACTTTAGCTTATAGTAGTCTAATTCTGCTTTTATTGACACATTCATGTAATGGTTCCTAGATGTAGTTCAACTTGTGTAACACTTCCATACTGCACTTTGGCTCTCAATAACCCTTGATTGCATTTTTTGTGCGCTTGGAAAATATTTCAATTGAAATTTGTATGCCTCGTATGTAACATAGATAGTGTATTAGGCATCTCCTTTTATACATAAATGATGTGTGAAGACTGAAAACCTTCTTTTTGGCTTTGTCATACAATGCATCTTCTATTATTTTGATGTTGGATATTTGCTCTCTCACTGAAGTTTTCGTATTTGTATTGCTTGTTTTTCGATTATGTTATAATGTTATTTTATTCAA
Source organism: Apocynum venetum (assembly GCA_019593545.1). NCBI lineage: Eukaryota > Viridiplantae > Streptophyta > Magnoliopsida > Gentianales > Apocynaceae > Apocynum > Apocynum venetum. Next base: position 4,847,328 of record SRSM01000132.1, read on the forward strand.
TTTACTGCATGGTTTGTAACATGTAAGTTTGCACTCGTTCATTTTTTTTGTTGGGGGGGGGGGGGTTCTTTTGCAACTTCCTCCTGTCTCTGGCTTGCTGTATAATTTTGCATTGCCCTGCTAATTTCATCCAACAGGTCCAGCCAGTGTTTAATTGTCTGTGTACATTTGAGAAATTTCAACCTTTTCATAGTGGATGGTCTAATTCTTTAGATTGGTGCCTAATTATGTTTCCCCTTCTCCTTTTGAAGTTTTACCAAATATTGGATTGGGTGTAATTTCCATTGATGAGAATGGCTAACAGATATTGTTTGTTCAGCTGAGCAATTTTTTGTTATGACAGTAGTATAGCAGTTATAGCTCAGTCAAATTTCTGGATTACTGAAATCATAATTTTTCTTTTCTGATTTTTAGTATTTGGGGAATCTTTCTGGTCAACAATTTTTTTAGTGTTTTACACAACTGGTATGCGTGGTTTCTTGCTGAGGGTATGATGATGACATTTGTTATGGACCTTTACTGCAACTGCTGATGCATGTTCTACCCTTCTCTTGTTTTGTGCAGCTTCGAGGATCTTGTCCTTTTCACCAACTATGGAGGTAAATTCGTTTTCTTCTTTTACATTCATTTGACAGAAACTGACAACATGCAACTTTATTGAGACTAGTCTAATTGCAGGGAACATCAGCAGCAAGGGATAGTGGAGGTTCAACTTCATCCCGATCAGACAGCAGTGATTATGAATCCATGGCCAAGACCCATTACTCTCATCGTAATTTTTCAAGTCGCCGTTGCTTTATGTCTAAGCCTGTGCATCCTTTGTCCTTTCCATCTGATGCACCCAGAAGAGAAGCTACTGACAACAACCCTGTTGGGTTTCTGGAATTTGATCCCATTACACCGCGAAGAGAAAAGCATCGTTTGAGCAGTGCCAGTGGTAGTGTCGATCTCACAGATGTTTCTGAGGCTTTTGAAGGTGATTTTCCCAGTAGATCTCGTAATCCAACAGACAGTTTCAGATGTGGATTGTGTGAGAGGTTTCTTTCTCAGAGATCACCTTGGAGTTCACGACGAATTGTTCGAAGTGGAGACATGCCAGTTGCTGGTGTACTTTCCTGCCGTCATGTATTCCATGCTGAATGCTTGGAGCAAACCACTCCTAAGGCACGTAAAAGTGACCCTCCTTGTCCCATCTGTGTGAAAGTGGAAGAAGACAATTCACCAGATCAGCGGGCTTTTTCTAAGTTCTTTCCCAGGCTTAGGCCTTTCTGTGAAGATGGACCATCCAAACCATGGGGGGCCTGTGCACAGGCAGGAGATTGTGTTGAAGGGGCATTGCATGCGCCTCCTCGTAATTCTATGTTGTCACTTAACCGTAGTCGGATTAAGAAGAACCTTTCTTTGAAGGGTAATCTGGGGAAAGAATTTCCAGGAAAGCTGAGGAAAAGTGGTTCATTTGCTTCACAGTTATTCACTGGATCAGTTGATCATGGAGTAGTTGGTTCTTCGAAGACAAGTTTGAACTTGAAGTGATGGTGAAACTGTGTATTTATCATGGTAAGTGGCTGATGATTGTTTTGCGCCGTACTCCTTTACGTCCTGAGCTGATCCATCTAATGAGTGAATTAGATAGTTTGGCATGTTGGTAGTTTTGAGTTCCAGATGTGGTTAGGGATCTGTGATGAATTTGTATGTTTTGCATTCATTCAGCATTGGATCAAAATGAAATCATGTAAAAAATGTTAATGGAAATGCATATCGGTAGTGCAGATATTACATCTGTTTGTACTAACTCTGTCATCTCCAAGTTTTGAAGGTCGGTGGAAGAAAATGCTCTCTCTGTTGTTTGGCTTCGTATTTCCTACCCCTAACACCTTCCCACGTCCAAAACTGAACACTTTTCCTTGGAGAACTGGTAGATTCCGTGGTGGATTTGTTGATTCCACTTTCATTATTGCAAGACAAGCCGACAACTATCTCACGCAACACATTTATGCTACAATTAATTTGAATCAAGAATTACCAGAACGAGGCATTGGAGAAGCATATCTTCCCTCTTGCATGTTTTACAACCTATTGGCTTACTCAAATTGTTTGATGCTATTTTCTGTTCTCCGAAGTGCCCCAAAATGTCCCAGTAATTCATGATGAGCATCATCAATTAGGACAGTTGTCGAAGATATTTCTAGAGATTGGTGGCATGCGAAAACTGAAAAGCTGGAAATGATCACCTGAAGCATAAGTGTTTTTACAAGATTGAGATTACACCATGGGTACTGACATGGTTTTGATGATGTCGAAAGACAATGGATCACTGGATGACAGCTTCGTGTTTACCCCCTTGCAGAATCATCATTTAGATACCAATGATTTCTTGCAGTCTGTGTTTGTGTATATTATACGAGGAGATAAAGTTACAAATAGTTACTTTTTTTTAAATATAACTTTTGCACTATAACTTCTTTTCATTTAAATTTAGTATTTAAACTTTTTCAAACTTCAATTTTTTTACTTTTCGGCAAAATTCTATAATGTTATTGATTTTTTTTTTCAAATTTAGCATTTAAACTTTTTAAAAGTTTAATATTTATACTTTCATTTAAAATTCTTTTATATTATTATTTTCATTCATTACGTACAATTTAAGTGACTTTTTAAAAATATTTTTATCATTATTTAAAATTCATAAAAATAAAAATAAAATTTTTTATTTTTTTCTTCCATCTAAATGTAAATCAATAATAAAAATTAAAAATTTATATAATAATATGTAGAACTTAAACCGACGTTTGAACCTTGTAACCTTTTCTAAAACGAGTCATTATTGTTTGAAAAAAGAAAAGAAAGAAGAAAAAAAAGTCATATGCTTTTCAGAAGAAAAAAAAAACCCCCGAGTCATATATAAAATAGGCCAACAACAAATGGAATTCGAGATGTGACACTTGAATTTAAATGTCAAAGTTGTGCTGGACTTGTTCACCTACGCAACATACTGACAATAAAACCATAACTTCTAGGCCATTGCCTGTCCTTTCCCAAACATTTAATGTGGAAAAGCCCATGGGCCATATACAAAGATACCATTTTCTACAATCTTTTCTTAAATTGTATAGGGACCATTTCTACTTGCACCTTTGATTCATGTGATGTGTTTGCAATCCATGGGGCTAAACCAACCCCCCCCTCCTCCCCAAGCCCTACTTGAAAGTTATGCAGGCATCCCCTCCCCCCCCCCCCCCCCCCCAGCCCCGCAAAAAAAAAAAATTTGTATCATGAGATTGAACAATAGTTTGTTATACCAAACATAAATGTTAGTACCTTGTGGTTATTCAAGGTTTTATATATATATATATATATATATATCTACAGCATTTTTTTTTCCATATGGATTTGAAATTTGACCATTTGAACTACAAGAGAGACACCAAATTAGTTATTAATTTAATATGGCACTTGTGCATTGTGTGGTTAACATAAAAAGTAATTACAATACATTTTGAACATTTTATTTTATGTTATTTTTTAATTTCTCCAACACTTCAAATCTACTCTTTTTTGGATAATTTCTTTGTTCGAGCACTTATATTATTACATTTTAATTCTGTCTTAGAGAGTATGAATTCCTCCTAAAAGAATTAGCGTATGAAGTGGCTGGGGCCTGGGGGGAAAGCCTAATTGTAGCTACGGACACTTGCAATAGACCATTCGATGGACAAAGGGCCATCAAATAGGAATGGACAAAAAAAGAAGAAGAAATCCTTTGTTGGCAGAAAGAATCTTCCGTATACATCAAAGGGTAAAAATGTATATTTTGAAAATTGTTCAAAGCTAGAAGAGAATTTTTCAAAGCTTGTGGTTTTTATTTCATTTCAAGTTTATCATTTTCTTGAAAAATAAAGAACAATGAAAAAAGATTGGTAGATGTCAAATTCAAATTCCGCTCATAACCACTTCGAAATAGCCCATAATTACTTATAATGGTCCTCCACTAGATTAAGCACGAAAGCAATCTATTTCTACTTTAATTTGAAGTAGGACTGACTAGTAGTATATTGATATGTTTAGCAGAAAGGGAGATGGGCATTCAAATTTTCATTCCATCCCTACTCCCCCCCCCCCCCCCCCCGGGAGGCAATACTTCCCACCAACAAGCCCTTGTTGTGTACACTCTTTCTATAACTTTAGATTTCCACTTTCTTGAACTCACAGTAAAACGATCCAATATCCATTATTTGATTTTTAATTTAGATACTCTCCTTTTCATTTCTTTTTTTGGATGAGCTCATCACGAGAGCTCCAAGCCTCCGCTTACTTGTTTCTAAGCTTTGATAGAGAATGTGAATAGTACAATATGCCTCAAACAGCAAGGGTCTGAGTGTGTTTCAACACTTAGAACTAGCATATCCCTCATCTTTTGTCACTTGAATTCTACTCTGAGCTTAGACACTCTCCTTTCATTTTTCATATTAGTCAAGGCAAACCAAAAAGATGTCTTTCCACTTGCTTTGTTAATACTCATTGCATGTTGAAACATGCACTAGCAATGGATCATGCATTAGTCAAGCAAATTGCAAATGAAAGAGTGAAAGGGAACAGTGTAGTATATGTTGGTACTTTAATCCCTTTGTGGCTGTCGTTTTGAAGAACCCATGTGAGTTGGGTCCATATATACTTGTCATGATCTTATCCATACAAACCAAAGGGAAACATAACATCGATTGAATTCTTGATGGGTTCAAATGATGTATTGCTACTTACATGTGAGACAGATGAAATTTCAAAGGTGAAAAAACAAGTATTTTGAGATAGTAATTGGTAAATGAATTATTAATAATGTTTGAATTTTACATAAAATATTATATTTAAAAAGTTATGAATCAGGCAATCCTAAATATCAATACACATTTTGTGACATTCAACACCAATTTTTTCCATCTTAGTTGCTAACCCTACATATACTCCCCTCCTTGGTATGCTCATGAGTCATGTCTAAAATGTTCAGTCATTGAATGGGACAATGTGACCTGAATTGTCCTGCTCAATATTAAGCAAGTGGGATAGATTTTTATTAAGTGCTATTTTGTTCATGAACATGTCTCTCTGGTAGTTAAAAAAAAGAGCAAGTGGGATTGCTTTTTATTAAGTGCTATTTTGTTCATGAACATGTCATTGTGATTTGTGGATCATCACGGTCTTCTTCTTCTTCTTTTTTAAGTAGTTTCTTTCCCTTTCTTTCTCTCTTTGAAGCTCAAAAGATAAGACTAATTAAAACAAAAGACTTAATTTGTTACTGATGAATCACCTCTCCATGAGTACATATTTTGTAGTAATGAGAAGGAATTTTGATAAAAACATGCAAACATTACAGCAACTATAGGTGCAATAGGATTTGTATCCATGGAGGAAGTTACATTTAGATGAGAAATTGTACATACCATTTTTGTCTTTGCTTTATATCTGTCTTTTCAGGGTAGTATTTGAAGTTTACTTTGCTACTTCATCTTCTTAGTTGTTATATCAAGCCTAAAGTTATCCATATTTGTAAAGAATTTCAGGCCTACATATATCCATATTACTATTGCACGCATTCATTCCCATGTGATTGATTGGCCATATCTTCCAAACAAGTGTACAAGATCTTTTTGTTTTTTTTTTTATTTATTTTGAGGCAAGAATATGTAGCCCTTAGAATTGCCAGTTGTTAGACACCAAGGTGGATAAAAGTCGAAGACAACATTCAATTCATTAGGCTTTGACATATGTTGAGTTAACTATATATCTTGTGCAAATTATAAAGTTATCTTTAATAGACTGTTTTATTTTTATATATGTATTAAACTGATCTTCTTTGTTTCCTTCTATTTGTGTAAAAAACAAATTACGAATGTGACACCACTAGTCCCTAATCCCGACTCCCCTATCAATTATATGAAAGTGCAAAGAGAGAGGTCCATATTTGAGTGATTCTGTGGCTTTTAGAGATGAATATATATATAGTGGCAAAATTAGAAATGAAAAGGATCGATCAGTACAATATTTTGTGATCAACTTATTAATGGACCTTCCACAGAAGCTAGTAATCTAGAGATGTTTACCTGATTAAGACCCATATAAACTATAAAGAGCTCTAAGTATGAAAAGCCATGAACTCCAAGGTCTCATTTCCATTTAAGGGACCAATATTAATTGATAAATCAAATGGTTTGTGTTAATTTAATTTTTCTTTTTTTCCTTCTCTCTTGTTTTATTCAAATTGGTACCATAGAAGCACATGGTTCCTAGTCTCTCTGATGGGCTAACTAGCTAGAGGTATTTATCATTTGAAGCAAAGAGTCAATTAAATGCTTCGACATTGGTATGAACTTATAAAGTATCCCCAAATTTTACAGGAAAAATATGTGAAGAAAGACTATCCAGAGATGTACAAATATGTGGTTCATAGTCCATAGACTATTTGATTTTCATTCTTATGAAATTCATTAAAGAATTGTATTACATGTATCGTATATTATATTTTCAAACAAAGCACAATTTTTCAAAATATATATAGTCTACAAAAACAAAAACAAAAAAAACAAAAACCTTGCTAAAATATAAGAATTTCCCTTCATATTAGAAAATTTTACATTTGAACCAATCACGTGGCAATAGTGTAAAGCACAAACTACTGTAAATTATATACATTATATATTGTATCTTTAAAATAATAGCGTAACTTTTTAAAATATACTATGTAAAAAGTTACCTTTCATTAACGAGCTATTGCGGACTACATGGACATCTAGCACTTTGGGAAAACACCTTAGCATTGCTTTCTTCAAAAAAAAAACAAAACAAAACATAGCATTGTCTGATAGCAAAGAAAACCCTCTTTTATTACTCAGGAACGATTGCAATGCGTTATTTTCTCAAATTGTTTACCAAGAAAATTAAAAAGCTTTTCGTTTCAAAATTTGGTTCTTGTTACTGCATGCCAATGCGTGATTTTTACAGAAGCTGTAACTTTTGAGAGAATTGGGTGGACATGTTCTTAGCATGATGAAATTTTACTGTGAAAACCCATGAATATTCTTTGGACAAATGATTAATTGTTAATCAAGAAATTATGGCAGACAAGGAAATTATGCACTTGAAGGGTATCTTTGTCGAAAGTTAAAAGTAAAACAACACTTAATTAGTCTAAAGAAATATTTCATGACAAGGATCACTCTAGCCAAACTTGGCAAGGCCTCCACATATAGGTGGTAGATGTGAAAGGCATCCCAATGTGATGGAACTTAAACTAATCATTTCCATTTCTTATTAGATGTGCTTCTATATTTTGCCCCATGCGGGAAAGTATACAAAATCCCTAACATATGAGAGGAAAATCCTCTAAGGCAAAGCAACACAATTTAGTGGTTGAATGTTTATACCCGCATTATTAGATGGCGAATTTGAATTTTATTTTTCTCATCTTCTAATGTAATTAAAAAAAATGATTGTCATGGCCTAAGAGAGACCAAATTCTTTATTTAATTAGAACGTGTATGAATAAACAAAGAAAAGTGAATATGTGAATGAATTTTTCTAATGACAGTTCTTGTATATTATATATATATATATATATATATATATATATTATATTTTTCATGTATATATACATACACACTAATCTAATTATATCAATTAAATATTTATATTTTTTGTTAATTATATAGTAAAGAATGGAAATGTTATTTTTTGTATATTTTATTGTACGTTATTAATTTGTCAGTTGTGATTATTGTACTAAATGTGGAATTGGGCAATAGTATTTATTTAGAATTTTATATATTTGAATACTTTATGCATTAGAATATTTATATTTTAAAAAATATATATTAAAAAAATAAAAGAGGAGCAAATGGGGAAATCGGAGTAAAATCGTGATTGTAGTTGTGCCCTTTTCGTAAATACAATTCTTCGTTCCTAAGGTTTGACAAAACAGTTAAAATGGACAAAAATGTCACTGCAAAAACCGCCAATGCAGATATTATTTTCAGAATCTCATTGTCATTGAAGATATCTAAAATGAAGAAAATGCTGCAAAAGCAGTACAAATCTGGATAATGAATTTCAGTGAGTCTTTTTTTTTTTTTTTGTAGGGCTGCTTTATTCAAATATCACATCCCTCCGAAACCAACTTGCACCAGATTAGATATCGGCAAAGCTACAGTCGTAAAAGAATTCTTGAACTGAAATTAATGTGGTAAGAATATTGGACTTCAGAGGAAATAGATAGGACCAGAAAGATATATAGAAAGTAACTCATCAATATTATCACATACATACACGAGGCACAAAACAAAGGCCATGGATTCTTGTTATATAGTCATCGAAATTATCCTAATCGTTTAGAATAATTTCAGAAAGAAGAAACGACAATAAGAGTTTAAAATTTGTACCGCACGAATGTATGATGGCTGCCCATGAACTTAATTTAATGTTTCTCTTGAAAGAATGGGGAAAAGGAACCATTTGCTACATCTATTGCTGCCCTTTTTCTCTTTACATTATTATTACTTTCCCGGTTCATTTTTTTTATTTTAAAATATTTAAAATTGAATATATATCTTTATAAAATAAATATCTTTATTATTTACTTAAAGTTTCACTAATCTTTTTAACTTAAGAGTTTATATCTTATTAATTCATGTAGTATCATCATTAACTATATTAATAATGGTGCATTGTAAATATTGTATTAATTTAAATATGAATATTTTAATTGTAGAAAGTGTTTTGTTATAAAATAGAAATTAATGCATGCATAATACCAATGTCCTATTGAATTTGAAAATTGTGCATTCTCAACTTATTTTATATTAGAGGTGTAATCGAGCTAAAATTCAAATACATTCTAGTTCGATCAGACTTGAAAAAATAAATATTGAGCTGGATCGAACTTGATTTGTAAGCTATTATATAAATTGAAATTACTAATCATTGTAGAGTCTCAAATTAATAACGATATTATAATATATCCCTTGATAGTATTACGTATACCATTCAAAAAGCTATGCTAAAACTACAATTATTTGAATCAAAGCAGTCCTAATTGGAACATCATTTGTATGCTGATTATGAGAAAATCATTCATTTCTCCTCTCATTTCATCTTTTTTCTCCTTTAAAACCGTCAACCCTTTACCATATATATACACATATATTTTTTGTCCATTGTATAAAGAGTCAAGCTTTTAATAAAATCTACCCACAAGAAGGGCATAGGTTGTTGGATTAGGAGTGCTCTTTTTAGGGTTATTCTTTAGAATATTTTTTATATAATAAAAATTATAAGTATTTATTTTGAATTAATAGTAATTAATTGCATAAGCACTGGGGCAGGTGATGTGGTAGTTATATCAGCTGCCTTAGGTAGTTAAGACATAGAATCTAGTCAGAAGATATTATAGCCTTCTCTCTGCTTCTTTACGAGGCAAGACTTCCACTGATCGCGGCAAATTTTTCCTTCTCCAGACGCGCTTCATTAGCGACTGCGTTATACCACCATTTTTAATGTATTATGTATCTTTCAATTAACATTTTTAAAAAAAACAAAAATCAATAATAATAATAAAAGACTTCTTTTGGTTCAAAAATAAAAAAGAGACTTTATGAATAAAAGTATTGAATTTGATTGAGAAAATTGTGAAATATGTTACTAAAATATTTACGATTTATTATTTATAATTTTTATCTTTTATTTTAACTTTTCAACAAAATTCGAACAATTATTTATAATGGTGATTTTTGGTATAGAACATTTTTTGAGATGCCATTATTGCTGAGAACAATGCTTATAATAATAGATCTTAAATATTTTAGTATAATCATTAGCTCCAAATTATATATAAAGATCAGCCAATTTGTAAAATTTTAGATGTAATTTGATAGATTGAAAGTGAGATGCGGAACTTTTTAAAGAAATGCAAGATCAAATGTACCATCAATCAAAAATGATTTCATTTTCAATGACACTTGTTCATATATAAGCTTAAATTTGTAGATATATATCAATAAAAAAGAATGGTGTACTTGTAGAATTCTAGAAATTATTATTTTACATGAAAATTTTGAGAGAAAATTTTCTAAAAACAATTGTAAAAGTTTATTACGTATAGATGAACATTTATTTTCATGATATTCTGTAAAATTCAAAAGGTTTTTCTTCAATTCCACCACCTTAGTTTGATTCTCACTTGCTTTTAGAGATGGTGGGATTGGTATATAGTCTTAGCTAGTTGGACATAATACTTTTGCATTTAGAATCTTTATAAATTGATTTTCGTCATTAAAACAATTAACATTTTTCAGCTGGCAGCAATGGAACACATTGCTTTCTGATTAGATTCTTTCTTGAATTTGTTTAATTGATTTTTGCACTTTTTTTTTCTTTTAAAGATAAAGAAAGCAGTAATAATCAAATTATTGTGATCCAACTAAGAAGATATGCTGTTGTGCACTAAAGTCACAACAATATATGGCTAAGAATATGATTTGTCAATTTAATTAAATTTTGGTGACACAATTGCCTCACTGTTTTTGACATTTTATTTGATTAATTAATAATAAAATTATTAAATCTTTAAAAATAAATTTATTGATCTATACCATATGTCAATCAAGAAAATTTTAAGTTAGATATGGTTTCTTGCTTGAATATTTCTGAACAATGATTCCATTTAACTTCAAAGGATAATCACATTTATAGTTAGGTTAGGGGTCATGATTAATAGTAAAGTATGAGTTGAGTAATCCAGAGATCACTTCAACTGCTTAATTCACATTATTAGTGTATGATTAATGGTGAATTATGAGAGATTTTGTGAGTAATTGTTAGAAGTCAACAATATAATTTTTTTTTTTTTTTTTTTGTGTTTGACGTTTAGCAATGAAAAGGTGAATCTAAAGAAAAGATTGAATGCATAATAGCAAAAGGAAAATCTACAGAAGGAATCCTCATCAGATTTTGTTCACGCAAAAGTTTAAGAGATGGATGGTCCAGATTTGATCTGCTTCTTCTGACAAGAAACGCATCAGAGGGTTTGTCAGCTGGAAATAAACAAGAACTATGTTCAAAGTCTGTCAAGTTGAGAAGAACAAACTTTGAGTAGAACTCTGCACTTCTATCAATACTCTCCTCTTAAAGGAATTTTTTTTTTTCAAAATCAAAATTCTCTAATATCTAAAATCACTTGACCAACTAATTCGGAGTACGATCCGGGAAGAACCTACAAAAGCCTGACTTCTACTAGAAAGTTAAGGTTTTGAGAATAACCTTTTAACACGATTCTTATGGTACTAGATTCTCTACTCTTAGAGCATTTTGAAGACTACTCTCAAGGTTAACTAAAAGTCATATTCATTGGTAGCATCATGCGATAAGAATTTTTATTAATAATACTATGAAGATGGTTGGTTGTATTATAAGCTGACTCAACAAAAATGAGAGAGATGCAAGAAAATTTTGACAAAAAAAAGAGAAAGAAATCGTCTAAAATTTAGGAGAAAAAATAAGTGTATTTATTTGAATATATCATTTGTTATATTTGATTGACATTGAAGGTTGATAGTATTGCATTGAATATTATATTTTTATTAATTATCTATTCAATTAACAATAATATGATGTGATTTAATATTTCATTAATTAATTATCATTTAATATGAATTTAACAATGATCACTACAAATGATCTAATGATCTATTTAGTTAAAAATACTTATAATTTACATTATCTTTGTATCACGGCATCTTGAATATTTTATAGGTATTTTCAATCGGATAGAATTTATATATGATATATTCAAGATAGGAATAAAATCAGAATAACTACCTCAATTTTTTAGTAGCAACGTCTTAATTATATCCCTTAAAACATTATTTCATGTTATAATCTTATGTTAGCAATATTTCATTTTTAGACAAAAAGTTTCATTAGGTAAAAGACTTTTATGAAACTTTTTGTCTAAAAATATAAATGACTTTTGAATAATATTTTAAAGATGTAAATGGTGAGAAAAAAAAACTTTGAGGAAGTAATGGCAGGAAAAAAAATTAAAATATACATATACTTTTCCAAAAATATTTTAGTGCATAAAATTATCATCGAATGGAGTGAGTGAACAGGGCGAAAAGGTAATTCAAAACAACTTCACAAAACACCAAAGTTGTTTCAAATTCGAAGAAATTTCTTGGAGAAAGTGAAATACCAAAGTCAAATTGGTTTTTGAAACTATTCAAGATAAAGAAAAGCCAAACAAGAGGGCATGTGCAAGCAGATATCCATGTGATATTGCTCCATCCATGTAAAAAACACTTGCCATCGTTTTCAATGGACAAATTGCAAATATTTATATTATATAATGTAATTTTATATATACGAAATAAATAAAAAGATCTTTTTCAAATGTGTCGTCACATTATCACGATACAATCTGTTGCTGTAGGAATGCCCATCCACACAAAATCTACATAAGCATTAGCAAGAAAAAATGCACTGATTAAGGCCTTAATATCTAAACAAAACAATTGGCTCTTTGACCAATTATTGGAGATTTAACTTCATAGTAACTATTCAAACTAAATGTCAAGATTCACAAATCTTTTCAGATAATTAGCAATTGACGTTTGATGAATAACAACTTTTAATAAATCTTGATTTTCTACAAAATTGTTTTGAAAGTTATAGGAATTTAAATTAATAAACTAGCTTATATTGTTAAAATTCTTCTTATATAATCCAAACTATCAGGTTCAATACTCTAAAAGGATAATTAAATTCGTAGTGAGGGAAGTAATGGAATGGTAGTGAGGTGAAAGAAAAAGATCAGATTAAATGTAACATTAAATTCAAAATTTATGTATCGAGCAATAACTCTTCTATAAGCATTAGATCTTTTTCGTCAAAAGAGAAATAAGTTTTAGCCTTTGTGAAGTACTCACTCTATTTAAAATTGAATGTCTAATTTTGATTTTAGTTAAAAAATAATAAAAGTATTTGACTTTAATTAAATTATCAAATTATCTTATAAATTAATATAATTGATGGTGATATATATGAGTTAGTGAAATGTAAATTTCTTAAATTAAAGTGGTGTGTTATGAGATACATAAATTATTATAATATGAATCACTTAAATTAATAAAATTTATTAATTAAATTTTGTATAAAAAAAAATTTATAAAAAAAATAATCATTAATTTTTGAATAAATAAAAATAAAAATGTAACATTTAATTTTGACCTTAGAAAATATGAGTTTTCAAAAGTAATACTTTCATTATATTAAGTCAAATTAGAACAACATTTGTAAACTTATCAGTCAGTCCATCCAATCAAGTGGAGTGTGATTAAGATAGGCTTTTAATTCCTGCATGTTGAATTTGCCAACTGCAAACAAAATTTAAAACTTTTTAATTAATGCTTCATATGAACCATACATTGCATCTTCAAATTAACTTGAAGGAGGGTCACTCAACAATTATCTCTAAAACCTAAGATAAAATTGACATGTCTATGTCAAACATTACTGCTACTTTCTAGTAGTATTATCTTTTTAGATACTCTCCAAATTTCATTTTCAGGCAAAATCTAAGCTGAATCAATATTTGTTGTCACTTATCATTTTCATATGATTTTAGCCCATAAAAGAGTTTGTCCTTTTTCTTTCTATTTCTAAGATGGAGAAAGGATACATTCAGGAAGAAAGAACTAGGCATATATATCACTTGCCTGTCCCCCGGATAATTTCTCCAGCTATCCACTTGATCGTGTTAATTTACTTCGGGTTTACGCTAGCTTCCTTGTACTCTGTGTAATGTCTCCAAGAAAATATAGGTCAAATTAAAAATATAAAAATTATACTCATTCGATCTGAAATTGAATCTTAATATTTGATTTAATCTAAAAATTAATACGTAATAATTTTTTACTTTAAGAAAATTACTTAATTATCCTTATTATTAATTATATTTTTAGTGGAGATTATTAGTTATTGAATGTAAATCTCTTAAATTGAAATTGTTAGTCAAAATTTAAATAAAAATATATTTATTTTAATAAAATATATATATATTCAATTTTGAATATCTCAAAAAATAAAACTATAACTGTTCAATTTTAGATAAAAAAGTATTAATTTATCAACTTGCCCGACATTATAAACAAGTGAGTTTCAACTCATCCGCTTATCAGAGAAGAACAGAAAAAAAGAGTTTCAGCTCATTGAAAGCTCAAAAAAGGCACATGATAATGAGCTAGGACTCTTATTTATGTCATTTATGAACAAGCTAGAGGCTAAAGCAGAAGAAAAAAAAATGCAATGATCGACCACGTGCAATAGCTTCTCTTGAATCAGTAATGGAAGCGGGGGATTCTGCAGCCTTTTTCACAATTCATGTATTCAATAAAGGAATTAGTGCCTCAGGGGCACAGACGAGTTGGTAAGTGGCAAGGTGATAGGGGTGGAAACACTCCGACGTTGCGGGTTCGAACCTGTGTGGTGGCAGTTCCTTGCTGAAATATTGCATGGGCTGTTGCTAGGTTCGTATCTCGTTGGTCCTCTCCCTTGCAGGGCTGCCACTCGTGCATATCCCTCGATTTACAACCACCTGGCTAAGAGGCCTCTAGTACAGGTGGGGGGTTTCGCCCTTCGGGACTTCCCCTTATCAAAAAAAATAAAGGAATTAGTTTTTCAACAGATTAAATAATGCAGAAGTCCTCATCAAGATATCAGTATCCATATTCATTTATGTCTACCGACCCTATTTAAGAATTGCAAGAAGAAAAAAAATGCAAGGATTAGAATGGAGGAGAAATTCGTGGCACACTGGGGGCACAAGAAGAGGAGGGAAAAGGAGTGAAAGAATTTTGATTATATATATATATATTGTGATTGACAAGGCTTAAGACAGGTTAAAAGGGTTTGTTTGGTTCAAAACTGGGGAGGGGTGAAGAGATTTTAATGGAGTGTTGTAGAGCGGAGGGAAGGGCAAATTGCCTTCAATTTTCCTTCTCCTCCCCTACAAAAAATTTGAACTAAACAAGAAATTTTTAAAGAAATTATTCCCTTTCAAATCCATCAAACCAAACACAGCTCTAAAAAATTGGTCCTCATATTTTTGCAAATAAACATATAAATTGTAAAGTAATTGTCATAATATATTGAGCAATAATTTTGAAAACAAGCAAAAGAAAATGAAACATATTCTAAAAAATAATAATATATTATTGAAAAATTTACTTAAATACCACATGAGCTCGAAGGATGACAATATGAAGCACTCTTGTCGTTTCATTTTTTTTCTTTTTTGTTCTTGATTTCAGGAGTATAATAATTTTTAAAATTAGTATCTAAAATGATTGCAAAAACAACGCTCTAAAAATGAACCATAATAACATTATTAGCTTGATATAACTCAAAACAATGAGCTGCTAAAATTCCTAGGCCTAAGGCGTCCGCCTTTTTGCCTTCAAAGAGAACTACCCTGAATTATAATGTTTTTTTTATGGGTCATTTAAAAATTATCAAAATGGCTTTTGAAAATTAATAAAATGATATTTTTAAATATTACCAAAAAACAGGGGGGTTATTTTGATGTCTCATATTCCTCAAATTTTTATCCATATTTGATTCACGACTTTAAACTCAAACTGAAAATAGACTTTTATATTCTGAAAATATGTTTTTTTTTTGTAAGAATGAGAATTCAAATCAATATTAATTAAGAAAAATTATGGGATCGGCTACGAAACTATTTACGATTTATCATGTTTTTTTAATCTTTTATTTTAACTTGTTTGTTATATCTTCAACAACATTTGAATAATTATTTTATATTTCACTATTACTCCATACAGTGGTTTCAGGTAAGAAATTGTATTTTTTTTTTTTGAGATGTTATTCATGTTAAAAATTACTGACTAAAATGACGAGAGATACGAATAGTTATTAAAAAATTATTGAAAATATAAAAATTAAAATAATAAATGGTAAATAATTTAGAGGCAAATTTCACAATTTCTCCTTAATAATTAAGGAAAATTACCCCAAATTGTCCATAAGCTATGAACAATTACTCAATGTTGTTTCTATTCTTTTTTATTGTATTCTTTTGTTCCTAACCTATGAGTAATTATCCAATGTTATCCTTTTGTCTAATTTTTTTTTTTAAAGAGCAAATCTAGAAAAGGATAATATTGGACAATATTTGAAAGATTATGGACTAAAAAAATCAATAAAAAACAAAAATGGATAAAAGTTCAAAGAATAAAGACTAAAATGGGAAATTATCCTAAAATTTATTTCCTTATTCATTTTATCATTTTGGGATATTAACTTGTTAAATTATTTTTACAAAAGTTAATATATAATTTGATAATAAGTAAAATAAATGAAACAATAATGCAAATATTGTAAATAGATAATTGAACAATTAGTATTAAGTTACTTTTTGAACGATTTAAGTTTATTGAATTTGAATATAACATTCATGAAAACAAATAAGAAACAAATTTATTCCAATATAAGTTATGATTGATTTTATTTTATAATAGATTTTTTATTTTATTATAATAATTGAGAGAGTTTTTCATGTATTATGGACTAATTATTAAAAAACATTATTACTTATTTTTTTCACGTTGACTTAAAGTTCTTTAAAACAATAAGTTTTTAGAAAAGATCAAAAAAAGATTTCTCAATTTAATAAATTAATTTTTCATTACACATAATAAATTTCATTACTAACAATATTAGTAAATAGAGATAATTGGTAATGTACATTTGTATTAAATAAAAAATGTTACAAAAGAATGAATAAATTTTAGGATAATTTTTCATTTTAATTCTTATTCTTTGAATTTTTATATGTTTTCGTTCATATTTTTTATCAATTTTTTAGTTCATAATATTTCAAATATTACCCAATATTGTCTTTTTTCAAATTTGCCCTTAAAAAAATAATTCCGTTAGATTTTAAACAGAATGAGAATATTGAGTAATTGTTCATAGATTAAGAATAATAAAAATGACATAGAGTAAATGGTTATAGATTATGAACGATTTGAAGCAAAATTTCAATAATTAATGATCACCACTAAAACATTACTAATAATTTCCACTATCATTTTCTACAATAGGAGACAATAGGAAATTTGTCAATGATTAATGACAATAGGAGAAAAGAAAAGCTCTTGTTCCATGAGACATAAAGCAACTTATATAAACTAATTAAGACAATTTTGCTGGCAGCTAGGGTGAGAATTCGAATCATGTTAAAACTAATTAGTGGTGGCAAATTGAGTTTCTCGGTTCGGCTCGACATGATCAAGGTAGACATTCAGGTCGGGCCGAGCTAGTCCGAATTTTCTTAAACCTAAAAACTTATAGTTCAGTACGATTTTATACATGAGCCGACTCCACCCGAAAATGAAAAGTGACATCATTTTAACTTAAAAATGACATTTTTGCATTTGACTTGCGAATCGGTCTGAACCCAACCATAATTTTGGCCCGATCAAGCCAAAATAAAAATTCTGAGTCAAGTAGATAAGTCTGAATTTTGATAGATATATTATTATAAATTACAATTCATTCTAAAAATTGAATCACTCAATTAGGCCATCGGGCCAAGCTTAAAAAAAAAAAACCTTCTTTGCAAAAAGAGACATCAAAGGTTGAGGGTTCCTTGGCCCCTCCCCATATTGTAATAAAAATTTAAAAAGAAAGGAAAGAAGGAAAGATGAAGAAGCAAAGAGGACAAATGAAAAGAAAAACTGAAAAAGGCACTTGCGGCAACCGGTTGTTGCTTGCATGTGCAATTCCAATGACTGAAAACTTTTTAACGATCAAATTGAAACCCATAGACCCCACTTTGATACTGTTCAATTTCCTGCTCAAAAACCTCCAAAACCACACGCTTTCTATATTCCTTTAATCCATTATTTTTTATATTTAAAAAGAAAAAAAGAAATTTTAAAGATCTAAGCTGGTTTGGTTTGAAACGGAACCAACCAGTAATAAATGGTTTGGTTCAGAGAATTTAGAATTAGCGATAAGTTTTCATTTAAATTGTCAATTCAATATTTTCTACTTTTAAAATTTTTCTATCATTTTTCTTACACCAATTATATTTTTCCAATTACTTTTAGACAATGTTAGAAACGTTCATTTCTTAATTCCTTTTTGTTAGAAGTAGAATTTTAACTTCTTCGGAACTTGAATAACGTGTTAAATTCAAATTCATTAGGATTAAAGACAAATTTTTAATTTTAAGATTAAACTAAATGCGAATATTGAATTATTACATAAATAATCTTATAAAATTCAAGAAATTTATATCACTTTAATTTATTTAATTTTACCATTAATTATTTTGATTTCTTTATCAAAGTTAAAAGAATATTAAATTAAATTTGAATATTTAATTGGAAAGAATACAATATAATCTTTTTAGAAAACGTGAAAGACTACTTCGGTCATCAACGGAAGAGCTACTAGTTCATGGCTAAACTGTTTTTGGACCCTACAGAAAAGTTGTGTTAGTTAGTTGTAACTGTAGCACAAAAGACCACTAAGATCGCCTATTTATATCTCCCTTCCCCTACCATACTTTCCCTCACCATCTTTCATTCATTCTCTCCAGGCATCCACGTTCTCAAAGTAATTCTTCTTCCCATGTTCTTTTTTTTCATTCCTTTTGTAATCTATTGGCTTTGCATTTTTCAAATCACAAAGAAACATAACTTAATGTACTAGGAAAACATTAACACAAATTTCCCTGCAGAACATGGCTCCCATTGGACTTTTCTTGTTTGGACTCTTAGCAATGTTCTCATCTGCTCACGGTTATGGAGGTTGGATCAATGCTCATGCCACTTTCTATGGAGGCGGTGATGCCTCTGGCACAATGGGTATTCACAATTTTTTCCCCCTTTATTTTTGGTTTTGCACTTTGGGATTTTGACTTGCTATAGTAACTTTTACTTTTTATCTTGAACTTTCAATTTTTGTAGGCGGTGCTTGTGGGTATGGAAATCTTTACAGCCAGGGATATGGAACTAACACTGCAGCTCTGAGCACTGCTCTGTTCAACAATGGTTTAAGTTGTGGGTCTTGCTTTGAAATTAGGTGTGTGAACGACCCCAAATGGTGCCTTCCGGGAACCATTGTGGTTACTGCCACCAATTTTTGCCCACCAAATAATGCCCTTCCAAACAATGCCGGCGGTTGGTGCAACCCTCCTCTCCACCATTTTGACCTCTCTCAGCCTGTTTACCAGCACATTGCTCAGTACAGATCTGGAATTGTCCCTGTTGCATACAGAAGGTATATATACCTTTATGCCATAATTTCTTGTGTTCATATTTTGCTCTCTTGAAAGTTCTCTCAAGATTCTAGCTTTGTTAAAGTAAAGTTTCTCAAGGGCAATTTTGTATATTTTCATGGCATCTCGGAATCTTTTTTCAAGCGTAAAATTTGGACTTTTCTTCAAACTAATCTTGGAAGGTCCCGTTAATCCCTTTAAAGAAAACAGAGGGTCCATTTCTTTACTTAATTTGAGAAAGTCTTTCTACTAATTTATCAAACGAGTCATTTTTTTTTTCTAGAGTTAATATTTTTGACGAGAAGTAATTTAACTAATTTCTTTGAAAAAATTGGATGTTTGTAGGGTACCCTGTAGGAGAAGGGGAGGCATAAGGTTCACAATCAATGGTCACTCCTACTTCAATTTGGTCTTAATTACCAACGTTGGTGGTGCTGGTGATGTTCACTCCGTGTTCATCAAAGGGTCCAGGACTGGTTGGCAGCCAATGTCAAGAAACTGGGGCCAAAACTGGCAGAGCAACTCGTATCTCAATGGCCAAAGCCTCTCATTTAAGGTCACCACTAGTGATGGTCGGAGCATGGTCTCCTACAATGTTGCCCCTGCTGGATGGTCCTTTGGACAGACTTATACTGGTGCCCAGTTCCGCTGAGAAACAGTCACCATTAATATTATAGTAGTACTAAGTAGTATTTGTATTGGGACATTTTAGTATAGTCTAGACTGCAGAGAGTACGTATATAGTATGTAGCCTTTTAAGTATGGGGTCAAAATTGGCCTCTGGGGTTATGGAAATGGAAAGGGCATATTTTAAAGTTGCCTTTTTTCATTTTTAGGTTTGGTTCGAGGGTCTTCAAGTCTTTTGAGGGCCTTATTGGTTATTGAGGCCATTTTTTTTTTATCTCCTTCTGTTAGGGCAGAAGAAGGTTATGGCAGAGGTGGACTATTAGTCCATTACCACCCGCCTTTAACTAGCTATGTTGTGCTTGGTTTATTATGGTTTGTTTTGAACTAGATTTTCCTTCAGCATCAAACTGCTGAAGTTGGTCTTGTTATGGCTGGATTCGTATAAGATTAAAAATTGTACTAATTATCCATTTGACTGGTAATGGAAGAGTGATTATCTACTACGACCATGAAACTTTTACTTTGCATAATCTCAGAATTTTTAATTAAAATAATCTTTTTTTAATTAAAGATATATTAATGAAAATGATTCAAAAGGTGAATGTGATTATTTTTCTTGATTTTTTTTTATAAAAAAATAAAGAAGAGGAATTAGCTCAACAAAAAATAATAATAAATAACTTTTTAATATAAACTAATTAGTTCAAAAAAAGAATTACACAATTTTTAATTTTTGTTTATTATGTAAAATAGATCTTTAGATTATAAAATTAGGAAATATATTTTTATTAATACAATATTTTTCAATTTTACAACAATTTCCATATTTTCAAAATTATATTTCCTAATTTTTAATATAAAGATATATTTTATATAATAAACAAAAAATTAAAATTATGTAATTTTTTGATAAGCTAATTAGTTTATAAAAATAATAAATAAAAATTAATATTTGTGTAGTTTTTTTAAAGCTAATTAATTTATATTAAAAAATTAATAATTGATTTTTTTATTTATTGAGCTAATTACCTTTTTTTTAAAAAAAAAGAGAAAGCAAGAAGAAAAAAATAATGATGAAATGAAAAAAAAAAAGAAAAAAAAGAAGAATTACATTTCTAGGGAAACATGCATGGTTTTTTTAAAAAATTTTAAAGAATTAACATTCTCTTTATTTTTTATTTTTTTATCCAACGATGTGAATCACAATATTTTCTTATAAAGTATGAAGGAAAGTCTTTTTCAAATAGTTCTTACTAATGGTAAAAATTAGAAGACTAGAAGGTTTTGAATTAGCTTTCCCGATCGTTTTTGATCGTTTTTCTCCTGAGAGAGAAAAGATAGGAAATTTGTCTTTTTAGAGCTATCGCCCTAATAAAAAAAATATTCTTGGGATAGGTCTTGTTCACTTCTTAAAATATTCTATATATGTAAGCAAAAGGAGGGATGGGGATCAGATTTATCTCGACAAGAGTAAAAGTAACAATACAATTTATAATGCTACATCAGCGAGTATAGTAAGCAAAATCATACAAAAAGAAAAGAAGGGGATACGAAATAACCATAACAAATCTGGATGGACGTGAAGTGATTGATATTATCTTCCTAGGATCGCAACTTCTTGTTTTAGAGAGCGAATACGTGAATGTCACTCACGTCATTCTCTTTTCTTTTATTTTTTTACTCAACAACATGAATTATTATTCACATCCTTAGATAAGAAATGAAAAAAAATTAAAATAACGACGATGTGAATGAAATTTACGTTTTTTATCATTTTAATGTGTTTCCAGAATCAAGATTACTTTAAATTAAATATATAAAAGATGAATTATTTTGGTTAAAAACTTCATAATTGCATACTCCGAAGTTCCATTTTGGCCTCGGCAAGAACAATATTGATAACTAAGAACCAAGCCAAACTCCAAATCTTGATTATCTACTTCATTGCTAATGTCCTTTAAAGTTTTACTTGAAATCCCCCAATGCAAATTTATGAATTATTATGTGTGTTTACTAACACCATCACATGGAACTTGTAATTGGCTGTTATAATTTAACATGCAAAAAAAAAAAAAATCGATTTGAATAAGAACTCAATTATATTTTAACTAGAAAAGAACAAGAATGCGTTCTTTCTTGCAAAGAAAAGATTGCATTGCACTAATCCTAAATGTTTAAGTAGGACTCATTTCCATTGGATTTATAACCTTAGTAGATAAACCTACAATGAAAAACATTGAGTATTTTGATATTTTAATAAAACTTTTATTTTCTATATTTTTGTTAGTAAATCTTTCATGACTCACAACGGATAATGTTCATGTTTATTGAAATTAGTTGTACAAACTATGAAGAATTTGTAACAAAGTATTGCATCCCAAATATTGAGCTACTATTACTCTAATACACATGTCGTATTGTATTTTTTTACTGCAGGCTTTCCATGCAAGTGCTGATATTTTGATCCAATTGGGGACCTATATATATATACACACCTGGGGATGGCCGTTGATAGCTATGCAACAAGGTTATTCTTTCATCGTGACAGATAGATGGCTTAGTACAACAGGCTTTTAAAAGAAGAGAGATTTCCTTACCTTACTTTCCTTGACTTGACTTGAAATTTCTTGTCTCTTCCCTTGGATGATGTGAGATTTTCACCATTTCAGTTTGATTCTGTAAACAAACTGTTGTAAACAATATCAGAACATGTGAACAAAAAGATAATGCTAACGAAATTATCATAAAGTGATTCACAATTCAAACCTAATCTTGATTCAAGAAGACCTCTCAAAATCTCCACAAATTTTGGAGAGATAAAAGAATTCCAGCATAAGATCTTCCACTCATTCCACTTGTCTCCCCATTTCCAATTTTCTTTTACCCTATTCTCAATTCAATAATTATTTCAAAGTTGAATACTATTGACGTAAATGTTTATTTTTTAAAAATAAACATATTGAAAATTTGTTTAATCGGAAGGAGTCTATATTTTGTCAATTCATTTAGTCTCATCATTAACGTGATTAATAATATAGTAGTAATTGTATAAAAACAAGACATTCTTAATTATTAAATTAAGTAAAAAATTAATACA
This sequence comes from Apocynum venetum, assembly GCA_019593545.1. NCBI lineage: Eukaryota > Viridiplantae > Streptophyta > Magnoliopsida > Gentianales > Apocynaceae > Apocynum > Apocynum venetum. The sequence continues at coordinate 4,870,403 of SRSM01000132.1, forward strand.
ACAATATTTCATGATTTCGAAGGAAGAGTATTATTTGCAGTCTTGTATTATATTATACACTTCCATGCAATATAATAGTTCCTTGTGAGTTTAAAGGACGAGGTGGGGAGGGGGGAAGGGGAGAGTAATGTCATAGATATTTTCTCCGTTTTCATTTTCCTATGTCTATCTAAACATTAAAAAAAAAAGAGGAAGAAAAGGAAAACTCATAATATTTGTGATTCTATTTTTATTTTAAACCAAAGAATATACGTAAACTTGAACTGATGAAAAGAAAATAATATTTTGGTAGGGAGGGGACAATAAAAATTTATGAATAATGGTCCCAATAATCTCATTGAAACTTCCATTAAATTTCTCGTGTTTTGTCATCTTCCACGCATGAAGATAATCAGCAATTCAATCTCGAATTTACAAACTTTTCATCATACCACTTCACACTTGTTTGTATGTGTTCCACTTTATTTATTTATTTTTTGTTATTTCTTTTTGCTCCTTTGCTCAATATTACATATGATTATGATGGTGAACATTATGTTAACCATTTTTTTATATATTTGGTGTATTAATTTTCTGAGGGGAATTAAAAGAGGAAAAAAAAAATGTGAAATGAGTGAATTTAAATATAAGACATTTTCGCTCTAATACTATATAAAATTCTTATCTCCTTTTAAAAAATAATAATAATTAAAGTGGAGATAGGCACATTATATAGAAATCCCTTCAACAATAGAATTTGAAAGGGCACGTAAGTGTCTAAATTACCTAGCTATATTTGGCCAGGTGACTTCAAAATCATTTTTTCAATTCCACGTAAAAACTTTTTCTCAATCATTTTTTTCTAAATTCACATATTTATCTTACTTAATTATATAAATAATTTTTTATTATCTTTTTATTAAATTTATAATATAAAATAATTTATTAACTATATTATATATATTTATATTATTATCAATTAATTTTAAATTTTCAATCATTTATTTTTTATCAAAATATAACTCAGATTTAAAAAACAAAATCAATCTAAATATACCCTAATATTGAGATGAGATGAGAAAAAATTCTCAATATTCTAGAAAGATCGATCCATTAGTGAATCTGAATCCCACATGGTATATAATATTAATGGAGTTTGAATAGTACAAAGGTGAAAAAGAAGATGAAAGAAAACTTTAAATTAAAATTTAAAGAAGAAGCCATGGCGGGGGAGCGGGCGGGAGGACGAAATGACTGATGACTATGAGAATGAAAAGAAGGGTTGTGTTCTGGACTCTGACAAGGACTAGTCAAACCTCAGCTTTCCTTACATCGTTCCGTGTGTTTTCTCTCTACAGTCTGGAGCCCCGTGACTCTCCTTCACAATATAACATTTGTTTTTACAGTCCCAACTGGTATTAATTGGATTGAATTTCTTCAATTACTATTATGTAATTAATTTACTCATACTGCATTTGGATAATAAATTCTTATTTTATATACTTAAGACTTTAATATGATATATATTTTTTAATCATGTATAACATATAGTTAATAATTATTGAGAGTGTAATTTTAATTACAAATTATTGCAAATAGCATAGTTTTTTTGGTGAATAAGTGAGAGGTGAGGCTTGTTAAATTTGGATTTGATAAATATTTGAAGGATAGAAAACATTTTGAAGAAGATTTTGATGGGAGGATAGAAAAAACAGTGTTTTTTTTACTATTTCCAAAAATTCACCCTCCGTTTTATTTTATTTGTCACAAAATGTTATTTTATAGTATCATTTAAGGAAATATAAAAATTCATTTGATTTTGTCTTTTTTCAAGAGATAGGCCAAAATCTTCTTTGTAGATCTTCTCAATATTATTAATTTTTTCTTTCTCATTCCTAAGTCAAAATTAGTAAAAAAATTTATCTTCTCAATAAGTAAAAGATTTTCAATTCCTAAGTAGATCTTCTCAATAGATTAAAATTTTTTGATGGTTAATTAAGAAGGGTAAAATATGAAAGAAAAAAAATCTTAATCTGAAATTGAATTGAATGTTAACATTTGACTAAATATAAAAAATTAATACTAAAAAATTTTTATATTAAAAAATGTTATTACATCATTATTATTAATATGATAATTAATTTGACAATATAAGTTAGTGAGTGTAAAAATTATGAAATTGTTAATCAAACTTTCAAATGATAAATATAATTATTTTTAAAAAGTAAATATTTAATTTTAAATAATACTCTTAGTCACCTACACTAAAATATGAAAATCTTGAAAAACAAGGACGACTAAATTTGAAGAAAAAATAAAATAAAATAAATAGAGTTAGTAGTGTTTTTAGAAGTTGGTTAGTTGAGTTGCTAAGTTGACCAGCCGTTTGCAGAGGGTTCAAGGAAAGGTAAATGCAGTTTAGCAGTCCGGACAGACAGGTGAGGAATGGTGTTAGGGCACGTAAACATAACTCAGGACATGCTCCCGGGTCTTCCCTGCTCCGCTCCGACTGACTTCTCGTTTTCTGTATTCTTGAAAACTAATTAAATTTAGTTTTTCTGTCTCAAACTTGGTGAAACCTTTTTCCTAAATCCTTTGCCTTTGCTTGATTTGCATTCCCTCCAGCTGCTGTGCACCGCGATCTTTTGTCACACGGGATAGCCCTAACATATATTAAATAAAATATATTATCTCTAATTATAAAATATTTTATTATTTTATTACTTTATGTTATTTTTAAATTTATATTTATTTTATTGAAAAAGATAAAAAATAATAAATATTTTATTTTTTAAAAAAAGATTAAAATAAAAAATAAAAATGAACGGAGGGAATATTTTTTAGATAATATAAATATAAATTATTTAGATATGAAATATCATTAATAAAATTTTAGATAATAAATTATTATTTAAAGAAATTAAACATTTAATTTTAAATAAATTTAAATTAAAATATAATATATTTAATTATGTACTAAATGAATATAAAAAATGTGAGAGAAAGGCAACTAAGAAAAAACAAATAAGAAAAGAAAGGGAAGGGTCTCATTTATGGTTTGACTGTTCACTCCACTTATTGTTGACTTGCATGCAACCCACCGTTTTAGAAGGATAAATTATGTGTGTAAAATTGAATATCTTTGACTTGGCATCAAGCTTTATTTTAAAGTTGAAATATACTTTCTAGTTAATCGGTCTTTCTTTATAATATACATTAATTAAACTCTTTTTCTAAAGTTATTTATTCTATTATTTTTAAATTCATCATTAATTTATTAAAAAGGTAAAGATAACAAATATTTATTTTTTAAAAAAGTCTAAAATAAATAAATATATAATTAAAAGTAACATAATTCTTTAACATGTGTAGAATTGTTTAAAGCATTTTATAAAAAGGGACAAAAGTATTAATTAAGGTGATTACAAAAAAAATTTTGAGGGAGATGATTACATGATTTATGTACTAGTGAAATTTAGTTTGGAAGTTATAGAAATTTAAATAAAACTTATATTTATGTTTTTAAAAGTGAGGCATTCAGTTTTAAATATCTTAAGAAAGGAAGAGATTTAATTTGAAGTTGAAGAGGACATAAATTTGAATGCATCTCTGCACAAAAAAAAAAAACCTGAATTAATATATAGTATATGTTCTTTTGTTTTTCGAAAATATATAGTATTTTCTATGTCTTATTTTAAATTGTTTAAGTTTCTTTTTTGAGATGTTATATTTCAATTTTCTTGTTATTAATTTTAGTATGTACTTTTACAATTATATTCTTGTGATTGATAAAAGTATTTGGATGAATTGTGAAATATTGATTGAATAATGTATTTTTTAAGAAAGGTTAATATCTATATATTACTTATTAAATGAAGGTAAATTATGAATAATTGTATACTTATTATTTTTAATATTTTTAAAAAATTTTATACATATTTAAAATAAATAATTAAAATGATTCAAATGAACTATTTGTTATTGAATATATTTATGAAAAAAAAATGTACCCTTTCAAAGAATAATCCGGCTTTCTTGAAAGTATTTGGGCTTTATATATGTGTGTGCATGTTTAGACATGTAAGTATGTATGCTATAACAGGCCCATCTCTCTTGAAGGGCCATTGTGACATTTGGCATGTGATCCAAATCAGATTGGACTCCCTTCTCTAACGTTAGCCGAAGTGTATATTTTTTTTGGGGTAATCAAGTGCTCTTCTGATTCTAAAATTACAGATGTTCCACGAGATATGATACTAAGTGATGGTTGGTTGGAAGAATGGGTTATGGACGGGACCGTTATCCACTCGATTACTCACTTCAAATAAAAGATAATTTTTGAATTGAGTTTGAGTTCAATTTTTTTTAAAAATATTTTTAATTTAAAATTTTAAAATAAAATAAATAAATATATTTATGTAGCTCAATGAATAATAAGTTAATTAATTTTAAATTTAATTTTTTTAATGAGTTGGTTCAAGTTCGATTCAAACTCGAGTTTGATTCAACTCGAGTCGAGCTTTCACCAAATAGCTTTCAAACGACTTGACTTGTTACGATCATTCCTAGATTAGACTTTAAAAAGATAAATGTATTACTTTATCAATTTATAATTGAATATTATTATTCTTATTTTGATATGTTCAAAATTAAATATTTATTTTTGAAAATAGGTATAATTTTCATTTAAAATCATTAACAACATTCTTTTAAATTTACATCACACTAATTAATTTTCTCCACAACCTAATTAATAATAAGAATGATGAAATAACTTATTTAAAGTGAAAGAATATTATTAAATTTTAGATTAAGTTAAATATAATGAGTAGAAGCTACTCAAGTTCAAAGAGTCATCAATAAATTTTAGATAAATGATCAGAGTAGAGTAAAACCAAATTCAAGAAGGATCCAGCCACCTTGTAGAAAATCTGCTACTTTCTCTTCCCTTTGATGCTTAATCTTCATTCTTCTTCAATTTGATGGCTGTTAATTATTACAATTTGACAAAATCATTGCAAGCATTGTTGACATTCTTATTATATCCAATGCACAAGGACTTGATAAAAGTGTGACAGTGGATCTACTACCATAATGTAACCTTCCCACCTACAATCTTCACAATAATGAATCAAGAAAATCTTCACATTGCCTATGCTTTGGTTGCAAAAGCTGAAAAATCAGATTAAGAGGTGCCTGAAAACCTAGATTGAAAAGGGATTTACAATATGTAATCTGAATGAGTCAAGAAATAATGTTACAAAAGGGCTTCTTAAGTTTGATCAAGACCTTTTTCATTTACTGTAAAAAGACAAATTTTATCAACCATTCTAGTCAAACATTTGGTACTCGTGGTTCTCAGAGGATAAATCAAAATCATATTTGTCTAGAACTTCAAAGTGAGTACTCCAAGTCGCCCATGTATTTCAAGATCTCTAAGATTAAAATTTCTTTAAACTTTCCCACTGAATTTTTACTGATCCAGAGTCCAAATTGCTTAACCTGCAAGCTCATAATGAAAATGACTTTGAACCCCAACACTCTTGACAATAGCCCAATTCTTTTTATTAAAATTTTTGTATGTGGTAACTTGTTTTTTATTTTATTTATTGAAACATAAGTTGCAACTTGCTTAAGCTCAGCCCTTTGACCAAAATTGCACTCACATACTTAAAATAAGTAATTTTGAGCTTTTTTTAACCTAAAAAGTTATTTCGAATTGTTTTAAGTTGTTTTTTTTTAAAAACTTATATATTTTAGTTTTAGAAAGTGAAAATAGAGGGAGAAATTGGCCTATTTAGTCATTCATAATTTGAGCGTTATTTTTATATGATCATTAATGAATTTGGGAGCATTAAAAAAGACTACTCTTATGCTCAATCTAATATCGTGAGTAACAAAAATTTATACAAAAATACATATTATATACTCAAAAAGTAATATTTTTTTATTGAAATTCATGTCAAGAAAAGACGTTTAGAACCTTTTGAAAGTTACTAAATTTATTGGGGAGCATAAAGGTAGGAATGAAAAATTAACAACCACAACATTACTAATTCTAATCTTGAGTCTTTTTTAATTATGAATATGTATATTTTTTTTGAACAAAATTAAAATTTTTTAAAAACAACTTTTTGATTATAATGAAAATTGTGGGTGGCTTGGATTAGCAATAATAATAATAATAATAATAATAAGTACTTAAATATTAGTACTTAATAATAAAACAACAACCTTGCGTAAGCTCACGTTTCAGTTTCCACCTTGCCAAGCCCAAGATGATACTCCTCAGCCTGCAACACCCAACCACCACCTTATCTTCCTACTTCACTTCCACGGCCACCGGATTCCCAAAACGCTCTCTAAAACCCCACCACCGTCTTCCTCCCTTTCCCAACCATTTCACTCCCCAAAACGCCTTGAATTCCCACCGGCCCACAATCACTTCAGACTCCGGCTTAAAGTTCCGGGAGAAGATCTCTTATCTCCATTCCCTTGGCGTCAACCCCACAAAAGCCCTTCAGAAAAATCCAAATCTTCGAACTGCTCCTTTCTCGACGCTGGAATCCATAGAGCACTGCCTTTTATCCATGGGTATTGATCGTTCTGCTCTCGGTCGTATTCTTGATATGCATCCTCAGCTCCTCACTGCCGATCCATATGCTGATATTTATCCCGTTTTTGATTTCTTGTTAAACGAAGTTGAAATCCCTTATCACGATGTGACAAAATCTATTGTTAGATGCCCTAGATTATTAGTTTGTAGTATTGACAATCAATTGAAGCCCGCATTTGAATTCTTGAAAAGACTTGGCTTTGTTGGCCCCAAAAGAATAACTTGTCAAAATACTGTGTTATTGGTATCGAATGTAGAGTATACGTTAGTTCCGAAGATTCATTACTTGATGGAGTTGGGATTTGATTACGAGGATGTAGCGAACATGGTCTTGAGGTCGCCGGGGTTGTTGACATTCAGTATAGAGAATAATTATAAGCCAAAAGCAGAGTATTTTCTGGAGCAAATGAATGGGGAATTAGAGGAATTGAGGAGGTTCCCACACTATTTTTCTTTTAGTTTGGAGAGAAAGATAAAGCCAAGGCACCAGACTTTGATGAAACATGGATTCTGGATGGGTTTGTCGGAGATGTTGAAGGTTAGTGATGGTGAATTCAACGCAAGGCTGGTTGAAATGCAGCTGCAATTGGTGGAGAGAAACTCATAGTAAGTTACTTCGGCTGGGTTTTTTATTGCTACTTTTCTTTTCCATTTTTCCCCAAGTTCATATGTAAATTTTTTGGGGAATAGTTAAACTGCACATAAATATTGCTCAGTACTCGATCGCATGTAACCTGTGATTAATTGTAAATCTTTTAGCTGAAAGATATGATAGTCCTTTACTGTGTTGCAAGGGTTTACTTCCATATTCTGCCTTGTAGTATATATTGTGGAAGGTATGTTATTCAAAAAAGTGTATGTTTTGATTTTTTGACATACGGTAAAAGATAGAGATTTGAGAACTTTGGTATCATGATGTGCCGTGCAACTTGAGAAGGTAATATGCTGGGAATTAACTCTCCTCAGTTCGTTAGAAGAGAGTATCAGAAGATGACATGAATCGTTCTAAAGCTCTGAAGTCCATTGATTTTTTTCTAGGCAGGAAGATTTTAATTCCTAGATAATTAAGAATGCTCAAATGGTTACTCTCTGCCGCTGTATAGTAGAAATTTTGTAACCTATAGGTTTTAGATGTACTCTATCTTCTGCTCATTCTTACTTAACTATGTTCAGGGATTAAGGAATTACACGTGGACTTGCAGGCAGGAGGGAATTTTTCTAGATTGTAGAAGTTGAATTTCGTGGTTGAATGAATTTTCTTTAGAGGCATGATTCTGGGCATGTCAAGAGAAGAATGTTGAGGGAGGCATCAATTCTCTTGCATAAAGATGATAACTTTGCTCGTGTTTCCAGGTGTATTCAGAAAGGAATTGGAGTTATACTGATGATAATAGTGATGACTTTGATCAACATGATTAGCATATTGTTGTAGTTCTCAATCCATGTACCAGGGCATTAAAATTTTAACAGAGAAATGCATTATAGTATATTCTGGGAAATTCTAACATTTTTATTAGAAACAGAAAATCACGTACAACGCCGAGGGCTGTGTGTCCTATTAAAGTAACTACAACAGTAATGAACTCTAGTTATCAAATGCAGACAAAAATATGTTGAAAGATTGAGCCAAATAATGGAGAGAGTCAATTAGTTTGCTTTGTATATGGCAGTTGATTACCCTATCCAGTAAATTCTGAGTTTCTGTATCTGCAGTGAACCCTGAAAAGATGAACCTTTTTCAGTTTTACAAATGCAATTTAATAGTAGATTCTGAAGCCTATTTGGATTTACGTAGGCTGATTTAAGTAAAAGAGTCTCGGTTATCTGAATTTCCAATCCTTCCTCTTAAAAGAAGTTAGTTATACATAAAGAGTAGGATGGGAGAAGATCAAGATTGGGCTCTGATAGATGAGGTACATAACCTCTTTAGCCTAAGTGTCTTTGCAAAGTCTGATCAGATAATTGCAAATTTGCCAATTACATATTGAACAGAGATGGTCTAAATCAAGCTAAAATAAGGGGCTGAAAATCATTGCATTTTTTTATAAAAATTTTCTCTCATTCAAACTATATTATTGGGAACCAGTAGAAAGCCCGTGTATTAGGAACTTCCAAAGGTCAAAGAGATTGTTTTACAAGCCCATTGGGAGAACGAGGCATATGCCCAAATCAAACCATAGGGAAATCATTGACTTCAGGCTCTTGGGAAATTGCGTATATCTCCACAAGGTAAATGGACCAACGAATTACCCAAGTGCACTCACCAGGCCTGCTAGGGGAGTCCACTGTTTAAAAAAACATAAAAATTTTTCTATTAATGACAAGTACCTTTCAAGTAGCCACTACTGGAGAATGTGCTTGTCTCGTACTCGTCCCATCTATAAATCACATGTAGGGGGTGGGTGTTCAAAAATCGAACCGAACCGAATCGAATCGAAATTTTAAAAATGGTTGATTTTTCGGTTTATTCGGTTCGGTTAACCGAAATTTTTTAAAATTACGGTTCGGTTTTCGGTTTCAACTTTAGAAACTTCGGTTAAACCGAAAAATCGAAGTTTTTTTTATAAAAAAAAATTGTAATTAATGTTTAACCAATTTTATTTACTTCAAAAATTATTTATATCTTTTTCTATTTGAAATGTTTTTGTATCCACAAGAGGATTATTAAGTATTGTAAAAGAAGTTCATTCATCATATTTTGGTATATTATGAATTATTTTCGATATTTTTCTCATTGAAAATGTGTAAATAATATAATAATATGATTTAATTGATAAATTTTCTTTCGCCTATTTTTTGAATGTGCTTGTGTATTTGACATCATCATTTCATTTAATCATATTTATTTAAGCTCATTGAATTTTTTTTAAAAAAAAAACAAAAAAAAGAGTGAAATTTCGGTTTAAAACCGAACCAAACCGAACACCGAAATTTAAAAATCGAACCGTAGTATAGTTAATATGGTTTGGTTCGGTTTATCCAAGTAAAAAAACGAAAATCGAAAAACCGAACCAAAATTGTAAAAAACGAACCGAAAAACCAAATGAACACCCCTAATAACATGAGTACGTAAGTTGCACTGGACATATCCTACGTAATAAAGTTCACATTTTATGAGATATTTAAATATAAATTGAGAGTAAAATTTTTTATCGATCCACCAACTTGGTCAACTCATTTGACAGCTTGTTCATGAAGTTCATATTTTTACTTATATATTGCCATTTGCATAATATGTTATCATAGTGCTGCCATGGATCAATAGCAATCGCTTGGTGATGTAAAGGGTGATACTAGGTCAGTGTACATAATCTTTTTGGTTAATTTTAGTTACCACAAGAATCAGTGGCCACCAGCATTCAGATGTGTGCTATGCCCCCAGGTAAAGCTGAGTTCTACCATTATGCTTCAAGTATTTAAAATGAATAACATGTCATGTTTCCTGGCCAATTTTCTGCCTTCTAGCTCGATTTCTTCCTACTATATATGGGCATGTTCTCCATCATTTCAAAAAAGTTAATTGGATAAGTGTCTAGAGTGTATTAAAAGCTTCCTTGTTTGCACGTCCAGTTAGAAGTTCAATTTTTGTCAAGGACATAAATTATTTTTTGTAGATTGTAAGTGCACACAACCTAAGGCTTAGGGACGAACATGGGTGTTCGTGATGGAGTATAATTCAAAAACAAAAAACAAAATAAAATTGTTTTCACATTTCTCTAAACAAAAAACTGTTTCAAATTGTTCTAATCTCGAGCTACAACAATTTTATTATTATTATTAGTAATTTAAAAAGAGTATGAGCAAATTAGGAAAGGCTATATCTAGCAATAAAAGCTGAACCTTTGTTGACAATGGTGGCTTTTTGCACAAAGGGCCAGCAGGAAATTGGCCTTCTAGTTGATTTTACTCCAACTTAATTCCAATTTCTAAAGATAGGATGGCAAGTAGAAAAAGCAACCCTCCATCCCTTAAAGAACATACTTCAAGAATGACATGAGCATAAATTTGAACTCCCTTCAAAGCAGTGAGTTTCTTTTGATGCCAGTGAATTTCTTTGGTCATTACATCATGTCTGATACTGTAGTTTTCACGAGGTGGTTCTGTCAATGGGTGAATCCCCTTTGACGCCATCCTTAGATACATATTTCAGTGAGTATCCTAAGGCAATTCCCTCTGCACAGATCACAAAATTCACAACCAAACCCAAGTAAGATTGCTGGTTGGGACTTACTTTGAAAGCCCAGGAGTGAAGAGTCAGTAATCTCTCAGTAGTAGATTTTTCTGTGCATTGCATGAGATGATGATATACAGTTTTTTCAAGGTCTATTAATTCCCCTTCGCACCAATGGCAAGAAAGGACAAACCTTAAGTAATCTGTTAGGCTCCATATCTAACCTTCTGATGCAATGATGTAATGCTTACCTGAACAATCTGAGCCCCATCGGTTCAATTTCTTCTTGTTCTTGGAAATCATCCCCTGCAATTTGCTTGTAATAATACTATGAAAAGCTTAGGTCACGTTTCAGTCACTTTTCTCCAACCCACCCCATTAACTTCCTCAAGAAAGAAAAATAACTTTCTCTTGCTTTTGAAACTTTGCATGCAAATTTCCTTTCTAGGTGGTTACATCTTTTCCTGCAACAAAGCAAGTGATAAATTCAGTCCTAGGAAGAAGAAATGCTAGCAAATTGGGTGAGACATTCATTTTTAAGAATTGCGGAGTATATAATTTGATAGCAAAAAATTAAAGATTTGACATTAGCATGATCTATGTTTGGATGACATTTATTGTTTTTCATCTTACATCTGACATCAAAGTATTCAACAATTATGCCCTCTTGACCAAGAAAGAACCAACCCTGCCTTTAGAATAAACTTGGAAGAAAACATTTTGAAAACTTGCACAAGTTTGCTAATAATAATGCTAGACAGTACGTAGGTGAAGGAAGCAAAGAACCGTTGCCCTGTTTTTGTCTCTCTTTGAAACCGTGCATAGGATACTTCCCAACGCACGTGGATTTGAAGCAGAGGCCAAAAATGAGAAATGCAAAAATTTCAAACATGGACATTTTTGCACACTCTTCTTAGTTCATTTTGTATTTTTTTTTTTTTTTGGTTCAGTGCTGGGCTGGCGTTAATGTGTTATGTTATGTACTCTTTATCAATGAGTGAAAATCTCAATCAAAATCAAAGACTGTCCTTTTCCTTGAGTGCACATCCTACCATTAATCTCTTCTCTGACACTTCCACCCCATGCACAGTTGCATAACTTCTTACACTCTTTACATAACTGTACAGAATAGCTCAGGATGATGAACCATTTCAATTTCCATTTCTACCCCTATAGTATTGTATTAGCTTTAGCTTAACAGTATTCTCCCCTCTCTCCAACATGTAATATGTCGTACTACCTGCTAACTTGGTAGTACAAAAGATTTCTGTTCAGGTCAGAAATCTATGATGGATGGAGATGGGGGAGGAGGAGGAGGAAGAAGCTAAATTACATAACATTGGTACTACTCAAATTTCTGTTTGTAAATACTGAACATGTTCGCAAATAGGGGGCTATAGGAAATCATTCATGACCTCTAAACAAAATGCTGTATAAATTGAATGTTAGTAATAATTCTTTAGACTAAATCAAATACAGCTAGGTGGGCTAAAAGTAATTTTGGAAATATTTACGTTCCCCTACTTCCACCTAAATCATGGTGTGATCAGAATGTGACTACTTTTGTAAACTCTGATTTGATTTGGATGAATTAAATAGTTAACATATTGCTTATCAGAAGAAGAAATAACATTAAGAAAATGATCATGGAAAAGAGTGACAAATTAATCCAACCTTTACTTTCCATTTATGGCATTAAAAGTCCAAGGATGTTATGTTTTCTTTAAGCAACATACTTCTTCTGATCTTCTTATTCCGTATAAAGGGCTAGTTACTGACTGTTTGTTAAGACTATACAACACTTGAAACTTCCAACTTTAATATCTAAATCTGGTATTTTTTTCCAGTAGATCCATCTCCTTCTTTGGATATTTCACGGAATTTAGTAAACCAACTCCCCCCCCCCCCCAAATTTCATGAATCTCTCTCTACTTGTCTAATTCAATGTTTGTTACCATAATCTGTGGGCCTTCAGCTACATATTGAAGACTCCATAGACCTCTATTCTACTGTTGTACTTGAACAAAGCCATGGACAGGATTAGGTCCTTGACTAACTGTTCAACCGTATCTATTACTTCTGTACATTTTTCTTTTCTTTTATTTCTTTCATCAGAATTTAATGTCAGATCACTTTTGAAGTTTAGGAAAGAGGGGCAAAGAAAAATATATACGTTCAAAGACACTTCAACTTGTTCTTGCATACTTTTTTACTTCTTCTTTCAGAACCAAATGGCAAAATCATCCTAGCAACTTTTATGTGCCATCATTATATGCATGCAATGGGAAGCAGGGGGGTTGGGTTGGGGGGAGGGGTAGGGGGATAGGATTGTGTCTTGTCAAAGCTCTTGAAAATTGATGAGACTGGTCTTGATTGTTTCTAAACATCTAACTTTGAAAAGCATTTTTTTATAACAAAAAATAAATAAAATTGGGTAAGAGGTAGTTGAAAATTTGGCAAGAACATTAATTCATGTCATCTTGAAAGTTGAAAGGGTCTATGATAGGATTGATCAATTGCTCTTTGGTTAGGGCTTTCATGAAGGAACACAGTAACCCCACCATGAAATTCATAGTGGGCCATTCTCAAGGTACTACCATATCATCTTTACGTGTTCTGTTCCTTTCTAACGAGTTTTGTCAGTTGACTGTTGGACTTCTTAATTTATCATTCTTTTGCATACTAATCTCGAGTTTAATAATTAGATCTTCTTTTAACACTAACACAGACCATTGCACGTGTACCTGGTAGAGGAACAAAAAGAAGAAATTAGAACTATATACTTGTAATAATTAATTATAATCCCAAGCGTCCTTGTACAAATCTTATCTCTTCTTAAATAATCTTAATGAGAAGGAATACGGGTTTGACAGCTTAGTGAAGGCCATAATGGCCATTGTCGACCGAAAGATTGATACTAACTCTTTTGGCAAAACAATAAGACTCCATTTGCCAACTGTATGTCCCTGTGTGTAGGAGAAGAAACAAGCATTCAAACCATTTGCCAATTAATTTGTGGGACAAATGTGTTATGATTTTCTTATTTAGATCGATATAAATCTCATCTTATATAATATAAAAAAATGTGTTAATATAATTCTTTCTTGTCCAAGGGTGCTAATCACTGCCCTCTTTTTAATTTTGAATTACTTTGAAATTTTCTTATTAAAGCTTGTTGTTAAAAGACACTTGAATGTAAATTATTTAAGTGTTAGTTCGAAATTGATCAAATTTGAATTAAGATTTCTAATTTGAATTGATTCATTAAGTATTCGAGTCGAGTAATTTTATTTCGAATTGAAAATTAACTTTCTTTTCATGCTTAAATCTATTATAAATTTAATGAGTCAAACTCACACTCCACCCCACTCCATTAGACATGAAAGATGCTAACTTGGGTATTTAGAGACAAGGGTTGCCTGACTTTTGGTAGATGTTGCATACAGGTTGACATAATTTGAGTTATGAACTCTGCTAGTTATGAAAGAAAGATAGTTTTCTTGGTTGTAGCCTCTATCAATTTCTTCTGTGTGTGGTTCTGCATTGCAATCCCACGTTTGCTGGTTGAATTTTGTCTTGTATTTAGGAGCTCCTGATTACTGCAATGCTACAGGGAGCACTATAATGCCTTTTTCTTCTTTATAATATCATGTAGTTCCAAGGGAACAGACCCAACAGAATCTCATGGTGCAGTCTTTCATTTATATCGTGGGCCAATTAGTACAACTACTGTTAACTCATCTATTCTTTTGGGCATTTGCTTGAGAGTTGTGAGAGACTATCCCTTAGGTATATATTGATTATCACATGGAAACACAGTAATCTCTCTCAAAATTCTGACACCAAAACTAAAACCTTTTTAGTTCACTTTCATGTTTAACGACATTTGAGCTCACTAATATTCTTCTCTTTGTTTTTATTTAATAATTTTTTTAAAAAAAACATGGAAGAAATTAAAGATAATAAAGTAATTATATCCACTCAGTTAATTTAAAATTAAATATTCATTTTTAATTTAATCTAAAATTATTAAGAGACTTTAACCTTTAAAAATTATCAGGTTATCATTAATATCTTTATTATTCATCCTGTTGAGTGAAATGTAAATTAATTAAATAAAAAACATATAATATATATTTATTTTTAAAAAATTGACATTTTACTTTTTGGAAAGAGCATGCTTTTAAAAAAATTATTATATTCTTTCAAAATATAAGATGTTTTATTATTTTTTAGGTTTATTTTATACATTTTTTCTCATATTGTCCTTACTTATTTTATTTCTTATATCAAATGGTTTTAGTTCCAAGAAAAAAATAGACACAATAAAAAAGGAAGGACATTTTAAAAACTAAAATATAATGTGTGCAACTTTTTCTAACTTTTTATATTTTGGGATATAACTAATTTAATTAGTATCAAGCGCGGATATTTAAAATTTTAAATTGACCCATTCAAACTTCACTTGACAGGTGAACTAGTGCATCAACACCTGACCCGAGCCACCTTCAATTGGTTCCATACTTGAATAAAGTCTCCAAGAGACATAAATTTCGGTTGACATTCATGCATATGCATTTTTCTTGAAGAGTCCATTTCATCCAATACTATAATCTAGCAGGCTCTAAGAGAACTCCTATAAAGGCCTAATAACTACTACTCATAACAAACTTAATTGTTTGGTATGTGAATGACAAATATCCTATTCATTGTCCTTATTCTCCTGTCCTACGTTTGTTTAACTAACACTATCTTACTTTTTGCTTAATTTACAGCAGTTCATTTAGTGTCTTTCTGCTAGACGTAGACAAAAGGGCAAACCAAAAGTAACAACCCTCTTCAATATCTTGTTCATGAAATGGGGTTTTGTTGTGAGTTTCTTGTCTATTTTTGCTGGGGTTAATTATTTTACTCGTGACATCAGTTACCATTTCATAAGAACAAAAGAGAGTCCCTTCCGTGACAAATTCTCTCTAGCATTGAGGATGATCTCATGGAATTAGTCTCACAAATTAAGTATGCATTATGGGAGTAGAAAATAAAAAGGTGGGGTGTTTCTAGATATCGAGTAAGCATAGGATTATGAGATTAATATTTCTTTCAAACATGTTAGAGATAGTCTACCATATAAAAAATCGAGTGTACTTATATTCAACTTCTAGTTATAACAGCATATTACAAAAAAGTATCGATTAAACTTTCATTTTAAGTAAAAGGGAAATTTTCAAAGAATCAAGTCAATGATCTAAACTCTATGAACTAGGAGGGGAGAGCAGGAACTAAGAACAGATATGCATGACGGAAGCAAAAATATAGTATGATGGAAAACAGCACTGTTTCACCCGTCAAAACTCAGAGGAAAAATCCTTTCAAAAAAAATAAAAATAAAAAAATGAAGGAATTAAAGAGTCACACACACAACACTTAGGTTTGAACTTTGGCACATGAAAATATGGTCTGAAAAGAAAAGGTAAGAAAGGCAGATGTGAAGATACTTCATTGTCCTTGTCTGAAAAAAATAATACACACCTCAGTCTCACTAGTAGCTCTCAGTCTCTCACGGTCATACACGCACACGTTTGGTTCTTTGGACTTCATTGCAGGGCTCTTTGTCTTCACTTGTAACTAATCCATCTCATCAATCTTTTGCATATCTCTTTACTTTTTTCTCTCTACAAAATTCTCTTTAAACTTTCTCTGCTCTCATGTGACTGTGTCATCTATATATTCTATATGAAGATAAAGCCAAAAACTTCTGTTTTCTTCTTATTATACTGTATGTATGTACTCAGTCAAATGTGCATTCTTTATAAGCTCCTTACCTTGTTTGATGTTTCTTTTGCTTGCAACAAGAGCAAGTGGGATGAGGATTAAGATCCCTAATATATATTTTTTTTCTTTCAACCTTTATTCAAGTTTCAAATTTTTCTCATTTTACAAGAATGAGAGAGGTGAAATAAAATATATGAATAAATGAAACTATTATAGAAAATAAGGGGTAAAATATCCTTAAAAAGTCGTAAAATAACTTATATTTAGAGACAAATACAAATGACTTTAAAAATTTATATTAATAGATAGATGGAACATTCTAAATCAATTACTGATTGTCTCTTTATCTCCAAATTAATTATTTTCATTCCCACTCTCTACTTAAATAAGGATCATATTGAAACATACTCCCTCTCTATCAATATAGAAGTTACTAAATAACTTTTTTCTTGTCAAAAAATTTAAATCATTTTACAAAATTTTATGAATATTTCATCAATGATTTTTAATATTACATTTATTTATTTTCATATATCCTTACATCTCTCTTAATCCAGGATAAAATTTTTATATTTTCTTCTTTTCAAAACAAACTTATTTTTTATTTTTTATTTTCAAAATACAATAAATAATGACAACTTATGAAATAAAATATTTTATTAATCTATGTAAAAAATCTTCTAATATTTAGATTTTGAGACGAAAAGAATATTAATTATTGATGCTAAAAGGACAATTATCTTATGAAAAAAAAACTTTGAAAATGATATTTACGTGGAAATAGATCAAATATATTTAATTGTTTAGAGTGTTATAAAATAAACTATAAAATAAAAAGAATCATTTCGTATGACACCAGGGAGAAACATGTGTGATGTGTAACATCATGATGTTATACATTGGCATGCATACGTAACCAAATTGTACAACAATTTACAGAGAGAAACAAAATTGACACAAAGAAAAAAAGAAAAAAAAACCTGAACTATGCTTGGAACCCTATGGTCTGAGAAAATGAAAATGGAGATAATCTTTTCATGGATTTTTATTATTAATTATTCTTCAACTGTTGGGGGGGCATTTCAGTTCAGGTGAGTTGTTTCCCATTTTCAAAGTTTTTATTTATTATTTATTATTATTTTTTGTTGTTGGACCGAGAGAGATGTTTCACTTCACTGAAAAATGTAGTACATTCCTGTTACACTGACACAATAAATGATAACGTATACCCTTGGGTTTTGTTGTAGGACTCAGCTACCTTTACTTCTTTATTCTAAAGAAAATGGAAATATTATATTTATTTATTTATTATTTTTAATAATGATTTAGAGATTCAATCCAAATATAGTCTTAAAATTAAAAAATAAATCAAAATAAATCATATTTTATTTAATTAAATTTTCTTTGAGCCAATCAATTAAAATATTTTAAACATCGGATTTTGAAAAATTATATGATAAGGGCTATTAATATTCACTCTTATTATTTCTCAAGATTAAGTTTAGAGTTTTTTTTTGGTAGTTCTTACAAACAACATAAATGTAGGCATGACCAAGGATCAATTGTAATAAGGTAAAAGGTAATTGATAGGTCAACTATTGACCATAGTTATCTGTTTATTTATGAGGACTTGTGCATTTCCTAAAGTGTCTAAGATGTTACTTACATCTAACTCTTTCTTTGTCTCACTTATTAAAAAAAATAGTTACAAATTTAAATAAAAAACTATTGCTGTGGAAATATTCATCAAATTATTGTGAAGATAGAAAGGATCAAAGAGAGGAAAAGATAACCGAAGTGCTTGCCTAAAGGTAATGGTCCAAGTTCAACATTTTGTTAAATCGTCAATTCCTGATTTTTCCTGTTTTTTTTTTTTCAAATAAAAAGAGTCATTCATTTCGAATGCTCTGCCTTCTTTTTTTTTTTTTTTTTGATAAAAAGATTGCTAATGTATATGTAAGGTTAATAATTTTTTGATTAATCTTTACATATTTACAATCATAGGTGAAATTGTTTTACTAATTAAATCTCTTTCGTTATGTTATATATTTGTAGGTATTTTGCCCAAAATTATAATTTTTATATTTCAATTTTGATATATTAAAACATAAATTTATCATTTTTATTAATACATATTTTTCAAAGCATAAATTGTATTACTTCAAAATTGAATATCTACATTTCTATTTTAAGTGTTTAAAATTGAATATCTACTTTTATAAATAATATATTTTTCATCTAAAGTTCCTCTAACAATCTTCTTAATTTAAAGATTTACATTCTGCTAACTAGTGATTGATTCCTATACTAACAAAATTAATAAATATGATAATGTAATAATTTCATTGAGGTGGAATGTATTTATTAATTTTTAGATTTAATTAAATGTAGATATTCATTTCATTTGCGGATGAAGGGAGTATAATAAATGAAAACCAATTGAGGCCATGTCCACATGCACGTATATACTCCCATTGATCCTTAAAACAAACCTTGTTAACTTCCTTAACCAATGTATTTATCAGATGCCTATGAATACAAATATTTATTCATATATAGTAAGTTTTCCTACTATAGAAAACACAAGAATATCATGTTTCATTTGCTTAAAGCTACTTTCTTGCATGTCTTTTACTAAGTTTGAGTTAAGCAATTAATGAATGACACACATTCTTGCAAGAAGTCTATTGTTATCCTTAGTTGACCTTAATTATCCTTTCGTATGGTGAAAAGAAAGATTGTTTAGGACAGTTCTCCCCAAAGAGTGATTGATTATATATAGGTGTATACCTTAGATTATTGAGTACTCTCTCTCTTGACAAGGGGTGGTTTAGTTGGTATGTCACAGCTTCATTTTCAGCATTGATATTTGAGAAGATATAGGTGTCTAAGACATCCTGTATGTACTCTGTGCTAGCAGACATCAATTTGGAGTCTCACTTGTCAATGTCGGGAGAGACAGCCTAAGACCTCCATCTCTCCAATCTTGCCTTGTTAGTAAGAGTCGGACTTAGATCCCAATTTGTTTTTGCATGAAAGTGGGTAAATTTCATGTCGACTAAGTAAATTGAAAAAAATGTTTATTAGGATAGATTAATAAGCTTTCCTCCACGAGCTCTGTTTTTTCAAGTGAAGTTTAGGTTGGATAATAAAGATTTCAACGTGAGATTTTTTATTTGACAGCATATTATATTATCATGTTATCACTGTTCATTAATCCCACATTAGACACTTGTGAAATTCTATATTAGTTGGATAGATCAAGAAATTATTTCATATAATGAATTGAGAAATTTTGTTCCACAAGACATCATTTGAATTATAGTCAGACCAAACCCTCATTTCCATCAAAAGAAAGAAAGAAAAATAACAAAAAATAAAAGAAAAAGAGCAATCTCGAATTACCACACCGTGACAAAGGAAAAGAAAGAACTTTTTACTTCTCGTACATTTTTGCCTTATGGTTTGGGACTAAATAAGCAGTGAAAATAATTTACAGCGTACCATATAAATATATTATGAATCAGTCCATACAAAAGAGTTGTAATCCAAGAGGAATTTTTTTTTTTTTACCACCAGTATAAATAGGGCCATGTTGTGGGGTGGTTAATCCACACAAAAACCCATACCTTTTTTTCTGCTAGAGATTAGACAAACACTTCTGTTGTGGTTTTTTTCTTGGCCCTGAGAGATATCTTGATCCCACACTGCAAACTCTCCTTTCCTTCTCCATTTCACTGTCTGTCCAAAAAAGCTTTGGTCCCCTAATTTTTTTTACATTAGCTTCATTTTCATGGCGTCATGAACATCAAACTGAATGTGACTTTGTAACAGTTAATGTTAAAAGCAACTGTTGGTCAGACAAGAATTGAAGGACATGGCAAATGAGTGTAAATTTGCACCGAGTAGTTTTATGAGTGGTATTGACAGTTATAAGCTTTGTGATTTCTTTTCTTCATTATTATCTTTATCAACATTATCAGCTTGTTCTCCTTCTTGTTGTGCTTTAGGTTCAATGGGGATGATTTTTGCTGACATGGGTTCTCTATCTATCAATCCTGACTATGGAAGGTTAACATCATCATCACCTATTTCTTCTTCACAGGAGAGTTCACTCTGTAAGAGTAATGGTGATGTGGATGAAGAAAGAGTTAGTTGGACTTTTCCTTTTGGGGCGAAATGCAACTCCAGAAGTCCAGATGAAGCCCAGAATTCTGATGTCTTGGAGGGGGGGAAAGTCTCCTCTGACTGCAGTAATGAGTCCATTGATCTTAATGCTAGTTTGAGTGAAGAGAAAAATTGTAACACTCAAAATGGTGGTCAATCAAAGCTGTGTGCTAGGGGACATTGGAGGCCTGCTGAGGATACTAAGTTAAGGGAACTTGTAGCTCTTTATGGGCCTCAAAATTGGAATCTCATTGCAGAGAAGTTGGAAGGTCGTTCAGGTATTTAGAATGTTCTGCTCTCTTTATTTTTTGGTCTTTTTTGAAAAAAATTGTCAAGCTTTTATGCATGTTAATCCTTTTGCCATTTGAAGGTAAAAGCTGCAGATTAAGGTGGTTTAACCAGCTGGATCCAAGAATTAACAGGAAAGCTTTCACAGAGGAGGAAGAAGAGAGACTAATGGCTGCACATAGATTGTATGGTAATAAATGGGCAATGATAGCAAGGCTATTCCCTGGAAGAACAGATAATGCAGTGAAGAACCATTGGCATGTTATTATGGCAAGGAAATATAGGGAGCAATCAAGTGCTTATAGGAGGAGAAAAATGGGCCAACTTGTTTGTAGAAGAGTGGAAGATAATGACCATAGCTTTGTCAGTGGAGGAGAGGCCTCCATCAAAACAGAACCCATAGCTCCACCACCACCACCACCACTACCACCATCTTATAGCTTCACTAACTCCAAAGGATCACTTGGAAACTTTTCTGTTTGCCCATTTGGATCATATGCTTCACCCCACTTGGCTACTGGTGGGGAAGCAATACCTAGCAACATTGTTCCTCCTCACACTGGATTTTCCACACAACAAACACCTTGTGATCATCTCTTTTCAGGTATGTCTCAATTCCCCTAATCAAACTCCCCCATTTTCTATTGTTGCCTGTAGCTTTTTTCTTGAATATGGGTGATTGATTAATCAGTTGATAACTGCTTAATTAGTGTTCATTTAAGACCTTAAATTTTTTTCTTGGTTTATGCAGGGTCCTGCAGCAGTGGAGTAATGAGCATTCTCAACCTTACCAGAGGCTGGGATAATAAGCCAAGGAGTGAATCAAATATGTCATATTTTTATCAACGCCAAGCACCACAAAAGTCTGCAATGCAACAGTCACACTACCACTACCCTCATAGCTTCTCTGAAATCACAGCATCAATACAGCAACAAGTCTCAGTCACAGAGGCAGCATCATCATCATCATCATCAGCCCTGATAGAGGACAGAATAACCAACCCGTGTGAGAGCATTGCTCCACCATTTATAGACTTTCTTGGGGTAGGAGCCACATGAAGTTTACTAATTAGCTATAGCCAAAGAAATGATAAAAAGATTGGTTCATAACTCAAAATCCCATAAAGGGATCCCTTCTCTCTGATTGTTAGTAGATTGGTTTTTTATATTTTATTTAAAATGATGAAAGACATTTTGGGTCAAAGAAGAAAATAGTGCCAAGTTCTTTCACTAGCGGTAACAGAGAAATATCATAGCCTATCTTTCTGGAGTCATCACCACCAACCCTCATCTTTTTCATATTGTAACCTAGCTAGCTATATATTAAAATCAGTTTGTCACATTCCAAAAGTTGTTGCCACGTTTTCTATTAATATGGAGTTACTATTATATACTCATTGTTATTTTCTCAGTTTTTAAGCTGACATTTTAATTCAAGATTTTTAATTCTAGAAGGTGACGATTCTGAGTAATGTTTGGGAGATTAGAAGAGGCAAAAGCCAGTCAACATGGTTTGAATTGTAGTTGTTTGCTAGAGAAAGAAAAATGAGGGAGGGGAGGGCGGGGGGGGGGGGGGGGGTTTGTTATGGGAGCAAAAATCATGGAGATGGTGATGAGGGAGGGGCTGAAAGAAGGGACTTGGGGGAGGAAATCTGAAGACATCCTTTTCTCATGGCTCTGCAAAATTCAGGCATAAATTCTGGTCCTGAACACAAAACCTGCTTCCTTTGCAGTCATAATGGTAACTGTTTAACATCCTTGCCTCAGCAGAATCTTCTGAGAGGTCATGCTCCCCACATGGGATGGTCATTTGTGAACTGCCCCAACATTTTTATTTATTTATTAGATCATTCAGTATCATTTCATTTTATACTAATCCGGATTTGATTCGGGACAAATACTAATGCCGATTCAATTTGAATCGTGCCAGTTTGACTCATATTTAAAAAAAGATTTAACTTAAAACTTTTTAAACATAATGCTTTTAAAGAAGATGAAATTGCAATTTCTAGTAAACTTGACAGTACATTTCTAGTAAACTTAACAGGACACTTGCACATGCCAGCTCGCACAAGCTCATGGTTTAACTAGTACTCAAACACTACATGAAATGTATTTGTTTGATTTCTTTCCTCCATAACCCCATCTCCCCCCCCCCCCCCCCAAGCTCAGACCAGACTCCAAACCCAGTTAAAAATGCAAGAAAGACTAAGAGATATCACAAGATCTTTTTCTATGTATCGAAGCCTAGGATGCCATAGAAAGATATTCATTACAAGAACTTGAGGTAATAATTTATTGAGCGCTAAATTCATAGGATTTAGAATGATATGATCACTTAAAGTTGGACATTACATATATTAATATTGTAGAACTAAGGTCGGCTTTATTATATTGCAAATGGTTAACTTCGTTTAATGAAAGGTAACTACTTATCTTTGTTAGATGAGAGCAATTGTGTGCAATTTGTTTTCTTTGAGTTTATATTTGTATTTTTGTTAGTTTAATTCAAAAAATTTCTTCACTTTTTATTTTTGGGGGAGGGGTGTGGTGGGAGTGGGGAGGATGTGTCTGCTGTAGTACTGGAAGGTTTGGGCCGAACCACTTAGATTTTCAGCCCATTGACTTAGGTAACTGGTCACCTCATTCTTTATAATGCAATAATATGGATTTTTACCAAATTTAATCCAATTTTTAGCTATACAACATGTCAAACATCCCAATAATTTCGAAGACTCAAAATGAATCAATTATCTTAAAGACTCAAAATATTTTTTAAGAAATATATGAAAATTGAAGGGTCCAGATTTGGTTAAAGTGCAACCAGTCTTGGATATTATATATCAGAAGGAATATGACAAAGTTGATTTCCATTACTTAGTTGAAGCTTTAGGTTAACAACACACTAATTATAGTGTTATTCATACATTCCAATAATAAAAAAAGAAAACAAAAAAATTCTTCATTGGAGTTTCTCCATAAATGAGACAAACTCTGTGAAATCAATGAGACCATCACCATTATCATCAAAAGCACAGAGCATCCTCCTACATTCCTCCAATTCATATCCTTCTTCTCTAATGCACAGCCCACAAAGAATTCTCTGCAACTCAGCTGCATCAATATATCCATCTTTGTTCTCATCAAACACTTGAAAAACTTCTTTAATTTCTACCAAACTTGTCTCCTCATTATCAAACAATGCTTCCAACTCATATACACTAACATTTTTCCAATTTTCTTCTTCGTTCTCCCATGATCCCATTCCAAGTCTATCCATCACTGTAGCCAGCTCCTCCATGCCTATTTCTTCCTTACTCAGTTTATCTACTTCTACTTCCATATGGTTCAGTACTGGTTTCTCATTTAGAACTTTTCCAGAGCTTGTGGAGAGGTCCCCGTTACACTCTGAGGAATCAAGCATTCGAAGAGTTCTAAGGAAAAAGTGGACTCTTAAAAATATGTAATTGAAAATTTTCACAAGAAAAAGGACCAGCCATGAGCTTGTTTCCGATTGTACTAGTAACTCCATTTTTTAACACTGATGTTGCTGAAACTCCCACGTTTGCCAACTCGTTAAGTTTATCGAACACAAATGCAAATACCGAAATACGAGATGACTTGAAAGAGATATTGTAGCTGGCTAAGCTTGATTCTATGTTGATACAAAGATGCAATGCATGTTAGATGATTAAGGTTCTTGTTTCTATATATATACTTGATGAATTACGTGTGGAAAGAATGTTGTTAAGGAACCCAAACGTGTTTTGGAGTACTTGTTTCGCGTTGTTCTTCATGATTCTTTTCATGGAAATGTTGTAGAGATTTCACAACAATGAAGACGAGAAGGGTGTAGGAAGGGGTGGAAAGAGCCAAATGAAGAAGGAATGTGGAAAATATTGTGAAATTTCTATAGAAATTATAGGTTGTTTGATGAACTGAGAAAACAATGAAGTAAAGTGAAAGTTATTTGTCTTATACTAGTCAAAGTCGTCCAAGAGTCAATGGATGAGGCTGGTGCAGATTTCCTTTACATTGCATTTATTTATTTATTATTATTATTAAAAAGTTTATTGATAGACATTATTCCTGCCCATTTTAAAATTCGAGCTAAGCTCGAGAATAGGGCGTATTTTTATTTAAGTTCGAATTCAATTAATTTTAATAAATAAATATATATAAAGAGAGAGTTTAAATTTAACTCGTCGATTTTGTCAGTAACAAATATCAAATGTAATGAATTTGATAAAAAGACTATTTTTTATTTGGAGTTCGAACTAAAATTATTTTTAAAATATTTCAATTTAAAATGAAAAATAAAAATATAGTTTGAATAGTTTAGCTGGATTAGTTAACAAACCAATTATATTTAACTTCCAACTTGAATTTATTTTGAATAATGTCGAGCATGAGTTGATCAAAAGTTGAACTTTGATTTGTTAACTTTGCTCAAACAAATCGGTTTGTTTATACTCCTAACAAAAAAAGTAAGAATAGATTGAGTTACAACTTACGAGTTGTTTCCAAACATGCAAAAGAACTGTTAATCTTACATCCATACTTGGCCAACCAACAAAAAGATAAGTACTAATAATGTATTTATGTTATATAAGTGATTTGTTTGCTTTAGTTTTTTTTTTTAAAAAAAAAAACTCAGAGGGTATTATGCATTCTTATTTAGTTTATAAAGTTATTTATATTATTTTCAAAATATTTAAATAAAAAATAAAGAAATATGCACTCAAATTATTTACTATTCTTCAATTATATAATTTATCTTTTATTTTTTTATATATCCTTAATTATTTTCAATCAATGTTTTATAATCATATGCCACCCATTATGGGGTTTCTATTGATGGACCCTTCTTTCTTTTAGAGTAAGGCTAAAATCATTACTACAATCCTTTAAACTTTAAATTTCATATACTAACTATCAAATTGTCCATTTTTCCATATACTAATCACAAATCTATTTCATGTACTTTGTGACCAAGATATTCTTGGTGTCACCAAAACGAATTTGAACAAGTCATTAGCTTATATAATTCCGATAAGGTTTGAATAATTAATTCATATCCCTATAATAATACACATTAATTTAGAGTTAAAAGGGATTCTAGAAACCTTTTTACCTTTATTCTAAAATAAGAAAAAGAGCCCTCCACTAGATATCACCACATTTAGTGGCAGATAAATAAATAAATAAAATAGTAGAAAATAATTAAAGATATAAAAAACTAAAATAAAAAAATAAATGATATAATTAAAGAATCGTAAATAATTTAAGAATAAAAAAAAAAGATAAGAGATATAATTGAATAATCCTAAATGATTTGAGGGTATATTTTTTGCTATTTTTCCTATTCAAAATATTTGCTTTTATGTGTTATGTATTCACGTGCAAACATTAAACATATCCATTTATGTTTTTTATAGTCCTTGTGAGTAAAATATACATTTTGTATGCCTAGTTAATGGTAAATTAAAAACTTAAATTTACATAAGCTTTTTCTCTCTCTTTCTTTTTTTTCCCCCCTTGCGCGTCTGTCTTCAGCTAGATCACGGCCCTTGCTTCTGCCACCGTGAGAGCTTGGTCTAAGTTTGAATTTTTCTTTTTTCCCTGTTTTCTGTTTTAGTTATGACATATTATAATTCTACATGTAATTGACATATTGATTTTATCATCACGTCAAATAATTCATCTATATATCTATAGTGAATGATAATTTTGAATTCAGCTCTCAACATAAGATAGAAATTGTTTGGTGAGATAGCGGTGAAAATATTTCCCACTTTGGTCAACATATATTTTTTATCATATTCTTTTTGGATTGATTGTTCTTGTTTTGATTTATGATGATAATATACATTAGCATGTTAGTTTAGTGCTTTTATATTCTTGCTCTGGATAGTTTTACAACATAATTGTTAAATACCACATTAAATCACTAAATACCACATTTTTGTGGACCAAAATGCCCCTATATGTTTAACCAATATCCAACAATGCCCTTCCCCAAATCTTTACACGGAAGAGAGGCTGCAACCGA
The DNA here is from genome assembly GCA_019593545.1 of Apocynum venetum. NCBI lineage: Eukaryota > Viridiplantae > Streptophyta > Magnoliopsida > Gentianales > Apocynaceae > Apocynum > Apocynum venetum. The sequence continues at coordinate 4,897,448 of SRSM01000132.1, forward strand.
TTGTCAACTGAAGCTTCAAAATTTTTCCCAGAAACCGGTAGAATTGCAAACTGAATTTGAGAAGTGTGGTTGCCTGAGAAGTGTGGTTGCCAGGTTCATATTCTGGAAAATTTGTTGCAGAATTTCGCTCAACTTAATACATTCTTCTCTGCGACTGAAGCTTCGAATTCGCAGAGAAGAGCTGCGAACTCAATTCACTGCCATCAAAGAGTCATCACAAGGTTAGTAATCTATTCATTTTGAGATATTCTTACCAGGTAAGCTTTAAATTCGAATTTGATTGTTTTTACAGTTAGTTTCATTATTGATGGATAATTGTATGTTGAGCGTTTTCTGTGAAGATTAAAGCCTAATATGAACAACTTATTGTATGCTATTCATGTTTCGTTACTTTAATTTGGATTAAACAACATAATTCTGCGATTTCATTTCGAATTTTTGGGTTTCGACCGAAACCAAAAACTTATTCTGTGAATTAATATTTTGTTCAGTTTTGGGACATTATTTTGGTTGATTTTTACTGCATTAGTGATGTGTTTGATATTTTATTGCTTCATCTTCCATAATAGCATTGAATCAGAGGTTGATTTAGGATGAAATGCTTTTTTTTTTTCTGGGTCGCGTTAGTTCCGTGTAGAACTTCGCGAAACTCCTATTGGCGTTTCGCATTATGTTCCACGGATGTCCCTTAGTAGATTCGGTGTTGTGTACACGGATGTGGGTTCCGTGTGTATCCTTGCGAATCGCCTGCCAAGGTTCCGTATACAGTTACACGGATGTCTTTGAAGACATCCGCATAGTTCTACACGGATGTCCATGTCAGACGAATATTAGGTTGCCACGTGTTCATTTTTGCTGACGTGGCATTTAAACCAAAATTAAAAATTAAAAATTAAAAATTATCATATTTCATAATTAATTTTTAAAAACAATATTTAGCATATTCATTATTTTTAGATCAACAAATTTGAATTTTTTAAATTTATTTGTCCCGTTTACGAATAATTTGATATATATTTCGTGACATCAACAAATTTTTCAGTATTTTATAATAATTTTTAAAATTTTTTAAGTTTACTTAATTTGTCAATTTATTACACTTTTGAGATTTAAATTTGACATAAATTTGAGACATCGACCATGAGAATAATTTTCATATTTTAAAATATTTTAAAAATAATTTTATTTGATATTTTCAATTATGTAATTAATTAAGTTATTAGTTATTTATTAATGAAATATTAGAATTGTAGATTGTGAAAATGATTACACTTTTGAGATTTAAATTTGACATAAATTTGAGACATCGACCATGACAATAATTTTCATATTTTAAAATATTTTAAAAATAATTTTATTTTATATTTTCAATTATGTAATTAATTAAGTTATTAGTTATTTATTAATTAAATATTAGAATTGTAGATTGTGAAAATGATTAAAGTGTTTATTTGAGCAAAATTCTTTGATGCGTCTTTTGATAATTAAATACATTATACATTATTTATTTATAACAAAAAAATGATAATTACAAGATTTTGTAATAGATTTAAGTTTTTTGTACTAATTATCAATATATAATTTTAATATTTAATTTTTACATTGTAAAGTGTTTTTTTAGAGGGATTTTCTTGGCATATTTTTTTAGACATAAACTTCGACACATTTTCAATAAAATAATTTAACGAGCATTCTAAGATAATAATGTAGAACATATTTCAAGATGTCAAATTCTTACTTTTTTTTTACATAAATGTACATATCTCTCTAAATGAATATTATTATACGTGTCTTAGAAGTTAATTTGTCTATTCAAAATGTAGTTGTGTTTTTTATTTTTTGAAAGGAATGGGTCATTATTCATGTTGATTTCTTTTTTTAAAAAAAAAAGATGCATCGTAAAGGTAAGAGATCTGCTATAGATGATCAGCATGAGCTCGTATCGAGCGGAGATGATTGTTTTAGGTCATATTCTTCTGATGATTTTAGAGACAGGACACATAGTGATAGGGAGGAGCCATCTGTTAGGGATCATATGCCAGAGATGATTGCTCATACACCATCTCGACGTATACTACGATTTCGTATTAGGGGTACTGGTACAGGCACGACACAAGATGAGAGAGAGGTTCGTTCAGGGGTAGCCTCTGGGAGCAGGAGTCAGCAGGTTCATATGGATCAGGATCCTGTGCAGGCTAATACAGGTGCAGAGCCACAGGTTCCTATAGATCAGGAACATGTGCAGGCTGATACAGGTGCAGAGCCACAGGATTTGTCTATCTTGGAGAGTTTTAGTGCTCACGTTGCTGCCGCTATTTGGAAGGGCAAGGTATTTTTAAATTTTTTTAATGTTATTTATTAATTGTTATGTAATTGTTATTTTTAGTAAATTTATTTATATTATGCAGTTTCGATCAGTTCTTACTTGTCATACTCGTTGGGAGATATTGCGACGTTGGCCATCGCCTACATCTGATGATGCAGTAGGGTTATTACAACGGAGCTCTATTGCACACTTGCCTCGTCATATTTACAGACATTTAGATGCTTCTCTTATTTCTGCATTTGTGGAGAGATGGCATCCGGAGACGAACTCCTTTCACTTACCTTTTGGAGAGATGACGATTACACTTCATGATGTGTTCTTTTTACTACGGATCCCTCTACATGGGATGATGGTGTGTCATTCGATGCAGAGATCCGAGATTATCGATTTGGCAGTTCGTACACTCGATATGAATTTTAGTGATGTGCTTACTTCTTTTTCTCGAGGAGCTAAATTTGATGATATCCATAGGATTTGTGGACGTGAGAGGGTTCAGACAGAGACGCTTGTTCGTGGATACCTTATCTACCTTTTGGGTGCTGCACTTTTCATAGATAAGACGCAGGATCGGGTATCCTTTCAGTTATTACCCCTACTCACGAGGGTTGATGATGTGGGACGATACGAGTGGGGTGCCGGTGTGCTTGCACATTTGTATCGGCAGTTGGGTTCCGCTTCACGTGCTGATTGTGCTCAGATTTCATGTTGTCTCACTGTATTACAGGTACATTATGATTATTATGTATATAGTTGTTATTATTATTATTATTATTATTATTATTATTATTATTATTATTATTATTATTATTATTACGTCATTAATAAATTTTTGAATTTCATACAGGCTTGGATATATGAGTACTTTCCAGATTTCAGGTCTGTGAGAGATACACCTTGGAATCCGAGTATGCCTCGTACATACAGATGGACTGAGGCAGATAGGGCAATGCCCAAATCTGTCGCTTTAGTACGTCAGCATAGATTGCGTTTAGATGCCATGACACCAGATCGGGTACGTATATTTTCAAAAATGTCATGAACTAAAAATTTTTAATTATTAACTTATGATTTTTTAAAAATAAATATCTAACATTTATGATGAAATAGATATGCTGGAACCCATTTTTCGATATTTTAGATGGCCAGCTACCAGGGGATGCTGTGCCATTTTCTAGATTTCACGGGACTATTTCATTCCTCGATATCTCTGAGCCTTATATGCCCGAGCGTGTACTGCGACAGTTTGGTTATGTTCAAACCATATCTTGGGAGGTTATTCAGCCGACTAGAGCAGTGCGACCAGAAAAGAACAAAATGTATTTGGTTGAGTATCCGAGGATGGAGACTTTGTGGGAGCAGCCTACTTCGCATCTATTATCAGCAGATGCCTTGGGACAGCGTGCCATACCCCCATGGGAATGCACTGATGATTATTTGTCTTGGTTTGAGCGCATTAGTCATCTTCGGGTTGCGAACCCGACCCACATGCCCCTTGGTGAGCAGCCACCAGCACAGTTTCCGATGACCGCAGAGACGGTAATATTTCATAACATTAAGTTTTATTCTTTTATTAAATTTTTTTGATTTTATTGTCTATAATTAAAAATACATGCACGCAGGGTATGGATGTCATGTATAGTATCTTACACCCGATTATAGACAGTGGACCAGAGGGATCATCACATAGCCAGATTTATGATGCTCTTGTCAGAGCTTTCGATATCTGCAGACGTTTCAGATTGGGTCCCGAGCATCGAGACGGTCATTGATACATCTTATTATTTTGTATTATATTTTGGATTATGAAGTTTTAAATATTTAATATTATATTATGGATTTCTATTATCTTTACATTTTTTAATTATATCATATCATATACATTTCACATTATAATATATAAGTTTTATTTTTAGATTTTTTTTAAAAAAATCACCATAATTTAAATAAACATAAATAAACAAAAAATAACTTAATGTCATGACAAATTCTATTTCTTTTTAATATATCATGGAAAAAAATAAAAAAATTTAAAAATGTATACTACGTAAAGTACTACTAACTACCACTACTCCTCTTGAGAGCTTCCCAACGCTGAATCCTATCATAAAAATTAATACCCCAAGTCATTACAGTTTCATCTCTATAATACTCCCATTGAACATAAAGCTGAGGAAGTGGACAATCAGGAACCATATCAACCTGAAAAATAAAATAAATTCATAAATTAAAAAATATATTAGTGTAAACCTAATGTTTTAAAAAAAAACATTGTTTGAAAAATAATAACATAAATACTAACCCCTATAAAATGACGTTGTCTAACTAGATTCACGATGCCAAACTGTCTTGAGGGGCTTGTATTATTCGATGTTGCTCTCAAAGGTAAAAATGTTGCAGAACCTAGTTGAGATACAAGTACGCATACGACATTATATCCTGAAGCTATCACCAACCCCATACATGGGAACGTCATCCACTTATTTCTATCCATGATTGGACCCTCAAAGTGTGCCAAAGAATTTAATAGATATGTTACTCTATCATTCCCATACATGTCTTTATAAATTTCGGAGTGGTTATGTAACTCTTCTGAAAGATCAAACCTAACTTGTGACCACATTTCATGCCGACCATAAATGTAATGAGCCACGACTCTGAATCCACAGTTCTCATCCCCAGCAACATTAACCCAGTTTCCAATATATGAGATAAAGAAACGGGGAACATCATCAATAAATGGAAACGATTGATTACCTGACCCCGATAGAGGTTGTGTAGTGCCTGTCATAAATTTTGTTTTCTTAGACTTATTTGTGAACTGTTTTTCCGTGTACTCATGCGATGATGGCTCCCTTCTCGTTGAATTCTTTTTCGGTCTACCTCTAGTTTGACGCACAGTCGGCTCACCCAAATCCTCATAAATCTCTTCATCCATCATCTGACGTATCTCATCATAAAACATCTTATGTATGTTAGGAGGTTGTCTGAGAATCTCTTCAAACATTTCACGCAACAAAGTTGAATAATCTATCTCCACACATCCCTCCATATGCAATGTCCTCCAAAATATATGAATGTCTTTTTTAGGTATACTTTGACTTTGTCTTTCTAGAACATATAACTCATGAGCACAAGGAAGACCATGTGTCCTCCTTAACGCACATCCACAAGCCTGTACATCATCTTTAACCAACACAGATCTTGCTCGCTCATCTTCTATCAACCTAAAAGCTTTGGATGTCATATGACCCTTGCACTCCGTGTATATTTTATTATTCATAATGTGAGGTATTTTTTAGTGCGACTGTTCGAATTTAGTCTTGATCTCTATCATCTGTAGGTTGACCATTGTATTTATCTTTGGCCAAAGAGTGTCAAAACTCCCCGTAGATGACAACAAATGTCTTTTCAAAGCTGAGTGTTGACTCTAGACTCGATTGGTCGTCTTGGCGCCTAAGTGGAACAAACGATCTCTCCAAGCAGCCACAAACTTTTCTTTGTAAGGTCGAAGCCATGTCTCGTGCACATAACACATCAAATAGTTGTCTCTTCCACACCATTTCTCCATCATTTCATGAACCCGAAGATGATACTCTTCTTCCGTTTGAGCTTCCACAACCTTCTTCCATGACCCCTGTGAAAAAAACAGTTCCCATCTCTTTATCCTTTCTTAATTTAGTACACTTCTCCTCAACATTCTTCGAAATATGTCGCCTACAAAGGAGATGACTAGATTCAGGAAAAATAACTTCAATAGCTTTAATCAGTGCCAACTCCCTATCCGTGACTATAACTCCTGGAAATTTGTTATTATCAAATAACTGTCTGAGACATCTGAGGACCCAAATATAGCTATCTTCTTTCTCATTCTTCATAAATGAAAAGGCAATTGAAAAGTTCAAACCGGTTGGCGAAATTCCAATGACATCCAAAAGGGGCATGTTGTAACGATTCGTCTTGTATGTACTATCAATGATCAAGACATGTGGAAAAAGACGGAGACAGTCAACGGATTTAGGATGAGCAAATACTAAATCACTGACTATGTTATTATTGTCTGCTCTGTGCCATTCTCTATACCCATTCTCTTTCAAAAATTTTAGAAGTTGTTGAACCACGCTTCGATCTTGCATCCCCGAAATTCTGATCTTGGTTTTAGCATTGTATATGTTTCTTATCGCGGAAACATTTGTAGGATTCTCTTTCTTCATCAAATCTAAAATGAATTGGGGTTTCATGTGGCTTTCGGATAAACGTTTAACTAGTTGAAATTCTTCATTAGTCAACCTTGATGCTGAAGTATGACCCTCTCGATAGATTCCAAGTATATGATTATGTCTACCATGCAAAACCTTTAATCTCCAAACTCCACATGATCCTGCAATTTCTAAACCTTGTAACAAAAATGGACAATTGCACTTTTTAGTATCTGTGAACTTTCTGAGATTTTCGCAAACAGTTTCCCTTTTTCTGTACTTTCCAGAATGCTCACATGCAAGCCACACACTTCCACGACCACCATTTTGAGGAAGATTGGATCGAGAAATAGACAAGTAGATGTTAATACCTTTAGCTCTTTCTCTTGCCCATTCAATTAATTTCTCACGATTCGAAAAAGTAATTTCTGTTGTGAAATGTTTAGTATAATCTATTCCAATAACCTGTAAATAACATAAATACAAAATTTAAATTTTACAAAATAAGTAAAAATTCATAAATAATTAAAAATCAGTATTAAAATATATTTTTTAAAAAAGTAAAAGTATTTCCGTGTATACATGTGTGGAACTCCTTAATGAGTTCCGTGTACAGACGTGCGGAACTCCTTAAGGAGTTCCGTGTACACATGTGCAGAACTCCTTAAGGAGTTCCGTGCGAAAAAACAGGGAACTCCTTAAGGAGTTCCGCACATGTGTACACGGAACTCCTTAAGGAGTTCCACATTTTTCCGCACGGAACGCCACCAGAACGGAAAAAAAATAATGTTTTTAACGATTTAAATCAAATTTACCTCAAAATTATCGTTGTTTGATGCCATAGACGGATGGGTATCGACTCTTGTTGTTGAATATTCTATTATTACGAATAAATACATTGTCAACGTTACATAATCATTGTTTTTATAGAATATGTTATTAAAATTTTAATTGTATTAGGATTATGATTAGTATAAAGGGTATTAATGTCCAAATCTAATAGAAAGTGTTGCATGGAATGTGGGATTTAGTAACTCCCTTTTACAACCTCTTCTCTTACGTAATTTTATTTGTTATAATCAATTCATCTATCTAATGATATATCTTTTATTTTTATTTTTTAAAAATAATGGTAAATAATCTTCTTAAATGAAGCATGTGTGTGTATGTGTGAGTATATATATATATATCTTGTGTGTGTAATACAAAAATGGAAGTCTCAAGAGTATGGAAGTTATTATTGATTTTTTGGGTCGGAAATGATTTAAATTAGTCCAGCATGGCAAATGAAACTCATGCACCAATTTTACCATATATTAACTATATGATGGGCCTATTACAACTCAAATTTTCTTTCTTGTTTTCGACTATTAGCCTATTTGAGTCCAATGATGTGGTGAAGCGATCCATAAATTTTGTAACTGAATTTGTCAACTCAATGCCTTATATCTCCACATGTGTGGTTTATAAGTTATTTTATCAAAAAGAGTTAACTTGGTGGACACTCATAAATAACTTAGTGAAAAAGAATTTATTTACCAAAAAAAAAAAAAAAAGACAGTAGAAGGAATTCTGATAAATTGTTTGTTTCCTATCCATCTAGCCATTGAGGTAATCAGAGTACAAATGATTTTATAAGACTTTTTTCCCTACTGGAGCTTAAACAAATGGCAGCGATTTCTTTATATATATATATATATATATATATTATTTCACTTTCTTTTTGATAAATTATATTTTCTTTCACTTATTAGACAAGTAATTAGAGAATTGAGTGGAAGGATGTCCCTCAAAGTTCAAAGTACCTTTACCTTTTACTTTTACTATGATAGATTTGAGATTACTATGACTGAAATAGAACATCAAAAACTATAATAGTAAAAAAAAAAAAAAGACGTAAATATAAGGGATTACTTTTGGCTAATTTTCCTTTTCAAAAGTAGACTATCCATTTTTCCCTTAAAAAATAAGGCATATGAGAATCACATGCAACTGTCGGCATTTTTTTCTTCGGAATTTCAGTTTAGAGACAATAATGGCTATCAAAAAATAGATCGGGGACTACAACGATTGAAATAAAACATCAGGGACTATAATGATAGAAAGTGTAAAGAGAATGGACTATTTTTTGGCCATTTTGCCTAGTTTTAAAAAAGTTTTGAGAACTTTTGGAACAAAATCAAATGGAACTCAAATTCTTATAGAATTAAAATAAAATCAAACCAAATTTTAGTTAAATTTAAACAAAATAATCAAAATATATAATTTTATATATAAACAAATAAATAATTGATAACACAATAATATTTTTATTATGAATATATTGTGTGAATGTCCATATCTTTTAGTTACCTAATCTTGTACATGTTAAGATATTTCAGTTGTTTAAATTTATGGTTATATAGTGTCATAATGTCTCTCATCTACTACTTATATAAATGCCCCATCTATATGAATGAAAGAAATACAATTCAATATCTTACTTCTCTTGATTTTATTTACTTTTTTATCTCTCTCTCTCCATCTATCTTTTACTTTGTATATTTTTCATAATAGTTTTAACATTGTTTTTATCATTTTCTAAAACAATAAATCGAATCAAAATTTTATAAGATTTGGCTCGGTTTTCCTTTTTTTTTCTCTTTCTAAAGTACAATGTTGTACTTAGTAATTGTAAATTCAATGTAAAAACATCTTTATTGTGTTCTACTTTCTTTCTTTTTTTCAGCCAGAAAGCTAGAGGGGCGCTCTTCAACGACAAAAGTTCCCAACTTTAAGTCACTTGTTCAAGAACTTCATTGCATCAGTATGTTCGTAGTGGACTTGATTAAGATTCAGTCTCATAAATACACATCGATTGCACTTTGCATATGTTCAAGTTTGTTGTTACATGCGGATTGACCTTTGTCAAAGTTTAAAGTGAAAACTAATTTTTGGAAAAATAGTCAATTTCATTTCTTAAGTATTGTTCAAAAGTCATTTGTATTCTTAATTTTTTTTCATTTATTTATATCTATAAAATATTGTCCAAAAGTCATTTATATCCTTTTTTTCTTTCTACCATTTACGTCCTTAATATTTTGTCGAGAAAAAAACTTTGAGAATATAATTAGTTTTTTGACAATAATTTAAAGATATAAATGGCTGGAAAAAAAATAGAAGCAATACTTTAAGAATCAAATTTTCTATTCACCGGTTGCAAAACATCCTAATTATTTGTATTAGAATTGTCCATCATTTCTTCCTTGATGTGAAAGGAACATGGGGAAAATGAAAGAAAGGAACATGAACATGACAAATTATAAAAGTTTCAAGATCATCACATGCATAAGGGTCCCAGAACAACTCATCTTCCACAAAGCTTGTGGCCACATGATCTTGATAAGGGCACTCAAATATCTTTGTGTCTCATCCTGGAAGATCAGGTAGAAACATGAGTTTGATTAGATGTGTAGTATGTCTAAATACAGCAAGAATTAAGCATTATCCCTTTGGTGGGCTACTGTCAGATTTTGCATTTTTGTGTTTAGATTAAGCATTTGTAGGTATTATTATAAAGATTTCTCCAGCAGATTCCAAAGGAAAAAAGATATATATTTAAAAAAAAGGATACAGTAAAGAAGGCAAAAAGAGAGTAGAAAAGCAAAACTTTATCCCCCAAATTTCCACCTTTTGGATCAACCTTTAGGCCTGAAAGTGAAAGGCACTTTTGACCTTTTTGTAGCAGGCATCCAACTTGTCTCCATAAGGGAGGGACCAACTAAAGAGCAACTAAAAATTTCCCCAAAGCCAAAGCTACAGTTTTGGTTCTGGAACTATTACAGAGTCTGATGATCTATGCAATAGGCAAAAATTGAAAATTTCTTTTCGCCCTGTTTATCATGGCTGATCCAATTCCATTTGATTTATGCATAAACTCTTCTTCCTTAGTGGCAACGAGCAGGATAGTTTGCCAAGAGTTCTCTATGTTTCGGTCTTGGTAATACGTATAAACAGAAATGCAAATCGGAGCAGTGACGTGTCCAAATCATACTTGTTACTTTTGGTGCTGTTATGAAAAGCCGTAGAGATCCAAACAAAGAAATGAAAAGTTAACGATGTAAAGATCAAAATACAAATAACACAACATTTACTGTCAGTCACAAACTGTTTTACATCCACGAGCGAATATGAAAAAATTTATTACTTGAGGAGGATACATGCCAGTAGTATAGTTTGCATGAGAACGGAGTAATTATACTATCAGGGCTGAAGAATGTGCCTCGGTTCCTATTAAGAAAATTCAAGAATCAATAATATTTTAGTGGCCACTTCCTCACTTTTGCTAAGTTATGCCAATGATATTGGGTAAATGAAGAGGTTTGCACAAAGTAGAATAGAAATTAGTGTATCATTACTTGACAAAAACAAGAAAGTGTCATCTGAGATGGTTTAGATAATAAAAATAATGAGAAGTTGACGCGTGTGCTGAATTTAATCTCAGTACAAAAATTGTGAAAGGATATTCATGATTTTTATTTGTTAGAATTATTCTTTATGCATTTGTGAACATCAAGAATCTTTCTTATTTTCTATCTTTACATGGCTCTGTATAAAGCTATGTACAAGTTACAGTCACAGGAAATCATAAATATCAGAAGGAACTCTATATGCTATTACTAGAAAGAGAGAAAAGTTTCAGAAATCTTTTCCAGCTGCTGCCTCCTAAGCAAAAGAAATATCTGCTTTCATCTGATCTTAATAACTTTCAATCCATATGGTTCTCTGGCCAGGAAAAAGGATGCAATGTTCCGGGGCAATCATCTATAAGTTGAAAGTTTCAATTGGTATCCGTCCTGCCATCACAGAGTTAGGCTTAAGGATATTTCTCTAATTATGTACCTTCCTGGAAACTCTGTGACCTGGAATACGCTGCTGGATTAGCTTGCAACACCAAAGAAGTATTAGCAACATGATTTCTTTCGTTATGCTTGGACGGGAAGGCCTTAAAGAGACTTGTTCTGCTAATTGGATCATTCATAATTCCCAGTGTTGACCATATAGAGCTCTTTGCAGCATCATTTGGATCATCAAACCTCAATGTCTTGGGAACCAAAATGCTTCCTCTGTCTTTATTTTTCTCTTCAGAAGGCTCTTCTTTTGCCAGGTGTTTAGGACTTAGAATGTTACCATCCCTGGAATGCTTACCTAAGGTAGGGGAAGTAGGACTAGAGCTCAGGGCAGAATTATCTGAAGAAGAAGGTACAGGAGGTAGCCATGGCATACTCCAAGGGCCTGGTGTAGGGCAACCCCAATATGCTGGTGCAGGATAAAATGATACTGGAAAACCAGGAGGACCAAAAGCAGGGGAAGGCAGTGCAGTTCTCCACTGAGGAGCATTCCAGGGACAAGGCCAAGGAGGACCAGGGAAAGGTGGTACATGTGGAAGATAGCCCTGACAGTTTTTGGCAACTGATTCAGCATGTCCTCCAACTTCTGTCGAACTTGTTATCGTGCTGGAAGTTCCATTTGAATTATCTTTCCCAATTTCATTCCCTCCAGAAGGAGTACTGATTATTTGTTCAGTTCCATGAAATCCATTGGGGAGATGATTGTGTGACATCTCTGCAAGGTTCAAAGCCGTGGCCATGGATTCACAGAGAGGCTTTTCTGAACCAAATGTTAGGACAGTGCCATTTGGTTTAAGAGAGGGGAGGTGAATCCCATTTGCTACATCAACTCGAGCAGCTTGGAGAGCATCTGAAATCATTATATGATGATAATTTGCAGCAGAGGTGTTTTTATTCTTTCTACGACCAGAACCAACGGGCACGTTTCGCATTGTTCCCCCAGCTGTCCAATATCTCTGGCAATTTTTGCAGAAATGACGAGGCTGGTTAACATTATAATTGTTGTAATAGCAGAACTTAGTGTCCATACTGTTACACCGTGGACATGGAATTATTTTGTCAGGCTTTTTCAGTGTCTTTTCTTGAGAGAGGCTGTTATCATCTAGTTCTTCCTTCTTTGATCCGTTGGGTGATTCTGTTTCATTCTCAACACCTGAGATCTTATTTTCGTCACTGGTACCAGATACTGTGGCTGGCTCAATAGACTCTTCTGCTGTCAGATTAGTACAATCATCTTCCTGCTTACTCCCAGTAAGTTCTCCTTCTGAGGTGTTCTGAAAATTTCAAGTAGCTTCACATAAGAAAGGACTTTATCCATGTGATCTTTGCAATAACAATCAGTTTAGTAGATAATCTAAGAAAAAGGATGTGATTTTAATTTTCTCTTAACTCAAAATACTTCTGAGTCCGTAACATGAACTGATCCGTCCAAACTAACAAAGACACACGACAATTTTAGGAGATAAAATTTCAATAGTCTTCCTTTCATAGGTACAACGATGAATGAGTTTCCCTGTGCTTAAACAAACATGGAGAACTCAAGATCAATCATGTACAAGCAACCACTTGTACTAAATTGAACAATTGAATATTGGTTTAGATATCTACTAAAATTGAGTGTAATCACCAGTTTCTTCCCAGATCACAGAAGGCAGGGGAATGTTTTATCAAAAGAAAATAGGTATTCTTTGAGGTATTCAATTGATCATACTTTTGGAATTAAATAATGCAGGAAATGGCAAGAGATGAACTATAAATTCCTAGGATCAGTATCAAAGCAAGAAAGAATTGTTGTCTCAGAAAACAATAATTTGAAACAAATTGAACAATTTTTTTTCTTTTACAGTGGCAAGTAAATAATTTAAATTTGAAATAGAGCATCAGAAATTTGGAAGGGCTAAAACTTTCAGAACTTAGAACTCTCTGAAACATTGGGGTTTAAAAGCCATACAGAATCCAGAAAGGCTCAGTGAAGCTGATGAAAACTTTGAAAAAAGACAAACGGATTAAAATCACAAAAGAACAATTATGTACATATCGGTTGGTTCAGATAAAGTGAACCTGATAAACTCAAAAGAAAACAGAGTTGTTTCCAAAAGTTAAAAACATTGCGGCTTTAAGCAATAAGCAAAGATTTTTCCAAAAATGAATTCTGTTCTGAATCATAATCCTGACAAGACTAATACTAGAACCTAGTAGAGATCGAAAAACACCTCCCAAGAAGACAAGTTTTAACTTTAATGGATCAACAAATGTCAAAAAAGTTCAATAAGGTTAAACCCTTTCATGAATATATTTTTGCAAAATGATCAAAATTTCAAGAACAGCACAAACAGAACTTGAAGAAGAAGATTCTAACTGCCAAAAAAAGACTTGATCATTGATAGAACCCATAATTTGCAACCAAATAGAGAAAAAAATAAAGTGATTCTCCTTAAAACCCAATCTCCACTCAATCATAGAACGATTCATTTCTGCACCATGATCAAGAAAGAAGCAGACAGTTCCATGTGTGGAACGTAAAATGAACATTTTTTTTGACAAAACGCAATCGACCCATTATTCATTTTCAACTTTTCTGAAATAGGTCGTTCTTCAAAAAACAAACAAACAAAGAAAAATTTCAACTTGTTTACATGTGTTCACATATGCATAAAAAGATACCTTGTTATTATCTTGAGAAGCTGCAGTGGTTGCAGAGCTTTGGATATCACGATGATGAAGGAGACGATCAAAATCATCAATAGCAGACGAGTCAGCCTCGTTTTGCGGCAATGATATCGTCTTCCCAAAGAGCTTAATCGCCGGGTCCTTGACTTCCGACATTCCTGCAGCAGATTTTTCCTTTTCCTCTGTTTTCTTCCTTTTCTTTACAGGACAGAAAGTCTTTCCTTTTCTTTCCTTTCCTTTCCTTTCCTTTCTTCTCTCTCTCTCTCTCTCTCCTTTTTCTCTCTTTTCGTCTAGATTTAGTATAGTAGCTAAATTCAAGTTGAAGGGCAATGGGTTTGATTTCTTGATGATGATGTGGTTCGTCGTTTTTTCAAGATTGATGCAAAAAATTTCTTGATTTTGGCAAGGTAGTTACTATAGTCTATAAGGAGGAGGAAAGGAAAAGTATGGGTTGCCACGTCAGCAAGCAAATGAATTCACAGCCACAAATTTCTTTGTGGCCCGTGGGAGATCTTTCTAAGGGGCTGGGGGAGTGGTAGGGATTTGACGCTGTCATGGATTGGGGGTGGGGGGGGGGGGGGGAAGTGTACTATGATTTGGAGGAGTTTGCTGGTTTGGTTTTCTTGATTCCCAAAACAGTTGTGGAAAGAGAAAAAGGTTTGGGTGGTATTTTTTGGCCATCCTTTTGTCCAAGTCAGCATTCTCTTTCTCAATTACTATAAGTTCAGTGACAGTGATAATCCTATTTTTTCACCATATCCATAATAGAGGAAAGAGAGGGAAAAAAAGGATGAAACAACATGGATTTTGATTTTTCCTCAAATTCAAGTCTCTCATCAAGAGGGTTCTTAATGGTTATTATATACAGTCTCAACTTTTTCTATGCATATTGTATATTATTCATTTCATTAAAAAATATAATTCGTTATACTCACTTTTACATAAATTAATAATTTTTTATTCTTAAAATGTATTTAATTATTATGTCTTGAAAATAAGAAAGAAAAAATTAAAATTTGTTTGAAAAGAATAAAATATAGAGAATTTGTTTTGGAAATAAAAAAAAGTAAGATGAAATATGAAAATAAATAAAGTTAATATTAAAAGTTAATGATAAAATATTTATAAAATTTAGTAAAATAACTTATATTTTAAAATAAGAAAAGATTATTGAACAGTTTATATTTCTAAAAAGATAAATATACAATAAGAAAAAGACTCCATAAGGGAGGTTCGAGGCTCATGTACCATATAGAGAAAAGCACAATATGAGGAATTAGATTCTTAGGCATAACTTTAGGATTTTGATGATCTAGAGATTTGAATTTTTCTTTTTCTTTTTGATTTCTTGTTTTTGCTTGGCTCTTAGATTTTAGCCTTTTTAAGTGGGCTCCACGACAATCTTAGACACCTTTTGTGGCTGAAATTGTTCACAAATGGCGTCTGTGTTTTTTCTCGTGGCATTTTGGTTTAATTTCTTCTTGAAAGGCTTTTGACGTCACTTTGGTGCTCAAGAATTTGGTAAAGTGTAATTGAGTATATAATACATTGTATTAACAGAGTATTAATTAACTCTTTTTTCAATGAAATGTTTTTTCTCTTAAAAAAATATTAGTCAAATCAACAGAGTTAGCTAAATAAGTCAACTAAATTAGTAATTAGTAATGAGTAAAAATTCTTTATTTTCAACCCAAGTTAAAAATTCTTCTTTTCTAGTTAATAAGTTGTTGCATGAGACGAAATTTATCTAAAGTATACTCTCAAATAGTTACATTATTCAAATTTCTTCATAAAAAAAAAACAGATATATATTCTATTTTCTTGATCTTTTAAATATGATATTACATCCTTGAATTTTTAAAAGTTCATCCTCAATCATATACTAGCATGGTATGCTTTTCCTTTTGTAAGAAATATCAATAACCACCAACTCTATCATTTTTGCAACAAAGGCAGAGAGAAAATACTTTTTTACCCCCCTCCCTAAACCATGTCCATCCACAACAAAAGTCAATTAAGCTAAGCTGTTTTAAATCAATAATAATAAAAAAAAAAAAGTGATTTCTTTTCTAGATTAATCTTCCTTACTATCCTCTAAAAAAGTCTTCCTTAACATCATCTAGAAGACTAGAACCCAACATTTCTATTTACATGAACCAAAATAGGTTTATGAAATGCAATATTATGGACTTAAACAACACTAACTTCTTATTTGTAAAGGTATCTACAATAAACAAATCTATTTTAATTTATACTACTTGCATAAGTATTTGATTGAAAAAGAATGAATTATTTTTAAAATTCTTTAACCTTATATCAAAGAAGTTATAACTTAATAGTTAATTTGCATTAATCTGAAGAGATGATCTATTCTAGAGATATTGACTTTGACACTATCGTTTCATATAATAAAAGAAAAACTTATGTGAAATTTTTTAATTTATATATAATTAAATTGTATATATTCTTTTTTTTAAAAAAAAATCTTACATCCACGTTTACACGTTTGGAAGAATAATTGTAGACCACTAAATGCTATTCTTGATTTCTTTCAAACCGTCATTAGCTACTAAGTTCATGACACTCGACTAATAATTTTTTTTTATGCTTTATTATAAGCAACTGTGCTTTACTAACTAATAGATAAAGATAATACATTGGAAAATGATATTGTTCATATAATTCCTCTGCTACAATACAATCCTTGTGGAAATAACTATTTCTCTGTCCCTATATATTTGGCCTTCACTTATATGATCATTAATTTGATTAAGACTAATAGCAAACTTAAGAGATAACACATTGTTAATTTGTCTCTTCCATTTACTTGAAATTTTCTAGAGTTTCTTTGCAAAACCACTATAATAGTTTTGGAATTCATTTAGAATGTGCAACTTTAGAATGCACTTAGTTGGAGGGAAGTGGAGGAATTCATAGAATATAAAATTTGAAGTTTTTGAGTTTATTGTATTTCCTTAACTGTGCATATGCTATTTTTTGTGCATTCTCTAAATTTAGAATTAATTTTTTATATTCTATATATAAGATACTTTAAAATGAATGTCTATTTTTATTAAATAAATATATCTTTCATTTTAAATTATACAACTAATTTGTTTGTTAAAGAGATATGAGTTCTATTTACATTTGAATCCTACTACTAATACTCATCTAAAAAGAAAGAAGAAAAAAAAAAAAAAAGAATCCCACCACTAATGTATCTAACAAAAAGAGCGAGTAAGATAATAAATTACTAATCATCAAATATTTTACTAAATTTTTCTACTAATTCAAAATAAGACATTTTATTCTAAATTAAAGAAGTTCATAATATATCAAATGCTGGATCGTGTCACCTTAAAATTAATTTACATTTTTACCAATAGAATTACTCCTATGACCAAAATTCAGAGTCTTTTTTATTATATATTACTTTTATTTCTCAAAATTAAATATTTACATTTAACTTAATATAAAATTTTACTCCCTTTGTTAGAAATATAAGTTGTTGAATAATTTTTTTCTTGTCCCAAAATATAAATTGTTTTACGAAATCTTATGCATATTTCACCATTAACTTCTAATATTACCTTTATTTATTTTTCATTTCTCCTCTCACATTTTTTCTTATTTCGAAGACAAATCATTTATATATTTTTCTTCTAAAAACAAGCATTATTTTCTATTTCTTATTTATGAGATATAATAATTAAGAATTTTTTGAAACAAAAAAAGTTCATGTGTAAAAATAAATTTAACGATTTATATTTATGGACAAAGTAAATAAAAACTTTGTTAATAGTAAATTGTCACATTATTCTTATTCTTTATATTCTCTAAAGTTAAAAATTATTTTTAAAAAAATATATTTATTTTAAAAATAAGCATTAATTTTTTTAAAAAATATCAATAGAAGAATCATATTATAACATCATCTCCATCAATGACAACAAAATATAATGACAAGTTTAAAAGTTTTGGATGAAATTGGTAAAGTGGCCCTCTTTCCATAAAAATGACCTACTGAATTTAATTTGCCAATTGGATAGTGGGACTAAAGGTCAGCAAGTGGGACATACAACATTAATATATGTCAAGCCCTTGACAAGTATTGAGCACGTGGGCTTTTGGGTCATGTAGGCCACCGGACCATTGTCAACAATTCGGGGATAACCACGAACTTTATTTTTGTGTACATATATATTGGAAAATTCACAAGTTTTGTCCCTAAGCTATTTTTTATTTTTAGGATAGGTCCCTTTTTTGTATTTCGTATATGTTAGGTCCCTAAAATATTTTCACATTGACAATTTAGTCCTTTCATCCATTTTTTTACGGTTTTCATCATTTTGTAACAGTTTAAAAATAAAAAAATTGTCATTTCATATGAAAATTTGCAACTTTAGTCTCCAAACTAATTTTGACTTTCAAAATAAGTTCATTCTCTTTATTTTTCACTTTATAAATCCCTAAACTATTTTCATATTGAGAATTTGATCCTTACGAGTTTAGGAAAAAAACCCTATAATAACCTATATGGCTTATTTAAATCATTTAATCAACTACATGTATCTTAAAAATATAAAAATAATACTTAAAAGTGATAAAAAAAATTTACAAATATTTTAAATTAAGTTTGTGAATATTTATCTAGAAAAAGTATTAAAACTTGTTTATGAATATTTATTTGAAACAAGGATTAAAACTTCCACAAACAGTGGAAGTTTGAGAATTTTCCAAGTTTGAAATGGATAGTTTCTAGTTTCGTTATTTGGGAAGACTAAATTAAAGATCAGAAACAACAAAGCAAAATAAATTACTGAGATTTGGAAAATAGATTGTATAGTTTATGCAAAATATAATTTTAATTTTTATATAATATATCCATATATATATATATATATATAAGAAAAAAGGTAAAATGATAAATTAAATGGAAATAAAAGAAATTGAGAAATGGGACATCTTAGTAGAATTTTTTTCCTAATTCTTTGATTTTCTCAGTAAGTATTTGATTAATAAAATTGATCGAGTATTGACTTTTTAAATGGATGTTATTGGATTTCATGGATATCTATATAAATCCATTTAAATTATATGAATGAACCAAATTTATTTAATTATGGACGATTCTATATATTTATTAGTTTTGTATCAATTTTTCCACTCTTAAGAAGGACCAAATTCCCAATACGAAAATAGTTCAAGGATTTATAAAGTGAAAAATGAAGAGAAGGGACTTATTTTGAAAATTGAAATTAGTTTGAAGACTAAACTTGCGAATTTTCACATGAAATGACAATTTTGTTCATTGTAAACTGTTACAAAATGATGACTTCAATCATGTTCTGTATCACTTTAGGTCAACCGAAACATGTTAATTTGCATATCAATAATACTCTAATACATAAATGATGATTTCAATCAACCATATAAGTTATGGTATCAATCCAACAAGAATTAATGAAACATTTAAGTTTTGAAATCACGATATATGGTTTTCGAAATATCAAAATATATTTTAACATATTAAGAACATTTTGAAATAACGTTTTAAGTTTATAGAGCAACATTTAAAAACTATTACTCAATTAGAGGTAAAACTAGATATATCAAAATATATTAAACTCTAAAACTATACATCTAGTTCCTATCTAATCTAATAAAAGTTTGTCTTCAAATCTTGATAGTCTTGACTTGTATACTTCCTTGAAGACTTGAAATCTTTGTCATTGCATGGATTAAATCATGAATCCAAAAACTCTATCACTTGTATAAATAAGATATTAGTCCTCATCAATATTTGTCATTAATCAAAATTAAGACATTAAAAGCTTTAGGGCTTTCAAGGGTAATATCAACACTAATTGAAGGGGTTGGATCAAGAAGCCGAACAAAAGTATACCTATCTTGAGATTCTTAGGTCTCGGAAGAAATATGGACAGAAACCTATCAAAGGCTCACCTTTTTTACTTTTTACTTTCCTCTTTTTAGTATTAGGATTGGGACTTAAGTGTTGGATTCTCTTTGATGTACTTTATTGTATCTTTTTAATATATCATATATTGCCTTAAAAAAAAGGATGAAGTTGAAGATGAATACTACTAACAGAGAATAGGGAAAAAGATGAAGTGGCTACAGGTTTTTTGCCTTTTAGGTTGGTGCAAGAGAAAGACGAAAATACCCCTAAACTTGGTCACGCGATGTGCTCCTACATCTCCCCTGTGGCAAGTTAACGGAACATATGGACAAAAATGGACAAAAGTGCATTTGTTTGTACTTTGATAAAGTTTGAGTGTATGTTTTAGTAAGTAAAAAAATATGAGTGCTAAAATTAAAATTCTTGAAAGTTTGAGTGCATCTGACACTCAAACTTTAATATGACACTCAAAGTTTGAGTACATATATATATGTATGGAAATTTTAATTTGAGATACAAATTTTTAAAGAATGATATAAAAAAGTCACAAGAGATTTCAATTGTAAATATATAACATGTTTAAAAAATTGTATACCCTCCCAAAAAGGATAGGAAATAATAAAAATATAACAAAACATATAGTCTATAATATTTATTTCAACCCTTCGTTGATATTATTGAATAACATTGATATTAAAAATCTAACTTCATATTGTTCCTCAAATAACAATTTGGGAGAGATCGAACTTATCAACTACCTTACAAGTTTCTTGAAATGAAGAGAAAGCCTAGAAATAGGCTTAGATTTGTGTGGATAAATGAAAGCATAAGTAGAACTAAACACTTCTTTGTGAAGATTGGAAAATAAATATATTGTATCTTTAGATATGAGTTAAGTATACTAAAAATAATAGATTGTAGGAGTTTATAGACAAAATAAGGAGTGTGATTATTAAAACACAACAAAAATATGATGATTTGACTAAGAATGGAGATGTGGTCAAAGTTAGAGTCTTAATTTGACTTTAAGAAAATTAATAATGGTAGAACTTCATATGGTCATAGAAAGAAAAAGTTCTTAAATACTTTATTCATTCGAAATTGAATGTTTACATTTCTATTTTTGTTCGTTTGGATTTGAATGCCCAATTTCTTTAAATAAATATATTTTTTATCCAAAGTTTCATTAATAACCTCTTTAATTTAAAATATTTATATACAACTAATTCATGATCTTTACAACTTACCATCTTAATTTAATGAATTTATATCCGTTAACTCATGGATCTCACAATTCATTATATTAATGTCAATGATAATTTGGTAAATTAATTAAAATCAATAGATTTTCTTAATTTTTAATCAAAGTAAAAAATATACATTCAATTCCATGTGTAAGGAGAATTATAATTGACATGTTAAAATGAAGAAATTCATAAAATAATTCATCTTTTATATTATATATTATACATTTTTTTAAAAATATGACCATTTTAAACATATGATGTATGAAAATAAGCCTTTATGACAACTTTCCTAACCATAAAATACTATTTGATGCAAAATTACAAGTTGATTGTATGAATATGACTCACTAATATAATTACTCCAACTAGTAATTTTTTAAAAAATATATCACAATTGACATGGACATAATTCAATTTATAATATTAAAATCATAAATAAATCATTTTTCCAATTAAATTGTACTCATTTGTCTAATATTATTATTTTTTATTAATTTGAATTATCTTCCCAAACTTTTTCACTAGAAAAAAAAAAGACTAAGTTCAAATTTTTTATTTAACCCAATCATTAGTTGATCAGTGGAACACCTGCCACCTCAGCAAATCAAACACAGAAGAACTACAGGGTCCCACCTGCAAAAAAGGTAAAGCAAAAAGCAACAACATCTGAGATTCAGACAAAGAAAAACTTGGAGAGAAGATCAGCGCCGTCCAATATCCTTGATCCGCCACGTGTTCTACTGACATAAGCATCTTCCATATATCCGGGGGTTGTGGGAAATAAATTAAAGAATCTTCCACTTGTGGTTGTCCTTTGCTGATCCAAGAAGGATATCTTTCTCGCCTTTCCGACACGTGTCCCCATGTCTTTATTTTCAGATAAGACCCGGTCCACCATATTTTTTTCTCTTATATGGCAGACACTTGTGATTTTCATCCTTAATATTTATGTATTGTGTGAGAGCCCTCCTACTTCTTAATTATTACGCCTATGCCACAGGAGGTGTTCTCTTAATTTTCCCTTTTTTCTTTTCCACATTTTTTCTTAAATTAATGTACTCTACGGGTCGAACCTAATTTCTATGATTTATTTTGATACTTTTCTTTCTTCATTCAAGGTTTTAATAAAAATTCAAAAAGGTATTAAATTGATAAACACAAAAAATTTATTTATATGATGTTAAAAAAAGTTTTTGTTATTTAACTTCATTTTTCTATTATTCCGAGTAAGAGTTAGACTTTGCGAGTTCTATTTGGATCAAAATTTAAATTAATCAGGCCTAAGTGATTCCAGATATCAAGATTTTTTGATAAAAAATATAAATCATTTTAACCATGCATATATATATATATATATATATATACACACACATATCTTTAAAGAATTTTTAAATTAAATATTATATCTAAAATATCTTTGAATTTAATTATCTCACCCGTTTATGATTGCATTTTTCACTTTTAGAGAAAGTAAGCATTCCTAAAAAAAAGAGAGAAGGAAAACATTAAATATAGAGTAAAAATAAAAATCTAATAATTATAAAATTACTTATATTTAAGGACAAAAAAGTTGAGATTAAACTAAGTTATTTAGAAATGTTGCAAAAAATAAAATAAAATCAATTGAGATAAATAGCTATATGATCTATTAGTCAACTAATGACATCTGTTAATTAACTGAGCTGATTAATAATAGGAGGCAGAGGCAACCGATAACCATAATTGTTTCCTTGAACAATGCCTAATGGTCTGATATAGATAAGACTAATTTTGTTGTTGATTGAAGATCAAGTCAAAGCATTATTCCAACTACTTCAACATGCAAGAATGGCTTCAAGGGGTGTTCGGTTATAGAAGAAGTGGCCTTAGGACATGCAGAAGTAGGCTTAAGTAGTAACTAAATATGGAAGAAATGGCTTAGTGGAGCTTGAAGGCCAACATGACAATGGTAGCAATTTGGCTTATTCCTTACGTTGTCCTTCAATTTCTTTAAACATCTTTGTTTTCCCAAATTCAAATCTTGCTTAGTTATATTCTTAGATTTCCTTTTATAGCTTTTCTTGTTTCTTTAGTCTAAATGCATGTCTTGCTTTGAGTTTAGGTAGCAATCGAGTTTAATCAATTGATAGGTTTTGAATGTACAAGTTGAACTGCTTAATCAAATTCAATCCATTTCCATACATTTTAGTCAATTCTCAGTATCATTTAAGTCCTTTTTATTGCATTTGCTCAATTGATTTTGGAATTCTGGACCATCAGTCGGTAGAGGATTTATTGACGGTAATCCTATTTGCTGATTAACTAGAGTAGAGATAACACCTCGGCTGTAGTTCTGCCTATTAATTGCGGAAAAGTTCTAGAGAGATATTATGAGGTGGATTAATTTTCTTCATTTTGTATTCTCAATCCAAAGTGGCATTTTCTCACCTTGAAAAGAACTTTATTAATTGTATATGATCCTGATCTGTCAACCTTAATTATGTTTAGCTCCAGTTTATGTTACATTAATCTATGTAACCTTCCTACTTGGCACACTTAGAATTCTTCAGTTTTCTTAAGTATGATTAACAGGATTTTTATCACTAATACGTGGCAGAAAAACACATCTCATTAACACCAAGAAGGAAAAATAATAATCCTAGTAAATATGTAGCTAGTCTCATGCTAAGTTGCCAAACTCCTAATTAAACAATTATGTTGATTGATGAAACCTTGCACCTTTTTCTTATGCTGCCTTTGGACGTGTTTGAGGCTAGGTTTCTTTGCTTAAAGCAAGATCTTTCAAGAAAACTTTGAGAACTTGGAGAGATCAATGAGACTGTGAACACAAAACTTCTTGATTTAAAATTCAAAATTTCTCAAAGACTTTGATTTTGGGCACTTTCCGAACCCTCACACACACGGATGAGGGAGAAGCAGCTTGACCATTTGAGCTAGCTTCTTGAATCTTGATAGCAGGGGATTTTATGTGGTGCATCATGGAAGGATCACCACTGATTATTGCATTAAGGTGAGAGAGTTTTAATTTATTGGAATGTGCTTCTAAATTCCACCTTACTTTGTCCCTAAAAAGCCAGTCAAGAATGAAAGATATGATAACAATGTAGAATATTAATCCTCAAGGTAAGGATAAAGTACAAAGTACAGGTTGGTGTAGTCAAAATTTTAACTTCAGCTAGGCAATAAACATAGTGCTGAATAATTGTTCACAAACAGTTTGATCATGAAATGAAAGCATTTATTCCATTAGGGATTTTCATTTCATATCAGATTCAATGTAAAACAGTAGCAATTGAAATAAATTTTTTCCTCTGATCTCTGTTTCTTGGTGCGCTTTCTTTTTCTGATTGGTTTTTGACTTAATATATTTCACATGAAGTGCTCCACTAAGATATATAACTCGTCTAGAACCTCTCAAAGTGTCATAGTGAAAACTCCTGGAATAATAGAATAACCTGAACCATGCATATTCAACCTCTAAAGAACTCCACAGAAGGTATAAAATAGCAGACAAAAAGCAATTTTCAAGGAGGGGAAGGGGACTAGAGGTTAGGTAATCCACCATATAAAGGATCATTTATGGATTTTTGAATTCATTATGTGGCATTCTTTTATGTTTCAACACTCCTATCAGAAAGTATCTGAACTACAAGTATATAAATAGGGAACCTGCATAGCAAAAATTTCCAAGAATGTGATGATACAAGAAAAAAAAATGGCAAGCTGTGCCCTTCATCTGCTAGTGATTTTACTAGCTTTCTCTTACCTTGTCCCCTTCCATGCTGTGGCAACATCAAGTAAATGTTATAGTTCATTATTACACTTATAAAGCAGCTGACATTACATTATCCTTGTTCTCATTCTTAAATTTGCTCAAGCAATTTTTTCTTCCTTATGGTAATTCTAGGAACCCTGGACTTGTCGTATCAACGTCGAGAGATTTTAGCATTCAAGGACATTAACCAGGTAATATGTATTGCTTGAATTTGAAAAATTTATGCAACATATGACCTAATATATATAGGTTTTTTTTTGGTGGTTTGATTCTTTTTTCTTTTGCACATTTGGCTTGTGAGAGCAGAAAGCACCAGCAGAAATACTAGAACTAGAGGATGAGGAGATTCAGAGTAAAAATGACTATCCTGGATCAGGAGCAAATAATCGTCACACTCCAAGACCTCCTGCCACTTGGGAGGGAGGAAAAAGTTAAGAGCTTTCATGTTATATCCATATGTAATCCAATGATGTATATATAATACATTTCCTAAAGTATACTTATATGGCCTTATCTGAAATAACTTCCCTAGCCATGGGAAAAGGTGTTTTAGATGTAATCCAGTGAATGAAATAATTAGTGTATTCTGTGTCCAACTCAATTGAATTTGTTGTCTAAAATGATCTGTGTTAAAAAAATAGAAATTGTCTAAATGATCTGTGTTAAGGTACAGTTTATGATATCATGTACTATTGCATCATTTGTCTACCAGTTGCTGAATGCTGTGGAATTGGAAATTTAGCAGTGTGTTTCAAAAAAGAAAATCTCCATTTTGATTTACAATAAATAAATCATCTGCACAAGCTCATCAAGAAACACAAAGTTATGAAGGTTGTTTTGTTGCACATGATTGGATTTTTTTTTTTTTTTTTTATGTTCTTCCTAGCAAAAAGACTCAACCTACTACTGGAAAAACAGTTCATATTTTAATACTTGCTCAAATGGGAAAAATGTAAATTTTGTAGCTTAATAAAAACAGAAGAGAAATACCAACAGTAATCAGCCATACTCAAAGAAAAGCCAGTTCTCAGAACCAACCCCCCCCCCCCCCCAAAAAAAAAAAAACCAAAGAAAAGAAAAAGAAAGAACTAAAATTTCCAATAGCTAGTACTATACAAACACTCATCTTTTGTAAAAGACCGATGGCATCTGAAACTTTAACTTGAGCTGGTAGAGTAATCAATTTGACAGTGAACGTTGACAGAAAAGTTCTGCACTCACATATTGGACATGGATACCATGATGAGGCACTTCACATATTGAGCATTCGTTTGGATAATTTTGTTCCTTTTCTAAATTTAACTCACTGATGCTGCATATTTTCATTTATGTTTCTGAGATCTGTGTCAAGCAGGAATCTTTTTGATACCGTAAAATGCTACAACTGTATGCATACATTCGCAATCCTTTTCATGATCATAAGCTACTAATAACGATCTAGTTTACTTGTAATACGATGATTCTAATCCTTGATCTCAGCTTCATGCTTGGTGGGGCTATGATTCTGTTCAAGAACATCTATAGATCATTTAACCTTATGAGGGAGACTTAAAAAATGGAAAGGTAACATCAGTGAACATTATTATTGTCAGTATTCTAGATCTAATGTTCACCAAATTCCACTATAATCACTGCTTCTGAGGTTTTCATGAATAAGGCTTGCAACGGTAAATAAATAGTAGCTGCCCTTGTAAATGATCAAGCGATCATCAAACTAAATATTTTGTGAGAAAGTATATGTATTGGAGCATCTTTTAAAGTAGTTAAGAACTTTAAAGGCTATGTTCTGTAAACCACCTGCACTCTCCACAAAAAAGGAGAAGGATACTCTCCAAGTGGAGGAAGTGGATCTTATGTGTCAGCCACTGAAACCCTGATGGCGATTAAAGTCTATCTTTTCTTTCTCTTGGGAAAAAATAGGTATCCCCCTCTACCTGAGGAAGTGTATTGATGTGAAGCTTGAATTTGTGGAGTTTAGGGAAGTGGATATAATGGAAGCTTGATAGGCAAGTTGATCCTGTTGACATAATATGGAGAGAAATTACAGCAGCCAAGTAAAATGCAATGGATAAGAATAAAACATTGGCAACACCATGAAAATATTGTTAGGAGAAATTTATAAGAAACATTTAATTTGAAGAAGAGGTAAAGTTATTTTGTTTTGAACATTTTTCTTTTCTGTTCTTGGAATGGTAGCAATCATGGGGAATACAAATAGTAAATTTTAGTCCAAACTCAGATGCTTCTAAGTTTAGGCCATGCCATCAGCTTCTGTTACAACAAGTGATATTTTGTGTTTGTAGTTATCTAAAATTAAAATGATTACAAGTCTTGAACCAAGTGATTTTCATATTTGAATCAAAATATTGGCTTAGATCAGTTACTCAAAGATCCTTAGGCTTAGGGGAAACTCCATGCTCTTCAAATATTGGAAAATGAAGAAAGCAAGCATTCTTAAAAGGGGTCATGGGAATGACACAAAATATTCTAGTTTAGTTTTGGACTGCTAAGACATTAGTGCTAATCTGCAAATTTTACCTCTAAAAGAGATCGCAATTAATTCTGAAGAATAATAAAGAATAGAATCATCACTGGTGATGCTATATAAAATCAATTCTAGCAGGCTATAACTGCTCTTGAAATCCATGAAACTTCTGCCTGCATGCACTTAAAATGTTCTAGAATATTACAAGCTGAACTTCAGGATGCCCAATTAGCAAGGGAGTATGCAATTCATCAAATCGGAGGGAGTCATACAGTGAATAAGCACAAACAGCATCAGGAAATTGCTACTTCTTTCAGGCCATTAAGAATGGAAAAATGGACCACTCAGAAGCATTTCTCGTGAGGCATATGATTTCATTAAAGGGGTGTTTTCTTTTTTCCTTTGCCGACAGTCTTAGGAAAGGAACCATATCCGGTTCAGGCCACATTCTAAACGAGATAGAAATTATAATGGAAGGTGTAATACTAGAATTATGTGGAGAAGATGTGGGAGAAACAGTTTTATTCTGCATTTTAGTATTTGATGTTTTACTGAATTAAGTTTCCAATGAAGTCGGTTAAGAGTGGAGTGTTGAAGGTGGAAGATTCTAACCAGGGCTCACACTACTAAATTTTCTTGGAATTCCATGAATGATAAGTATCTTCTGAAACCTGACTCTACTCACACCCTCTGAATTCCTTTGCAGATTCAAATAGTTGCAGCCTGTGACTGTCATTTGGCATAATTCCTGTGCTCAATTTTACTGCAAATGGCTGACAGTGTCCTCTGCTGCATATTTACCAATTTTTGACTATTTGAAATTGTTAAGTTGTCTAGCATTCCTATTAGAGCAATGTAACTGGTTCAGAATTATATTATTTATGTAACTGGATTAGGAAGTTACTATATTCACATTGATTAGAAGGAGATGTTCAACTTTCAAGGACTTGGTATCTATATACAGGTCACATTAGGATCAGTGGCGGAGCCAAGAATTTTGCGTGGGGACAAGATAAATAGTATTTATGAAGTCTATTTCGAATAAACATCTCTTCTACATTAATTTTTTTTACTGAAAAACTTGAACTTAATCTTAAATCTAAATCAAGAGTACTCAAAAAAATCATTTCTTTTTATTTTTTTATATTAAAACTATGTTTGATTGTGATTTGTAAAGCACAACTACTTCTATATATATATATATATATATTTGAAATACTTTTATATTTAATTTGAAGATGTTTTGAATAAAGAGAAAAATTATGTTTAACTCTTGTCACTCTTTTTAAAAAAATAATAAAAGCTGTAAATTAGTATCTTTTATATAATTAAAATTATTTTCAATATAAATTATGGTAATTGTTTTATATTTAAATAAAAAACGTACATATATCTAGGATATACAATTTATCGAGGAATTAAATATTTTATAAAACAAATAGAAAAAAGTATACATTAAGAAAAAAAAGTTATAATTATAAATAACTAGAACTTTAGAAGGTAGAACTAGAATAAAATTGAAATAAAAAATATTTGTGAATAAAATGGCATTCCCAACATTGTCATTTGCGGGTGTTTTTTTCTCAAAAAGAAACATTGTCATGCTGATTAACCTGATTGTTCCATAAATCAAAATGTTGACTTATTCAAATGAAGAATTCAGGCACACCAACTTTATTTTACCTAATTACAAATCCTCTCATTTTCATCTTACAAAATTTCCCAAAAAAATTGGGGAGGGGGGAAGGCCCCATCGTTGATTAAGATCATTTGGTATTCTATGACTTGTTCTCGTTGAGGGTTTGAGTGAAATGTCAAGAATACCCTTATATAAATCTAATAGTGATTGTGTATAACGTATTTCGTGAATCGTGATCTTGTCATGAATGTAGATTTGGTTAATTAAGCTAAATCATTTAACTCTCTTCCTACTTGGTTTTATTCTTCCATTTTGTTTTTTTTTTCTCAGTTATCCTAGTTTAAAATTTCCCAACATGAATACCCTAGTTAAGAGCATCCTAATAACAACTATTGAAACTGATTTGCACCTTTCTGAGTTGCACATGATTCATTTATATAACTTTTAATATAGCCATTTTCAAGTCATGCATTCATTCTCCATGTATCTTATCAGTTAGCCCTTTGCTTGACAATTTGGTATCTTATTGACATCATTATAAGTTGAATTATGTCATCTTGTATTGTATGCATATTCGCGTTACAAAACATTGGCACATATTAACTTTTCAATTCATGTTGATGTAACACTATAGACAATCAAAATGGCCACAGAGATTCAAAATTCCCAGTACCTAATGGTAAAAACTACTGTAACCTGAATTCATTTTGCTTATGAGAAGTGCACAGTAATTTGTATTGATCCAATTCAAATTGCCTTAATTTAAACAAGGGTTAACAAGAAAGAATTGGAACTTGATGACAACTGTTTGGGGGAATATTTTCTGGATGATTTTGTACTTTGTCTTCATTATTCAAGATGTGGGGTATTGTACACAGAGATGCACTTCAATCTTGTTCTAGTCATTGGCCAACACCACATGAGCAAGTGGGTCATCCATTACCTTGGTGAAGAAAGCAATGTTTCTATCTTTCTACAAGTAAAACCATGTTCTGAAATTCCTTGAAATTCTTGTCTTTGTGTCCACACTATTATATTCTCAGAGATGCAAAAACTTCTATGTCCACATTATTTTGGTAAGAAATGAATCCAAGATGTTGCGCTTTTCCCCCAATGAATATTCATTATCCTTTGAATCAACTTCAAATCATATCTTCTTGAATTCAAGTTCAAAACAAATCCTTTTAATCTACTTGTATCTTTGGCCATTTTAGCTAGGCCAAGAAGATGGTTCCTCATCGATGATGTGCGGAAGACTCTGAATGTCTACACTTTTTGAATAGCAGTTTACTTATCTTATTAGGGACACTTTGTGACATATTGCTCACATCAATATCAGATGGCAATTATGTAGTGTCCGTGAATTATCTATCAAAGGGTGAATGGCAATTATTCTATGGTGGGATAGTGACTAGTTCCTTTTGTTTTTTACTTTTCTTGATTCCTGAGGCCAGTTATATGATGAAATATATTCTTCTCATCTTCTTCTTTCCTGATTTTTGGATTTGTGAGATCTGCTCCAAGCCTCTTATGGGTCCCCAATAGAAAGAATATAATTGATGGGCCACCTTTGTTAAGGTGACTTTTTGATTCACCGGACCTTCTTCCTACTCATCCAAAATACCAAAGGGTCATTTGGCATCATCCTAGAATCTCCTTTACTTGCTATGTAAAAATATAAAGCAAGAAAAGGAATTTCAAGTACAACAGCTGTTACAAAAAGAAAAGTTGCCTCGTTTCCTCTCTTCTTTTTCTTGTTTTTTCAACCATTTGGGCCATATATACCATAGAACTCCTACTCATTTTTATTCCTTTCTTCTTATCTAAAGCAAGAATTTGACTCTCTGGAATCAGAATTCAGGAAAGAATGCACATGCAAGATTAGCAACTTCTTGGGTACATACGGAGACTTGGCCCAAATTAGGTGTAACGATTCATCTTGCCTTCCCTCTTCAATTACTAACCTCATTTGCTTAATTTTTAACCTGGATGAAAGTCACAAGCAAGAAAAAATATATATAGAAAGTTGAAGATCTACTTACACATTTTGTTCGTCATAAGACTACACATCCATACTATCTTGCATACCCATCTTTTCTTTTTCCCCCATTAAGGTTAGCAATATAACAAATGTTATTCTCCTAATTACTTATTCATATTTTCATTTTGTAATAACCAAAATTTAATGCGATAACTTCTTAAAATTTAATGCAGACATTTCAATTCTACAAAGACTGAGTAGCACTCCAGAATGTTTAGGTTCTATTGCTTTTGTAGAGTTGTAATCCTATTACTCGCCTTTGGACATGGCAACTTTCACTAATGGTGCTACTATAACGTGTAGTGTTGTAATTTTTTGCTGTTAGAATCCTTTGAAATTGAGATGGCAAAGCTTTGGAAAATCAATCATTGGATTTTGATTCCATCATCGATCAAGAAACGAACACTTGACCGAAAACCAAAAAATTCGAAGGTTGATCTGATCAAATTGACTTTTATGATTTGTTGTTCGCCATTGTTGCCATCCTTTTTTCTCTCCCTTTTATCTTTAACCCCTTTTATCTTTCTTTTCTTTAGCAATTTATGATGGATATCTGTTAATTATATCAATTCATTAGATGTGTATTAAAGGCTCAAGAAAGCTAAATGTCTCTTTCAGATTATGGACTAATGTAGCTCTCTTTATTTGCACTTGTTTATTCAGTTGATAACTTTATCTTTGGTTCTTCACCTTTGCATTGGAGACAGGACAGTGGGATAAATTATTTAGGCCTTTCTATGATCTCCACTGTTGTGTGATTGATGGGGGTGGGGGGGGCCTAAGGGAGTGGTTGTTGCTTAGCAGCTCCAGTGCATATTATTGAAGCATATATATGATCAATTCATAAACAGTTGTTGCACAACAAAATGCAACATGACTCTTCATTGGGGTAAAAACAAGTACTAACCAACAGCTATTATCTTATCTCATATGGATCCAATGACAATATGAAATAATGCTATTTTTCCACTCTAATACACTACTGCAACAGAGAATCTACTAGTATAAGATATACTAGAAGATTCTCAGGCCTGTTTCGTATTTTATTATAAATTAGTTCATTCTTCAAAATCTTACAATTTGAGAACTTTGTTCAAGGTGAATAACGTGACTATCTAAAAACCCCCTTTTGTACTAAGGACCAATTTCGATCATAAATCAAATTATTATCACAACCTCACCAAGTGTAAAAAGCAAGTAAATGTGGGTACCTTAACGTATGCTTGGGGGGGGGGGTATATTTATCCAGTTCCAACAGTAGCTTTACTTTGTGATTTTTGAAGATAGCTGTTAATAGGGACCCTTTCTTACGTTCTCCGTCATAGGAAGGTTGCTACTTTAAAGATGATGAGGGGGAAAAAAAGAGAGGAGAATTAATTATTTCTTTCAGTCTTATCTTTATATAAAGTACTTTTTGATAACATAAATACGGCAAGTTTGTCCTAAAATCTAATGCTAGATTCTTTGATTCCTTCAGCCCTACAAAAAAACAAAAAGAGTCTGCCAATCCCACCACACCCTCCATAAAGAAAATGCAAGAAAAGCAAAGGAAAAAACTTGCAATTTTGAGAAATATCTATTAAAGCACGTCATTATTCATTTCTTCCTTTTTTCCCCCTTCAAAGCTTGTCGCAGTTTTAGAAAAGTTCCACCAATTATACATCATGGTGGGGTTGCCAAATTCAGGAATCAAGCTAGGTGGTAGCTTGTTAGCATGAGGCCCTATAGCTCAATAACACAAGTTTGAGCCCTGAATGATTTTGTAGATCTTAGTGTTTAGATAGGATTATAGTGATAGATTTACTATTAGAAAGCTGCGACTCAAAATTAAACATCCCATAATTCTAATTGCACTTCCTTATGAAGGAGAGAGAAAGAGGAAGTGTTGAGAAATGGAAAACAGCAGAATAAAAACAAACCACACACTTTTCCTTTTTTCTCTCCTTTTGAGAGATTAAATTGAAGTGTGTTGCTTTCTCTGTTTTTGCTGCATCATAGATTCTCTCCTTCCTTTGAAGTCAAAGAAGAAAGAAAAACACTTGTGAAACAGAAAATAAAGAAAGTTTGATATGAAATGAGAAATGGTAGAAAAGAGGGGCCACAGCTCATGGCATATATTCCTCCAACATAACCCCAGTAATGTTTCCAGATATGGAGTGAGAGAGCATAGGACACCCTAACAACTCCCCAATTATAAAAACTACTGCAGTTGCCACATTTTGGTGCAGATCACACACCAAGAAGTATCATTCATCAGACCTCAGACACCCCTTTTTCCTATGTTTCAATCCACAAAAACTGTATCTTCTCATCCACATAACAAGAATGGCTCTGCAAAATATGCGAAATAAAGACATGAACTTGGTTTTGTCTAGTGATGCAAAACCTAGATTGAAATGGACTCCAGAACTGCACCAGAGGTTCATTGATGCAGTCAATCAGCTGGAGGTGCAGACAGTTGAGTATAAGACCATTTTCACTTATACTTTGTTCTGTTTCCATTTTTGCAATCTACTTTGAGCTTGTTCTTGATCATACCATTGGTGATTTTGTAATGCAGAGGCTACACCAAAATCATTGATGAGGGTGATGGGAATTCATGGACTGACTTTGTACCATCTTAAGAGTCATTTGCAGGTTTCATTCATTCTTGAGATCTTGAATTTTGATGCTCATTTTGCTTTTTATTACCAATGATGAAGTTATGATTTCTTTTGATGCAGAAATACAGGTTGGGGAAAAGTCAACAATCACAAACCTATAATGAGCCTAAGCCAGAAGGTAAGAGTATGCATTGAAATGCAATATTATCATTAGAATTATGACCCTCTTTAACAGAATTCACTGACACACCAATGTGAAGCAGAGGAGAAAGAGAACCAGACGACGTCTAACCTCACCGGGGAAATTTGTGATGGAGTTCAGAATCAGATCAATGAGTAATAATTGTTAGAAGAATTACTTTTCAATTAGATGAGTTAAGATGAAATGAGAAAACTATTAGCTAATGGAAATGTTGTACTTTATCAGGAGTAAGCAGATAGCTCAAGCTCTACAAGTACAAATGGAGGTGCAGAGGAAACTCTATGAACAAATTGAGGTAAAAGATCTGGAAACTGAATCAATCCTATAAATCTGATCTCAAGTGATCACATCATTGTAATTATGTATAACCAGGTGCAAAGACATCTGCAGCTGAGGATTGAAGCTCAAGGGAAGTATCTACAATCAGTTCTGAGAAAAGCACAAGAAACACTTGCTGGATATAATTCTTCTGCTATTGGAGTAGAACTTGCAAGGGAAGAGCTTTCTCAATTAGTTTCAATGGTTGATATGGGATGCCCGAGTTCTTCTTTATCAGCATTAACAGATATTGAAGGCTCAGTTTTAAAAGACACAAAAAATAAGCAATTGAGAAG
Organism: Apocynum venetum; assembly: GCA_019593545.1. Classification (NCBI taxonomy): domain Eukaryota; kingdom Viridiplantae; phylum Streptophyta; class Magnoliopsida; order Gentianales; family Apocynaceae; genus Apocynum; species Apocynum venetum. The sequence goes on from SRSM01000132.1 coordinate 4,932,055, forward strand.
CAATGGAGGTTCATTGGAAAGTTCCCTAACATCATCTGAAAGTTCAGGAATAAAGGAGCAAATTGAAACAAGACATGATATGGATGAAACTGATAAATGGAGGAGAAACTCAGTGGTTCTCTCATTGATGGAAATGCAGCCAGGACAAAAGAGTGGATCCAGCAACCAAACCAGTGAAAGGAAAAGAAGTGGAAACGCCATTGCTGTTGAACAACCATCAGCTAAAAGATTCCAGTCACAGAGGAAGTTTGGATTCTTGGAGAACCTTGATTTAAATAGCCAATGTAATAATGACTTTGATTCGGGTCCAAAAAAACTAGACCTAAATTGCAAGGGAGTGGAACAACCTAATGGGTATAATTAGACACTAAACTGCTATATTTGATCAGTTCAAAGAAATATGGTGCAATTCTCTATTGAATTAGTTGCCACTGTCTAATATATTGTTTATACTAAAAAGCCATGTAAATTGAATTATGTACGAACTCAGAACCTATGCAAGTATATCCATATATTCATAGTGAGTACACTTTATTCTGTGGTATATTTAGATCCTAATTCCACCCCAAAACATGCCAGCATTCATTATTCTTGCATGTTATTCAATATTCTCTGTTACAAACATTGAAACTACTTAAAATATGCTTATGTTGTTGCAATTAGATTGTTTTTCCTTACGAAAAATAATGGGAGAACTTTAATATTGCACTTTTAACAGCTGCAGACCTCTATAATCAGCAACCTATATATTCTTCCTTATCCTTATGCTCATGGAAAGAAGCATTTGAACATTCCTTGGATCCCCTGTTTCCTACTTTTCCTTGAGAAAAGATGGAAGGATCGATAGTTCCATGATCAAAGAACGGAATTTAGAAGATTTTCAAATCTGCAAGATGACCATTTTCATTGGGGTGGAAATAGTGAAATATCTGAAAATCTAGGCATTTCAGACACAACCCACCAAGAATTCAGTATTAGACGCATCAGATTCTCACTCACAAACTTCGCTACCTTTTGCAGATGAAAACCCAATATCCTTTTCTTTGGTACATGTTAGAAAGACCCAAGATCTTTACGGCACCATAGAACACGAAAATTGGAATTTTTTGCCCTTCTTTCAACTTTTCTTCTCTCTGATTGAGTTGGCCAAATAGAAAATTGGGAAGATGAAAACGTCCAAATCATCTCTATATTCTAAGAATTAGCAGACGTACTACACGAATTATGCTTTTGATGAATGTGATACCGAAAATGATCTCTCAATGAACCTTCAAATACTTCCCCAGCTGAGCGATAACGTTGACTGGAGGAAGTAATATTTATATTGGCTCACAAATCCTGCTAAATGGCTCTGGTGTCCTTTAAGACAATTCCAACTCTCGTCATTGTTTGTATATGCATTGAAGAGGGTGTTTTGCCCTCTTCGGCTCTATTTCATTAAACTTCCAGTCATAATGGATTTAATGCGTTCAGTGAATCTATCATAGTATACAATTTAAATGCATTTTTTTTCTTTTTTTGTGGTAGTTTAATCTTAAAACGTCCCAAAATGCAAAATCAACTCTTGGCATGATTTAAATAAAAGAGAGTCAAACTTGGCACCGGGAACTAGTATTCAACTTATATTTTCATCCTTTGTGTGTAAAATGCAATTGATAATGCGGTCTCCCACACGATTGTAAATCATGAATTCAAATAATAAATGAGACAATTGCAGCTAGTTTTCTCAAATCTGTTACGAATCTAACCTATAACGGATCTATTCTTTGGGAGCAAAAGAGGGGAAATTGAATAAAAGTTATACTGCAGGAAAGGATTTGATTTTGGAACTTCATTATGTATGATGCATAGATTTAAGTAGTATATTGAATTTGTGCTTGACTGTTGAAGTTCTTTTAAACGGTTAAAAATAAATGCGTTTAAACAAAATACCGTAAAAGTAAGTAACCAATGATGATAAGTACTTCAAAACAAATTGGATCAAGCAATTAATAAGTAAAAGTCATGATGATGATCCAATGAAGGATCCCCTGCATATGACTATGGGGATGCTCCTACGTGTTCCTCAATGCATCTTCAACTGACTTGTTTTCTGTATAACAAATGGATTTCTGGAGTTACATAGCTGGCGCTAAAGAATCAGATTACTTGTGTCAAAAAATTTAAAAAACAACATCAAGATTTGGCATAATCCAAGAGAAAGAAAATTTTGTGTCAAATGTATTATGGTATTCTCAAATTTCCTACAAGAAAAACAGGGGATTTTGCACATTTATACGAGTGAAGGAAATTTCTGCTAACTCTTAACTCTCTGTGGTCTGAGTCTGATCAACTATTGGGGAAGGATTAGAAGATGAATCACTACTGCTATTATTGGCAAATGAAAAACTCACCCAAAGCTCTCTCCTCTCCCACCATTTTCACCACTGATTTTACTCTTATCAACATTTTTCTCCACAGGCATCTTATGCCTACAAACTGGGCAGGACCCATGAATCTTTAGCCATCTCTCTATACACTCTCCATGAAATCTATGCTTGCAAGGCATCTCTTTAGCCATCCCACCAACCTCCCACTCTTCCAAGCAAATTACACATTCCTCTCCCTCTTTTTCAATTTCCACAACTGACATGGCCTCAATTGATGCTTTTGAAGCAGGAGGCTGACCATCTTTGTTCAACAGATCCCTCATCAAAAAATCCAAGCTTGAAGCATCAGTCCCTTCTATCACAACCATGCCTTGAGTCAATGGGTTAATCAAGATGATCCTGTCACGCGACTCTCGAGTAGTTTGGCTTGGATTTTCTTCCGTTCCCTGACCTGGGCTTGGAGAATCTTGATCTGGGTTGGCACTTTCTGGGGCGTTTGTCAAGGCCAAGATGAAAGGCAAGAACATCGCGATGTCTCTGTTTCTTGAATTTATCAAACGCTCAATGAGCGATGATACCTCAGAGAACTCTGCTGCTGCTTCTGAAGCCATATCTTGGCAAATAAATTGGAAGAGAGAAGGAGAGAGATTTGAGAGAGCAATAAGGAAATTGATTCAAAGATCAAATCTTTAAAAACTAGAATAATGATATAGAGCAGGGGAATTAGGCCATGAATTATATGGGGAAAGATCGGGGGTGCCAGTAGACTGGAATGCTGTAGAAAGATCTAGAATTTTGACCAAAATGTAATAGTTATAGTTGTCTAGGTAATGATAATTATTATATGCGTTGCCGTCTTTTTCAACAAAGAAGATATGAAAAACAAAGAAGATATTTTCTAGGGTTAGGATTCTCAGTGGATAAGTTCAGAATAATTTGTATGGGGGTGTCAGAAAAATTAAGGTTGTTGGATCATAGAATAAGATCTGGATTATGGTGGCACATGATTGATAGATTAGGTTTCGTGATCCTTGAGGAAAAAAGATCTTGGGTTTTGGATTTCCTTGTCTTTCTGGACCTTGGGTACATGTGATTCTGTTTTCACAATGATTCTTTTCCTTTTTCTCTTGAGTAAGTTTCTTTTTCTTTATTTCTCCCTCTTATTAAAACCATGTTTCTGGAATTAGTCCATATATATTTATCAAAAGAGGGGAAAAAAAAAGGAAGAATTAGATGGTTTATAAAAGTGTCAAAAACCTGCCCACTGAAATGGTTTATAGCACACATATTAAGCCCTTTAATGTCAAATAAAAGATGGGGACAAGTTAGACAATGGAATCTTCTAGTCTTATTACTATTTTTTAAAATTGATTTGCTTTAATTATTCTATCTTATCGAATGATGAATTTTGACCCTTTGGAAAGGAGAACTGATTTCTGGTTTTGATTGAAGAAGTTTATCCATCCACTCTTTTCACAAACAAGTAAACAAAGAAAACAAGTACTTGTTCAAGAATATTAAAAAGGCATTTATTCATCTTTTAATTATTATACCTCTTGCTCTATTTAGATGAATTATTATTCTTTTCGTTTCTTGTAATTATTTTGTATTCATTCAAATAAATTGTTTTTAAAAAATTATAGTATGTTAGTAATTTCTCTTATTTAATAATTTAAATATAATCTATATGTAATTTTCTATGAGTATTTAAGTAAGGACACACTTGAAACTTTATAAAAGAATTTCACTCCATTTGTCATAATTTCATATAATTGTTTTCCTTTTTGATTTGTTACAATTATAGATTGTTTTTCTTATTAAAAGTATATGTATTTGTTAGTTGATCAAAATATCTTTATTTAAATGAAATTGTTTTATATTAAATTTACTTTGAAATGATAAATGATGGGATATATCAATTTTGGACGAAATATTATTTTTGTCCCTCTTTGTAAATGATAAAAGATTATTTGTATTTTTTTTTTAAACTGGATGAAGTTGGTGAAGGTAACCTTTGAGAAATTATACTTCATTTATTACATATCTTTTATAATAATATAATTTTTTTAAATATAAGGTCTATAAAAACTAACTTTATATGAAAAAAATTCCTTTATTTATTAATTCTTCCATTCTAAAATAATTGTCTTGTTTGAATAATTGTTTCTAACTTATTTGTCTCGTTAGAGAATCAAGAGTATATTTCCTCTGTCCCTTTTTTATAAGTTGTTAAAAAAACTTTTAACATAAACCAATAAAGTATTAGTTCCTAGAATACATTTACTTATTTTATCTTTATTTATTTTATTTTAAAAATAAGAAAGAGTGAGAAAGAGACGAAGAGAAAATAAAGTCTCATTTTAGAAATAAGAAATAGGTGTTAAGAGATATAATAATAAATAATAGTAATATTAAAAAAAATTATTAAAATATTTATAAAAATGTCGTGGAACGACTTATAAGGACAATACAAAATGACATATAAAAAAGGATTAAGAAAGTATTAATTATTACTATTTTTTTGAGTTTATCCTTCTCTTATCTTGAGAATATCAAACTCTAAATAGTAAAAAGAGAAGGGACTATTTGAACAAATTTATAGGATTGACCAAGAAATTTAATTTCTCACTCATTCTGAGTTTTTTTACTATTGAATTGCATGAAAGATTGAACACGTCAATTGCTCATGTATTAATGTGCAATACCTTTTGAAGTTTGGATTGATAAAGAATCAAAGTTTGAAGATACATTTCAACTTGATGCCATTTGTGATTCTCACAAAAAGGGTAGAATCATAGGGAAAAAGAAGATCAAGAGAAACTTGAGGCGTAGGGGAAACCATCTGGTGAATCAACAATCTGGATGTTTTGAAGGTCTTCTTCCATTAGTAAAAAGTAGGGAATCTTTATCTTGAGAATATATTCATGGTATCTCAGAAAATTTCTCCTAACAATGTTTTATTGAGTTATCCATACCTTATAGATTCCGAAAATAAAAATATTCTCACCACATTTGCTAATAAAATAAATATTTTATTTCATGCATGAGTTTTTTATGATACCATTCTATAGTTTTTTTTTTTTTTTTGCATATAAGATCGTTAAAATTCAAAGTAAATCATTGGACTCATTTCAATTTCAATTTATGATTTTTTTTATGGGCAAAGTATTCACTTGACTTCAATTTTTGGTAAAATTCAAATTATACCCTAGACATATAAAATAACAAAATTTTCTCTCGAACTATGAGTGTTTAGATCTTATTATTCCATCAACTTTCTCTATCAAGCTCATTTTTTTGTGTAAGATTTCTAAATGCAAATGCACATTATCAAACAAGTAATATAAAGTGAATAATAGAGTATTGTTCCAATAAGATTGATTGTTATATTAATTGTCATAATTAAATTAACCATAATTTTATTGAATAAATATTTTTGAAAGAATGATTTCTAACTAATCAAAATTAAAGAGTCTAAAAAGCAGAAAACTCAAATCAAGCAAGGATGCATCAAATTGATTAGACTTAGGTTTTCAATTTCACCATGATAAATACTATTAAAGTTCTATAATTCAATAAACTAATGAGTTATTCTTATGGGACTAGTGAATCTTTTTCATTTATTTATTAATCTTTCTCAAAAATTAACAAATTATCTTAATGGGTCATTTCTCTTCTATGATAAATTAAACTCATCAAAATTCATTAAGCACAAAATATTCATAATATTGCACAAATTAAACAAATATATCTCTATCCCATAGTAACTCATGATATTCTAATTATGACAAATTCAATTATATCATCTTGATCTCAAATAAAATGTATAAATCATGCAAAAGTTGATCAACCATAAAAATAGATATAAAAAAGAGAAGATAAACCAGTCTTAGAAAACTATAGCCGAAAGATTCAATCTTGGTTCCCAAAAGATTCTTTCTTTTTTTCTCCTTTTTTTGTGTCTAATTCTTAGCGCCTCTCTTTTATGTCCAATTTATGTTCATCAGTAATATCTCTCTCCTATATTCAAGGCCTACCCTTTTGGCCCTTTTATGAAAAGAAAAAAAACTTTATATTATTTTTTTCTTTTCTTAAATATGACAAAATTTGGACTTTTATTAAATCTTCTAAGTTACCATAAAATTGAACTCTAGAGTGCATTTTTTAGAAACTATTCCTTATCTGCCAAAAACAAAACAAAAACATTATTTTTAACTCCATATTAAGATTAAAAATATTTAATTTAGTGAATGAAATATTCATTCATCAACAAGAATATCACATTTTTTAAGGGCATTTTTGTCCTTTCCATCTATGACATGACATAGTAGAATTGGGCGAAAATGTCCTTTAAAAATGTGTGATTCGTGCTACTTCATAGATGAAAAGAGCTTAAGGAAAAAATCCATAAAGGACAAGATTGGGATATTCGAATGATTAAGGGCAAACAATGATAATTTTATAATTTATTTTAGGGCAATAATTTTATAGTTTAAGAGCAAACTTGTATTTTAGAAGTTTAAGGGCCAACTAAACATTTACCTTTTTTTATCGATAAAGGATAGAAAATTATCTGTCTATTATTTTGCACCTTATGAAAATTAGGCACCTGATCTTTTCTACAAAAGAATTTATGTATTAATATTTTAGTCGAAACTTCTTTTCTGGAAGGATATTTTAGTCAGAACTTGAAAGGATTAAAATGACTCTTTAAAAAAATATTGGCGACAAAAAAATAAAAGTAATTATTTAAGAATTCTTTCTTTAAAAAATTCAAGGCAGGGCTGAAAATAATTAATCATATATCATTAAAGTTTTTTTTAAAAAACTACTAACGGGATGGGGCTATAAAATGATTTTTCTTTATTTTTTTTAAAAAAATACTTGATCCTTTTTATAAAATGTTTTAAATAATTTCATATATATTAAAAAATTATTTTTCGTTTCATTATAATTTTATTTATTTTAGTCTTTTTTAAAAAATAAAGTATTTATTATATCTTTCTCCATTAATAAAATAAGAGTAAATTTAGAAATAACATATACAATAATCATAAAAGTTAATAAAATATTTTATAATTAGAAAGATAAAATTTTACTTAATTTCATTTTATAAAAAAAGGAAATGAGGAAGTATAAGAAGTTTTTAAAAAAATTTATAAGGTGTCCCCACCTTGCCCCACCCCAAACAGGCCATCCTTAAAATTTGTTCCCCACCACTAATAAGGGCAAAACATTTGGGCCAAATTACAAAATTTGGAGGGCCAAAAAGGAGCTTATCAAATTACAGCTTCTTCTTGCTGAAATTAGGATGCTTTAGAACTGTCACCAGAATTTGGATTATTAGCTTCGTAATTGGGCTAAAAAAAAGGGTTCGTAATTGGATTTGTAATTTTGGTTAAATTAGACAAGAAAATATAGAAAACATTTTTCCCTTGCACACATCATTAGCAGGTAGAAATTCAGCCACATGAACGTAGCATAGAAGATTTTGGCGATGATTATCTGTTTGATGAAATTCCTCTGAGAGCGGATATGTAAGACTGGTTGAATTCATGTTCTGCATGCAGTGTATTTGAACTTAGCTTCTGGTTGTGGGAGGAAACTGAGTCTTTCTCATAATGGCAAGTTGTATTTGTTGCGGGTTGCAGCTGCAGTGGAATACTTGTGAATTCTTTCGGACTCCTATATCTCGCTCTATTTATTTCCCCCTAAAGCAGAATACAAGTGAGTGTAATGTTAATTGTCTTGAATTTTTGTGGTTTTTTTCTTGTGATAATTTTTTTATTTATTATTAAGGATCTGGGTAGATATATACAAATATTTACTTTTTGCAATGCCATTAAGTGATTGTATCTAGTATTGCTTTAAGTTGGTAGTTCTAATTTTTTGGATTGGAATTGAGGGTATGAAACTAAGAAATGGTTTAGACATTTAACATGGAACGAGCTTGATCTTACCTGATTATAATTTGTATCATACAGATGTAAAGCCATTGGTGATTGAAGCAAGAGCTAACAGTTTCACGGAGAGTGCAAAAATTCGGAATAGAAGATTGAGAAAGAAGGTAGGCCCTCCTTTTCTTTGCCAGAAAATGTGCTTCTGATGCTACAGCACGTTAAATTATTCATTTTGAGCATATCTTTAGTTTTGTGAAGTAGGAATAATTTCATATAGGCCAGAAGTATTTCGAAATTCATGGCAGCTTAAGCAGAGTTTCTAGTATTTGGTAGTTGTATCAAGCAACATGTACTGGAAGAATGCTAGTGCAAAGACATTTGTTTTGTGTGACATCTTGATCCTTCTTTGTCATCTGAAATCTGTCTATATGCTTTAATATTGCAGCTTTTTTAAAATCTAATTAAGTACTTGTTCTTGAAAAATTGGAGCAGTTTAATGGCACAGCTGCTAAACCAAGGCTTTCAGTATTCTGTTCTGATAAGCAACTTTATGCTATGCTAGTAGATGACCTGCAAAAGAAGTGTTTGTTCTACGCCAGCACTCTACAGCAATCAATTCGAAAAGATTCATCATGTAGCACCATTGTAAGTACTTTCCTGCAAAATTAATTTATCAGTTCTCACAGAAAGTTTTCTACTACTAATACAAAATCTTGGGAAATAAATCCCCAGGAAGCAGCCAAACGTGTCGGTGAAGAGCTTGTGAAGGCTTGCATTGATCTTGATGTCAATGAAATCTCATCTTATGATCGAAATGGTTTTGCTAGAGGAGAGAAAATGCAGGCTTTTGAGATTGCCATCTCTCGTCATGGATTCTTGTCAAGATAAACTTAAACTTAGTCCTAATGTGTTCTTGTTTCTTGTTCTACATACTTGGTGCTTAACTGACTCTGTTTCTTGTTTAAACAAAGACTTCCTGTTGTTGATTCACTTTATCAACTTGGTTTCTTGTTGTCCATGTATATTTTTTACTTACAGGGGAAATTCTTAACTCTTATTATAATACCTCCTATATAGAAAAAATACCGTTAATCACTTCCTTTGATGGATTTCCTAGAATTAATTAAATTCGATCTTGACATTTTTATACGTGTGTATATATGCATATGTACTTCAAGGACAACAATATTCAACTTGTTTGAGATAAATCCTATTGCCTATAAATTCTGTAATAAAGAGCAACCGTCATTTGTGGATGCCATCTTGACCATTCACAGAAAGACAAGAAAGAAGTATGTGTTTAAATTTAAAAAATGCAACTGTTGCATACACATATTTATACACAAAGTTAACTGTCTGCTTTCTGCAGAAACTTCTTCATCCGCAATCAAAACTTCCAAATATTCTTAAAAAAAACTTCTTCTCAGAAATGGATAATTCTGATGGAATTGGCATCAAAATCTACAATGCATCACCACAAGTTGATCCATCTCTGGATCCCTCTTCATCTCTGGCTGCACCATCTGCAGGAGGGCCGCCTCCTAATGGTGGCCGGAAAAGGCGAATAGTCGCCAATGGGGTGCAAAAAACACTCTCCAAAACATCAATGCTAATCAACTTTCTCCCAACCGGAACCCTTCTGACATTTGAAATGGTTCTTCCCTCTGTATATGGCAAAGGAGAATGCTCCCATGTTACCACTATCATGATTCACGCCCTACTTGGCCTCTGCGCTCTTTCATGCTTCTTCTTCCACTTCACAGACAGTTTTCGCAGTCCCGATGGGAAAATCTATTACGGGTTTGTTACCACAAAGGGTTTGGCTGTGTTCAAACATGGCCTTGGCGTTCAAGTGCCTAAAGATGATAGGTACAAAGTTGGATTAACTGATTTTGTGCATGCCTTTATGTCTGTTTTGGTCTTTGTTGCTATAGCTTTCTCAGATCATCGTGTTACAAACTGCCTCTTTCCGGGTCATGCAAAGGAAATGGATGAAGTGATGAGGAGTTTCCCTTTGATGATTGGCATAATTTGCAGTGGCTTGTTTCTTGTCTTCCCTAATACTAGATATGGCATTGGTTGCATGGCTGCTTGATCTAAGTTTGATTAATTTGACTTGGATAGGATATGAATTTAGTTTTTCTTCTTCTTAATTCTCTGGCTTTAGAAATTTAGCAGAATGTGACAGATTGTAGTTTAATGTGTTATTCTATTTTGTTGTTTGAAATATCTAATGTAACTTATAAGGTCTTGATGCCTATGGTGGTACACTTTGACTTTCAAGTAAAACTTGGGGATTTCTCAAATTTATATCTGTGTCATTTTTTTTCTTCTTCTTCTAACCAACATCTTGCTCACTGAAAGTTGAATAGTGAGATGGAAACAGTAATATGAAATTATAGTTATAAAAAATGTCCGGTTAGAATGCGAAGTAGAGTTTACTTTTTTTACCCTCTTTCTTTCTTCTGTACCAATTTGTTTTTTTTTTTTTGTTTTGTTATATAAGTAAAATTGATAAGCATGCTACACCTATTCCTTCTGTACCCACCGCTCCATTGACTGACTCTAAAGTGAGTTTAACTGTCAATTTGTTTATTTATCTATAAAAAGTATATTAAAAAATTTAATAACATGTTGAATCCCTTAGTTGAGTCCACATTTTCCCTTCTTTTGTGTGCTTCGCCGTGCCCATCTCTCCAATGGTTAGTCAGAAGAAAGTTATCAAGGATCTCATTGCTACATCAATCATGGCTTTTATAACTTCATTCATCTGGAAAAGAGAACACAAAATGCTGGGACACTCCTGCTCGATTGAAAAACATACTTTGAAATGTCATTGATCAAGATTATTCTCTACTCATTTAGTAAGTCATCTGGGAATTTCGGAATCAGTTGTCACATTGGAGGATTTAGATCACCAGTTCAAGAAAAATCAAATACCCAGTTGAACTATGGCGCTGAACAATGAAATTATATAATGCTGATCCCTGCTAGGCAAACATAACTAATTCTTCCCGCACAATCTATACAAGGCATCTCTCTCCATATCATACAAAACCCTATTGCTGTTCGGAAATAACAGCACCCTAATAAGTTCTAGGAATTTTTAGACTATCAATATTTATATTCGAGTACAAGAACTCCTACTTACACAGCTGCCAGCAACTGCTCTAACAAATGACAAACTACATTGTTTTCTCTCATTGTGCATCATTTTCCTTCTCCACTCCAATATGGGAAGCCCTGCCTGAGTTTCATTTCTCCGCCTGTCAAGTGGGACCGTGTGAAACAACATCTAATCCCAGGCCTGTTTCTAGATTAGGTTACTTGAAAAAAAATTTGTTAATCTCCACAGCAGTTAGCACGCTTCATCTCCTGAAGCTTCTGCCAAAGACATAGCATCTCTCGAGGACCTTGGTAATGTGCAATAACATAACCGTCCTTGCAACCCTCATTGAAAATTCTTTCCTCCTTTTCGTATCTGACTTCCAGACCTTCCTTCTTCATCTCTGCAATCCAAATACCCATAGCAACATCTTCAAGCTTGAACATCTGCATATTTAAGCAGAGAATCTTAGTGGTGAGTGAAGAAAAAGCAGGAATGCACACATAGAAAGTATTAAAAGAATCACTCACAATCCAAGTGATATAAACATGAGGCAGTCTAAAAGAAGAGGTCTTATAAAATACCTTAAGGCGGTCTCTTTTATGACGCTTGTAGATTTCCTTGGCTATATCACTTGATACAACATAACCTGGACCATGAGCCCAAGGAGGATAACTGTCTTCTCTCCATTCCTGCAAGTATTATCAGACAATGTTACCGCATGTGGGTATATATTTGAATCCACAAGACAATGTTACCGAGAATAGGATAACCTTAATGCAACAAAAAAGAATGGAATATAGATCCCAGTTAAATCGCATCTGTATAACGGTAGGTACCTAGAATTTGATGATTTATCATATATTTTATGCCCACTTTTGGAATTTCATCATCTCAGTTTAGTCCCACACTCTAAAAGCTATAATAATTGAAGGTCTCAAAATAAAAGGGAAGACCAGTAGAGAATAGATCAAACAATGGATCTGAGCTGTTACTACCCCTATACAAGTTTTCCATTTGTTGTTTTGCGCATAGTGTTAAATTTTAATACTACCTCCATCTCAAGATATAGGTCTTTTTAACCTTTTGTGCATATATTAAGGATATTTGAATATAATCATCTTATACCTAAAGCACTCTTGAATTTAATTTTTTCTCCCATCTATGACTACAATTCTCATTCTCTTTGAAGAGACAAAGAATGTTAATAGAGGACAAGATTGGAAAAATATCATAATTATGTATTAGTAATTGTAAAATGACAAATATTTGAGAACAAGATATAGAGACTAAATCGAATAAAATTTTATCTTCAAATCTTAATGATAGTAAGTTATTTCAAAATATTTTTAATATGTTAAAATATGTTTTAGTATTTCGAAAATCATGAATCGTGATTTCAAAACTTAAATATTTTATAAAATATTCTTAGATTAATATCAATAACTTATATGATTGATTAAAATTATCACTTGTGTGTTAGTATTGTTGATACACAAATGAACATCTTTCGATCGACCTAAAGTGATTCAAGTATCGTTTACAAGTTAGTTTATCTTGTATATGCATGTGGTGTCAAATTTGGTTCAAATATCGTCTACAAGTTAGTTTATCTTGTAGATGCATGTGTTGTCAAATTTATTCATCTGTCAATTTGCGAATGATCATGCAATTGACCGCAAGTGAGGGGAGATTAATCGCAAGATGAAATCATCATCCAAAGATTGTCCAATATGCACCGGTCGACCACAAATTGCTAGTGTGTTTCCAACATCTTTATTTTTTATCGTTAGAAATAAACATATAAATAATAAAATTTTTAGAAATCTTTCTAAGAACAATTTTTGAGCAAAAACATTATATATCTTTGATCTTATAGCATTTTAAAAACATTCCAAAATCCTTTCTAAATATCAATTTTGCTAAAATTATTCAAAAAAGGTTTTTATATTCAAAGATGAATTTTGAGCAATCTTCACAAGTCATTATTCAAAGAGGTGATTGTGTTTTAAATTAATATATCTTCACATTAAGGTGATATCTATCAAACTCTTTATCTCTTATTATTAATTGTAATTGTATCAACGTTGCAAGTAGCATGAAACCCTAAGTATTAGGGTGAACTTTGTGTAGGTTGTTTTGCATTAAAAGTTTATTTGTAAAAGCTTTGAGTGAACTTTGAATTAAATTGTATCGTGAAGACTTCACTAAGGAGAGTGATGAGATAATTGTGTAATCAAAATTGTGTTGTAAAACTCAAACGTTGAGTAAGTTTTGATTGGTTAAGAGGTTATTTGTAAAACTCTAAAGTGAATTGGGTGAGTCTCTTTTGTAGTCTCATTTATTTGAATAGTGAAAGGATTTAGTAAAATCCTTGAGTAGGTAACTCAAGGTAGTGGATTAAGTTTTGTTGGATAAACCGAACCTCTATAAATCATTGGGTTAATTGGATAAATCAAACCACTATAAATCATTGTGTTAATTGGATAAACCAAACCACTATAAATCATTGTGTTAATTGGATAAACATCTTTTGTAACACATTTTTACTTACACAACTAGCACATCAAGTGTTTGATATTTGTTGTCAAATAGGTGTTTTATTGAATTAGATTGAAAAATCAAATAAAAATCTAATTCACTCCCCTTTTAGGTTTTTCAATATAATACATATAATATATAATAGACATGTAGCTTGGTTAACAACTGCCTTGCCCTAACAAAAAAGGTTACTTTGATAATTAACTTATTTATAAAATCTACTTTGACTTCAAAATTTTCACTTTTTCCATCTTTTCAATTGAAAATTGTTCTTTAAGCCTTTTCAAATACTGTAAGCAATACCATTTTCCTATGTGTATAATGCATATGTAGTCCTTTGCACTAAAGAAATCACAGGTAATTGAGTAAAGGATTACCTCGGGACTGATATACCACTTGCTATCTGGGTTCCGATGAGGATGCGAATCTGAATTTATGAGGCCATAAAGCAAACCATGCCTGACATTAATCCTGTCTATAGAAGCCAAGATTTCATCCACTCGAACAAATGCATCATCATCTGTCTTCATGACAAACTGTGCTGAAACAACCTCCGTCTGTTCAAGAGATTAGGTCAAAGAGGCATATAGGATTTCCAATGAGCCTACAAAGAGACAGAACTTTACCCCAAAGATGCAAATAGCTAAAGTCTTCCATGTGATAAGGCTATAGTAGTCGACAAAAGGCATCAGCTGGATGTCACCATATGTTCGAGCTTCATTCCAGAGCTCCTCATTCACCATCTGATTTTTATGCTACATCAAAAGAGAAGATTTTCATCTTCTTGTCCAAATAATGACTTGATATAATCAGAAAATTAATTCAAGATACATTACTACAGAGTAGTTGTTTATTTGTACAGAGTACATGTAGGATGGAGTCTAAATTTGATTTCTTTCCAGATTAACAATATGTTGTGTGCATGACAAAATATGCCTTCTCTTACAACCTTGCTGATTTCCCCTATGAAAATCAGGCATGCAAATTTTAGTACTATCTCTTTACATGAAAAGTAGCAAACATTCCAGGAAATTGGACTTGTGCTGACATTCTTCATTACAGAAAACAGTATGCTATATTGCAAGATGGTAAGGAAATCCCATGTGCAGGAATACTTCAGGAAAAGCAAACTTCTAGTGAGTAGTCAGGTTAGTGATCTAAAATGACAAATAAACCTTGGCAAAACTTACCAAACCAACAAAAAACCGCACAGCAACTTCTCCAGATCGTACTGGACCATATTGCATCCAAGTTCTCCGAACTGCCATCCGACGCTTAAAATTGTTTGCAGTGGAAAATACTCCAATAAAAAGATTCAGCTGTTGATGTAGAGGTAGTGGAGGTGCCTTAAGAGCTTCAATGTCGACTATATGTTCAAAATCCTCAGATGTTGGTAAGCCACTAGCCACGACAGAAATTAACTTTATGTCTCCAGAAATCCTTACTTCGTTAACAAGCCAGGGCTCCAAAGTCTAACAAGCAGTCGGGAAATACAAGTCAAAACTAACTGAACAGGGATTGTTTGAAACATTCTGCAAGTAATATGATGGAGAAAAGAAAGAACTTACTTCACGGAAACTGAATGAAGATACATGTTTTCCATCAACTGTCATCTGAATTCCCTCTGATCCTACTCTGAGTGTCGCAACAAACAGATAACCTTGCTTGAAAGGAAAATAGCTTTTTGGTTTAGACTCATCTTGAAGCATGGAAACCTTTGTTGATACATTGGACTGCCTGATGTGAACAGTAGTGTGGTTATCTTCTTTCCCTACCATCTGGTTGCACTGGTCCAACTCATCCACTGATAAATAATTAAATAGGGTTATCTAACAATGCACACTAGATGCTTGAAAAACGTAGAAGGAAAATCAAATGTAGTATGAAGATGGAAGATAGAAGTTAAAGACAAGGGCAGATCTGATGATCGTTCCAATATCCACATATTTAAGCTTAAGGTATTGCAGTAAATAATTTAAAAATTTCTAGATCATATGCATTATCCTGGTCATGCGTACATAGAACAGGAGTGAAAATGGGACCAAAAGTGGAAGAATCATTTATCCATGGCATCAGCAGAGCACAAAAAGAATATTAATTATCTAAAAAGAAAATTCCTGTAGCAAAGCTAGGTACTGTAGACATATAATATAAAAGAATAAATACTGAAAATATTTAGACATAACCCAGTAAAACTATCTATACATTATTTCTATCAGAAATCTATGTAGTCATATTTGGGCTAACTTCTTTGGTGGGCCTTTCCATGTGGATACTTAGTTTTTTTTTTTTTTTTGATAAATATGTGAATACTTAGTTAAACACTTGATATATGTGAAGCTTTTGACCACAGCAGTAAGGTTAACAATTCTATTCTACATCAGTTCACAATCTGCAATTTTCAGATTGCAGAGTGAATCCAATCCATAACCTGTAATTCAGCAAATAGCACATAATTCAGTAGCTGTTTCAATGAATTCTGTGGCATGGTACTTGAGAAACTCTTCAGTCTTTCAAATTTCTTGGCAGAAAAATCCTTTTAATTTCCTCATGGTGTTAGCAAGAAGAATTTTCTAAGCGGAAAAAAGAAAATTAAAGCGCAATGATACCAGATTAAATGATCTCACAAGAAGCAAAATGCTATATATGCAATAGTGTCTGAAGGATGCTTTCAAGATTAGCTGATGACATGGATGAACAAGTGCATCAAATTCACTGCATGAAGAACAGAAGAAACAGAGATATGGGAGATCTATTAAGCAAATTCTTGAAAAACCATTTGGTCACAAAACAGTAAATTCCAGGCAAACTAGTTTATTTCTCCATATAAATCACCAGAAATAGAAATTTCTGTTGTAGCTCGCTTCCTACTGCAGGCAGTATATTCCATACCTAGTGAATAACTGATTTGATAGTTACGGTATAAAAAGACAGAACTACTATAAAATTATCAAGATTTATTCAGGACCAGTCTTAATTGTCACCTTGCTACAAAAGGGGTGGTTATAAAAATAACTCTAGAGAATATGTATTTAGGTAAAGTGAACCTAAAATGATCGAGATACTTATACATTACATAAAAGATCATAATTGCCTAATACACACAAATAATATATCGAAAATAGCATGACCATTACATACCTTTCTTATTCTTTTCAGGAGTTGGGGATGGGCATCGCTCCTCATCACCCCAGTCATGTGCAATTGTCCAGGTGTTTTGGACAATTACCGGATTCTCAGTTAGCTTATCGCCATGAAGCCGAACATTGTAGTGCAAGATAATAGGAGGATCTGGTTCCCCAGGAAGTGGTTCCCCAGTTAAGTCGATTCGAAAATTACCAAGAAGACCATTTGGAATGCCAATCAATGTGATCGAAGATCCCTGAGTTAGCCCACAAGGAACTCGCAACTTAAATCCATTATCATCAAGTTCCGTGGCATTCAACTTACTAAGATAATGGGGACATTGTTTCTCTTTTCCTCTCTTCTGTGAACTCTCATTTGTGTGGAGTTTCTCATCTTCAATGTATGTCAAGAGGTTGTTCCACACAGCTCCTGCTTCCTTAATAGCCTCTAATGCATTAGGTAAGATCTGAGCATGACTAATTAGGTCTTGCAGATGGTTCCATGTATGCAAGGACTGCTTTTCATCATTTGATAGATTCTTCTGAGCAAAGAGATGGGAAACTAGAATTTCAGCAGATATGACATCAGAATTATTTCCAGCATTGTGCACAGTAGGTGGAACACCAGTACTAATCCAATTAAGAGGATTTGTCCCTGTACTATTGTAAAATGAGGGACTTGTAAAATTAATTTCCTTGATGGGGTTTTTCATGACAAAATACCCCAAAACCAGCAACATCAACAATGAAGTGGAAAAAACACCGCCGTACCATTTCTTCATTTCTCGTCATTACCAGATGCCTCAATTTATTTGAACCAAATTACTATGGAAACAAGAGCAACTTCAAGAACCATACCTGCAAGAGCAACCTCAAAGACTAAGGTACTATAGAAATGAATGTCTTAGGTCTAGTTAACTTCTCCCTTTAGCCTTTCTAACAAATAGCACATATGTTCAGGGAAAGTCTTTATACGCAACCGAGGGAATATACATTGCATGATTGCAAACAATACAGACCGTATATGCAACAAATACAAAGCCCAGGGAAACATTGATTGAGCTGTAAAATTAACTAAATGCACTCAATCGTGAGAGGCACGTTCTTTGTCAGAGCATATAACAATTTTCCTGTAAGTAATTCTATGGCTATGCCTATTAATTCACAATTTGAAAATAGACCAAAGATCAAATAATTTCTAAATGAAAAGAACAAAGAGGATATTAAGACTAACATCCTGTCTTTTCAATATCAAATCTCTCCTAATCTTCCGCAAAATGAAGGAAATTAAACTCGTCAGAAGAACCTCTTTCAATTCCCCACCCCGAGGTGTACAAAAATATGTGCAGAGTTTTGCATATGTGCAAAATAGATACACAAACCCACGCACACATATAAAAAGATAAAGATAAAGGAAAAAAAGAGAGATGAAAGGTGGATCAATAGCTGAAAACAGAAAAGTTCAGAAGGAGAAATTAAATAACTCAGGAGAAGCAAAGTTTCAATTTTCAGTTCCCGGTTCATGTATATCACCGCTTCTACCGGATTCCCACCTCATAGGCAATCACTAAAGCTTCAGTCTTTTTACTAAAGGGTGAAAAGAAAAAAGAAAATTAAACCTGGTTCTGATCTTCCAAAGATAGTCTTCAGTCAATGCCGGCCAAAATGAACAATGTCAAGGGTACTTCACGACAAAGACAAGCTAAATCGGCACAACCCTGTAATACACTCAGGACTCAACTGCCAACTACTACAACACTCCAACCGTTGGTAGATCTCAATCTCAACAACAACGCCACCAAATTTTCACTAAATCAAGCCTGCCTTCATCCAAAAGCCAAAAGTATCACATAACTCATCAATATATATAATAAATAAATAAAATCAAGCACTGGACTCAACAAAATCTATGAAAAAACAAAATTCAGAATCAAATTCAAGAACCCACCAAAATGGTGATCATCCCTGAACAAAAAAAAAGCTAAATATACTGAATTCAAGCACGCATTAACACGAACACAAAGAAGTAGTTAATTATACAGATCAGAAATGCTTTATTACCGGGGAAAATTACACAGAGTTCTGCAAGAATTGCTATCAAGTGGTTCAAGAAACACTTAGAAAGACTGATTATTACAAGTCTTCGATTTAGACTGAACTCAAGACTTCTACAATCTACAGTCAAACATTAAAAATGGGTTTTTCAAGAGTTTGACTGGAAACTACACGGCTTTAACGGGGAGGTGAGTAAAAGAGCGTGACAAAACGGAACAAAAGAAGAAAAGAGGAAAAAGTATTCCTGTGTGCTTTGGTTGCTTGGGTTACTTTTCTTTGTAAATTTGGCGTTGGGTTGGCTTCTTCAAATTTGGTGTCTTCCAAGAAAAAAATTTTAAGTCAAGATGTGATCGATTTTTCTAGTATCAAAATGAGTTTTGAATTTATTTGAGAAAAGGTTCTCAATCAAAGTTTGAATATAGAGTAGTACGTTAATAGAAGTAGATAAGATCTTAGTATATTACTACCTTGAACTATAAGTCTATAACATTCAGTTGTAAATAAATATCATTAATTTTTATAATTAATACAATATGTACAATTTCTAAAAACAAATCTGTACAATTAGTTGAATTGTTACTCATACATTTAATAATTAGTACTTTATTCGTTTAAATAATATTAGACGGATTAAAAAATTATTTTACTTCATATTATATTCTTATTTATTGTATTTAAAATAATAAGTATTTACGTTTTCTCTCTGAATAAGTATTTATTGTATTTGAAATAAGAAAAAAATAAATAAAGGTAAAATAATATATAATATATAATTACAAAATATAACAAAACATCTTATATTTATGATAAATGAATTTATTTGTTGCATCTTATAAAAAAAAACCGATCAAGTACCTTATAGCCCATTCACTTAAACAAGCAAAACCAAAATGCAATTCAAAATGTTTTATATTTTTTTCCATAAAAGAAAGGAAAAATTATTATTGAACTTGATTTTCATGAATTACACAATATATTTTTTTTAAATATAAAATATAAATGCATATACTAGTATAATTCTGTTCCTAAAATCACAGAGTTTACTCCAAAAAATTTAGTATTACTTCTACTTTAAAGCATAGGTCGT
Organism: Apocynum venetum; assembly: GCA_019593545.1. NCBI lineage: Eukaryota > Viridiplantae > Streptophyta > Magnoliopsida > Gentianales > Apocynaceae > Apocynum > Apocynum venetum. The sequence goes on from SRSM01000132.1 coordinate 4,952,238, forward strand.
TTTAGTTGTTTTATAATTACCATTACATTTACAAATATTTTTTAAAAAACAAATTATCTTTTATTTAATATTCTTACTCTTCAAAATGAGTGACAATTTTGAAAATATTTTAAATATAAAACGCCCACGTTTTAACAGATTAAATTTCTATTTAAATGACATATTTTTTTGAAAAATAGATTAGAATAACTATATTTTGGAGAACGAGATCATAACTATTTTGTGTTATGGCGAGCACAACGTGGCGGATGGTGACTGGGCTGTCAAATTTGGTCCGTACCCCACGTGTAACTGTATAGTTCCATTTAACTCGGTCCATTATTAACACGTTAAGTAAAAGAGGAGTCGTCGTTGAAAAATGTTGACAACTGCAAGCAGGTGGGGACTAGGGATTGCTTGCCTTGCCAGGTGGAGATTTTGACAAACTTTCAATTAATCAAAGAACTTAACTAATTCTAATTCCTTGTCTACCCTCACATCTCTTATTTTTTCTTCACTTACATGTGTTCAAGACTCTACTATGCAAACATAGTATTAAAAAAAATAATTAAAAAGGTAAAACACACTTCTTAAATAGAATTATCATTTATGTAATAATCTAATATTTCTTCCATCAGAAATTAAAATGATGTTCATATTTTTACTTTCAATATCGAAATTAAATACTAACTTTTCTTTTTAAAAATTCATACATTTTTATTTGAAAATTTTCTAATAGTGTAACCGGTAGTAAGATTGTAATAAATCAATTAATGTCAAAAGTTTTTTGTAATCTTTAATTTTTTTGTAATAAATACGTGTAGCTTAGTGGGTAAGCGATTTTATTTATGTATTTAAAAGATTATGCTTTCGAGTAATACTTGTAACAATATGTCGTGTATTTTTTTAAAAAAAATTAATTTATGTATGAAGTAAAAAATAGACATTTAATTTTATATGTATGACTAGCTGTTTGAAAGATTAAATTATGATCACTTAAATAAAAATAAGCATTACTTCATTTGAAAACATTAATTGTTTGACTAAAAATTATACAAATTAAATAATTTTTTTGTTCCTAAAATACATATGTTTATTGTTTCTTTGTTTTTCTGAAATTCTCTCTGATTAGTATTCTTTTATTAATATAGATAATATTGGAAAGAAACAATAAAATATTACTAAAAAATATAAAACGATTTATATTTTAGGACAATATCAAAGTGTGATTTCTATTTTGAGATGTAAAAAGTAATATCCTTGAACTAAGTTCATCCCAATTTTATTATTATAATTTAATCATGATTATAAGAATATCAAATTTACACTAATTTAAATAGTTTATAATTAATTAACTATCATAAATTACACTTAAAAATTACTCTATATAACTCGATCTTGTGACTAGTCCAAAACGATCAAAGACGTTTTTTAAAAGAAATTCATGGGGAGTCAGTCGTACATTCAAATTGGGAAAAAGTGAAAAGTAAAATAAAGTATTGACAAAAAGGTAAAGGCTCGTTTATTTTCTTTATTATATTGTTAGCCAAATGACAAACAAAACGGTGCTATCGAGAATGCATTGTCGTTCCCTCCAAAAAAAAAAAAAAGAAATCATTATTGAAAAGGCAAAGTGAAGAAATAAACTAAGTATATTTGTTTGGATTGGACCTAGTAAATGCGTTTCTCTTGCTAACGTACTCGACCCAAACATAAGCTTAAAGCATTTGCTGTGTTGATCCAAAATTACATAAAAATATAATTTATACAAAGTGAATTAGCTGGGCTGTTCTATTCACCGTGTACTGTAAATTAAATAATTTGTTTGAGTGACCGACATACAAGTTAATATGATTTAAAATTTTAGATAAATTTTTATAATATTTTAATAAAAATTTATTTTATACGAAATTCGAATATTTTTAATAACGAGTTTTAGACTAGTAGTACCTTCTTTTTCTTTTTTTTATCTTTCTTTCTTTTATGGTAATTGACTAGAATTAGTATTTTAATTGTAGGCAGAATTTTATCTAGCACAGTTATTTACTCATTTCATTTAAAATTAGATATTTCATTTAGACTTTGTGTAAAAATTAAAGACTTTATTTATTTATTATATAAGTAAGTTATCTTGTTTAATTAAAAAAAGAAGTTATTTTGTCATTCTTAATGCTGATATTGGCCAAACCCAACCCATATGTTATTGAAACATGAGTTTTTTTTTTTAAATAGGAAAATTATTTATAGAACTTTAAATGAAAAATATGTTTATTTTAAAATAATAATAATGGTTAAGATATGCTGTATCTTTTATCAAGAGAAATCTTAAACTGATCCTCAAAAAAAAAAAAAAAACACATAATTCTTTTAGTATTTTCGAGAACAAGATTGGCATCCTAAGATAAGAGGCAGGAAACTTCTTAATCAAGAATGCAGAGGTGGTGCCGTCAGTCAAGGAGGGGAAGGAAAAAACTAAAGGCGGAAGCAATGGGAGATTAGATAGTCAGTTAAAAATGACGATGTGGAGTTTTTCTTCATTCTTCTTTTAATCTATTCAATCATTCTAATATTTAAATTAGAGACGACATTAATATGAATAAAATTAGAATTTGCTCCATGGAAACAGTAAAGTGAGCTGGACTTTTTTTATTTATTTTTTTATGTGGGGGGGGGGGGGGATGGTTGGACCCAAATTCAACTTCAATAGTATTTTTGCAACCTTATCAATATCAAAGGCATCACATCTAGGATGCAAGAAACATCAATTAGTTCTAGGAGAACATATTACTATATTAGAAAGAAGGAAATTCAATAGTAGACCCACATTTTCCACGAGGCAGAATTGGGCATTCAATAACGTTGGATGCAGCTGTATCCACACAAAGGTAAATCTGGTAAAGTTGGCTGTTACCAGAAGGATCAACATTGCATTCAACTCCAGGGGTGTATCCAATTGCAGCTTCAATTGCATTTTGTATACTTTTTAAGCTGTAAAATTCCCCATTTGGTCGAATCCCTGCATTTCTGAGGATCTGCAAGAGGTTATATTGGCTCTTGAGAAGCAATGCCGATGAAAAATAGTCACGTTGACCGAGGATTGACTCTGAACATGTTCCGTGTTTGTTCCATTCATGGCTCCAGAAATTCAAGTTATCGCTGCTGGGGCAGGCTAATGATGGCCAGTCTTTCTGCATTTGGCTTCTGAGGTCTGAGACCTATAATAAGGGATTATAAATTTCATTATTCTGAATTCAAAATATCACCTTAATTTTTTTTCTTCTTTTTCATTGGGCTAAGTGAAACAATTAGATATAAGGAATTAGTTCTTTCTACGTACTTGGCATTTTGTAACTAAGATAAGAATATAATTTTTATTTTTATTTTTAATATAATCTATAAAATATGAATCTATGTTCATATTCTTAGTCTGCCTAGGCGTTTAGAAGTCTCCTTGCCTTACTCGTATCTTAAAACCACTCTGGGGTTCACTACTTTGGTTCAATACAACTAAATTGGCAAAGGAAGTAGAAAAAAAATCACACAGTTGAGGGACATCAATGTGAGTTCAAATTTGATGGAGGAGAGCCTTGGTAGAAGCAAGTGGAAATGCACATAAATTCTGGTATCCTCCGATTTACATCATACTTGAAGGGCTAAAGACCGACAAGTGTGAGCGCTCATAATATAAAAAATGTAAAAAAGGAAAAAAAGGCTATTCTAACCTACCTAGAGACCCTTGTAGAAACTAGAAAGTCGTGTCGGACCCCTTGTAGGGAGGCCTCCTCCGGACTAGCACTGGGAAGGGCCGGCCCAGTCATGCTGCGGGTGAAAACGGGTCGGTCCAAAAGCCCGATTAGTATATGAACATTTATTATCATAGTTCAACTAGATTCATTACCGATCATACATCAAAACGGGCTTAAATGGGTCACGTGTTTAAATGGGAGAAAAAATAATTAAAAAATTAATGAAATATATCAATATAATGATTAAATTATTTTAAAATACAATAAAACTAACAATTTCTCATACCAAATATTAACAAATCTATAATCTTCATTTTTCCATTCACTATCAAATTATTAATAACAATATTTGAATCTATATTAGAAAAATGTAAATCTTTAATTAAGTAGTTATCATCTAAAATAAAAATAAAAATAAGTTAATAAGTATATAAAACAAATATAAAAATAAACGAACAAATAAATCAATTCAACTCGTATAGTAATTCTAAATATAAAATATAAAAGATTTTAAAAAATAGTTTATGAATAAAACTAATTAATTTTTCTTGAAGAAATTATGTAACAAAGAGTAATGTTATTACTAAAACTTATTAAAAGTAGTACAATAATAACAAAATAGAGGTAAAATTTATCAAAAAAATATTAAAAATTTTGAATGTTTTTTTTTTGTTAAAAAAAAATCGGGCCAAAAAGCTCGCGGGCATAAACGAATCGAGTCAAAAAACTCACTTTTATACAGGTCTAGATTTTAAAAGTTCAGCTCATATTTTTAACGGGTCAAAACGGGCCGACCCGCCAAACCAGTCCATATTCCCACTACTTCTCCGGACTAATCCACTTTGCTTCTGTTTTTTACTGAAACTTTGATTTTCTATCAAATTCTCCAATTGGCACTCTTAAGCATCTAAATTAGATGACACTTTTGATGTCATATGTTGTATAAGCGTACCTGGGATGCATCAAATGGGTTGCCCGAATCGCAATTTGATGGATAGGAACCATCATTATAATTAGGCCAAAGGCCATGAATGCTGAAATCTGATGCTGGCTTCCCTGTTTTTGGATAGCAGCAACTTTGCTTGGTATCACAGTAAGATCCTGGCCACTGCAATCACCCAAAAATTCAGCCAAAAAAATTCCCAAAACATATAGCTAGAATCATGCATTAAGTTCTGTTTGCAAGTTCTTGAATAGATAAATAACTGACCTGTTGGACAAAGTAGAAAAAATCGAAGTCTTGTGAAGCACAGAGGATTGCCAAACATTGAAGGACTAAAATCTCAATCAAGAATTGGGTACTGAACTTCATCTCTGTCGACTATTTTTTTGGGTAATTTCTATTAACAATATGAGAGTAGTGCTCTTATATAGAGGCAAAAGAAGGGATCATCCTCAATGATTTCCTAAAGCAAAAAATCTTAGGATATGTCAAGTTTTGCGTGTGTAAAGGCAGATTCACATTAGGGTTTAATGTCGGCTCGTCATTTCTTGCCTTTCATTCTTATGTTTGTTTGGGAAAGTATCAGAGTTTGCAACGATCAATGAATGCATTTATTATGTTCATTTTCTGTCCACAAAAGGTCATCGCAATTCATTCCTCTATCCTTCCTAAATCTAGAGACGGATCGGAGTACAATTTATCATGTGGGCAAATTCAATGTTATGTCTTGTGCTTTTGAAAAAACTTGATCACTGCACATCAAATTACTAGAAATATTAAAATAAATTACTTTTGAAAGGTGAGTATTATATATAAAGTAATTCAAATGTTTCCACAATTACAAAAGAACTTTCTCACTATATTAATTACCTGCGTCAAAAAAAAAATATAAAATCTTTTGATCAAATTCTTTGTCACAATGTATAAAATACTTTGTTATTTTTAAAAGTTATTTTGTATGTTATTTTCAATATTCTCTACTCTTAAATGGAGAGAAAGAAAGAAAATATATTGTTTAATTTTAAACTTTTTAAAAAGAATATGACATAATAAATAAAGTTATTTTAGATAACTGAAATACCTCTTTAATATATGTGAAATGTTCAAAAAAATCTTATATTTTGGGGTAGAGAGAGTATATTTTTTAATTTATTTACCATATATGGTTTAAAATATTTTTAATATATTTATTTACCATAAATATCAAATCATTTTAAATCTCTCTTTCCCCTTCATCTTTGCTCTTCTCTATAAATTTTTTTTTTCCTTTTTTCCATAGACAAACACCAACAAAAGGATAAAAAAAGAAAAGAAGAAGAGAATGATTTATATTATTTTATTAGGGAAAAACAGAGAGGATTGAAATTCTCTAATATTCCTAGAAAAAGTCTTTCTTATTTTTTCATTTTTTCTTTTCAGTGTTTCCTGGTAAAAAAGGAAATTTTTTGCTCTCGGTTTTTTTATAGATCAAGGGAACTTTTGTGGTTTTCAATATTCTTGAGTTGCTATATATATATATATATATATATATTCAATTTTATTTGCATTATTTTGTGCCCAGCGCACAAGTTTTATAAAAATCTAATTATAATAACGCTGAAAATGTTATTGTTCTCGTGCACCTTTGTCTAAATCAGTCCATAAACGGAAATGCCATTACTTTTTTACTAGAGATACACAAAAATCTGGTCTATATAATAATTTTTCTATTTTATATTAGTTCTTAATATGTTTGCAACTAGAATTTTTTGAGGGAATTAGTTTTAATTTTTCACTTTTAAAAAAATCATAAATTACCAAAACATAAAAGGAAATGATATTTTTTTTCACTTTTTACTCATTTATTACATTAAGACACTCAAGTTCAAATTCATAAATAGATTACATACCCGTATCAAGAACATTAAATGTCAAAATCACCAATCGTAAGAATTTAGAAAGATATATTTTTAAATAGACAAGGGTTTCTTACCTTTTTTTCCTCTGACTTGTGCCAAGAGGCCGGCATATGTTCATATGTGTAAAACAGAATATGTACTTAGCACAACTCAAGTTTATAAAAGTTCACAAAAGATCTGCCGATTATATTCTTCTCATTTATATCTTTTATTTATTTTTTTACCCTTTTTTAACCATAACTATGAAATCTTTTTAAAATCCTATCCTCTCTATCATCTTTTACTCTTTTCTTTAAAAAGAATAAGGAAAGTTTTTTCCCCAACGCCCCAACAAAATAGGAACTTTACGTGAAAACAATAATGTAATATTTTTCTTACCTTCCAAAGACAAATTAAGGAATCCAACTATTTTTAAATTCGTCAAACTGTAATATGACTGTAAAAATGAAGGGGCAACTTAATGCGTCGGCCCCAAAAAACGGGAAAAATAAAAATAAAAATAAAAATTCAATGCAAGAACCTAAGGCAGTATTTGTATTTATTTTCTTTTCTTTTCTTTCTCTATTTATAGTATTATATTTGTGAATATGAATGTAGCAGCTCCAATTGATTTGTCCCACAAATTCATGATTCGTAGGTTGTCAGGTCTAAGATATTCTCTTCATGTATGATTAAAAATTATAATGGTAAGGAAGGTCAACTATCTTTAGTTTTAGCATTTGAGTTCAGACCTATTCTTGATTGAAATTTATCTCTGCAGTCCACACATGGCAACTGTAGTTTTGGATTATAGGATGTGACCCATTTTCTTGTGAAAATCTCGTGATGTAAGTGGTGCACAAAAAGCAAATATGCCAATTGGATTCTTGATGGCTTTCTTTGCAGGGACCAGCATTTCAATATCAAAGCTATATTTAACTACTAATTTATTGTTCAAGAACTTAATTTTCAATTCACGGAACTAAATCTAAGTAATTGGAGTTATATCCACTAAAACTAGTACTACTTCCATTTCACACAAAGAATTAGTATTACTTCCATATCAAAATACAAGTCAAATTAAAGTTTTTAGTCAAATTATCTAAAAAACTTTAATCAAATTACTATTAGAGACAATATTGACAAAAACATTTAGGGTAAATTTCACTAAACCCCATCCATCTTTTATCCAAAACACTAAATCTCCTTCCTCTTATATTTGAAGCAATATGTACTTTGATCTATTCAATTTTATTAAAATAGTATAATTAGTATGCTCAATTCTATTTAGATCCTTAAAATTTTCATGAAAAACAAACTCATCACTCAATCTTTCAATTGTCTCGATATGCCTCATTCATCTTTTCAATTATTTTAGTAAAGTATAATTTTTATTACAATTTATCATTTTTTATTAATTAATATTTTATTTTTTATTAACTCTCGTAAATTAAGATAAAATATTACTAAAAAAGAAAAAAATTACGAACTATTTTTTTTTGTTTAAACATGTGAAGATATATATTTTTTTGGATTTAATACATTATAATTTTTTTCTAATGAGTTTAATCAAGAATTTTTTCTTCACGTGTTCGAACAAATAAAAAAGTTCATATAATTTTTTATTTTTTAATAATGTTTTATTTTAATTTATGAGAGTTAATAAAAAAATAAAAGGTTAATTGACAAAAAAAGAATAAGATAAATTGTAATGAAAATTATACTTAAGTAAAATAATTGAAAAGATGAAAGGGGCATAATTGAGACAATTGAAAGATTGAGGGGAGTTTGTTTTTCATGGAAAGTTTAAGGAGCTTAATGATAAAATTGAATAGATCAAGGGGGCATATTGCTACAATAAGAAGATGAATGAAGTTTAGTGTTTTTGGATAAAAGATGGAGTGGTTAGTGAAATTTAATTAATGTTGAGGGTTTTAAAAATAATGCATTTTTTTAGTACCTAAAAAAAACATAAAGGATAAAAGACTATTAGTCATAATATGAGAAACACACTTTCAATTTGGTAATATTTTCACCATCCCAAAATATAAGATACTTTGGACATTTTACATATATTAAAGATTTATATTAATTCTCTAAAATTACTCTCATTTATATTAAAGATTCAAACTATTTCTTGGAAATTTGAAATTAAACTATTTATTTTCTCTCTGCTCATTGAAGAGTAGGAGTAATATTGAAAAACAATATACAAAATAAATCTTAAAATCTTAAAGAATCTTATATTTTGGGAACTGAGTATTACTTTTATTGAACAATGAAAGATATAATTAAATACACATTAAAATGAACATTAATTTCCTTAAATCAGAAATCAATTAGAGGAAGTAAAAGGGATAGAAATTAGAAGTTTTCAAAATTCATCCCTTGACGAAGCAAAGGGGGGAAATTCGACTTTAGAACCACATCTTCCATGGGGGAAAACTGGGCATTCAATGAATTCTGATGCAGATGAGTCAACACACAAATAAACTTGGTAAAGTTGATGATTGCGTGATGTGTCAACGTTGCAATCGATGAAAGGAGTGTAACCAACACCTTCTTTGATTGCTTCCTTTATTCTTTCGAAGTTATAAAGTTTTCCATTTGGTTCAATTCCTGCATCCTTTAGTACTTTAAGAAGATTTGCCTTTTTCTTGAAGTCAAGAGCTGTTTTAAAGTACTTGTGTTGGTTCAACAAAGAACATGTTCCATGTTTTTCCCATTCATGAGTCCAAAATCTCACGCCATCGCTGCTTGGACATGCAAGGGAAGGCCAGTCCTTCTCCATTCTATCGAGGAGATCCGAAACCTACAATAATGCATTCAAAATCAAGAATTGATTACTTTGTATACGTCCAGAATTGGGTTTGAGTCTAGCTCCACGTTGAAAGACGTCATATGGGTAAGGATTATTTGTTCAAGCCATTCTATGAAATACTTTTATAATATATTTAGTTGACGTGAGATTCAACAGCTTAAAAGAGATCTTGAAAGGCAAGAATTATGACAAAAAAGACGTTGAAACGATTATAATCTTTTCCACAAAGAACAGGCATTTAGAGTAAAGCAATGTTATTTTGTACTAAGTTGTATACGTGAAGCATTGAAGCTTCTCCTTGCAGGTAACAGTTAGTTGCACTATGCTATAAGTAAACGCAAGCTTATTAAACTAGGAAAGAAATCTAAAGGGTTTCCTTCCTTTAAGTTTTGGCAATGAACAGTGTCAACAAATAAGGTAAAGTTAGTCCCAGAGGAAAGGAAACAAGAGTTTCCAATTCAACAAATGTACGTACCCAGCAAACAAGGTCACTATAATTAGTCCAAGCATATAATCTTAATTAGTTTCCACTCTACATGACCTGCCTGATGACAATTCAAATTTTTCTTTTCCAAGCTTGAGGGGGAAATCTCTGGATTGCTGACTTGATCTTAACGTTGTCTTTGACCTTTTAATCTTATCCAAAGGTAGGGTTGAATTATTTAAAAATCCTCTAGATATTCATTTTTTTTATGCATTGTATGAAAAAAGGATAAGACACAACGATTATTCGTTCATCAGAATCATAAGTAAAAATTGTCGTAGATAAGGATCCCGTAAAAAATTCTTTTGAGAAATGCTTTGAAAATTTTTTAGACTCTAGACACAGGTATGAAGATTAAGTATAAATCATAGTTCAAATAATTCTTGAGAAAAAAAGGGATAAAAAGAACATGCTATTTACACAGGTTGATAAGATTACTTAGTATATACTTGATCATGCATGATATCAAAATAACCTTACTTTCACCTCAAGTAACCACGCATTTCCAAGCTAAAAAATGTTTTATTTCTTGAACCCATTGATATATATATATATATATATATATATTTTTGAGGATCCTAGCAGCACTGGATCAGAATCAATTGGGTATTTCACCATCAAATTCATATAATTATGGATCATTTTTCGAAATTAGTACCTCAGATTCCTCAAACGAGCTATCGCCGTCACAGTTTTGTGGCCAGGTTCCATCTTCGCGGTTTGGCCAAAGCCCATGAATGCTGAAATCTGCTGCAGGCTTCCCAGTTGTTGGATAGCAGCAGCTGCGCTTTGTGTCACAGTACGATGCCGGCCACTGCATATATTCCAATATATATTTAAACATTTTCACGTATAATTTAAAAAAGAAAAGAAAATGAGAGCAATAAATTTCAGGAACAATGAGATTCATGAAGAACTCACCTGTTGAACAAAGTAGAAAAAATTAAAATCTTTAGAAACGCATAAAACCGTTGTGCATTGCAAAATCAAAAGAATGAAAAACGCTGAATTTTTGACAACTTTCATCCTTGTTTTTGCTTTCCTAATTAAAAAGAGTCACTTGAAGAGTGAAGATTGAATAATGTATTTTTATAGCATTGTTACTTGGCGCACCTCTGTATTTATAGGACAAAAAAGATGGACAACATGATATGGAATTATGGATGGATATGCGGATTGAATAGTATAGCCCACCTGCAGCCACCTAACGTATACGAATATATATACATATATATATATATATATATCAATAAATTATTTGCCCTTCAAAAAAGAAAAGAAAAGAAGAAAAAACAACGTATACAAATATATTTTTCGGGTCTTTGCCCTTCAAAAAAAAAAAAAAAGGAAAGAAAAAACAACGTATACAAATATAATTATCGGGTTGTGTGCTCACCAGAGATCCATGTTGCCCATGTGACAAGTCACACGTGCTTAACTATGTATGTATTTAGTGGAATTTACTTACAGATCTAGTCTGATAATTAAGTAAAATATATTGCTAATTTGTTAGTCGTAGATGTGCCTTTTGGACTTTAGAGACTTAACCATCTTTGAAAATGAGTTTTATAGGGATCCTAATCCTCTCGCTTGTCGATCAGCATTAATGTTCAAAGATATCCTTGAAGAATTTCACTGCATTTTCTACTTGGCTTGAATTTTCTATGCACTATATATATATATATATATATATATATAGCGAAAAGGAACTAAATATAAATTTTGAAATTAATTATAATGACATTTAAAGGAGAAGTCCGAGTGGTACAATAGTGATATAGACGTTGCATCCATTTTATTATTTACATTACTCATAATTTTATGTAAAAAAAAAATCTTGAAAACATGTATTTTTTAATAATAACACACACACACACATATATATATATTCTATTATATAATCTCAATAATCAATTTGATTACTTAAAAGAAAACACATAATTAGTTTCATAAAAAAAAGTTCTTAATTTCGAGCTAAATTAATTAAGATGGACATGAAGACATTTATAGAAACCTACTAAGTAATTGATTTGCATCCAACAAAGTCTATAATTAATTCTTTTAAATTAGCTAAAATATTATTGTTTGAACATCATTATCATGTTGCTAAGTCATAATTACTCCATTTCTTATAGCATGGGAACAAGGGGAGGGGCGGCACTTGACTACACGTTAAGGTAGCGGTAGGGTCTTTTTATTTTTTATATGACGTTAGAAAACAAGTACATATATGATCATTACTTATATAATTTGTCGTGATTGCGTAATGTGTCCTAACTGTTTGATATTTTTCTTGAGTCATCGCCCACACATCTTTAGAGAAGTCATTTTTTTCTTTTTCTTTTTTAAAAGTGTTTCCCAATACCTCCTTTTGTATCTTGAGGCAAGGGATACTTTTCAGTACTTATTGAAAAAAAAAAAACTTATTATTATTATTATTTTAACAAAGCGATACTTCAAATTTGTTGTCGTCACGGCAGAAACAAATGACCAATTGCAAATATAATATAGGAAATATATTAGTTAAATTTGATGTTCGAATAATATAATAAAATAATTGATTATGTATGTTTATTCTTTATAAAAAAACATATTTTAAAAATATATTTACAAATGTGTTTTTTTATAAGAAGGTAAAATTATAGTTTTGTTACACTATTGCTTTTCCCTAGTGCGTATGTATTACGAGATTTAGACATATTGGATTTATTTTTGCAGAATTTATCCTGTTTTGCTGGTCCGTTTCCAACTCAGAAAAAGAAAGTAAAAAATAAAATAAAGTGCCCCATTTGGAATTTCTTTCTCGTGAAAAATCAGAATACCATAAGTTGACTTGTGTGTGTTCCTTTCTTCGACATAAAGTAAAATATAACTTATAAAATTTTATTATTAATGTGATAAGTGCGAAAGCACGTCAATTTATTAGTAGAAATAAGGTCATTTTTAAAATTTTATTTAAAAAATTATATCTATTTTAAGAAAGTATATATATTAAAATTTAAATATATTAAAATAGAAAACATTCAATTTTAGAATTGTGGGAATATATACCATTTAAGTTACAAAATCTGAAATATGCTTCCCAAGCTCTTCCCCTAATTACAAATTTACAAATACCAAATAATATAAAATTGTAAAATTGATCCTCCAATCAAAGGATAAATTATAAAGATCCCTCAACCCTTCAAGGTAGTTTGATGTTTGGATTTCATTCAAAAGGTAAAGGGTGAAGTTATTACAATCTTGGATAACATTCATCGACTTCAATCTTCATCGATCAACTTCTTCATTTATTATTAGTGAAAAGATCACTAGAAAAGTACTTGAAGATTTTAAAAGATTACAGATTTACAATCAAATTACTTCATGACGAGGAGAGGAAAAAGGAGGGAATTCAATTTCCGAACCACATCTTCCACGAGGAAGAGTTGGACAATCAATGAACTCCAATGTATATTTGTCCACACACAAGTAAATCTGGTAAAGTTGCTGATTCCTGGTTCGATCAACATTGCACTCTACAAATGCAGTGTAGCCATAGCCTTCTTTGATCGCGTCTTTTATACTTTCCAATCTATAAAAATCTCCATTTGGTTTAATTCCTCCATCCTTGAGGACCTGAAGAAGATTTGCCTTTTCCTTTAGGTCAAGAGCAGTTTGGAAATATTCGAGTTCGTTTAGAAGAGAACATGTTCCATGTTTTTCCCATTCATGACTCCAAAAACTCAAGCCATCACTGCTCGGGCAGGCAAGTGATGGCCAATCCTTCTGCATTCTGGGGATAAGATCCGAAACCTATAACAACGTATGAAGAAATTGATTCAAGACTTTGTACATGAATATAAATTAAATATATAATCTGTACTATTCTGTGTCAGTACATCTGGTATTTGAGTGAGAAATCCTCTATTAGTTTAAGTTTTTAGATGACGTGATCAACAGAATAACATAACAACTATGTACCTCAGATGCATCGAAGGAGCTCTCCCTGTCACAGAATTGTGGCCATGAGCCATCGTCGCGGTTTGGCCAAAGTCCATGGATGCTGAAATCCTCTGCAGGTTTGCCAGTCTTGGGATAGCAGCAGCTACGTTTTGTATCACAGTATGAAGCTGGCCACTGCATTCCGAGCCAGAAGCAAACAAACACATATTATAATTTATAAGATAATGTTCAAGATTCGAAATCAAGAAACTGAAAGTATTAATTCTTTTCTATGTAGATGAATAGCAGAGCTCGCCTGTTGAACGAGATAGAAAAAATCAAAATCTTGAGAAGCACAAAAGACCAACATGCATCGTAAAATCAAAATCGTGAAAAATACTGAATTTTTGAGCTTCATCCTTCTTTTAATTTCTTTCCCAAATGAGACCCTATTTTAGCTTAGTTTAGACTTCAGAATTGAAAATGAATGGCTATATTCATGTTCTTGATAGCTACATTTATAGAGGAAATACATTATCGCATGACGTACGTGGATCAGATTATGCTGATAGGATATGCCAATTGCCCACCTATCCAAATATTTTAGAAACGACCAGATCCGCTATGGTCCAATCCAACCTTGGAGTTCTGACTAATTAAAAGGGTAGGCTTCAATTTTAAAACCTTTTTTTTTCTGTTAAAAGTCCTTTTTTAATGAGAACAATTGTATAATGTTCATCCCCGCTAAAATTGATTAATTAAACTGATGAATCCTTAGATGAGACAGTCTAGCATTTAACTGAACTCTTTTTAATATATAATTAAGTTGGGAAAAATTTGAATTATATTTCATAATATTGGAAGCATGGTTACAATTCGAAACAAAAAAGTTTATGACTATGGGGAAATCATAAATCAGATAAGGAAAAGTTAGTTTCATGAATTTACTAAAAGAATAATTATCATGTCACTTTGTAGACATGAATTGCAGTCCATTATTCATAAATTTTGTTACCATCAATAATAAATATAATGTATAATTTTGATGTGACCAATATAATCACCAACTACAATTAGACCAATCAGTTAATTTTTCAGTTCGATATTTTCTTTTATTATTTTGAAAATGTTGCACCTGACTTACTACACTATTTGAGGTTTCCTTGTCGATTTGTGATATATATAAGTAGAATAAGTCGCATGTTGTAGTATTTTTAAAGAAAATATAGAATTTAAGTCCTACAATTTGCATTTTAATTGCCAGTGGACAAGCATTATAGTTGCAAGTGGTTAATAACAATACAAATTTTGGACTCCACCAACTAAGTGGTATATATGGCTGCGCTCTCATGTTTATAAGACTTTCACTCTTGCTTGTAAGGCAGTAGTAGATAAGTAAGGAATGTGTTCTTGACTAGGTAAGACGCCAGAGATTTAATTCGTAGCTATCTTACACATCATGTATTAGAATAAATGGTGATTTTATTTTTTTCTTACGTCGAGATTTGTTTTGAACAGTTTTTCTTTTGATTGTTTTTTAATCGAAATTTATTATATTTTTATTTTTCAGTTGTAATTTTTAGATTATAAAATAGCTGAAAAGAATAGTGCAACCTTTTAAGGCACTTCTCTAAAAATGTTTAAAACTTTCTTTTTACCTATGTAGTGTTGTTTTATTTTTCCTTTTTAGTCTCTAAAATTATTATTTTTTCAAAAGCATATTTTCTGAGGTTCTTTTTTACTAAAAAATAAAAATAAAACAAACAATAAAGAACTTAAGTTTTTACTAAAAAAAAACGGACTTAAATATCTTTCTATTTTATGGGAGATATTTTCTTTGTTAAATAATTAAATTCAACCCTTCTATCAGCTTTTAGCTTTTAGAGCAAATAAAAATTTAACATGATTCAAGAGCTATCAAGCTTCTAGAAATGGTGATATCATCAATAAATAAACGTATTTCAGGGCCAAACAATATCTAAAACTAAGCCTCACATGAAATAAAAAGGAATCTGGATCGAAGAATTGAGTCATTTCTTCGCACAAAACTTTTGTACATCAAATTCACTTCAATTGTTTATCAAACATTTTACTTGGACAGTCGTTCCTCATTCGCGGTGATTATTATTTGATGTGAACAATTTTTATTGACAATTCTTGGAACGTGCTATCAGAAGAGTTGACCATTTTATTAGATGGAATAAATTCTTTATTTATAAAATGTGTTCAAATCTCTTCTTACATATGTATAGAGTTTATTTAATAAAATTTATTTTCTTTGTATTATTAGCAAGCCATTGTATGAGATAGAGTGTTACTCAGTGTGTCATATATACTCTCAAATAATGACAATAAACTATAGTAATAATGTAAGGACTTTGTGACTAGTCTAAGTTAAGTTCCTACTGTTTTCTCCACGTCAAAGCCCGGCACAATAAATCAAATAAACCTTAATCTTTAAAATTTCGCATAACATGGAGAAATGAACATATTGTTTATTGGCAATTCAGCAGAAGATTTCTTGCAAAATTAACATATTGCAAAGAGAAAGAGGATTAAATTTCGTCAACAGGGGATGAAAAAGAAGGGAATTCAATTCTTGAACCGCATCTTCCACGACGAGCTGGACAATCAATGAACTCCAATGAATATTTGTCCACACACAAGTAAACCTCGTGAAGTTGTTGATTGCGGGCAGTATCAACATTGCACTGTATAAATCCATCGTAGCCAAAGCCTTCTTTGATCACATCTTTTATGCTTTCGGGACTATAAAAATCTCCATTTGGCTCAATTCCTCCTTCCTTTAGAACCTGGAGAAGATTTGCCTTTTCCTTGAGGTCAAGAGTTGTTTGGAAGTATTCGTGTTCCTTCATAAGAGAACACGTTCCATGTTTGTTCCATTCATGAGTCCAGAACCTCACACCATCGCTGCTCGGACAGGCAAGTGTTGGCCAATCTTCCTGCATTCTGGGGATAAGATCTGAAACCTGTTTACAAGGGATCATGGAAGTAATTATTGATTGAAGACTTCATACAACTATGGAGTTGATATTCATGGTAAATTGAGATTTTTTTTATCCGAATCCCCATGTATCTTGAACATGCTGATTAGTTCGAAATTCGATGGGAGATGAAAAAGTCTGATACATGAATTTTTTAATATAACAATTCGAACAAGAGTTAAATTACGATAATACTAACATAATTTTTTACACTAATCCAAACTATTAGGTTTTGAGATAGTTTTAGAATTGAAAAAAACATACATTAATTTTTACTTAATTTATATAGAATGTGACAATTTATAAATTTATCACCTTATCTTAAATATTTGCCGATTACAATTTTTTTTCAGTAAGATATATGATATTATACTTTACACATTTATCAATATGCTTCTCATAGATCCGAGTTAAAATTTAACAGTACCTCAGTTTCATTGAAAGAGTTATCGTTGTCACAGAATTGTGGCCATGTGCCATCGTCACGGTTTGGCCAAAGTCCATGAATGCTGAAATCTTCTGCAGGTTTCCCAGTAGTGGGATAGCAGCAGCTACGCTTTGTATCGCAATATGATGCTGGCCACTACATTTTCAATCCAAAAATAAAACACACATGACTTCAAAGCTCATGACATTCAAGATTCAAAATGGAAGGAATCCAAAAAAAAAACAGAGAGAGAGAATTAATTTGTATATATATATTTTGGAGTTTACCTGTAGAACAAGGTAATAAAAATCAAAATCATGAGAAGCACAAAAGACCGATACGCCCTGTAGAACCAAAATCATGAGAAGTACTGAATCTTTTAGCTTCATCCTTCTGATCTTTTCTTTCCACTAACTCTATTGCTGCAATATCTTTTAGCTTTAGTTTAGACTTCAAAATTGACGAGGGATGGGATTGTTCTTGGTAGATCATGCCCATTTATAGGCGAAGATGTATGATGAAATGTCATAACCCATTTGCACACCAAAATTTACTAATATATTTAGATGATGGGTTTACATGTGCTGATGGAAATATTTTGTTGGATTCGAATCAAAAGCAGAGGATTAAATATGATAATTTGCTATTTTTAATGTTCATGTGCAAAATATTTTAATGGATTCAAATCAGACGTTCAGCACTAGGTATTCTAATTTGATTCCCTTTCCATCTATATTTTCCTCTTCACCAAAATTAAGAATGATGTATCTAGAAAAAGAAAAAATTTACAAAAATAAATAAATAAATATTATAAAAATATAATAATCAATTTAATTATATTTTTTCACACCTCGCTTTACAAATTAAATAAGAGAATTTTATTTTCTCTTCCGCATACTATCTAACCAAACAAAATAAGGTAAAACTATTTTATCTCCTTCTGCCGCCCCCTCCCACATTTTGAACCAAACAAACCATAAGGTTTACTTTTCAGATTTTGTTTAATAGAAGATTTATCTTCAGACTAAAAAATAAATATAAATTAATATAATATTACTCTTATTAATTAAAGTGTGCGTAAATATCGCGTGCTAACGAAATTTATATTTTTATATTAAAAGTTTATCTGCAAAACTTTAAATGAAAATATGATACTTTTTCTAAACATATTAATTTGCTTGCTCGCCTTCACTCCCGTCTTTACTGTGTTTTTGTGGAACGTAATGACATGTTGGGAGAAAGGTGGGTGCTATCAAATGGAGAAATTCTCATTTGATTTAATTTTCGTAAACTCCAATAGCATCTACTTTCTTGGATTTCTTTATTTTATTTTATGTACATTTGCTTCTCTATATGTACCTGCCGAAGTATGCAGCATCCTTTATTTGACGCAGTACAATTATGCAATTTTATAATCCTAAAAAAAAAATCTAATTTTATATACTTAATAGCAAGTCCTAAAAAAGTAGCCAACATGGCCTTCTCTTTTAAAAGCAAAAATAAAAAATAAAAAATCGTAGTAAATGAATTTTAAATTTTCTGTCACTACAAGCCATATAATTGACCATTGGGATGAAATTATTAGTAATTCAATGGTAGGAATTTAATAACACAAACTTTACAAGGGCTTCAATATTGAAATAATCGACATTTCTTGAAAGGATTAATTGAAACAACCCCAAAATTTGGGGACATTTAGAATTATAAATTTTTTGTTTTGAGCTGTACAATTTGTACCCATAAACAGCGCCCACCTTAGAATAATTTTTTTTTTTTTAAAAAGGGCTTTCTATTAAATCTCTTAAGTGAAAGTGACAAATTATCTCATAGTCATTGAATAGTTGAATTTCAATTTCAATTCCAAGAAACAAACACCATGGATATTTTATTAATTATTTCGAGTATATGCCCCTGATGATAGGTCTTTATGCACTCTAATCCCTCCTTTCTTTGTCAAAACATCATGCAGTACTGTCTTCAAGAAATGGATAGTCAGTGTAGCCAACAACAGGATCGGGTGTATAAAAGGTATTCCTATTATACTTGTTGAGAGGAGCATTCAATTCAAATCTCTTAAGCAAATCTGGATTAGCCAAGAATAGACGTCCATATGCAATAAGATCAGTATGATTTGCAGCAATAGCTTTGTTACCAGTTTCTCTATTGAATGCACCAGCAGCAATGAAAGTGCCTTTAAATGCCTTCCTCATTGGCTGAAGTCCATAAGTATCAGGACCCTTATCTTTTGAATTAGCTTCCAATCTTGGCTCAATCACATGCAAGTATATAATCCCATACTTATTCAAGGCTTTGGCCAAATAAAGACCTAATGCGTTCGGATTTGAATCGACACAATGCATGTAATCTAACCAGGGGGAAAGTCTGAATCCAACTCTATCAGCTCCTATGGCATCAGAAACGGCTTCAACTATTTCAAGAGCAAATCTGCAACGGTTCTCCAAAGAGCCTCCGTATTTGTCGGTTCTGTCATTGACTTGATCCTTAAGAAATTGTTCTACTAGACAACCGTTACAAGCATGTATCTCAACTCCGTCAAAACCTGCAAATTTAATGTATTCTTTCAGCAAAAAAAGTAAGAAAATTCTTTCACTTGTCACGCCTCCCAAGCCCATGAGCTCATAATGCAACAATAAACCTGACAGTATTCACATTCATTTACTTGACAAAACAATAATCATTGCTATGTCAAAATGAATATCTCCAAAAAGAATTCTTATATACAATATCATAGTCTCAAGTATTCTCAATGCGGAACGAGACATATGTCTAGCTAGTTTGACTTTTAGAAGACCAATATGGGTTAATTAAGAGCAGATATGTATATATATATATATATATATATATATACATAAAATGGCATCGAATGTTTTAGCATTTGAACAAAATTTCCATCAAGAAACCATACCAGCTTCAATAGCATTTAGAGCTGCAACCTTAAATTCATTGACAACAGAAGGAATTTCATCTGTCCTTAGGCGTCGTGGAGGTGTAAATGCTGAAGCATCAATGCCGTCTGTAGAAGAATTCTCCTTGGTAGACTCAAGCGGCTTGTCTGTTGACGAGACTGGAGCCTGCTGATTGGGCTGAAAAACTGCAAACAGAAGCCAGATAAAGCAGGTTTAATAGAAAAGGTGAGAGTTAATTAAAGATAGAAAGGATTAGCTACACCTTGGATAAGATAGAAATTGAATTAAAGATCTGAATTCCCTCTAATACAATTCAACAATCAAACTTGCATTCTTGCCCATATATGTTTCTCTGTATCTCAAAATTTTGCTTGCTTATCATTTTCAATGAAATCATTGTTCTAAAATTTTAAACTGAACAAGTCGGGCACCATTATATATTTATATATATATATATATATATATTTTTTTTTTTATCATGCCCCTCAATATGTGTCAACGGCTAAGTTTTTTTAAATAACAAATCCAACTTGCGAACAATGACTGCATATCTTAAATAACAAATTCAATTTGCGAACAATGACTACATATCTCATGACTGATACCGTGTTAAATTTTTAAATCATCTAAAAGCTTAAACAAATATGAAAGTAAAATAAAAACCTCAACAATTCATAGGAAATAAGAGAAGAAAGTACCTCTATTTGCAACCCTTCCAGAATGCAAAAGCTGGCAAAAGAAAGTACCACCTTTGGCATGAACTGCATTTACAATGGGTTTCCAAGCCTCTACATGTTCTTTTGAATATATACCAGGTGCATTTGGAGCCCTTCATTCATAGCAATAATAAAGATGAAATATATATATATATATATATATATATATATATGTTCAGATAATTAGATCAAGATTCCAGTACTTAAAGAACTGAAGTTACTTAATTACCCTCGGCCTGCCTCAGAAACTATTGCAGCTTCTGATATGAGAAAACCGCCTTTGGAGGTTCTCTGACTGTAGTATAACACAGCATGAGGCTGAGGAACAAAGTCGTAAGATCTCATCCTTGTCAGAGGTGCCAATACAACTCTGTCAAAAGGAATTAAAAATTATTTACAGCACTTCAATTATCCTTTAATTGGTGGTAGAGATGACATATATTCAAGTGTGATAATTGAAAATTGATGTATTCATAGGAAATATTTGTTAAAATTTATTTGGATAACATATTAATTATTAATGTTCTTCTTTTCTAGGAATTGAGTTAGAGATATGATCAGTAGTACCTATGAGAGAGTTGGAAATTTCCCAATTTATATGGAGTGAGCAAAGGGATCTGCTCTCTCTTCTGCTCTTCCTGTCCATTATTTACTTGCTTCTCCATTTTGGTTGTGAATGAATCACCTGATATAATTGGCAGTTGGGAAAATAAATATCAGCTATGAGTCCATTGCCCAAGAGTAGTACTTATAGTGGATATATAAATTTGTTCATACTTCTTCTATTCCATTCTATCTCTAGGCAAAAATGAAAAAACTTAATCAAAATTTTCACTTTTCAAAAGTTACAAATGAGCAAAAAAAAAAGTGTACATTTAATTCTTTAACAAAAGAATGAAATGGGAGAACTTAATTGAGTCTTTTTTTGTGAAAAAGTGTATACATATGATAAAATTACAAATTTATCCTTGAAAATGTTTAAAATATCAATTAATTTATTTTGTTTTAAAAAATAAAAAGTTAGCAATTATGTATCTTCATTTTATAGAAAAGACTTGATTAACCCTTCTATCTAATTTTTCTATTAAAAATTAGATGGAAGAACTTAATGAGTCTTCTTTACACATAGCAGGGACTCTATAGCAACTTTGAGAAAATGAAGGCCTTAATTTTTGGGGAGTAAAATGAAAGCCACTCATTAATAACACTGTTAATATAATTAATAAATTAATGAATGTTCCAAAATTCAAATTAAAACTATTTTAAAAAGCATATTCTATGTGCAACCCATATATATTACGATTTTAAATTTTGAACTTTTGGGGAAAAAATTGCTTTTCTGAAACTATTTAGTAGAAAGAGAGAAAAAAGTGGTAAAAAAGCTCGCACAAATATAGCAAAAAGCAGAAAAAAGGTTCTGTTTGGTCGGCCACTCATTCTGAAAAGAAAAAAGATTTGGAAAAATCAACCACATTTTTCAATTTGAGATAGAGAACATATTAGGCCAAGCCACTTCAATTTTTTGCACTTTTATAATCTGTGTAATAAAATAAAAGTCATTAGAAAGATATTTAAATGTCTTCTTTATGTGGTGTAGAAATTAATGGAACTCTAAAGTAAGTAGCCCTCTAACATAATCTTGATTCTTAATGTTGATTCATCTTTAAAAAAACATTTCTATAGAAAAAAAAAAGATTATGAAAGAGCAAAAGTAGTCATTACCCTCCCCAAATTTCAAATCAAAATTCTTGAGGAGTAAAATGTAGAAATGGGCTTAATTGAACTCATTAAGCCAACTTTGTCCTCAAATATATGTTCTTTAATTTATACCAAGAAATGCTAGAAACCTTTTATAGATATATACATATATATAGAACCAAACATGATAGAGTACCAAAAAAATTGGCTAAGATAAAACAATTGTATGCTCACTCAACTAGACTCAATAATTACGTAGTTGACAAACATATACACATACAACTATATCACATTAACGCTCTAAAATTTTAGTAAAAGTATAAATTTAATTGATTTAATTGCATTATGGGGATAACATATACTTCTTTTTCTTTTTTTTCTTTCTTTTGATAGAAAACATAACCTCTACTTTGAGTCTCCACTCAAGTCAGATGTTAAAAGTTTTAAAATGATGAAAGTTTAACAATAATTTAAGTGTCTTTTTTTTTTTCTTCTTATAGAAATAATTTAAGTGTCCTTCAAGATCATCACAAATTCACAATTCACATGAAAAAGGAGTAGGCTATCCTGAAACCAACTCTTAGATATTCAAATTTTGTGAAGGGGATGCCAAAATCCCTGAGCAAAGACTCCCTAAAGGAGATTGCTCAGTTTAAATGGGATGAAAATAGTCTAAAAAAAAAAGTGGGATGAAAATAAGAATTAAAAAATTGTGATAAACGGGAATAATTGTGATCTTCAGCCATTGGGCCTTGTGGAGCCCATTATAACTTTTTCTTTTCTTTCCTTTTTTTACATACAATTATTTTTTCTCATCTCAAAATATAATTGATAATACAAAATTTTATAAATATTTTATTATTAATTTTTAATATTATATGTATTTATTTTCATCTCTTCTATCACATATTTCTTATTTATAAGATAACGCCTTTATATTTTCTATTTTCTGCTTATAAAAACAAACTTTCTTTCCTCTTTTTTATTTTTAAAATATAATAATTAAGAGTATTGTAGAAATAAAAAAGAAAATTATCTGTGTAAAAGTAATGCAATGATTTATATGTCTAGATGAAAATAATATTTTTTAATATATATGTCATGTTTTTTAATATATATATATATATATATATATATATATTTTGAAAGTAAGTTTGTACTTGACTTTAATGCTCACAATTGAAAATAAGGAAAGTAGCTTTTGATGTGTATATATATATATATATAAAAGGAAAGTTAGTAGGAAAATACTAACAACTTTATATATATATATATATATATACATCATGAAAATGAGAGATAGGAAATGGTCTCAAACTCACAACCAGCTAACGATACTTATGCTTTATTGACTCATTATAAATTAATTCATTGATAAATTAAGAAAAGCAAATTGCACATATTAATACACAAATACTCATATAATAATAATAATACAAGATAGGTAAAATAAACCACAAATGAAACAAACAAACAAACTTAAATCTCTACTTGCGCCATTGTTACCACCTTCATACACAGTTAGCATATAAAACTTGCCACCACCTTAGTGAAAAATTAATTTACTCTCCTTCTTTTTCGTTTTAGTGACAAAAGTTCCTAACAACATAATTAAGAGGCTAGTGAATTTTTATAAATAAATAAGAGTCAAATTTTATCCCTTTTTTTTTTATCTCATTGTATATATAAGTAGAAGTCCATTATAAAAGTAAACTCTGAATTCTTTCTTCTTTTCTTTGCTTTTTTTTTTAAAGAGTGACTGTCTCATGTGTCTAAAACCTTACACAGCCTTGATTGGAGATAAGGTTACTGCCTTACTGGTATCAGTTAGTAATTAAAAATGTGGACTTACTCAAGCCGATTTCCGGATCAAACTCGGTTGATTTTGCTGTTTGTAATTTCTAGTCACTTTATTTGACACTCGGTTTGAAAATCTTGTGATGGGCCCTAGTGGAAGATATATAAGTCAAACAACTTTTTTTTTTTTTTGAAGAAAGAACGTGGAAGAAAAGAAAATATTCACATTTCTTGATATTGGCGATTCAAGATTTCTTGATTAATCAATTTTGCTTCCAAGAAGACAAATTTTCTAGCGGGCCACAAATCATTATTTATTTGTTCGCATATCTCTGTAGACTGCATAGTGATCCAATCTGAAATCTAAATGAGCACTAAAAGGAAAACAAGACACGAAAGCAAGTTTTGGCTTCATCAGTCATTACTAAAAATGTCACTGGCATTGTGTATGGAGCAATAATAATTATTGGATAAGGCTACTGCTTCTTCTCTCAAAAAATAATAATAATAATAATAATAAAACTCCTCTACTCTATAACTACAACCCTTCTTCTCTGAAAACTCATTCGTGCCACCAAAGATGAAAATCAGCCAGATAGCACTCTTTCTGCTGATTTTACAGCACCAATGTCTACCGTTTCTATGTCTTGCAAGAAGCTATGACTTCTTTTACTTTGTGCAAATGGTGAGTATTCTTGAATTCAAATGGAAATTGAATAATGCTAATGCTGTTGAAACTGTCATGTGTGTTAACTTATCACCTGTTAAAGTAAAGACCGGAAGGTTTTTGGACTCGGATGGTTATTTCCCATTTGCATTTAAAACTTTATATTCTTTATTGTTTGGAATATTTACTGCTTTATCATCAAAGTGTTTTAAGGAGACTCACGCAAATACCTTTGCTTAACAAGCGACAAGTCGAGACACAGTGAGACTTTCAGTAATGTTAAATGTTTTCTGGAGCTGATCGGAGACTTTGATTCAGTGGCCAGGATCATACTGCGATACTAGGCGTGGATGTTGCAACCCAGCTACAGGAAAGCCAGCAGCCAATTTCACCATTCACGGGTTATGGCCAAGTACCAACGATAGTTACTTCCCAGGAAACTGTAATATTCATAGCCCTTACGACCAAACCAAGGTAATTGTATGGATATGGTTTGATTTTTCAGGTTCTAAAGTATAATGTGAAATATGTATAAATGATATCCAAGTTCAACTAGGAGTTTCCAAGTCCTTTTTAATCTACTTAATTGATTCTCACACATAAGTTGTCCATAATTTAGATATCAGATTTGATTGGTAGAATGCAAAAGTATTGGCCAACTTTTCTTTGTGCAAAGAAAGGTGCTCGCAAGTTTTGGTCACATGAGTGGACAAAGCATGGCACTTGCTCCGAATCAGTGCTTGATATGCACACATACTTTGCAGCAGCTCTAAATCTTAAAGACAGAGTTGATCTCCTTCAGATACTCAAAAGTGCAGGTATTCTTGGAGTTTTTATTTCATTTCAACTTCAGCTTCTAGCATTTTTAATGAAAAGGGACTGATATAATAACTTGTCATAGGTATTGAACCAAATGGGAAGTTTTATGGGTTAGAGGACATCAAACAAGCTATAGAAGCAAGAATTGGTCATACCCCAGTTATTGAATGCAATGCTGATGCATCTGGAAATATTCAGCTGTACCAGATTTATCTGTGTGTTGATGTTACTGGTTCCAAACTCATCGATTGCCCAGTGATTCTCAAGAGAAACTGCAATTCGACTATTGAGTTTCCTGTCTTTTAGCAACTTAATGCAGTCTAGACTATGATGCTGATCAATTTTTTAAGCAATCTCAATATGATCCCTTTTCAGAGAGAATAAGTTTGAGTTCTAAACATGTTTTATTGACTAGTTTTTGAACTTTTACTAGTTCATGATTCTATATTCACCATGTCTTCTCCTGATTCATAATAAAATGATGATGGAATTTCCGCTTTCCGGTGCACTGAGGAAGTGAAGGATTGCCTTCAGCATTAGCATATGATTCCTAAGAAGAATTATTGGCATCCAAATTGAACCTTTAATAAGAGAAATTTCAGAAAAGAAGACCAGTCATGAACAGCATTCGTGGCTGAAACTTGATTGTTGCCACCATTAACAAGGCTTAATTACTCAAGTCCTGGAGAAAATCCAAGCATTTCATGACAGTGACCAACTGTATCAATGCCTAATGCCTGATTAGGTCGTCTACCTGTAATCTTAGCATTAACCGTACGTATAATAAGAGGTAATGGATTTAGTAATAAAATGCAACAAAATGTAATAAAATGGATTTAGACTAAATCCATTTACATGCAACAAGAGGTAATATCCTATTATCCTATAGCAACAAAATGCTAACTAACGTGCTGTATCAGTTATGCTATTGTCGTCAATGATAATAATAATTGAGCTCTCCCCTGAGACTCCCGTTTCATCCATCCCAAAATATAAATTATTTTAATACCAAATTCTCTTTTACAATTACGAATATATAATTATGATTCTTTTTCTAGTCCTACCCTCTCTTCTCTTTCCCAAGGAAAGTAAAAATTGTAGTTATATATGAAAGAAAGAAAATTAAAGTCAAGTGACTTTTAGATATAAGATATACATGTATCCTTAATATGTGTGAATAGAAATAAAAGTACTTATTATTTAGGAATGAAGGGAGTAGAACTTTATAGAACACAAATGTAGAGTCTCCACTTACGGGAAGTGACAGCATCAACATTTCAGTCAAGTTCAAAGAGAAAAGTTAGGCCAGTTTGGGTTTCCCTAAGAGTATATAATTTGATGCCTTTAAGAGTCAACACCAGAAATTACAGCCATAAACAGCTTTAGTTACTCTTTAAATGAGGAATGAAGAACTAGGACCTAAAGAAGTTAATGACACTTCCATCCCAACACCTGGAACATCAAATGCTATAATACCAGATTTTGGTGAAATTCTTACCACTTTAAACTTTTTTCTTCTGTTCACACTTAACTGCAGAAATTTGATAGAAAGAGAAAAAACAGAGAAGACAGATAAAGGGATACAATAATAGGCAGGCTAAGCCAATAAATTAAACTTGGCTTGTCTATTTCATACTGGTTATTTAATGCCACTGCATTTCAAATCAGGATTTCATAATGAAGGTATCTAAGGTACAATAGTTTGAGAAAGCAATTTAAAAGGAAAGAAAGAACTGATGTTGTATTAGCCAATGGGATATAACCAAAAGACGAATATCCAAATAATATGCACAAGATAACTCTTCTATATCTCTCTGTCTCCATGGAAAAGACAGAAAAGCAGCCAACTAACACATCAATCATATGCTTCGTTTTCACCAACGAAAGTGTTTATGCAATTAAAATGTTACAAGGAATCCTATTCACATCACATCTTCATCCTATTAATTGCTAATAAATAGGAAGACATCAGTGTTTTCATCAATAAAAATTTCAGAACAGGGTTTGAATCAGTAATATGGAGAAGAAACGTGAGAGTTCAAACTTGATAAAACTGTTGCTTTTACAGTGTTTATCATCTTTCTGTGTTGCACAAGATTTCGATTTCTTCTACTTTGTTCAACAGGTAAGTGAGAATGAAGCATGTTTGTGTATGAAATCACTTTCAAGTGTTAATATCTTGGTGTACCTTAATTCTTTTGCAGTGGCCAGGATCCTACTGTGATACATCACAAAGTTGTTGCTATCCTTCAACTGGGAAGCCTGCAGCAGACTTTGGAGTTCATGGTCTTTGGCCTACCAACAATGATGGCTCTTACCCATCAAACTGCGATTCCAGCAATCCTTTTGACCAATCCAAGGTAATCATCAAAATTCCAAAAAGCTCTGTTGATTTATTGTAATGCAGTTGATAGGAAAGAAGGGATAGATTGACGGACTTTGTTCTTTTGGCTAGGCCTAATATTGGTTTTTTCTTTCCCATATCCACATAGGTATCAGATCTTATGAGCAGATTGCACGAGAATTGGCCATCACTTGCTTGCCCAAGCAACAGCGGCACAACATTTTGGTCACATGAATGGGACAAACATGGCACATGTTCTGAGTCTGTCCTAAACCAACATGGCTACTTCAAATCAGCTCTTGACCTCAAGGATAATCTAAGCCTCCTCCAAGTTCTTCAAAGTGCAGGTACTTTCTTAACAAATATACAACATGTGATTTCACCAAACTAATCTTTTAACAAAAGCTTTGGCCAAAAAAATATGTATATTACAGGTATTCGACCAGACGGAGGATCTTACAGCTTGAGCAGCATAAAAGGTGCCATTAGAAGCGCAATTGGTTCAACTCCGTGGATACAGTGCAATGCTGATGAATCTGGACATAGCCAGCTATACCAAATCTACATTTGTGTAGACAATTCTGGTTCAAACACCATCGAATGCCCTGTTATGCCAAGTGGGCAGTGCTCCTCAAGTATTGGATTCCCATCATTCTAACCATGAAGATTAATCGGGCTGTGGAGCTATCTATGTTATCTCCCTGCGGCCTGCACATATCTTTTGCTGATTACAGTAATGTGCATTTACCTGTTTGTATAACCATTTATTCAGAAACTCATTGAACTAACTGCAATGTTTTGAAACATTTTGATGTCATTGTATCTTTGGCAGAAATTTCCCAGTAATAAGTTCTAGGCATATGTAGCTCTAATGGAAGATCACACACTCAGCTAAACCAGGAACCTATAATAAGAGGAATAGGATATAAACCCTTAACAGCATGCACAAGAATGAGTCACAACTTAACATACATGTTGAGATGTTCAGGCTTCTTGAAACTCACCTAGTAAACAGATTCCCTCACTTTCAAAGTATGGTGGCCAAAAATACAATTGTTCAGGTTTATCTACCTAACTATAATATACTAAAAGTGTAAATGAGGGTAAGATAATTTACACTTTTTGTGTTTCTTCACTTGTTGAAGTGATACATTTACCCTTCTTTTTTTTTTTGGAAAGGATGCATTTACCATTTACTCTAAAATTTAATAATTAAATTAAAAGGGTGAAAAATACCTCACTATAAAAAATGATTGCTCGCTTTCTTTATGGAAAATAACAATTCAGGATATATTTAGAAATTGGAAATAGTTGAAGGATATTTTTCATACCCAACACTAACAATCCCCCACAGAAATGAAATGAAAACTAAATTTTATGAATTTCCATAGTGGCAAGGGAAGTTGGCTTTAGGTTGGTGAGGAAGGAACTTTCTGTCTTCAGATCAAAACAGGCAAGAGAATTCTAACCAGGTCCATTATCCATGACTAAAACTTCAGTAAATCTCTTAATTTTTATAGATATTCATGCAAAAGACAAGGACTTGAATGGCTGGTGGATTACCTGGTAATTGAGTAGACGCTATAGTCCATTGAGGCAAAGCAGCCGATATGAATCACAAATGCAGAATAGAACCAGCAGCCAGTCAGCATGTGAATTTCATATCAAAAGTTGTCTATTCCAATAGTTGGACTTTGCCCTCAAACATCAGTCCACACCTAATGATGATTGGGCTTCTCAAAATTAATAAGAGGAGACGAATGCTGGACTCGAGTCTAACCCATGTGCAAAATCGCGAGTCAACCATGCGACCCGCACCTGGATGACTGTCATATATATATTGTTCTTTTTTTTTATCAACCCTAGCAAATCAAGGGTTTTCTGCTATGTTATTCTGTCTCTCGATATCTCTCTCATGAAACCTGGTTTTCTTACTCTTGTATCATTCTTTCATTGATTTTACCAGTACAAAAAAGTTTGGGAGAAGGCAATAGAAGCTGTTTCTGAAGGTGTAAAACATTATACTAGTGAGAGAGTGTTCTTAACTGATCACCGTGGATTAGCCTTTTGCTAAATCACGTAAATATCTAGTGTTTTTACTGCTTTCCTTTACTTTGCACGATTCTAATTGTTGGATCAAAACTCAACACCAATAAAAGAATCCTGGCCATCCTATCCATTCATAAAAGCCACTATGCATCCATATCAGTATTTGATCATTAGATGAATTAAAATATGTAAATGGTTTAGATCTCCAGCCAGATGCAATTCTTTTACTGCTTGGTTCATCAACGCATTGACATCATATGTTTAATGGGAACGTCACTAGTAATTATTGATCAACATTTCAAACATAAGAATAACTTAAAACTCCCATGGCAAAGAGATATTGAGCTTCATACTCCAGCTCAGTTAAGTCCCAAGATAGCATATTCCATTGTTACAGTTAGAATCTGAGAGTTTGGATTAGAGTGCTCTGATCAAGGTAATACAAGGTAATATTCTTCCAATTAGGTGAACAATCCTTGTTGAATGAAGTCTTACCTCTTAAAAAGCTTCTATGACAGTTATTGATGCTGTTGTAAGCGTGAAGGATCCAAGAGTTCATTTCCTCATAAAGTATAATTAACCACACCAGCCTTTTTCTGGCCCAGTGCTTCCAGAAATGAATGCTAAAACATCTCTGCATTTTGCACAAGTAGATTTGAGACTTCAGAAAGTATTCCTACCAGTAATCCCCAGAGGAGCACTTTCCATCTCTAAAATGATGAAAACGTTGCACATCTCGGAGAATTATTGATCTACCAGAGATACAGGACATAAGTTTAGCAGCTGAATGGCAATCCCCACAAACTCTCAGATTTTTAACCACATGAATCGTTTCTCTAGGTGGAGAATATATGAGACCGAAAGTAATACCCAATTTCTCACTATGATATCTGAGAGTAGTTTCTTTTTGTTCATCTTCCATGTCCAGATGATACACAAGAAAAATCTGGTGCATACCCAACCAACTTCAGATTTCAATTAACTCGTCAACAGCTTGGTGCAGTTCTCGATACTCAGCTCGTGTACCATCACCAGAGAAGAATTCATGCAGTGTGTTGTTAACTTCTATCAAACTACAACCAGGTACTTTCTCAATGCTCTATCCTTTCATCATCTTGCAAAATTCTTTTGCATCTTCCCAATGTCCAGCTCTGGCACACATGTTTGAGTAGATAGCATAATCTCCACTATGAAAATTATCTAGGTTAAAAATTTTCTGAATGACCCCCTTACCTAAGTTAACATTTTCATGGATGCTACATGCAGCTAACAGTGTCCTCCAAAGTAAGGTGTTGACTCAATTGGAAAATTCTCGACAAATTATTAGCATCAACAAATCCAGAACAAAGCCATAGTGTTTTATTCCTGGTACAATCTTGTATTCATCCATCATTCTATAAAAATAGCTAAAGCACACCTCAATTAATCCAGCGTGGTCACACGCAAGACGCCCGAAAATGTAATACTATCTGGTTGAACTTGAACTTTACTCATTTCCTCACACAAAGATATAGCTTCGTATCCACGCCCATGAATAGCATATGCCATAATAATAGTTGAGCATGCCTGTGTGTCTCTAGAATTCATGTCATTGAATACAGAAACTGCATCTTCCAAACTCCCGCATTTAGCATACATGTCAATAAGGGCTGTATTTACCTTAACTTACTGAGCAAACCCATTTTTCTTCACATATTCATGTATCCACTTCCCTAATTCAAGTGCTCCAAGCAAAGAACAAGATGAAATAACACCAGGAATTGTCACGTCAGTAGGTTTAAGCTTTTTAGCCTAAAGGTCCCGGAACAATGACAAAACGTAATTAGGCTGACTGCTTCTTACACGACCCATTATCATCGCATCATAATTATCCACACAAGGTTCCAATACTCTTATCAAATATGCAGCGAGCTGAACTAATATCTGCACTCCCAATGTACATATTAATAAGGGCAGGACAGACATAGATGTCACTGTTGAGCAAATATTTTCTAGCAAGGCAGTGCAATTGTTTGCCTTCTTCTAAGGCATTCATTTTCGCACAAGCCTTGAGTAGAGACGGGAAGGTATAATTATCTGGAACTAGGCCAAAACAGAGAACTCTTACAAAAAGTGCTAAACTTTGGAGTGGGATTTCACTGTGGCATAGCCACGAGCCATAAAATTGAACAAGATAATGCCTGGTTGGGGAATTTGGTCGAACAAAAGGTGGGCTAATACATTGACGAAGTTGAAGGATTCAAATTACAGAAATTTATCAACTCTTTGATGACAAAGATATCATGCAAATGGTCTTGAGGGAAAAGGCTTGAATTTGTTTGGGCTCCCTGAGAGAAGTGCTTCTTGAAAATAGAGAAAGAGGGTGAATTTCAGGGGTGCAGTAATTTCTTGGGCTAACACAGTTGAACTTTGAGCAAAAAAAGGACTCCGCACTACGGTTGTTGCCGAAGTTGCCATCAGAGACAAAGATCAGCTTCGAACTGGAAGTATTTATGGAGAAAGTTTAATACTGTAGCCAATATATAAATTTGTGGGATCAAATAATAAGTTGGAATAACTAGTTTTAAGGGATATAAGTTGATTACTTAGAAATCTTTAGGGTCTAGGATAAGTAAAGCTAAGTCTTGGGGACTTAAGTGTAATTAACTAAAGATCTTTAATTAAGTTATTCTCGATTGAATGCCTCATCCTTTAATTTTGTCAATTGGTGCCTAAATCAGGTTTCTTTAAAATGATGCTAACTAATATTGACAGTAATAATGAAATGTCAGAAATACCCATTGAAGGTACATAATTCACTACTTATTTATCAAAATTAAAGATTAAGATACTCAATGAACAATTAATCTCAAACTACATTGACTTTTTGGCAATAATCCCAATGATGCAATGAAGGAAAACAAGGGCTCTCATTGCATCCCTTTCCTTTCTTTATGTTTTTTTTTTAAGACAGTATCCATTTCTTTTACGATAGCAGTTCATGATATCCGAAGAAGATGAATTATTGAGGTTAACATATAATATATTCCTTTCAAAATATAAATTATTCGATGATTTTTTTAAAAAAATATAAGTTAATTTTATATAATTTTATAAATATTTCATTATTAATTTATAATATTATCTCTATATCATTTTTTATATTTTAAAATAAAATATTTATATTTTCTTTTTATCAACATAATTTTTTTTATTTTTGAAACATAATAAGAGTAACTTAGAAATAAAATAATTTATTTTCTTTATTTGTACAAATATTCTTTTTAAAATACTTATATTTTAGAAGAGTACTAATTTTAATATGTGCTACAAATATATGCATTGAGGTTAATAAATTCAAACACAAAAGTTACAAACATTATGCTAGTGAAACTCTAATATTGAACCCCTAACGATTTAATTTTTAATAGATTGAATAATATAAATAATATAATGTACACCAACTTCGACTCTAGTCCTGAATCCCCTACCGAGTGGACTTTTGATGGATTGAAGACGATAAATAGGAGAATGTATACCAATATAAATTAAATCAAATAGCGAGATGTGTAATACCTGAGTACTGACTAGAGGAGGAGAAGCTTTTAATGGTTTGTTTCTAATCGTTGAATCGTTGTTTCTTTCAATAATGGGCTTCAATTGTTGGCGCTCGAACTATATCGTAGTTTTCTTTCTGAACCAAACACAGGAAAACCTTAGAACCAAAACAGACTAGGGTTTTAAAGGGAAATCACTCCCATTTGATTTTATCAAAGAAAATGGAGAGAGGCATCATTAATCGGAGTTCATCAACTTCAACGGGGAAGGTTGATATTGGTCGGAACGGAGAATCAGTGGCCAACCTCACCGGTAAAGTCCATCAGCTCCCGTGCTGCATCAAATATGATGGACCGACCAGCGTCTCTGACTACTTCAAGCCCAAACACACTGAGGTAGCGATTGATGGATTATGTGTGGAAGAAGCATATTTCAGAGGAAGGAAATTACGGGGCGCCACCATTCCCCTTCCACAAGGGTTTTCTGGGTTGGTGTTGGGAAAGAGAAATCCTGATAAGAGCATTGAGGCGTCCGAGGAGAATCCAAATTGCTGGGAAATGAAAGCAAAGTTTGAAAGTATAACAATGTGGAATCATGATATCCTCCCCTCTAAAGATGATGCTTTTATGCGTACCTTCCATTGGTTTTCTGTTGCAAAAGCATTGCATCAACCTGTCAGCATTCAAGATCTTGAATCTACATCTACCCAAGATGAGCTGAAAGTAACACATTTATCTGTAAGGACTGGTCTTTGTGTCTGTTTAAATGCTATTCTATGATAATTTGTTTGGGAGAGAAACTTTTTCTCATTAAATTTTGTTGTAGGTGAGAAAGGTAACAACTTTGTTTCAACTTATGACAATCAATCTATGTTTACAAGCTTACTATTATTCATTTAAGAAAATAGATTATCACAATCAGAGCAAGTAGCACAAACACAAGGAGTAATATTGAATCAATGATGCTTAAAAATGCAGCCGTAAATGCTATGTTTACGGAATGGAAATGTTAGATTATCATCCCAAAAAATGGAATGGTTAGTGGCACAACCACTGTGCTGATGACCAAACCTATTCTAATAAAGCGGGCTATGTTTACTCAATTGCGACTTAGGTAACTACTAGTGGACACTTCATTAGTTAGGCTGGTCAAAGCGGTACAAAGTACAAATTTTTAACTGATTTTTTATGTACTTTCTAAGTATTTTACTTCTCAAATTTTTTAGAATCTAAAAGGTTTTTGGATTCTATATGTGCTTGAAGCTATGGTATAGTATTCTAGATGTGCTATACCAAGAGAAAGGAGCATAATTGTGTTTGCGTCTGACCATAAAACATCTACTAAAGTGTTTGGGGAGATTTTCTCGGCTGTGAGAAGTAGGAAAGTTTGGAAGTAGATTTCCATACTTTACAAATTGGGGAAATTAGTACAGCATGGGGCTTGAATCATTGTACATTTTGCTAGAACTTGGCTGAAAATGTAGTATAATTCTCATTATGTCATTGGCAAAGTAACAGCATAAGACTGCATGACTAAATGGACGAGTCCTCCCACAAAATAAAAAATTGAAAGACAAAAATAAAGTAAAAAAAAGGTAAATGATCTCTAGATATTTCTGTACTTTCAGGAGTATTGTTGAAATGTCTACTTCTCTTTCCTTTTTTCTGCTTGTTCTTGATATGCAATTACTGTATGGAATTGACAGGTTTTCAAGTATCTAGAGAAGAGTTTGTAAGATCTTGAAATGACTAAAAACAAAATTGTTTTTGAGTAACTATTTCTTGGTTTTCAATTGAAATTTGTAGTTTTCTTGTTCTCTTGGGTTGAGTGATTAGTTAAATTCTGCCAGAGTTCCAGAAGTAGATCAGAGGGAAAGATTTTGTTTAAAAGTTCCTTTTAAAAAAATGCTTTAAACTCCACAGAAAATCCTTCGAGGGGATACATTTCATTTATCTTGTTTTGCATGAGGTGGAAATTTCAATGGAAATAATCATGTAAGACAAAAGGAAGGAAACGTTTAACCGCCTGAGAGTTTCTGCATCCCTTTTGCATGATCTGGTGTCTCAATTTTACACTTCAAATTTCAATTTTGCCCTTCAGTGTGAGCTTTGTGTTCTAGTTTTCCTTTCATATATTCTCTATGGTACTCTCCATATATAAGCTTCCTATACATTTTCAACTCATCCTGGGTATATACCATATTATCTAATGGCTCAATTTCCAGATATCCTGTTGGGCAGATAAAATGATGGAAATGATTTTCTTGCTTTGTTATGATTTGTCTGTATTCAATGTTCTTGTACTCTTCATTGGCCCAAAACTGTCATAATAGGTTAGGAAAATAATTACCTAACTTAGATTGCGCCACTGAATCTCATTAAAAGCTTTTCCTTGCCATACACTAGGGCAACAGGTGGAATAATTTCATTGGAAATATAATTGCCTTATAATCCAAGGATACTCAAACCAGTAAGAAAATAGATGCTATATAATTAGAAGAATTAGATGACAGTACCTGAAGAACATCACCATTATTGACAATAGGCACATTGGCCATTGTACCAGCGCCTGATGATTGCTATAATATGGGTTCGGAGGAGTGCACATGAATGTAAGCCCGCCAAATTTCTAAGCCTGAGATATCATCATTTTGGAATAGTACAGTGATAGTTGATGCATCTGAGTGAGGCCTCAATCCTAGTACTTGATCAGGTTTTTGTACAGGGAGAATAGTAGTTCAGACACAAAGATTGAATCTAGTCTCTGTGCCATCTGAAAAGTGTCGTTATTCAGTCCTATACTTTGAAGATATTGAGCCTATTAGTTCCTTGCCATCTCCTCTTACTTCAAATGCATATTTATACATGATATCCCTGGGGAGGCTGCAATATTTAGTTACACAATATCTGAACATAAAAATGAAAAAAGGTGGAGTTTCTTTAGATGACTACGTGAAATCCTGTGATGTAGTAGGCCAAGCGTCATATCTTTGGAATTTTGGAGGAAGACAGTCAGAGCCAATGTGTCTTGCCAGTCCAACATCTGATCTTCAGAAACTACAAATAAATGCTTGTAATCCCCTGTATATCTTTTGGGGACATTGAAAACTTAATCATTTCCTTAAAGGGGAGTTAGAGAAATGAGATTGCAGCATCCTTTATTTTCCACAGCAGGTATTTCTTGATGCCATGTTTTACCACCTGGAAAGTACTTTATCAAGAGAGGTTTGAAAGTTATTCTGCTATTTTTGAAGGTCACTCCAGAAGTCCCAGATTGATTTCTTGCGTTGATAATTCAGGATCATATCTGAATGCAAAGAACAATTCCATACAGTAAACTCTTGTTTTCTTGGGTTGAGTGACTAGTTTTTTGTGTTTTGTGTCATCGGTTCGTTTAAAGGTTAATGTCTTTGATCATATCCGTAGATTGAAGTTACCATTTATCAAAAAAAAATTTGTTTTAGGGGGAGGGGGTAGAGAAGAAACAGGAGAAAAATGGAGTTTTTTATTTTGTCAATGGCAATTGGCGATTTGGCTTTCCTATGTAGAATCATATGAGCAGTGAAGATTGAAAATTTTTAAACCACATTAAATGGACATCCACTTTCTATTTATATTTAATGTTTGGTCATGTTAGGCTAAACTAACAAGCAAACAAAATTGCGTATCTATTCCAGAGGGAATGATTTTCCCAGAGAGTGAATTCTTGTTTGTTGGAAGAATGTTCCGTGATAATTTCCACTAGAAGACTTTTTGAGGTTTGGGTTGATTTTTTGCATGCCACATCACGTTCTCAAGAACAAAGCCTATATGTAACAATAAGAACTTGAAGGGTTAATAAATATTAAGCCTTACTGACAATCTTCTACCCACTTCTAACTTTATAAACACCCGTTGGGAGAATAATTGTATCCACCAATGAATTGAAATAGACTATATCCTTCAATCTATCAAGTAATGAATGACAAGCCTAATTGAAATCCATTAATTCAGCAAGTTTAAAAAGGAATGCTATATGCTCTGGATCCATATAAAATAGAGAAAGACTCGTGAAGAGGGATTCAATTAGAATTTCAAAATAGTAATAGAAAAATCATTACCTGTCCTCCTCCTCTAATGAAAAAGGAAGAGAAAGAAGTTTAGGACCCTCAAAGACACCATGCCAAGGATATGATATGATGGCCGAGCACCAAAAGTGGCAATAAAAAAGGTACCCAAAAAAAAAAAAAGTGCTTAGATTTAAAAATTTGAGTCATCATGGGAAGATGAGAGAGTGACAATACCTAATGTTTAACATGGCTACTAGGCAATAAGGCCGACATTAAAATACTTCAAATTACTTTTAATTCCTAGACCACTTGACTAACTCTTAGGTTTCTAAAGTGTATCCCAAGCTTTCTATGAAGTTCTTTTCTTATTTCAATTTCCATTCCACCATAAACTAATTATTATAGTAGTCGAGAGAAGAAAACAAGGCATAGCATAAGTTGGAATAACTTGAGTTGCACTTTTAGTTAAAATTCTTTTTTTTTTTTTTTTGCTGCTTGAGATAATTTCTTTCTCCACCTACTAATTTTTTTTTAACATAATTATATAGTTATGGAGATATTAGACTATTAGTCATAAGAGAAGACCAAATGATTATCATTTACGTACGAAGAATTTCTAATTTGTTTTTTAAATATTGCAAAGCAAAAAGAATTGTCAGAAACCCAAAACCTATTTGGTTATCAAACAATTAAAGGTCATCCTATCTTGATACGCAGTTTCGAACGTACTCAAAAAATAAATAATAATAAGTTTAGAAATAATGAAAATGAGTTGATACTCTTGACTTACCGAACGAATACGTTCTCACAACAGTAGAACGCATTCTGGTGAGTGCGGTCGGTGTATTTATTTGCACGCCCCGCTGTGCTGGATTTGTCAAAAACCCAAATCTGCATCGCCATTTCTCCGAAGAGACTACAAAAACAAGGAAAGAACAAACAAAGACCCAGAAAGAGAGAGAGGGAGGGCAATTTTTCTTTCATAGCCCTCTCAATCTCCCAAAGATTTCTTTGAAAAATATTTTGTTGTCACTTTTTTCCTTCAAATTTGGGAACCATATGCATATGATTTTATGATTTCAAAGTTGATTCTATATATGGTTCGCCAAAGTTTTCTTTTTGATGCGACGATCCAATGCTAGTACTTTAAGCCGTCGAAAATATCACAGAAACGGCACCAGAATGGATCCGGTGAAGTACCAATTTCGCTCCACAAGACCTGGAATCAAGAACCCTTATAAGCAATATTCCAAATCAAACCTTATATTTTATACTTCAATTGTATTATTTATTGCATTTTTGTGTTACATTTTTATGTTTCCGAATAGAAGTAATCGATATTCTGTGCATAGAAAATATGGGATTGTGATTGATGGTGGTAGCACGGGGACAAGAATCCATGTTTTCGAGTATTTAGTTAGAGATGGGATTTTAGAGTATAGTTTTGGGAATAGTGGATTGGCGTCTATGAAGGTGAATCCGGGACTATCTGCTTACGAGGATGAGCCTGACAAGGCAAGAGAGGCGATAGGAGAGCTGGTAGAGTTCGGGAGGAAGAGGGTGCCTAGAGATTATTGGGGGGAGACTGAAATTCGCCTGATGGCTACTGCTGGGTTGAGAATGCTGAAAAAGGAAGCGCAAGATAGGATTTTGGATGAATGCAGACAGGTTCTGAGAGGTTCGGGATTCAGGTTTCAGGATAACTGGGCTTCTGTGATTTCGGGTATGTGGCATGTGGTTTGTTTGATTTTTACTTAATCTTGTTTGCCAATTTATAGATATAAAAAAGATAGACTTCCAGAATCAATGTGCACATCAGTATTTACGTTTAGAATGTGTTGGATGTTTTCTAGCGATTATGGTTTGAATAGATGAATTTTTATGTGCTTAATGAGATCGCATTTGGTTGAGTGGTTATACTTAGTCTCAGACAACAATAGCCATGTGCAAGAAATAGAAGTTCAAGTTATATAATTTGTTGTTCTTGTATAAATTCCTAGGAAGATGCATTTAACCAGATGCTGCTGTTCTGGCGTATTATTTATATTGGTTAAAAAGGGATTTTTGCGTTGATCTATGCTTCATGGCCTAATAGAAATTTACATAGCTGTATGTTTTCAATTGGACTTCAATGAAGAAAATATAGGATTTGATGTTTTTCTGCTCCCTTTATACTGTACGAGTCCTTCTCTACCATGCAATGCTTTAGCAAAACTTGTCATTTCAAGATATGATGTAGGGGAAAATGCTGTCTCATATCAATGATCTGTCTGGTTGTATTACTACTTTTCTGAACGTTAAATTTGGACTGAAGTGTGAGTGTGGAGATCTGTGGTGCTTCAATCCTAGCATATAGGACTGCTGAAGATGGGAGAACTCATGCTATATATATCTCAGGCATGGGCACTTCCTTGCTCATGGGAATTTATGCTTACTTGACTGTATGCCTTTCCATCCATTGATTAGATATCTGCTACGGTTTGAATGTTAAATAATCTGAAGTTTCTCCTCCTGCATTTGGTTCTGGTTTCAGAGTGTAATTCATTTTATTGTCTATTGCTTAGGTTCTGATGAAGGTGTGTATGCTTGGGTGGTTGCTAATTATGCCCTTGGCACTCTTGGAGGTGATCCTCGACAAACAACTGGAATTATTGAACTTGGTGGTGCTTCAGCTCAGGTTTGAGAACCATGATTATTGTTATTGTTATTTTTCATACCTGAGAACCATGATTATTGTTATTGTTATTTTAGATAGAGCAGCCATGAACTATGATTCCTTTTCATTTGTTCCTGAAATGTTGTAACTTGTTTGCATGGGAGTTACTGTTAAGTAGAACATTGTGAATCTTCCTGATTAGTTGGGTGCATTTTTTTCAGGTTGCTTTTGTATCAAATGAGGATTTGCCTCCTGAGTTCTCTCAGACAGTCAGATTTGGAAATTATACCTACAACCTTTACAGTCACAGCTTGCTTCAATTTGGCCAGGTAATTTTTTTCAGAGAACTGATTTTAACTTTGTGGTGGCTGTCTGTATTGTGAATAGGCATCCAACAAGACATGATTTTATAGCTTTGATTTAAGTTCTGCATCTTCTCAATGTAATCTTAGGTCTCATACAATGTTTAACAGTTATTATAATAGCTAATGTTATCTTTCACTTCCTTTTTCCTCCACCCTACCGTTTTGTCTTTTCTCTTATATTGGTTTAGTCTCGAAATTTCTTGCTTCTCACCACTAGAACAGCATGCAATCAACACTTTCCTCAATACTCTACCAAGTCCAGATCTTTTCTGGTATCAAGACTATATGGATAAGTCAGCTGGAACACTTCATTTTTTTTTGTAAGTTTTGATAGTGTCTGATCTAGAATATTGAATCTTGTATGCTCTTTGTTAACTGGTTCCCTTGGAATTGAGTTGTTACTTCACAAAAGATCAAGTGTGAGAATATAGGATGATAAGAAATTCTTGGTCATTGTGTGGTATTTTCTTAGATACTTATAACTTGTGCCATTTTGCAGAATGTTGCATTTGAATTATTACGGGAATCTCTTGCTACAAGGGGCCAACAATTAGGTATGTGATCTGGTTCTTTCATCAGTTATCTGTTGGTACTTTATGCCATTTCTGACTATGCATTATTGCATTCATATCCGGAAACGCTGCACCATCTTCCCAAAAGATGGATGAATCTTGTTACCTTATCTGTTATCTCAGAACTTGGAAAACACTTTTACCTTATCTGTTATCTCAGAACTTGGAAAACACTTTTACTGTCAAACTTCAAAACTAATTAAAGTTGTCCATAAATCCTCATGGAGAGAAATACTACATGTTCTAAGCAAATTCTCAATGCAATATAAATGAATTGGGATAAGTGGATATTCTATTGGGATGCATTCTAGACAAATTGCCATGACCAAGTTGAAGAGAGCCCAAGGCTATATTTGGCTTGGATTTCAAAACTGTTTTCTCAATTCCCCATAAAAACAACTCTCAAATTTTTTTTCCAAACTCCACATATAGGTCCACTCAATCACATAAATAATACATTTTCATTTCTTTTAATTAAAATTATAATCTCAAATAATTTATTAATTATATTTTATACATTTTATATTATTATCAATGACGTGGGACTCAAAACATATCAATTTTCTTTCAATCCCCAATAAATTTTTTTTTTATTCAAATGTAACTCTTTTATAAAAACAAAACAAAAAAAACTTTTTAAAATTTTTTGCTGCCATAGTGTGTTTTCTGTACTGGGAGCCTTTATATTACAAAATTTTGGAGAAAAGGAAAGGAGGAACCTAAATAGGTTACATCTAGTAATATTGAAATGTTCCTTTTCTTTGGATGTTAGCCACAATATTGATTACATATTAAAAGAAGTGTTGCTTGACAAATTCTTTACGTGACAGCTACTGACTCTCTTCAGAGTGGCAAACCAATAGATCCTTGTACCCCTAGAGGATATGCACATGATACAAGATCTGAGAAACTCTCTCCTAGTTATTTGGCTGAGAAAGATGCATACCTATCTAGTCTCCATCCTAGTGGTAACTTCACAGAATGTAGATCCGTCGCATTGAGTCTGTTGCAAAAAGACAAAGGTTTGCTTCTTTTCTTCATTTAGAACTTTCAGCTGGGATGGGTAATTTGTATTCCTTTTGGATCTTTCCACTATTCACCTATTCTGGCCTTGTGATTAATAATTTGCTTCTTATATATGATGCAGAAAGATGCTCTTACCGGGAATGTATCATAGGACCTAATTTCATCCCTAAACTTCAAGGAAAGTTTTTGGCTACAGAAAATTTCTTCCATACTTCTAAGGTTACTCATTCGTTCCTTTTTTACCCTTAAAGGTGTCCCATTGAAAGTATGATATTGTCTATTTATTTACTCTTGGTGGGAGCTCTTTAGATATTCTAGAATGAGTCTTAATATTTTCTTCTCTCTCTTCTGATAGTTCTTTGGGTTGGGCCCCCGAGTATCTCTTTCTGATCTCATGGCAGCTGGACAACAATTTTGTGAAGAAGATTGGTCATACTTGAAGAGGAAATACTATACCCTAGAAGATGAGGATTTGCTTCATTATTGTTTTTCTTCAGCATACATTGTGGCCCTGCTTCATGATAGTCTTGGAATTGCTTTGGAAGATGAAAGGTAAAATTTTCAAAAATGTTGATCTTTGACCAATGTGTTTTCCGTAAGTTGCTTTTTATAATGTCAAATGCCTGTGGCTTGAGGTTTGAGTTATGAATTCCATAGCATCTGACAAAGAAGCTTTTTTCCTCCCAACACTTGCCCCAAAATTAGAAGCCAGCCTCCCTGAAAGGTGACAGAATCCTAGATATTAAAGTGTTGTTCAAGAGAAGGAATAATTAGAGTGAAGATATTGAGTTATCTAACTTCTGACTTTTTTTTTTTTTTGCTTGAAATTTTACCTGAACAGGATTGGATATGCTAATCAGGTGCAGAACATCCCACTCGATTGGGCATTAGGTGCCTTCATCTTGCAGAGCTCTGAATCACAAAATATGGATCACTCTCACTCGATTGCCTCGGTGATTTTTGGAGACACTTCTACTTTGTTAGTGTTGGTGGTGATCATACTGGTGTTTGTATTAACAACAATATATTTTACTAGATGTAGAAAACCTCAATTGAAGACGATCTATGATCTAGAGAAGGGCAAGTATATAGTTTACACGCATCAATAGATATTAATAGCTTCTTTCTTAGGCAGGCCAATTCCATAGCCCTGATATGACAAGTGACAGAGGAAGAACAAGCTGCAGACTGGGAGCCAGTTGATGTGTGTGCAGAAGGTCCAAGATCATTTTATTGCTGGTGCCTCAGCCACCAGTTTGTGAAGACATCTTTGTACTTACATTGTAAACAGGTTTAGAATGAGTAAATGGGAATGTAGGGTGGAAAGAAACAGGGTTTTGTACTTACATTACAATTTCTGTAATCATTATATTTACAGATACTGATTTTTGGATCATTGCTAGGTTCAAATATGTGACAGCTGAATCTTATTGAAGCCTGGACGGATCTTAGGTCTTTCATACTTAAGTGGATTGTTTCCTATGCAAAATTATACTTTTATTGAAAATCATCTACATAAAACCTTTCACATCTATACCTTGTACCATGTATCATAAACTATCAACTTTTGCATAGGAAATTAACATGGCCTCTGAAACAGAATCTTGGATTGGTATTTGGGTTTGAGTATGTAAGGACTCTACATAATTGGAGAGTGGAAAAACAGCTATATAATTTTTTGTCGTTATCAGCAGAAGTCTCTTCTTCTTTCTTTTTTTTCTTTCTGTTTTTTTTATATTATTTATAAATTATCATCAGAAGTCTCTATCAGGGAAAAAGTTTCATTTGGTGTGTTTGCCCAAGGTTCACTAATAGTATATGAATTTATGACATCAGTACGGTCCTCTTAAATGTGAAATTTACGGAAATTTACAAAATTAGAGAATTCAATTTATTCAAAGCATGATCTAAAGTACACCTTTTAAAAGTTTTTTTGAGAAAAAAAAACTCCCGCTTAATTGAAATCAAAATATTTATTTTTGACTTAATGTTAGGATTAAAAGGAGTTTCTTATCTTAAAAAGTTATTATATCCCTTCTATTTCAAA
Organism: Apocynum venetum; assembly: GCA_019593545.1. NCBI lineage: Eukaryota > Viridiplantae > Streptophyta > Magnoliopsida > Gentianales > Apocynaceae > Apocynum > Apocynum venetum. The sequence goes on from SRSM01000132.1 coordinate 4,996,712, forward strand.
ATAAATGTATCTTTAAAAGTTTATTTTGTTCCCTGATAAATATCTTTTTAGATTAATATTTTTTTAATTTATTCATATTAAGTGGAAAGAGAATGAGAGTGACTAATTTAGTGGAATAGTATAAATTATTTATTTAAAATATTTATATTGCTATTCATATTCTTTTCAACGTTCTTAATATTTGTTTAAATATATAAAATGACCCTTATTTTAAAATTGAGATAATATTATTTTTGTTATTAATGAGGTTAGTAGTGGAACTAAATGAGTATATGAAATGTAAATTTATTAGATTAAAGAAATCATGACTAAAATTTTAAATAAAAAAATATTTTTTGAGGGGAGATACAAATATGTTTTCTAAAAAAATTAATATTTGAACACTTGAAATATATATATATATATATATATATATAATTTTAGACAAAAATTGACTTTGAATTACTCCATCTCTCTCTTTTTATAAAATATTTTAAATAAAAGTATACAGACTAAGTTTTCATTATATCCTATTTATTTTAATCTTTTTTAAAAAAATGAATATTTATTCTTTCTTTCTTTTCCTAATAAATTAAAGGTTAATTTTGAAATAATTTACATAATTATCTTAAAAAGTAACAAAATATCTTATAATTATAAAAAAAAAATTTATTTAATACACCTTATCAAAAGGGTGATGATTTGAGAATTCGAATAATGTTGGAATGTAATACGGTGAATAATGGATATTTGTTCTATTTTATGTATAATAGTGAATAATTATAACCAACTCATGCATATCTCCCTATCTATATCAGGAATAATTATGAGATATCAAAGCAACTTCATTCAAAACATAATCATAGCCAAGTTTGAAATTTGGATCATTAAAATAAAAAATAAATAACTGACTGGAGAGAGTATGAAAAAATGTACACTTAAATGACGCTTGCTGACAAGATTACATCATGCGAAACTGAGTAAATTAAAGAAAATACTAAAATAGAATAAAAAAAAAGTAGAAACGTGGCATAAACATCAAATACCAGGAAGTTTCCTCTCAACTTTCATCAAAAATCAAAATTAACCACATCAATTACGCCATTAACACACCCCCAGTGAGGAGTCAGAACATAATTATCCCAAAAGAAAAACAAATAAATAAATAAACATGTGATTAGCTACGTTTCATTATGATTATTGTACATTACTATAATTCATCAAAAAAATATATATATTTACATTACTATTTGTCATTATGCACACATAAGCATTAAGCATCGGTAGTAGTAATAATTTTACTGTACTTTTCTCTTCTCTTCTTAATTGCACTTTTCCTAATTTACAAAGTTAATTAGTATCAAAGCAAAAATAAAATCGTACGTTTCAATAAGTAATTTTACAAAATTTAGTAAATATTTATTGTTTTTTAATATTACATTTATTTGTCTTTTCCATGTCTCTCATAAGTAATTTAACCAAGAAATTTCTAATTTTTTTTTTTATTCTTAATTTTTATATTTTGAAACATACGCAGTATTTGTTAAAAAATTCTACTTATCTTATCTATAAAAATAAAAATAAAAATTTTTGAATTCTACTTACATTATATTTTTTATTTTTGACATGTCTTATAAATTTAAATACTTTTATTTATTTGAAATATTTAATTTCATTAAAGAGAATATTTGACTTAAACTAATTTATTAATTTTGTTATTAATATATTTAATAATTTTAATAAGTAAATCTCTTAAACTAAAAAATTTAAATATAATTATTCAATTACAATATAAAAAATTTAAAAAAAAAACATGAATAGATGCAGTAGTAAGAGATGGACAGCATTAAGTACAGTAAAATATATATTTAATAAAAAAAATGAAAACGCGTGAAAATTCAATCAATTTGTTGTCTCTCCTTTCCATATCTATGTGTAAATACACGCCTTCCTATTAATTTTCTGACTGATTTTTGTTTTTCTTTCTCTTGATTGTGCAAACACTCGATTTCTCTGAGTTTCTGTTCCTGTTTTCCTACCCATATTCCCTCTCCAATCTTCTTCCGGGTTTGCATTTATTTCATTTCTCATTTCCATTTTCATTTGTTTGTGTAATTCTCTGATCTTACTACCTTTCGTCAGCGTGATCAGATTAAAAAAAGAAAAAAAAACTGTTTTTCTTTTTTGGTTTTCTTAGAGGAAATGAAAATTGTTGATCTTTTTGTTATCTGAATAGGAAATGCGGATTTTTTTTTTTTTTTGAGCAATGTTGAAATGGGTTTTCTTTCTTGAATTAATTTGGGTGATTTTTTTTCATAGGAATTGCTGTGATTGTTGTTGTTGAGGGTTTGTGGATTGTGAATGGGTGAGCATTCGGTGTTGCACGTGGACCGGCTTGTTAAGCCGGCTGTTGTTCAGGAGGCAGAGGCATGTGGACCTATTGGAAAGCCTCGGCATGAAATGGAAGGACCCTCCTCTTCATCAGTGCCACCCCAGGAGGAGGTGGTGATGATTGGGGAGGAGGAGGAGGAGCAGAATGAGAAGGCTCCTCTAATTGCTATGGCGGAATGCCGCATTTGTCAAGAGGAAGATTTGCTGAATAATTTGGAGACTCCCTGTGTATGCAGCGGTAGCCTTAAGGTAAAATTGTTCAGACCCTTCTTATTATTTGGCTTAAAGCGTGAGGAACTTTTGTGCATTTGTGAGGTATGCATTATTTCAATGTAATTTTTGACATTTACACGAAATAATAAATTAGTTGAATATATCGATTTGGAGAGCTTTGATCTGGTATGAGGGAAAAGAGTTGCCCGTTTCAACCTCCCCAACCCCCCTCCCCCAACGGCCCAACCCCACCCCCCAGTCTGTTCTCCACTTTTTTTCTTTTTCCTTTTTTTTTTGGTGGTGGGTGTTTGTCATATGGTTCAGATGTGAATTTTGTATTCTCTTTTCCTTGCAAGGGCTAAGATAAATGTTGCTCTGCATTTTGGTTATACTGAACTCCAGCATTTGAAGAAGCAGGAAATGGCATATATCACTTTGAAATATGAAAATGGTGAAGAGAATGTAGTTCAGATATTGTCTGGAGACCCGATTAAGAATTTTACTAGCAGGTTCTGAAAATTTTGTAAGGAAAAAATATGCTTAAAGTTGAAATGGGAATAATAATGTGGGATGTTGAAGTTGAAGCAGTAAATTGTGGGCTAATGTTGTTGAAAAGCATGTCTGTTTCAAAGAAAATTGAATTAAGAAGCTGTTCTTGTAATTTAGTATGATTAATTTTTTCAAGCATATTCTGGCCTATTTAACATTTTTTGAAATCTTTTCAAGACTTGCTGCCTTGAAGAGTATCCTTACTTTTTTCAGTAGAAGATTCAACATTGTGTGTTCTCTTGGAGTCAACCTTCACTGATTCAATTTTATGCTCAAACACATGATTCCCATTTTTAGCAAAATGCTATGATGTTCTTTCTTTTTTGCTATGACCTTCCCACTTTAGTTATTGCGACCTGCATCCTCCACTCACTTGTGGTTATCTGCTCTTCATGATTTTGTTTCTCATAATTTTCATGCAGTACGCTCACAGAAAGTGTGTTCAATACTGGTGTAATGAGAAAGGGGATACTACTTGTGAAATCTGTCATCAGGTATATTAACTATTTTTATTTGATTGCAATTTCTACAGTATCATGAAATATCAATCAGAAAATGCTAATACGAAACTTCTTGTTTTATCAAAAGGGTTTTAACTATTCTTGCTTGTAAAGAGTTAGCAACATGAACTAATATATATATATATATATATATATATATTAAATGCATGTGTAGTTAGCAATGCTTTGAGAATTCCAAATGTCTTGTGGGACATCATTAAGCACAGTATTAGGGGTGCAAAATGCAACTGAAATTTGAAGTGAAGCTTTCTCTTCATTGAATAGAAGGCGTAAATTTTGTTAAGAGAAAGAGGGAGATTAGTTCCCTATGTCGTATTTGTTACATTGTACAACAAAGAAAAAATTAGTAGTCAAATTAGAAATGCCCTATAGCTTGTTCTTTCCTGTTCTGTTCACTTACCGAAGAAAAGCACAAAAATATTGAAGCTGCTTTTATCATGCTTAGAAGTATTATAGGTCACAAGCTTTGCTTGCTCTTTTTTTCACTTTGAACTACTATGTGCCTCCCCAATTCGGATATAAGCAAACACTGTTTTATGCAAACCTTTGTCTTGGGAATTGGGTTTATCCATTATAGAAAAATATAGGGAGAATATACTACTCTAATTAAGTATTACACCAATCTGATATCAGTTCCTCATTTGTTGGGGGTAGAATGCATGCACTTATGTAAGCAGTGAAGAATTTCTTAGAAAAGTTGAACAGTTTTTTTTTCTCTTATTTATTTTTCAACAGAAAGCATCTTGCATTTAGGATATTGTTTTCAGTTTTTCATGATTGTCAAGCTGTTGTTTTGAGCCTTCATGATTTTGAGTTTCTGAGTCATGTTGCTTTTTGATGTGCAGCCTTATCAGCCTGGTTATACTGCTCCCCGACCAAATCCTGAAGAGACTACTATAGATATTGGGTAAGTTCATGTTCTTTTTTTTTTTTTGAAAATCTTGTTCATGTTCTAAAGAAACACAGGAGAGAAATAAACCTCCTGCGTGTCATGGTGTCAATCATGCATCTGATTTATGTGTACAAAAAATGTCAATTGTAGTGAATATTTGATCTGTCTTGCAGTGGAGGTTGGCAAATATCTGGCACACCTTTGGACTTACATGATCCTCGCGTATTGGCAATTGCTGAGGCTGAGCGTCAGCTCTTGGAAGCTGAATATGATGATTACAATTCTACAAATGCTAGTGGCGCTGCATTCTGCCGTTCGGCTGCTTTAATTGTAAGCAATTAAATGACAAATAATTTAATTGGTTCTTTGCTTGGCCATATTCAAGGCATTGGTTTTGCAGCTATCAATAACTATTTTTCGGTGATACAAGAAAAATCAAATAATATCCTACATTTTTCCAATGGCAAACTATATGATTTGGGTCCGATGTGATTGATAATATTATAAATGTATAAAATATAATTAATAAGTTGTTTGATATTGTAATTTTAATTAAAAAATAATAAAAATATATTGTTTACGTGATTAAGTGGGACTCATGTGTAGGGTTAGGAAAAAGTTTTTTGAAATATGTTTTTATGGGAAATTGAGGAACTGGTTTTAAGAACCAGTCCAAATATAGCCATAGAATTTTACTTCTTTTTATAGATTATTATGCTCTAAGGAAAATTATGCACCTTGTATGTTTTTCTCTTTTCCCCTTTCGTTTACCAAACTAGGCAACGGTACAATATTTACTTTCTTTCTCATCCAGATGGATTAAACATGCCTACATTTATGAACTAGTACACACTTTTTTTTTTGTTCATCTTGTCTGGTTTTAAAATCTTTCTCATGTGCATTGGCAGTTGATGGCTCTTCTGTTGTTGAGGCATGCATTGACTGTTGCAGATGGTGATGCTGATGATGACCCTTCTACTTTCTTCTCTGTGAGTTTGGATTTGGATTATGAATTGGTTTGTGCTTTTGGTTGACCTGTAGCTAACTGATTAAGTAAATGCTCCTCAGCTTTTCTTGCTTCGGGCTGCTGGCTTTCTTTTGCCCTGCTATATAATGGTCTGGGCTATAAGCATCTTGCAGAGCCGAAGACAAAGACAGGTTAGCTCCTCCCTGCCAAAATGATTGTTGATTACAGTATCAGTTTCGTTTAATAAATCCATTTTATTCTTCCTACCTATATGACCCCTTCCAAATAGAAAAAGTGTCGCGCTCTCATTTATAATGTGATTATCTGCAGCATTTTGGGTATTCTGGTTGATTTTCAAAGCTTATAAGTATACATCACTTATTCAAGTTTTCCTAATCTGGTGCAATAGGAGACTGCTGCAGCATTGGCAGCACCACATTTTGCATTTGTGTATCAAACTGGGGAAAGCAGTGGTGTGCATTTTGCAATAGCAGCACCTACACCTGCGCCTATACCAGCAGTGACTCCAGAGGAGGATCGTGTTTAACGTGGATTCTTGCGGGGCAAACTCCTACTTGGGGCCTTAATCAGCACTGTGTTATCTGCATTACTAAAGAAAAGGACACAATTCTTGCAACCATTCCAATGTTTTCCTTTTCCCTCTTCCATTTCTTTTGATTCTGTATATACGTGATATGGATGCTTCTCTAGTTTTAGCTCCCTGGAAACCTTTTTGTTGATCTTAGAAACTCAGTATCTGAGATCCTCTCCTTTATCAATGTATTTTAAATTCTTTTGACTTAATTCTATGAGCAAGTTCAACAAGAAACAATTTCTGTTTAAGAACCAGAACTAGATCCCGCTGCAGCTCATAGATAATTTATGCAAGTCAAATACTAGAAATATGGTTACAACCCAAGAAGATCAACCAAACAGCAAACGAGTTAAATACTTGATTTGTCCTTCCAGACCGTATGCTGATGAGTTTATGAGGAGGGTAAACTGACGTATATGATTACAAGTTCTCCCAATCTGATCAGGGTCTAGAACATAACCCTTTTTCCTCTCAGTTGGAGGGGCGCTTTGAGCAAATAAGAGGAACCGAGCTAGTATAGGTAAAGCCTCCGAACAACATGAAATCAACACTTTAATGTGGCAACTCTACATTTAGATTATTGTTTCTGCCACAAGCAAAATCATACTAACCTTAGGCTGAAGAATAAGAGTTTCTGAATCATTTAAAGATGCATACTATGACCAAAATTTTCTCATTTAATTTACTATCCACAAAACAAATCGCAAGATGGATAAGCATCCATGTCAGCACCCTTCGTAATCCATAGCATCCAAGGAATCAATTACAATAGGAAGCAGAAGGCAGTTCTCTCAAGATGCACAAAATCAATGCTTAATAGATTCTCCCAAAAGCTCCACGAGGAACAGCTAAAGGATGACCCCAGTTGTAGATTATGCCTTTTTTTGGGAATAGTTCATGATTATAATTGTAAACCTCGGATGGAGATTGAACCTCTAAGACTAATTGACGAAGATATGAGTTCCAACCCTTGTTGACTCGAAATTTTTCACAATGAATGGATGATCCAATAGCATCTCAGCCGTCCATCTATTGGTATGAGATCTGTCCAGACATCTTTCCAACAAATCTTTTCCATCTTCAGAAATGTTTTCTGGAATCCTAGATAATTCAGATATATCACTATAACTCCACAATTGTCTTCCTGTAATCATATCCACCACAATAAATCCAATAGCCCATATGTCACCCGATTTCTTATTCAAACCACATAATACTGATTCTGATGATGCACATAATGGTCTGCAATAGGTCTTACCCAATTCATCTGGCTCCCATAGGGACAACTCAAAATCGGCGCTTTTAAGTAGGTTATAAATCCCATATAGTACTAGAAAAAGACCAAAATGTTTTCCGGTTTGAAATTACAATCCACAATTTCTTTATCGTGGACACTTAACAAACCCTTCAATGACATGTATGTATAAGATGCTACAAGGAATTCGGACATATCATTACCTTTGTAATTCTTAATCATCTTGTCGAAGCTGCCTCCAGACGCATACTCCAATAGCAAATTATAAACTATTTTCCCGTCCTCTATACTTATATCACTCTCGAGCCTTTGAATAACATAAAGACAATCTCTGAGTTCTTGAAGCAGATAAGCTTCCACTTGAAGATATGATAGACGATGAACATCATCGGTACTCTTGACAGAAATTACGTAACCCATAAAGTAGGAAAGAAACGGAGCCATAATTTCCAGTCCCAACCAAATTAAACTTCTTCTATGCCACCATATCTTCTCTAACAGAGGGAAAGAAGTAAGCTGTGCTGTGAACCCTCTTTCATATAGAGGAATATTCGAATCCATTCTGGATTGGGAAATTCAGGAAAAATTAAATATTGCGGGAAATACATGTATTGGTTACTTTGATAACAAGCAAGCAATAGTGGAACACCGTTAAAAAACTACAAAAACTATTTTAAGGGTGGAAAAAAAAATTGGATGATGCATGAATTCCATTATAAATCTTATAGTAAAACTTCGTTTCTAAATTATATTAAATTACATTTTATAATAGGTTAAATAGCGACTCATAAATTATATGATTTTTTTTCCTTTTTTTAGGGATATTCATTTATTTCCTTTAAAAAAATATACTAATGTAGCAATTGCCAAAAATAATTTTACATCATTTTTTGCTTGAATCATTAACTATTTAAAAATATATTGATGTATTAAATATACCAACAAAATCAGTATTAGATAATTATTCATCTAAGGCAATAAAAATTTAAAAATGTAAGAGTATATAATGGAGAAAATAACTAATTTCTTATATAATATGAGAATATTTTATTTGAAATGTCTTTTACCACAACCTTTTTTAAGATAGACTAGGTTAAAATAAGAAACGAAAAACATTATGAAGAAAAATATAGGTAAGTTTTTCTTTTGGGTGAGAAAAAAGTGTTTGTCATAAGAAACTCAATTTTGTATTATAAATTATTATTATTATTTATATCTCTTTTCAATTGTTTTTAAAGTAACTAGTCAATATGATAAATTAAAAAAATAAAAATAATTATCATTTTAAATATATTTGAATTAAACTTGACTATCTGTTCAAAATATTCAAGTGTCTAAAGAAATTCAAAATTCTAAAATTATCAAACAGAGAAAAATAATCACAAAAAATTGTTCTCTGCAAAGGATCCTTCCTCTAACTTGCCAAAATGACAAAGAAAAAGAGATATGGTGTTGTTTGTATACACACTCGGAAACCGTTTCCTCTACAAAAAAAACAATAGTAATTATAATATAAAAATTTCAAAAAATATTTTATTTATTAAAAAAATTAAATATATGTCTTGTGTGTAATATGTATAAATTATGTGGAAAATAAGATTTGACCATTTTAGAAAAAAATAAAAAGTTCCTAAAAAAAGAATAAAACAAAAGAGTAAAAAGACTTTATGGGCCTACAATAGATAAAAATATGAAATAAATATAGTAAGTGTAGCTTATGAATCATTTTAATCCTAAATAATAAAAAAAATCCAAAATTCTCCGTCAAATTAAAATAGAATAAGAACCGTGTAGCTTTAAAACGACCTCATGTTCATCGAAGAACTCCGTTTGAAAAAATTTCAAAATTCTCAGTTAAATTGAATTAAAACAGAATAATAACCGTGAAATTGTAGAAAGGCCTCGTGTTTATCTAAGAACTCCTCTTTGCATAATATAAAAACGTCTCTATACTCTAAAATGAACTTTCCACAACTTGCCCATCCCTCCCAATCCCCTCCAAAAAAAAAAAAAAAGAGAGAAGAGATAGAGTATTAAAAAAAGAAAAGAAATATTACTTAATAATGAGTGCCTCATACGCATTATTACAACCGTGGATTGGATTTTGAATTTTTTTTTTTGAAATAAAATAATATTTGGATAAGAATTTTTTTATTAAAAATTGAAATTTGATTGATATGTTTTGAATTTTATATTATTTATAATATTATAAATATAATTAATAAATTATTATATATTATAATTTTAATTAAAAATTAATAAAAAAATTATTATTTATGTGATTGAGCAAGACTCATACATAATTAGAAAAACATATTTTAAAAAATACTTTTATGAAAAATGTAAAAAAATATTTTGAATGAGGAAAAAATAAGTCCTAACTCAATAAAAAGAAAAAAAAAGCATTATAACTTTTAGAGAAACGGTTAAAAAATTGGTTGTAAATGCTGTTCAACTGAACAACTTGTGAAGAAAAAAGATAGCTTCTAAATTGGGATAAGAGTTGCCTTTTTTGTTCGATCATTGACGCCCTATTTTCAATTGTCTAAATAAATTAGGTCTGCGGAACGGGTGATGGTGACGCGCATAGGTTCAAGCCCAGCGTGTGAATTTTTAGTAATTTAATATATTTTACCTCCATAACTATTTCTTAATTTTTCTCTAATAAAACTACTCTCTACTTTCATAAATATAAGATAAGTCACTTTATAAAATTTTATAGATATTTTAATACATATTAAAAAATACTTTAAAAACAAAAAAATATTATTTTCTGTAAAAATAAGTCAGAAAGACTAATTCTTAATTTACAGAATTTTACTCTAAAAATTATTAAAGTTTTTGCGTAAGATAGACATAGAGGGGATTGTGGGCCTAAACCTTTAGGAATTTCTAATTATGCTGACAGAAATTTTTTGAAAGCAAGCAAAACTTGGGAGCAGAAACGTCCCTATTAGCTCTGAAAAATTTTGGAAGTTTTGGGAGTACACTTCGGGAGAACATCGCCAGTACCCTCATGCACTAAAAGGAAATCTTTTATTTAATTTAATTTAACTCAGAATTGGCTTTCAATTGATCCACAAGAAAAGCTCATGTAAAGCGCCAAAGTCCAAGTATATACTACATTTGTTCTTTGCATAAAACACGAATCACTCACCAGAAGAATCCAATACAATCCATATGCAAATCCTACTTGGAAAACAAAGCTAACATTAATAAATTAGTCATAAACCATTAACACAAAACAAAAAATATAGCCATACAAATCAACTGAACTTACATTAATAATCCCAGAGTAATTTTCTAATTTCCATTTCAAATAATGAAACATCAAATCCTAGCACAATGGACTTTTCGACAAAGTGGAGAAATACTCAGAATATCCAATTCAGGGTGCGCAACAAAATACGAACTTTAAAAGCTAAAAAGAGCAAAGCAGTACATTTCCATGAATCCACTTCGGAAGCTGTATTTCAAAATTACTCTCAGAGCTAGTCAAAATTTACTATAGAAATCTTCTTAGCTCTTGGAAGCTAGCTTTTCCTTGGCCTTCTGAATCTTCAATACCTTCTTCACAATCTTTTGTTCCTCAACAAGGAAAGCTCTAATGATCCTAGAAAGACAAAGGTAACCATCTAAATATACATCCATATGAGAAATGAAATACAATCATGGCACCTACAGCTCAGATAGACAATGGTGCCGAACTAAATACTTTCGAATTAGTACCTTTCCCTGACAGCACCTCCAGACAATACTCCACCATAAGCACGGTTAACAGTCCTTCGGTTCCTAGGTAGTCGAGACCTTTTGTACTCGGCTGGTCTCAAATGCGGAATCTACATATACAAAAGAAATCAAAATTTGGCTCACCAAACATTTTAATTGTACTTACATACTCACTAAACTTTCCCATACATAAATTTAAAAAAACTATCACACTAGAGAGAGCATCTTAAGAGAGCAAAGCATGATCAAAAGATTCTATAACGTTCTCTAATGAATTGCATTCCACATTTTCATACCTGAAACAAATGAACGGATCAACATTGACTCCTTTCAAGCCATTTATTTCCTCACCATTTGAAGCACTAACATATTCAAAATTGTTTTCAATGACACGTTTGGGACTTGTGTGTAACTTTTACTAATGGCTATCAATGTTTTGAAGTATAAGAAGAGACATAAAAGCTACCACACCCAAAAGAAGATAGGGGAAACGAATCAGGCAGTAAATAACAGTTCCCAAACAAGGATCTCTTCATAAAGCAAAAAATCCCATATTAGACAACATATCTTTTTAATTCTTCACATTTATATCTACAAAATAAAGAACTAAATACTGTTACAACCCTCAAACGAAACAAGAATATACATTCAACATAAGCATACAGAAAAATGTCATTCCATACAAATTCATAAGAGCATTAATGCCACTACCATCAGCAATAAGGGTCATTGTACCCAAATAAACATCAGAAAGAAATCTAATTAGGCCACCCAACACTCGTTTGAAAAGCAGATTACCAATCACCAAACTCTTAAATCCTATTGCACCCACAACCTCTTCCACAACCACAGAATCAACAGCAAAACTAAAATTTCCAATAGAACCTAATACCACTATACCAAAATAAGGATTACGGTAACCTCAAAGTTTAATATACAAATTGATCATCAGAAGCGAGATCAAGGAACCACATTAGACTAATTTGACCCTCTTCCAAACCTCCCATTAAACCCACCAATCCAGCACCCTCCACAAGCATAGAATCAACAGGACGAAGAAAATTGCGAATAGAACTCGAATACAATTGTACCAAATCAAATCCAAACAATAGAATAAATAAAACCAAAAAAATTTACCAAACAAATCACTGTCCAAATATGATATTCATGTAAAAATTCGTTCCAGTAGGCATTAAAAAAATGTAACTGAAAACAAAAGAAAGCTTACCCCTTGTATCCTCTTCCCAGTGACAGGGCATTTTGGTCCACTTGCCCTCTTCTTCGTTGTCTGGTACACTAGCTTCCCACCTATTTCCCACAAGTAAGATGCAAAATCAATTAAAAAAAAAGCTCCTAAAAATCACGGAAATTTAGCAGAACGAATCCAAATAAAAATGTAGAATTTGAAAGGTTGCTGAGAAATGAATCGACAAACCTGGAGTCTTGACAACGCGGTGCTGGTTAGACTTGGTGGCATAGCTGTGCCTCTTCCGATAGGTAAGGCGTTGCACCATTTTTGCACCCCTGAGCTGCGTTTGTGTGTGCTCTGTGTGTGAGGGGGCCGAAGCAGTAGGGTTTTTGGATGACGGAGAGAGAAAGTTATATAAGGGGTAGCATAGTTAGGGTTAACCTAGATCCGACGGTTGAGATTGTATATTTAACCTCGTAAAGTATTTTTTATTTTCTCTACCTTTTTTTTCACACAAATGCATACTCTGGGCTGAGACCGGCTTATTAGTTGGACTGGGCTTTTAGGAGTTTGGGCTACATTTTTTGTTGTATATACATAATTAACATACATATATAAATATATTATAAATTAGATTAGAGTAATTAAAATAATAGCCACATTTACCATTATTGTGAGAAGAATTAATTTTTATGCTTTTAAGTTGTGTTATAAGTCTTTCAAAAAAAAGTCGTATTAAAGCATTCACATTATAAATAGAATTTATCTGAATTTTTCCTTTATTAATTTGAATAGACGACTTTATTAAATCTAATTCTCAGTACTTTATTTATTTTGGTTAAATCACCATAGTCATGAAGGAATCTTCTTTCTTTTACTGAAAGTCCAATGGATATTTTTTAAGTTTAAATTGAGCAAAAACTTCCTTTTTATCAAAATTTTATATAAGTTACACCATTACCATGTTTCTACAAATTAAATGGTGTTCAACTACATAAGATCAATTCGATTTTAAAAGAAGGTTGTGGAAATTTCCTCTTGAAGGTATCTTGAGGTGGCTCCAGTTTGTGTTTAACATTTCTCACAAGATATCATGGGAATATAGCCTAACCAAGAAGGTTATTTGAAGCATCTCATATAACGTTTATACTAATCTCCCATCAAATGTAAAGTAGTAGTCAACACATTGTCTTCATTCTCTAATTAGGGATGAGGGTATTGAACTTGTGTCACTACCAATTGCTGTTAAATCACAGTTCCATTATTTAAATCACACAAATGGTGAAAAAGCAAAGAACACAATCCTGAATGCAAGATATTTGAAATGTATCAAATTAATATCTTCAAATCTATTTTTTTTTCTTTTTGGGATTGTCTAATGAAATGATGATATGTTAAATTTCAAATCAAATATTTGACAATTAAACTATTATTTAAATACTTCTTATAACGGAGAAGATTTCCTGATTTTCTGAATTATTTGCCTATCTGTGCTGATATTTTCTCTACAGAAGTAAACTGTTTCTTATTCTTGATTACTCAAAGTTGTTTCCGCAAAGAAAGATTAAAATAAAATTTTAAAAAATTGAACAAAAAGAAATCTCTCTGCAAATGCAAGTATAAAATCTTGATTCAATATGTCCACCACATACTTTACTCCTTGCAAAACTGAAGTAAAGAGGGTGAAAATGTTATGAGTATTAGTTACATACATCTCTCAACTGCAAACAAGAAAATGATCTCATCAAAACACAGCAGCAATGGAAACACGTCCTCTAAACTATTTCTCTACTTTTCACTGATATAGATATTAGTCCTTCACAGTTCATTCCAGAGAGGATATGGAAGCTTGATACTTTCAACATGGAAAAAGTAAAAAAGCAGGCTCTACATGAACTTTCCTGTTCACAATGTTGATATTGTTTAATTTCTTCTGGCACCATAGCAATTGATCAGTTGTCAGTCTTGACAAGTTTAGGACCCTTGAAATTAATTTCAGTTCCACCTGTGAGATAAATACAGCAGAACTCGGTCGACCTGCTGCCTGATGTTTTTGGAATATCTTCACTATGCAATTTGCACTTCTCTGTATATCCTTGACCTTTCTTTCCTTCTGTGTGGCAAGAAAATGTGTCAGGTATAGCCCCAAAAAAAGAAAAAGAAAAGAAAGTTAACTTCAAGACTGAAAAATTCAACCTTTTCAAGACAAGTCCTGATATTCATTAGCAGCTCAAGATCAACAGGGTTGGGATGATCGACCAGATTTCTCTGAATGCCCTTTAACGTGCCACTAGTTTCATCCTTATCGAAACGAATGAATTCCCAGAAGACCTGCATTGACTCCTTGATGATTTCTGATAACTTGGTAATTGGTATTGCATCTTTTTCCCCTACCAATCTGTCTTTGTCCTTGAAATAATCATCTGTGGAAAAAGAGTCACTTTTAACCAACAAGATATTTGTAGTTCAGTAACTCTAGGGATATATAATTCGACAGATCAATTCACCTTTAATGATTGGAACTTGAAGAAGGCTACGGCAAAAACATCTGCTATTGACATAATGTTGAATTCTCGGTCCCTGAAATGGCTCATCCTCCAAAAATCTTTGCACAATCACTTGCAATTGTTGATATTCGCCAGCCACAAGGTTATACGAACGATAGCCTTGAGAATCATATTCTAGTAGCAACTTTAGTTTCCCATATTGCCAACGCAAAATTTCCCATGACAGGCAAAGTTGTCCAATGTAAACCAATTCAAGATCTCTTTGCACCTTAGTAATAGATTTCAGGGATGGATCAGCAAATATCTTCCTCTGCTTGCCTATCCCAAAGCTTGGTAACGCGCAATGCTTGGATGAAAATGAAGCTTTTTTGCTCAAAACAAAAACTCGAGAATCCTTAAGCTGGACAATATCTGTTTGTAATCATCAAATCATGAGAAACCCTTTCTTGAGGAGAAAAAAAAAATCACCTTAATTCAAACTCAAAAAACCTTTTCAGGTAAATTATTTGGACAGTAGAATATTTCCAAGCATATGCTGGTTCACTTATCAGAGGTGAAAAGTTATTCTAATCCTTATAAAAATCAGATTTGTTTTACAAAAACTAAAAGCTTTTTTAAAAAAATTATAAAACTAAAAGCAATTTCTATAGTACATAATGTGACTCTGAACTATTGGCAGGTGGCCTAATTTTCACGAGGTAGCTTTGCACAATGAAGTGGGATCTTTGGTGGTGCATGCATGATGGCGACCGGCACTCAATACTTCCTTTTCAATGATCGCCTCAATAAAAAGACAAAAGAATAAAAATAAAAATAAAAATCTTCTAACATAAATTGTAGGAGGGAATGGCATTTTCTAATCTGAAATTTAGTCTGGGACAGAACAACAATGATTTATTCTAGTAAAATCCACAAGTAATGAGATAATCAATCAAACTTGGCCATAAAATTTGAGCATGACCACAAAAGAATTTATTATTGACCTACCCTGAGAATAACAGTAATCAATATTTAACCATATGTTAATGTTCATTAAGTTCATCTATCTTCTCAGATATTAGTATATTTTTTCCAATGATAAAAAATTTACCAATTCTTTTTTTCTGGTAGATGCCCAGGCATACAGTTCTAATTATCAAAATACTGCAGTGAAAGAATAGTGACTACATGAAATTGTAACCAGAAATGGGGAAAAGCTTGTTTAAACTTACTGATAGCATGCAAGCTTTGGTAATTCAAGATGTCTAATTTTCGCATTTTTTCTGCATAGCTCTTGTAGAACTTGTGAATTTCTTCCATGAGATCCTTATATTCGAATTTTTCTTCTATTTTTAGAGGCCTCAAATCTTCTGCCATCTTTGGAGTCTCACATTCTTCTTCTTCTTCTGATATTGTAGGCAATGTTCTGATCTTAGAATGCTTCATTTCCATTTTCATCTGTTGGACTAATTGCTGATGTTCCCATAGGATATCTAACTCATCTTCATCATCATCAGAATCTGATTCCCATAATTCTTTTTCCAAGCTTGATGTTCCAAATTTCTTTGAACCATCAAATTCATGTTCGTTCAAGGATTCAATTTTCTGGGGCAAACTTTCTTCACTGGTGTTAATTACATTCTTGGCATGAGGCTCCAATTCTATGTACTCAGTATCTTCTGATGTAACTTCAATAACTGCTTCTCCTTCATTCATAAACATGTTAATACTTGGACTTCTTTCAATAGTTTCTGGCTTTCTTTCGTCAGTATTCATGAGAATGCTAGAACCCAAGATTTCAATTGGGAGTCCATCAGAAGAAACTTCAGAATTTCCCGGCTGATCTTGAAGATTGTTGTTAGCACAGGAATCATCACCGGAGCTTTCTGATTCTGGGTTCAAATCAAGAACTGAAAATTCATTTATTGGGAGCAATTGCAAATCATAAGAAATATCATCATCATCCTCCAAGTGACAATCTTCCAAATCATTGATCACTTCATCATTGACGCTCCTATTTTCAGCTGAATGGGCGTTTTGTTTAACCTTAAAATTCTCTTGCATTCTCATAGATTCTTCTTCCAAATTAGGTTCTCCAATACTTCCCATTGGAGGGTCTTTTGAATCTAATTCTGCAACTTTTTCTTCTGAATTACCTTCTTTCACTTTCACATGTTCAATCACGTGAGCCCCCAAATCAAGATTCTGATCATTGCTGATCAAAACATCAGTTGAACCCACAAACATTTCTTGAATAGTAAAGCTTATAGTTTCTGGCTTTCGCACGAATCCACTCAAATTCTTGCCTGACACAAATTGACACTTACGCGTGCTTGCACTGTAACCATTCTGCACAAAAGCAGAGTCCTCTGTTTCTGCAAAATTTCCACGGGAATCTTTAGGTTCCTGATAAAGAAAACTAAAGGAAAACTCTGGACTCCATTTTTCTTCAGAAAAATCAGGCTCCAAATCCCTGGAACTCATTGAAACCACTTGATCATCTTCTTGACAATGATTTACATTAAAATTTGCACCATTCCCTTGATTCCTAAAATCAACCATTAATCTGCAAAGTGAAAAGCAACCACTACTTTTTAGCCAAAACAAATCATAACACACACAAGGCGCTAAAACTCACAAAAGAAAGTAAATAGTAAAAATCACACCTTTCGATGAATTTGGCTGTGAACCAAAAGAGATTGATCATGAAGGCACGCAGAGAAACCCATAAAAAGCTGCCATACCTAAACATTGTTCTATACAAAAACTCACTCAAAAGTAGATTTTAAGAATAAAGAAGTTTAGTTAGCGATGGCAACAATCAAATCCACATGCACTTGCAACATTTTTCCAATTAAAGAAGCAAAACCAAAAGGAAAAAAGAAGGTAGGTGGGGGGAGTACGGAGGCAAGAACAGAATATCTTTGTCTATATAAGAGTTTTTTTTCAACATAGTGACTCATCACTGTTTGATGCCTAAACTTGTGGAGAAAAATCTTCCCATCTGCTACATGAAAAACCCAATACTAGAGACTAGCAAGATCGTGGCGAAGATTGAGGGGAAAGAAAGAAAATTTTCAGACAAGAAATGAGAGAAGGAATGAAAATGAGGTGGAATTATTACATAAAATTCATGACATGATTTGAGAGAAAGATTTCATTAATGAGTTTTGACACTTAGAATTCTCAGAAAGTTTTGTCGGTTATTTTTCTGTTTGTATTCTATGACCTATTGACGCATCTCTAATGGTGGGACAGGTGTTAGAGTCAAGCACACAAACTTTGGTGGAAAGCCGTGTTTTTCTATTTGCATTTTGGAGCAATACTAATGGTGCTTTTAGCTTTCTCAATTTCTTCCTATTTGGTTTTTCTCTTGAGCTATGAAGGGGTCAACGACTCAACACTCAAAGACGGGGTCTTCTCAATCTTCAAGAGTTATTATTGTAAATACTTTTTTTGGATTTTTATACCTAAATTAAGAATTTTAAAACTAATATGGTTCATAATTAATTTTTTTTGTTTAAAGAAAACTTTTGATTTTAAGTAACTTATGACAATGTTATTAAAATGGTTAGTGGTGCATATTGAATATAAATCTTTTAAATAAAATTGGTTATTAAGAAAAATTTAAATAAAAATTATGAATATTTTTTAAAAAATATTTAATTCTAAATATTCTGAAAATAAAAATTGGACACTCTAGACGAATGCAGCACTTTTTTAATCCAAACATTTTAAAAAATTATAATCAAATCATTTTAAATGTAAAATAAAGAGAAGTCATACGGGTAGTATTAGGAAAAAAAATTAATAAATAGTCATTATATTTCATAAAATAACTTACATTTATAGAAGAATATTTCACTTTAAAACAGTCTTATGTTTTAAATCAGAGGAAGTTAGAATTAAATATATTGGAAGAAGATGGGAAAAATAAAAAAACTTTAAAAAAAAAATCTTGTTGTTAGTATTTGTGTGCTACATTTGAAATTTTGAAGTATGAAGAGGATTTGATTTTTTTCTTTTAGTAAATTTATTGCAAAAAGGTAGAAGACTACCCCTCGAAAGAGGGTATGTGAATAAAATCTCATGATCTACGTGACTTTGCAATTGGAAGCAACAATTGGGCAACATTCATAAATTACACCATTTATTAATAGTTATGAAATATTTCTTCTCCTAACAGTCTTGATTTTTTTTTTTTTTAAAGCTTTCTCCCCTTGGTAAAAATAACATAAATACTAGTAAATTTTAAGCTCAATTTCTCTTCCTCTCATGAACGATAGCAATCATATTTTCAAAAGTTTTCAAAATAATATGTCAAATACTGATAATTTCATCTATTTCTAAGAAACCACCAATTTATGGTGTTTTATTTTTCTAGGACATGAATTAATGGCATATATTCTTGAAAGCAAAATATGCTAAACAGATGGTCACGCGAGACCTCGTCCTCCTCCTGCTGGGTCAGCCCTCAGTCACTCATCACAATTATCTACTGGTTCTCTCTCATTATATCAAATCAAGAAATATTCTTCCTACTCTGCCCTCCTTTTCTTTATTTATGGTGGGTTGGCCTTTTCTTTTCTTTTCTTTTTTCTTTTTTTTTTTATAACAAAGTTTTATGAGCTTCTTATTAAGAATGATTGGATATAACAATATCGGTCTCTTAATACTGTTATAATGTAAATTGAATTAACTATACGTTCATAAATAAAAAAAAGTATATTTTGCACCCACTTCATTTATACCGTGGGAGCAGAGTTGGCCTTTTCTTAAAATCGATTAAAATGACTATGAAGTCAATGAATGATTATGGACATTGATACTGGTTTGACCATTCTTCTTCTAGTGTAATTTGAACTTTGATAACGTTTTCTTAATGCTTTTATCAATCATTACTATGGTAAATTAGAATGGAATTAGTGGGATGCTGAATTAAACCATTCGATAATTACACTTTAGACTAGTCAAATGGTCCTCGTGATCTGATTCCTCGTTTAGCTCCGGCTCTACATAAATTAATTGCTATTGACTGTGTAGGTTTTTTTATTATTATTATTTTCTTTATTTGTGTGACTGACTATCTAGGTTAGTACTAGGCCTAAAATTTTCTTTTTTTAGGTAAGAATTTCTTCAATTTCTATTTTAAATATAAATTTTTGAAAACCTTTTAAACTGTAAGTCATTTTAATGATTTTTTAAACAATATTTTACAATTTAATTTTAGTATTATCATCACTTGTCATTATCTCTTATCTCAACTTTTTTTTTTTTAATTCCAAAATTTGGTAAACATAGGTTCTCTTTTCATTTGTACTTTTTGTATTTCAAAATATTGGTAAACATAGGATAAATAAGAGGAGTACAATAATTGATGATATGATATAATTCGACACTGTATTAACAATAGAATCATATATATATATATATATATATATTAAGTTAAAATAAATAAATATTTTAATCATTTTGGACGTAAAGAAGAAGAAAAAACTTTGTTACACTTCAACCTTACAATAGCGACTTCCTATTACTTAAATATACCATATTTTGAGTTTAGTTGGGGGAGGAAATGACTCAAATTCCACGCCAAGATTTTTAAAAGTCGTAACAGTTTTGAAGTACACCCCACATCGACGCAAGATGTAGCTTTCACGAGTATATTAAAATAATATAAAAACACGGTGCAAACTGCAAAACGCATTTACAGAATCTTTCTCTTAAAAGTTTCTCCTTTTCATTTCCTTGTTCATCTAAAATTCTAGGACAAGAAAAGGGCAAAAAAAAAAAAAGTCATAGAATTACTTTGTTGAAGCTGCAATATAGTAATTTAAGTCTCCACCAATGTAAAAAAATAATAATAATTTATTAACCCATAATCCATCCGTCCGAATTGAACGTAACTTTTGACTTTGAATAATAATTATGAATGTAATTTTTGACTTTAGATAACAATTAAAGAAGATTATTGATTTTAATTAACTTACAAAATTATCTTTGAGATGCTCATGAGTTAATATAATATAAATATATTAAATTAATAAGGTTATTAATGAAATTTTAACTAAAAAAAATGTTTATTTAAAGAAAATAGACATTCAATTTTAAACAAATTAAAATAAAAATGTGAATATTCAATTTCGAACAAATGAAGTAATTTCTTGTATTCCAAATATATACATGTACTTTGTTGAAAGATTGATGTAATGTACTTAGGGACCATATCAACGATTGATTACAACGTTGAGTAAAATGAAGTTTAAATTGTTTTTATTTATTGTCTTTGTTATGTGGAGGAAAGATCCTAAATCCTTATCTAATATGGAGTGGTGTGGTTGTATGGAAGTTATTCTTCGACAATGTTTCATTATCTTTCTATAAAAAAACAATATGATTTTATGAATAAGAAATTATCTAAAGGGGAAAGATGACAGCTCAATATTTAAAAGCATCATTTATCAACCAATCAATCAAAATAAACTTTATTTTTAGTCGTAAGGGTTAGTATTTAGTAAACTTCAACAAATATGAAGTCTCTTAATGAGACTCGTCTTGATTTAAAAACGGAAGTTCACTACTTAAGTTTGATAATAATAATTTAGAAAATGCTTGTTCGTGGGTTCAAGTTAGGAAAAGTAGGACGAAGAGGGAGATCCTGCCCAAAACCTACGAGGCTATGACCTTTCTTATAGTAATAAAAATTAAAAAAAAAAATTAATGAGATACTATTTTACTTCCTTCTATTTTTTTTTAATTATATAAGATGAAAATGTTAAATTTAAAATCTTTAAGTCTTGAGTAAAGGGCATACATGGTATGAAGTCATATGATTACACATTTTGACTAGTTCTTTCTATCTAATGGTTTAACTTTCATTCATCATTTACGGTCTGTTTGGTTCAAAAGTGGGAGAGGGAGGGGAGGGATTTTAATAGAGGGAAGGGGAGGTGAGGGGAGGGTAAGGATAGGAAGGGAAGGGAAGGAAGGAGAGAGAAAATATCTTTGTTTGGTTTATTAGGGAAAGAGATGAAAAATAGACTTAAATTGACTATTAAATTCTTATAATATTTATTATAGTGATTGATGATTTTTTTTAGTAAGTAAGGATATTTTAGTAATTATATATTTATATTTTTCCTTCCCTCCAAATTACTCCACTTTTGGAGGGGAAGAAAATGAGTGGAGGCACGGAATTTTTATTACAAATTTTCTTTCCCCCTCCCCTTCTAAAAATCGAATCAAACAAGGGATTTTAAAAAATGTCCCTCCCCTTCCCTCCCTTCCCCTTCAAATCCTCCGAACCAAACAGACCCTTCACGTTGAAATTTTATGTACATGAGCTAAATAGTTCTTGCCCCAACTGACCAAGCCAGAGTTGGGTCTTACATTTGGCCCAGAAAAACACGGCCCAAACCCCTTACGAGACATTGACAGGCAAGTGCCAAAGTTGAATCAAGGACATGTCATTGTGAATTTCCGTGGCTCTTGTATAACACCAAGCATATCGCTTAGCTTCATAATAATTCTGTAAATCTTCTGCATAATTTCCTTTGGATTGAGCTGGTATCCATTACTCATTCAATTAAAAGAATCCCTATTCCAAAATCGTACATCTCATACGCCTCCTCCCTCATGTGTATAATGAGAATAATTATGACTTGAGTAAACCGTAAAAGGATTTGATTTAGTCATGGCCAAGATCAATCTTTTAGTAATCTAGATAGAATATAATGTCTCAAATGTTTGAGTTATTTATAATATTTTTTATTTAAAATTAAATATTAAAAGTTAATTAATGAAAATAACTAGTTATTTCTTACGTTTAGAATTAAATGCACATATTCAATTTTAAATAAAAATGATAGAAAATATTTGATATTAAAAATATTATTACACTATTCTTATTATTAATGTAATTAATAGTGAAAAGATATTTCTTAGTGGAATATAAATAATATTTTAATGAAATTTTTACGTGATAAATATTTTATTTTAAAAAAATAGATATTTAATTTCAAATAATTCAATTTAAATATTTTTGTCCAGTGAAATTTGTTCCACAACATTCAAGTCCAAACTACGAAATCCTGATAAGCCGTGATGGATAACTTGAAGCCCATATCAGGGCATAGTACGCCAATTAGAAATGGATTACTGTTACTAGATGGATCAGATTTTAGGGCCCAAAAAATTATTTCCCTAAGCCAAACACTGTCCCGTACTACCTTAATGTCCACTCAATCTAATTTATCACAAATATATATATATATATATATATATATTGTACATTTGATCATGTTCATCACAAGTGATCATTGATCAAAGAAAGAAACCAAAGCTCACCGCCTTTTAAGAAGCCCAGAAAAAGCCTGCATCTGCTTGCCTTAAAAGCTCAGGTTACAGGATAAATTAAATAATTACTTACCTAAAGTGTACAAATATATATATATATATATATATATATATATATATTTAAGAAATCTGACCATATTTAGCTGCCTTGTCCTAGTTCCATTTCAGACAACTCACCTTTTTCTATCCAAGTGCAAGAATTTAGAAAAACATTGAAACAATCATTATTTATTTTTTCCTCTTTTATGAGGGATATTTAGTTTTGAATTTATACTTTCACTCTCTCAAATTCAAACTTCATAGGCATGCAAATTACCATCCTTGAGGCCAAAAGTACCATTATCATATATCCCCATCAAGACAAGTGTACAAAACTCTTTTGTAAAGAAAAGTAGAAGGATGGAATGCAAGATAAATGAAAGAAGACAAATTTGCAGACAACTTTTGCTTCAATAAGTCCTTTAACTTGTATCACAAAATCAATTAGTACAGTCCTGTTTTTGGACAAACAAGTATGGGAGTGTATATATACATAAAATAAGCCAAAAAAAACTCATCATCTTATCTATCCTTAAACACATCATTCTCCAATCTCCACCGGCAACCGCATCCCATTCCCACCGCCTACTTTTGTTTTTCTGCTCAACATGTCCTATTAATAATATAGTGATGCAAATTCTTTCGTATTAAATACGCACTATAATTATTGTTTTTGTGACTAATTTAAGTCCGCAAGACAATCCCCGATTCATATTAATCTCTTTGAAAAAGAAATTAATGACTTCAACATGACATACTAATATATTGCCTTGAACTTGAAATTATGCTTATTCTAGTAGTATTAAGAAAGGTCTAAGCAAAAAGGAAGAGAATATAAAAGGGGAGAAAGTACAGTAAAAAGGTGACGTTTTGGAACTTGAGATCAGGTGATAAGATATAAATATATAATTACTATAGTCCTCCAACATTTGATGATTCTTATTTACTAATATCATAATTGACTAAAGTTAGATATTAATCATTAATCAACAAGACTAATTAAAAAGAAACTAATCCTTTTTTTTCTAAATAGATCTTTCCTCTCTCTTTCTGCTTTCTTCCATCAGATCAAGAAGAAGATGATCCATTGGTGGAAGCATGGAGATGACCAGTATCGCTATTCTCATTTTGATAATGACTGCCATTATTCTTGTCTTCTTCCTCCTCCTCCTCCTCCTCCTCATTGTTGTTGATGTTTCTGTTCATGTTGTATGATGATCCATTCCCAAAGCTAACTCTAGTACCACTAACGTTGTTGTTGCTGTCGTTATTGATGCTTGTTGGGGTGCCATTGGTGTTTGTGATGATGTCCTTTTTACCCAGAGTGTTTTTGTTATTGTGCATCCAAACCTTGAGAACTCCACGAGCAACCCCTATTTCATTGCAGAAATCTTCAACCCTGGCCTCATCACATTTTTGCAATTTCCAGCCCAATTTTTCTGAAAAAGAATGCATCTTTTCCTTCTGTTCTTGAGTGAATTTTGTCCTGAACCGCTTCCTACCGCTCAGATTCTCTGACTTGGCTGCTGTCGGTGTTACTGGTGTGACTACCTGGTGGTGGTTCTGGTTGTGACCTTGTTGGTCCTCGCTGGCGGCGCTACTGAGGGCTAATAGCATCTGTGGGGCAAAAGACTGAGTAGGTGGTGGGGGTGGAGAGGGAGAAGGAGAAGATCTTCCGGGATGGCGGAAATCAAGAAAATGTGGGATTATAGTGTGGGGAGGGGAATACCCATCAGGCTCCCGGCGGTGGAAGTTTCGGTGGCAGCCACAAGCGGCACATTTCAGGGAGGTGGGATCTAGGGGATTGGCGGTGGAAGAAGCCATGAACTCTCCACATCCATCCAAAGCATGACCACCTAAGCTGGCTGCATGGTTTTTCATGCATTCTCTGTAAATCCCCACCGCCACCCCAAACGGTGGCTTGTGGTGGTGGTAGGGATAATGGTGTTTCTTGAGTGTGCCGTTGGAGTAAGGGAAGTGCTTAACTTGTTGCGTATGAGGTGGGGTATCATTGTCAGTATCAGGAGTTGTGGTGGGGGTAGGAGTGGTGGTCAAGTCCATACCTGGTGTAAGAGAGTTAAAAGAGTATGGCTAGATTCAAATGAAAACCCACCCAAAATCCAAAGGTCAGTACACAGCAATAGGGTTTCTCTTTTATTATCTTAACTTGAGAGGAAAACCATTCTTTGGGGGGTTTTGGTTTCTCTTTCTCACAGAGAGAAGAAGAATGAAAAGGGTAGTACTGATATTTATGTTTGATTAGGACTGAAATCAGAGAGGTTTAGGCAAAAATGGGATTTTGGGCTTTGAGGTGGGGATTGTTTGATAGTGATGAAAGAGAAATGCAAATAGACAAAAAGTCCTTCCCAAGAATATCAAACTACAACCACTTGGTTTAAGGCAAAGAAAATCCAGGATTTGTTTGAGATTGTTTTCTTCCTCTTTCTTCAAGAGAGATGGGGGGATGAGAGGTTAGCGGAGGGGCAGATCACATTGAGACAACGAGAGTTAGAAGTCGGCAATAAATATCTGTCTGAAATCACTTTTGCCGTAGTTGAGGGGTGAAATAAATTCAAGAATCTCTATCTTCTTCTCTTCTCTACTACTACCTATAACTTTTACTGTAAGTGTGAAGAGCAAGATGAGGTTATCAGTCGGAAATCTCATTCAGACACAAACGTTGGTTTAGATGTGAGTAATAAATAGTTTCTGAAATAGCTATGGTGACACTTGACAGCAATTAATATAGGTTAGGAGAGACAGGGTCAGGCTATTACTTAAAACACTTGGCACGAAACTATAATGGGAGGAAACTTGAACCCCACTACTTAGTACAGTGTTTCTTGAGGATTTGGTTTAATCCCTCTGTTATACTTTTCTTTTCCTTTTACAATGGTAATAAGTGTAGAGATGACTAATTTAAGTAATTAAAATTTGTTCAAATGAAGAAAGTATTTTCTTGGTCCATTAGAAGCACGGAAAGCAGAAGGGAACGATGAAAAAAAAAATGTATATTATTAAGATAGCACTGTGTAAACCTCAATGCTAGTAAGGCATATAAAGATAATATATAATATGACAATAGGCGTTACCGATATATGTTTGGGTTTGGATTTCCGATTTTTGTTTTGTTTTTTTTTTGTTTTATAATAAAAGGGAATTTATAGTCACCTTTTTCAGGACATGTACAGAATAATCTTATAGTGAAATAGCATACAAACCATATATAGAAAGTAAGATAGACTTTGATATTAATATTTTGATACTTTTAAAAATATATAGAATATTTTTTTATCTAAATATCTAGAATATTTAGATACTACTTGGTAGTATTATTTTTCTTATTCTATTTATGTAATTGGTTCGAAAGGTAAAAAGAGTTGTACCTTTCGAGGTCCATGGTGGAAGCATGTATGTGAAGGGCAGAGATGATGTAATTCATCAAAAAAAAAAAAAAAAAGTGAAGGGGATGATGATGCATATTGTTTTGTTTTTTTTCCCCACAATATATATGATGTACAAGGTTGCTTTAATATGGGTTTAATTCATTAAATACTCGCTCACTCCGTTTCAATTCAATTGTACACTTTTGACTTACACAAATATTTTTATAAATCTTGTAAATAATAATTATAATTATAAATTTTCTAAATTACACTCATTTAATAGCTAGTGCATAAGTATTAATCTTTTTCAAAAAATAAACTCTTTAATAAATTATAAACAATTCATTCAAAGTCTTAATTAATAACAAGGGTACAAATGTAAAAATACATACTAAAATTAAAAATTGAACAATTGAAATAAAATATCTCAAAAAATATACATAGAATAATTAAAATGGAACAAAATGAGTAATAAATAATATGTTGAGAGAAGAAATCAAAGAGTAAGAGTAATAACTAATGAGACAAATTAAATTACGTAAGTCAATATACGTTACTACTACTACATGACTTTTTTGACTGAAATAACAATTAATACATCCAGAAAATGTTAAAATGATTATTACATATTTTTATACTTTTATATTTTTTGATTAAAATAAATACATTAAAAATGTCATTCTACCTTAGTTCAAATTATAATTATAATTTTTGCAATACAAATATAGTAAGCGAGACTAGATTTGCTTGCCATTTGACATGTATCACACAAGGTTACGATTCTTGAATCCAATTCATTGTGCTTAAAATATTGCCAAATATATATACAATGATAAAATATTTTATTATATTTCTTTTAAATTAACATATCGTAATCTGCTAATCATATGTGATATGCATTGCTTCCTACCAACAAATGTACAATTTCCACTTATGGAAAAAAGGGCAGTTTGATTGGGATTTAAAAAAACTTTCCCGATTCTCTAACTCCAAATAAACAAATACTTAACATACTTTAATCAATTTCAGTGCCGTATATACATCCCCTTAAGACCTTTATTATATGCTTCTTATACTGACACGTTATGCTTTATATACCCATCAAAGTTTGTTGTTGTTTAATCTAAACGAGTAGTAGTGGAGTATAATTTAATAAAGGTCTCTCCTACCCGTACAAGGATATATACTTAAGATATAATTACTCTTTTAATATAAATAAATCAAAATGCTTAAGGCAGTTGATATGAAATTTAATATTTATATATTTTATTTAAATTTATTTAGAATTGAATATTTAAAATTTTAAAATAAATATTTTTTTATTTAAAATACTTAGATGATATGGAAAATTATATATATGCATTCATAAAAATGTGAATTATCAGTTGAACGTAATATTGACAAAAAAAAATGATCGTACTGATCAAATATGAAAAAATAAAAAAGTAATAGCACTGTAAAATTCAAAATAGAAGACATGTTATCAAAGTTGAAAATGTATAAAAGTATTAGTATTATAAAATTCAAAATAAAAATATATGTTACAAAATTTTAAAAAGTAAAATAGTATAAAATTTGAACTTGCTAATTTTCCTATTTTTTTATTTCCTACTTGAATTTTTTTTTTCAAGCCTTTGGAGTTAACATCTTCATTAATGACGATTAATACTTTATAACATTTATTTATATCTTTTATGGCATTGAAATGTTGGAGCACATAACTCCAATTCCGCCCATGTGCTTGTGGCAGTGAAGGATAGCCAAGAACAAGGGGAAGATTTTAGATTACCTCCAGCCTGCGTAATCAATAGTTACCATAAAGAACTAAATATGGATGTTAATTAAGAAGAGGTTATAATGAACTCAATTTTAGCATTAAAAATAAGTAAATGTGCTTCTCTTCCTCTTTATTTGTGAATTAAGAAATAATTCAATGATTAGCGTATATAAGGTATGCTAATCATGGAATTATCTTGTATTTCGTCCCATGTAAATAATAATTATGTATATTACAATAAAAAAGGTAATTTTGTCGTCTTTGTACATTAAAAGAACAATTTGAATTTAATTACAAATCATGCGCCCAGATAAATTAATACTATAAAAAAGAACAATTATAACCCTTGAATTATGGATCATCTGATAATGATCTTCTTAGAATCAAAGATATGGGAAACCTTTTGAAATGACAACATTACGGAAAGAAATGAACAAATAGAGTCTACATGAGCTCATGCCTATTGATTAACTAGAAGTTACTAGAGCTAAGAATTCCAAGCCGATGAAATTGCTGCTGTGAGCTGAAAAAGATGCCAAGTTGTAATAGAAAAATAAAAGTTTTTTTTAATAAAATAAAATTTGACATTCATAATCACGCTTTAGCTTCCATAGTCAATATCCAGCTTTAATGGGATAGAAACAATGCCCTGACAATTGTCACTGTCAATTGCACGCGCAATATACCATCGAAAAAACTTAGATTGCTTTTGGCTTGATCAACATAAACCCTAAAGTTAAAAATAAAAAAAAAAAAAATCTCTCCTGATTATTCATTCTATAGTTTAATTCGTAATTTAACAAATATTGAGTAATATTTAGTTTATTTTTTTGAAAAATATAAAATATATTAAATAATAATATTACAACCAATCAACATCTAGTCTAGAATTATAGCGTTTTAGATTCAAACGTAATTAGACAAATAACTACAATTTTTTTTGTTGATTGGATTCGAGTAATATTCTTTCCGTGATTTTTTGTGTATTCCAATAAGAAATTCAAGTGTAATATTTTCTAACAAAAATAAGGCTTGTCCATCCATTTTAAGTTTAAAGCTTCCATTTTGATTAGTTTTTGAATGATGATTATATAGGAAGTGTTGTAGTTCACGATAGAATTTTCAGGTAGGTTCTTATAAATATATAAATAGTATTAAAGATATTTTCAAAACAAAGATTAACAAGGTGAATCAAAGTAAACGAATATGTAACAATGAGTTGAAAAGTATGTCCATATCTTTAAAGTACACAAAATTGATGACAGGGCTTTGACTGCAATGTTTCTATCAAAATGAGGATGAGACCACCACTTTTAACCGTCTCTTTTTTTATCAAATGATCAATTCGGGCAACTTTGTTTGTTTTTTTCCTCTTTTTGCTGTGAGTAGGTATCATAATTAGATTCTTGTCAAAACAGCTTGAACTAATTAAAAAAAAAATTGATCAATTGAAAGAAATTTATATTACTTGAAATTTAAATTTTAGATCCAATTTTGAATTTATATTCATCTTTTCTCTCAATAGACTATTCTTTTAACATTCTTTTAATGGCTTTGGCATTGTTCCTATACATGGAGTTCATCTTACAATAAATCATTCAATCAACTCATAAAACAAAAGGGCTTATCTAAATGAGTGTTTTTCCTTTCACAAAACCCTTTTTTACTTTTAAATTGTTGTCCAAGTACACCTTGTTAAGAGAAGGAAGTAATGAATCTTTTTTTAAAGAGGAAGTAAATCTTGATTCTTATTCGAAAAAAGCTCAGGAACCTTTCCAACTATGAATATAAATCACAGAATATTAAAGAGGGGATAGAATGATTGGAGTAGAATATATAAGACAAGTTGCATTCAAAATATCCTTTCACTCTTATCTTTAAAAAACTGTGTGAGGTTTAATTAATTCTTTCCCACTCCATATAATCAATCATATATTCTCAATCAAGTCTTCCATTTGCCACTTGTTCCGATTCGGCCCTCCGAACATAAAGAATGTTATTTCACCAACCTATTATTTATTGCATTAGAAGATTATGAATGTACTGACACAATAAGTCTGATTAGACATTATACAATCATAAATTTTTTTTTATTTTAAAAAAAGGAAAACAAAAAATATATATTATTATTCATTTTTTCAAAAATTTATCAGGTGTAATTTTAATATATCGAGATTTTTTTTCTTAAATACTTCATTACATTCTTTATATTTTTGGTGAATTTGATAATTTTGACAGATTACGTCATATGTTAACATTAGTTAACACTATATTTTTATTTGAATAAAATATCTAAGTTTGTTTATTGTAGCATTTTTTTATTAATAAAAAAACTTCCAATCAAAGAAAAGTTCATATGTCATCTTCTACATCAACTTGGGAAAAATTCAACTGAGGCGGTCATAAAGGATAAGAATTTATATGTTAGAAAGCTTGACGAAGCTGATGTCGAAGCTACCATAATATAAATCGAATTCATGTATCTTCATTACTAGGGGTTGTTAGGATGACGTGGTCAACATAGACTAAATTCACTTGAATTAGGTCTTCTTGCTTGGTACCTTTTGTTTTTTGAAATTGTTTTGGAGGCACAATTGATTTTGGTTATTTCTATTTTCCTCTCTTTGAGTACAAAGAATTGATATATTGTTCCCTTATGTTTATTGAGTTGACTTATGATTGAATATTCAAAATGACCTAGTTCATCAAAACATTAAAAAAGGTAAGGATTTTAAAAAAAATTTTAAAAATGTAAGGACCTTATTTTTCATTAAAAAAAAGAATTAAAAACCTTATCTAGCAAAATTAAAACAAAGTATCAACTAAATCCACCCATCTTCCATTATTAAAATAAAATGTTGAACCACTTACATGTTACTTAGCGGTGGTGATAATTGGCCCACATTTCTAATGCTGTGTGACATTAGAAACTGAACATCAATGTTAGTCATCAAAGTTGTGAAAAATGGTCCGATAAATCGTTAATGTCTTTTCAATTTCCATACGCAGAAAGCTAACTTAAAAGACAATTGACAAATGAAGACTTACTGGAGATGACATGATAATTAAGAGGGCCAAAATGAAATTAACCCGAATGGTGAAAGTTTATGCAATAATAGTGGAATTAAATATCATCTCGTTTCAAGACGTTTGCACAAAAGTTTACCATTAAAAAACAATGCATTTTTTCCTTAAAAAAAAAACCAAAAAACGAAGCATTCCTTTGAAGAACAATTATCCGAAGAGTCTTAGATCAAATTACCATAAATTAAGAAGTGAAACATGAATAATATTCAGATAAAAGAGACGATACACATAGATAAAGATAATAGTATTAGATAAAAGTCAATAAACACAATATATTTTGTAAAAATGACTTCTAATTAAAAGATGTATTTTACTTTTGTCTTCAAATATAAATTATTTTAAAAAAAATATTACTCCTTATAACTAGAAATATAACTTCTTTTCTTTTGTGTTATTTTGATAAGTTTTTGTATTGATATATTTCAATATTATCTCTAATAATCTTTACTAATTTAATATTTAAATAATTTCACTGTGAGCTTTTTAATAATTAGTTTAAAACTTATTATTTTTTTAAAAATAATTTATATTTTAAAATGGATATAGTGTATTTCCTCAAAGGTTACTAAACAAAATAAGGTAGACAATATGTAGTTTAGTTGATAAAAATTGGCTTTACACATAATTATAAAGATGTTTGAGGGAAAATTGTCAAATTTAGTTCATGAACTATTTTTATTTTCAATTTTGGTTCATTATCTATTTTTTTACCCTTTTAGATCCATATACTTTTTTTCAACTTAGATCCTTGATAAATATTTTTTATCTTTTTAGATCCATAAATTATTTTTATTTTTTCAACTTTAGTTTTTGATCACTTTTAAAAAATTTTTATCACTAAATTATATTTTTTTATCTAGAAAAGGTCAAAGTTGAAAATAAAAAATAGTTCAAGGACAAAAATTGAAAAAATAAAAATAGTTTACAGATCTAAAAAGATATAAAAGTATCGAGAATCTAAGTTGAAAAATAAAAATAATTTATATATTAAAAAAGTAATAAAAAGATAATGTACCTAAGTTAAATATCAAAAAAAAATAGTTTATAGACTAAATTTGATAATTTTTCATGTTCAAGTTATGTTCTTTATAATTTTCGTGTATTTTATTTGGAAAAAAAAAAAGAATAAAGCTTAACTTCTTTTTTAATACCCTTTTCATTGTCAACTCTCATATCTAATCAGACTACTGTGCAATAATTGACGTTCACCCCAAATTTAAGTTGCATGGGTAGAGGTTGGGATTTTACTTCCCCATTGAATGAGTGACACCACACCAGCACTCATTGATAATAAATGGGGCGGTTGAGCTTTTACTGCTCCTTTGCAACCGGAGTTTTATAAGTTTTTTTTTTCATATTGATTAAAAACATTTAATTAATATTATTAAAAATATATATTTTATAAAATATATATTATTTATCATTAAGAATTTAATATATTTTTTAAAATATTTTAATAATTTACTTTAAATAATAATATTTTGATCAATTAATAAATACATATATTTTTAATAATAAAAATAAAGTAACTTATAATTTGAGATAAATGAAAAGGAAAATAAGAGAATTAAATTAAATTAAGACGGAAGTAGTAATTCATTTGTTTAAATTTACTTTTCTTTTTAAATTATCACATAATGCACATTTTCGAGTTCATTCCCGAAACGACAGAAAGGTAGCCGAACTCATGTTTGATTAGACACATGATAATATTAAGTAATATTTTATTAAAACCCTGTTTTTTTAATACTTTCTTTCATATTCAAATTATATTGGCTTGTGCTGTCACGCATGAGTTTTATTAGTCTTTTAATAGATAAAAGAGTTAAAAAGTGTTATATGCTTCTAAATTTTACAAATTTAGAATGCTAAAATAAAATTTTGTGAAAGTTTAAGAGTTTGTGATACCTTTTATCCTAGATTTTTTTAATGGAATGTCATTTTTTTATAATTTTTATGATTTAGAGGGCACAAAGTAAAATGTAAAAAGTTAAAAGACAAATCGATATAAGTATAAATATAAATTATTGTACGATTTTTTAGTTATATTTTACTCTTTATTTCTCATAATACCTTTGTTCATTTCTATATTTTCTTTTATATATATATATATATATATATATATATATGTAAAAGCATAACATGAGTTCGAATAAAATACACATCTAATAATTAAGAACATTTTAAAAAAAAATTCATTGGTCTATATAAAAAGTAGATCCAACGACTTATATTACTTAAGTAATTTCAAAATATAAATCGTTAAAGACTTTTTACGTAGACAAAAAAAAGCATTTTGCTTCATAAGTGATCCATATTTATTATGTCTTGGAATTAAGAAAGATAAAATAAAGTTTATTTTGAAAAAAAAAAATTTAAAGATTTTGTCTTGAAAATAAGAAAGATGCAAGAGAAATGATGAATACAAATAAGTTTAGTATTGAAAGTCAATGATGAAATATTTAAAAAATGTCATAAAATGAGTTATATTTTGGAAAAAAAAATAGTAATTCATCAACTTATATTTTGAGACGGATGAAATAATAAACAACATGAGTATTATTTTTGTAAATTGTAGGATAAAAACTGATGCGGGAAAGATGGATGACAAAAACTAAATTTATAAAAATTTAAGGCCAAATAGCAATTTTTGCCCAAAAATAAATTCACAAGTGAGTTATGCAAAGGTAGATAATTTTCAACAGAAATTACTAACAAAATATTATAATAATTCAAAAATCATATAACTCCATTAAAGTAAAATTTATTTATAAACTTCATACTAAATTCTTTTTTTTTCTTTTCACAAAATCTTGTATCTTCAACTATAATATATAAATAAATTATCATTTGTGTGCGATACGAGTTGGGAACTTGGGGTTCAATGATTTGATTACGGCCGGTTTGAGATTTGCGCAATTTGAACTCATTGACAATTCTAATTGTTATGAAAAGTTGTTATTTATTTATTTATTTTGAGAATTAATTGTAATAAAAACTTGAGGTATTTAAACTCCTTTTGAAATGCAAAAAAAATCACCATTTTAAAAGCTGAAGAATCAAATTATTTCAAATGTTAAAAATACTACTAGTAGACTAACAGTAGTGTAAACAAAAAAATCGTGGCTCAAATACCATTATAGGGGACCAATGAAGCAATTTAGTGATAAGTCTTTCTTATCACAACCATTCGGTCGTGGGTTCGATTCCACGACCACTTCCCGCCAATGTATAAATGTTTTTAAAAAAACCATTATAGCTCTACAATGTTCCCCAAAAGGATCTAAATATCAAACAATGCTTGAAATTATGATAACCTTAATGATGATAGAAAAGTGAAAAATTAAATTAGCCCACTAAGTGACACAAACTAAGGTGGGAGTCAATGTCTTCAACTTGCATTTGAAGTTTACTTAGGGCTTTTGGTTTTGGATAATCATGCAATATTTTGCATGGGAGACCAATATATGATGGATAAGCATCCACCCATAGAGGATTTACATCCCTCCAAATGTTTTGTATGAAGATAAGATCAATAATATTATGTGAACAAAGATATCTCCAATCTTTAGCTAAAGTAGACTCATCATAATCATTGGAGATAAGAATTTAGAATTTGTCCTGAGATTATTGTAACAGTACAGAATATATTTAGAATGAAGAGAGCTGTTTCTTTAGATATGCATAGTACTATAATTGAATGCTTTCTTTAATTATTAGGACTTGTGCTTAACCCAAGTGTCTCACATAATGTGACATCTCGAAAATTCGATTCCTGTGTCCTAAAAACTTACACAAAGGTTCTTTGTTGACGATTCCCGAACAACCCTTTTCTCCTTCTTCACTCTTTGAGAGATATGTTCATTGAGTTCCCGATATATTCATCCTTTTTTACTCAGTCCTAGATTAAAGAAACAACATAAATTATCCCCTTCAAACGTTTTATTATAAGAGACATTTTAACAAAAACATAAAAAATAAACAACATTTTGTTAAGTGTATGAATCGAATTCATGATCTTTTAGATATATAGATGAGATTTATTATCAATTAAATTGCACGTACTTGTCATATTAGAAATATTTTTACTAATTGAATTATTACTTATAAAAACATATATAAAAATAGAAAAGATGTGAACTTAATTAGTCTTATGTTTATCTAAAATTAAATATTCATATTTTCATATTTATTCCACGAATAACTTTTTTATTTTAAGAAATTTATATTTTATAAACTCAAGTATATATTACTTATCAAGTTAGTAATAATGATAATGTGATAAGAAGGTAAAAAGCTCGCATTAATTTTGAAATTAAAATAAATTAAATATTTAATTCCAGTTAAAGACAGTAGTATTAAAAATGATATGGGTAAGAGTTTAGAAACTACAACTACTACATACAAAAGTTATATAAAAAGTTAGATTATTTTTTTTGAATGATTAAAAATTAAATAATGTATTATCTGAGATTGAAAGTAATATATATATTTTTTTAAAATAAGTTTTTTAATATATTATCCATTTAAGAATTTTCCTATGATGGCAGACATATTCTATGAATGGTTTGCGTTGATTGGTTGAAACGCATATGGGCTGTCAGCCAGTTTTAGTACTTAGATTTCGACTCCTAAATTTGGATTGGGCTCTAATGAATTTCAGAACCAAAGATTGTTTCAAGGCTCCTCCTCGAGTATCTTACAAAATTGAAAGCAAGCAATTTTCCACATATTTCCATTTATGTCACTTGTTGGCGAACACCCCCTCCCAAAAAAAAAAACACACACACACACACACAAACCCATTTTATTATTTGTTTTAGAAAATCCTAAATTATTATATTTGAATTTGATAGTTGATTATTAAACTATGTAAATTCTAGGATTGGTTTTCGGTCCATACCAATTCATCCATCAATGTCCTTCTCAGTACTCCATCGGGCCCAAACAACTAAGGGGAAATTGGGTAAACCTTATATTAGTGGGCCGACAGACTTGGTCCAGATTCTATTCATATGATGTGGGGTATTGTAACAAACGACGTCGTAGTAACACAATTTATATAATACAAAACGACGAATTTTGGATTGCATCTAAAAGCGGAATATATGCCAGGGAATTGGGTTCTCATTCACGAGTAGCATATTAACATCCTCACGAGGGTAAATTTGATTTGATTTTTTTTTTTCACTTTTTACCAACGCAGTAAAATGATAAATTTCAAACTTTTTTTACTCATAGTCTTTTACTGCGACTTGATATGGGATGATCATATCCACCTTACAGCTTTACATATATTCTCATTCTACATTTTCCTCATTAGGTTAATTAAATTAACATATCCTATTTACTTGTTCTTCTTTTATTCTTTGTTGATAAGCTAATGCCTCTTTAAAATATGCATTTGTCATTTCCATCTCCTGGGCATAATAACTAGTTCTAAATGTCATGTGTTCGAGTTATATTCTCCAATTTGTGGTGTGTTTTAAAATAAAAAATAAGAGGAAATTTTTATATCAACTTAGTATTTATAGGTATGTTTATCTTTTAGAATTCAAAAGGTAAAATATTTAATGTATGTAGTACACACCTAATAAATGTGGTGCATGAAGACTATATTCACTTATAATTTACTCTTAAAATGAGGTTTTTTTTTTGGGAATAGTCTTAGAAAAGAGTTGAAATACGATATTTTGCTTACTAATAATTGTTCAATAGAACAATAGATCTTATCCATTAGTAGGACATCGGCCTCACCTTCTAGAAATGAAGGCTCGAGTCAGTAATTTCCCTCCTCAATTGTAATAATAATAAAAAATTTGCGCAGTAACTAACCTCGTGGATTGAGATAGAGCCAGGTTGGTTATTTGGAATTTTAAAAGACAAGTTGGACGTGACCATTGTCTTTGCTTTAGCGTTTAGATGCATAGATGATCACCAAAGAATGAAGACACCTTTTATGTAAGATGTCCATTTTGGAACTGGGGAAGCGAATAATCTTTAGGAAGTACTTTGTTGGACGTATTCCATTCTGCATTGCTTTTTATAGAGAATCTAATTCAAATCAAAGTTTCGTGGACATGGACTCACTATTTTTTCACCTTTAAATGAACATCACTTGCTCTTCTATTGGGTTGAATAATTCCACATCAGAAGCAATTCAAATCTTTTGTAAGTATCAGAGGGTTTAGTGTAACACAAATTCAAGAATGCAAGTTGCCATGTATTAGATTTCATTGGGATGTTATTGATTTTTGGTCTTTTGCTATTACTTTCGTTTATTTATTTGAATCCATCCGATTTTTCAACAATTGGTATTAGAGCTCGTACAACAAATACCTTTGGAAGTCCAGATACTGTTTCATTGGAGCAGATGCCATAGAAGTATCCATGAGAATTCTTCAAAATTCTCTTACAAATGTACAGAAAATAAGTTTACATGCCATAAATGTTGTCATTGAACTCTTTTATCAATTCTAGCTTCTTGAACTTTTCATAAGGCCAACATCCTTTTTGTTTACAATCCCAACATGTAGTTTCACTCTTGCCACCAAGAATCTTTCAAATATTCGATGTGGCCTAGTTGTTGTTCTTTGCCCTTTTTTGTACTTTCCTTGCTGTTCTGTTTCAGATATGTTGCCTGTTCTTAGGAGTATTGGTAGAAGAAAAAAATATATATTCACAGAGGAAATATTTTTCAGATGCTCTATGATTTCCAGATAGGAAGCTTTCTGACTTGGTAGTATATTTATTTAGATTGTTTTGCAGTAATACAGCAGCAATGCATAATGAAAAAGTATGGATACAAATTTTGATTTAAAAAAACATGTATTTACTTTTCAGCACATTTCATGACTACTTATTTTTTCTATGATTTGATTGAAATGAACAACTTCTTTCTTGTATTTCTTTCCTTAAATGAATAAAACTTAGAAATAAACTGTTGCTGAATTGAGTGCTGGCAGAGCCAAAAATCACAGTGGGTACTTACTTCATTACATTTCAAAGCAAAATGATACAGAAATGACTTCCTTTTTGGGGTGGGGTAAATGTTGGATTCCATTTATTAGAGGTTGGGATTTTTTGGGATTTTGTCCTTCATTCAGGTTACTTAAGGAGAGACCTTATAAGATGATCACAAGAAGATCAGGTGTCCTCTGACTTCAGAACTGCTGGATTAAATTTCTCAAAACTTATAAATCCTAGAATAGAAGAAATTTTGAAAACTAATTACATTAAATGGAAGTAATGAAACTTACCAATGGAGAAAGATGAGGAGGGATAGATGTATTTCAATTGGAGATTGAATACCTTGACTGTTGTAGGAAAATGAGTTCTGAAAGTGAAACTACTTATATAGTAGAGATATGACCTTCCAGAGAAAGTACAGGACAAAAGCAAAAATATATTTCTCCAAGCCAAGATAAAGTGCATACATAAATACAGTATTCTGCAGATCAATTCAGGGTGACCTTCACAATAAAACACACAGACCTTATTGGCTGGGGGGAGGGGATAGTATTTATGTTTCTTTTAGTATATGGAATTGAATAACTTGTAGTTTCTTTCTAGGGACAATAATTGTATAGGATTCCATTGAAATACTACAAAAGAAGTAATTAGCATTCTGCATGCAAATACATTTCTAGGAGTAAAAAAAATTCTAATAAATATATCCACTTCTGCAAGAAATTAAGAAATAATGAGTCCAAGATGTTTGGATTTGCAAAAAGAAAGAAATCAAGTATTGAATTTTCTAAGCCAGTAATGTTTCACAGTGATTTCTTCTGATCTTCATTTGCCAACAAAGACAATCCTGGTTCATAAAATGCCTTAAAATGTCACACCCTTAAACTCTGGAATATACATCAATCTCGTCGTGAAATCTCCAAAATTAAATCAGTAAATCATCAAGAAAGCTGCACAAAAAAACTCTTGGCAGGTGAGTGCAGTTGACCACCTTGAGTTTCGTTTGCATATAAGCTTTGTCCCTCACTCAAGTGTTTGATAAATTGCTGTTTCCTCTACTTTGAAGAAACAGCTTGATTATCAAGACCTGTTATGGATGGGGTCTGATCCTTTCCGAACTGTCCTTTTGCTTGATTGGAATGTTTCAGATTTTTTACTTGCAGATGATGGCCTCATCTTTGTGTTCAGACCTTTCTTGTCAGCTAGTTTGAGGTTCTGCTGGTTCTTTTCTGTTAGCCAACGATCTTCTCTGCTCCACCTTAAGGCAATGTCTGCGCTTCTAAAGCCAGAAACCTTCTCTAGTTGAGATACGAATAACCCCATACAGATGAGAATCATGAAAACTCTGTGAGTGCTAATACTCATGGTTTCTACTAAAATAAGAGAATGATTTTATTTCACTTCTTTGAGAGTAGTAAGAGGAGGTTGAGCAAGTCACAGGCTGAAACCCCTCTGTTCTTATGGTCCATTTCTAAATAGATATAAGCAGATGATTATTTGTAATAAGATTTGGAGGGCCATTTAAAGCAAGCATTGAGGGCCCAGAATCCATAGATGAGTTTTAGATTCACCCAATCATAAAGCTCTGCAATCTATGCAAAACTAAGGCTGTTGTAAAAGAATCTGACTAGGATGAATAAAGGCATTGGAACATCTTTGAGAAGCTAAGCATCTTTTTCATTGTTTGCCTGTGTGTCTTCTATTTTGCTGCTTTTGTCTTCTAAGCAAAGACCAAAAACCAGTCAGTTAAAAGACTACTAAACATCCTTCCACATCAGGTAGACAAGATTAGATTTTTCACTTGGTACAGGTAGCTTAATTATACTTCATTCATAACATAGCAAGAAATTAATCAAAATCTTATATGGCAGACCAAAAAATCAGTTACTAAAAATTTATGAGTCAATTCATTTCCCAAGTCACTGCAAAAGATCAAGTTGATAGATTTGTAATCAATTAGGAAGTCTAGAAATATTATCTTGCCTCAGATGGATAAATTTCAATTTGCAAATTTGATATAAGGGTTATGGTAAATTAAGCTTTTCTTAGTTGTTAAGAAATGATAGCTAATGGGAGAGGCTGAGCTGCTAAAAGCCTAAAACAAGAAGATTTCTACAGGATTGAGCAGTCATAAAGCAAAATGAGATGGAAAAGGATGGGGGGAGTATAGAACATCCCTTCCCTAAAAAAAACCAAACATTAGCTTTATACCCTTTGGAGATCTTACTTTTTGAATTCCAAGCTCTCTTTTCTATGCAACAAAAAACTAAAATACCAGTCTTGGTTTCTTGCTATATGTGTTTTTCTCTTTTATCCAAGTAAGACCATCTTTTTCTTTATTATTCTTTTAGTTATTAAATATGGAAACCACATGCTTATAGGAACATTCTAAAGCAGAAATTCTGATGCTTTAGCAAACCTGCATGATGAGACCTTGATGGTGCCTTAAGTGAGGAACAACGGTCATTGTCTAAGCAGTACAAATTCATCTTGAATTTATTCTACTGGACTAATTCTTTACCTTCCATTTTACCAACTAAAGTGAGAAGAATATTGAGCTGTTTCTGTCTACTTCTCACCCCTTCTGTTACATAAAAATTATGCTTGTATGCACAATCTAGTCTAGTTTTGATTTAACAAGAGCACAGAATTGTTGTATGGGCAATTGATCTGAGGTGGGGTTTGTGCATGGGTACCATTTTCAGTTTGATGTACTAGTAAAATTTCACTGCCTCCTAAAGCTCTCTAACCCCAGATTCTCTAGTTGTTTATCTGTTCTTTGTTTTTTGAGAAAGAAATTTAATAAAGTATGGGAGATGGAAGAAACTGTTCAAATCATGGGGATTAAACATCTGCATCTATTGATATAGTCATAAAGTAATAGCTTTCTAAAGTTTTATCTCAAACATATGGGCTCCAATGGGTCTCATGACCGGATTCAAAATGCCTGCATGAAACTAGCATATTCAAAGCCAGGTAGGACTCACCTCCTAGTTTAGAGTGCAAATTTTCATTTCATGCTTAAGAGCAGGAGTAACAAAATTAGAACAGTCATTCGCTAAGAAGATTGCTCATAAATATATGTCATTAGTTTTCTCTTTCTTTTACTCTTTTCATCTTGAATTCTCATATTTTCGATATTGAAAAATGATTACTTTCTTAAAATAAATATATTTTGATTCTTGTACTGTTTTATTTTATTGTACTGATTCTTGTACTCTTTCTTTATTTTCTTGATATTGAGTCCTTCTAAACCACGAGTAAGGCTAAGATATTATCAGCATATGCTCCTATATTTTCACCAATATCCGAACGTGGAGGACCCATGACAAAGGGGAAAGGATGATCTTTGAAGCTAAGTACTTTGGTGGACCCCTTGTTTAGTTGTAAATACAATTGCCAAATGGGAAAAGACAGAATGGAACACTGCAAAGAGAATGTTTACCCTAACACAACATAAAAGAAAGATGCTTGTTCTACTTTAAGATCATTCCAAGGGGAACAGAGTTTATATTAAATTTTCTCTTTAGAATATATAGTTAACAACTTTGTTTAAACAATTATTTTAACAATCTTAGAAAATAAGGGGATAAAATGAGCATATAATGCTTTTATTTTTTTTTTGGGGAAAAAGAAGTATTTCATTAACTAAAAAATGAAGATACAAAATATGGATATGAATGAATCCAAACGTGAGAAACATTACATTTCAAGCCATATTTAGCCAACTTATCAACTACTAAATTAGACAGATCTCGAAGTTTAAGAAGTGCCACGGCCAAGTTGAGTAGTTAGCTGCTCAAGAATATGACTAAGTGGAACGTAGGTCATAGAACTCTTACTAACATCATTGATAATTTCTAAACAATCTCCTTCGGGAAGAACATTTAGATCGTCATAAAAACCTATAATGCGTGGAGCTTCAATCGCTGTCATGATTTCTGCAAATTAATAGAATCAGACCATTATCAATTTACCATAGTAGTCTCTCAATCCAAATCCACCCGCACCTAACTTTTTTTTAAAAAAATATATTAATTTCAATTTAATGTTCGCATTTTCATTTTCAAATATCTAAAGTCTAAAATTTTCACCCGAACTATCCCTCTCCCCCATCTATGATTATGATTTTAACTATTTTTTATCAGAATTCAAAATAGAGATTATTTTTGTAACTTTCTCTTTTTTTATCGAACAAACATTGTTTAAGTTTAAATTATTCATTAATATGTATGACTTCTTAATGCGAAAATTCTATTCAGCTTTAAAAATACTGTAATAGAAACGGAAATAAGGTAATTCTCATTTGAATGGGTTTTTTCTTTTATTTTTAAGAGAGAGAGAGAGAGAAATATTAGTGTGATATTCTGATTATTTCCTTAAAAATTTTAAAAAATAATTGGGCTTCACTGACTACATTATTACTTTCCAAATTGTCCAGAATGAGGTAGCCCTAAATCTGTTCCCAACCAAAGCCCACTGGCCCCTCATCTTGTGGTTATTCTGTACACACATGGGCTTACAGCCTATCTATCATTAATCCAGTTGATGCATATAGGAAATGAAGGAAATTATATATTGCAGTTAATGAAAATCACAAGAGTAAAAGGCAAATCACTTTAAAGGGTAACTAAATGTGG
The DNA here is from genome assembly GCA_019593545.1 of Apocynum venetum. Classification (NCBI taxonomy): domain Eukaryota; kingdom Viridiplantae; phylum Streptophyta; class Magnoliopsida; order Gentianales; family Apocynaceae; genus Apocynum; species Apocynum venetum. The sequence goes on from SRSM01000132.1 coordinate 5,039,731, forward strand.
GTTCTCGATTTTACCCTTCAGCAATGGGTCACATGAATGGCCGGAAATTGGTTGATTTTTCGTCTGAATTACCTGAAATTGTTAAGGGACAAAAAAAAAAAAGAAGTTAAAGAGGATCAAAAGGGAAAAAAAAAATCTAATTTCAGGGACTAAATTGTCGAATTACCCTTTACTTGTTTAGATGTGTACTTATATTCCTTTGTTGTCATTAGTTGCTTAAGAAAACGTTGAAGAGTTAGGGGGAAGGCATGACCTTATGAGGTTTTGTTAGATAGGTGAATTTTATTAAGAATTTTGTACTTAGTATTATATTTTATTAAATCTCGCACTTTATTATTAAATCTTGTATTTTACAAAAAATAAAAGAATATTATTTTGTGTAATTTTTTTCACTATATATATATATATATATATATATATATATATTGGCAATCTAGCCTTTCTATCTAAATAACAATGTTTACATTAAATGTATGTTCAGTGCTAGACGAAGCACAAGGGGTTGACACTTTTTTGGCTTGACATTCCTGGATATGAATTCTTCAAGATTTTGAAGTACCAAGTTTTGATTAGTCAAGAATACATCAAATGCCCAAAAGAAAATTTTTTACATCATTTTTCCCAAACTAAACTTCTAACCGAAAAACAAAAAACAACTAGATAAAAAATTAAAACAAAAAAAAGAAAAGAAAGAAACTTAATAAGTGAACAAACTAGAACAAAAAAAAGAAGAAGAAGTTAATTACTTTGTCCTCTCTCAAGTATAGCACTTGTTAGTAGAATAAGTGGTGGAAATATCACTTGGAGAAGGTGAAGATGAATCCCATAGCAAGTTGGATTTCCATGCATCGTGAGCCATATTATTCACCGGGAAATTAATGGGAATTCCCTGCAGAGATTGCATGTTGTCCCATTGCTCATATTTTTGTGCTGCTACAATATTGATCCCATCACTTACTATAGCTGTATCATCTTGTTGATGAGGGCCAAAGTTTCTTCTCATATCATGAGGTAATGCCATTAAGAAATTGCTACACTGTTCTTGAGATAGCCATACACTATTAATGTCCAAATCCTTGGCTGATGATGATTTTCCAAAATCACCAAAGACTGAGGATGACATGTTTAGCAGCAGAGAAGAAGCATCATTAATGGTAGTACTACTGCATTTTGAGGGTTCATGAGTTGTTTGGGTTGAACTAGGAAATAATGGACAGATTGTGCTGAGGTGACCACATTTTGATGTTGAAACTTGAGAAAGGTCACTGCAGGTCATTTGACTAATAGATTTATAGGGGAAAGTAGGATCTAATGGTGAAAAGCTAGATATTGATGATTGTTGTTGTACTTCACTGCTGCTATCCCCAAACTGGATTACTGAACTGGTTTTGGTTGTGAGTGAAATGTCGTCTGAACTGAAAATACTGTTAGTACCAGGAAAATGTTGAGTTTGCACGTCACATGTTGTTGTTGGAGTAGTAGTAATTTCAGATAATATTGGAGACACCCAAGAATGAGAAAGAGCTCTTTGGGCTGTGGAGCTGGCTTTCTTGAAAATCCTACAAATAGCCCAAGCATCCTGAACGTACGTAGTTCAAGCAATAAATAAGTCAGTAAGCCCTTCTCATTTTTAAAACAAAACAAAATACAGTTCAAGAATCCAATCCAAATACGTCAAAATTATTAGTTTTTTCAACTTGAAATATTGTCTGCACTTACATTGGCAGGAATATCTTTGTCCGTGTACCGCTTGGCCGGTCCGGATTCAGTCGTTGAAGGTAATCGGAATTCATGCATCATCCAATCAGTTTTTATCCCTTTTGCAGCCCTACCCTTGTAGAAAACTAGGGATTTCTTTAAACCAATGCACTTGGAACTCTCAGATGAGTAGATAGGTCTATCTGTGCCTGTGGCCTTCCAAAAACCAGCTCCCGTTACTCGATTAGGCCGTGCACTGTTTCTATATTTTCTGTCCCTTGGACAGTAGAAGTACCATTCTTTCTCCCCAGTTGTCGCCAACTCTACTAGGCCAAATGAAGCAAAGCATAAAGAAATGGTCATATTTTCCATTTGTAACAAATCAAACAAAAAAAGGACAGGAAATTAAAAAAGAAGAAGATCAAATTATAGAGCAAGAGTTGTCTCAAAGAAAGCCTCAGATCCAGTTGAAAAGAATAGGAGAACATGAAGATAATGAATATATATACATATTGAACATGCAAAAAAAGATCAAAGCATGAATATATATGTTTTTTTCTTACTTGGAAGATCCCATGGATCATATTTATAGATATCAAGTTGTTTTATGAGTTCAATGGAAAGAGGTCGGTGTTGTATCTTCCTCCTCAGATAAAACCCTACTAGTTCTTCATCAGTTGGATGAAACCTAAACCCTGGCAGAATCACTTCATCCATTTTTTCGACACTATCATTATTTCTCTCATCCATACTAACTATATATATTCTTCTCACCAAAAAGATCGCAATAATCTCAATCTTATAATTTTTCTTTTTCTTTTTTTTCAGAATAGAAACAACAAACAATAAATACAAATAGCCTAAGTAGAAGGAGAATTGAAGAACCCTAAAAGCATTGAATCCAAATAGATAAGCACAAAATAAGAGCAAGCTAGGGCCAAGTTTTTGTTATGTGTTTACTCAAGTTTGAAGTGATTATATGCTTCCTGATGAAGGGTCTGCCTCCGTTGTATCAGCCGCCTTTTCTGGTGACTTTAAAGCGGCTTGTTTTCTCACGAGGATAATCAATTATGTTAATTATAGAGAAAGAAAACTTAGGTAAAATTTGTGAATTATAACACCTACCAAGAAACCCTAAGTCAAGAAGAAAGAAGGAAGGAATCCCAGCAATGAGACTTATTTCTCACTTAATGCCTTATTGAACACAAGAGTGTTTTTATTTAGTCCAAATTGAGGAATCTCAAGAACTACCAAATCAGCCGTTCTGGGGATTAGAATTCATTGTGAATTTCATATATTGCACCTCAAGTTTATGGTAATTTTTTATTCATTATGTGTGTATGAAGACAATGCAAACTTCCAAATATGTTATTATTATTTTTTACTTTGGTTTTGAATTATTATTTGTATATGGGCCTTATACAACTCCCAAAAAAGAAGCTCAGAATTATATTATATATCTCAATGGATGCTGTCAAATACCTATGACTCATCTCAGAGTCTAATTTAGAGTCAGTCTTTGATCAGTTTCTCAAGATCCAAAAATCCCATTTCTATTCCATCCTCAAAGCTTCTATTCCACTGACTTGTCAGAAGATTGAAAATCTTTTTTGTCCAAATAGACTGAGTTGTAAAAGATACTATAGCCATTAACTTGTGTTTCTTTAAAGTAATTAGTCTTAAGGGTATTGCCTTAAACTAAAACATTTTTAAACTACCATTTGACCTCCATGGGTCCACAGCCTATATTTCAGAGATCAAATCTTGCTCAAAACAAGTTGTCTGAGGACCAAAAAGATGTGTTTTTACTTTTCACCTTTACCATTTTAACAGTTTTGACCATTTTGTACATGAATCATTTTCTTTCTGAACCAACCTGTTCAATAGTTGAGTGGAAAGTGGATTTGGTATTAGTTTGATTCTATTAATTAATTATCACAATTTTAAATAAGTAAATTGATCTCCTAACCAGGAAAAAGCTGTAGGTCAAGCTCAAAAAGAAATTTCAAAACAATGGTCAAGATTAATAATAATTCCAAAACACTAAAAGGCCAAAGTTGAAGGTGATGGTGTCTTTTGTCATTTTCATTTGCAGTTTCTTTCATTGTATCTTTTGTTTTTATCAACCTCCTTTTTTCTCTTTGAATTGGAATCTAGAAAACCTAAACAATAAATGTGTACCTCAGTTTGCATTTCCCATGCTAGGTATGCATATCCATTAATTATCAAGTTGCAAACCGACCAAAGAGAAGTAGTACTTTAATTTGTAATAATAGAGATAATGGGTTTGATCATGGCCTTGATTAGTTCATAGTTCAGAGAGAACAGGAACTTTTAGGATCTTGCCATAAGCTGAAACAAAAATAATCTCTAATATCCTTTTTAGCTTTTCTGGATCTTTGTGTGACATTCTTTTGAATTAATATGGACCCAAAAACTATTCATTTGTAAAGTATCTGCAGTAAACCTTTAATTTAAGTGTTCCAGTGGGAGATTAGAGGGAAGAGCAGCAAGAAGGAAATACCCTTCTTAACAATAATAACAAAGTGGTTTAGATTAGACGGTGTTGCATCAAGATTTGTCCTCTTTGTTTCTCATTTTTTCTAATATCACTTATTTATATACTCCCTCCCTCCACATTTCTATTTTTAAATATTTGATTTCTTAAAATAATCACAGATTTAATTTTGAAATGACTGAATAAAATAGAAAAAAAATCCTATATCTTGAATAATTATAGAAAATAATAAGTTTGAATTTGAAACTCAAACCCAAAATGTAAGCAAAACAAATTACTACTGGACAACTTGTGCCATACTATATAGGAGTAGTAGAAATTATGTGTACATAGACACTACGTGGCTTCTGGCCCTTGTAGGATTCCGAAGGTTTGAAAAGGGGAACATAAGTGAAGTGGTTGGTTTTTGGGTTAAAGGGAAGGAGTCAATTTCCTTCGATTTTGTTGGCTTTGGAGAAAGAAAACCAAGCATGGATTTCCACAATTTCTTGCTTGCAGCAATGCAATTTAGTACACTATACAAAGCATATGCAAGAATGGGGCTAGCTAGACTTGTATGAGAGTTTGAATTTCTTGCAAAATTCCTCAAAGTTTCCAATAATTGGGATATTAAATTTCCATTTCTCGTACTTTAGTTTAATAACCATGTCTTGAAAGTGGATGGCAAATACAGTACTAACTATTAAATGGGGAGATGGGTTGTGAGAGTCAAAATGGTGAACAATTGGAGATGGGAGTTTGGGGGACTTCAAATTTAGTGAAACCCCCAATTCTAACCCTCGTTTGGAACCCCCTTTGTCGTCTGTGTCTTTGACCTAGGGTTTGCTTCCCAAACGTGCAACCAATTTTAAATAGAATATGTTGAACTCTTCAAACGCAAGCATCCAAGCCATTTTCACAAGTCCACTTTTGTTTCATGAATTACACTGGGGAAATGGAATGCATTTCTCACCAGGGATAATGGTTTCGGTTCAAAATTAAACGTTCACACATTTTTTACTAGACACTATATATTATTCTCCATGCTCTAGAAATCTTTTTCATAACTTTAACTATGACACGATCTCAAGAGAAAAAAACATGTTAATCAAAAGATCTCCATTTCTTTACAAATTTTAGTAACAATCCACTAACTGTATTCTATGATCTCCATCGAGAATGGGAATGCAAGCTTGTTCACCTCATAGAGTAGTGGGGAATTGGGGTGTGGATGGAAATAGTCAAGTCTAGAACTCCCCTTCAAATTTTCTGTATATATTGCCAAACACCATATATATATATATAGTCTTGCAATTAGTTTCCAAAGCTTTCTCCCTTTGGAAAATAATCAATTTGACCAGACAAATGGGGTTTCCAAAATATTTTATAAAACGCTTTTGACTTTCCATTGCTGTTGCAATCTTATTTTAGGCTCTCCATGGTAAGATAGTAGAAGGCTTAGGTCATGACTTGATCCAATAGAGTTAGGGCTCTGTGATAATTATTTATAGGTCTGTGCTTGGATTCGCCATTAATTTCATCTCAATATCCTGCCGCATATGTAGAAAAGTAGGGAGCAGAGAAGGGCGACTTTAGAAAAAGTTTCATCTAACTCGTCTGGATTTGTTTTTGGGAAATGGCTATTGCATTTTTTGAAGGATCTGTTCTGCTTCAAATAATCCCTTATTAGTCCGTCCGTCCAGAATTAAATTTTGACATTTGATTTAAAACAAAAATGTTTAAAAACCTTTAATCTTAAAGAAATTATCACATTTTTTCTTATTATTAATGTAATTAGAGAATACAATTTACCAACAGGATGAAAAGTTCAAAATGTAGAGATATTATTATCAAAAAACGTGAGAATCCATATTTCCCTGGGTCATCTTCCTTTAATTCTGTAAACAGATATGGGCACCACCTCTGTTGAACCAACTTCCTCCCCCCCCCCCCCCCCAAACACCCCAAAAAAAAGAATAGAAAGGGATGCCAACCTGCACATGTTACATTGTTTTAAATGGAACAACATTATATCAGGATGCTTGTATCAAATCTTTGATATCATATCCCTGGAGCTGCAAACAGAAACAACCAAGGAAGTTCTTTCAGAGCTTATTGCTGAAACAAAATACAAAACTGATCTAAAGATGATGCAGTTCTATGCTGGGCAACAGGGATAGTTTGAATAAACTTTTGCAGCCACAGTACAACAGAAAAGCTACATTTACAATTTAATCTAAGCCACTGCAGAATCTACAACACATCGGACGTTTTGGCACAATGGAATTGTAAAAGTTTGTCACAAAGGGCATATATGCTTTATGTTCTACCTGGAGAACCAACACAAATAGTTCATCATCAAAGGTCATAAAAAAATCTCAATAAACAGTTACCTGAAGGAATGTAAGAAGTAAGATCACTCCAGAGTTCCAAAGTGCGTGAATAGTTATAGGAGTTAGAAGGTTGCGAGTTTGAGCATACGACAATCCCAAAGCAGCCCCTGGATAATCAGTATTTTTACATTAAGGTACATTGAATTAAAACACCATCTTCAGGCCAAAGCATATGTTCTATCAAGTTTCTTGAATGTACGGAAGTCACTTCTTCCAATTTCATCAAATTTCAATTCATCAATTAAAGTAGTTTCTTCATTGAAATACAAAAGCCTTGGCTCTCATTTTCTTTAACATCTCGACACTCAATTGGATCAATCTTTTAGCAATTCTAGGGACAAATGAATGGCTGAAATTTTTATAAATGTTCTGGGGATTACACTATCGGATCACCCTTTGAAAGGTTTATTTTCTTCGTGAAGCATAAGAAAAGTAGAACACAAGGCAGGTTGCACATATAGAAATTTCAAACTTAACAAGCAGATTCCAGATACTATTCTTGTTATGTCAAGTTGGGATACTTTTCCAGTTACTTGGGATGAAGGGGATTTTTCTTTGTGCATCTGCGTCTATAGACTTTGTCCCGTATGGATGATAGGCATTACCTAGTACAAACAGCTGAGGGAATTCTCCAGGAGTGAGATGGGCAATTGAAAAAACAGCAGCACTAAGAAGAATAGAAACTGGCGTTGGTAACCTGCAAAAACAAAGCATGAGAACCTTTTTAGCTTTAATTGCATTTGATGTTTATTTGAATCTGTATGATTAACATAGAACAGAAGATACTTTGGTCATCATGTTTTAAATGGATTTTATTCTAAATCCAAAACTTCTGAAGCCCACACATGAATTTCAAAAGCTCTGGATTACAAAGATAAGTGAAAATTCACCAGAACTTAAACTAGACAGTAAGTTTGAAGATTGATTTCTCCTCCATGAATTACCATTGGGTTAGAGACACCATAAGAAACCCTCTAAAGACAGTCTCCTCAAGAAGCGGAGCAAGGATGCCTGTGATGCCCACTAGGCAAGCAGTGCTGCAAGGAAAGTGAAACTATTATTTTATTTTACTCTTAAGTCCTCCAATCCAATCATAGCTACAGTAGATCACATAAGGGAATAATTTTGGAAAACTTTCATAAGATGGCACAAAGAGAACCTTTTTCCCTAGAAGTACCTGATACTTGAGGATCCAATCAGTGGAAGCAAGCGAACAAGAGCATCAGTCTGTGCAAAATAGGGACGACAAAAATCTGTAAGAACCTCATGTCTTTTTAGAAACCAGAAAGCTAGAAGAGGATACAGCAAAATCAAAATCACATGTGAAGGGAGGATCAAGTTCAAGTATATTTGAGGACTATGCGGAAGCGGAACTGGACAATTTAATATGAACATGTTAGCCCTCTTAACTAGTTAGGCTGGATGCCAAATAATGAGCATCAGAATGTTGTAGTAAAATAAAATTGCAAAAACCAAGCACTTGATTGCCTTTGTTGACTTGATTGCCTTAGTAGACATAATTGATTATTGCAAAGGTACAAAATCCAGAGAGATTAGGTTCCACCTTCATCAATGCTTGAACAAAAACAGAATCCAGTTACAAGATAATACAAACCTCACTTGCATTAACCTCCCACTTGGCTATAATAAAATCCAAAAAGACATTCCAAAGGCAGGCACTCATAACTAGCTGACTAAAATTTCCAACAAGTTATCTGATGGGCACTGTAACTCAGATTCCAAAAGTTTCAAATGTCTATTTTACCAATCCTTATTATCTGCCTCAACAAACAGAAGTCAAGGATATGAGCCAAGGTCAATCAGATTCTAAGAAAAATCACTCCACCTCATAACTCAATGTATCTCTTTCCATCCACTGTGGTCATGAATATAAAAGTAACCAGTAACGCCAGTTGAAATCTAACCTCTCTTTCTGGGGTATCACCAATAAAGAAGGAAATCACAGCACCCGTTAGTGCAATAGCAATAAGAGCTCCAACAAGACCAATCCCTGCCCACAATAGCCACCCTTTCTGAAGATTGAATGGTTCTCTAATATCTGAGATATTCACACGTAGATTTGCTTATCAGTTAGAAGAACAACTGTTTTCCAAAAACTTTTGTGTCCCCTTACGGAGAGCTGTTTCTAGGTGGATAGCTTCGAGCTGAATCATGAACTGTGATGGAAAACATGTGCTTATATAGTATGATCTGATTTCCACTTATCATAAACTGAGCCAACTCATATCCCAAAGACTGACAGCCTTTTTCTCTTTACTTTTTTTTCTTCTTCTAAACAGTTGCATATAAAGACTTCAACAGAAATCAAGATGCAATAATAGCCAATGTATAATGGATATTCCTCTTTTTAAAAATAAAACAATGAGTTCAGAGAAGCAATACCATAGCGAAATACATCGTCAGGTAATGGTCCAAAGGACTTGGTAATCCCATACAAGACTGCGAGAATAACTGCAGTTGTGATACTGCAGGAGTGATGAAGTAACAAAGTTAACCCTGAATGTAAAATTTCACATTTTGAGAATGCATGAATAGCTAGAATGATGTCCATACGCTTGGTCCACAAACAATATTTCTGCCTTCTCATCTAAGCTTAATTCTCCAACTTGAAGTCCTAAATATGGCAATGCTGCGGTCTCAATTAGTCCTGTCAAAACAAAACTGCCTGGAAAATAATTAGGTTTGCTTTAACAAACAGAACAGGGGGAAAAAAATTCAATAAGGGGCCTTCCATTAGCATATGTAGCAAATAATGGAACAATTCCACTTAACAAGAAACAATTTGACAATTTAAGTAAACCAAGGCATCTTTGGAAGCATAGAACTACAATTAGAGATGTTTATCTTAAAACTCCAATAATTATATGGAAAAATAGAAATCAAATATTGAAACAAACTAGTAGTCCAATTCTATTCTTACTAGCCCATTTACTGAATAAGTTAAAATTTAAGTAGACATCAATGAATTGTCATAATGTATAAGTCACCTCAGTCCACAAGCCAAGGAGGTTAAAGAAACCGTCTGCCATTTCCATGGCACGTCCCAACGTTTCAATATTGGCCAGTCTAATCCACCCTCCTGAATGACCATTGCAGAAAAAGAAAAAAAACCATGAAAATTACATTCCAAGCACCTTAAAACAAATGTATATATTAACATCTAATCTTATTGCTAGTGCTTAAAAATTTGTTCGCATTTAAAAGGCAAGACATCCAGTGCTTAAAAACTATTCAGTTTGCAGTTCACCCAACAAAATCTAATACTCCTATTTTACTATAGTGGGATTTTCTGCAATGCAGTATGCCAGTATCCCTTGTATTATGAAGACAAACAATTTACTGCCCAACAAAAACAAATAAACTGAAAAATGGGAAATAAACTAGAGCAAACAATTTCCAATTAACTCATATCAATTACAAGATGAATATGTCAACCTAATGATAATATAATCAAGAAAAAGAGTTGAAACAACAATTTTGATGGAATTCTTCTAATAATCAGGTTTCTTACTTTTTGCTCAGATTCTTTATTGGAGTAAAAGCAAATGCAAGAGCGTCCTCTATTGAGAGCTGGACTTTGTATTTGAAGAGTAAAATTGTCAAAATTCAGAACTGGTTTTGGTTCGCGAATGGAGTACAATTGAGAGAACCCGTAATGATGACTCTCAGCACGTAATTGGGGTACTGGTTTATTCAAGACTACAGTGAAGAGTGCTGAAGACTTTGCAAGAGATGTACAGAGTGTGCCCGCCATTGTAGGAGGCTTCGAGCTTCAAGATCGAAGATAATCCTGAAATTATATCCAAAAGAAACAGAAAATAATGAAGGGAAAATATTTAAATACTTTAAAGGGCTTGGGCTTTATAAATATCAGGCAGTAATAAATGAGCCCAATAGTTGATATTGTATTCGTACTGGCCCATGTACTTTATCAGAGTCCTATTCTTGATAGGTAGAACTGTATTTCTAATTAAATGAAGTATAATACATATTATTTTGTCATGAACATGGGTTTTTTTTTTTTGTGTTTGTGTGTGTGTGTGGGGGGGGGGGGGTAAGAATTAGTTGAGTTAAAAAGAAAAAAATCACCCATCGAAGGAATGCTTTTTTTTTTAAAAAAAAATGTCATGTAAATCTATAAGACATGTGAAAGTTTATTTTTAAGATAAACACAATAAGATCTTTTCTTTTTGTAATTTTAAATGAGGTTTGTTAAATGAAGCATTTTATTTATTAAGTACAACAAAATTTGTTGATGAACTTTCAAAAATATCCATATTCCCAAAATAATCTTATACACAAATATCAGTGCGTGACTTCGGGAGCCACAGACCAAGCATTGGCTTTTGAAGTCACACGTTTTTTAAAATACTCATATACAATAATTTGTTAAAAAACTTTGTATAATCCATTTGAAGTATTTTTTAGGAGAATTCATTTGAAGTTATTCCAGAAAATCTCATTGATTTACGAGATGTCTTTACTATCGACAATATTTTCAATTGTCGAGATGAGATTATTAATTGAGTCGAATAGATAGGGTGGCATAAACACGTATTTTGTTATTGATTAATCTATAAATATAGTTGGCATGAAAATATTTTGATTTTTTTATGAGCAGTTCGATAAATATGAAATGTTTGTGAGTTTTTTTTTGCTTTATTTAATGCTTTTATTTTCAAACTTATATAATTTTTTTTCAAATTTACGTTTCATTTTTTCATCTTAATTGACATTTTTAAATACTAATACATAACGATGATAATAAATATTAATACGCAATAGAAAATACAAAATAGTAGATTGAAAAACCTAAGAGGGGGTGAATTAGGTTTTATCTTATTTTTCCTTAACCTAATTAAAATAATATTTTCTAAGACAACTAATATCAAACACTTGATTTTCAAATAGTGTGTGAAATAATGTGTTCAAGACGTAAGCAAAAATAAAGCAAATAACACAACAATTTATAGTGGTTTGGTTTATCCAACAAAATTTAATTCACTACTTTGAACTATCTATTTAAGGATTTCACAAAACCTTTCACTAATTTAACACAAGAAATTACAAAAGAGGTTCACCCAATTCACCTTACAGTTTTACAATACAACCTTGATTATACACTTATCTCTAATACAACAAATAATAAAACAAATACAATTAAAATAATCACAAGTATATATAATTCAATACTCACTTTAACCCTTAGAATTTTATGTTTAATGCAACCTTGAATGAAACTTATAATATAAGAATAAGAAGAGTTTGATATAGATATCACATTAATGTGAAGTTATATCAATTTTGAAGCACAAATACTTCCTTGAGTAATACATTCCTCTAGATTGCTCAAGAACACCAATAATTTTAATAAAATCTCTTTTTAAATGATTTAACAATGTAAATGTTATGCAAGAATTTCAAAATGTTTCCAAGATGTTTTATACTGAGTATGAATCAGATTTTTTCTCAAAAAGTCGTTATGAGTTTTTCAAACAATTGGATATTTATATGTATGCTCTAAGAGTCATAAAAATGACTGTTTGAATCCCACTTAGTAGACGTGCGATCGACTGCTTCTCAAGTTGGTCGTTTGCAAGTCTAACAGAAAACTTTGAACATTCTGCGGAAGATGAGTTGAGTAATCCGGTCGACTGCACATGCATAGGGGTGGCAAAATGGGCGGAACGGCTAATGATTTAATCGGTCGGGCCGAAATTGTGCGGGCCTAGAATATTGAGGCCCAACCCAACCTTTACATAGCCCACGGCCAACGGGCCAAAATAGCCCGAAAATTTATAATTTTTTTAAAAAAGTTATGATGTTATGTTGGCTGAAAAAATAAATCTATTAAATTATTTACAATCAACAACACATTTATAGTCTTATTTTGGCCTAAAACAGTCCACTATATAATTTAAACTTCAACAAATTTAAATCATAAAAGATAAGCACAGAATGTTACGTAATATTTATTTATATTGCCTGCAGTATATTTACAATTTACACCAAAAACTTCTAAAACAAACCAACATCTTCAAGCAAATAAAAAAAATATTTAAACCAACATGCATTCAAACCATGCAACACAAGATTTCAATCAACTCTTAGAGTTGTGAAATAAAGTTTTAAGCAAATGCATGTATTTTGAAAATCATTTCAAATACTAAATTCATGTTTTATTTTTAAGAATAGCATTTTGAAAAACGTTTACTTTTATTAAGCAACTTATAAAAATTATTACTCATAGAAGTGGACTTAGAGATTTCTAAATGATATCAATATATAATACTAAACCTCTATATACTATCTAATTTAGAAAACGCTTATCTTCAGCTCTTTATAACCTGCAATCTTTCCTGAAGACTTGAAACTTCGATCTTATTTAAATAAGACATTTGAATTCTAAAAAACCAACACTTATACAATTAAGCATTAGTCCACATAAATGTTTATCATTAACAAAAATTAAGACATTAAAAGTTTTAGGGCTTTCATAGATAATAATAAAATAATATTAATCCAAATAAAACATAACATGTTTGGTTATCCTTATCAAGGCACACTCAAATAATCCACCATAGGAATAGGTGTACTCTAATAATCTATTATTAATGTTAAAATAATATTATTAAATGGAAATATTTAAATAACAATAATACTATAATATGATATTAATAATAATATTATTAAATAATAATGTAATAATACTAATAATATATAATTTTATGATAATACTAATTATATTATATTCGTAATACTAAAATTATATTATAGTAAAAATGATATGTAAACATAAAAAAATGATACATAAGTCTAAAAATAAAATGATATATAAGACTAAGAATAAAAATGATACTGGAACGAATTATTATATAATGTTTTATCTCTTTGGCTCAATTAATTAGGTCATCTCGACTATTGAAAATATTTTTGTTAGTAAAGAAATCTTGTAAATCAACAAGATATTTTTGAATAACTTCAAATGAATTTTAATTTTTTTTTCAAATGATTGTACATGATTGTTTTAAAAAAATGCACAGTTCTGAATGTCACGTACCAAGGCACAACATGTGGATTACTGAAAGTCAGGTGCCAATATTTGTGTATAAAATTCATTTTTGAAATAAGGGTATTTTAGAAGTTCACCATTAAAATTTACTGCATTTGAAAATCATGTTTCAAAAATGATAATTTAAATAGTAAAAACTCGCATTGAATTATGAGAAATAGATAGACTTCTTCAATTAGTTAATAATTTGAACGTACAATTTCTTCTAAATTTTTTATAGAAAACCTAAATCCATAAAGCATATGATTCAAAATTCACGTTTAAGTATAAACTTTGTAATTGTCTCATTTAATTTTAATTACAATTCTCATCAATAATACCATATAAAGGTTTTAAAAATGAAAAAGGAAAAAAAATACTCCTATTAATAATTCAAAAATGTCCATTATTGCCACATGTTTCAAAAGTATTCATCACCATATAAAGTTTGTCACACCTTCAATAATACACATTCAATAATGTTCTATTAATCTGTGATGCGAAGAAACTATGATAACATCCACTTTGTAATCCGACAATGGAAAAAAAAAAAGAAGAGAAAAAGAAAGAAAGAAAGAACAAATTACACTAAAAAAAGTTCAAATTGTCGAAAATGAATCTTCTTCACCAACTCAAATTAGACTTTAGAGTTTTAATGTTAGGACTTAGGATTTGATTTAGTCTCATATAAGAAAAATTGCCGCACGTTATATTATATGTAGGAATATGGAAAGGCATGGCAGTTGGCAACCCCTCATTTCCTTAGAAAAAAAAAAAAGTCTCTTCCTGTTATTTTTAAAAAATAAACATTTAATTTAAATATTTCCAAATTAAAAGGTATATATTCATTGGGGGTAAAAAACGCATTTGGCGGTGAGAGGATATAAAAAATTAGTTTAAAAAAGTGATGATATAAAAATATATAAAAAAAATAGAAGATATTGTAAATAGTTTTAAAATGTTTTATATTTAATTTTAAAGCCAAGAAGAACAAGCTAACGCGCTATGCAACTTACTTTTTCTTTCTACAAAATTGAATGAAGTGCAGACTACATGGTTAGATAAGATCTTGAAGTCTTTGTGATGGTTTATTTAATATGTTAATTAAATTCTTAAAAAATACAAATGTCACAGCTTAGGGTTCTTTTTTTTTTTTTTTTTGCCTCCCAAAAGAGGTAGAGAGACACATATTAAATAGGGAAGAAATAGAATTTAGCATGACTATAATTTTGTCTCTCTTCAAAATAATATATTATTTTTTAAAATGAATTTTCTCATAAAGAGCGATATACAAATTGCAAAATGTGTAACGCATTTTTAAATGTGTTCATACAATAAATTTCTAATCATTGGAAAGAGTTTTTTTCCCCCTTGATGATTAATAAAGTAATAGTGTCAGTAGGAAATTAGTACAATTTTAAGATTTTCTAAGTATAATTTTTTTTAATTGTGGACGGATTATCGGACCTCTTCTAAAGCAAATTAAATATTGGCTGGCGTTTACACTAATTAAGCCATATGGCAAATTTAATTCCCCATATACTGATTTTTTTCTTGACTCAGCAAATGGGATTTATTTAAATTAGCTGGTTGTTTTGTAGTCTTCCAAATTGTTTTTGTATAATTTTACAATTACATACAATAGGTCGTGCAAATTAATGATACTTTAGTACATATAAAAAATGAGGTAGTAAATCCAATAATTTGGAGTAAGTGATAAAAAAATTATTAATGATACATATATGTAGGCACATACACAATCCATGTTATAATATATCCTCATTGTAAAAGTTAGAATAAATTTTATTATTTTTTCCCCTCCAAATCTTATCTTTGATTCTATTTAGATTGAAATATATATATATATCAAGTCTTTTCTAATATCTGATGCTATTTCCAAATTAGATTGAAAGTCTAGTCTTTAAATCATTGTGGGAATTAGGGTTTTGAGAGAGATTAGAAAGAGGAAAAAAAAAATGTTTAGGCGAAAATGCTTGCTCAAAGTGGAGAATATGTGGTTAATGATTTTTTTTTTCTCATGTAAAATAGTGGAGAATATGTATTTATGTGGTTAATGAATGTTCATTAACTCTTGTTTCAAACAAAAAAAAAAAAAAGAAAAGAAAGGAAAAAGTAAGAATATGTGAGGTTTAACTATAACTCTATAAGATATTTATATTAAATATGGAAATGAGAACTATGTGTTATGTAATGTTTTTTAGAGAAAATCATTTTTAAAAGATATTGTAAATTGTTTTTTAAAAAAAATTAGGACAAAATGTTTGTCCAAACGTTATCCATACAGTTCTTGTCTTCCCATACTTGGAATTAAGAAAATGAAAGGCAAAAAACCCTCTTTTTTTCTTTTTTTCCAACTGGAAAAAGGGAAACTAAATATAGCAAAAGATTGACAAAATCAGCTCCATTTATAGTTTGTTGTAATCATGTCGAGGGCTCACAGGCGCCCAATAGATCAGAATCGTTTAAAAAAAAGAAAAGAAGAAGAAGATATTAGATTTGAATATTATATTAAATCTCACATTAGTTATGTAGATAGAATTAATCTATAAGATAAGATGTTTTTTTGAAATGTAATAACTTGAATAATCTTTTACTAAATTCAAATTTTAACATGATAGCATAATTTAATCCAAATTCTATTTTTAATATGGTGTTATAACAAGCTATTGATTCAATTTAAGTGATTCAATTATATATATAATTAGATTTTTTTAATATAGTGTTAAATCACTTTTTTAAAAAAATTAACAAAAAAAATTTATTTGGAATTTTGGATAAATAATTTTGTCAATAATAAATGCAAATGTTAGGGAGCATCAGAATTCAGATATGAGATAGTAATATATTAAAAATTTAAAGATATATAAATGATAAAACAATAAAGTAGACCCATTCAAATTAAAAATAAAATAAATATAAAATGCCATCAAAAGTCTTCTTTTCCTTCGATAGTATCCTGATATTCTCCTTAATCTGGGCGAGAAATTCCATATTTTATTCACCGACAAAGGCATCAAATTCATTAAATAAAATAAAACATAGAAGAAGAAAATTCCCTGCTTGAAGGTCCACCTAAAAATGCTGGACCAGCCGCAAATTCCAAGCAAAAGTGAATTGTTCTATACTAATTTGCTAAGTCAGTACCAAAGCAAGCCATGGATATGGACCTTCACTCATTTATCCGTATATTTTGCCGACTTTCGGATCGCATGCCTTTTATTTAATTATTTATTTTTATCGACAGATAATAATTCTAGTAATATAAAAGATTTTTTTTCTTTAAACTAATTGAACTATGACCTTTTTTTTTTTTTTGAAAACTAAGTGAACTATGATTAATTTCTTTATTTTTATTTTCTATAAATTTTTTTGAGGGATTTCTTTTTTATTTTGGTAAATGCAATATTCCTGTCCCTTATTAGAAATATTTTGACCAAAGTTTATACAAATCAATAAAAATAAAAATTGTCTAAGATACTTTTATTTAATGTGTTTTGTTTTTATTATAAATCTGATAGAAAAATAAAATTCAATAAGAATATTAAAATAATTAAAAATTATAATTAACATAATACAAAAGCCATAGAGTAATTTATAATAAGACACAAAATGAAGAATACATTCTTGGTAATGAATATATTTGTACACGGATACACAAAATTATAGACTTAGTTACAATTTTATTTTTCTTATTAGTATATATATAATAATAATAATAATATAAATATAATTAATTTAAAAGATCATCTGACTTTAACTTAATTAAATTCTATATTAGAGTTGCGATTTTATTACAATAAAATAATTGTTATTTGCTAAATTATTTTCAGGTCATTCATGCTAGGGTTGAATATCCTTTAGCTGCAAAATCTTTAGCTAAGACATTGCTAAATTCTTTATCTGCAATTATTCTTGTCTTCCAAGCCGTACTTCTTTTCCCAAAAAAAGAAAAGAAAAAATAATGGAAATACTCATTATTTGTGGGTCCCGATTCCCTTGGTTTTAAAAGAAGCAGTGGTGCTCCCCAACTTTTTTCGCGTGTGGGGTCCATTTCCCCCTTCCCAGTGGTCAGTTCCCATGATGTGCGATCTGGCTGATAAGCATGGTCGCCTGATTTGAATCCGAACTCAAACACCGTAAACCATTATCTCTAATCACTTCGGTCTACAAACACCGACCCAATAAGATATCTCCACATCACCTCATATTAGACGCGTGAATGTTTACTCGCTATTTCACTAGAACGATCCCTTTCAATAAGAATTCCGTACTGTAGCATAACGCGGTTAGATGACTTAGATCCAACTTTTCCATAGGAGAAATTATTTACGGAATAAAAAAATAAAATAAAAGAAAAGAAAAAAAAGAAAAAAAAGAAAAAAAATATATATATATATATATATTTGTTTTTTAAAAAAAAGCACAAAAGAGCTAGAGATTCACTTTTAGTGTGTGTCTGTGCGTGTGAGAGAGAAAGAGACATAACGACGTGTGTTTTGATTTCTTGATCTATCAGGGTAGGATTCTATTTCTTCCACATCTATAGCCATAAATAAGAGCACTTGTTGTATACTCTGTTCTAGTGCTCCTTTTATAGGGACACGCACTAATATTAGCTCGAAGGATAGCATATTTTTAATTTATTTTTATGCAATACAACTTCAAGAATGGTTCTGTAATTGGTTCTTTTCGCAGTTTTCTGTTCTGGGCTTGGGGAGAATTTTGACCGACAAAAGGAGAAGCTTCAGATCGTCAAAAGTGTTGATTTTGATGTGATTGGTATGAGATTTTTTGGCCCTTGTAGTTGATCTGGGTATCTCTTCTTATTATATGTCGATAATTTGCATATTTTTCTTTTTTTTTTACCAAAATCTGTATTGACAAGTTTTGTTTTTGTGCCTTTGATGTTGATACTGTATAGTTATAGCACTTGATTCTGTATCTTTTTAGGGGATGTTTTTGTTGTTTTGTTGTATTTGAATATATGGTAGTTAAATGTTAAGTATGCTATTTTAGGAGCTTCATTGTATTTTGACCATTTAATGCTGGATGATGAGGTAATAATGTGATCGATTTACGGGATCTTATCTGATAAAATAATTGTATGCTTTTGCCATTTTTGTTTGATCTGGGGTTTTATTTGAATTTTGATTGTTCGAAATGGCGAATGATAAAGGGATAGAATCCAAATCTGTTTTCGCTAGGTGAATCTGAGTCTTCTGGGAATATCTCATATTTCCAACATCTTATTAGTCTTATTGAGGAGGATTTCCAACCCCTCCTTTTAACTGTTGCCTTTTCCACTTTTTGGAACTTGATGTTGAACTGCATATGGTGATTTTATCCAGCAAATCTTACTTTCTAGCCCAGAACAAGCATAGAAGTTGATTTCACCATTCAGAAGTTTGGATCTATCTTTATTAAAAAACATATCTAGAAATAGTACTTGACGATGTACTTTTTGCTGTTTTCATATCCATGTGCAGACATAGAAATAAACTAAGTTATTATGCGTCAGCATCACATTCGCCTGTTCTCATTCTAATTAATGTGGGAATTATTTCAGGAAACTCATGGCGAACAAATTATATGCGGGGGATAGTAGGACTAGGAGTTCTGTATCAATTTTTATAGTAGCAGGATTGTGTTGTTTCTTTTATTTGCTTGGAGCATGGCAAAGAAGTGGATTTGGGAAGGGAGACAGCATAGCTTTGGAGATGACCAAAAATGGTGCAGCCTGTAATGTCCTTCCAAATCTTAACTTTGAAACACATCATGCTGGTGAAGCTGGGATGATTGACGAATCTAAGTCAAATATCAAGGTGATTAAGCCATGTGATGCCCGCTACACTGACTACACACCATGCCAGGATCAAAACCGTGCTATGAGGTTCCCAAGGGAAAATATGAACTACAGAGAAAGGCATTGCCCTCCTCAGGAAGAGAAGTTCCATTGCCTTATTCCAGCACCCAAAGGATATGTAACTCCATTTCTTTGGCCAAAAAGCCGAGATTATGTTCCCTATGCCAATGCACCTTATAAGAGCTTGACAGTTGAGAAGGCTATTCAAAACTGGATTCAGTATGAGGGCAACGTGTTTAGGTTCCCTGGTGGGGGTACACAGTTTCCTCAAGGGGCAGATAAATATATTGATCAACTTGCTTCGGTGATACCAATTGAAAATGGGACTGTACGAACTGCCCTGGACACTGGTTGCGGGGTATGTCTAGTGGATTCTTATTTCTCTAATTTTCAATGAATTTCTCCACATCACAGTATTTTCCTATGCAGCCCATCTGCTGATGTTCACATTCTAATTTGTGGAATTGTTTATGTGTGTGTGTTAACCATCTGTTATTGTGTTAGGTTGCAAGTTGGGGAGCATATCTATGGAAGAGAAATGTAATAACCATGTCATTTGCACCAAGAGATTCACACGAAGCCCAGGTTCAGTTTGCTCTCGAAAGGGGTGTTCCTGCTGTTATTGGTGTTCTGGGAACCATAAAAATGCCATATCCTTCTAGTGCCTTTGACATGGCTCATTGTTCCCGTTGTCTGATCCCATGGTTTGCAAATGGTGAGAATAATACCTTTAGTCTTTCATTTTGCAGTATGTAGAATGTAAACAAACTACTTAATGATAACTTCCTTGTGTTTGCCTGAGCTAGAATTTAAGCATTTCTACTTTTATTTTTTCCCAAAATTTCCCTTCCCTTTTAAAGGCATGTTTTCATTTGAATCAAAAACTTCTACCCGCAATCTTTTATTTTGACCTGTTATTCAATTCATCTGTGGGTCTCTCTCTTTACAGATGGAATGTACATGAAAGAGGTTGATCGTGTTCTTAGACCTGGTGGTTACTGGGTTCTTTCTGGTCCTCCAATAAATTGGAAGACTAACTACAAGGCATGGCAACGCCCCAGAGAGGAACTTGAAGAGGAACAAAGAAAGATTGAAGAGACTGCCAAGATTCTATGCTGGGAGAAGGTGTCAGAGAAGGCTGAAATTGCAGTATGGCAGAAAAGAGTAGATGCTGATGCATGTCGTGCAGAGCAAGATAACACTGATGCATTCTGCAAAGATGCTGATCCAGATGATGTTTGGTATGCAGCCTAGCTTGCATCTTTTAATTACTCCCAAATTTGTGTGGGAGAAAACGTTTAAATTAAACTACCATATGGGAAGTTAATACTTTTCATGGTAATATGATGTTGACTGTTGTTTGCACCTGATTTACTCTCGCTTCTTGACTTAATTATTTATATAGAACTCCTATGTCAGTTTAATCTTCTAACTTGAATGAGTTGTGCAACTCCTAGTGTGAAAAAACATCTTTGAGGTGCCAAGCCTTCTTATTAATGTGAGCTCTTCAGGAAAATCAGCTGATTAGAACTCCTATGTCAGTTTAATCTTCTAACTTGAATGAGTTGTGCAACTCCTAGTGTGAAAAAACATCTTTGAGGTGCCAAGCCTTCTTATTAATGTGAGCTCTTCAGGAAAATCAGCTGATTATTGTTGATATTTACTTGAATCTATTGAAAGGCAGACCAATTACCTGAGCATAAATTTTTTGATTCTTTTCTTGCTCAATTTTTTCATGTAGAGAGTGTGTGGTCTAAAACCTGTTTGGAGCTTAGTGTATGAATCTTCAATAAACATCTTTTTTTTTTTGAAGCTGTGCTAGTGTGCTGTTATTGGTTTCCTTTTGCCATTCTGTCACTGTTTCCATCCTCCTCTCTTTTTTCTCTTCCATATCGATTAATGTTTTTGATTGTTGACTGTGGAGTTTCATGGTGAATGTAAGTTACCAAGTTGACATTGTGACTAATATTCTCTTCAAATGATGTTCAGGTACAAGAAAATGGAGGCATGCGTTACACCATCCTCCAGTTCTAAGAGTAATGAAGGTCTCAAGCCATTCCCTGAAAGACTCTATGCTGTTCCCCCTAGAATTTCTAGTGGATCTATTACTGGAGTATCTATTGAGTCATATGAAGAAGACAGCAAAACATGGAAGAAGCATGTAAATGCCTATAAAAGGATCATTAAAATCATTGACTCGGGGAGGTACCGCAACATCATGGATATGAATGCTGGATTGGGTAGCTTTGCTGCTGCACTTGAATCTCCCAAGTTGTGGGTCATGAACGTTGTGCCTACAATTGCTGACAAAAGTACCTTGGGTGTCATATATGAAAGAGGACTTATAGGAATCTACCATGATTGGTATTACTTTCTATTTCACATGTTTTTTTGCATCCCTTTATTTCTTTGAAATCCTATATCTATAGGTTTACTTGTTTTGAAGTCTCAGCAAAAACTTTAAAGTTACAGAATTCTGTAGATTTCATGTGAAGTATTATTTAAAATCTTCTCTTGTATTTTCATGTGTATTAAAACAACTATCAGCTTTAGGAATTTTATGTTATCATAGGGTTTTGTTTATGATGTATGCCACTAGTTGTCTCTTTAAGCTGCAAAGTTCTTTCTAACTGTTGTCTCTCTACTTCAGGTGTGAAGGCTTCTCTACATACCCAAGGACATACGACCTTATTCATGCTAATGGTCTTTTCAGTCTGTACAAGGACAAGTGAGCACTTACTCTTAGATGGTTATTTTCTATGCTAATGTTCTCTTTTAGTTTGTAGTGCAGCTACTCTTGATATAGAGTTTGGTGGGGTGGCGTGGGGGGGGGGGGGGGTTCACTTGACGAGGGTTGTACTCTTAAAGGATTATTCAAATCTCAGATGTCAGGAAATACTAATATCTCAGGCACTAAGAATTGGATAGACTACAAAGATTAGCAACTGAATGCTGTCAAGAGTGACACATTTCTCATAAGTGTCTTTACTGTCTTTTCATCAATCCTTAAAAACTATAAGTTGAGAAGAACCAATATCCCCTTAAAATGAAAAATGTTAAAAGGAATAGCATTTGTTTTGTATTTTCTTAATGTGACTGTTCATGCTATTGTCAACTGTGATTACACTTGATAATGAATAAAAAACTAAAGCAGTATAGCTTCTGACATTTTGCTTGTCATTATAGGTGTGACTTTGAAGACATTCTTGTAGAGATGGACCGCATTCTGAGACCAGAAGGTTCCGTTATAATCAGGGATGAAGTTGATGTGCTTACTAAAGTTACAAAGATAGTAACAGGTATTAGATGGGACTTCAGATTGGTGGATCATGAAGATGGTCCCCTTGTACCAGAGAAAATCCTGATTGCAGTAAAGAAATACTGGGTTGTAGGAGATAATAACTCCACATCAACGCAGTGAATTCCACGAGGAGAGGGAGGATTGACATAAGTGACAATTCTTCTAATCCTTTTTCTTCAAAGCCTCCCAGAATCAGCAATTGATTTACCACAAGAAAGTTTTGCTGCCAAGAGGTTCATACTTCGGCGAGAGGTGCTCTTAGTGTATGTTTAACTAGCTAGCAGGTGCTCGGTCAGTATAATATTGATGATAATGCTGTATTTGTAAAATTTCTTTTATTTATTATCCCTTTTTACCAAATTGGACCATTTTGCCTTTTAGCATGATGTAAGAACCAAAATTCATGAAAGTGATATCTGCTTCCAGTCTTCATCTTTGAGTTGCCAAATTTCCTGACTACTTTTGACTGATGTTGCCAAATGCCATGTTCTTCCTCTTTGCTTATTAATTTTTTTGTTTTTTGGCTAAAGAAAAGAGCAAAAATGAACGGACAGACGCATTATTTATCTTTGGCATATTTGGGTAAACCATCCTATTTGTGCAAGGAATCCCTTTATGTGGTTCAAAAGCGTTATTGAACACATCTATAACTGTATCATGTAAGTCTTCTATGTTCTTTTTCAATGGTTTTATCCCAGAAGCTTGCTGAGATTTTTTTTTTCTTTTTTTCAATGGTACATTTGACTAATTCTTGGTTCAGAGACTTCTGAGAAAGTGGAATTTTTCTTTATTAGAATTTCAAGCAGAGGAATACCATTATTACCTTTGGGAAAATTCTCAAATAATTATTTTTCGGATAAAAACTTTTAATGAGTGTTTTCAGAACTTTAATATAGATTTTGAAATATATAGGTAATACAATTTTTATTTTTCATATTTGATTATTGAACGTAATGAGTATCTAAATAGATATGAAAATAAAATTTTAAAAATATTTTCATAATAAAAATAGTGATAGTCACTTTAAATTTTTTTAGCATGGAATAAGTGTTAAACTAGCTTTTAATTAAAAAAATTAATTAAGAGATTCAATATTTTAATATAAGTGAATCTTAATTAGAATATGATAAATTATCCTATTTAGTCATTTATCTTTATAATTTTGGTCGATATTGTTCCTTATATTTTTTTTAATCTTTCTAATTTCTTATCTTTATAATTTTAACCAAATATATATTTTTGTTAATTTTTAATTTAAACTAAATTTACCATTTTGTTCATGTATTTTTATCACATGATAAGTACGTGTGTAATTCAATAAAAAATTTGCTAGAATATAATGATAAGGGTCTATTTAAATGAGGTTATAAAGATAACGAATCAAATGAGTTAAAAAAATATATATAAGGGATGAAACTCGCAAAAAATGCAAAGATAAGGGATGAAATATGCCAATTTGTTATTTCTTTTTTGTGATTAAAATTTGGATTATCCATATATCAGCTACATGTTTCCAGCTGGAAGTCGGCAAATCTAACTTTGCAACTGATAGTGTTTAAGATTGAAAAATCAACGGGAAAACACCCCACTATGCAAAATTCTGGTATGATTTCACTACTAAAAGCCACAGAAGTGAAAAGCACAGAGGCCCTTTTAATCCTCTGCCGACAGCTGCAGGAGCTCATAAGAAAGAAAGTCTGGATATAGCCTCAAAATTCCAGCTTTATCTTGTCATAACAACACGCAAGAAGAGCTACTGCAGATAAATACACAAAGCAGTACTTAATCAATTTCTCAAACACAATCCTTTAGCTGAACAAAAGCTCTGGTGATCTTAAGATCAACTTCCATAGCCTTTTATGCTGAATGCAACTTTAGGTAACCAATGTTTGCTTATGGAATGTTATAAACTTACCACCCAGATAATGATCTAAAGTTTCTTACTATGTTCTAAATGTCACAGAGTTTGAACCTCATTTAGAAATGTAAAGCGTAAAGATCGCTACTTATGTAAGTACATTATATGATGATGTTAGATTGAATATGTGAAATTTATCATTTATGTGAGTGTATTATAAGATGACAGTAAATAATCTATAATGTTTAACATGATATGATAAATGGTTATAGTTGGCATATAACGATTGAAACCTATAATGATTGATGCAGTGTGTGCAAGGGGTTGGTGGAGTCATGAAGACCAAACTGAACTAAGTCTCACAATCCAAATCTTATGGAATGCGTTTTATTCATCAAAGAAAAAAACAAAAAGCAAATCCCATAACATATTTTGGCTATCACAAGGTGAGGAATAGAAATAATACACCTAGCTTAGGTAAACAGAGGCATGACCTAAAAGGAACTAGATGTACAATAGTTTTGCTATCAAACACATGAAATCTGGTAATTTCATCAAATGGATTGTCTCGTGTTGTGATGCATTTTTTCAGGAGCATTTATTTCATATAACAGTACATCCCAGATAAGAACCACATTTCACTCGGGTCATATTATCTCGACAAAAATCTTGGATCCCTGAATTATATTGCATGAGGGGACAGAAACCCGCATGGCCAACCAATTAAATTGTGAAATGATGTTGTTTTGTGCAATTGAGAATTTGCAATTCTCCAACACATGAGATGTATCTATGTCATATCTATTAT
The DNA here is from genome assembly GCA_019593545.1 of Apocynum venetum. Taxonomy (NCBI): domain Eukaryota; kingdom Viridiplantae; phylum Streptophyta; class Magnoliopsida; order Gentianales; family Apocynaceae; genus Apocynum; species Apocynum venetum. Next base: position 5,065,242 of record SRSM01000132.1, read on the forward strand.
TGCCCAGAAGAGTTTAAAATTTGCCTTCAATATGGTCACGCTTGGTTGTAATACTGTGGATTTTGTGAATCTTCTATGACCATTATTCTCCACAAACCAGAATGCAGTAGAAAACAAAAAAATGAGTAGTTTTTTGTGTTAAAAAAAAAAACTTGTGGTGTTGTGAGTGGTCTGGGTCAAGTTAATGTGGGACACAAATAGAGAGGAGCATTAATCTATGGCATTTGTGACATATTCCTACCCTTTCCCATTCATGATTTGATAGCATGCATTTAAGTGATTTAAAAACAAGTTTCCTTTTTCATTAGCACACAATCTAAAATGGATAAAGTTGAAAAGGATTTTGTAAAGCAATCAGTTGTTCTTCACTTTTTGTAAAGAAAAATGTTACTCCTATCACCTCATTTAAATTGTTAACATTTTTTTAATAATATCTTATTTTAATTATTTAAATTTTAATTTTAATGTGTACTTTTACATTTAAATACTTATAATTAATTAATGATTGAATGTGTTATCAACTTATTATTAAAGAATGTATTTTTTAAAAAAGATTAATATATACACTAATTATTAAATGAGGGTAAATTAAAAAATTTAGTTATATAAGTATTATTTTTAATACTTATGTTAATTATTGTATAAATATAAAGTAAACAATTGAAATAAAATGAAAATAATATATAAAAGTAATCTAGGAGATAGGAAAAGAGGAAAATTTTGCTAACGTGTGACGTTGAAAAAAAGAATCCATTTAAAGGAAACTAGGTGTCACTTGGATGTTCAAATGTTTGTGGGGGTTGTTTAACTTCCTAAACACACACCTATTTATCAAGGTACTTTATATTATGTTAAATCAAACCATTAATATTTAATGAACTTATTGTAAGTTAATAAATCTAGACACACATGCCACAATTAAATATAATTAAATTTAATATATTTATCAATAATTCATATCTGGATAGAGAGATGAAAGTAAATATATAATTATATTAGTTATCTCCACATCCATTATTTTATCTTAATGGATAAGATTTTCTTCTCAACCCTTATTTTTTATTAGATGGTCAATAATTATAGTTAGAAAGAGGGAATTATTATTTTAAAATAATACCAATTGCATTTAACATACCATACATTAATAGATAGTCGTGAATTTAAAAAATTAAATCTAATTAGATATTGTAGCTTTCTTATTTTAATGTTTAACTTAACTTATATGCATAATTATTATATTTACAAAATTCAAATGAGTGCATTTATTTGTTTTCGTGTAAAAGTAAAATTTTAAAACTCGTAATCATGATTATATAAAAATATTTTGAATATAATTTATATAAATGTTTGTAATGACTTCTCCGAATATACAATAATTGATCAAGTTATGCAATCATTATACAAGTTGCTAATCTTGGAAGAGACACGTCTCCAAACTATTCATAGGAGTAATATATTATAATTATCATTATTGTTTTTTTTCAGATTGTAACTTTTGTGCCACGTGATGGTGTTAACTTTTAAAGAAAAGATGTGTTTAAATACACATGCTAAAGAACTTTGAAAAGAAACAAGAGAAATAAATAATTTAATAATCTAATAAAATTATGTACGTTATTATGGTTCAAAGACAAAAATATTCTTCTTTTGTTCAAATGCTCACTTTTGATTAAAAATTTAAAAATTTTATTAATTTTAATTAATCTATTAAATTATTTTTGACGTTAATATAATGAATTGTAAGATTAATAAATTAATGTAATATAAATTTTTTAAATTAATATGATAAATATTGAAAATCACGATTAGATTGATTAGGCTGTCTCATTAAATATAGACACAAATAATTTATTCAAACTTTTTAAAGCTTGTGTTCTTTTTTCCTCTACAGAAATTGACAACAGGAGAATGATATTTGAACTCTGCTGAATTGCACGTTTACGGCTCAGATAACATTTTCCTGCCATTTTACAAAGTCTGAAGCTACAGATTTTCCATCATAAATTTCCACAATTTAGTCACGTTAACTGGGTAAATTCTACGTCATTCTAAACGTGAAATTCCCACAAGATCCATATTTTTACAGTGGTTAGAGAATATAAAGATAGAAGGCAATGACATATTAAGGACACATTTGATTTCTGCAAACTTTACCTCTTACTTATTTCCAAAACAAACCTGCATCAGTTCACACGTGAAATGAAGAAAAAAAAAAGGAACAAGACAAGGCTACTTATGATCAGGCACCATCAACATCAAATTAATAATCACTAGGGAAAGCTAAAAGGTTATATAAACTCTCTGGTGAATGAATCATTGACAAACTGTCTCTGAAGTTACAGTAATCACTGTATGATAAAACAATTCTTACCCTCTCATAGTACTCCTCAAGAATCATATTAAACTGACGATACTCACTGTGCCAATTAGTACAGCTTCCAATCTCTCAACACAACCATTCTTCTCCCTTGTGTTTCTCAGTTTCCCTTTCCAGTAGTCTTTTGCATGCATCAAAGCTACACCACACCTGAACTTCCCTTGGGTTTTATCAGCATCATCCCAAAAAGAATTTGAGAATCTTGAATCCAAAACTCTTGTTTCTGTAAGGGTAAGAATTTTCCAGCATACTTACATACCTATCAGGGGCCTTTTTCTTCGAATCTAGTTCTGTAACTTGTACTAAAGTCTTTTTCCTGTTTCAGTTGTAATCTAGTGCTTGGAAAGTTTTCCAGTCTTGGATCTTGTAATTCTTTTGTTTTGTCAACTTCCATATTCTTTTTGTTTTCTTCAGGCCAAACACATTCTCCATGGCTATGGTTACATTAAATGCAACATCAGATGCTAACGTCCCAAAAATCTTGCCTTACAAAAGTAGCAGCAATCTCCGTGATCCCTCCTTTTCCAGCTACTTGAGTAGTTCTGAGGAAACTTTCATACTCCAACTAACGGAATCTAATCGAAGCCCCAAACCCCCCCACATATCCACAACAAAGCAGCAAGTCTACCTTGTTAGCAAGAAGGTTGAGGATAATGAAATTGATGTATTTAATGCTGAGAAGTATTTCAATGAAGAAGTTGCCGAAGAGAATGAGAATACAACAGAGATTTCCAAAAATAGTTCTCCAATTCCATCTCAAAAGACAGATACTTCAGTTGAATTGTATCCAGTGAATCAACAAGCTCGGTCAGGAACTCCAAGTATTCGATCTGAATCAAGTTTGAACAGCCGAAGCGCATTACTGCACAATATTCCTCGGAATCATCAGCTCCAGAAAAGAAATAAGGCTAATCGAAAGAGCTTCCTTGCAGCCCTCGGTAGGCATTGTTCCTGTGGTGACAAGAACTCTGTAGAAATTGATGAAGATATTGACATAAAAAGCTCCAAAAGGAGTGGCAACAACGAGTTAGTTCATGGCAAAGCAAGGAAACCGATGAAAGATGGTGATTTGGTTAGTGAGAATGAGCCTCGTGCAAGTCCATGGATGAGGCAAGATTTGCACGGCAGGAAATTGAATGATCTGGGAGTTGGGCTAAGCACAGAAGATGATGTCAAGTTCCCAGTTTCCAATTCCAAGATTGGAAACAACGTTCTTGAAATGAAAAAAAAAGAGGTGGTAGTTTTAGAGGATGATACTAAAAGGAAGTCATTGGAGGTGTTTGGCTCCCCAATTTGTAGAAAAGGAAAGAAGTCCATAAGCCTTGACAGAAGCTTAAACATGTTAACTTGGGACGCAATTGTTCCAAAGGTTGAGGAAATTGAAGTTTCTGCTAAATCAGACAGAGTATACAATGATACAGATAGTGATGCAAGTTCAGACTTGTTTGAGATAGAGAGTTTCTCCACCAATCCCAGCCAATATCTCGTGAGGCAAGCATCGGATGGTATGGCCAGCACCGTCAACCAGGTAACATGTTATGCCCCAAGTGAAGCAAGCATAGAGTGGAGTGTTGTAACAGCTAGTGCAGTTGATTTCGCAGCCATGTCTGACACAGAAGAGCTGAGGTCAACTACTTCAAGAACTGAAACTCTTGACATGGCCTTGAATGGGAAAACAACATCAGCCAAAGAGATGATGCCAAGGAGGCGTCCAAGTCTTCTTTCAGGTTGCAACAGTCACAAAGCTGTTAATGTTGCTGGAGATGTACATAGAACAAATGAGAAAGCACTCCCAGGAAGGCATCAGAGATCAGAGTTCTTAATGCCAATGACAAGGTTCCACACTGAGAGTGAGCTTTCCAGTTTTGATAAAAGAAATGGCCACTTTATTAGCTATGACACAGGCTTGCTCACTTGCTCACAGCCTGGATGGGCTACACGAGTTATGCATAAGCACTGATGCAATATTTAACATTATACAAGCACTCAAGAGCATTAGCAATGGGGAACCATTTGTATAAGTATGGTAGGCACAAGAGCAGATTTCTATACTGAAGTAAGCTGCCATGACCAGACACAAGTACAGGGATCCCAATACTGTTGTGAATGGATGTCCAGTTTGTGTGTACTGTTCAACATCAAAACTAGGAAGTATAGGGATGTTTTGGATGCACTCACTTTTGTATCTTTCAAAATGGCTTGTGAATTAGAACATTCAAGCTAGTGTTAGTTCGGTTGTAATTTTTCTTGAAGCATGCTAAATGTTGAAACTTTTGCATAAAGTTGAATAATCTGAGGACCACAGCAAGAGTATTGTGAACATTCCGCCACTGCACATTTTAATTAGGACCACTAGCAGAAACCAGGAAGAAAGAATGATAATCCAAATCTCATTGTTTGCTACATTTGGATATTAGTGGATGTTCCTAAATTACAAAAACTGGAAAAATTTGAAGAAAACAAAGCAAGCATCTCGGAATCTGAACACGACAATAATTTCATGCCCTTTTCAAGTTAAAGCTCTTCATTACCACTGCTTTTCTCAGTACTTTCTTGGATAAATGTCATTTCACAGCAGAAAGTGCTTTTTAAGTATCAACAAGAAATCCTCAATTTCCCATGATTCTGTATTTTCAAAGTTCTTACTATTGTTTGGAAAAGATGTAAAGGACTAAGTATACATTCCACCTCATGCAGGAATCAAGAACTCCAAAGGGACAATTGAAAAATCTACAACATATCCATTTACCACTAGCACTTGATTAGATTAGGCCGGAAGTTAAGAGGGTTCGCTTTTTGGACATTTTCACAGCTTGCATTGAAAAGGAAACTTCCACGAGACAACGTTGTTTTCCATGTTGACACGCACTGTCCAATTTGACACAGTCCTAAATAGGAGTTTCCAGTCAATTAATACATTATAACCACCAAATTATTGTCAGGGACCCTCGAATGTGGTAACTCTTGGCATTTTTGCTCAACTTGAAAATAATCAGAAACAGAGAAGGGTTCTCTGAAATAGTACTGCAGATATCAAAACTTTTGTTGTTGAATTCTGTTGGAATCATTATTAAGATTCATCATGGGAAGATGATGATATACCAGTTATAGCAGATTATATAGAGCATCATATTTTCTAGTGGCTACAAATATTACAAGTTGGAATCTTTGAGTAGGTGTGTATTTGAAGGGAGTGTATAGTTTGGCTGGGGTGAAAGTATGAGTAGATATATAGAGAGTAAATGTGGACGTATATGATTGATTTTGATTAATAAATAAAAAGGGAAGGTAAATAAATTGGAAAATTGCCTCCCCCTCCCTCCATGTCAACTTCTCAACACCAAAATATCAGTCGGGTTGTTTATTTAATTCCATTCTAATCGTACCAAACAAAATAAAAGCGACTTCAAGAAATGTTAGCATACCTCTTTCCCTTTACCCCTCCATCTCCCTCCCCCTCTACCCATCTGCCCATTTACTTCCATTCAGCTCATAGAGAAGTTATGTCTATGTCACCATAACGCTTCCGGAATGGCTAACTAAACCGCCCTTTTATGGGCATCTAATTCATGTAACTACTACTATAAATGGACTTGAACACGGTACCATGGAGGAGTGAAATCTTAAACCAAATGGACAAACACTCTGGTAGCTTTGTGGTGTCTGTATAACGAAAGGAAAAGACTATTCCAGAAAACCATAAATGCTTCACAAGGAAGAATTAGGGGATAAAGGTAGGAGGAGAAATCCATGTGACAATGGGGTCATCAACTGATATGACAACATGAGATAGAACCCATAATTGTGATATAAAGACTGCTGCTGTAGATGATTGAGAAGCTGAAGTTATAGCTGAAAGAAATACGAAATGACACTTATCAAAAAAGATAAAGAAATATAGAAAAAATGACAATGACTCCCAGATCTGTTTTCCCATATTCGCCACCGGTCTTGACAAAAAGCATCCAAAAAAGGCCTATTAAAATATGACAATCAGCTATTGGCATCAGCAATGGAGATTGGGATAAGGTTGTGCGGTTGTCTTGGACCACTTGGAATTAAGGATTAATAGATCATGCTTTAAATATACTTTAAAGTAGGGTAAGAAAGTCCAACTGCTTGAGGCAGAAGAATGAAAGAGTGCAATTAGCAGAGATGAAATGCATATAAAGAGGGCATGGAGAATGTGTAAGCCATCATTTTTCTCAGCCAAACATCTTTAATTACCAAACGACTAGGATCAGAGCATGTTGGTCTCTGCAAAAGGAGAAGGAAGCGGTCCTTCAAATGGAAAGTGTGTATGATTAAGGGATAGGTGGATGATAATAGAGTGGCATACGTCACATACAAGAAAAATGATTTTGTAAAGCAATAAAAGTGATCGAAAAGTGCATTTCTATTAGAACTACTTGACACAGAATGATTAATGCCGACAGTTACTCTGCTGAGATTCCAAGCACAAAAAGAGTTCCCATATTTCATAATTTGGACCATGCCAAGATATAAGGACATAGACAATACAAGGCACTTTAATTCACACAGCTAATAAGCATCCACTTTCTTTATTTGTCTCAAAAACTTGTATGAACATAAGGGTAATTATACAACAATATATCTAAAGATGAAAATATATACAAATAACAGAAGCAATCTAGGATTTGAAGGGAAAAAGAAAAGGAGCCAAAATTTGAGATGGTACACCATTTGGCACAATTAATCAGTCATCCTTGCAATCTTTGGCAGGTCTAGCTTCAAAACCTCCATCAGCTCTTTTTTCAAGTGAATAAGGCATGTAGGTACCGAGGATTCTATCCCATGTCACAAAAAATGGCTGGGAATAATTATATTTAGTGCCATAAAGTTGGTGGTGGATATCATGATAGGCAGAATTGTTTCTGAAGAAGATATGGAAAAGGTTTCCAGGCAGCCATAGACCACAATGGTCGTCAACAGTTTTTAAGGTAGCAAAAGAGAAAAAGAAGATGGAAGCTCTAGGAGACATGCCTGAGAAGAGGAAAGCTAAAGCCCCACCAACAGTATCTAGCAGCAAGCCCTCCAAAGGGTGGTTATACAGAGCCCCAAAAGCATATGGAACCACAAGCCGATGATGTTGTGAATGGATATGTCTGTAAAGAAATTTGTTTTGGTGCATATATCGGTGCATGAAATATTGCCATGTATCTAAAACCACCATTGCAATAAAGAACTGCCTAGCTAGAACGATAAGGGATCTCTGTTGGTCTCCTTCAGCTTCACCATTATTTCCAGTAACCTATACCATAAACAAAAGATATTACACATCTGTATACAGCCAGTCCTCTGCCCCTTCCAAAATTAACATCTAAGCATATAATATATGTTAAAATGATGGGAATGTGATGAAAATAAGTTAGAGTCCAAAAGTAAGCATCGACATAAGAATTTCCTGATACTCTGGAAACAAACTATCTACCGACAGATTTTACAAGAGTTACACTTGTCAAGTTGCACTGGATTAGTAACCAAGGAAAAATCTTAGAAGGAAAGAAACTTATTTGATTATAATTGAGCAGTGCCTATCTCCGATCATTGTTTTTCCATTCTCAACAGATAACAGAAGCATTTCTATCTAGTGAAAGATCATACCAGAATGACTTAGTATTCCTAAAATTGAAATAAATCAAGTACTATCATATAGAAAATTTACAGGAAACTCTAACACAGCAATCTCTCCTCAACAAGACTTTCCAAAAGGCACTTCAACATCCCTGAGAATTTATTAAACTTTTGTCAACAAGTCTATTGCCTTCACCTCCTCTAAAATGGAAACCGAAACAATAGATTGAAAGATACTTTTCAAACAGAAATTTTTCCAAGAGGGGCCAAGGGTGGAGACTGACCAAGGAGAAAGATCAGATGAACGAAACCACTGAAGAACTCATGTACTCTTGGTTTATGAAATCATTTAAGCAATCCATTACCACATTTCTAGATATCAAATGAAAGATAAAAAAGCCAAAACTAAAATATGTTAGTGTTCTATAAACAATATAATCTCTAGCATCTCTTTAAGGAATATCATGCTGAAGCATGAAAAGTAGTACTGCCTACATTCCAAAACAAATGACTTTCATTTCTATTTCTGGAAGTTCTAAAATGAATGTTCATGATCCAAGTAAAACATTTTTGTAATTAGATTTTCATTTTAGTCCTAATTTAGAGTTAGGGAACTAGGAATGCCCAGTTCAGGCCTCCATAAGTAGTCACGTACTTTTATGATAGTTAACAAGAATTATAATACGGTCAAAATATCACAAAATTGTGTCAAATCAAATAACAAACATCTTTCAAAACTAACAACAAAATTGTAAAGAAACCATTTCAACAAACATTTCAATAGTATTATCCTACACCACAAAAATCCTTCTTAGCACGTCACTTTAGGTAATTAAAGGAATAAAATCCAACACAACAAGAATTGCACTATTGACCATGTCAAATGCAATGTAGTAAGATGTCAAAATAATGCCCTCATGATTGTGTGCCTCAACATGTTTCACGTTGAAAGCCCCACAAATCTCATATCTTTTGTTTCATTAGTTACAAAAACAACCCATCATGCATAAATAATGGATGAACTTAGTGCACTTCGGGAAAAAGATTTTACTTGGGGCAGTGGAATAACAATATTTCCACACGTCAGAATATCAACTCCTAAATTGGTAAACTAAAATGACATACAAACAAGATGTTGTTGAAACAGATATCTTTCTCCAATCTGATGCTCACCTTCCAATATTCCCCTTATAAAAGTATAACTGCTATTCTTTACTGAAACCTTATTCCTTCTTCCTTATCCCTTATCTTCTTATCTTTATTTTGTTAACAACAATGCTATCCTTGTGAAACTTCCACATCATACTCCTCGCAATTCATTATTAGCTATTCATAGATATGAATTCCTTTCAATCTGCCTCAATCTAAATAGGCCTAATCATTACAAGACATCAAGTTTCAAAGCAAAAAGGCAATCAAATTTCTAATCACATCTTTAGAAATCCCTTTAAAATCAAAATAACAGTCAGAAGTGATAGATATCAACTTCAGAAAGTACAAGATAATAGTTGCACAAGACCCAAACAAAACAAGGAAAAGGTAATCTGGAGAAAAGATGTAATTAACCAGATGAAGAGACAATCATTGTTAACTCTGAACTTTTCCCATCATCTTCACCAAACTTAGTAACCACTACCAAAGTGTCCTTTCCCTACAGCCATGTTTTATAGCTTTTCCGGGGCTACAATCTTATTTCTGAACAGACTGAATAAATTTCTTTTTACACCATTTCTCTTTGCATAAAAACAAAAAATTATTTACCCTTTATAATTTCCTTGATTGCGCAAGGATCCTTAATAGGACCTAGCGTCAACCTCGGAAATGGGACTCTTGACAACAGGCCGGAATCTTGACTTATCTTGCTTAATTCCCACCCTCCCTCTTCTCCACAACAGCCCGGAAAAGAAAAAAGAACAGAACTTCTTCGATCAATCTCTCGCATAACTCCGAGATCAAAACAAAACTGCTGGATCAGGATGGATAACCAAAAATTTAGGCAGAAAATCAAGCTTCGTATGCTAAAAATGAAAATTTGAGATTATCCCTTTAGGACTTTTCATTTCCTTCAAACAAATTTCCATGATCCAATAACTCCATCTCTTGAAAATTATGTTACCATAGGGCATGAATGAAAAAAAGCAACCAATACAAAGGATAAACAAAGTTTTATTGTGCCTTCCACAACAATTTGCCAAATTTTGGCAGCATACTTACAGCGAAAAGGAGGGTAGCCACGACTGCTTGAACGGCTTGTTGAAGAAGAACACCTTTGACAACATCCCTTTTAGGCACTAAATTCTTCTCATCCTCATCTTTCTTAGTATGCAATCTATAATTTTCCAAACCTGCTAAAGCTACATATATACCTGAATATATCCAATACACCAGTATGGGCGCAAAAGTGCCCACTAATTCATCAGATATTGTTACCCCTTTAAACTCCATAACTTCCAAGAAAAATTATTATACTAAAAACCCAGATTCTCAGCTGCTAAAAAAAAGAAAAAGAAAAGAAAAAGAAAAGAGAAATCGGATTCAACAAGACTCAAGACTGCTAAGATAAAAAGAAAATGATGAAACTGAAGAACCCTAGGAAAGCATTCTTTTGGCCGCTTAAAATTAGATATATGCCGTCGAAAACAAGGATAATGATATTGTGTGCGTTTTGTACAATTCAAAGTTCAAACTCAAGAACGCCAAAAAGTAGTAGACTTTTGGATAATCAAATTCGAAGCATGAACAGCCCTTTTAGGAGATTATTACCGCTATTTTCTCTTAACTCACAATATATAGAGTACTTTAAAGATTTTTCATTTTCTTCTTATTTGGTCTTTTTATATATTTTTCCCTATCTTTCTTCTTCTTTTTTTTGTAATAGATGAACGTGTAGGTAAATTAAATTTATACTTATTAATGAGATGCAATAAATAAAATATTTATAATGGAAATAGAACAGAGTTCTAGAGTTTGTTTTTTTTTTAATGTCCTTTTTTTTTTCTCCTGCCCTATAAGAAAAAAAAAAGGGGGTAAATTGAATTATGTGACAAACTCTTTATTTTGAAAAAAAAAATTTAAAACAAGTCCAGAAATGTATAAAAAAAATCTTGATAGTAGTATTAGTACGGACGGTCGGTTATGATATTTTGAGAATAATAAATGCTTGGCAAATAAGGTCGATCATGAATAATCCATCTAGAGAGATAGATGTCTGGTCCCACGTCAATAGTAATTCTACTCCTTCTTCCTTCCAATTTAGTCAACTTTTGGCTGGACGTTAAAATTAAGTAAACATTAACTTAATTTTTTTTAAAGTTAAGTAAAAAAATATTATAATACTTTATATATTAAATAATTCAAATTAATAAAAAAAATTGACAAGATTTTAAGGATGAAGTAATATAATTTATTAATATATATATATATATATATATTATGCATTATCTAAGATATTTTATGATATAAATACATTATTTATGTACTTAATAAATTTTTTTTATAGACTCTTGTTGTACTCTTTTCATATAAATTTAAATATTTTTATTTTTATTCTTTCAGGAAAAACTATTATTGTATATATTTTGTATGTCCAACATATAAGTTTTATTTTTAATATTAAATGGATGAAAAATTAGATTGAATTCATAAAATAAATAGAAGTTATTATTGAAAGAGTTACTAAAAGTTAAGTGAAAGAGAGATATTTTTTTTGTATCAGGAGTTTTGAAATTATAAATATATATAATGATAATATTGAAATGAATTAATAAAAAATCATGTTAATTTGTAAAATTAATTTATATTTAGAACAATACAAAAATCATCTACCTATAGAGTAAAATTTAAGAGAAATTATTTTTCCTTTATTTGAATCTAAATTCTGTGCACTTAGTCTATTGTACTTATGTGAAAAAAAAAGTGCATAAATATGTTAATTGGTGAATTTCTTATAATTGGCATTTTGCATTTAGTATATGGCCGCCGGATAAATCGATGAGGTGGTGGTGGCGAATGGGAGGAATCGTGGGCTACGCGTCTTGGTGGTTGACTTTGATTCTTGGCTACAGTGGGACTGGGTCAAAGTTAGTAGCCCTGGAATTACTTTCGGGCGTGAGAGGTTTGCTTTGTTTCCTATGTACGGCCGTCACACTTGGGCCACACAATTTTTAAGTATCAAATTTTATAATTATTTTTTATTACAAATATGAATTTTTTTAAGTCAGAAATGTTTAAAGAATATTTGTTATTCTAAAATATTAAATTAAATATTAATTTGTTATTCACGAGTTTCATTTTTTTTTTTTTTTGTGTTTCATGACATATCAAAGAAGTAAATTTCTTTAAAATTTTAAAAATATCATTTTTATGTGCAAAAATTCATCACGCAATTGAAATAATGCATGGCCCAAACCCTCTTTGACCATAAATAGGTCTAGAAATACGCCTTATGTAGGGTTCATGATTTCCTGTGGTCTCCGGGCACGCAGGAACTTCTAATTTTTCTTAATATTCAGTTGAAATTTGCATTTACTCCAATATAAAATTTAAAGAGAGGTTTTTTTTTTAAAAAAAAGGAACTTAAAGAGAGGTTATGCATGAATTAACATATTTATTCTATATTAAGGGTTCTTTTTTTCCCCTGAAAGTAAAACTTTATTATAACATTGATACTTGTGTTAAGTATATTATCAATTAAATTTCTTTAAACTTCGTAACTAATTTTTCAATTTCACTAATACAGACTTCTTTTTATTACTTGTCCATCTTAAATTATTATTTAATTTTTTCCATTAAGAGTGTGATTTATTATATAAATACTTAAAATACACTAGTTTAAACTATTAAAATGCTAAACGTAAAGTTTAAATGTAAATAATAATCCTTGTCTAAAAAATTAGCAATGCTTAAACAACTTAATCATTATACATCACTTTTTGTATTAATAGAATTAAATATCTGAAATATGTGGCAGATTAGCAGATGATTAGATCAATTGCTCATCTGTCCCATGTACCAACCTGACCCAACTCAGATCACTCCCCCATGTGCACCATCAGATAAAAAATGGGATTATTTGCTGGCTATTCTCTTTGGCTGGCAATCCCATTTCCTATCAGAATACAAGATTCTGCCAAGCTTAAGATTACAAGGACCATGAATTTTTCGAGTCAAAGACTCTCATTTTTTCAGAAAACTTCTGCAATGTGCCTTACCCAAGGAAATTTAAGAGAGTGCAACTGAATTAAAGATGACTTTCTAGTATTGAAGCATATAACCATTTATATACAAAGTTGATTTTTTGCAGTGTTTCTGATCACCATTGAGCCATTCTTGGAAGCCCCAAGGCAATTACATTTTACTACAAATGAAGAAAAGAAGAAAAAGAAAAAAGTTGAAAGAGCCAGTGATCAATGTATCTTTAAAGACAAGAGAAGATGTAAGACCTATGAATTACTAAAAAAGAATAATTATTAATATCGTTAAGTTATAACAGCTTCCTTTCCAGTTGGATTTTGTTGGAATATCAACCCAGAAACTTTGTTGAAATTGTCTCATGTAGCTTCCACTTGGGATTCAGGAGCTTTCTTGAAAAAGTTAAGCTTGGTTTGTTTGGCTTTCTTGATAGGACCTAATCAATATAGGACACACCAGGATCAACTGGTTGAAAACAGGAGTAATGCATGTTCTTAGAAATTGTTAGTAACATAATAAATTGTGGATTTGCCTCAGTACCTTTGCCATTGTTTCTATCATTAGAACTCAGAACTGTCGATTTCCACCCTTCATAATCAATTTTTTCCTTTCGCTTGCGCTTTCTATATGCAGAAGTCTGTAAATCAGGTCATTCAAAAGAAGGATATCAGAAAAATAATAACAATATGTTACTACTACTGAATTTAACAGCCATCTATCAATATTATGATTATTGTGGAATCATTTTATACTGTCGTGCTAATTGGAATTACCTCCTCTCCCTCCTCAGAGGCATTGCCACCATCCTCAGGCCTCCTCTTTTCAGGCAAAGTATCCAGCAACTCTGCATAGAAATAGATGAAAGGCTAAATACAGAATAGAAACAAAGACCATAATTTATAGCTGAAGGATCAATCACTACTAGCCCCTTCCCCGTGTTACCTCTGTTTCCTTTCACTTCCCTTGGATCTTTTTTCTCCTTAGATGTGCCAAACACATCAAAGCATATATCTTTCATGGAGGTAGATACCTGAAATAATATTTTTCATGGTACTGTAATTCAGAAGAAAAAAAATGCAGTACATAAAAAATCACATCAATACAGAAATATGATGTTGTCTTACGCTTGAAAACTCAGATTCTGAAGAACCACAGAGCTCGACCAACTTTATCTTATCTACCTTCAGCTGCCAAACGTGCACAGAAATTAAAAGCTAATTTTTGCGTCCATCCACTACTTTCGCCAATAACAATGCATGAGAGGAAATATATGAAATGCATTGACATACTTTGTGTCTTTTAGCGCAGAGGTAGAATGCCACAGCTGTGAAAACTGGCCGAGAAAAGTCAGCAGTAGCTTTACGAGAAGGTGGCAAGGAAGAAAGAAATCTCTCCTTGTATCTGAAAATGGGGCAACAATTTTCCAATTAAACACCATCGCCACCAAATACAAGTTAAAATTCCTATCAATCAACTAAAAAACAATGCCAGTTACTCAGGCATTTCACAATTCCTAATTGATCCTGTAAATTCATGATCATATGAAGCTTGAAACAAATACAATTTGATCTTTAAGAGAGATGTCTTTTACATCTAAGACATTCACATGAGCATTAATTAGCATGTAAGTCTGCCTTTTCAGATGACAAATATCAAACACAAGACAAGCATGATGAAGTAAGACTAATAGTATGAGATCAGAAACTTACAAAGATAAGCCCTTATGGACAAATGGAATGAGCCTTACACATCCAAATTGAATTGCCAATTCCCTAACATCAATCTTGTTCCTGCAAAATAGACAAGACAAAACAAGTGATCAATTGCCCCAGCAGGAAGATGATCCCAATACCATAAATTTGTGAACAAAACAAAACCAAGATAGAGGAAACAAAAATGAATTACAGACTTGACACCAATGCCATTCTGCATAGCATTGAAGGATCTAATGTAAGCTTTATCTGACATCCCACTCAACCGTATTGCTGCCTGACGATCAAACATTACATCCATCCTGCATTCATCAGAAATTCATTTGAATCAACTAACCTTAACTCAAAGCCTTACCCCAATCCATTCAAGAAGGCTGAAAAAATTTCCGTAATTTTTCTAAAAAAAATTCATAAAAACAAAGAGGGTAAAGTTACCTTGCTGCAGCAATCTCCAAACATATAATAGCCTTACAAATCTCCCCCTACAATACAAGAAACAGCCCTATTGGCATCACAATGAAAATTTTCCATTGTTCTTACTGAACTCAACAAAAAATAAACAATCAAGAGCTAATGTAAAGCTTACGACGCCAATGACGGAGGAATTAAATTGGACATCGGCAAGGCGGCGGAGCTCGTCAGCTTTACGAACAAGAAGTTTGGACTCAGAAAGGCCAAGCTTTTTCGCAATTTCACCGATGTTCATTCTGGTATTGATTTGAAAAACGGAATGGGAAATTTGTGAATGACAATTGGGTTTTCTTCTTAGCAGCATTTTTGTTTTCCCGCTTTAATTTTGAGGAATGGGCATTGGCAATGGCGGGAACGTGAATGTTATGCCTATTTCTGATGCGTGGTTCGTTTTGGCGCGCAGTTAAAAAACTGAAGAAGGTGATTTGGCGCGCGTTACGTTTACCGGGTGCTAAGTTATACTAGTACTTAATGTTCCTCAAGAAAAAGAAAGAAAAAAAAAAGCTATACTTCATATATTAGATTAAAATATAAAATATAATAACTTTTAATATATGAAAACGAGATTTAAAGTCAAAATTTTCCAAAAATTAACATTTTTATTTCTCAACTATTTTATAAAATTTGTAGAATTGTAAGAATTCAGATCTATAATTCAAATTGAACAAGAATTTTTTTTAAAAAAAAAATCACATTCTTTAAAACTTACCATATCAATCAATTTGAAAAAAAAACAAACTTCTTATTAGAACTTAATGGGAACAATCTTTCATACAAAATAGCTTTTTTATCCACGTTAATCGCATGCTAATATTGTGATTAAATAAAATGATTTATTTTGAAAAAATCCAAAATGAACCCTCACGTCAATAGCATTACCGGATCATCGACGTGACAACCTTGCGATGTGAAAAAAAAAATGAGATTCAAACACTCCAATAGGCGAATCAGATGCAAAAAGAGGTTCGATACTCTCAAACACAAAGCAATTGCAAACAAATTGAACAAAATTGAGGTTCATTACCGCCATAAACGGACCTTTGAAGAAATTTGAATATGAATAATAGCAAATCAAAGTCTGTAAATTGGGAGGAGGAAGGATCACCAACTTTTTGAGGAATAAGGATTGATTATTATTATTATTATTTATTTTCAAAAAAGAGAATGTAATCCTATGATATTTTGCATACATATCCAATCCCCAAATGAAAATTATTTTCGGATTCATCTACGTAAAATGATAAAAACCAGCCAGGATGAAACTCGGTATATCAAAAGAATTACAAAAAACTACCACGAATAAAAAACATTTGCCCATAATGTAAAGAAGAAAAGTTAAAAAATGTTATTAGGTGAGAAAGATTAAGATGAAATTTTACATAATGTAAAGTTAATGCTTCTTAATATTAAGCAGCAAAGGGTCTTTTATAGCAGTAACGTACCTCAACTTATTGCAACTGGTCCGTTGATCGCAGTGCCAGACCACACTTTTTCACATCGCGAGACTGTCACAACAATGGTTCGATACTGCCATTGACGTGATGGTTTATATTGGATTATCTCATGCCATGCAAGATTGTACGTTTAGAGAGAAGGGGCCATTTTAGTTAATCTCCCTATGCTAACAAGGCAACGTCAAGGACAATGCCAGCTTTGTTCTTTCAACTTTCTGAATTCTAACCTTTTTCCGTTTTCCTTTTGTTTTTGCTGAAAATTAGGTAATAAATCTAATCTGTGGGTCTTGGGAAATAATCTGCCATTTTGGAGGTCTATAAAATGACAAAAATAGATTAAACCCGCCATATATTCATCTTACCTGAATAAATATAATATGCACTCTTATGATCTCCAAAATGGGTATCAAAATTACAAGTATATAGTGCTGAAAAATAATGGATTTGATAAGTACCTCCATTGTCAGCTGTGTGTTTTCTACAGTACAAGTTGGAGAAAACAAGAACCTAATCTATGAGATCAACCACCACCATCCAGCATGCTTTTCTACTCTTTTTTAAGAGGAGCAGCTGCAGGCAACTTAAGACAAGTAGCCAACTGAAACTATCCGATTGCAGACTATGAACTATGATGATGTCTGTGAGGATGAGTCTTCAAAACCACTTTCTTGAATCAGCTGTTAAAACCAGAAAAGATAGTTTTAACATTTTTTTCATTCACATGGAAATGGCCATTCATAGAGAGAACGAATGGGAAGGAGGGGAAAGGAATATTTAGTACCAAGGCACCAATTTGCTCATATGCTTCCATAACTTTTGGATGTTCTTCATCTCCATAACCTACTTGCAGTATCCGGGGTCCATTAACTGACCAAAATGCTCGTCTACCTCCCTCCTAGAAGAATGTACAAAGAAAATATGGTAACTTGTGATATTGAAGTGCACAAGCTTACTTTGACGAGAGATGTTCGCATGAACAGAGCCATTGAAATTACTCAAAAAGTAATGTAATTTGATTCTTCAGTGATTTGTGGTATAAACACAAAAGGTGTCTGAAATATGCAGAAGAGTTGGAGACTCAGAGAAGCAACTTTAGGAGATCAAAAGGCTCAGAGATGCAGACTCTTACGAGAGCAAGAAACAGGTAAGTCTTTTAAGGATGCTGAGAACCATATTCAGTACCAAGAACACATTTTTGTTTAGCATGTTCTTTTCAAATAATCAAACCATTTCTACATTTAAAGGTTCTTGAATGGCATTCTTGGGGAACCGTGAAATATTCTTTTATGTACTTGTATCATCTTCTTGAACAAATAAAATCTAATCTTACCAAAAAAGTGCGACATTTTCACTTAGAATGCCAAAATCTATTAAGGTGATGAATACCATGTTCATATTCTACCAAAACCATTAACCCATAGGAAACTTCAAAATTCAATTCTATCATTTCAGCTTCAAAGTTTTGTCCCCAAGAAATGTTATTTAAAATATACAGTTGTGCTAGAAGTAAGCTGAAAGATCAACAAGAATGAATTTTTAGTCGCGTAAGTTGACTCCTCAAATAAGTAAGAACCAATTTTCTATCTGCAAAATAAAATGTGTTGATGCTTGTCTGACCTGCAATACGATTAAATAAATAGCCTCAAGTGCTTGAACACGAATTTCGGGATCATCAACTGGCTCACGCTCAATTGAAAGTGCACTTGAAAGCTCAAGTGGCATTTTAGAGGTGTCCTGCTCACTATAGATCTGTGCAAAAGAAGAATAACCAGAAATGAATATGAGTTTCAAGCAACTCCGTTGACAATCAACTCAATATATTACAAGGACATGAGAAAGCAACTCCATTGACTTTTGATTCATTTCATCGGAATTATCATCCTCCCACTTATTCCTCCATTTTCTAAATTCTATCTTAAAGGAATAACATATGAACTTGTAAAAATTTGGAAACAAGAAAATAAATCCAGAAGACTTTATCTTGAAACTGGTTGAGGCAGGAGAATGTCTTTTGAGGGTGAAAAACAAAACTCTCAATGCAAGCACCATCTTAGTTTGTAGATTGAGCATTGGATGATAAAACAACTCCAACTCTACCCCCAAAATGAAAAATTCTTTAACAATTAAAACCTTGAACCTTTCTGCCAAAGGATTAGAAGAATGTTTGCCAATTCACCAGGACTTCCCATAAGTCAAGCACAATATTGACTCGCTCAGTTTGTATATTAGGCTTATATGTCATGTTCTTCAGATTACATGCTTTTGCCATTACATTAGTTTGTACAAATGCTGGCTGACCTTTCTTTCTTTCTTTTTACTTTTTGTGCGGTTTATGTTCGCTATGGAGAAGGTTACCAAAATTTTAACACTGAAGATTCAGAAAGACTTGGAAGAAGAAAACAAATAACAGCACTACATACGTTATTCATAAGTCACCAGCTCATGCATCTCAAATCAATGTGCCAAAATAACTCCCTATCCTCATAGCTTATCATGTCTCTTTTGACAACCAAAAGTAATTATTCTCCACCCACTATTTTCTTTTGTCCTGTCCCCCATTATACCTTGCGTTAAACCATCTATTACTGCTATCTGAAACTCCAAACTACACAGACATTAAATTCTAATATTGGCTATTAAGTACCAATACCATTTAATCAGTGGATCAAGCAGACTCAGATAAATTTCAATTTAAAACACAGGCTTCATGCAATCTAGGACATCAAAGTGATCAATCTCCTCAGCAGAATTGAAGGTGAGATAAGGTAAAAAATTCAATTAAGTCTCAATGAGATATATAGAAGCAATAGCTCTCAATGCACATTAATCTATAACAGGATGACCAAAACAAAAAGACAATGCCAGACAAAAGTAATGATTCTTTGGTTATTTCCTAAAATTATCTCTGCAAAAACTCAAGCAATGATTCTTAGTGACCAACCCAAAACTTATGATGAAGAAAAAAATAAAAAATGAAAATGGAGAAGGCACTAATATCACCTTGTTTCCTGCAACTGGCAGGAGTAGAGCTGGCCACAGAAACTCTGACATCAAAAGCAAATTCTGTAGCTGGTTTTCAGCTTCAAAACAGCAGTTACGGATAGTTCCTGAGACCTGTAAGCAGAAAGTGAAAAGGATGCTTTACATCATATAACTTGGTTCCACAAATCTTTAGCATATAAATAGCAGGTAGCACTAAAATCTATTTGTTTCATAAAGTTTCAGGAATACTTTTGGCTGTTGTATTTGTCAGGAACTGACACACTTGAGAAATAAAAACCAGAAATAGTAAATTTCCTCTTAACCGCTTAATTCAGAAGCTTCTTAGCATCAAATAATTGGGGTTTATGTACTAACCCCACAGATTATATACAATAGGCATAAACACTGATTTCCAAATTCTCATAACACCTTCCTTCAGAAAATTAACTGTGCCAAATGTTGGTTAAATTTTGAAGTACATCTTCTACAATGCATACAAGATGAATGGCATCTCAAAAATCAGAACTAAAAGGTACAAACTTGACCAAGCTGTCCTTAATCAGAAACAACTATTACGTTCTTATATCTTGACTGGACCATACCAAGACCATCTTCCATATAGCTTAATTCATGCCAGTATTGAACAGGAAATGCAAAAGTGCATGCTAGGCAGGAGGGAACAAGAGATTTACTGCCTACTACAAATCAACTCGCTAGCACATATCAGAGTTAAGAGAGACATTACAGAAATCAAAAGATTAGAAAACAAAATGCAATTAGACTCTATAGCCACAAGTACTCATTATAATTCCAAAAGAGGCAAGTGTATAGTGAAACAGTAAGACTGAAACGACCACAATTGTTCATTGATGTGGCTATCTACAGCAGAGACTAGATGAAATGCGTATCCAAAAGGCAGAGTACAAGGAGAAAAAAATTGCTGTCCTAAACCATGAATAAAAATATTTTAGTATCTAACTTAGAATGCAAGCTTGCACTCTTTTAAATGAAAAAATACAACAGATTGTATCTAGTAAAATGCAAATGAAAGCACAAAAAAAATGAAGGAATATCCTCAAACTTACCCCTTTCTTTCGTAACTGGTTTGTTGAATCAAACTGCCTAATTATTTGCTTGAAAAGTCCGCGCTTGGGATCCAAGAAAAGCTTTCTTCCTTCTTCCTTCTTTGAAACATTCACAAGAATGGAAGCCACATGTTCGAAGGGATCACCTGATTAGAAACAATATCTTAGTTGATAGAGAGTTTTAAAACCCAAAATTTAGTCAACTAGGAAACATTTGTCTCCTCCATTATTCACAAAAAGTAAAAAAGACTAAATATAAAAGATTAGAAAGAAGAACCATGTACCTTTTCTATCATTCGATGATGTACAGAAAGATCTCACTAGCTTCATGACATGAAGGCCCTGCAACTTCTCATCCCCAGACTTCCAGCAAGGAATATCACACACACAATTATCAGTAACCAACAAACAATAATATTGTGTAAGGAGAATTTCCTTTAAAAAAAAAAAAAGAAGAAAAGAGTTAACCATGAAACTACCCAAAGAAACATTCCCAAGCAGAGTTAAAGCACTAAGTTTACATTTGCACTAAATGCTGTAAAACAAAGATCATGACTTCTCTAAATTAAGAGGAAGTAACAGAACAAAATGTGCCAGATTAAAAGAAGCATGGAGGGGAATCACCTGAAGCAATGATTCAATACCGGCATCCAACTGCGTGAGATTAACAAGAAGCATAACCAGCAATCGAGTAATATCACAATCTTGCTTGTATAAAATATCCAAAGCTGTTTTAACCATATTCATATCCACCATCTTTTTTGCTATATCTGAATTCTGAGATAAATTAACAAGTGCTTGTGCCGCAGGCTCTGAAACCTCCTGCAACAATAGCATCCCTAATTTTGGTTAAAAGAATCATTTTAAAAAAAAGATTTTAAAAATCTATTTTAATTCTCAAAGTTATTGACAGCATTAGTCAATACGTTTCTAAAACAAACGTTCTTTCCCTTCTAAATGCACGCGGGCATTGCATTTTAATTCCTTCAACACGTTCTTCATGAAACTAAGAAATTAGAAAACAAACGAGAAAGAAAAGAGATATTTAAGTAAAAATTGAACCTTTTTTTCAGCTAAAATACGAGAAAGAGATGGAATCACAACACTTGAATACTTTTCAAGAGATACCAAGCCATCCTCTGATCCCGTGTAATCCCGAACAATGTCAACTGCTGCCTTCCTTAACTGCACAAAGAATCACATTACTCGCAAAACCCAATTCAAGAAAAACCCAACTAAAAGAGAAAAACAGAATGAAACATAATACAGAGAACTAAGCAATCGTTAGGCGTGATTTAAACCCCATGAAAGTAACCAACCAGCAAAACCCAATTACCTGAGTTTTAAACATAAACGTTTAAGAATCAAATAGGTAAGACTTACAGGAGGAGATGGAGATGAAAGGAAGCCCAGCAGCTCTTCCAGCTCCGTCGCCATCTTTGGAATTCTCTCTGCAGCTTTCGACTCAGTGGCCGCTGCCGGCTGCTGATCGTTCGGGGAAGTGGGAGAAAGAGACCTATTGCCTATTGGGAATTCTTTCTGCAATGTATTTGATTTGGAAAAATATCAATTTACTCCTCAAAATTTTCAAAAAAAAAAAACAAATATATATCACTATCTTACTCTGATCTGATATTTATTATCTCCAACAGAATAACAAAGTAATGCATTTCTAAAATATTAATATATTTTTGCAAATACTTTCTTTACAAAATCAGGGTATTTCAAAATAATATAAACTATATACTATATGACAACATTGTAAAGTTTTTATATGAAGTGAAAAATACAAGAGCATCCTATGATAAGTGAATTAAGTGAAGAAAGTAATACTCCTTGGAAGTACAATTTTTACTTTGATTAAAATTTAATGAATGACATTTACTTTAATTAACTTACAAATTTATTCTTAATATTAATATAATTGATTTTGAGACTAATGAGTTAATCGAATGTAAATATATTAGATTAAATAAATGAGTGAGGGAGATCATGAGTTAGTTTAATATAAATCTTAAATTAATAATATTATTAATAAAATTTTAAACAAAAATATATTTATTTAAAAAAAATTTGCATTCAATTTCGACAAATTAAAATAAATATGTAAATATTTTATGAAATATTTGGATGAGATTTTTATTTTTAAATTTTATTTGAAAAATAAAAATAAAATAAAATATATTAGATATTACTTTTTATTAGATATATGATTTTGGTATTGAGTGAATTTATACGTTAGATTAATGAATAAAAATAGTTAAATATAATTAATGAAATCATGGGAATATACGAGATAAGCTTACCCATATAAAAATTAAATATTGATCCATTAGTGATAATTTTGCATATATTATCTTTACAAAATTAATAAGAACTATTTATTAGGTGCTTTAATAGTACATATAAATTATTTTATTATGAAATTGAATATATTATTTCTACTAATTTGAATTTGGGCATAAGAAAAGAAATTTTTCACCTCTTAGAACCTCTTCATGTTACTTGAAAAATACAATAAAATATATTTCTTTCTACATAAAATCTTTAATTATGTGAAGTAAACTTTTCACCATGAACAAATGACATTAAAAAAAGGGGGTTTGACTGCGGTTTTTAAAACTTAAGGGATCCATATAAAAAAATGTAATAATTCGATCCCGAACCTTAAATACAGAGAGAGAGAGAGAGAGAGAGAGAGAGAGAGATTCCGACATGAACATTTTTCAGTTATTTACCCGCGGTTGCCTGAACTCCTATTCTCAGTGTCTCAAAGATTAGAGATTCGAATCAGGTTTATATTCTCCTTACCTTCTTCATTTCATTCGAATCAAGTTTCTTCGTCGCTTCTCTTTTGTCCATTTATATGCATTCATCGTTACACTTGTAATCTTCCCCACCCTCCAATTTTATGCATTTGTTCGCATTCTTTAATCTTTTGCTAATCTACATTTTAGATATTAAGTGGTATAGCTCTAGGAATTCTGGAAAAACGAGAGAGCTAATTTTGCCTATTTTTATTAATTTAATGCTTGGATTTATATAATAGAAATTGATATTTTGGTGAGGAAGTGGAGGCTGAGCTGCATTCAGCTGCAAATGTAAACGGTTAAAATCTTTTTTTTTTTTCGGGGGGGGGGTGGTGATATTGGATCAAATTTTAGTTCATTTAACATCCCGGATTTTTTATTTTATTTTAAATAAAGATGTAGTTTTTACTTTTGGATATTTCTTATTTCTAGTACCTTGTTGAATTATGAGATAGCTTTTTAGTTGATTATATCTGCACAGTTTTTTGCTTTCACAGATGAGCTGGCTTGTTATTGAAGCAGAGGAAGTATGTTCTGATGGCGTTTCATAAGCATAATGGCGAGGTTTTGCCTGAAAGAAGGGGAGTTGGTAGCGGGGTTGATAAGTCATTAGTTCAGAGT
Organism: Apocynum venetum; assembly: GCA_019593545.1. Taxonomy (NCBI): domain Eukaryota; kingdom Viridiplantae; phylum Streptophyta; class Magnoliopsida; order Gentianales; family Apocynaceae; genus Apocynum; species Apocynum venetum. The sequence goes on from SRSM01000132.1 coordinate 5,089,539, forward strand.
GAAAGCAGCTTGCGGAATTCGCGTCGAGGAAGGAGATTTGGTCATGTTTCTGCACAAAGATTATTGTTTTGGGTGTTTACAGTTGCCGTACTCTTTCTAATTTATCTGGCAATTTTTGGTTTTAATATGCACTTCCATGGTAAGCTTGATGAAATTCCTCTTTTTATTCCCCCTTTTAGATGTTTCAAATTTGAATACAAATGCAGTATTTGCTTTGGCCCCCTTCCTCTCTTCATGGGTAGATACATGGTGATTTATCACCTGGATATTTGTTGCATCACATAACTAAGGTTTTGATGTTTAGTTATTGATGCTCACCATTAACTTTGCACCACTTAGCATTATACATTGCAATATTTTAAGATGAAACTGAAATCTTATAACGTACATTATCTATTACATGAACTTGAATAAAAGTTCTGTTTTTCCTGAAAAAAGCTATATCTTTATGCATTCACATGAAAGGCAAAGTTGATAGATGTGCCTTTAATTTATTAATACAGTGAAATTGGAAAATGGCCTTTTACCTTTGAGAAAAGAAGAAGGTCCACCCATGCATGATGCCTTAGGAGAAGGAGAAAAATCATCTCAAGGAGGTTCATCTATGAATGACATGTCAAGAATAGGAGAAACAGCATCTCAAGATTCTGTCTCACAGTTACCAAGGAAGAACCCCCCTAGGAAGCGTAAGCATAATTTTCTTCTTTTATCTAATTGCCATTACTTTTTGCAACCAAATTCTTGCTACTCTTTGTTTTTTGTACAATTGCTTTCCTGGAAGACTATCTTTTGCTGTACATTATGATCTGTAATAACAGGCAGATAATTTTATGATGATGTACTGAAATTCTTTAGAATGATTCTGAAAGTGGTCAAATTTGGAGTTATAAATTAATTAATAGGTCTGGTCATATCAGGTTTAATATCAACTTGTTTTTTGACAACTATTATATATTAAAGAAGGAAAACTGATAGGAAGAAGAGATCCCAAAACCAACAGGGGAAAAAACTGAAAAAATATAAAAGAAGTGATAGATGCAGCTAGATTCATATATTGCATATATGTGTATTCCCATCTGAAGGTTCCCCGAAAATGGAAAGTGTTGTTTTAGCACTGAGATGGCAAATGGGTTTGCCAATGAACCGGGTCATTAAGGTGGCTTAGCGGGCCTAAATGCTGTTTCCCTAGGATCTAACTGCTTTTTGAAGAACTGCAGCAAGCGTGATGACAACCTTAACTGCAGTTACTGGTACCTGGTAAGGAAGTTTTTGAAAGATTTTTAAGGAAAGCAGCAGTTTCCTGAAATTCCAAGTTGAATTATACTAATTTGATCTCTGATCTCAGACTTATAACATGTTTATGCAATCAAAGATTTCAGATGAAATTCCAAACTCGTGCCTGCTCAATGACTCAAACTCACAAGTTTAATGTACTCAATGAATTCTCCAGTCCAACGATAAGGTTGAATACACCTAGCACCTCTTGTACCCTGCCACCACTGGATCTTTGTGTACTAGTTTTGCCCATATCAGTGCTTGGCTGCTTGCATGTGTGTGTCTTTCCTTTTTTGGTTCCAGGAAATTCTGAAATTATTCTATCTACTCTTTTTTGGATTTGTATCTGCTGGAGAATTCTTGTGCTCTTTTTCATTACCTTCGGTTGTGATTTCCCAGGATTTCCTCCTTGTGAAGTTAGATTTCTAAATTCAGTCAACTATTTTATTGAACCCAAGGACTTTTTAAATGTAACCCAGTTCTCACTGGGGTATGTTGAAAAAGAGGAAGAGAATTTTAATGGTGATGCTTTTGGACCTCTATTTGGCGGTCATCAAAGCCTTAAAGAGAGACAGATGTCCTTCTATGCAAGAAGTCAAACAATTCACTGTGGTTTTGTAAAAGGACCAGAAGGATTTTCGAGCACTGGTTTCGATTTGGATGAGGAGGACAAGAAATATATGAGCAGATGTATTGTTGTTGTGTCATCATGCATATTTGGAAGTTCTGATTTCCTGCGGAGGCCAACCAGCAAACTGGTAATGATTGTTTCCTTTAAAGCACATCATTACCAAAGTACAGCTTCAGATCATGGCTTAGTGAATTTTCTGTTGCATTATAGGTCCAAAACATACTATATCCAGTTGCAATTGGAAATTCCTGCTTTATGTTTACATAGCCAACATGTCATTGACTAAATACTAGATGAAGAAGCTGCTGCATATTCTGATTTAGCATGTCAAGACTAGTTTAAGATCTAGGCATTGTGATCAAGCGTGCATGAATCTCTGGAAATGCAGGGACAACACTTGGTTGCATTTAATATGCGAGTATTAAGTATACCTTTGAATAAAAATAATAGTTACGATTGCTAATTTTTCAACCTGTTTGCAAGTGTTATTGCTTGATAAATGAACCAATTTAGTAAATGTTTCTCTTTCCCCTTTGCAGTGATAAGAGGGGATCATGTTAGTTGTATTGATTATATTAGCCACTACCTTGTACTCTTCATGCAATTTGTGCTATTGTTGCAGAAATCTCAACCAATGAACTAATATGAAAAATTATAGACTGCTTGAGATTATCTACTTCCCTTATGTATATTAATCCAGTGCTACTCTTTTGTTGCAGATAAGTGAATATTCAAAGAAAAATGTTTGTTTTGTCATGTTTGTTGATGAACAAACTATTTCCAAACTCTCAACTGAAGGACATGTTCCAGATGATAGAGGATATATTGGATTGTGGAAAATCATAGTTGTGAAAAACTTACCGTACAAGGATATGCGCAAAACTGGAAAGGTGCCAAAATTTTTGTCACATCGTCTTTTCCCTTCTTCTAGGTGATCCTCGAAAAGCAATTGTTGCTTGAATGTTTGGTGTTATTCAGAGCTCTTTTAGTGTTTAAGTGTTGGTTTAACTGTTTCTTTGGCAACTTTTAGGTATTCTATATGGCTTGACAGCAAGTTGAGACTTGTGGCTGATCCTATGCTGATAATTGAGCACTTCTTATGGCGGACTGGTTCAGAATATGCTATTTCTAATCATTATACACGCCATTGTGTTTGGGAGGAGGTACTCCAGAATAAACGTCTAAATAAGTACAATCACACGGCAATTGATGAGCAGTTCAATCTTTACAAGTCCGATGGTCTGACAAAGTTTAACCTGTCGGACCCAAATATTCCTCTTCCAAGCTGTGTGTGTCATTGGTGTCTTTCCATTCTAATAATTTCTCCATTTTCTCATCTTCAGTTTGTTACTCCCATGGAGGATATGCTAAATATGGTTCGTTTGTTTTTTCCAGATGTACCTGAAGGCTCATTTATTGTCAGAGCCCACACACCAATGTCGAATCTATTTTCTTGCCTTTGGTTCAATGAAGTTGACCGCTTTACCTCAAGAGACCAGCTAAGCTTTGCATATACTTATTTGAAACTCAGGAGAATGAATCCACTCATATCTTTTCATTTATATATGTTCAAGGTGAAATTCTGGTCACACTTTTTTCCTGTTTTCCTTCTTTTTGTCTTTTCGTGTTCGGAATTTTTCTTTTTCGGGTTGATTTATTGCCATAATTTAATTTCTCATGTGGTTTTATCCACACAAAAATGTTTCAGCCATTTCACTACTTTTAACCTGTTATTCATTGGGCAACAATTCTTGTAGGATTGCGAACGAAGATCACTTGCGAAGCTGTTTCACCATAGAGATTTATCATCTCCACCAATTCGTTGATTTATTTTTACTAATTTGTTGGTTTGCTACATCAGGTGAGTAATATACTCTTTTGTTACTTGCGGCTTCAGTTTCCTTGTGGCAACTTCTGGAAGTATTTGGATTTATTTATTAGCTCAAAAAGAGAATTGCCTTGCCTTTGTTTTGATTCAAGTGTGGTGTTTTATGTGAAAGCTATTTTAATAAAACTGTGTAATGTTTAAATTTGGACTCCAGGATCACACCATCCTATAGTAGTCTAGGACTACATTCTGCCATAAATATGGACTCAATTTGAAGCGTTGCTGTACCCTAGTATGTGGCATAGAACACTAAAATGTAGTAGCCTTTTCTTTTCCTCCAGAAAGGCAAATATTTCCGGTTTCTCCTCACGGGCACTGAGGAACATCTTTTGTTTGTCCAATGTGGTGGGAATGTAACTATACCCTCTGAGAACCTGTACATCCTAATAATTTTTCTTTCTTTCATTTTTGTAAAGATGGAAATATATTCATTAGCTTCCCCCCCCCCCCCAATTGAATTTAGATGTTTAAGTGCTCTATATCACTGAACTCATACATTCACAAATGAGACTGTAACAGTGCTGAGAATTCATTCTCTTTCAATGATGAAGTTGCTCTGAAGTGTGATTTCTCTTTCGGCCTTCCAGTATGCATGAGGAAAGACGTTCAGGTAGTATAGTGTTTCTTGAGCGATAGAGAGAAATCTGTTGAATCTGAAAAAGGGCATAGGGCAGAGCTGCAATTCCAGAAACAAGCTTGAACATAAACACCTAAAGTAGGCTCTACCTTAAACACCTAGTTACTCGTTGCCTAAAGGCCTCGCTTAAAAGTTAGGCTATTATAATTATTCGTTTAATATTAAATCTTTATCCTAAATAACTTCTAGATTTATCAATCGTCATTTATTTTTAAAATTTTAATGATAATCAGTTAGTATTACTATTAAATAATTTATTTTTTAATAAATATTTCCATATCAATAAGTTTTTAATTTATTTTAATATAATTATTTTTTTCATGGAAAATGTGTCATTAAATAATTGTTTTCTATTTTTTCTTATCCAATAACTTTTATATTTATGTCAATAGAACTAAGTTTTTATGTCAATAACTTATATATATATATATATATATATATATAATTGTACATAACAGAATTCATTAACTGAGTTGAATGAAAATTTTCATTCCCAAATTTGTTTCTCCTAGGTTTCGTGTTCCTCAATTCAGAGTTTTTACATGTATCAATAATAGCTCATATATGTAAAAACATTTTGTTGATTTTAACCCAACATTATCTTCTTCCCCCGTCTTAAAGCTTGAAGTGATTTCTTTAAATTTTATGTGAATGGGAAATTTTATTATTAAACCTTTAAAAAGTTAGAGCTAGGTTTAATGACTCTAAAATGAGAATGAGACTGTTAGTCTTATAATTTTATTAAGCCTTTATAGAGTACATTTCTCTCTGACATAAAATGTTGGTCAATAGTTTTTTCTTAAATTCATCATTCTCCCATAAAAAAATCTCTCAAAAATAAATTTTTTCACTTTTAAAATTTCTATCACATCAAAATTTTAAATTTTTTCTATAAGTTTCACATATTTAATTATTTTTTAATTGAAAACACAATAACAAATAATTTATTAATTATCAATGATAACATGAAATCTAGAAAAATATCTTATCAAACTTTCAATTTCTAATTCTAAAAAACTTTTCTTTCAATTATCAATAAATTTTTTTATCCAAATACAAATCATTTCCAAAACAAAACAGAAAAAACATTTTCAAATTTCAATCCAAATACACCAAGTTATATCCTGTTTATTGTGGATTGTGAAATTTTAATTAACTTCACTTAACGTTATATTTTTTAAAACAAAGGAATTTAAGGTAATAGACTTTCAATCCTACGTTAACGCATTCCTCGGTTGGCGCTCATCAATAGGCAATGTCTAGCCAACGCATCTACGCAATGCAGTCCCTGTGTTTCTTGCTATCCCCGCCAGACCTGTCGAAAAACCCCAGGGGGTGTAGTTTCCATGGAGGCCTGCACATTCCTGAGAGCTCTTAAACCCATGAATTTGAAGCTCACTCAATCTCTTTCTCTACGATGTTCATCCGTGCTCCCCTCTTCAAGAATTCACACTGGTTAGTATTATGTTGAATCCTCATTTGTACTACTACTACTACTTCTACTTGTGTTGCCATCTATGAAATGAAGCCGGCTGAAATTGGAAAATTGCCCACCTGAATTCGCTTGGTGGATCAATCTTGTTGTTTAATTGTGATTATATTGCATTTTAATATTTCTTTTTTTGTCAATTTAATCTGAAGTACGAAACTTGATGGGACCCTCCTTTTATCTTATTTGATATTTGGTAGAAGGAGAAAAAATGGTGAAGAAAGCCTATGATGGGTTGTTACTAGATGCTGGGGGTACACTGTTGCAGTTGGCCAAGCCAGTTGCAGAAACTTACGGTGAAATTGGCCAAAAATATGGTTGGTGTGGATGCTATACATTTTATATTGGTGTTCTTTAGACATGCTGTCATTGACACCATTTGGAACCTATGGAGGTTTAAGTGCAAAGCTATTTCAAAAGTTTCTTTTAATCTATGTTAGATATTTGAATATTTTCATTTCAGTGTAATTTTTCGAAGATTGGGGTTAATCTCTTTTTGTTTAATTGCTTTAACAAGAACACAGAGGCATACCAATTCTATTTGGTCCATTTTTCGAAGTGTTAGACGGTTTAAGTAATCAAACTGGTGTTGTGAAACTGAAACCTGGTAAATTCATAATTGATAATTTCATTCTTTGATGCGGAGCAAATTTCCTGGAAACTACTCTGTTGAATTAATTTTGGAAGTTTGTTTGTAAACTTATGCAATAACGTCTAGAAATTAGTTTAATTAATCTGTAATGACAGGTCTCAAAACTACTCCAGCTGAAATAAAACAAGGTTTCAAAAGAGCTTTTGCTGCTCCATGGCCTGAAAAACTTCGTTACCAGGTTTTCTCTATAGCTTCATAGATGCAATAATTGCTGGTGTCTCTAAGCAAATCTGGAAAGTTAAAACCCTTGTTTCCTTCTTGTTGAGTTATGTATAGATGTAGATTTTTAATAAAACCAGAACTGCTACTCAGAATGTGATTTAGAAAATAATGTAGGGTATTTTGCCTTTGTATTGGGATTTTTCTTTAATTATGTGAAAATTTCAAATTTTTCATCCCACTTAATGCATGCATGATAGCGGTGTAGTAGATACATTTCCTTAGGAGGCACGGCTCCTAGATCATAGATGTGATGGGGCATAATAAAGTCACTACATGTAATCTTTATTGTCTGTGCAGGGTTCATTTAAGACACGACATTATTGAACATATGAGGAAAATTATTAGTTTTCATTCCTCATATGCATGCATGATAGGAGTGCAATAGATACATTTGCTTAGGAGGAAAGGATTGTAGATAGCATGACACATATTTAAGTGACAATATAATATTTATTGTCTGTGCAGGAATCATTCAGGGACACACAGTATTAAGTATATGAGGAAACTTATTTGTTGCAGTTCTTTTTTTTTTTTTTAATAAGATTGATATCTGCAGGCAGTTGACATAGCCTTTCAAATACTTGTTGGGTTTAGCTTTCTTCAAAGAGTGATACATAAAGTCTTAATAAATGATTCAATGCTTGTTATCATGACTTCTCATAAGCCAAAATTATGTTAATAGTTAAAAAACCTTTGTTTTTTCCTTTAACTTCCTTGAGAGTTTCTGCAAACAAAACCAATTGAATGAAGTCTTTTAGTATTTAACAAATAGATCAGTTTGATCTTAGCAGCAATTTGTTGTTTTCATGATTGCTTTTACTTACAGATGTCTTGCATAAATTGACAGGGTGATGGAAAGCCATTTTGGAAAGCTGTGGTTTCTCAGGCTACTGGTTGTGCAAATGATGATTATTTTGAGGAAATCTATGAGGTGACATTTCTTAGTCCTAATTTTTCTTGCAACAGTTCTTATTAGGAAGATTCCTTTTTTTAAGGCTCAAGAATGTCTGGGAGAAATAAGCAATCATTGAAACTTGGAATCTGCACACGTTTTAATCAGTACTACGCAAATGGTGATGCATGGCATCTTCCAGCTGGAGCCCGTGAAACGTTATTGGTTCTGAAAAATGCTGGAGGTTATCAAGTATTCTCTTTATCTGTTACTGTGACATGACAATTATGCATTCTTTTCTTCTCTTTGTTCTGAATCTTTTGTTATGAAACAGTCAAACTGGCAGTTGTGTCCAACTTCGACACCCGCTTGAGGAAACTATTGAAAGATCTTGACGTCTTGGACTTGTGAGTCACATTGCCTTAATGAAGCACGGGCTACATTAATATTGTGGTTGCTCCTTTCCACATTTTTCTTTAAAGTGTGAACTTTGCTGTCCAGTATTCGATTAACATCTTGGGTAAAGTAAATCCACCAGAACTATATGTTTCCTTTAATATATGAATTTATATTACCTTCTCCTTTTTTCATTAGGTTTGACGCTGTCATCATATCTTCGGAAGTGGGACATGAGAAACCAGATGCAAAGATATTCTTGGCTGCTTTAGGTATGCAATATGGTTGAAAATGACTTCATTGCTAATGTTTCAATTCGTAATCTCTAGTTAAATTCCTTGATTTCATTTGGTGTGGCAAGTTCGCACTAGCCTTACAAGGATCAAGAACTTCTACGGTTCTTTCCCCATCTTTCCCCTAACTCTAGGGATGTAATTGTTGTCACATGTAAAGGTTATAACATGGCTACTTTATATTCGTTATAGATCAAGCCTCTGTGGAAGCTAGAAGAGTAGTTCATGTTGGAGATGATCAAAAGGCTGACAAGGAAGGGGCTAATACTGTTGGGATCGACTGCTGGTTGGTGAAACAATTCTGCCAAAGATTTAGATACATTTTTCTTATTGACTTCGCTCCTATTCTCATTTACAATCTGAATTTTGAATCATCTAAAACTGAATCCAGGCTAATTTTATTTTCTTTTTTTCTGGATGACATGTCGATGCCAATTACTGTTCTGTTCCCATCTCTGTGGATGGGCTTTTGAATGATTTGTGTATGGCAAGTATATACTGATTTGATACGGATAAACAGGTTATGGGGCGTAGAGGTGAAGACATTTTCAGATATACAAAGCCGCATTCTTCTTTCAGAATCTTAGAATCCAGGTATGAAGCTGCCTAAACAATTAGTTATTGATTCCAAATAACAAAAGGCAACGTTCTTGCTTAAGAAAATGAAAATTGGAGGGAAAGAAGCCTTTTATCTTTGAATGTGATTCAAGTCTTGTAAATCCTGCCAAACCCTGGTTTACTTGAGAAAAACCCAGAGGATGTGACCTTGTACTTAATTGGCTGTTGCAGGATTGAAGGAGAAAGAAGAACTACTCAAATTGCTATGTCAAAGTGGGAATTATTTCTAATAAATACGCCATTCTGTCTCATAATATAAGATCTTTTGAACAAATTTTTTGTCTCAAAATATAAATATTTTACTACTTTTTGATGATTTTTATGATTATTTTATATATTGTTTTCAATAATATTTATACTTTTAAATGAATTGAGAAAACAAATGGTTTAGTTTCAAATATCGATGAGTAAGATGTAATAAATAATAGTATTTTAAGAAACTTAAATAGGTTTGGTTCTATTTTCATACATTTCAAATTATAATTCAATTTATCTATCATTAATTTTTTGATTGACAAAATTATTCATATATTTAACACATTGATTCAATCATTCATTTTTAATAGTAATTTTGAAACTCTAAATCTAATTTCAATACAATTAATTTTTTTGAGTTCTAATATAATTAAAAATTTCATAAAAATAAAATTTAATGCAGATATAGTAGGATACCAAAAAAAGTTTAATAAATGTAATTAGTATTTCAATAAAAAAAATAATTGTTGGATCAATTATAGTATAAGGGTAAAATAGAAAAGTTACAATTTTAATAATATTAAATGTCTTTTTAATTGTGTGAAGAATAATGTCCATCTATTTTAATGGGATGTATGTAATACATTTTTAATACGTATAAAATGTATAAAATATTTTATATTTTGGGACATGTATATTATTTATCTCATAAATAAATGTGTTTCCAATTGATTCAGTTGCGATTTTGATTGACTGCTCTTCCCCTTCCCCTTCCCCCACCCCCCACCCCCCTTTTCTTTGTTTCTTGTTTCAATGGCCTAACATTTGAATAAAGACATGGTGCTGAAGTGACTAATGGAGTGCATTAGTCGTGTTAGTAAACTTTGCAGTGGGTTTTTGCGTGCGTTAGTCGCCATCAATCACCGGATGTGCTCGACTCCGATTCTCTATAGTCTATACTAGCTGCTTCTCCCGTTTTCCTCATGTTTTTTTTTCTTTAAAAAAGAAAAAAAAAAGAAATGGATGTTGGCCCTCCATTTCTTAAATATAACTATCATCATTCTCAAAAGTTATAATATATGACACAATCCAAATTTATTCAGAGGAAAACCTATCAATCTGCTTTTAGACGAGGCCAACTAAATTTAGGTAATGCAATAAAAACTGACAAAATTCAAATACGAGTTCAGTTGATCATTTAAATGATTCATTTGAATACATTAATTGGTAAAAAAAAAAGAATTTTAATAAAAATATAAAAGGTGATGACACAAGTAGTAGTGTCGGAAAAATCAGTCCTATATGGCCTGGCTCGTTGACTAACGAGCCGGGCCGTTTGTATCAACGAGCCAGGCCGTTTGTGCCAAAATTCGAAACCACCACTTGAATTGAAAGATTTTGAATAATTGTCCTTTTAGCCCCTCATTTTTACAATGTTTTTTAATATGGTCTCACTTCTTTTTTATCAGAATTTTTAGTCCCTTATCTTTTAAAATATTACTCAATGTCATCCTTTCAACTAATTTAATGCCCTGTTTAGTCCCTCATTTTTACGTCTTTACCAATGTGATCTCAATTATTTTCAGTTAACAATTTTAATCTCATATCTTTTCTTATATACAATGTGATCTGTTGATGAAATTAATATCAAAATTCCAGATGGGTTTCAAAATGAATCAGAATTGAGAAAAGGTAGAAAGATAAAATGACTAGTAAGATACTTGTGAAAATTAATTGTTTTTATAAAACAATGAAAAGAGTTCTATAAAGGCAACGATCTATTGAGACGGCAGATATCATGCATCTAACAAGATGAAGAAACCTTGTTAGTTTCTCCGTTTCAAGGGACTGACGCGCCTTTAATCGACTGCGCTTTCATTCAGAATTAAGTGAAAAAAGGCAATCACTTGAAAGTGCACAAAACGGGAAGTTAATATAAAGAACAGGAGTTTATAATATATGAAAGACAATTTTTTCAACTGTAAAACAAGGCGCATTTTCCATCCCAAAGTCTAACCTAAAACAAAAGAACAAGCAATCAATGTGAAGGAATTTTCTATGCAAGATACCGATACATTTTCCTGTCTGCACTATCCCTTTCCAAGAAATCCCGCTCAATAAGGGACTCGATTCTTTTCTTTATTTCACCAGGGTTGGCAAGAAATCGAGATTGCAACTGCTTTGTGACCTCTGCAATGATATTGTTATGATCTAATACCCTTCTAGACTTCATGATCCTAACTATTGCAGCCTCGATTTGGGGCTTCCTGTCCTCCTCAACTCTCTGACGCGTTTCCTGCTTTTCAGGTTCAGATTCCTTCTGTGCAACTACAGTTCCTATCTTCACCTTGTAAAACTTGCTTGTGAACTTGTCATTAACAACAAATGTGTCATCTTCTGCGATATCTTTGCTCATAGGCTCTTTCTTGAGAACATTTTTTCCCTTGACTAAAGCCAGGGACTGCAAGCACCTTCTCAAGTCAGACGAAGGAATCTCAGTGGCCTGCTCGATTTCCTTGTACCTGAGCCTATCGGCATTGTTAAATAGCATGAGGACACACATCTGGTAAGTCGATACGTTCAATTCATGTTTCTGGCCCTTCCCAAAGGTTGCCTTCAGATCAGCAGTTCCCATGTTGGTTTGCCAGGACAATCTTCGACCAGTATGGGTACCAAGATAATATGATCTGAACTTTTCACAAAGAGCAGACATTTCAGCAGGGAGGTTGCAAGTGACGCTGGGCTGAGTGGGCCAAGAGCCTGTTGTCAAAACCTGGACAACCAATGTAGGGCTATCACCTAATTCGGGACCATATGTGGAATAAAAACCTTGCATTGTATCCTGTGACGTTTTCATGTCTGTGAACATGCCCTCTAATTTTGAAGTGAACTGGTAGCCGCACTCAGTCTTCAACTTAACTATCAGACTTCTCTCGGCATCATCAGAAACTGTTTTCCCAGAAAGGAGTCGCTTTGCTAAATGCTGTTTATAATATTTCTCAAACACATCCTTCTCCTGCAAATAGCGGAACAGCATCATTACCTTATCAAGAATAGTCTCAACATCCTCCTCGCTGACTCCTTTCAGACCTTTGCGAAGTTTTTCATCCACAAACAAAGAAATGAATTCAGGAGAACGAGGATTGAGATTGATAAAATACTCAAAGGAAGAGTTCAAGGCATTCTGGAATGTCTTGTCATTGTTGAATGCCTTATTTATGATCTTGTCATACTTATCTTTTTCATTCAAGAGGCTCTGGACAAACTCCACAGGATCCTTCAACTTCTCAGGATCAGTAACAAGCTGTTTACCAGTTTCCCTCAAGTGTGAAGTCATTACATCTCGTATGGTTGGAAGACCCTCAGGTACTCGGCGGAATAAATTATACATTCTTCCCAAGTCATCATACTTATCATCAATAAGCATGTTTACCAAGCCTGAATTCTCCATATGAACCAGTCGAAGCATATGGCTTGCAATCATCTCTTTCTCAACAACATATGTTATCTTAGTTTCACTCTTTGTATCTAGGTATTGTGCAACCCTCTCTATTTCTTCATTTAGACGTCTTTCAGCCTTTTTAAGATAGTCTCCACAATCACAACACTCAATGAACTCCTGGGACTCAGCCCTATAGAAATCAGCTGAAACTTCAAGAAAAGGCTTCTCAAAGTCATCTTGGTACACTAAAGGTCCTAAATCCATCAACATCTTGATTATATTTCTCATCAGCCCCCTGTTAATTACCTCACCAGTCCTTTCTCTGAGAATCAGTTCAAGAAGTGTATTGAGAAGCCTTGTCTGAATTTTACTTGAATGTATCACATTGTCCCGCCAGAGATTTAGCCCAAGTTCATGAACAGGGGTCTTATGGGTACTAGGAATGAAAGTTCTGTCCATATACATCAAAATATCACGGATCATCTGCAATGCCTTGTTATGATCAGCCCACTTCCTGTTAAGCTCTTCCAGGAATAAACCACCTTGGGCAGCCTCTATGGACTTTGCCATCTCTTGCAGATGCAAAGTCATTGTTGATACCAGTCCAGAGTACAGCTTCTCTCCAAATTTGTGCAAAACCATGTTGTAAGCACTTCTGTATCCACAGAGAAAAGTCAGAGACTACATATCTAAATTCTGTGATAATAGGCAAGTAGAATGCATGAACAGGTGGATAGGAAGTCAAAACATTTCCAGAGAACTCCTCACATGCAGAGTAAAATTAAAAGATTGAAAAAATATAAGAAAAGAACAAAAAAAAAAAAGAAAAGAAAAAAAGAGTAACTAGGAGGTAAAGGGGATTTAAATTCTGATAGACCAATTATTAAAACAAAGGGACACAGCGTTGCAATTCCTGCTATTCTATCTCTTTGTGTGACATAGCTAGCAGCATTTCTATTCAGATTCTTGATCAAAGTCCACAATTAATAATTTGATTTGTTGGTACTGAAATTTATACATAAGCAGATTTGGTTTCAGCCTGTTTGACATTTAGAGTGCATCAACGCATTCATTTTCACATAATTTCAGGCCACAAAGATACCAAATCTCAAGGAGAAGTCATTAGACATCTTCAGATATCTCAAAGCATGACAAATGCATCACACAGTGTAGCTAGGACCAGTTCTAATACCATGAGCCTCTTAAAGATCTGAAGCATAAACTATATAGGAACTGGAGGACAATACTTATTTTGCCAAATGTGAGGAGAGAACCATTTATTTCTAGAAATACATCATGCCTTCCTGCAGAGCTTAAAAAAAATGTACAGGGACCAAACAGGACAATTGTGAACTTTGTCCATTATGACACTATATGGCTACATATATGGAACCTAAATTCATTACATACCAAAATCTCTTGAATAAATAAATGGAGTCACATATATGAACTCAATTTGGGAAAAGAGTAACAATTCTCCATATAGGTTGAACTCTTTCTTATGAGTTGCACTACAAGATTTCACTTCTTGGGACAAGCACATGCATATTATGGAACTAAAATCTACTGCAACTCAATAAAAATCCTTGAACTAGACTTTGAATATGTTATGAACTAGCACCAACCATAACCCACTGTAGGGCTCAGTTGACAGTAAAAGGGAAGAGGGAATTTCCTTGATTCTCTTTCAAACGCAATTTACCATGCACCTACAAGAACTACCTTCTTCCTAATTTAATAGAAAATTATGACCATCTATATTCATTTCAATTTCCAAAGACATTTTGTTCCTGAAATCAATCCATTTAATGTAACTCAACATCAGTTCAATGGATTTGATTTCAGCAACTTAATGACAGGATAATCTGTATGACTGTAACATGATCAACGTCAAAAGCCGATCACTTCTCAAGTTTTGCAAAGTACACTACACTCTCTCCTCTTTCTATGTGTATAACACTATGTATGCTGGAAAATGAATGCTCTCCTGAACAAAGTCAGTAAACAATAGATTAGAACCACAATAAAAACTGCACCAGTCGATGAAACTTTTTCATCAGCAACACATCATCCACCTCCACAACTTCAGAACAACTTCTGATATCCAACAAATTGAAAAATCCTATCTTTAATCATCCACCTCTATTTTCTTCAATATTCAATAATTAGGAAATGATTGTAAAAGAAAAATCAAAACTGCATTCCTAAGTCGCATAAAAAATAACTCTTTGCCACATAAAAAATCAGGCCAAAATTTATCCAGAAAATATCAATGTCTATAGCATCATATAAAACAAATATACACATCGAATTAAAAAGCGAACATATGTTCTGCAAAATTTAACAGAGACCAAACAGGATTGACATCAAGTTGAAAGAAAGCAAGTTTCAAAAGAAAATTATGAACTTTGACCATTATGATGCTATATGACTATATATAGAACCTCAATTCATTACATACCAAAATCTATAGAATACATATATGAAGGAGTCAGACAAATGAACCCAATTTGGGGAAAGAGTAACAATTTTCCTTTCCCATGAGTTGTAGCTCAACACCTGATTTCTCTCTACAACCACACGCATATCACACTACTAAAATCTGTGGCAACTCGATAAAAATCCTTGAACTTGACTTCAAATAGATTATGGACATTGTAGCACCAAGCCCTGACCACTGTAAGGCTATGGTTTACAGTATAAATATGACTGGAAAGATGGGAAGGAGAGAATTTTCTTGATTCTCTTTCAAACACATTTACCATGCACCTACAGGAACTACATTTTTCCTAATTAACAATCATGACCATATAGATTCATTCAAAAGACAATTAGATACTGAAATCTATCCATTTAAAGTCATTCATCTTCAACTCAATGGCAATGCCTGTTTTCAGCAACCTATGACAAGATAATCAGTACGACTGCAACATGATCAATGTGAAAAGCCAATCATACTCACGTTTAACCAGATAAAAAAATGTCAATAGAGTACACTACACATTTTACTCTCTGCAATGTGTATAGCAATATCTATGCTGGAAAATGCATGCACCACCAAACAAAGTCTTTTTTTCTATAAAAATAAAATTAAAAAAAATTGATGAATGTCAAACAAAGTAACTGATGGATTAACCCTACAATCAAAAACTGCACAGATAATGAAACTTTTCATCATCAACATATCGCCCATTCGCACAACTTCAGAACTACTTCTGATATCCAACAAATTAATAAATCCTATCTAATCATCCACCTCTAGTTTTTTTACTATTCAATAATTAGGAAATGATCGCGAAAGCACAATCAAAACCTAAGTCACAGAGAAAATTATTAACTTCACCATATCAAATAATTTGACTAAAATTTATCCAACAAAAACTCCGTCAATCAGTCTATAACATCGTATAAAACATATACAAGCGTTGAATTAAAAGGCGAAAACATGTTAAGCAAAAAATAAAGTGAAACGTAACCTGTAAAGCTCTTCGAAGCTAAGGCCACTGGCGTTGTGGTTGTAAATTTCACGAATAGCATGCTCGAGAATCTTCCAAGTCTTCTCGGCATATTTTGGATCCACCACCACCTTATGCTTGAAAGCCTCTATCTGAAAATTCCTCTTCTTCTGATTACTATTCATCTTCAAACCACAACACTACCCTTAACTTCCAATCTATAAATAATTGGACAACCAAAACCGATAAAAATTCAGAAACAAAATCAAATCGAACTTAGCCAAACTTTTGAGAAAATCAATTCCAAATCGATGAGCACAAAAATCACGACGCTTCCATCGTTGCAGATGGACTTATCTATGTATGGATATATCGGAGTAAGTGTGTTGAATTTACAAAGATCGAACGGTTGAGAGAAGTTGCTTTGGGAGACACGAGAACAAATTTTTTTTTTTTTTTTCCCCTTTTTTGTCTTTCCTTCTGAGAGGGTTTGAAATTGAAATCGGAAGGTTAGAGGAGAAAGGAAAGGAATAGAAAAGAAGAATTGAGTAAGAAGAAAAAGGAAAATCCAGTCCATCACCTTATTTATTTATTTATTTTGATAGATAGATATATTATTTTTATTTTTATATAAGGGAAAAATTATGAAATATGCTACTATATATTGTTTAGTTATTCATCCATCATATTCTAGTTGTTCATCCATCATATTCTAATTGTTCACGTTTTTTTTTTATCTCTCGTTCTAATGTTTAGTTTCAAATTTTAATACATACTTTTATAATTATATCATTGTTATTAATAAATGATTTGAATGAGTTGTCAATTATTTATTGAAGAATATATTTTTTAGAAGTATTAATACATATACATTGAATATTAAATTATGGCAACTTAGAAAATCTAGTTACATAAATATCATTTTCAATATTCTTTTTAATTATCGTACAAGTTTAAAGTGGACAATTGGAATGAAACGAAATGAATATTTTATTTTATATTTTTAACAAATTTTTGAATAATTATTAATATCATATAGTCAATTTGTCCGAAATTGAATGTTCATATTTCTATTTTAATTTGTTTAGAATTGAATGTTTAATTTTTTTAAATAAATAAAAAAATTTATCCAAAATTTCATTAAAAACATCATTAAGAGATTTCTCACTAACTCATGATATCTACTATTCACTATTAATTTAAATGACATGAGTCTCACAATACATTATATTAATATCAATGATAATTTTATAAATTAATTAAAATCAATGACCTTCCTTAATTTTTAACCAAATTCAAAAGTGAATATTTAAATCCGGACGAATGTAATATTATTTAAACGTGATTTACGTTAGTGTGTTCCAAAATATGTACTTTTTGATTAAAAACTATTGTATATATTGACAGAATAATATAAAAAGTTGTTTGAAAATTGTTAAGAATATAAAATGTTAAAATAAATAATAAAATATATAAATGATAATTGTAAATAGTTTATTCTTTTGTGGTAGATTGCAACATTTTAAAAAAAATTATATCTATAGTTGGAATTATCAAGAAAATATGTAAGCTTAGGGGGTGCCAAATGGGCCATATTTAATGGGTGATAAGTCGTATAGAGTTGGTGTTAGATGAATTTGGTTAATCTATAGTAATTACAATAAAATCATTGATCCAATTAAAATGTTATTGTTAATAAGTCAAATTAAATATTTCAAAGGCAAATTAGTCAAATGTGTAATTTATCTTTATGAGTTTAGTCAATTTGATCCCTCATCATTTTTTTTAGCCCTTTGATTATTTTTATTTATGAATTGAGTAAATTTTAAATACTTCCACTCCTTTAAATTTCCAACTCTTTTTCACTTTTTGTAGAAGTGTCAAGCTAATAGCTAAAGCCCTAAATTATATAGAAACTTTTCATTTTTATATATGTATTCTGTTTGTGGGGAAAAAAACAAGTAGGAGTAGGTAAAAAAAACCTCTTGTGACTAAGGGGAGGCAATAACATATGCACAACTTATATAAAATAATAATAAAAATGGTAAGTCAAAAGGATGGTAAAAGAAATGATCACAATGAAGCTAAAAAACACGAAAAATGTGAGTTATTGGTAAAAAGAGTAATTGACCACTTTGGTACCAAAGATATTTACATTTTACCAATTTAGTACCAAATCTCTAATTTTAGTAATTGGAAGAAATGACCATTTAGTCCACAACGTATTGAATTTTGACACATTTGGTCATTATTATTTGTTTTTAGACCATTAGATCTTCAACATTTTTTACGTTTGTGCAATGGGTCCATTTTTACAGAATTGAGTTAAATTTGACATAAGTCGAATTTCCCACTTACCCATGATGGGTATTATGGGTAATTCACTTTTTCCAAAAAAAGACACTTTTGTTCTCATTATAATGCCAAAATCCTTTGAAATTGAGAAAGGTCAGTAGAATGCAGAAGGCAAATGAAGAAGGCTATGGAGATTCAAGTGGGCAATGGAGTGAAGAAGGTAGAAGCTCGATTGTGGACTCTACATTGTTGTGCTAGTGTGGAAATGTGGCACTTCGTAAGCTTCGTCTTTTTATTTCGGTTGTCATTTGAAGAAGAAAATGGTGATCCGAGTTTGTAAGTTTCTTTTAAAAAAAATTATTTATCTTTCAAAAAGTTGTTGAAATTTGTGTTTTTTTTGAATAGGTTGATCCCCTAACTGGTGAAAAATCTAAGGTGGTGATTAACGGTTTGTTGAAAAAGATTAGGAAGATGGAACATGAAGAAGCCACTCTTTGAAAGAAAGTAAAGATGTCGTGGGGTGCAATTTGGTTATCCTACATAGTTGTACTAGTGATATGGTTCAAGACAAATTAGGAATTGTATTTTGTTGATGTATAATTGGTTGTAGTATTATGGTTGATCATCAACTAGGCATGTTTCAAATTGTAATATTTGGTATTTGCTAAATTGTTAGGATTCAGCAATTGATCTCCTTTTTATACCATACACGGGTCTTAATTTAACTATGTTTCAGATAATTCTCTATGTAATTGCAATCATTTTCAAAATGGATTGCTGCTAAATTAAATGTAATGTTGTGTATTTTGGTTAAATGGAATGTTGTTATGAAGCATGACATCTACTACAAAAGTATGTGAAAATGAAAAAAAAAAACAATAATCCAAAGTGAACATATCAAATATTGTCATTTCATTCATCATAAATTTAAAAAGTGTACGCTATTAAATGGGAACATCATAAAAACATAATCAAATGACATAAACACCCAACTTTGTCCATGTTGGTATCCAAAAAATGTATATATACATCATAAAAAATATAGCCACAATAATTCTCTTTAAGCGGCCATCAAAATAGGGTAAAATAGAACACATCTGATATTCCTTGCATAGGTGCATCATGAACTCCTTATTGAATAATAGTTAGACTGAAGTAAAACAATAAAGAAATATTAAAAAAACATATGCAAAAAGGGAAAAAAAATTATTCAGCACTATATATACTAGAAGAGTTGGGTTGGTTGAGTTGGCATATTTGTTCTTTGCCCATTGGCTCCTTGCAAGATCTTTTGTTGTGCCCAAAAGATTTATATTTCCCACATTTGTTGCCCTTGGATGCTCTTGATTTAGAATAGTCCACCTGATTTAGAATAGTCCACCTCAATCTACTCCTTGCCTTTTTTGTCACTCTTTAGATTAGGACATTTTATTTTGTTATATTCAAATTAGCCATTAATTTTTACACTTTTGAATATATCCCACTCTTGATTGCTTATTATTGGCCTTGTTTATCTCACCTTGCTCCAAACGCCTTAAGTTTTTTGACCTCCCATGCATTCTAATTTTATGAGCAAAAGTCATATTACATGTTAAAATGGACATCTTTTTAAGCATCCATCAGAAATGAAAAGCTTACATTTGGAACCAAGAGCTCGATTCTATATGGTAATTCTTTGTCATCTAACATATGTGATCTCTCAACCAAGCTATTTAAACTTTAATAGCATTAGCATTCCACGTTTTGAAACACACACACATTAGCATTACAACATATCTTACTTTCTTGTTTCAAATTCTAGGTTATGATTAGTTTATTATAGAGAATCCAACCGCACCATGCATGGGTCAATATCAGTAGATAGGGGTGTTAAAAACCCGAACCAAATCGAAAAACTGAACCGAAATTTTAAAAATGATTTGGTATTTTGGTTTTTCAGTTTATTCGGTTCGGTTAACCGAAATTTTTCAAAATTACGGTTCGATTTTCGGTTTCAATTTTAGAAACTTCGATTAAACCGAAAAACTGAATTTTTTTTTTAAAAAAATTGTAATTAATGTTTAACCAATTTTATTTACTTCAAAAATTATTTAATTCTTTATCTTTTTCTATTTGAAGTGTTTTTGTATCCACAAGATGATGATTAAGTATTGTAAAAGAAGTTCATTCATCATATTTTGGTATATTATGAATCATTTTCGATATTTTTCTCATTGAAAATGTGTAAATAATATAATAATATGATTTAATTGATAAATTTTCTTTCTTTTACCTATTGTTTGAATGTGCTTGTGTATTTGACATCATCATTTCATTTAATCATATTTATTTAAGCTCATTGAATTTTTTTTGTAAAAAAAAAAAGAATTGAAATTTTGGTTTAAAACCGAACCGAACCATAGTATAGCTAATACGGTTTGGTTCGGTTTATCCAAGTAAAAAAACCGAAAACCGAACCGAAAAACCGAATGAACACCCCTATCAGTAGAACCAATATGACAGAATGAAAAGTTACCAATGAACCCTGTTTTGAATGGACAGAAATCAAACACAGATGGGCTCATACAAATGGTAATGCACTTAACATTGTCAAGTAGAAAATACAAATACCACATAACAATCGGAATAATATAATATTTTCTCAAAAAAAAAAAATCTCCTATTCTTAAACCATTTTAACACCTTATCCATATTATTAGTAACATATAGTCTAAAGTAAACTCATTTTTTTCTCTTATGGAATTGTACTCCAGATAATTTTGCATTTTTGCACAAGATAATTTTATTCATAACACGACAGATGCAAGATTTTTTTTTTAAAAAAAATAACACAAGTAAGAGTTCATTCATGGAAGTAAGTTTCAAACTTTGTGTCATCAAGTATTGCGTCAGAAGGTCTTGAATGTCGAAGTTTTCTTCACCTCTCTCTTAGACGGCCCCCTCTTACCAATATTTTGATCTGAACACGATGCACCTAATCTTTGTGCATTTCGCAACTTTCCATTTTTTTTGCACACAATGTCTATTCAACACTAGGGGAAACAATGAAGAAATTCAATTTGTACACTTGATGGACTTTGCTTCATCATTCTAGTCGGACTCATGCTGGATTCGTCGATGAGAAATGAATGGTGGATGAAATTGGGGAAAAACTAAAAATGAGAGTTGTGCGAAACATTTTTGGTCAAATTAGAGTGAGTGAAGCGAATTACCCATAATACCTCTCATGGGTAAGTAGGAAAATTCGACTTCTGTCAAATGTAACTCAATTTTGTAAAAAAAAAAAGACCAATTACACCAAAGTATAAGGCGTTGAGGATCTAACGGTCCTAAAACAAATAATTGAGACCAACTGTGTTAAAGTTAAATACATTAGGGGAACTATTGAGAATTTCACATTTCCCCTCAATTAACCATTTCAAATCAAATCAATTTCTCTGCAACTTTCCTTTATTCGCTTGCCAAAATTCTAAGGCATTTTCCAAACCTAATATGGTCTCGCTCTCATTTTCTTCCTCTCTCCACTACTTTTTCACTCTGGTGACTGCCCTCATTCCTTTCTCCTAAGCAACAAATAAAGCATCGCCAAGCAGTCCCGGCGATTAATCCAAGATCCATGAGATCTTTATACAAACACTTAGCTCCAATATGACTAAAGGGAAAATAGTATCCTGGGTCAAATTAGAAGGAAATGTTTTGTCGAAAAGGGATTTAGTTGCTTTGATAAAACTGATATGCATGTTGAAATCTTTTATGATGGAATTTTGGTGACCATTGTTGTTGGAGAAGGTGAATCGTGAAAAAGTAAACTTGTATGAAGGTTCAACAATAATTAAGGTTTTGCTACAATCAAGGTTCTGCATATTAGGTTTTTTATAGCAACAAATTATCTTTAGGATAAACTGTATTAAGGGAATTTGTGAGGATTTATTTTGATGATCTTTCTTGTAATTGATCAATATGCAAATATCTTATTGATATTGTAGGATATTTTGGATTATATAGTTTCAGCAGTTGTCATATCCTTCATAAATGATACCATGTAAACTATATGTATGTTGTTCAAATAACATATAATGCTATGCTCATTTTTAGCATCAATTGAAAATTCTTCAAAATAACTCTCGTTGGTGCCCCAATTGGGCTCTTAGTTGAAACTAAGTAAATTGCTAAAGCTCAATGATCTTAAAGTTCTATTATTGTTGTTTGAGCACCTCTACTGCCCTCAACTAAGCCTGATGTTCTTACTGCCATTATAATTGAGTCTTCAACTTTTTCTCCTTTGGCGTCACCTACCGATGGACCTAAGAAGACAGTGGCAACGCCATATTGATATTCGCAAAAAAGTTGGCCAAGCAATATAATGTGGGTATTAATAAAATAGTTGAGATATGACCATTTGGGATGATAACCCCTGAAGATATGGAGAAAGTTGATAGTATTACACCATTTTCTACCAAAAGTACTACTCTATTTGTGGCTTTTGGTTCCACAATGGTGCTATTTACAAGAATGCATTATGTTGTGGCAAAATGGGGTGGGTTTGGGTGGCTAATTGAGGAGAAATATGAAATTCTCAATATGCCACTTTAATCATTACCAATTTAGAGAAAAAAAATTAAACCCATCAAAATTTAGCTTAATTCTGACCAAATCAATGAAATTATCCAAACATAATACGTACATGATCAAAATTATTAAAATTAAATATTTGGTACTAAATTGGTAAAACATAAATATATTTGACACCAAAGTGTCCAATTGGTCTCAGTGAAAATAATCCATAACTACTTTGTTTTTGGTGGATTTAGTCTAAATATTTATTTATTTTTTTGTTATTTTGTCCCAATGTATTTATTTTTAAATTAATCTTTACCTTTTTCATTTGGCATGTTTGATCCTTATCTTATAATTTTTTAGTAGGATTGGTCCCAATATTTTTCATTTTCACATGATTGGTCACTAGCACAAAAATTTCCTTGTGCACAATTGTGCTTCAATTGAGTATGAGTCAGGGATCAAATCGTGTGAAAATAAAAAATATTGTGATCAATTTTACAAAAAAAGTTAAAAGATAAGGATCAAACATGCCAAAAGGAGAAAAAAAGAAGGTAAGATCAATTCCACAAAAAAAAAGAGAAAAACATAAGGACGAAAAAGACCAAAAAATAAAAGTTTAGACCAAATCTAAAAAAAAAAAATAGTTAGGGGCCATTTTCACCATAAGTCAAAAAAATTACATGAGAGATCTTTTTTATCTAGAGAAGCAAAATAAAAAAGACTCTAGTTGGAGTAATTTGTGGAATGCTAGTTGAGAAAAAAACAGAAAAGGATGGAAGAATGAAGTGGTCTAGGTGAGGTGAACGTGAGTAAACTGCAAAGAAGAAAAAAGTTTTGGAAGAAGAGTTAAGGTATGTAAGGAAGAAGAATTAAGATTTTGTGGTGAAAAAGGCATTTTAACTGAGAAGAACATGAATAATGTCAAACTACAATAATTTTATTTAACTTATATATATATATATATATATATATATATAGAAAGCAATTTTTGACAATTTTTTAAAATATTTTATCAACTTCAATATGACATCAATGAAAGCTAATTATTCATTTCGTTCATTTTTATAAGATGTTTTAGGTAATTGCTTCATTCGTCCTTTATTTATTTGAGTCTTTCTTGAAAAATTGAGTATTTGTTCTCTCTTTCGCTCTCTCAATAAAATATGGGTAAATTTGAAAATAACATATACAATAATCATAGAAAGTAACAAAACATTTTATAATTAAGAACAAAATAGTTTGTTTAATTGCATTTTATAAAAACGAACTGAAAGTCCTAAAGCTTTTAATGTCTTAATTTTGATTAATGACAAACATTGATGATGACTAATGTTTTGATTGTACAAGTGATAGAGTTATTGTATTCATGATTTAATCCATGCAAAGACAAGATTTCAAGTCTTCAAGAAAGTATACAAGTCAAGACTATCAAAATTTGAAGACAAGCACTTGTTGGATTAGATATGAACTAGATGTATAGTTTTAGAGTTTAATATATTTTAATATCTCTAGTTTTACCTCTAATTGAGTAATAGTTTCTAAAGGTTGCTCTATGAACTTAAAACGTTATTTCAAAATATTTTTAATATGTTAAAATACATTTTGATATTTCGAAAATCATGCATCGTGATTTCAAAACTTAAATGTTTCATAAACTCTTGTTGGATTGATACCATAACTTATATGGTTGATTTAAATCATCATTTGTGTGTTAGAGTATTGTGGATGTACAAATGAACATGTTCCGGTCAAGCTAAAGTGATTCAGGTATCATCCATAAGTTGATTTATCTTGTGAATGCATGTGTTGCCAGATTTATTCATTTATCAACTTGTGAACAACTATGCAGTCGACCACAAGTAAGGTGAGGTCGACCGCAAGTCAACTTTAGGTCAACTGCATGATGAAAACTATCATCCGAATGTTGATAAGTGAGCTTGCGAATGATGTTGCGGACAGTGTATCTGTTGAACGCAAATTGTTAGTGGGTTTCCAACAACTTTAGTTTTTACCATTGGGAACAAACCTATAAATATCAAAATCTTTGGAAGTCTTTCTAAGAACAATTTTTGAGTAAAACCATTGTATATTTTGATCCTATAACATCCTAGAAACATTCCAAAAACTTTTCTAAACATCAATTTTGTTAACATCATTCAAGTATGGTTTTTATATTCAAATGTGAATTTTGAGCAATCTTGGTAAGCCATTACTCAAAGAGGTGATTGTATTTCAAATTGATAAATCTTCATATTAAGGTGATATCTATCAAACTCTCCATCTATATCATTGATCATAATTGTATCAAGATTGCAAGTAGTATAAAACCCTAAGTGGTAGGGTGAGCCTTGTATAGGTTGTTTTATTTTCAATGTTTATTTGTAAAACATTTGGATAAACCTTGAATTGAATTGAATTGTATTGTGAGGATTTCACTAAGGAGAGTAATGAGATTATTGTATAATTAAGTTGTGTTGTAAAACTCAAGAGTTGAGTAAACCTTGATTGGTTGATAGATTATTTATAAAATCTTATGGTGAATTGGGTGAAAATCTTTTGTAATCTCATTTATTTGATTAGCTAAGGGATTTGGTAAATCCTTAAGTAATTAACTTAATGTAGTGGATTAAGTTTTGTTGGATAAAGCGAATCACTATAAATCATTGTGTTCATTTGCTTTATTTTCTATATTTTATTTGAACACATTATTAATCATACAATTAACGTACCAAATGTTTGATATTTATTGTTAAAGATGTTTTTTATTAAATTATATTAAAAAATCATATAAAAACATAATTAATCTCGAACGAATGGACTAGCTCATTTCATGCAAATGATTACTTTAGTCAGAACAAAAGTGATGTTGTCGGCTATATTCAAGCCGATTATAGCCAAAATATAGACATGACGTTTAGGTGTCTATTACATGTTTAAAACTCCCAAAATTAGTCCTTTTCTTTTTTCCATCAGCATTGTTGAACTTGCTTGAGCTATCATACTCTATTTTGGGCACCGCTCTTCCCATGAATATATAATGGATTAGTTTCTCAAAATGAACCCATTTTGGATTGCTCCATACTCAAGTCCGCTAGCAACACATTTGGGTCAACAGGAACTCCGTTTAAAGCCTCATGGCCCAGTTAGAGTCAAAAGATTTCTCTGCTTGAACATCGGCGACCGTTAGCGTTTATTTGACGCTTAAGCACGACACTATTAAGGCGTTGGCGGGACTGACACGACGAATTCCCCAGACTCTTCTTCTTCTTTTCCACTGCACAAGTAATACGACAAATTCGAGCTCTCTGATCATTGAATCAATCCTCGGTACGAAAAATCAATTATGTTCATCTTTCCTTTGGTTTTCTTGATAAAATTCTGAAATTTTTTCCGAATTATGTTCATCTTTCCTTTGATTTTCAATCTGGGTTTTGGAAATTGGTTTTAAATTTTCAGTTTTTTATACTGAGAATGCCTGAAGATACAAGCATTGAGCGTCCTTTGTTTGGCGGTGCCATTTCCAGTTCTTTTCCTCTTCGGTTCCAAGTTTGTTTAGCAATTTCTTGTTTACTTTTCCAGTTCACCAGTTTCTTGGTTATATCCATTTGTTTGTTCCTTTTCTAAAGATAAAAATTATTTCTTGCGTGAATTGTAGGATGTTAGCAACGTTCGCCAAGTTCCTGATCATCAGGTTAGCTGTTTTTTTCCAACTATTTTTTTCAAAATCGTTTGAAGTTCCTAATCTGTAACGGGTTTGTGAATTTTATTTCTTTTCTATTTTTCGACAGGAGGTATATGCGGATCCTTCGCGTGATGAAAGCTTGATTTTTGAGCTTCTGGATTTGAAGGTTGATGTTGCAGATAACTCAAGTGCCACGTGGTTTCTTCAAGATCTTGCCAATGAACAAGATGCTGAAGGACCAATGGTAATAATACACTCTACATGACTATCAGCAGATAGAAAGTATGTTATCTTACAGCTAGTTGAAATTATCATTCTTTTTGTGTGAAACATCAAATTTGATGTAAATGATGATTAATTTTGTGGCTTGTTGCTGTTATCTTAACTTATAAACCAAATGCAAATAACATTAAAGGTTTAGTATCAGTTTTTGGTGTGAATCTTCAAATATATATCAAAATGTTGATTAATTTTGTGGCTTGTTGCTTTTCAAAAAAAAAAATAATAATTGTGGCTTGTTACATGTTATTAACTTATGAACCAGATGCAAAATTCTGGCGGCATATATTGTAATGCATTTTTCTTCCCTTTTCAGACCAAGTATCCCTATCCTAGGTTAAACACACAATCAATTTTTACTGCCTTCAATTCGAAATATAAGTTATTGTAGACTTTGTACACAAACTAATAATTAAAGAAGCTAGGCATTTTTTTAGTCAAATATTTAAAAAGCCCTCAGTCTTATTACCTAGAACATTGGAAAAAGTTAATAAATACTTATCAAATTCGATAAAGTGACTTCCATTTTTGCAAGAATATTTCACTCTAAAATGACTTATATTTTGAACGGAATTAGTATTTCATGGACAAAAGATGAGAGGGATGGCCAGTAAGACTTCAATTCTAGTAGGCGTGACTGCTGATTGTTGAATCAAATAGATAGGGAATTGGGGAAATGTGTCATCTTTTCTCTACCTATATTGTCTAAGTTAAAGGTTTCAGAGAAATTATTTTAATAGTAAGAATGCTTCTGCATCCCAAATAAGATGTAGTAATAGACTTCAAGCTTTGAACTGTGTCCTTTATTTTTATCATGTAGAGGAGGGAAAGCAGATGATTTATGAAGCTTCCCTTTTCATTTGTCTTGAAGGACTTTAAAAATTCAGAAAATTAGCTTTTGTTTGATCATTATAAATCTTGCCCTCTGGAAACTCCTCTCTTCTGAGTGCTTCATTCTGAAAGCTGAAACATATGACAAAAAGAAAGGAGATCCAGAGATAAATTCTTTTGCGTGGCGGACACCATCTTTCTCCTATTCAGGACCAGCTTTGGAAAGCATGCCTCTGGAACCTTTTCATCAACCTCTTAACACAACAATAACTAATTAATGTGGTCTAAACTCTTTAGGTTCATATACCCTATTGAATTATCTGATATTTACTGGTATGATAGTTCAATAGTCAAGACATGATAATATAGTGATGTCGACATATGAAAATTTTATTTCATGCTTTAATAGTTTTTCATTAACGTATGACCTCCATCCATTAGTAGAGAAGAAACATAAAAAAAAATAGAGATTATGAAAATTCATGTGTAAAACTCTGTGTCATAATTGATAAAATCATAACACTTTTCCTATTTTCCCAGTCATTCACTGATATATTTTCTTCGAGGCACTAATTGATGATATTTACAATTTGGTAAATTCTTATTTCAGGTAATTGAGCAATCAGGTGTTTTTAATGTTGATGGACTACATTTTGGAAATGTGCCCTCTGTCATCACAACTGCAGTTGGCCAAATGGTATGTGCTATGCGATGAAAAATGTTTGATAATAACATCTGGTATATACTGCCATTTTATTTCATGCTTATATAGTTTAATTAGCCATGTAGTGCATTCGTCATCGGTAATGCTATTGGAAATTAACATTGATGAAACTGGTACTATTTGAAAGTATCAAGGAATGAATTCATGCTGAATTGCTCTAGGCAAAAAAATTTCTCTGATTTATCTGCAGCAATATTTATCTCTGATTTTTCTCCAAGTTTCCTTTTCCTTTATCTTAACTGACCTTATGATTTTCTGGTTCCAGTGTCTCCTATCTTGACTGAGAAAAACCTGGGCATAAACTACTATACATGCATGTCACCTAAAAAATAAAAAATAAAAATAAAAAAGAGTAAAAGAGGTTTGCTTCCCACCTATGGAGTGCAAGGTTTGCAAAATGAAATAAGCTAATTCAGATATTTATGTTTTCAAAAAATGCTCCAAAGAATAGAATTAGATACATGATAACCTTGAACTGCTCAAGCATCAGATAGCTCTAGCTATGATAATTGTCTTCCCTATTGTCATGGGAAAATCAATAATGAATTCTTATATGATCTACAACCCTCTGTTAATTTTTGTTCAGTTAAGTGTTATCATAGACCATCTTACAGTTTGCTGTAGCATGTAGTTTGCCACTCATTTTATTCATGCTTTTACCTGCAGGCCATTTCTAAGGGAAGGCAAGGGAGAGAAGCACAAAATCTTGTGAGGGTATGTTTCCTGTTAATGTCTAGATTGCTGTTAGTTTCAGCTGATAAATGGGTGTCTAACATACTATATATTCAGGTGTATTTGGCAAATTTGCGCCTTAAGGGAGTTACAACCGATGTTCTAATAACTGCATATGAACCGATATTAATAAGGTTAGATGGAATCTATGGAATTCTTTGGCTATCTGTTTATGAATCTTCTGGAATCCCAACTTACGTTCATCCTCGTGTGGCAGATCTATCCCTTCTTATTTACTTATTCCCTTTCCACTGCATGCACCATAGTGATTCTCTGTCTATGTAAAAACACTATATTTTGTGTGACTGAATTATTTGGGAATTTTAGCTTTTCTGAATTTCTGCTTTTGAAGAAATCATTACTTTTCTGAGTTCCTTTTCTGTGTGCATCTCATGTTATATGCTAAGAATGCTTTGAGTAGATGGGCCTCTTCTGAATATTAATCTTTGTATTTCTTGGTGTGAATTTTGCTTAAAATGTTCTGTTTCTATCATTCTTTTTTTTTTCCTCCCCCTCCCCCTGCTTTTTATTTGTAGCCCTTTGAGTGAAACTGCACAGACAGTTGGAGCTGGTGTAGCAGTCCCGGCAGTGCAGTCTGGGTGTTTGCCAATGTCTGACGTTTTTAAACTTGCAGTGTCTAGTTTCATGGTGAATGATTGGAGCCTTTTTGGTCCAGCTACTTAAGAATTCTTATGTTTCCATAAACAGAGGCCTAATACTGAGACCCCATAGATTTTATATATTGTCTTAGACCAGATTGCTATCAGTCATATAAATATCAAGTTTTTTTTTTCATCTCTACTAGAAAAAGAATGCTTGGATTATATTTCGACCTTGTTACTCATCCATCCATGGAGCTTTGTAATTTTAAGACTGTTTTTTAAGTGTGATTCAAGGTTTTGCTTTTGTGGGTAGTCCTTTTTTTTTTTTGGGCAACCAATCCTCAATATGGTTTCTGAATCTTGTCATTCATGCATGAAGCTCTGTTGACATTTTCTGGCAAGCACTCAGATGACTTGATATCTAAACTTCAAGATTTACCACTCTTGAACTTAAATTCTAAGCATGATGACAAAGCTCTTCACCACTTGATTGAAGACCGACCTCATTATTTGATTTCTCAGAAGTTTGGAGAACAGGCATGAGTGCTTGAATCTTCTTTTTGAAACTTTGATCTCCATAGGTACAATGGCAGTACAACTTGTACACATATTTCACAAGAAAGAAGTGCTTGATGAAATGATGATGATGATTGCTATTGTTTAGTGGCAGAAATGCAACCAAGTGGAGATCTAAAGTAAAGGGATCTTTGGTCCATTTTTCTAAATGATTTGCTTCTGTTCATCCACTCAAAAGGTGCCATCACTATCATAATCTTTCACTACCAATTTGAAAAACTCGAGAATCGAGATCATTCTGTTGTTATCTTGGCACTGTCTGCAACTAATTGAAATGATCCCTCAAATTGAGAGAAAGACTGGTTGAGAATGAGAGGATTTCTTGTCTGTATTGGTTGACTAGAAGGTGAATATAATTGGAGGTTGCTTCCCAAAGAGAGAGAAGTTGAAACAGTTCCAATAATTGCGCCATTTTTATGTTGCTTCATTGCGGAACAGAACACCCACATATGTTTTATTTTCTCAACTTCACATGATTTTATCGTATTAATAACAAAGCTCAAATATTTTTATTTATTATTATTATTATATTAAATTAAAAAAACAAATATTTAATTTTAGATAGATATAATACGATTAAATCTTATCCAATGCCGCGATTAAAAGATTCACACTTGTCAAAATCAAAGTTCATTACAATTGTCTAATGTTAAGTCATTTTCGACATGACTGTCCAAGAAATTTTTCCCCCAAAAAGCTATGTCCTATTTTGAATTTTGGAGTACTCAGCTCAACTCAATGTCACCATTGAAGAACTTGTTAATCGAAGCCAGTTGGAAAGACTAAAAAAGTAAACTATGCCCCGATTGCAACAGCCTTAACCAATTTCAGTGTTTCCAACTTTGCCGACTGTTTTGCAGAAGAAAGTAGTAAAAACATTAATTTCCATCAAGACTCTGATCCTATAATTCTTGCCTCGTTTCTCTGTTCATTACCTCCTCTCCCAAACCAAAAAGAGTAAGAACAATATATCTAATTTTCATAAATAAGAATTTTATTTTCTTGGAAATCATAATTTAGAATCAACTCACTTTGGAAAGAAGGAACAGATTTCTTGTTTCTCATTCGTATTATAAGTTAAAAAACTTTTCTTAAGCCGTAAAAATTTGTAATTTTGAAATTTTCTTTAATAAATTTGAATAGTTACCCAATAATTGAATTGAAGATGATTGGATGAAAGTGTAGGATCATGAAGGTAGCATTATTGTGTTTGTGGTTGTAGTCTTTGGAGATAATGAAATGACACATAAAATAATTTTTTTTTATTGGGAGATGTAACTTTATAATTCTATATATATATCAATTTTAATAATAAAACATTTTCGTTTGTATTAACAAGATACTCTGACTGAGACATGTAGTTTAATTAATAAAATATTATGAGTTGAAGTTATATTTTTTATAATTATTTTGTATTTTTTAAATTTTTTTTTATAAATTTATAAAATTAAATAATTTATCGCTTATACATATAACAGTACATTATGTTATTTGAGATTTAGAGAGATCACGTAAATCAAGGATGAGAATATAGTTATGAATTATCAAAACCCTTCAATTGATCAATTTATGAATTTTACTCATGTCAAAATCAAGACACAACATATTTCAATATCAATTGAGACTTAAAATTAGGCTCCGGTCAATCACAAGCAATTGACTAATTTGAAATTGAGAAGTTAATTGAAGCAACTTGGTCTACCTTGTCTGCCCACAATTCTCAATTTCATACAGAGATGTAGACTCTCTGCTGATTTATATATATGGCAACTATTAACGTGAGAATTATCAGCATATCTAATTAATGAGATTGATAAGAATTTTTTTTTTTTTTGTGAGTCATTCGATAAAGCATTGTGTATTTTCTTTAAAAAATTATTACAGGAGTTTGAAGAATGTAAATATTTAAGAAGTCTTGGTTATTGGATTAACCTCGCGATCCTAATAAATTTGTTTGATTACATGAGAGTTGTATTATTATATTATTCTCATTATTCACTTAGTGATGAGATTAAAATTTTAAAAAATTAAAAGAATTATTTATGAAATTTTAAATAAAAATTTATTTATTTAAAATTAAACATTAAACATTAAATATTTCATAATTTAAAATGTGAATGATTAACAGAGGAGAATATGCCAATATGGTTTTTAGATCTATAGTGGTTGCCATGTCAATAATTGGAGGCAAAAAAATTGCAACATATATATATATATATGGCTTGGCTTCCAAACATCAAATATAACTAACTTTGTTTGTGATCAATAATTCTTGGTTAGAAGGAGCATGTCAATTGTTGATAAGAATCATGAGAGTGTCATCATCATGCTTAAAATCAAGCATCCTATTAATTCTTGAAAAAGGAAAGACAGATGAGAGGGCAAACTGTCTTAGTCAATTTTTAGAGTGCATGAGACAATTAAGGACATTTGAATATTATATGCTTTATAAATCAACTCCTTATAATTATAATTTTGTACTTTTGAACTTGTTCTCACATTAGCTATTGGTTTTGTATTGAAATCCATTTGAAACTATGTTCACTTGTATAATCTTGCACTCTTTTGAGACCTTATAATTTCACATGGAACATTTATGAAGTATGTACTTATAAAG
This sequence comes from Apocynum venetum, assembly GCA_019593545.1. Taxonomy (NCBI): domain Eukaryota; kingdom Viridiplantae; phylum Streptophyta; class Magnoliopsida; order Gentianales; family Apocynaceae; genus Apocynum; species Apocynum venetum. Next base: position 5,122,522 of record SRSM01000132.1, read on the forward strand.
AGATAGGTTTACTTAAGTAAAAATCAAAATATTTATAAAGATAAGTAGTTACTTTTCCAATTGCATTTGATATTTCTTATTATTTATTGACTCTACCATCACAGTGATTTAAGTAGATTCATTCTAAAAATCTTTCAGTTTCTTTTTAGAAGATGGCAAGTTAAAATAGGTGAAACTTTCAACAAAATCATAACAAATATTAATATATATATTTTTAAATTTTTTCTGTAAATATAAAAATAGAAAAAAAACTAAAGAAAAAGTTTTAAAACTAACTATTTTAAACAATCGAGAATAAAGTCTAACTTAGACTACAAGTATATAGTTTCAAGAATCCGTGGATCATATGACGTCTATAGTAATCTATTTAAAGACCCAAAAGAAATTGTGAAATTTTGTTTTTAAGTGTGTTAAAAGCCAGAACAATTTTTGTAATTATTACTTAAAATCTGTCACATATTTTATTTTTATTCAACATAGAAACAACATTTTTTTTTCATATTTAACTTACGTATATAAAGTTTTCTTGAAAAGTTAAAAATTTCATTTTAACTAAACATTATACTTCTTTCATTTGAAATTTAATATTTATATTTTTATTTTAGTTTATTCGAACTTAAATATACACTTTCTTTAAATAAACATATTTTTTATCCAAAATTTAATTAATAACCTTCTTAAAAGAGATTTATATATCATTAATTCATGGTCTCTATCACTTAGTATCTTAATTTAAGGTATTAGTATTTCATTAACTCATATGTCTTAAAAAATCAATTATATTAATATCAAAATTAAATTAATTAAAATCAATAATCTTCTTTAATTTTTAATCAAAGTCAAAAGTAAATGTTCAAGTGCGAATGAAAAAAGTATTAAATAAGTCTATAAGATTATTTGAATGTACATATATGATACATAGCTAAAGTTTAAGTAATTTCAAAAGAAGATATTTGATCAACACAAAGCTTTC